>OW028691.1:2500-1345000 GCA_932294315.1 Epinotia nisella
AACCTAACCTAACCTAACCTAACCTAACCTAACCTAACCTAACCTAACCTAACCTAACCTAACCTAACCTAACCTAACCTAACCTAACCTAACCTAACCTAACCTAACCTAACCTAACCTAACCTAACCTAACCTAACCTAACCTAACCTAACCTAACCTAACCTAACCTAACCTAACCTAACCTAACCTAACCTAACCTAACCTAACCTAACCTAACCTAACCTAACCTAACCTAACCTAACCTAACCTAACCTAACCTAACCTAACCTAACCTAACCTAACCTAACCTAACCTAACCTAACCTAACCTAACCTAACCTAACCTAACCTAACCTAACCTAACCTAACCTAACCTAACCTAACCTAACCTAACCTAACCTAACCTAACCTAACCTAACCTAACCTAACCTAACCTAACCTAACCTAACCTAACCTAACCTAACCTAACCTAACCTAACCTAACCTAACCTAACCTAACCTAACCTAACCTAACCTAACCTAACCTAACCTAACCTAACCTAACCTAACCTAACCTAACCTAACCTAACCTAACCTAACCTAACCTAACCTAACCTAACCTAACCTAACCTATCCTAACCTAACCTAACCTAACCTAACCTAACCTAACCTAACCTAACCTAACCTAACCTAACCTAACCTAACCTAACCTAACCTAACCTAACCTAACCTAACCTAACCTAACCTAACCTAACCTAACCTAACCTAACCTAACCTAACCTAACCTAACCTAACCTAACCTAACCTAACCTAACCTAACCTAACCTAACCTAACCTAACCTAACCTAACCTAACCTAACCTAACCTAACCTAACCTAACCTAACCTAACCTAACCTAACCTAACCTAACCTAACCTAACCTAACCTAACCTAACCTAACCTAACCTAACCTAACCTAACCTAACCTAACCTAACCTAACCTAACCTAACCTAACCTAACCTAACCTAACCTAACCTAACCTAACCTAACCTAACCTAACCTAACCTAACCTAACCTAACCTAACCTAACCTAACCTAACCTAACCTAACCTAACCTAACCTAACCTAACCTAACCTAACCTAACCTAACCTAACCTAACCTAACCTAACCTAACCTAACCTAACCTAACCTAACCTAACCTAACCTAACCTAACCTAACCTAACCTAACCTAACCTAACCTAACCTAACCTAACCTAACCTAACCTAACCTAACCTAACCTAACCTAACCTAACCTAACCTAACCTAACCTAACCTAACCTAACCTAACCTAACCTAACCTAACCTAACCTAACCTAACCTAACCTAACCTAACCTAACCTAACCTAACCTAACCTAACCTAACCTAACCTAACCTAACCTAACCTAACCTAACCTAACCTAACCTAACCTAACCTAACCTAACCTAACCTAACCTAACCTAACCTAACCTAACCTAACCTAACCTAACCTAACCTAACCTAACCTAACCTAACCTAACCTAACCTAACCTAACCTAACCTAACCTAACCTAACCTAACCTAACCTAACCTAACCTAACCTAACCTAACCTAACCTAACCTAACCTAACCTAACCTAACCTAACCTAACCTAACCTAACCTAACCTAACCTAACCTAACCTAACCTAACCTAACCTAACCTAACCTAACCTAACCTAACCTAACCTAACCTAACCTAACCTAACCTAACCTAACCTAACCTAACCTAACCTAACCTAACCTAACCTAACCTAACCTAACCTAACCTAACCTAACCTAACCTAACCTAACCTAACCTAACCTAACCTAACCTAACCTAACCTAACCTAACCTAACCTAACCTAACCTAACCTAACCTAACCTAACCTAACCTAACCTAACCTAACCTAACCTAACCTAACCTAACCTAACCTAACCTAACCTAACCTAACCTAACCTAACCTAACCTAACCTAACCTAACCTAACCTAACCTAACCTAACCTAACCTAACCTAACCTAACCTAACCTAACCTAACCTAACCTAACCTAACCTAACCTAACCTAACCTAACCTAACCTAACCTAACCAACCTAACCTAACCTAACCTAACCTAACCTAACCTAACCTAACCTAACCTAACCTAACCTAACCTAACCTAACCTAACCTAACCTAACCTAACCTAACCTAACCTAACCTAACCTAACCTAACCTAACCTAACCTAACCTAACCTAACCTAACCTAACCTAACCTAACCTAACCTAACCTAACCTAACCTAACCTAACCTAACCTAACCTAACCTAACCTAACCTAACCTAACCTAACCTAACCTAACCTAACCTAACCTAACCTAACCTAACCTAACCTAACCTAACCTAACCTAACCTAACCTAACCTAACCTAACCTAACCTAACCTAACCTAACCTAACCTAACCTAACCTAACCTAACCTAACCTAACCTAACCTAACCTAACCTAACCTAACCTAACCTAACCTAACCTAACCTAACCTAACCTAACCTAACCTAACCTAACCTAACCTAACCTAACCTAACCTAACCTAACCTAACCTAACCTAACCTAACCTAACCTAACCTAACCTAACCTAACCTAACCTAACCTAACCTAACCTAACCTAACCTAACCTAACCTAACCTAACCTAACCTAACCTAACCTAACCTAACCTAACCTAACCTAACCTAACCTAACCTAACCTAACCTAACCTAACCTAACCTAACCTAACCTAACCTAACCTAACCTAACCTAACCTAACCTAACCTAACCTAACCTAACCTAACCTAACCTAACCTAACCTAACCTAACCTAACCTAACCTAACCTAACCTAACCTAACCTAACCTAACCTAACCTAACCTAACCTAACCTAACCTAACCTAACCTAACCTAACCTAACCTAACCTAACCTAACCTAACCTAACCTAACCTAACCTAACCTAACCTAACCTAACCTAACCTAACCTAACCTAACCTAACCTAACCTAACCTAACCTAACCTAACCTAACCTAACCTAACCTAACCTAACCTAACCTAACCTAACCTAACCTAACCTAACCTAACCTAACCTAACCTAACCTAACCTAACCTAACCTATACCTAACCTAACCTAACCTAACCTAACCTAACCTAACCTAACCTAACCTAACCTAACCTAACCTAACCTAACCTAACCTAACCTAACCTAACCTAACCTAACCTAACCTAACCTAACCTAACCTAACCTAACCTAACCTAACCTAACCTAACCTAACCTAACCTAACCTAACCTAACCTAACCTAACCTAACCTAACCTAACCTAACCTAACCTAACCTAACCTAACCTAACCTAACCTAACCTAACCTAACCTAACCTAACCTAACCTAACCTAACCTAACCTAACCTAACCTAACCTAACCTAACCTAACCTAACCTAACCTAACCTAACCTAACCTAACCTAACCTAACCTAACCTAACCTAACCTAACCTAACCTAACCTAACCTAACCTAACCTAACCTAACCTAACCTAACCTAACCTAACCTAACCTAACCTAACCTAACCTAACCTAACCTAACCTAACCTAACCTAACCTAACCTAACCTAACCTAACCTAACCTAACCTAACCTAACCTAACCTAACCTAACCTAACCTAACCTAACCTAACCTAACCTAACCTAACCTAACCTAACCTAACCTAACCTAACCTAACCTAACCTAACCTAACCTAACCTAACCTAACCTAACCTAACCTAACCTAACCTAACCTAACCTAACCTAACCTAACCTAACCTAACCTAACCTAACCTAACCTAACCTAACCTAACCTAACCTAACCTAACCTAACCTAACCTAACCTAACCTAACCTAACCTAACCTAACCTAACCTAACCTAACCTAACCTAACCTAACCTAACCTAACCTAACCTAACCTAACCTAACCTAACCTAACCTAACCTAACCTAACCTAACCTAACCTAACCTAACCTAACCTAACCTAACCTAACCTAACCTAACCTAACCTAACCTAACCTAACCTAACCTAACCTAACCTAACCTAACCTAACCTAACCTAACCTAACCTAACCTAACCTAACCTAACCTAACCTAACCTAACCTAACCTAACCTAACCTAACCTAACCTAACCTAACCTAACCTAACCTAACCTAACCTAACCTAACCTAACCTAACCTAACCTAACCTAACCTAACCTAACCTAACCTAACCTAACCTAACCTAACCTAACCTAACCTAACCTAACCTAACCTAACCTAACCTAACCTAACCTAACCTAACCTAACCTAACCTAACCTAACCTAACCTAACCTAACCTAACCTAACCTAACCTAACCTAACCTAACCTAACCTAACCTAACCTAACCTAACCTAACCTAACCTAACCTAACCTAACCTAACCTAACCTAACCTAACCTAACCTAACCTAACCTAACCTAACCTAACCTAACCTAACCTAACCTAACCTAACCTAACCTAACCTAACCTAACCTAACCTAACCTAACCTAACCTAACCTAACCTAACCTAACCTAACCTAACCTAACCTAACCTAACCTAACCTAACCTAACCTAACCTAACCTAACCTAACCTAACCTAACCTAACCTAACCTAACCTAACCTAACCTAACCTAACCTAACCTAACCTAACCTAACCTAACCTAACCTAACCTAACCTAACCTAACCTAACCTAACCTAACCTAACCTAACCTAACCTAACCTAACCTAACCTAACCTAACCTAACCTAACCTAACCTAACCTAACCTAACCTAACCTAACCTAACCTAACCTAACCTAACCTAACCTAACCTAACCTAACCTAACCTAACCTAACCTAACCTAACCTAACCTAACCTAACCTAACCTAACCTAACCTAACCTAACCTAACCTAACCTAACCTAACCTAACCTAACCTAACCTAACCTAACCTAACCTAACCTAACCTAACCTAACCTAACCTAACCTAACCTAACCTAACCTAACCTAACCTAACCTAACCTAACCTAACCTAACCTAACCTAACCTAACCTAACCTAACCTAACCTAACCTAACCTAACCTAACCTAACCTAACCTAACCTAACCTAACCTAACCTAACCTAACCTAACCTAACCTAACCTAACCTAACCTAACCTAACCTAACCTAACCTAACCTAACCTAACCTAACCTAACCTAACCTAACCTAACCTAACCTAACCTAACCTAACCTAACCTAACCTAACCTAACCTAACCTAACCTAACCTAACCTAACCTAACCTAACCTAACCTAACCTAACCTAACCTAACCTAACCTAACCTAACCTAACCTAACCTAACCTAACCTAACCTAACCTAACCTAACCTAACCTAACCTAACCTAACCTAACCTAACCTAACCTAACCTAACCTAACCTAACCTAACCTAACCTAACCTAACCTAACCTAACCTAACCTAACCTAACCTAACCTAACCTAACCTAACCTAACCTAACCTAACCTAACCTAACCTAACCTAACCTAACCTAACCTAACCTAACCTAACCTAACCTAACCTAACCTAACCTAACCTAACCTAACCTAACCTAACCTAACCTAACCTAACCTAACCTAACCTAACCTAACCTAACCTAACCTAACCTAACCTAACCTAACCTAACCTAACCTAACCTAACCTAACCTAACCTAACCTAACCTAACCTAACCTAACCTAACCTAACCTAACCTAACCTAACCTAACCTAACCTAACCTAACCTAACCTAACCTAACCTAACCTAACCTAACCTAACCTAACCTAACCTAACCTAACCTAACCTAACCTAACCTAACCTAACCTAACCTAACCTAACCTAACCTAACCTAACCTAACCTAACCTAACCTAACCTAACCTAACCTAACCTAACCTAACCTAACCTAACCTAACCTAACCTAACCTAACCTAACCTAACCTAACCTAACCTAACCTAACCTAACCTAACCTAACCTAACCTAACCTAACCTAACCTAACCTAACCTAACCTAACCTAACCTAACCTAACCTAACCTAACCTAACCTAACCTAACCTAACCTAACCTAACCTAACCTAACCTAACCTAACCTAACCTAACCTAACCTAACCTAACCTAACCTAACCTAACCTAACCTAACCTAACCTAACCTAACCTAACCTAACCTAACCTAACCTAACCTAACCTAACCTAACCTAACCTAACCTAACCTAACCTAACCTAACCTAACCTAACCTAACCTAACCTAACCTAACCTAACCTAACCTAACCTAACCTAACCTAACCTAACCTAACCTAACCTAACCTAACCTAACCTAACCTAACCTAACCTAACCTAACCTAACCTAACCTAACCTAACCTAACCTAACCTAACCTAACCTAACCTAACCTAACCTAACCTAACCTAACCTAACCTAACCTAACCTAACCTAACCTAACCTAACCTAACCTAACCTAACCTAACCTAACCTAACCTAACCTAACCTAACCTAACCTAACCTAACCTAACCTAACCTAACCTAACCTAACCTAACCTAACCTAACCTAACCTAACCTAACCTAACCTAACCTAACCTAACCTAACCTAACCTAACCTAACCTAACCTAACCTAACCTAACCTAACCTAACCTAACCTAACCTAACCTAACCTAACCTAACCTAACCTAACCTAACCTAACCTAACCTAACCTAACCTAACCTAACCTAACCTAACCTAACCTAACCTAACCTAACCTAACCTAACCTAACCTAACCTAACCTAACCTAACCTAACCTAACCTAACCTAACCTAACCTAACCTAACCTAACCTAACCTAACCTAACCTAACCTAACCTAACCTAACCTAACCTAACCTAACCTAACCTAACCTAACCTAACCTAACCTAACCTAACCTAACCTAACCTAACCTAACCTAACCTAACCTAACCTAACCTAACCTAACCTAACCTAACCTAACCTAACCTAACCTAACCTAACCTAACCTAACCTAACCTAACCTAACCTAACCTAACCTAACCTAACCTAACCTAACCTAACCTAACCTAACCTAACCTAACCTAACCTAACCTAACCTAACCTAACCTAACCTAACCTAACCTAACCTAACCTAACCTAACCTAACCTAACCTAACCTAACCTAACCTAACCTAACCTAACCTAACCTAACCTAACCTAACCTAACCTAACCTAACCTAACCTAACCTAACCTAACCTAACCTAACCTAACCTAACCTAACCTAACCTAACCTAACCTAACCTAACCTAACCTAACCTAACCTAACCTAACCTAACCTAACCTAACCTAACCTAACCTAACCTAACCTAACCTAACCTAACCTAACCTAACCTAACCTAACCTAACCTAACCTAACCTAACCTAACCTAACCTAACCTAACCTAACCTAACCTAACCTAACCTAACCTAACCTAACCTAACCTAACCTAACCTAACCTAACCTAACCTAACCTAACCTAACCTAACCTAACCTAACCTAACCTAACCTAACCTAACCTAACCTAACCTAACCTAACCTAACCTAACCTAACCTAACCTAACCTAACCTAACCTAACCTAACCTAACCTAACCTAACCTAACCTAACCTAACCTAACCTAACCTAACCTAACCTAACCTAACCTAACCTAACCTAACCTAACCTAACCTAACCTAACCTAACCTAACCTAACCTAACCTAACCTAACCTAACCTAACCTAACCTAACCTAACCTAACCTAACCTAACCTAACCTAACCTAACCTAACCTAACCTAACCTAACCTAACCTAACCTAACCTAACCTAACCTAACCTAACCTAACCTAACCTAACCTAACCTAACCTAACCTAACCTAACCTAACCTAACCTAACCTAACCTAACCTAACCTAACCTAACCTAACCTAACCTAACCTAACCTAACCTAACCTAACCTAACCTAACCTAACCTAACCTAACCTAACCTAACCTAACCTAACCTAACCTAACCTAACCTAACCTAACCTAACCTAACCTAACCTAACCTAACCTAACCTAACCTAACCTAACCTAACCTAACCTAACCTAACCTAACCTAACCTAACCTAACCTAACCTAACCTAACCTAACCTAACCTAACCTAACCTAACCTAACCTAACCTAACCTAACCTAACCTAACCTAACCTAACCTAACCTAACCTAACCTAACCTAACCTAACCTAACCTAACCTAACCTAACCTAACCTAACCTAACCTAACCTAACCTAACCTAACCTAACCTAACCTAACCTAACCTAACCTAACCTAACCTAACCTAACCTAACCTAACCTAACCTAACCTAACCTAACCTAACCTAACCTAACCTAACCTAACCTAACCTAACCTAACCTAACCTAACCTAACCTAACCTAACCTAACCTAACCTAACCTAACCTAACCTAACCTAACCTAACCTAACCTAACCTAACCTAACCTAACCTAACCTAACCTAACCTAACCTAACCTAACCTAACCTAACCTAACCTAACCTAACCTAACCTAACCTAACCTAACCTAACCTAACCTAACCTAACCTAACCTAACCTAACCTAACCTAACCTAACCTAACCTAACCTAACCTAACCTAACCTAACCTAACCTAACCTAACCTAACCTAACCTAACCTAACCTAACCTAACCTAACCTAACCTAACCTAACCTAACCTAACCTAACCTAACCTAACCTAACCTAACCTAACCTAACCTAACCTAACCTAACCTAACCTAACCTAACCTAACCTAACCTAACCTAACCTAACCTAACCTAACCTAACCTAACCTAACCTAACCTAACCTAACCTAACCTAACCTAACCTAACCTAACCTAACCTAACCTAACCTAACCTAACCTAACCTAACCTAACCTAACCTAACCTAACCTAACCTAACCTAACCTAACCTAACCTAACCTAACCTAACCTAACCTAACCTAACCTAACCTAACCTAACCTAACCTAACCTAACCTAACCTAACCTAACCTAACCTAACCTAACCTAACCTAACCTAACCTAACCTAACCTAACCTAACCTAACCTAACCTAACCTAACCTAACCTAACCTAACCTAACCTAACCTAACCTAACCTAACCTAACCTAACCTAACCTAACCTAACCTAACCTAACCTAACCTAACCTAACCTAACCTAACCTAACCTAACCTAACCTAACCTAACCTAACCTAACCTAACCTAACCTAACCTAACCTAACCTAACCTAACCTAACCTAACCTAACCTAACCTAACCTAACCTAACCTAACCTAACCTAACCTAACCTAACCTAACCTAACCTAACCTAACCTAACCTAACCTAACCTAACCTAACCTAACCTAACCTAACCTAACCTAACCTAACCTAACCTAACCTAACCTAACCTAACCTAACCTAACCTAACCTAACCTAACCTAACCTAACCTAACCTAACCTAACCTAACCTAACCTAACCTAACCTAACCTAACCTAACCTAACCTAACCTAACCTAACCTAACCTAACCTAACCTAACCTAACCTAACCTAACCTAACCTAACCTAACCTAACCTAACCTAACCTAACCTAACCTAACCTAACCTAACCTAACCTAACCTAACCTAACCTAACCTAACCTAACCTAACCTAACCTAACCTAACCTAACCTAACCTAACCTAACCTAACCTAACCTAACCTAACCTAACCTAACCTAACCTAACCTAACCTAACCTAACCTAACCTAACCTAACCTAACCTAACCTAACCTAACCTAACCTAACCTAACCTAACCTAACCTAACCTAACCTAACCTAACCTAACCTAACCTAACCTAACCTAACCTAACCTAACCTAACCTAACCTAACCTAACCTAACCTAACCTAACCTAACCTAACCTAACCTAACCTAACCTAACCTAACCTAACCTAACCTAACCTAACCTAACCTAACCTAACCTAACCTAACCTAACCTAACCTAACCTAACCTAACCTAACCTAACCTAACCTAACCTAACCTAACCTAACCTAACCTAACCTAACCTAACCTAACCTAACCTAACCTAACCTAACCTAACCTAACCTAACCTAACCTAACCTAACCTAACCTAACCTAACCTAACCTAACCTAACCTAACCTAACCTAACCTAACCTAACCTAACCTAACCTAACCTAACCTAACCTAACCTAACCTAACCTAACCTAACCTAACCTAACCTAACCTAACCTAACCTAACCTAACCTAACCTAACCTAACCTAACCTAACCTAACCTAACCTAACCTAACCTAACCTAACCTAACCTAACCTAACCTAACCTAACCTAACCTAACCTAACCTAACCTAACCTAACCTAACCTAACCTAACCTAACCTAACCTAACCTAACCTAACCTAACCTAACCTAACCTAACCTAACCTAACCTAACCTAACCTAACCTAACCTAACCTAACCTAACCTAACCTAACCTAACCTAACCTAACCTAACCTAACCTAACCTAACCTAACCTAACCTAACCTAACCTAACCTAACCTAACCTAACCTAACCTAACCTAACCTAACCTAACCTAACCTAACCTAACCTAACCTAACCTAACCTAACCTAACCTAACCTAACCTAACCTAACCTAACCTAACCTAACCTAACCTAACCTACCTAATAAAATAAGTAAGTTTAAGACAAACCAAGTACCAAAATAACAATATTTTTTTGCAAATAAGTGTTTTCGCTCTTTTATAAAAAAAATAACCTCGAAGACGAAAGCGTCTTCGACGCTTCCGTCTTCTAACCTACCCGCGATCCGAATCGGTTTTGCCACTAAGTCCATGTTCCTGTGTTGTTCTTTGAAAAACTTGAACACTTTATAGGTATAGGTACCTACCTACCTACTTACCTACACCACTATCTTGGCATTGTTTAGTGTATCAGACTCAGAGAAAAGTTTATTTCACGTTTTATGCTTATTTTGATAGTAACTCAGTTACCTACTAATATTTTAAATGTAAATTTGCCTAGGTACCTATTTGATTATTTGGTCAAATGAGTCATTCATTTTGTAGAAAGTTGAGTTGTAAAACAACATTTTGCTAATTGTTGGTTGTTAAGTGTAGGTAGGTACCTATCTAAATTTGTGAAACGAGAGGACACCCCTTTTCCTATATGCCCTAATTAACCTACTCTTGGGATTAAAATAACATAATAGTTATTTAGTTTTTACGTAAGAATGTAAGTACATTAAGTTAAGCGCCATCTATTGTGTTCTGGTATAACCACTAGGTAGGTTTACCTACGTTTAGGCACGTTGCTTGGTGGCTGCACGCAGCTAGTTCACCGCTACAAATATAGAGATCGCTGTTGTTATATGAGAAATAAATAATTTGATTATCGATCGGGTCGTTTCATCAACACGTTACGTACAAATGTACATACCTACATACTAGTACGATAGTACTATAATATTGGATTGTAAACTGAATACAAACTAATATATTCAGAAATATAATCTACATAATCTAACCTAACCTAACCTAATCAAATGAAAAAAAAAACCAACCTAACTTAACTTAACCTAACTTTGTAATGTAGATGTAATGTAATTAATGTAATACGATACCAATATTTTTATTTATGATTGTATCGTAAAGAATACGCTAAAATAATAATGTTTTATATGTGTGACTTTTTTGAAAAAACCGAAATTGACTGAGTAATTTACTCTAAGGCAGGACGGTGTAGGTACGACGACGAGCGAAGCGAGGAGGAGTGTTAGGTTAAACTGCGACCCTACAGCGCGCGAGCCGAGCGAGCGAAGCGAGCGTGCCGCGGTAGCGGCCGGCGAAGCGCCAGAACCGAACATTTCATAAAATAACTAGGTTAGGTATACTTAATTAATACTTAGGTACCTAAATACTTATAAGTACGTTTCAATGAAATCTGTAAGAAAAATTTTTTTTTTCTTGAATTTGGACAAAATTTAGTAAATTTGCGAAAATATTGTATGGCCACTACCCAAATGGGTGGATTTTCACACCAAACGTGAGAAACGATGGGTAGAGCGTGCTGAAAAAACGCGATATGCCAAATTTCATCAAGATCTAACGACAATTCAACCCTATAACACCCGATACTAACTTAACCTAGAGAACCTTTCCGCCCCAACGCCCCTTTACATTTTTTTATCTCCGAAACCGTAAGAGCTAGAGCAAAATGGACTTCATTTTTGGACGGAGTTATATCTAATCTATATAAAAACATTTTTTTTTTGTCAAAATTGGACAAAAAAAAAAACAAAACTAAACCGGGTTTTAAATGTTTGTTTATTGACCTAGAAATTTCAAAAAAATACCATTCGACGCGGAATTACAATAATTTTCCTGCACGAGAATATCAACGCCATAATAGAGATACTTTTTGAAATAAAAAATAAACCGCCAGCGTGTCGACGACACCCCGCTTCGCGGGGTGCCTATTTCCGCTCTAAGGGACGCAAGATAACCATAACCTAACCCACTTACCAAAAATACAATGGTTACGATTAGTTTTTACCCCCCCCCCCCCCCCCCTCCCCCCTCCCTTTTTCTTACGTGCCCTAACCTTATCTTCTATGGATGTGACAAATAATTAAGTAGATGGTGCAGGATGCTGAATGACAGGCAATCAACAGTTACAAAGAAATGTATTATGTAGGTACTTATAGAATATACATATAGGCGCAAGTGTGAACAACATAAAAATGGTTTTAAATCGCATATAGAATATACGCATATGGCAAAATAAAATATAATATTTTGTTGAATAACGAGCGGGTCGACGCGACGCCACGCCGTCGCACCGGCGCGCGCGCGCGCGCTTTATATAAGCCTAATAATATTTTGTAATTGCATTATATTTGGTATATTTTTATCTCGGAAACGGTAAGAGATATCGAAAAACGGACATCATTTTTGACCACCACCATACTACGTTAGTATGTATGGTGTTTTTGATAAAATGTGTCAAAACATTTTTTTTTTCATCAAAATTAGACAAAAACCGAACACATTCTTCAACCTGACCCGGGTCTAAAAGTTTTGTTTACGGACTTAGGGTGATAAAAAAAATACCAATCGGTGCGTATTTAAAAATGAACATGCAAAATGGGGGGTCTCGGCCCCGTGAGATGTACAGTTTTTTCATGAAAAATGAAAAACTGTATAATTTAAAAAAAAATGTATGGGAGGTACCTAAACTAGGGCGATTTGACCCCAAGACAAAAAGACCACACAAAGGGGGTGCAAAAAGAGAGCCTTGTGCAAAATTTTAACAAAATCTACCGATGTGACTACCTATAACCTACTTTATTTTTAAAGATTTCAAAACCAAAAAAGCACAAATAGCCATTTCTACCCGTAACGGTGCTAGCTATCGAAAAACGGACCTCATTTTTGAGTTGCCATACTAAAGTATGGTTTCAATGAAATCTGAAAGAAATAATTTTTTTTTTTTTAATTTGGACAAAAATTTTTTTATTTGCGAAAAAAGTGTATGGCCACTACCCAAATGGGTGGGTTTTCACACCAAACGTGAAAAATGATGGGTAGAGCGTGCTGAAAAAACGCGATGTGCCAAATTTCATCAAGATCTAACGACAATTCAACCCTATAACACCAGATACTAACTTAACCTAGAGAACCTTTCCGCCCCAACGCCCCTTTACATTTTTTATCTCCGAAGCCGTAAGAGCTAGAGCAAAATAGACTTCATTTTTGGACGTTCATACTACTTAAGTAGTATTGCTATATCTAATCTATATAAAAACATTTTTTTTTGTCAAAATTGGACAAAAAAAAAAATAAAAAAAATCTAAACCGGGTTTTAAATGTTTGTTTATTGACCTAGAAAGTCCAAAAAAATACCATTCGACGCGGAATTACAATAATTTTCCTGCACGAGAGTATCAACAGTATCAACGCCATAATAGAGATACCTACTCTTTGAAATAAAAAATAAACCGCCAGCGTGTCGACGTCACCCCGCTTCGCGGGGTGCCTATTTCCGCTCTAAGGGTCACAAGATAACCATAACCTAACCCACTTACTAAAAATACAATGGTTACGATTAGTTTTTTTTTGAACGGTGTATTTTAAAAATATGAAAAAATTCATGGACACAGCGCTTATTAAGTTCATTCACCGAAAATTGTTTTGAACAAGATCGGATGAAAGGTTTCCGAGATATTGCTGAAAAACTGCCTTCCTCAAAGAAAAGGACGTAAGTGCCGTAAGATTTCTATGACGATACGACCTTTTTTAATAGGCACGGAACCCTTCGTTTTGCGTGGTCCGACACGCACTTGTTCTTACATGCCCTAACCTTATCTTCTATGGATGTGACTAATATAGTTAAGTAGATGCTGCAGGATGCTGAATGACAGGCAATCAACAGTACAAAGAAATGTATTATGTATATAGGTACTTATAGAATATACATATAGGCGCAAGTGTGAACAACATAAAAATGGTTTTAAATCGCATATAGAATACACGCATATGGCAAAATAAAATATAATATTTTGTTGAATAGGTAACGAGCGGGTCGACGCGACGCCACGCCGTCGCACCGGCGCGCGCGCTTTATATAAGCCTCCTAACTAGTAATATTTTGTAAGTAATTGTATTATATTTGGTATATTTTTATCTCGGAAACCTCATTTTTGAGTTGCCATACCTACTAAAGTGTGGTTTTAATGAAATCTGTAAGAAATAATTTTTTTTTTACGAATTTGGACAAAATTCAGTAAATTTGCTAAAAAATTGTATGGCCACTATACAAATGTGGGGGGGGGGGGGGTTTTCACACCAAACGTGAGAAATGACGGGTTAGTACATAGTAGGTACATAACTACTATATTAAAACGAAAAATTACTAAAAAGTGTTCCAATAATCCAAGAGATGGCGCTTATCACTCAAAAATTCATTCTGGAACGCGCTGTTAAGATTTTTCCAGTGGTGGGCCTATCTATACCCAGTGACTCTGGGTGGGTGGGTTGGGTAAAAAACAAAAAAAAACCTGCCACGTCTAAGCGCGTAGCGGAAATGAGGTGGGTAAATTAAAACCACATGTTAATTAATTGGCATTTATTGCCGCTTACTTATATACCTATTGTGGGTACGTATTAAGCCGTCTGACTGATTTATGAATGGAATGCCTAGTAGGTACTCTAAGTACCTAGTGAAGTGATGCACGTGTTCAAGGCAACAATAACAATAGACAATAGCATGACGGCCGGCCGTTTACGACCTCATCAGAAATAACGATTATCGCTTTTATTAAAAAGCGATAAGAATCGGACCGCCCCTGTTGAGTGTTGTTCTTATCTATTATCTAGGTATTTACACATGCACGATTCTGCATGTACCTATTACACCTACCTACCTAATAAAATAAGTAAGTTTAAGACAAACCAAGTACCAAAATAACAATATTTTTTTGCAAATAAGTGTTTTCGCTCTTTTATAAAAAAAATAACCTCGAAGACGAAAGCGTCTTCGACGCTTCCGTCTTCTAACCTACCCGCGATCCGAATCGGTTTTGCCACTAAGTCCATGTTCCTGTGTTGTTCTTTGAAAAACTTGAACACTTTATAGGTATAGGTACCTACCTACCTACTTACCTACACCACTATCTTGGCATTGTTTAGTGTATCAGACTCAGAGAAAAGTTTATTTCACGTTTTATGCTTATTTTGATAGTAACTCAGTTACCTACTAATATTTTAAATGTAAATTTGCCTAGGTACCTATTTGATTATTTGGTCAAATGAGTCATTCATTTTGTAGAAAGTTGAGTTGTAAAACAACATTTTGCTAATTGTTGGTTGTTAAGTGTAGGTAGGTACCTATCTAAATTTGTGAAACGAGAGGACACCCCTTTTCCTATATGCCCTAATTAACCTACTCTTGGGATTAAAATAACATAATAGTTATTTAGTTTTTACGTAAGAATGTAAGTACATTAAGTTAAGCGCCATCTATTGTGTTCTGGTATAACCACTAGGTAGGTTTACCTACGTTTAGGCACGTTGCTTGGTGGCTGCACGCAGCTAGTTCACCGCTACAAATATAGAGATCGCTGTTGTTATATGAGAAATAAAAACCTAACCTAACCTAACCTAACCTAACCTAACCTAACCTAACCTAACCTAACCTAACCTAACCTAACCTAACCTAACCTAACCTAACCTAACCTAACCTAACCTAACCTAACCTAACCTAACCTAACCTAACCTAATCAAATGAAAAAAAAAACCAACCTAACTTAACTTAACCTAACTTTGTAATGTAGATGTAATGTAATTAATGTAATACGATACCAATATTTTTATTTATGATTGTATCGTAAAGAATACGCTAAAATAATAATGTTTTATATGTGTGACTTTTTTGAAAAAACCGAAATTGACTGAGTAATTTACTCTAAGGCAGGACGGTGTAGGTACGACGACGAGCGAAGCGAGGAGGAGTGTTAGGTTAAACTGCGACCCTACAGCGCGCGAGCCGAGCGAGCGAAGCGAGCGTGCCGCGGTAGCGGCCGGCGAAGCGCCAGAACCGAACATTTCATAAAATAACTAGGTTAGGTATACTTAATTAATACTTAGGTACCTAAATACTTATAAGTACGTTTCAATGAAATCTGTAAGAAAAATTTTTTTTTTCTTGAATTTGGACAAAATTTAGTAAATTTGCGAAAATATTGTATGGCCACTACCCAAATGGGTGGATTTTCACACCAAACGTGAGAAACGATGGGTAGAGCGTGCTGAAAAAACGCGATATGCCAAATTTCATCAAGATCTAACGACAATTCAACCCTATAACACCCGATACTAACTTAACCTAGAGAACCTTTCCGCCCCAACGCCCCTTTACATTTTTTTATCTCCGAAACCGTAAGAGCTAGAGCAAAATGGACTTCATTTTTGGACGGAGTTATATCTAATCTATATAAAAACATTTTTTTTTTGTCAAAATTGGACAAAAAAAAAAACAAAACTAAACCGGGTTTTAAATGTTTGTTTATTGACCTAGAAATTTCAAAAAAATACCATTCGACGCGGAATTACAATAATTTTCCTGCACGAGAATATCAACGCCATAATAGAGATACTTTTTGAAATAAAAAATAAACCGCCAGCGTGTCGACGACACCCCGCTTCGCGGGGTGCCTATTTCCGCTCTAAGGGACGCAAGATAACCATAACCTAACCCACTTACCAAAAATACAATGGTTACGATTAGTTTTTACCCCCCCCCCCCCCCCCCCCCTCCCCCCCCACCTCCCCCTCCCCCCTCCCTTTTTCTTACGTGCCCTAACCTTATCTTCTATGGATGTGACAAATAATTAAGTAGATGGTGCAGGATGCTGAATGACAGGCAATCAACAGTTACAAAGAAATGTATTATGTAGGTACTTATAGAATATACATATAGGCGCAAGTGTGAACAACATAAAAATGGTTTTAAATCGCATATAGAATATACGCATATGGCAAAATAAAATATAATATTTTGTTGAATAACGAGCGGGTCGACGCGACGCCACGCCGTCGCACCGGCGCGCGCGCGCGCGCTTTATATAAGCCTAATAATATTTTGTAATTGCATTATATTTGGTATATTTTTATCTCGGAAACGGTAAGAGATATCGAAAAACGGACATCATTTTTGACCACCACCATACTACGTTAGTATGTATGGTGTTTTTGATAAAATGTGTCAAAACATTTTTTTTTTCATCAAAATTAGACAAAAACCGAACACATTCTTCAACCTGACCCGGGTCTAAAAGTTTTGTTTACGGACTTAGGGTGATAAAAAAAATACCAATCGGTGCGTATTTAAAAATGAACATGCAAAATGGGGGGTCTCGGCCCCGTGAGATGTACAGTTTTTTCATGAAAAATGAAAAACTGTATAATTTAAAAAAAAATGTATGGGAGGTACCTAAACTAGGGCGATTTGACCCCAAGACAAAAAGACCACACAAAGGGGGTGCAAAAAGAGAGCCTTGTGCAAAATTTTAACAAAATCTACCGATGTGACTACCTATAACCTACTTTATTTTTAAAGATTTCAAAACCAAAAAAGCACAAATAGCCATTTCTACCCGTAACGGTGCTAGCTATCGAAAAACGGACCTCATTTTTGAGTTGCCATACTAAAGTATGGTTTCAATGAAATCTGAAAGAAATAATTTTTTTTTTTTTAATTTGGACAAAAATTTTTTTATTTGCGAAAAAAGTGTATGGCCACTACCCAAATGGGTGGGTTTTCACACCAAACGTGAAAAATGATGGGTAGAGCGTGCTGAAAAAACGCGATGTGCCAAATTTCATCAAGATCTAACGACAATTCAACCCTATAACACCAGATACTAACTTAACCTAGAGAACCTTTCCGCCCCAACGCCCCTTTACATTTTTTATCTCCGAAGCCGTAAGAGCTAGAGCAAAATAGACTTCATTTTTGGACGTTCATACTACTTAAGTAGTATTGCTATATCTAATCTATATAAAAACATTTTTTTTTGTCAAAATTGGACAAAAAAAAAAATAAAAAAAATCTAAACCGGGTTTTAAATGTTTGTTTATTGACCTAGAAAGTCCAAAAAAATACCATTCGACGCGGAATTACAATAATTTTCCTGCACGAGAGTATCAACAGTATCAACGCCATAATAGAGATACCTACTCTTTGAAATAAAAAATAAACCGCCAGCGTGTCGACGTCACCCCGCTTCGCGGGGTGCCTATTTCCGCTCTAAGGGTCACAAGATAACCATAACCTAACCCACTTACTAAAAATACAATGGTTACGATTAGTTTTTTTTTGAACGGTGTATTTTAAAAATATGAAAAAATTCATGGACACAGCGCTTATTAAGTTCATTCACCGAAAATTGTTTTGAACAAGATCGGATGAAAGGTTTCCGAGATATTGCTGAAAAACTGCCTTCCTCAAAGAAAAGGACGTAAGTGCCGTAAGATTTCTATGACGATACGACCTTTTTTAATAGGCACGGAACCCTTCGTTTTGCGTGGTCCGACACGCACTTGTTCTTACATGCCCTAACCTTATCTTCTATGGATGTGACTAATATAGTTAAGTAGATGCTGCAGGATGCTGAATGACAGGCAATCAACAGTACAAAGAAATGTATTATGTATATAGGTACTTATAGAATATACATATAGGCGCAAGTGTGAACAACATAAAAATGGTTTTAAATCGCATATAGAATACACGCATATGGCAAAATAAAATATAATATTTTGTTGAATAGGTAACGAGCGGGTCGACGCGACGCCACGCCGTCGCACCGGCGCGCGCGCTTTATATAAGCCTCCTAACTAGTAATATTTTGTAAGTAATTGTATTATATTTGGTATATTTTTATCTCGGAAACCTCATTTTTGAGTTGCCATACTACTAAAGTGTGGTTTTAATGAAATCTGTAAGAAATAATTTTTTTTTTACGAATTTGGACAAAATTCAGTAAATTTGCTAAAAAATTGTATGGCCACTATACAAATGTGGGGGGGGGGGGGGTTTTCACACCAAACGTGAGAAATGACGGGTTAGTACATAGTAGGTACATAACTACTATATTAAAACGAAAAATTACTAAAAAGTGTTCCAATAATCCAAGAGATGGCGCTTATCACTCAAAAATTCATTCTGGAACGCGCTGTTAAGATTTTTCCAGTGGTGGGCCTATCTATACCCAGTGACTCTGGGTGGGTGGGTTGGGTAAAAAACAAAAAAAAACCTGCCACGTCTAAGCGCGTAGCGGAAATGAGGTGGGTAAATTAAAACCACATGTTAATTAATTGGCATTTATTGCCGCTTACTTATATATACCTATTGTGGGTACGTATTAAGCCGTCTGACTGATTTATGAATGGAATGCCTAGTAGGTACTCTAAGTACCTAGTGAAGTGATGCACGTGTTCAAGGCAACAATAACAATAGACAATAGCATGACGGCCGGCCGTTTACGACCTCATCAGAAATAACGATTATCGCTTTTATTAAAAAGCGATAAGAATCGGACCGCCCCTGTTGAGTGTTGTTCTTATCTATTATCTAGGTATTTACACATGCACGATTCTGCATGTACCTATTACACCTACCTACCTAATAAAATAAGTAAGTTTAAGACAAACCAAGTACCAAAATAACAATATTTTTTTGCAAATAAGTGTTTTCGCTCTTTTATAAAAAAAATAACCTCGAAGACGAAAGCGTCTTCGACGCTTCCGTCTTCTAACCTACCCGCGATCCGAATCGGTTTTGCCACTAAGTCCATGTTCCTGTGTTGTTCTTTGAAAAACTTGAACACTTTATAGGTATAGGTACCTACCTACCTACCTACTTACCTACACCACTATCTTGGCATTGTTTAGTGTATCAGACTCAGAGAAAAGTTTATTTCACGTTTTATGCTTATTTTGATAGTAACTCAGTTACCTACTAATATTTTAAATGTAAATTTGCCTAGGTACCTATTTGATTATTTGGTCAAATGAGTCATTCATTTTGTAGAAAGTTGAGTTGTAAAACAACATTTTGCTAATTGTTGGTTGTTAAGTGTAGGTACCTATCTAAATTTGTGAAACGAGAGGACACCCCTTTTCCTATATGCCCTAATTAACCTACTCTTGGGATTAAAATAACATAATAGTTATTTAGTTTTTACGTAAGAATGTAAGTACATTAAGTTAAGCGCCATCTATTGTGTTCTGGTATAACCACTAGGTAGGTTTACCTACGTTTAGGCACGTTGCTTGGTGGCTGCACGCAGCTAGTTCACCGCTACAAATATAGAGATCGCTGTTGTTATATGAGAAATAAATAATTTGATTATCGATCGGGTCGTTTCATTCATCAACACGTTACGTACAAATGTACATACATACATACATACTAGTACGATAGTACTATAATATTGGATTGTAAACTGAATACAAACTAATATATTCAGAAATATAATCTAATCTAACCTAACCTAACCTAACCTAATCAAATGAAAAAAAAAACCAACCTAACTTAACTTAACCTAACTTTGTAATGTAGATGTAATGTAATTAATGTAATACGATACCAATATTTTTATTTATGATTGTATCGTAAAGAATACGCTAAAATAATAATGTTTTATATGTGTGACTTTTTTGAAAAAACCGAAATTGACTGAGTAATTTACTCTAAGGCAGGACGGTGTAGGTACGACGACGAGCGAAGCGAGGAGGAGTGTTAGGTTAAACTGCGACCCTACAGCGCGCGAGCCGAGCGAGCGAAGCGAGCGTGCCGCGGTAGCGGCCGGCGAAGCGCCAGAACCGAACATTTCATAAAATAACTAGGTTAGGTATACTTAATTAATACTTAGGTACCTAAATACTTATAAGTACGTTTCAATGAAATCTGTAAGAAAAAATTTTTTTTTCTTGAATTTGGACAAAATTTAGTAAATTTGCGAAAATATTGTATGGCCACTACCCAAATGGGTGGATTTTCACACCAAACGTGAGAAACGATGGGTAGAGCGTGCTGAAAAAACGCGATATGCCAAATTTCATCAAGATCTAACGACAATTCAACCCTATAACACCCGATACTAACTTAACCTAGAGAACCTTTCCGCCCCAACGCCCCTTTACATTTTTTTATCTCCGAAACCGTAAGAGCTAGAGCAAAATGGACTTCATTTTTGGACGGAGTTATATCTAATCTATATAAAAACATTTTTTTTTTGTCAAAATTGGACAAAAAAAAAAAAAAACTAAACCGGGTTTTAAATGTTTGTTTATTGACCTAGAAATTTCAAAAAAATACCATTCGACGCGGAATTACAATAATTTTCCTGCACGAGAATATCAACGCCATAATAGAGATACTTTTTGAAATAAAAAATAAACCGCCAGCGTGTCGACGACACCCCGCTTCGCGGGGTGCCTATTTCCGCTCTAAGGGACGCAAGATAACCATAACCTAACCCACTTACCAAAAATACAATGGTTACGATTAGTTTTTACCCCCCCCCCCCCCCCCCCCCCCCCCCCACCTCCCCCTCCCCCCTCCCTTTTTCTTACGTGCCCTAACCTTATCTTCTATGGATGTGACAAATAATTAAGTAGATGGTGCAGGATGCTGAATGACAGGCAATCAACTGCAGTTACAAAGAAATGTATTATGTAGGTACTTATAGAATATACATATAGGCGCAAGTGTGAACAACATAAAAATGGTTTTAAATCGCATATAGAATATACGCATATGGCAAAATAAAATATAATATTTTGTTGAATAACGAGCGGGTCGACGCGACGCCACGCCGTCGCACCGGCGCGCCCGCGCGCGCTTTATATAAGCCTAATAATATTTTGTAATTGCATTATATTTGGTATATTTTTATCTCGGAAACGGTAAGAGATATCGAAAAACGGACATCATTTTTGACCACCACCATACTACGTTAGTATGTATGGTGTTTTTGATAAAATGTGTCAAAACATTTTTTTTTTCATCAAAATTAGACAAAAACCGAACACATTCTTCAACCTGACCCGGGTCTAAAAGTTTTGTTTACGGACTTAGGGTGATAAAAAAAATACCAATCGGTGCGTATTTAAAAATGAACATGCAAAATGGGGGGTCTCGGCCCCGTGAGATGTACAGTTTTTTCATGAAAAATGAAAAACTGTATAATTTAAAAAAAAATGTATGGGAGGTACCTAAACTAGGGCGATTTGACCCCAAGACAAAAAGACCACACAAAGGGGGTGCAAAAAGAGAGCCTTGTGCAAAATTTTAACAAAATCTACCGATGTGACTACCTATAACCTAACCTAACCTAACCTAACCTAACCTAACCTAACCTAACCTAACCTAACCTAACCTAACCTAACCTAACCTAACCTAACCTAACCTAACCTAACCTAACCTAACCTAACCTAACCTAACCTAACCTAACCTAACCTAACCTAACCTAACCTAACCTAACCTAACCTAACCTAACCTAACCTAACCTAACCTAACCTAACCTAACCTAACCTAACCTAACCTAACCTAACCTAACCTAACCTAACCTAACCTAACCTAACCTAACCTAACCTAACCTAACCTAACCTAACCTAACCTAACCTAACCTAACCTAACCTAACCTAACCTAACCTAACCTAACCTAACCTAACCTAACCTAACCTAACCTAACCTAACCTAACCTAACCTAACCTAACCTAACCTAACCTAACCTAACCTAACCTAACCTAACCTAACCTAACCTAACCTAACCTAACCTAACCTAACCTAACCTAACCTAACCTAACCTAACCTAACCTAACCTAACCTAACCTAACCTAACCTAACCTAACCTAACCTAACCTAACCTAACCTAACCTAACCTAACCTAACCTAACCTAACCTAACCTAACCTAACCTAACCTAACCTAACCTAACCTAACCTAACCTAACCTAACCTAACCTAACCTAACCTAACCTAACCTAACCTAACCTAACCTAACCTAACCTAACCTAACCTAACCTAACCTAACCTAACCTAACCTAACCTAACCTAACCTAACCTAACCTAACCTAACCTAACCTAACCTAACCTAACCTAACCTAACCTAACCTAACCTAACCTAACCTAACCTAACCTAACCTAACCTAACCTAACCTAACCTAACCTAACCTAACCTAACCTAACCTAACCTAACCTAACCTAACCTAACCTAACCTAACCTAACCTAACCTAACCTAACCTAACCTAACCTAACCTAACCTAACCTAACCTAACCTAACCTAACCTAACCTAACCTAACCTAACCTAACCTAACCTAACCTAACCTAACCTAACCTAACCTAACCTAACCTAACCTAACCTAACCTAACCTAACCTAACCTAACCTAACCTAACCTAACCTAACCTAACCTAACCTAACCTAACCTAACCTAACCTAACCTAACCTAACCTAACCTAACCTAACCTAACCTAACCTAACCTAACCTAACCTAACCTAACCTAACCTAACCTAACCTAACCTAACCTAACCTAACCTAACCTAACCTAACCTAACCTAACCTAACCTAACCTAACCTAACCTAACCTAACCTAACCTAACCTAACCTAACCTAACCTAACCTAACCTAACCTAACCTAACCTAACCTAACCTAACCTAACCTAACCTAACCTAACCTAACCTAACCTAACCTAACCTAACCTAACCTAACCTAACCTAACCTAACCTAACCTAACCTAACCTAACCTAACCTAACCTAACCTAACCTAACCTAACCTAACCTAACCTAACCTAACCTAACCTAACCTAACCTAACCTAACCTAACCTAACCTAACCTAACCTAACCTAACCTAACCTAACCTAACCTAACCTAACCTAACCTAACCTAACCTAACCTAACCTAACCTAACCTAACCTAACCTAACCTAACCTAACCTAACCTAACCTAACCTAACCTAACCTAACCTAACCTAACCTAACCTAACCTAACCTAACCTAACCTAACCTAACCTAACCTAACCTAACCTAACCTAACCTAACCTAACCTAACCTAACCTAACCTAACCTAACCTAACCTAACCTAACCTAACCTAACCTAACCTAACCTAACCTAACCTAACCTAACCTAACCTAACCTAACCTAACCTAACCTAACCTAACCTAACCTAACCTAACCTAACCTAACCTAACCTAACCTAACCTAACCTAACCTAACCTAACCTAACCTAACCTAACCTAACCTAACCTAACCTAACCTAACCTAACCTAACCTAACCTAACCTAACCTAACCTAACCTAACCTAACCTAACCTAACCTAACCTAACCTAACCTAACCTAACCTAACCTAACCTAACCTAACCTAACCTAACCTAACCTAACCTAACCTAACCTAACCTAACCTAACCTAACCTAACCTAACCTAACCTAACCTAACCTAACCTAACCTAACCTAACCTAACCTAACCTAACCTAACCTAACCTAACCTAACCTAACCTAACCTAACCTAACCTAACCTAACCTAACCTAACCTAACCTAACCTAACCTAACCTAACCTAACCTAACCTAACCTAACCTAACCTAACCTAACCTAACCTAACCTAACCTAACCTAACCTAACCTAACCTAACCTAACCTAACCTAACCTAACCTAACCTAACCTAACCTAACCTAACCTAACCTAACCTAACCTAACCTAACCTAACCTAACCTAACCTAACCTAACCTAACCTAACCTAACCTAACCTAACCTAACCTAACCTAACCTAACCTAACCTAACCTAACCTAACCTAACCTAACCTAACCTAACCTAACCTAACCTAACCTAACCTAACCTAACCTAACCTAACCTAACCTAACCTAACCTAACCTAACCTAACCTAACCTAACCTAACCTAACCTAACCTAACCTAACCTAACCTAACCTAACCTAACCTAACCTAACCTAACCTAACCTAACCTAACCTAACCTAACCTAACCTAACCTAACCTAACCTAACCTAACCTAACCTAACCTAACCTAACCTAACCTAACCTAACCTAACCTAACCTAACCTAACCTAACCTAACCTAACCTAACCTAACCTAACCTAACCTAACCTAACCTAACCTAACCTAACCTAACCTAACCTAACCTAACCTAACCTAACCTAACCTAACCTAACCTAACCTAACCTAACCTAACCTAACCTAACCTAACCTAACCTAACCTAACCTAACCTAACCTAACCTAACCTAACCTAACCTAACCTAACCTAACCTAACCTAACCTAACCTAACCTAACCTAACCTAACCTAACCTAACCTAACCTAACCTAACCTAACCTAACCTAACCTAACCTAACCTAACCTAACCTAACCTAACCTAACCTAACCTAACCTAACCTAACCTAACCTAACCTAACCTAACCTAACCTAACCTAACCTAACCTAACCTAACCTAACCTAACCTAACCTAACCTAACCTAACCTAACCTAACCTAACCTAACCTAACCTAACCTAACCTAACCTAACCTAACCTAACCTAACCTAACCTAACCTAACCTAACCTAACCTAACCTAACCTAACCTAACCTAACCTAACCTAACCTAACCTAACCTAACCTAACCTAACCTAACCTAACCTAACCTAACCTAACCTAACCTAACCTAACCTAACCTAACCTAACCTAACCTAACCTAACCTAACCTAACCTAACCTAACCTAACCTAACCTAACCTAACCTAACCTAACCTAACCTAACCTAACCTAACCTAACCTAACCTAACCTAACCTAACCTAACCTAACCTAACCTAACCTAACCTAACCTAACCTAACCTAACCTAACCTAACCTAACCTAACCTAACCTAACCTAACCTAACCTAACCTAACCTAACCTAACCTAACCTAACCTAACCTAACCTAACCTAACCTAACCTAACCTAACCTAACCTAACCTAACCTAACCTAACCTAACCTAACCTAACCTAACCTAACCTAACCTAACCTAACCTAACCTAACCTAACCTAACCTAACCTAACCTAACCTAACCTAACCTAACCTAACCTAACCTAACCTAACCTAACCTAACCTAACCTAACCTAACCTAACCTAACCTAACCTAACCTAACCTAACCTAACCTAACCTAACCTAACCTAACCTAACCTAACCTAACCTAACCTAACCTAACCTAACCTAACCTAACCTAACCTAACCTAACCTAACCTAACCTAACCTAACCTAACCTAACCTAACCTAACCTAACCTAACCTAACCTAACCTAACCTAACCTAACCTAACCTAACCTAACCTAACCTAACCTAACCTAACCTAACCTAACCTAACCTAACCTAACCTAACCTAACCTAACCTAACCTAACCTAACCTAACCTAACCTAACCTAACCTAACCTAACCTAACCTAACCTAACCTAACCTAACCTAACCTAACCTAACCTAACCTAACCTAACCTAACCTAACCTAACCTAACCTAACCTAACCTAACCTAACCTAACCTAACCTAACCTAACCTAACCTAACCTAACCTAACCTAACCTAACCTAACCTAACCTAACCTAACCTAACCTAACCTAACCTAACCTAACCTAACCTAACCTAACCTAACCTAACCTAACCTAACCTAACCTAACCTAACCTAACCTAACCTAACCTAACCTAACCTAACCTAACCTAACCTAACCTAACCTAACCTAACCTAACCTAACCTAACCTAACCTAACCTAACCTAACCTAACCTAACCTAACCTAACCTAACCTAACCTAACCTAACCTAACCTAACCTAACCTAACCTAACCTAACCTAACCTAACCTAACCTAACCTAACCTAACCTAACCTAACCTAACCTAACCTAACCTAACCTAACCTAACCTAACCTAACCTAACCTAACCTAACCTAACCTAACCTAACCTAACCTAACCTAACCTAACCTAACCTAACCTAACCTAACCTAACCTAACCTAACCTAACCTAACCTAACCTAACCTAACCTAACCTAACCTAACCTAACCTAACCTAACCTAACCTAACCTAACCTAACCTAACCTAACCTAACCTAACCTAACCTAACCTAACCTAACCTAACCTAACCTAACCTAACCTAACCTAACCTAACCTAACCTAACCTAACCTAACCTAACCTAACCTAACCTAACCTAACCTAACCTAACCTAACCTAACCTAACCTAACCTAACCTAACCTAACCTAACCTAACCTAACCTAACCTAACCTAACCTAACCTAACCTAACCTAACCTAACCTAACCTAACCTAACCTAACCTAACCTAACCTAACCTAACCTAACCTAACCTAACCTAACCTAACCTAACCTAACCTAACCTAACCTAACCTAACCTAACCTAACCTAACCTAACCTAACCTAACCTAACCTAACCTAACCTAACCTAACCTAACCTAACCTAACCTAACCTAACCTAACCTAACCTAACCTAACCTAACCTAACCTAACCTAACCTAACCTAACCTAACCTAACCTAACCTAACCTAACCTAACCTAACCTAACCTAACCTAACCTAACCTAACCTAACCTAACCTAACCTAACCTAACCTAACCTAACCTAACCTAACCTAACCTAACCTAACCTAACCTAACCTAACCTAACCTAACCTAACCTAACCTAACCTAACCTAACCTAACCTAACCTAACCTAACCTAACCTAACCTAACCTAACCTAACCTAACCTAACCTAACCTAACCTAACCTAACCTAACCTAACCTAACCTAACCTAACCTAACCTAACCTAACCTAACCTAACCTAACCTAACCTAACCTAACCTAACCTAACCTAACCTAACCTAACCTAACCTAACCTAACCTAACCTAACCTAACCTAACCTAACCTAACCTAACCTAACCTAACCTAACCTAACCTAACCTAACCTAACCTAACCTAACCTAACCTAACCTAACCTAACCTAACCTAACCTAACCTAACCTAACCTAACCTAACCTAACCTAACCTAACCTAACCTAACCTAACCTAACCTAACCTAACACTACATACCTACCTACCTACCTACATACCTACCTATCTACCTACCTATTTACCTACATAAACTAAGTATGTCTGTTACATACAGCAAGCAGAAATGTTTTTGTTCATCCAAATTTTAGATGATTTAATTTTTCGTAATATTTTGTGATTGCATTATATTTGGTATATTTTTATCTCGGAAACGGTAAGAGATATCGAAAAACTGACATCATTTTTGACCACCACCACTACTACATTAGTAGGTATGGTGTTTTTGATAAAATGTGTGAAAACATTTTTTTTTTATCAAAATTAGACAAAAAACGTATACACTGTTCAACCTGACCCGGGTGTAAAAGTTTTGTTTACGGACTTAGGGTGATAAAAAAAATACCAATCGGTGCGTATTTAAAAATGAACATGCAAAATGGGGGGTCTCGGCCCCGTGAGATGTACAGTTTTTCCGTGAAAAATGAAAAACTGTGTAATTTAAAAAAAAATGTATGGGAGGTACCTAAACTAGGGCGATTTGACCCCAAGACAAAAAGACCACACAAAGGGGGTGCAAAAAGAGAGCCTTGTGCTAAATTTTAACAAAATCTACCGATGTGACTACCTATAACCTACTTTATTTTTAAAGATTTCAAAACCAAAAAAGCACAAATAGCCATTTCTACCCGTAACGGTGCTAGCTATCGAAAAACGGACCTCATTTTTGAGTTGCCATACTAAAGTATGGTTTCAATGAAATCTGTAAGAAATAATTTTTTTTTCTTGAATTTGGACAAAATTTTGTAAATTTGCGAAAATATTGTATGGCCACTACACAAATGGGTGGGTTTTCACACCAAACGTGAGAAATGATGGGTAGAGCGTGCTGAAAAAACGCGATGTGCCAAATTTCATCAAGATCTAACGACAATTCAACCCTATAACACCCGATACTAACTTAACCTAGAGAACCTTTCCGCCCCAACGCCCCTTTACATTTTTTATCTCCGAAACCGTAAGAGCTAGAGCAAAATGGACTTCATTTTTGGACGTTTATACTACATGAGTAGTATAGTTATATCTAATCTATATAAAAACATTTTTTTTTGTAAAAATTGGACAAAAAAAAATTAAAAATAATCTAACTCGGGTTTAAAATGTTTGTTTATTGACCTAGAAAGTCCAGAAAAAAATACCATTCGACGCGGAATTACAATAATTTTCCTGCACGAGAGTATCAACAGTATCAACGCCATAATAGAGATACTTTTTGAAATAAAAAATAAACCGCCAGCGTGTCGACGTCACCCCGCTTCGCGGGGTGCCTATTTCCGCTCTAAGGGACACAAGACAACCATAACCTAACCCACTTACCAAAAATACAATGGTTACGATTAGTTTTTTTTTGGTGCGTATTTAAAAATGATCATGCAAAGTGGGGGGTCTCGGCACCGTGAGATGTACAGTTTTTCCATGAAAAACGAAAAACTGTGTAAATAAAAAAAAATGTATAGGAGGTACCTAAACTAGGGCGATTTGAACCCAAGACAAAAAGACCACACAAAGGGGGTGCAAAAAGAGACCTACAGCCAGAACCGAACATTTCATAAAATAATTGGGTAAGTACCTGTGTAATTAATTAGCTAATTAGTTAGCGCTATTCTAATCTACATGTAAGGTATACTTAATTAATACTTACCTAAGTACTTATACCTCAATCATGTATAAATATATATGTCAAACTCTGCTGGATGGAATTCTGACTCAGCTAAGGTACCTACCTAATAAGTAGGTACTACATACCTAGGTACCTACCTACCTACCTACCTACATAAACTAAGTATGTCTGTTACATACAGCAAGCAGAAATGTTTTTGTTCATCCAAATTTTAGATGATTTAATTTTTTGTAAGAGATATCGAAAAACGGACATCATTTTGGACCACCACCATAGTACGTTAATATGTATAGTGTTTTTGATAAAATGTGTGAAAAAATTTTTTTTTTCATCAAAATTAGACAAAAACCGAACTCACTTTTCAACCAGACCCGGGTGTAAAAGTTTTGTTTACGGACTTAGGGTGATAAAAAAAAATACCAATCGGTGCGTGTTTAAAAATGATCATGCAAAATGGGGGCTCCGGCCCCGTGAGATGTACAGTTTTTCCATGAAAAAAATAAAAACTGTGAAAATTTAAAAAAATGTATGGGAGGAACCTAAACTAGGGTGATTTGACCCCAAAACAAAAATACCACACAAAGGGGGTGCAAAAAGAGAGCCTTGTGCCAAATTTTAACAAAATCTACCGATGTGACTACCTTTAACCTACTTTATTTTTATAGATTTTAAAACGTGTCCTCGCCAAAAAAGCACAAATAGCCATTTGTACCCGAAACTGTGCGAGCTATCGACAAACAGACTTCATTTTTGAGTTGCCATACTAAAATATAGATATATGTAATAAAATCTGTAAGAAAAAAAAATCGAATTTGGACAAAATTTAGTACAGCGAACATATTGTATGGCCACTACCCAAATGGGGTTTTCACACCAAGCGAGAGAAATGATTGACAGAGCGTGCTGAAAAAACGTGATATGCCAAGTTTCAACCCTATAATACCCAATACTAACTTAACCTAGAGAACCTTTCCGCCCCAACGCCCCTTTACATTTTTTTATCTCCGAAACCGTAAGAGCTAGAGCAAGATGGACTTAATTTTTGGACGTTTGTGTATTTGTTAGCAGCTACATAAGTAGTTTTGTTATTAAATGACAAAAAAAAATTGTTAGCAGTGCACTGCACTATACATAAAACTGAAATTAAAAAAAAAAACATTGTAAGCTCACGTGTGGGGCATACCAATCGATAGGCCTTTCAAAATAAATATAAGGTTTCTCAGCAATTTTTTGATTAATCGTCCCGAAAGTCACTGAAATTGTAAAATAAGGCTTATTAAATTCTTTCACCGAAAATTATTTTGAACAAAATCGGTTCAAAGGTTTTCGAGATACTCTTGAAAAACAGCCTTCCTTACAGAAAAGTGCCGTAAGATTTCTGTGACGATTATTAATAGGCACGGAACCCTTCGTTTTGCGTGGTCCGACACGCACTTGGCCGGTTTTTAGACGTTAATATCTCAATACCCGTTTTAACTGTATATATGAAATTTCGGGTTCTACTTAGTTAATATAAGGGGTCTTAATACATATCTGCTGCGTCGCCAGTTCCTTTTTGGCGTTGAACTTGGCTGCACATGGGGTTTAAATACGTTTTATCGATCTGATCAGTTTATTCACTTCAAAGTTTATACGATCAGGTACACTCTATTTTATTAGGATTTCATGACGTGAAATCAGAAAATTTATTGCCAATTAAAAATTGGAATTTTGCGGTCAGGCGGAGCGGCAGCTACATTCGCGGACTGCGTTAACAAAAACGTTGTACTCAATAACTTCAGTCATTTCGTTTATACTCAAACAATACTTGCCCAAGAAACGTGTAAAACAACCCCCTTGTGGTGTTCATAGAACGCCAGGGAAATATATATATATATATTACTCTCACAAGTGGCTGGAGGTTCACAGTTCACAAGGCCTATTCAGCCATCCACTAATTATTAGCATTATAATTATAATTTTCCTTGACACTTTCAGAACCAAGTGATGTATTGTTTCCGTATGCCGATCAGCTAAGCCATATTACAGAGGGATAGATACGCGTTACCAGTTCCTTAGTTATTTTACATGAATGCAATCGATACCTACTCATCGGAAATAATTATTTTTCTTACTAATATTTCAGAAATGCATGCTTCGAGCATTCTGATACTGGGACTATGTGGATTACGTAAGCACCTACCGACCATATCTTTTGATATCTCTTTGGAATACTGTGGACTGTGAAGTTAGAAATTGATAAGCAGGATCCGGCGGGCCGACCCGCGCTGAATGGCTGCCCCACGGCCACGATAGCTGGTATATTTATAAGTAGAATATTGATTAGGTACTGCACATAAATATCATCAACATCAGTTCAAAACACAACTTTTGAAACCCACATGTCAGTGGATTTCTACATTGAGAACAAATAGTTATACATATCCGTATTGTTTACAGCGTACTCAAAAAATGCAGATGTACCGGACTCTTTTGACTTTGATTCAGTGATTACAAAACCAACCTCGTAAGTAGAACAAAATATTAAATACCTTCCTCGAACAGTTTTTAGGGATCCGTACCCAATGGGTAAAAACTGGACCTTATTACTGATATGATGATGATGATGAACCCTGTAGATGTTGACAATCACAAGGAAATGCCGTATTTCATAGTTTTAGTTACAAAAAGGGATCACCCCATAGACTAATGTAATCCATGCCTGTTAGTATAGTACTTATGGGGAGATGTGACGTCTGAAACAAGACAAAGAGATGTCACCTTTAGAATGAAACCAACCCATCCGACCTAACGCAAAAATAAAACCTTGCGTTAGGTCGGTTTCATTCTCTGTTCACTGCGCACACGCAGCACAGGTACTTCAAGTAGCGATATCGGCGAGCCTGATGATGATGGTCACGTTTGCCGCGCGGTGAGACAAGATAAGGCGTTTTTAGACAAAAAGAGACGATAGATTTATCCGTCGCTGGTGATAGTGAAACGCGCGCTTTCTGTAGCGATAGAACAAGGGGAGGTAGCACTTGTCCCGGGCGGGCACGGCGACCGGCACGCGGGGTTGCGAAGCGTGCTCCTCAGGGTAGTGTTGCGCATGCGCAGGACGCTGGTGTACTACGCCCCGAACCCGGGCTACGACTCGTACTGGGTGGGCGGCCAGTGGGTGTTCGGCTCCACGCGCACGGCCGCCGCCCCGCACACCGGCAAGAAGCTGCGCACCGTCAACGAGGAGCGCGTGCTCGTGTGCGGCCGCCCCTGCGCCAGGATCTACAGGAAGTAATACCCTTCAATACAACCATCACCTCTATACCTAATAATTTTCTTTAAAAACAAAGTTTTAACAGACTTCAATTCAGTACCTACTCCGCCAAGCCACATGAACATTTCCACATTTCATTCCACATGAACTTCTTTCCGAGAGCAATGCGTTGATTAAGTCAGGGATCGGATACCGGTATTTTCACCATACAAAAATACCGGTTTTATTTCGTTCAATTTCGTTCTTTGGTTTATAATATCATTTTTGATCAGGCTGTCTAATAATACGAAAATGTTACCTAAATACATGATAGTCCTACATTAAGAGCCTAAAATAATTCAAAATATTAGACTACTTCGGGGACTTTTGAAAAAACCGGTTCCGATCCCTGGATTAAGTATGTGATATTACTGTATGTGGACCAATAATATTTCATGGACTTTATTAGGCACTTTATTAGTTGCTATTTCAACGGAATCATATCAGAATCTGTAACGTACTTTTAACCGATTCGGGTGTATTTTTTATGTTTGTTTGTTACCTCGTAACGCCGTCATTTATGGACCGATTTGTACATTTTTTTTGAACGTAGGTATATGCTGCCAGATTGGTCCCATTGTTATCAAAACTCGATCGATTCGAAATTGTATTATACCTACCTACGATATTCGATCTTAATGACGTGAGTGACCCGTTTGTAGTGCATTTGAATGAGCGTTGGTGGGTTAGTCCACTGGCCGGCTGGCTCGGCTGCCGCAGACAGCTCCTGGCGGCGGCCGCGCCGGAGCCTGCTGACGCGGTCCGCGGGCAGGTTGGTGGGCGAGGTGTGCGTGCACAAGCTGGACAACGTGTACGACCCGCAGTACTCGGGCAAGTGGCAGAGCGCGCGGCCCCCGGGCTTCGTGGACTGGCGGCTCGGCGGCGTGCTGGACCGCAACTTCGACTACCTGCGGACCTACCCCTCCTACTGCTACTTCCTGGACTGGCAGTGTCGGACCAAGGTCTTCCATGGTATCGGTGCGTACTACTGACAACTTAGTATCGACTCTGTCACAAGCGCCCAGTTGGAAATGTAGTATCGGTGCGTACTGACAACTTAGTATCTCTGTCACACACAAGCGCCCAGTTGGAAATGTAGTATCGGTGCGTACTGACAACTTAGTATCTCTGTCACACACAAGCGCCCAGTTGGAAATGTAGTATCGGTGCGTACTGACAACTTAGTATCTCTGTCACACACAAGCGCCCAGTTGGAAATGTAGTATCGGTGCGTACTGACAACTTAGTATCTCTGTCACACACAAGCGCCCAGTTGGAAATGTAGTATCGGTGCGTACCTACTGACAACTTAGTATCGGCTCTTTCCCTAGCGCCCGTTGGAAATGTAAACTAGTTCACAAGAATTAAGTATTCGGAATGTAGGTACAACTTTGTTTTGTCAAGGTGCAATTATGTTGCGTTCAGCATCGCCCGCCACGTCCTGTGACGTGTATCTGCCCCTTGCGTGTCCGCAGGCTACGTGTTCCTGCACATGGGCGCGTGCCTGCGCGACGCGGACGCCTTCCCCGACCTGGCGCGCGCGCTCGCGCTCCGCCACCGCAAGGAGCGCATGGTCAGCGACTACGCGGCGCAGATCAAAAACAAGATCAACGGTCAGTCGACTACTTTCTATAACATCAGATTAAACAGGAGAATTTTATGACTGATAAATCAATTTGGTGGCATTCTCAACCTCCTATTGACTGATTAAAAATCATTGCCGCGGTATTTTACTTTACAAAGTATGTAAATGATCACGTTGTTGAATTTTACACTATTTGTAGACTCAAATCAGTATTGTTGTTTCTTACAGGTAAACAACATTCCCCATTGCGCTGTTATCCCGCATTTTACACGTTCTGCGTTATATTATTATACTTGGATTTGCCAATGTTTTCCAAGAATAATAATATAATTCAGGGGCTTTTTTAAAGTTCTGAATGAATGTATACAGGGTGATTTAGGGGTCGTGGAGCAAGAATAACCAAAAGCGAATAAGATGGTCATACTGAACAACTTTTCCCATGGGACCGACCACGAAATCGCAAAAAAATACGTTAGTAGAGATAGTAATTAAGAGTAGTTAATTGAGTGTAGTGTATGGAACAGCTGATTTATTTTTACGATTTCGTGGTCGGTCCCTTGGGAAAAGTTGTTCAGTGTGACCATCGCTTTTGGTAATTCTTGCTCCACGACCCCTTAATAACCCTGTATAAACACAATAAAAACATCTGTGCACCTGCACGGCTATCACAAGACGGCGCGCGAGCTCTCCCGATTTTTCTCGCACTATTCGTCTCTCTCTTATTAGAAAACTCAGAAAGAGTGAGAAAAATCGAGAGAGCTCGCGCGCCGTCTTGTGATAGCCGTGCGGGTTTTGTGACGACATTGCGACGCTCTCGCGTTGTCGCACACCGAACCGAAGTGCACAGCTAGTGGCACCGTGACCGACTGTGCTGGCTGACAACTGGTGGCCAACACAATCTGTCGAACATGTTCATGCTGCCAACTAGTTACTTACGTTATTTTTGAAACATCTCAATCAATTATCTATAATGAGTTTAGATCAAAGTGTAGATATGTACCTGTCACCAATTACTTCAGGTAGGTAGTCATAATTATAGTACCTAATAATGTTAGTGATAGTTTTCTAGTAATTATTGTGTACGGTATTTAAGCTTTTGTCAACAACACTTGTCAATAAATGTATTCCTTATACATGCGTATTGTATTGATGTAGCTTGAGAAAATGTACCTACTCGACCAGCTCCGACATTCCTCCGCGGGTTTCAGTATTTGACGATATCACAACCCAACTAACATTTGGGTGTCAGCTAAGGGTATTATTATAACCTTAACCTTTATAAGTGAGTTATAATGTTCTCAGTTGTAACTAATAGGTAGTGTTATAAAGGAGTTAAGAAAAATAATTAACTCCTAAAGCATTATAAGAGTGTTACTCAAAGCAATTACACTTAAGATGTTAAAGCTTTAACCTGTTTTTAACACTTAAACACTTACAAGAGTGCTAGCTACAGGCAGAGACTTTATAACAGATATAACTCTCTTGTAAGTATTGAAACTTTTTCTAGCGCTTAAGGTGTTAGGCAGATACACTTTAAAGACACTGTAAGAGTGTTGTAACTCAATAAGCGTTATAGTTGAGTTAACTGACGCCTAAAGCTTTAAGGTAATTCGCCATTGTTTTGGTGGACTCTAACCTACAAATTGATTAGGTTATTCAATATTTGGCATCAAGATACTTCATTATTTATGTTACTCTTGCCATTATATGGATGCCACTTAATTTATCATGCCACTGGCCAAGAAACAAAAATAGAAAATGATAAAAACTTTAGATGTATATTTTAATGTTCATAAGTTTTATTAGAAATCTTTAATAAATCCTGGGCGCGTTAAAATTGCGATGGGAAACATGGTATACACTTACCGTAAAATCACAAGGGCAGATTGTTTTCACTTCATGTCACACACACTTCCAATTTAATTCACTTTCAATTAATACGACTCCATAGCTGTCAAATATTAATACCTATACTAACTATCTGCGCCATTTTGTCGGAAGGCTATATTTGTCTCATAATTTTATGGGTAAAGAAAAGAGTAAGATGCTCACTTTAAACTGCGTAAGAGCTAGAGTGTTATAAGACTCTCAGCTAACACCTTAACCTGTAATTCGTGGGCCTCTTTCGTAGTTATAAGGGTGTTAGAGCACGCTATAAGACCTTTTTTACAGGCATTTTTAACACCTTAACACTTGGCTGGAACCGACATAAGAATGATATAAGGGTTATTTTAACGCTAGTGTGCTAGTTGGGAATAATCGAAAGCAGTATTATAGCGCGCTCTACAAGTTAGGTACAGGTAGTCTAGGGCTTCCAATCCCGGGATTTATCACTACTACAATACCGCGGATACCGGTATTGTAGTAGTGATAAATCCCGGGATTGGAAGCCCTGGGTAGTACCAAAGGGACAATGGTTAGTCTGTTTGTAGGAATAAAACAGGATTAATTTTCGAAACATTATATTGGACACTCAACTCGAGTGAACATAACTAAACAAGCCCAGTCCTTCTATCGCGATGGCGGTACAGTCAACATCAAATACGTTGAGTAGGCAGTGAGGGATCACTGAGGTGTCGCGCTCGCGGTGGCGGTGGGGACATCGAGACGTCATACGAATATCGCCGCTGTGGTAACCTCATCGCTTGTAACTTGTTTTATCAACAACTGTTTCATCGAATGTATGCATCGCGACTTTTCATTCCATAAAGAATACACTTCTTCAAAAACACGTGAAAAACACTAATCTTTTGAGGAAAAAAAAACAACTACAGAACGACCTTTCAGCTGTGCCTTAAAACCTAACGTTAAAAAAAAATGAAATGAAAGTTCTTCGAAACAATACATTCGATGAAATATGGGGACACGACACGATCGATTATTAAAGAGATTAGACGCTCGCGATGGAAGTGCGACGTCTCGACAATACCGCTAAGTTTATTCGGATAGTTCGGCTGTATCTGATAGGGACTGTATATATGTATAAGTGTTAGGGCTTCCGATCCCGGGATTTATTAATACTACAATACCCGGTATTGTAGTATTAATAAATCCCGGGATAGGAAGCCCTGATAAGTGTATAAGTACAATAGGAAAAGTGCGGCAGTAGGAGGCCTCAGGCACATTGAAACAATAACAGTGAAGCCTGTGGGCTAGGGCTTGGCCGGGGCGGCGGCGGGCGCGCGGTCGGGCTGGTCGCGGTCGCGGTGCTGGTCGCGGTCGGGCTGGTCGTGGTCGGGCGGGTGGTCGCGGTCGCGGTGCTGGTCGCGGTCGGGCTGGTCGTGGTCGGGCGGGTGGTCGCGGTCGCGGTGCTGGTCGTGGTCGGGCGCGGCGGCACTCAGCACCGCGGGCTCGTCGTCGTCGTCGCGCGCGTACAGCTCGGGGTAGCCGGCCATGCACGCCTGCATGTCGCTGAACTTCTCGTAGCAGTCGCTGCCCTTCGGCTCCGCCTCACTGCAACACGCCGACGCACACGCGTCGTTGGCCTTGTATTCGACAATATCAAAGGCCACACAATGGTACATTAGGTACTACAGAGGTCCGAAAGGTAAGGATTGCCTGCCGAGTGTTAGCAAGGTCATTCTTCTTAAAAATGCACACAATTGTTTTTTTTTTTTAATCAAATCGTTTATTCCACCAAAAAAAATGTCCCCACGTTAAATAAACATTTACAAAAAAATTGCATAATTTTACCATTTATATTATTTCGTTTATAATACCTAATACTAGATATTCATATTAACTAGATATTTATATTTTATATTTTTTATGGTAACATATGGTCATAATGGTCTTGTATGATAACAGAGTAACCAATCTATTGTGAAAATTATTTAAAAAAAACTTATAATGGCCCTGCGGTTTGGGATGAAAGTGATAGGAAAAATTCTATAATTATTATAGTGAATACATATACAATACAAATATTTTTTTATTGCACACCTCACATAAACAAAGTAGTCACTAAGAGAAACAACACAATAACAGATAGGTAGAGGTACACGACAGGGTGTTATCGCCGGGCGGGATGAGTGTGGTCACCTGTAGTGGAAGCAGGAGAAGGCGTCGCGGAAGGGCTGCGCGCACGGGCCGGTGGCCATCCCGCCGAGGCAGGGGCAGCCCCAGTTGATGTCCCCGCTGGGCGGGATGAGTGTGGTCACCTGTAGTGGAAGCAGGAGAAGGCGTCGCGGAAGGGCTGCGCGCACGGGCCGGTGGCCATCCCGCCGAGGCAGGGGCAGCCCCAGTTGATGTCCCCGCTGGGCGGGATGAGTGTGGTCACCTGTAGTGGAAGCAGGAGAAGGCGTCGCGGAAGGGCTGCGCGCACGGGCCGGTGGCCATCCCGCCGAGGCAGGGGCAGCCCCAGTTGATGTCCCCGCTGGGCGGGATGAGTGTGGTCACCTGTAGTGGAAGCAGGAGAAGGCGTCGCGGAAGGGCTGCGCGCACGGGCCGGTGGCCATCCCGCCGAGGCAGGGGCAGCCCCAGTTGATGTCCCCGCTGGGCGGGATGAGTGTGGTCACCTGTAGTGGAAGCAGGAGAAGGCGTCGCGGAAGGGCTGCGCGCACGGGCCGGTGGCCATCCCGCCGAGGCAGGGGCAGCCCCAGTTGATGTCCCCGCTGGGCGGGATGAGTGTGGTCACCTGTAGTGGAAGCAGGAGAAGGCGTCGCGGAAGGGCTGCGCGCACGGGCCGGTGGCCATCCCGCCGAGGCAGGGGCAGCCCCAGTTGATGTCCCCGCTGGGCGGGATGAGTGTGGTCACCTGTAGTGGAAGCAGGAGAAGGCGTCGCGGAAGGGCTGCGCGCACGGGCCGGTGGCCATCCCGCCGAGGCAGGGGCAGCCCCAGTTGATGTCCCCGCTGGGCGGGATGAGTGTGGTCACCTGTAGTGGAAGCAGGAGAAGGCGTCGCGGAAGGGCTGCGCGCACGGGCCGGTGGCCATCCCGCCGAGGCAGGGGCAGCCCCAGTTGATGTCCCCGCTGGGCGGGATGAGTGTGGTCACCTGTAGTGGAAGCAGGAGAAGGCGTCGCGGAAGGGCTGCGCGCACGGGCCGGTGGCCATCCCGCCGAGGCAGGGGCAGCCCCAGTTGATGTCCCCGCTGGGCGGGATGAGTGTGGTCACCTGTAGTGGAAGCAGGAGAAGGCGTCGCGGAAGGGCTGCGCGCACGGGCCGGTGGCCATCCCGCCGAGGCAGGGGCAGCCCCAGTTGATGTCCCCGCTGGGCGGGATGAGTGTGGTCACCTGTAGTGGAAGCAGGAGAAGGCGTCGCGGAAGGGCTGCGCGCACGGGCCGGTGGCCATCCCGCCGAGGCAGGGGCAGCCCCAGTTGATGTCCCCGCTGGGCGGGATGAGTGTGGTCACCTGTAGTGGAAGCAGGAGAAGGCGTCGCGGAAGGGCTGCGCGCACGGGCCGGTGGCCATCCCGCCGAGGCAGGGGCAGCCCCAGTTGATGTCCCCGCTGGGCGGGATGAGTGTGGTCACCTGTAGTGGAAGCAGGAGAAGGCGTCGCGGAAGGGCTGCGCGCACGGGCCGGTGGCCATCCCGCCGAGGCAGGGGCAGCCCCAGTTGATGTCCCCGCTGGGCGGGATGAGTGTGGTCACCTGTAGTGGAAGCAGGAGAAGGCGTCGCGGAAGGGCTGCGCGCACGGGCCGGTGGCCATCCCGCCGAGGCAGGGGCAGCCCCAGTTGATGTCCCCGCTGGGCGGGATGAGTGTGGTCACCTGTAGTGGAAGCAGGAGAAGGCGTCGCGGAAGGGCTGCGCGCACGGGCCGGTGGCCATCCCGCCGAGGCAGGGGCAGCCCCAGTTGATGTCCCCGCTGGGCGGGATGAGTGTGGTCACCTGTAGTGGAAGCAGGAGAAGGCGTCGCGGAAGGGCTGCGCGCACGGGCCGGTGGCCATCCCGCCGAGGCAGGGGCAGCCCCAGTTGATGTCCCCGCTGGGCGGGATGAGTGTGGTCACCTGTAGTGGAAGCAGGAGAAGGCGTCGCGGAAGGGCTGCGCGCACGGGCCGGTGGCCATCCCGCCGAGGCAGGGGCAGCCCCAGTTGATGTCCCCGCTGGGCGGGATGAGTGTGGTCACCTGTAGTGGAAGCAGGAGAAGGCGTCGCGGAAGGGCTGCGCGCACGGGCCGGTGGCCATCCCGCCGAGGCAGGGGCAGCCCCAGTTGATGTCCCCGCTGGGCGGGATGAGTGTGGTCACCTGTAGTGGAAGCAGGAGAAGGCGTCGCGGAAGGGCTGCGCGCACGGGCCGGTGGCCATCCCGCCGAGGCAGGGGCAGCCCCAGTTGATGTCCCCGCTGGGCGGGATGAGTGTGGTCACCTGTAGTGGAAGCAGGAGAAGGCGTCGCGGAAGGGCTGCGCGCACGGGCCGGTGGCCATCCCGCCGAGGCAGGGGCAGCCCCAGTTGATGTCCCCGCTGGGCGGGATGAGTGTGGTCACCTGTAGTGGAAGCAGGAGAAGGCGTCGCGGAAGGGCTGCGCGCACGGGCCGGTGGCCATCCCGCCGAGGCAGGGGCAGCCCCAGTTGATGTCCCCGCTGGGCGGGATGAGTGTGGTCACCTGTAGTGGAAGCAGGAGAAGGCGTCGCGGAAGGGCTGCGCGCACGGGCCGGTGGCCATCCCGCCGAGGCAGGGGCAGCCCCAGTTGATGTCCCCGCTGGGCGGGATGAGTGTGGTCACCTGTAGTGGAAGCAGGAGAAGGCGTCGCGGAAGGGCTGCGCGCACGGGCCGGTGGCCATCCCGCCGAGGCAGGGGCAGCCCCAGTTGATGTCCCCGCTGGGCGGGATGAGTGTGGTCACCTGTAGTGGAAGCAGGAGAAGGCGTCGCGGAAGGGCTGCGCGCACGGGCCGGTGGCCATCCCGCCGAGGCAGGGGCAGCCCCAGTTGATGTCCCCGCTGGGCGGGATGAGTGTGGTCACCTGTAGTGGAAGCAGGAGAAGGCGTCGCGGAAGGGCTGCGCGCACGGGCCGGTGGCCATCCCGCCGAGGCAGGGGCAGCCCCAGTTGATGTCCCCGCTGGGCGGGATGAGTGTGGTCACCTGTAGTGGAAGCAGGAGAAGGCGTCGCGGAAGGGCTGCGCGCACGGGCCGGTGGCCATCCCGCCGAGGCAGGGGCAGCCCCAGTTGATGTCCCCGCTGGGCGGGATGAGTGTGGTCACCTGTAGTGGAAGCAGGAGAAGGCGTCGCGGAAGGGCTGCGCGCACGGGCCGGTGGCCATCCCGCCGAGGCAGGGGCAGCCCCAGTTGATGTCCCCGCTGGGCGGGATGAGTGTGGTCACCTGTAGTGGAAGCAGGAGAAGGCGTCGCGGAAGGGCTGCGCGCACGGGCCGGTGGCCATCCCGCCGAGGCAGGGGCAGCCCCAGTTGATGTCCCCGCTGGGCGGGATGAGTGTGGTCACCTGTAGTGGAAGCAGGAGAAGGCGTCGCGGAAGGGCTGCGCGCACGGGCCGGTGGCCATCCCGCCGAGGCAGGGGCAGCCCCAGTTGATGTCCCCGCTGGGCGGGATGAGTGTGGTCACCTGTAGTGGAAGCAGGAGAAGGCGTCGCGGAAGGGCTGCGCGCACGGGCCGGTGGCCATCCCGCCGAGGCAGGGGCAGCCCCAGTTGATGTCCCCGCTGGGCGGGATGAGTGTGGTCACCTGTAGTGGAAGCAGGAGAAGGCGTCGCGGAAGGGCTGCGCGCACGGGCCGGTGGCCATCCCGCCGAGGCAGGGGCAGCCCCAGTTGATGTCCCCGCTGGGCGGGATGAGTGTGGTCACCTGTAGTGGAAGCAGGAGAAGGCGTCGCGGAAGGGCTGCGCGCACGGGCCGGTGGCCATCCCGCCGAGGCAGGGGCAGCCCCAGTTGATGTCCCCGCTGGGCGGGATGAGTGTGGTCACCTGTAGTGGAAGCAGGAGAAGGCGTCGCGGAAGGGCTGCGCGCACGGGCCGGTGGCCATCCCGCCGAGGCAGGGGCAGCCCCAGTTGATGTCCCCGCTGGGCGGGATGAGTGTGGTCACCTGTAGTGGAAGCAGGAGAAGGCGTCGCGGAAGGGCTGCGCGCACGGGCCGGTGGCCATCCCGCCGAGGCAGGGGCAGCCCCAGTTGATGTCCCCGCTGGGCGGGATGAGTGTGGTCACCTGTAGTGGAAGCAGGAGAAGGCGTCGCGGAAGGGCTGCGCGCACGGGCCGGTGGCCATCCCGCCGAGGCAGGGGCAGCCCCAGTTGATGTCCCCGCTGGGCGGGATGAGTGTGGTCACCTGTAGTGGAAGCAGGAGAAGGCGTCGCGGAAGGGCTGCGCGCACGGGCCGGTGGCCATCCCGCCGAGGCAGGGGCAGCCCCAGTTGATGTCCCCGCTGGGCGGGATGAGTGTGGTCACCTGTAGTGGAAGCAGGAGAAGGCGTCGCGGAAGGGCTGCGCGCACGGGCCGGTGGCCATCCCGCCGAGGCAGGGGCAGCCCCAGTTGATGTCCCCGCTGGGCGGGATGAGTGTGGTCACCTGTAGTGGAAGCAGGAGAAGGCGTCGCGGAAGGGCTGCGCGCACGGGCCGGTGGCCATCCCGCCGAGGCAGGGGCAGCCCCAGTTGATGTCCCCGCTGGGCGGGATGAGTGTGGTCACCTGTAGTGGAAGCAGGAGAAGGCGTCGCGGAAGGGCTGCGCGCACGGGCCGGTGGCCATCCCGCCGAGGCAGGGGCAGCCCCAGTTGATGTCCCCGCTGGGCGGGATGAGTGTGGTCACCTGTAGTGGAAGCAGGAGAAGGCGTCGCGGAAGGGCTGCGCGCACGGGCCGGTGGCCATCCCGCCGAGGCAGGGGCAGCCCCAGTTGATGTCCCCGCTGGGCGGGATGAGTGTGGTCACCTGTAGTGGAAGCAGGAGAAGGCGTCGCGGAAGGGCTGCGCGCACGGGCCGGTGGCCATCCCGCCGAGGCAGGGGCAGCCCCAGTTGATGTCCCCGCTGGGCGGGATGAGTGTGGTCACCTGTAGTGGAAGCAGGAGAAGGCGTCGCGGAAGGGCTGCGCGCACGGGCCGGTGGCCATCCCGCCGAGGCAGGGGCAGCCCCAGTTGATGTCCCCGCTGGGCGGGATGAGTGTGGTCACCTGTAGTGGAAGCAGGAGAAGGCGTCGCGGAAGGGCTGCGCGCACGGGCCGGTGGCCATCCCGCCGAGGCAGGGGCAGCCCCAGTTGATGTCCCCGCTGGGCGGGATGAGTGTGGTCACCTGTAGTGGAAGCAGGAGAAGGCGTCGCGGAAGGGCTGCGCGCACGGGCCGGTGGCCATCCCGCCGAGGCAGGGGCAGCCCCAGTTGATGTCCCCGCTGGGCGGGATGAGTGTGGTCACCTGTAGTGGAAGCAGGAGAAGGCGTCGCGGAAGGGCTGCGCGCACGGGCCGGTGGCCATCCCGCCGAGGCAGGGGCAGCCCCAGTTGATGTCCCCGCTGGGCGGGATGAGTGTGGTCACCTGTAGTGGAAGCAGGAGAAGGCGTCGCGGAAGGGCTGCGCGCACGGGCCGGTGGCCATCCCGCCGAGGCAGGGGCAGCCCCAGTTGATGTCCCCGCTGGGCGGGATGAGTGTGGTCACCTGTAGTGGAAGCAGGAGAAGGCGTCGCGGAAGGGCTGCGCGCACGGGCCGGTGGCCATCCCGCCGAGGCAGGGGCAGCCCCAGTTGATGTCCCCGCTGGGCGGGATGAGTGTGGTCACCTGTAGTGGAAGCAGGAGAAGGCGTCGCGGAAGGGCTGCGCGCACGGGCCGGTGGCCATCCCGCCGAGGCAGGGGCAGCCCCAGTTGATGTCCCCGCTGGGCGGGATGAGTGTGGTCACCTGTAGTGGAAGCAGGAGAAGGCGTCGCGGAAGGGCTGCGCGCACGGGCCGGTGGCCATCCCGCCGAGGCAGGGGCAGCCCCAGTTGATGTCCCCGCTGGGCGGGATGAGTGTGGTCACCTGTAGTGGAAGCAGGAGAAGGCGTCGCGGAAGGGCTGCGCGCACGGGCCGGTGGCCATCCCGCCGAGGCAGGGGCAGCCCCAGTTGATGTCCCCGCTGGGCGGGATGAGTGTGGTCACCTGTAGTGGAAGCAGGAGAAGGCGTCGCGGAAGGGCTGCGCGCACGGGCCGGTGGCCATCCCGCCGAGGCAGGGGCAGCCCCAGTTGATGTCCCCGCTGGGCGGGATGAGTGTGGTCACCTGTAGTGGAAGCAGGAGAAGGCGTCGCGGAAGGGCTGCGCGCACGGGCCGGTGGCCATCCCGCCGAGGCAGGGGCAGCCCCAGTTGATGTCCCCGCTGGGCGGGATGAGTGTGGTCACCTGTAGTGGAAGCAGGAGAAGGCGTCGCGGAAGGGCTGCGCGCACGGGCCGGTGGCCATCCCGCCGAGGCAGGGGCAGCCCCAGTTGATGTCCCCGCTGGGCGGGATGAGTGTGGTCACCTGTAGTGGAAGCAGGAGAAGGCGTCGCGGAAGGGCTGCGCGCACGGGCCGGTGGCCATCCCGCCGAGGCAGGGGCAGCCCCAGTTGATGTCCCCGCTGGGCGGGATGAGTGTGGTCACCTGTAGTGGAAGCAGGAGAAGGCGTCGCGGAAGGGCTGCGCGCACGGGCCGGTGGCCATCCCGCCGAGGCAGGGGCAGCCCCAGTTGATGTCCCCGCTGGGCGGGATGAGTGTGGTCACCTGTAGTGGAAGCAGGAGAAGGCGTCGCGGAAGGGCTGCGCGCACGGGCCGGTGGCCATCCCGCCGAGGCAGGGGCAGCCCCAGTTGATGTCCCCGCTGGGCGGGATGAGTGTGGTCACCTGTAGTGGAAGCAGGAGAAGGCGTCGCGGAAGGGCTGCGCGCACGGGCCGGTGGCCATCCCGCCGAGGCAGGGGCAGCCCCAGTTGATGTCCCCGCTGGGCGGGATGAGTGTGGTCACCTGTAGTGGAAGCAGGAGAAGGCGTCGCGGAAGGGCTGCGCGCACGGGCCGGTGGCCATCCCGCCGAGGCAGGGGCAGCCCCAGTTGATGTCCCCGCTGGGCGGGATGAGTGTGGTCACCTGTAGTGGAAGCAGGAGAAGGCGTCGCGGAAGGGCTGCGCGCACGGGCCGGTGGCCATCCCGCCGAGGCAGGGGCAGCCCCAGTTGATGTCCCCGCTGGGCGGGATGAGTGTGGTCACCTGTAGTGGAAGCAGGAGAAGGCGTCGCGGAAGGGCTGCGCGCACGGGCCGGTGGCCATCCCGCCGAGGCAGGGGCAGCCCCAGTTGATGTCCCCGCTGGGCGGGATGAGTGTGGTCACCTGTAGTGGAAGCAGGAGAAGGCGTCGCGGAAGGGCTGCGCGCACGGGCCGGTGGCCATCCCGCCGAGGCAGGGGCAGCCCCAGTTGATGTCCCCGCTGGGCGGGATGAGTGTGGTCACCTGTAGTGGAAGCAGGAGAAGGCGTCGCGGAAGGGCTGCGCGCACGGGCCGGTGGCCATCCCGCCGAGGCAGGGGCAGCCCCAGTTGATGTCCCCGCTGGGCGGGATGAGTGTGGTCACCTGTAGTGGAAGCAGGAGAAGGCGTCGCGGAAGGGCTGCGCGCACGGGCCGGTGGCCATCCCGCCGAGGCAGGGGCAGCCCCAGTTGATGTCCCCGCTGGGCGGGATGAGTGTGGTCACCTGTAGTGGAAGCAGGAGAAGGCGTCGCGGAAGGGCTGCGCGCACGGGCCGGTGGCCATCCCGCCGAGGCAGGGGCAGCCCCAGTTGATGTCCCCGCTGGGCGGGATGAGTGTGGTCACCTGTAGTGGAAGCAGGAGAAGGCGTCGCGGAAGGGCTGCGCGCACGGGCCGGTGGCCATCCCGCCGAGGCAGGGGCAGCCCCAGTTGATGTCCCCGCTGGGCGGGATGAGTGTGGTCACCTGTAGTGGAAGCAGGAGAAGGCGTCGCGGAAGGGCTGCGCGCACGGGCCGGTGGCCATCCCGCCGAGGCAGGGGCAGCCCCAGTTGATGTCCCCGCTGGGCGGGATGAGTGTGGTCACCTGTAGTGGAAGCAGGAGAAGGCGTCGCGGAAGGGCTGCGCGCACGGGCCGGTGGCCATCCCGCCGAGGCAGGGGCAGCCCCAGTTGATGTCCCCGCTGGGCGGGATGAGTGTGGTCACCTGTAGTGGAAGCAGGAGAAGGCGTCGCGGAAGGGCTGCGCGCAGGTTCACCCCCATTTAACCTAATACCGTTAGTGCTAATTTCATTACACCTACCAACGTTCGATATAATTTTTATTAGCCCTAATATTCAGATAACTAATATTGTATGGCATAATTATTTGCTGTGCCTAATTTCATACCTCCTAATCTTTACTAATACTAAACATCAAGTGTGCTAATATATTGGAAACTAATAATGATTTTTCCTAATGATTACTAAGCCTAATGATTAACGTGCCTAATGATTACTATGTATAATGAATACTACACCTAATTTCATCACACCTATCCTGTCACTTGACCTATTAACTTTTTCTCTAATGTTTCACTAGACCTAATGCATTTTTTGTGATTGTTTGGTACAGAATCCGTTAAAATAAGCATGTCTGGTAGTTTTTAGGGTTCCGTAGCCAAAATGGCAAAAACGGAACCCTTATAGTTTCGTCATGTCCGTCTGTCCGTCTGTCCGTCTGTCCGTCTGTCCGTCTGTCCGTCTGTCCGTATGTCACAGGCATTTTACTCGAAAACTATAAGGTGTATTTGAATAAAATTTTGAGGATAGGTGTATTTTGTTAGCCGCTACATAGTTTTGTGATTACAATGACCAAAAAAAATTTTTTTTGGGGTGCACTCCATACATAAAACTAAAAGTCAAAAAATTTTTTTTCATTGTGACCCCCCGCGTGGCACATCAATCGATAGGCCTTTCAAAATAAATATAAGGTTTTTTAGCACTTTTTTTGATTAAGTGAATAGGCTCGGAGATAATCGCCCCGAAAGTCACTAAAATTCTGTCCCCCCCCCTCTAATTTTTGAACGGTGTATTTTAAAAATATGGAAAAATTCATGGACATAGGGCTTATTAATTTCATTCACCGAAAATTGTTTTGAACAAGATCGGTTCAGAAGTTTTCGAGATATTGCTGAAAAACTGCCTTCCTCAAAGAAAAGGACGTAAGTGCCGTAAAATTTCTGTGACGATACGACCTTTTTAATAGGCACGGAACCCTTCGTTTTGCGTGGTCCAACACGCACTTGGCCGGTTTTTTTTCTCTAAAATCAAAAATGGCCGAGATATTGAATCCAGAAAGTCAAAACGACCTAAGACTTAAAAATCAAAAATGGTCGAGATATTGTATTATATATGCATGCATAGAGATAACTAAACCGAATCGGAGCACCCCACTATCCACGTGGTCTTGTCTGCCCTACCCCTAGAGTGTATATGAAAATTGCGAAGCCAGGAGCTCGCGAAGGAGGTCCTGAGTTGAGCGGGCGCACGAGGTCGAAGCGACGTGAGTGGGGGGAGGTGGTGAGCGAAACGAGCTGGCAACCTCCCGAGCGTATACTCTTGCTTGGCAGAATTTCATTTGCCCGACTTTTATCTGCCACAATATTCACCTGCCATAATGTTGTTTTCTATAATTTCGTATGCCATACTCATTGTTTACCATATTAATTATATGCCAGGATCTTTGTGTTCCATAATATCAATAACAATAATCTCGGTTACCATAATCATTGTAATCCATAACTATCACTTGCCATAATGTCATTTGCCATCCATCTCAACATCTATAATATTCATATGTAATATAGTGGGTACGAATTGCAGTGTCTAAAATAAAATAAAAATAACCTCGAACCTATCCGCGATCCGAGTCGGTTTTGCCACTAAATCCCTGTTCAAAGGATGGACATCAAATAAACTTTTCTCTGAGATAAATCAATGCCAAGATAGTGGTGTATCGTAGGCAGTAGGGAACAGGGGTTTAGTGGCAAAACCGACTCGGATCGCGGATAGGTTAGAAGACGGAAGCGGGAGCTTTGCTCCCGCTTTCGTCTTCGAGGTTATTTTTTTTATAAAAGAGCGGAACTAATAATATCGTAGTGCATCATTTTAGGTGTTTCCATATGTTGTTGTATCCGCAATCCGAGTCGGTTTTGCCACTAAGTCCCTGTTCAAAGGATGGACGTCAAATAAACTATTCTCTGAGATTAACCAATGCCAAGATAGTGGTGTATCGTAGGCAGTAGGGAACAGGGGTTTAGTGGCAAAACCGACTCGGATCGCGGATAGGTTAGAAGACGGAAGCGGGAGCTTTGCTCCCGCTTTCGTCTTCGAGGTTATTTTTTTATAAAAGAGCGGAAAAACTAATAATATCGTAGTGCATAATTTTAGGTGTTTCCATATGTTGTTGTATCCGCGATCCGAGTCTATTTTGCCACTAAGTCCCTGTTCAAAGGATGGAAGGATGGCAGGCAGAGGAATTCTAAGGAGTTAATAAATAAAATACTACTGTTTAATAGACTTAGTTTTTATAATTATTAAACAGTTTTTACAATTGAATTGTTTGTCGTCATGAGACCTTAGACATTATTTTAATTCGGGATACTGACATTAGGGCAGAAATAGTTAGGTAAAATGAAGATTCGGGTTTTTGATTTTAGAGGTATTGATAATAAGGTGTAGTCATTATTAGGCAAAGGAATATTAGGCCTAGGAAATATTCGGTTAAATACAATTAGTTTTAGTGAAAATTCGGTCATGAGAAATTAGACATTATGAAAATTCGGGATACTGAATTTAGGGCTAATGAATAATTAGGAAAAATGAAAATTCGGGTTTGTGATTTTAGGGTTTACAACATTAGGGCTAGTGAAATTAGGTTTAAAATTCTTAGGGCTAACGGAGGAGAACCCTGCGCGCACGGGCCGGTGGCCATCCCGCCGAGGCAGGGGCAGCCCCAGTTGATGTCCCCGCTGGGCGGGATGAGTGTGGTCACCTGTAGTGGAAGCAGGAGAAGGCGTCGCGGAAGGGCTGCGCGCACGGGCCGGTGGCCATCCCGCCGAGGCAGGGGCAGCCCCAGTTGATGTCCCCGCTGGGCGGGATGAGTGTGGTCACCTGTAGTGGAAGCAGGAGAAGGCGTCGCGGAAGGGCTGCGCGCACGGGCCGGTGGCCATCCCGCCGAGGCAGGGGCAGCCCCAGTTGATGTCCCCGCTGGGCGGGATGAGTGTGGTCACCTGTAGTGGAAGCAGGAGAAGGCGTCGCGGAAGGGCTGCGCGCACGGGCCGGTGGCCATCCCGCCGAGGCAGGGGCAGCCCCAGTTGATGTCCCCGCTGGGCGGGATGAGTGTGGTCACCTGTAGTGGAAGCAGGAGAAGGCGTCGCGGAAGGGCTGCGCGCACGGGCCGGTGGCCATCCCGCCGAGGCAGGGGCAGCCCCAGTTGATGTCCCCGCTGGGCGGGATGAGTGTGGTCACCTGTAGTGGAAGCAGGAGAAGGCGTCGCGGAAGGGCTGCGCGCACGGGCCGGTGGCCATCCCGCCGAGGCAGGGGCAGCCCCAGTTGATGTCCCCGCTGGGCGGGATGAGTGTGGTCACCTGTAGTGGAAGCAGGAGAAGGCGTCGCGGAAGGGCTGCGCGCACGGGCCGGTGGCCATCCCGCCGAGGCAGGGGCAGCCCCAGTTGATGTCCCCGCTGGGCGGGATGAGTGTGGTCACCTGTAGTGGAAGCAGGAGAAGGCGTCGCGGAAGGGCTGCGCGCACGGGCCGGTGGCCATCCCGCCGAGGCAGGGGCAGCCCCAGTTGATGTCCCCGCTGGGCGGGATGAGTGTGGTCACCTGTAGTGGAAGCAGGAGAAGGCGTCGCGGAAGGGCTGCGCGCACGGGCCGGTGGCCATCCCGCCGAGGCAGGGGCAGCCCCAGTTGATGTCCCCGCTGGGCGGGATGAGTGTGGTCACCTGTAGTGGAAGCAGGAGAAGGCGTCGCGGAAGGGCTGCGCGCACGGGCCGGTGGCCATCCCGCCGAGGCAGGGGCAGCCCCAGTTGATGTCCCCGCTGGGCGGGATGAGTGTGGTCACCTGTAGTGGAAGCAGGAGAAGGCGTCGCGGAAGGGCTGCGCGCACGGGCCGGTGGCCATCCCGCCGAGGCAGGGGCAGCCCCAGTTGATGTCCCCGCTGGGCGGGATGAGTGTGGTCACCTGTAGTGGAAGCAGGAGAAGGCGTCGCGGAAGGGCTGCGCGCACGGGCCGGTGGCCATCCCGCCGAGGCAGGGGCAGCCCCAGTTGATGTCCCCGCTGGGCGGGATGAGTGTGGTCACCTGTAGTGGAAGCAGGAGAAGGCGTCGCGGAAGGGCTGCGCGCACGGGCCGGTGGCCATCCCGCCGAGGCAGGGGCAGCCCCAGTTGATGTCCCCGCTGGGCGGGATGAGTGTGGTCACCTGTAGTGGAAGCAGGAGAAGGCGTCGCGGAAGGGCTGCGCGCACGGGCCGGTGGCCATCCCGCCGAGGCAGGGGCAGCCCCAGTTGATGTCCCCGCTGGGCGGGATGAGTGTGGTCACCTGTAGTGGAAGCAGGAGAAGGCGTCGCGGAAGGGCTGCGCGCACGGGCCGGTGGCCATCCCGCCGAGGCAGGGGCAGCCCCAGTTGATGTCCCCGCTGGGCGGGATGAGTGTGGTCACCTGTAGTGGAAGCAGGAGAAGGCGTCGCGGAAGGGCTGCGCGCACGGGCCGGTGGCCATCCCGCCGAGGCAGGGGCAGCCCCAGTTGATGTCCCCGCTGGGCGGGATGAGTGTGGTCACCTGTAGTGGAAGCAGGAGAAGGCGTCGCGGAAGGGCTGCGCGCACGGGCCGGTGGCCATCCCGCCGAGGCAGGGGCAGCCCCAGTTGATGTCCCCGCTGGGCGGGATGAGTGTGGTCACCTGTAGTGGAAGCAGGAGAAGGCGTCGCGGAAGGGCTGCGCGCACGGGCCGGTGGCCATCCCGCCGAGGCAGGGGCAGCCCCAGTTGATGTCCCCGCTGGGCGGGATGAGTGTGGTCACCTGTAGTGGAAGCAGGAGAAGGCGTCGCGGAAGGGCTGCGCGCACGGGCCGGTGGCCATCCCGCCGAGGCAGGGGCAGCCCCAGTTGATGTCCCCGCTGGGCGGGATGAGTGTGGTCACCTGTAGTGGAAGCAGGAGAAGGCGTCGCGGAAGGGCTGCGCGCACGGGCCGGTGGCCATCCCGCCGAGGCAGGGGCAGCCCCAGTTGATGTCCCCGCTGGGCGGGATGAGTGTGGTCACCTGTAGTGGAAGCAGGAGAAGGCGTCGCGGAAGGGCTGCGCGCACGGGCCGGTGGCCATCCCGCCGAGGCAGGGGCAGCCCCAGTTGATGTCCCCGCTGGGCGGGATGAGTGTGGTCACCTGTAGTGGAAGCAGGAGAAGGCGTCGCGGAAGGGCTGCGCGCACGGGCCGGTGGCCATCCCGCCGAGGCAGGGGCAGCCCCAGTTGATGTCCCCGCTGGGCGGGATGAGTGTGGTCACCTGTAGTGGAAGCAGGAGAAGGCGTCGCGGAAGGGCTGCGCGCACGGGCCGGTGGCCATCCCGCCGAGGCAGGGGCAGCCCCAGTTGATGTCCCCGCTGGGCGGGATGAGTGTGGTCACCTGTAGTGGAAGCAGGAGAAGGCGTCGCGGAAGGGCTGCGCGCACGGGCCGGTGGCCATCCCGCCGAGGCAGGGGCAGCCCCAGTTGATGTCCCCGCTGGGCGGGATGAGTGTGGTCACCTGTAGTGGAAGCAGGAGAAGGCGTCGCGGAAGGGCTGCGCGCACGGGCCGGTGGCCATCCCGCCGAGGCAGGGGCAGCCCCAGTTGATGTCCCCGCTGGGCGGGATGAGTGTGGTCACCTGTAGTGGAAGCAGGAGAAGGCGTCGCGGAAGGGCTGCGCGCACGGGCCGGTGGCCATCCCGCCGAGGCAGGGGCAGCCCCAGTTGATGTCCCCGCTGGGCGGGATGAGTGTGGTCACCTGTAGTGGAAGCAGGAGAAGGCGTCGCGGAAGGGCTGCGCGCACGGGCCGGTGGCCATCCCGCCGAGGCAGGGGCAGCCCCAGTTGATGTCCCCGCTGGGCGGGATGAGTGTGGTCACCTGTAGTGGAAGCAGGAGAAGGCGTCGCGGAAGGGCTGCGCGCACGGGCCGGTGGCCATCCCGCCGAGGCAGGGGCAGCCCCAGTTGATGTCCCCGCTGGGCGGGATGAGTGTGGTCACCTGTAGTGGAAGCAGGAGAAGGCGTCGCGGAAGGGCTGCGCGCACGGGCCGGTGGCCATCCCGCCGAGGCAGGGGCAGCCCCAGTTGATGTCCCCGCTGGGCGGGATGAGTGTGGTCACCTGTAGTGGAAGCAGGAGAAGGCGTCGCGGAAGGGCTGCGCGCACGGGCCGGTGGCCATCCCGCCGAGGCAGGGGCAGCCCCAGTTGATGTCCCCGCTGGGCGGGATGAGTGTGGTCACCTGTAGTGGAAGCAGGAGAAGGCGTCGCGGAAGGGCTGCGCGCACGGGCCGGTGGCCATCCCGCCGAGGCAGGGGCAGCCCCAGTTGATGTCCCCGCTGGGCGGGATGAGTGTGGTCACCTGTAGTGGAAGCAGGAGAAGGCGTCGCGGAAGGGCTGCGCGCACGGGCCGGTGGCCATCCCGCCGAGGCAGGGGCAGCCCCAGTTGATGTCCCCGCTGGGCGGGATGAGTGTGGTCACCTGTAGTGGAAGCAGGAGAAGGCGTCGCGGAAGGGCTGCGCGCACGGGCCGGTGGCCATCCCGCCGAGGCAGGGGCAGCCCCAGTTGATGTCCCCGCTGGGCGGGATGAGTGTGGTCACCTGTAGTGGAAGCAGGAGAAGGCGTCGCGGAAGCGCTGCGCGCACGGGCCGGTGGCCATCCCGCCGAGGCAGGGGCAGCCCCAGTTGATGTCCCCGCTGGGCGGGATGAGTGTGGTCACCTGTAGTGGAAGCAGGAGAAGGCGTCGCGGAAGGGCTGCGCGCACGGGCCGGTGGCCATCCCGCCGAGGCAGGGGCAGCCCCAGTTGATGTCCCCGCTGGGCGGGATGAGTGTGGTCACCTGTAGTGGAAGCAGGAGAAGGCGTCGCGGAAGGGCTGCGCGCACGGGCCGGTGGCCATCCCGCCGAGGCAGGGGCAGCCCCAGTTGATGTCCCCGCTGGGCGGGATGAGTGTGGTCACCTGTAGTGGAAGCAGGAGAAGGCGTCGCGGAAGGGCTGCGCGCACGGGCCGGTGGCCATCCCGCCGAGGCAGGGGCAGCCCCAGTTGATGTCCCCGCTGGGCGGGATGAGTGTGGTCACCTGTAGTGGAAGCAGGAGAAGGCGTCGCGGAAGGGCTGCGCGCACGGGCCGGTGGCCATCCCGCCGAGGCAGGGGCAGCCCCAGTTGATGTCCCCGCTGGGCGGGATGAGTGTGGTCACCTGTAGTGGAAGCAGGAGAAGGCGTCGCGGAAGGGCTGCGCGCACGGGCCGGTGGCCATCCCGCCGAGGCAGGGGCAGCCCCAGTTGATGTCCCCGCTGGGCGGGATGAGTGTGGTCACCTGTAGTGGAAGCAGGAGAAGGCGTCGCGGAAGGGCTGCGCGCACGGGCCGGTGGCCATCCCGCCGAGGCAGGGGCAGCCCCAGTTGATGTCCCCGCTGGGCGGGATGAGTGTGGTCACCTGTAGTGGAAGCAGGAGAAGGCGTCGCGGAAGGGCTGCGCGCACGGGCCGGTGGCCATCCCGCCGAGGCAGGGGCAGCCCCAGTTGATGTCCCCGCTGGGCGGGATGAGTGTGGTCACCTGTAGTGGAAGCAGGAGAAGGCGTCGCGGAAGGGCTGCGCGCACGGGCCGGTGGCCATCCCGCCGAGGCAGGGGCAGCCCCAGTTGATGTCCCCGCTGGGCGGGATGAGTGTGGTCACCTGTAGTGGAAGCAGGAGAAGGCGTCGCGGAAGGGCTGCGCGCACGGGCCGGTGGCCATCCCGCCGAGGCAGGGGCAGCCCCAGTTGATGTCCCCGCTGGGCGGGATGAGTGTGGTCACCTGTAGTGGAAGCAGGAGAAGGCGTCGCGGAAGGGCTGCGCGCACGGGCCGGTGGCCATCCCGCCGAGGCAGGGGCAGCCCCAGTTGATGTCCCCGCTGGGCGGGATGAGTGTGGTCACCTGTAGTGGAAGCAGGAGAAGGCGTCGCGGAAGGGCTGCGCGCACGGGCCGGTGGCCATCCCGCCGAGGCAGGGGCAGCCCCAGTTGATGTCCCCGCTGGGCGGGATGAGTGTGGTCACCTGTAGTGGAAGCAGGAGAAGGCGTCGCGGAAGGGCTGCGCGCACGGGCCGGTGGCCATCCCGCCGAGGCAGGGGCAGCCCCAGTTGATGTCCCCGCTGGGCGGGATGAGTGTGGTCACCTGTAGTGGAAGCAGGAGAAGGCGTCGCGGAAGGGCTGCGCGCACGGGCCGGTGGCCATCCCGCCGAGGCAGGGGCAGCCCCAGTTGATGTCCCCGCTGGGCGGGATGAGTGTGGTCACCTGTAGTGGAAGCAGGAGAAGGCGTCGCGGAAGGGCTGCGCGCACGGGCCGGTGGCCATCCCGCCGAGGCAGGGGCAGCCCCAGTTGATGTCCCCGCTGGGCGGGATGAGTGTGGTCACCTGTAGTGGAAGCAGGAGAAGGCGTCGCGGAAGGGCTGCGCGCACGGGCCGGTGGCCATCCCGCCGAGGCAGGGGCAGCCCCAGTTGATGTCCCCGCTGGGCGGGATGAGTGTGGTCACCTGTAGTGGAAGCAGGAGAAGGCGTCGCGGAAGGGCTGCGCGCACGGGCCGGTGGCCATCCCGCCGAGGCAGGGGCAGCCCCAGTTGATGTCCCCGCTGGGCGGGATGAGTGTGGTCACCTGTAGTGGAAGCAGGAGAAGGCGTCGCGGAAGGGCTGCGCGCACGGGCCGGTGGCCATCCCGCCGAGGCAGGGGCAGCCCCAGTTGATGTCCCCGCTGGGCGGGATGAGTGTGGTCACCTGTAGTGGAAGCAGGAGAAGGCGTCGCGGAAGGGCTGCGCGCACGGGCCGGTGGCCATCCCGCCGAGGCAGGGGCAGCCCCAGTTGATGTCCCCGCTGGGCGGGATGAGTGTGGTCACCTGTAGTGGAAGCAGGAGAAGGCGTCGCGGAAGGGCTGCGCGCAGGTTCACCCCCATTTAACCTAATACCGTTAGTGCTAATTTCATTACACCTACCAACGTTCGATATAATTTTTATTAGCCCTAATATTCAGATAACTAATATTGTATGGCATAATTATTTGCTGTGCCTAATTTCATACCTCCTAATCTTTACTAATACTAAACATCAAGTGTGCTAATATATTGGAAACTAATAATGATTTTTCCTAATGATTACTAAGCCTAATGATTAACGTGCCTAATGATTACTATGTATAATGAATACTACACCTAATTTCATCACACCTATCCTGTCACTTGACCTATTAACTTTTTCTCTAATGTTTCACTAGACCTAATGCATTTTTTGTGATTGTTTGGTACAGAATCCGTTAAAATAAGCATGTCTGGTAGTTTTTAGGGTTCCGTAGCCAAAATGGCAAAAACGGAACCCTTATAGTTTCGTCATGTCCGTCTGTCCGTCTGTCCGTCTGTCCGTCTGTCCGTCTGTCCGTCTGTCCGTATGTCACAGGCATTTTACTCGAAAACTATAAGGTGTATTTGAATAAAATTTTGAGGATAGGTGTATTTTGTTAGCCGCTACATAGTTTTGTGATTACAATGACCAAAAAAAATTTTTTTTGGGGTGCACTCCATACATAAAACTAAAAGTCAAAAATTTTTTTTTCATTGTGACCCCCCGCGTGGCACATCAATCGATAGGCCTTTCAAAATAAATATAAGGTTTTTTAGCACTTTTTTTGATTAAGTGAATAGGCTCGGAGATAATCGCCCCGAAAGTCACTAAAATTCTGTCCCCCCCCCTCTAATTTTTGAACGGTGTATTTTAAAAATATGGAAAAATTCATGGACATAGGGCTTATTAATTTCATTCACCGAAAATTGTTTTGAACAAGATCGGTTCAGAAGTTTTCGAGATATTGCTGAAAAACTGCCTTCCTCAAAGAAAAGGACGTAAGTGCCGTAAAATTTCTGTGACGATACGACCTTTTTAATAGGCACGGAACCCTTCGTTTTGCGTGGTCCAACACGCACTTGGCCGGTTTTTTTTCTCTAAAATCAAAAATGGCCGAGATATTGAATCCAGAAAGTCAAAACGACCTAAGACTTAAAAATCAAAAATGGTCGAGATATTGTATTATATATGCATGCATAGAGATAACTAAACCGAATCGGAGCACCCCACTATCCACGTGGTCTTGTCTGCCCTACCCCTAGAGTGTATATGAAAATTGCGAAGCCAGGAGCTCGCGAAGGAGGTCCTGAGTTGAGCGGGCGCACGAGGTCGAAGCGACGTGAGTGGGGGGAGGTGGTGAGCGAAACGAGCTGGCAACCTCCCGAGCGTATACTCTTGCTTGGCAGAATTTCATTTGCCCGACTTTTATCTGCCACAATATTCACCTGCCATAATGTTGTTTTCTATAATTTCGTATGCCATACTCATTGTTTACCATATTAATTATATGCCAGGATCTTTGTGTTCCATAATATCAATAACAATAATCTCGGTTACCATAATCATTGTAATCCATAACTATCACTTGCCATAATGTCATTTGCCATCCATCTCAACATCTATAATATTCATATGTAATATAGTGGGTACGAATTGCAGTGTCTAAAATAAAATAAAAATAACCTCGAACCTATCCGCGATCCGAGTCGGTTTTGCCACTAAATCCCTGTTCAAAGGATGGACATCAAATAAACTTTTCTCTGAGATAAATCAATGCCAAGATAGTGGTGTATCGTAGGCAGTAGGGAACAGGGGTTTAGTGGCAAAACCGACTCGGATCGCGGATAGGTTAGAAGACGGAAGCGGGAGCTTTGCTCCCGCTTTCGTCTTCGAGGTTATTTTTTTTATAAAAGAGCGGAACTAATAATATCGTAGTGCATCATTTTAGGTGTTTCCATATGTTGTTGTATCCGCAATCCGAGTCGGTTTTGCCACTAAGTCCCTGTTCAAAGGATGGACGTCAAATAAACTATTCTCTGAGATTAACCAATGCCAAGATAGTGGTGTATCGTAGGCAGTAGGGAACAGGGGTTTAGTGGCAAAACCGACTCGGATCGCGGATAGGTTAGAAGACGGAAGCGGGAGCTTTGCTCCCGCTTTCGTCTTCGAGGTTATTTTTTTATAAAAGAGCGGAAAAACTAATAATATCGTAGTGCATAATTTTAGGTGTTTCCATATGTTGTTGTATCCGCGATCCGAGTCTATTTTGCCACTAAGTCCCTGTTCAAAGGATGGAAGGATGGCAGGCAGAGGAATTCTAAGGAGTTAATAAATAAAATACTACTGTTTAATAGACTTAGTTTTTATAATTATTAAACAGTTTTTACAATTGAATTGTTTGTCGTCATGAGACCTTAGACATTATTTTAATTCGGGATACTGACATTAGGGCAGAAATAGTTAGGTAAAATGAAGATTCGGGTTTTTGATTTTAGAGGTATTGATAATAAGGTGTAGTCATTATTAGGCAAAGGAATATTAGGCCTAGGAAATATTCGGTTAAATACAATTAGTTTTAGTGAAAATTCGGTCATGAGAAATTAGACATTATGAAAATTCGGGATACTGAATTTAGGGCTAATGAATAATTAGGAAAAATGAAAATTCGGGTTTGTGATTTTAGGGTTTACAACATTAGGGCTAGTGAAATTAGGTTTAAAATTCTTAGGGCTAACGGAGGAGAACCCTGCGCGCACGGGCCGGTGGCCATCCCGCCGAGGCAGGGGCAGCCCCAGTTGATGTCCCCGCTGGGCGGGATGAGTGTGGTCACCTGTAGTGGAAGCAGGAGAAGGCGTCGCGGAAGGGCTGCGCGCACGGGCCGGTGGCCATCCCGCCGAGGCAGGGGCAGCCCCAGTTGATGTCCCCGCTGGGCGGGATGAGTGTGGTCACCTGTAGTGGAAGCAGGAGAAGGCGTCGCGGAAGGGCTGCGCGCACGGGCCGGTGGCCATCCCGCCGAGGCAGGGGCAGCCCCAGTTGATGTCCCCGCTGGGCGGGATGAGTGTGGTCACCTGTAGTGGAAGCAGGAGAAGGCGTCGCGGAAGGGCTGCGCGCACGGGCCGGTGGCCATCCCGCCGAGGCAGGGGCAGCCCCAGTTGATGTCCCCGCTGGGCGGGATGAGTGTGGTCACCTGTAGTGGAAGCAGGAGAAGGCGTCGCGGAAGGGCTGCGCGCACGGGCCGGTGGCCATCCCGCCGAGGCAGGGGCAGCCCCAGTTGATGTCCCCGCTGGGCGGGATGAGTGTGGTCACCTGTAGTGGAAGCAGGAGAAGGCGTCGCGGAAGGGCTGCGCGCACGGGCCGGTGGCCATCCCGCCGAGGCAGGGGCAGCCCCAGTTGATGTCCCCGCTGGGCGGGATGAGTGTGGTCACCTGTAGTGGAAGCAGGAGAAGGCGTCGCGGAAGGGCTGCGCGCACGGGCCGGTGGCCATCCCGCCGAGGCAGGGGCAGCCCCAGTTGATGTCCCCGCTGGGCGGGATGAGTGTGGTCACCTGTAGTGGAAGCAGGAGAAGGCGTCGCGGAAGGGCTGCGCGCACGGGCCGGTGGCCATCCCGCCGAGGCAGGGGCAGCCCCAGTTGATGTCCCCGCTGGGCGGGATGAGTGTGGTCACCTGTAGTGGAAGCAGGAGAAGGCGTCGCGGAAGGGCTGCGCGCACGGGCCGGTGGCCATCCCGCCGAGGCAGGGGCAGCCCCAGTTGATGTCCCCGCTGGGCGGGATGAGTGTGGTCACCTGTAGTGGAAGCAGGAGAAGGCGTCGCGGAAGGGCTGCGCGCACGGGCCGGTGGCCATCCCGCCGAGGCAGGGGCAGCCCCAGTTGATGTCCCCGCTGGGCGGGATGAGTGTGGTCACCTGTAGTGGAAGCAGGAGAAGGCGTCGCGGAAGGGCTGCGCGCACGGGCCGGTGGCCATCCCGCCGAGGCAGGGGCAGCCCCAGTTGATGTCCCCGCTGGGCGGGATGAGTGTGGTCACCTGTAGTGGAAGCAGGAGAAGGCGTCGCGGAAGGGCTGCGCGCACGGGCCGGTGGCCATCCCGCCGAGGCAGGGGCAGCCCCAGTTGATGTCCCCGCTGGGCGGGATGAGTGTGGTCACCTGTAGTGGAAGCAGGAGAAGGCGTCGCGGAAGGGCTGCGCGCACGGGCCGGTGGCCATCCCGCCGAGGCAGGGGCAGCCCCAGTTGATGTCCCCGCTGGGCGGGATGAGTGTGGTCACCTGTAGTGGAAGCAGGAGAAGGCGTCGCGGAAGGGCTGCGCGCACGGGCCGGTGGCCATCCCGCCGAGGCAGGGGCAGCCCCAGTTGATGTCCCCGCTGGGCGGGATGAGTGTGGTCACCTGTAGTGGAAGCAGGAGAAGGCGTCGCGGAAGGGCTGCGCGCACGGGCCGGTGGCCATCCCGCCGAGGCAGGGGCAGCCCCAGTTGATGTCCCCGCTGGGCGGGATGAGTGTGGTCACCTGTAGTGGAAGCAGGAGAAGGCGTCGCGGAAGGGCTGCGCGCACGGGCCGGTGGCCATCCCGCCGAGGCAGGGGCAGCCCCAGTTGATGTCCCCGCTGGGCGGGATGAGTGTGGTCACCTGTAGTGGAAGCAGGAGAAGGCGTCGCGGAAGGGCTGCGCGCACGGGCCGGTGGCCATCCCGCCGAGGCAGGGGCAGCCCCAGTTGATGTCCCCGCTGGGCGGGATGAGTGTGGTCACCTGTAGTGGAAGCAGGAGAAGGCGTCGCGGAAGGGCTGCGCGCACGGGCCGGTGGCCATCCCGCCGAGGCAGGGGCAGCCCCAGTTGATGTCCCCGCTGGGCGGGATGAGTGTGGTCACCTGTAGTGGAAGCAGGAGAAGGCGTCGCGGAAGGGCTGCGCGCACGGGCCGGTGGCCATCCCGCCGAGGCAGGGGCAGCCCCAGTTGATGTCCCCGCTGGGCGGGATGAGTGTGGTCACCTGTAGTGGAAGCAGGAGAAGGCGTCGCGGAAGGGCTGCGCGCACGGGCCGGTGGCCATCCCGCCGAGGCAGGGGCAGCCCCAGTTGATGTCCCCGCTGGGCGGGATGAGTGTGGTCACCTGTAGTGGAAGCAGGAGAAGGCGTCGCGGAAGGGCTGCGCGCACGGGCCGGTGGCCATCCCGCCGAGGCAGGGGCAGCCCCAGTTGATGTCCCCGCTGGGCGGGATGAGTGTGGTCACCTGTAGTGGAAGCAGGAGAAGGCGTCGCGGAAGGGCTGCGCGCACGGGCCGGTGGCCATCCCGCCGAGGCAGGGGCAGCCCCAGTTGATGTCCCCGCTGGGCGGGATGAGTGTGGTCACCTGTAGTGGAAGCAGGAGAAGGCGTCGCGGAAGGGCTGCGCGCACGGGCCGGTGGCCATCCCGCCGAGGCAGGGGCAGCCCCAGTTGATGTCCCCGCTGGGCGGGATGAGTGTGGTCACCTGTAGTGGAAGCAGGAGAAGGCGTCGCGGAAGGGCTGCGCGCACGGGCCGGTGGCCATCCCGCCGAGGCAGGGGCAGCCCCAGTTGATGTCCCCGCTGGGCGGGATGAGTGTGGTCACCTGTAGTGGAAGCAGGAGAAGGCGTCGCGGAAGGGCTGCGCGCACGGGCCGGTGGCCATCCCGCCGAGGCAGGGGCAGCCCCAGTTGATGTCCCCGCTGGGCGGGATGAGTGTGGTCACCTGTAGTGGAAGCAGGAGAAGGCGTCGCGGAAGGGCTGCGCGCACGGGCCGGTGGCCATCCCGCCGAGGCAGGGGCAGCCCCAGTTGATGTCCCCGCTGGGCGGGATGAGTGTGGTCACCTGTAGTGGAAGCAGGAGAAGGCGTCGCGGAAGGGCTGCGCGCACGGGCCGGTGGCCATCCCGCCGAGGCAGGGGCAGCCCCAGTTGATGTCCCCGCTGGGCGGGATGAGTGTGGTCACCTGTAGTGGAAGCAGGAGAAGGCGTCGCGGAAGGGCTGCGCGCACGGGCCGGTGGCCATCCCGCCGAGGCAGGGGCAGCCCCAGTTGATGTCCCCGCTGGGCGGGATGAGTGTGGTCACCTGTAGTGGAAGCAGGAGAAGGCGTCGCGGAAGGGCTGCGCGCACGGGCCGGTGGCCATCCCGCCGAGGCAGGGGCAGCCCCAGTTGATGTCCCCGCTGGGCGGGATGAGTGTGGTCACCTGTAGTGGAAGCAGGAGAAGGCGTCGCGGAAGGGCTGCGCGCACGGGCCGGTGGCCATCCCGCCGAGGCAGGGGCAGCCCCAGTTGATGTCCCCGCTGGGCGGGATGAGTGTGGTCACCTGTAGTGGAAGCAGGAGAAGGCGTCGCGGAAGGGCTGCGCGCACGGGCCGGTGGCCATCCCGCCGAGGCAGGGGCAGCCCCAGTTGATGTCCCCGCTGGGCGGGATGAGTGTGGTCACCTGTAGTGGAAGCAGGAGAAGGCGTCGCGGAAGGGCTGCGCGCACGGGCCGGTGGCCATCCCGCCGAGGCAGGGGCAGCCCCAGTTGATGTCCCCGCTGGGCGGGATGAGTGTGGTCACCTGTAGTGGAAGCAGGAGAAGGCGTCGCGGAAGGGCTGCGCGCACGGGCCGGTGGCCATCCCGCCGAGGCAGGGGCAGCCCCAGTTGATGTCCCCGCTGGGCGGGATGAGTGTGGTCACCTGTAGTGGAAGCAGGAGAAGGCGTCGCGGAAGGGCTGCGCGCACGGGCCGGTGGCCATCCCGCCGAGGCAGGGGCAGCCCCAGTTGATGTCCCCGCTGGGCGGGATGAGTGTGGTCACCTGTAGTGGAAGCAGGAGAAGGCGTCGCGGAAGGGCTGCGCGCACGGGCCGGTGGCCATCCCGCCGAGGCAGGGGCAGCCCCAGTTGATGTCCCCGCTGGGCGGGATGAGTGTGGTCACCTGTAGTGGAAGCAGGAGAAGGCGTCGCGGAAGGGCTGCGCGCACGGGCCGGTGGCCATCCCGCCGAGGCAGGGGCAGCCCCAGTTGATGTCCCCGCTGGGCGGGATGAGTGTGGTCACCTGTAGTGGAAGCAGGAGAAGGCGTCGCGGAAGGGCTGCGCGCACGGGCCGGTGGCCATCCCGCCGAGGCAGGGGCAGCCCCAGTTGATGTCCCCGCTGGGCGGGATGAGTGTGGTCACCTGTAGTGGAAGCAGGAGAAGGCGTCGCGGAAGGGCTGCGCGCACGGGCCGGTGGCCATCCCGCCGAGGCAGGGGCAGCCCCAGTTGATGTCCCCGCTGGGCGGGATGAGTGTGGTCACCTGTAGTGGAAGCAGGAGAAGGCGTCGCGGAAGGGCTGCGCGCACGGGCCGGTGGCCATCCCGCCGAGGCAGGGGCAGCCCCAGTTGATGTCCCCGCTGGGCGGGATGAGTGTGGTCACCTGTAGTGGAAGCAGGAGAAGGCGTCGCGGAAGGGCTGCGCGCACGGGCCGGTGGCCATCCCGCCGAGGCAGGGGCAGCCCCAGTTGATGTCCCCGCTGGGCGGGATGAGTGTGGTCACCTGTAGTGGAAGCAGGAGAAGGCGTCGCGGAAGGGCTGCGCGCACGGGCCGGTGGCCATCCCGCCGAGGCAGGGGCAGCCCCAGTTGATGTCCCCGCTGGGCGGGATGAGTGTGGTCACCTGTAGTGGAAGCAGGAGAAGGCGTCGCGGAAGGGCTGCGCGCACGGGCCGGTGGCCATCCCGCCGAGGCAGGGGCAGCCCCAGTTGATGTCCCCGCTGGGCGGGATGAGTGTGGTCACCTGTAGTGGAAGCAGGAGAAGGCGTCGCGGAAGGGCTGCGCGCACGGGCCGGTGGCCATCCCGCCGAGGCAGGGGCAGCCCCAGTTGATGTCCCCGCTGGGCGGGATGAGTGTGGTCACCTGTAGTGGAAGCAGGAGAAGGCGTCGCGGAAGGGCTGCGCGCACGGGCCGGTGGCCATCCCGCCGAGGCAGGGGCAGCCCCAGTTGATGTCCCCGCTGGGCGGGATGAGTGTGGTCACCTGTAGTGGAAGCAGGAGAAGGCGTCGCGGAAGGGCTGCGCGCACGGGCCGGTGGCCATCCCGCCGAGGCAGGGGCAGCCCCAGTTGATGTCCCCGCTGGGCGGGATGAGTGTGGTCACCTGTAGTGGAAGCAGGAGAAGGCGTCGCGGAAGGGCTGCGCGCACGGGCCGGTGGCCATCCCGCCGAGGCAGGGGCAGCCCCAGTTGATGTCCCCGCTGGGCGGGATGAGTGTGGTCACCTGTAGTGGAAGCAGGAGAAGGCGTCGCGGAAGGGCTGCGCGCACGGGCCGGTGGCCATCCCGCCGAGGCAGGGGCAGCCCCAGTTGATGTCCCCGCTGGGCGGGATGAGTGTGGTCACCTGTAGTGGAAGCAGGAGAAGGCGTCGCGGAAGGGCTGCGCGCACGGGCCGGTGGCCATCCCGCCGAGGCAGGGGCAGCCCCAGTTGATGTCCCCGCTGGGCGGGATGAGTGTGGTCACCTGTAGTGGAAGCAGGAGAAGGCGTCGCGGAAGGGCTGCGCGCACGGGCCGGTGGCCATCCCGCCGAGGCAGGGGCAGCCCCAGTTGATGTCCCCGCTGGGCGGGATGAGTGTGGTCACCTGTAGTGGAAGCAGGAGAAGGCGTCGCGGAAGGGCTGCGCGCACGGGCCGGTGGCCATCCCGCCGAGGCAGGGGCAGCCCCAGTTGATGTCCCCGCTGGGCGGGATGAGTGTGGTCACCTGTAGTGGAAGCAGGAGAAGGCGTCGCGGAAGGGCTGCGCGCACGGGCCGGTGGCCATCCCGCCGAGGCAGGGGCAGCCCCAGTTGATGTCCCCGCTGGGCGGGATGAGTGTGGTCACCTGTAGTGGAAGCAGGAGAAGGCGTCGCGGAAGGGCTGCGCGCACGGGCCGGTGGCCATCCCGCCGAGGCAGGGGCAGCCCCAGTTGATGTCCCCGCTGGGCGGGATGAGTGTGGTCACCTGTAGTGGAAGCAGGAGAAGGCGTCGCGGAAGGGCTGCGCGCACGGGCCGGTGGCCATCCCGCCGAGGCAGGGGCAGCCCCAGTTGATGTCCCCGCTGGGCGGGATGAGTGTGGTCACCTGTAGTGGAAGCAGGAGAAGGCGTCGCGGAAGGGCTGCGCGCACGGGCCGGTGGCCATCCCGCCGAGGCAGGGGCAGCCCCAGTTGATGTCCCCGCTGGGCGGGATGAGTGTGGTCACCTGTAGTGGAAGCAGGAGAAGGCGTCGCGGAAGGGCTGCGCGCACGGGCCGGTGGCCATCCCGCCGAGGCAGGGGCAGCCCCAGTTGATGTCCCCGCTGGGCGGGATGAGTGTGGTCACCTGTAGTGGAAGCAGGAGAAGGCGTCGCGGAAGGGCTGCGCGCACGGGCCGGTGGCCATCCCGCCGAGGCAGGGGCAGCCCCAGTTGATGTCCCCGCTGGGCGGGATGAGTGTGGTCACCTGTAGTGGAAGCAGGAGAAGGCGTCGCGGAAGGGCTGCGCGCACGGGCCGGTGGCCATCCCGCCGAGGCAGGGGCAGCCCCAGTTGATGTCCCCGCTGGGCAGGATGAGGCCGGGCGCGGGCTCGGGCTCCGGCAGCGCCACGCGCGAGGGCGCCGCCAGCAGCGAGGGCGCCGCCACTAGCACCACGTCCTTGCCGCCCGGCCCGCTCTCCAGGCGCGCCAGCGACATGCTGCAACACCACACCAAGGGTTAGCTCGCGGTTGCCTAACCTGCTCAATATACGAGCGAGACTCACCTGTCGTGTGTGTGTGTGTGTGTCTACGCGAGCGCCTGCAGCGAGGCGGCCTGGCGCGCGACGCGCAGCGCGGGCGCGGCGAGGAGCAGCGCGGCGCGCGCGCGGACCAGGTGCTGCGCCGGGACCCGCACGAGCGCGCGGGATCCTGTACACATGTATAAGCCCGAGGGGGCAGCTTCTGGTGAGCTGACGGCGAGTGGCGACTAGGGCTTCCAAATACCGGACTAGGGCATGCAATCCGGGATTTATTACTACTACAATACCGGGATTCCAGTATTGTAGTACCTAGTAATAAATACCGGGATTGCATGCCCTATACCGGACCTTTCTCAAAGCCGGTATTAATACCAAAACTGTCCTCATCAATCCCGGGATCCCGGGATTGGATACAAAAAAGTTTCATTCAAAATTTCGTTTGTAAACAACCCTTTTAGTTTGCACATTTAGCTGACGATCTATTTAACGATGATAACAGTGTGTTGATGAACTTAGTGAGTGATGTCGCTGTATCCAAATTAGACAAACTAATTAGACAAATAAAAAAAGAAAAGAAGACATTTATTCACTACACAAAAGACACACAGAGATAAAGGGAGTAGACATAAAATATAATTGACACATATTGTGTGTCAAATGAGAATGTATGCTAGTTTTTTTCTGTGAGTTATCAGTGTCCCACTGCTGTGCCAAGGCCTCGTCCCGTAATTTCCATGAGTCCCTTGTATGTGCTTTTTCTGGTATCTATATTAACCCACCTGCTGTCTGGATGCATCCGACAGACGTGGCTGGCCCAGTCCCACTTGAGCCCGGCAGTTTTTGCACCCGCGTCAGCTATGCGTGTTTTGGAGCCCAGCGTTATGTTTCGGACTTGAACCGATCCGTCCTTTTAACACTTAAAATACTGCGCTGCATCGCGCGTTGGCAAACCTTCAATTTGGACTTCTAACTCTCTGTGATCGACCATGTTTGCGCATCGTAGGTTAGGACAGGCAACATACACATGTTGACGAGTTTCCGCTTCAGTGACAGAGCTGGAAGGTTGCCCTTCATGGACCAGGAGCTCTTCCAGGCGTTTTCGACTAGGCGCTCAAGTGCCTTGTCCTGCCTGTTGCTGAAAGAGACTAGCTGGCCCAAGGAAATATGCTCGTCGACATAATGTAAGATTATGCCCGTCTACCTCGACGCTACGTTTTATGCTGTTGATTAGTCATCACTTGAGTTTGCAAGAAAACGAAAAAAAAACATTGGTATATGTCAATACAACAACATTAACAAAAAGTTGTATTACAGATCCGTGTCGATAACTATGTTTCATCGTATGTAATGCACAGGGTTTTTTTAAAAGTCCCCGAAGTAGTCTAATATTTTGAATTATTTTAGGCTCTTAATGTAGGACTCTTATCATGTATTTAGGTAACATTTTCGTATTATTAGACAAAAATGATATTAAAAACCAAAGAACGAAATTGAACGAAATAAAACCGGTATTTTTGTATGGTGAAAATACCGGTATCCGATCCCTGGTAATGCATGTATAAAATTGAAATGAATGACATGACTAAAACATAGTGCCTTCATAAGGGTTTTCGAAATCGATGTTATTCGATGATTTGTTTGTAGTTGAAAAAATAGTATTGTTAAGTAATTAGTATTTTTTTATTAAAGGTGAACCTGACTAAACTGGTTGCTAAACTGCCACTGGTTTCAATTCGGCACCATTTTTTGCAAATCAACTGACGAGATTCAAATTAATAATTCAATTCAATTACTTCATGGACTCTTTTACATGTCATAGTTTATAAATATCAAATGTTGCACCTTATAATGTAGTTGAATCGTACCAAATGGCATTGCTGTACTCCAAAATGTCATACTCTTTGCCCTTAGCAAACGGACTAACAGAGACAATTGCGGGCTTATACTCGTATACAAGGGAAACGTCTATCTAGATATTCTACACTCACGCACAACAAGCCACTTTTAACTCCGTGGCGCAGCCAAAATTAGTCTTTTTGATGGATGATATTAAGTTTATTTAGCATATTTCGCTATATTATAAGAATACCGGGATCCCGGTATTGTAGTTGTAAATACCGGTATTCAAAAACGTCCTAAAAAAGGCGGGACCCCGGGATTGGAAGCCCTAGTGGCGACACCGCGGACCCTAACCTTCAGAGGGCCCGGGTGATCTGGCCCTCGCCTCTGTGCCTGCCTTGACCGGCCGGTTAGAGTGGAGTCGTAAGAGCGTGACCTCCAACCAGGTTGGAAGTGTAAAATGTCCTAACGCCGGCGGCCTGCTGAACGAATTACCGGGATCTGGCTACCGCAGCCTCACCTCTCGACAACCTCACAGCCGCTCTGAGGTGTTGTCCCACTGTGGCACTGTGCGTGCGACTGTTTTGTGGGGCCCACTCAGCGTGCTGACGAGTCACCGCCTGCTTTTTTACAATTCCCAGACTGATAATCCTCCCATAACCCATTCTCCAGTCCATCCAACATTCCACTCAATAGCCCATGACCTTAATTTCCATCGCAGTGCTGCACTGTAATAGTCTTTGCACCTGGCGGGGGCCGTCACCAGTTGTATCATGTAGTGCGCTCGGAGATAGTATTATCCGCTGTGTATATCCCTCGCTTTAGATTATTATTGCCTTAAAGGGCTTCTGCGCTGTTTTTTTAAATTAATTTTGGAAAATTCTAAGGGCTTTCATTTTTGGTACAAGCTTTTATTGCAGACTGTACTTTTCTGTATACAGTCATCAACTATTTAATGAGACGATTCTAACAAGCTGAAACTCAACGGGCTTACGTCGGTTACATACTGAATTGCCATGGCCACCTTCTATCTCCATCATCAGATCAGCTGAGTGGTTCCTTAATATTCATCTAAACTATATTTATACCCAACATTTCAGCTCAATTGGTTGAGGTTAACTGGTTCCAAGTTCAGTTTCAAGTTAACAAACTAACAAACAAAGGAACAGGTCAAGTTAAATAAAAGCTTGCAATAAAAAACCCGGACACATTTTTTTATGGAGCTATAATTATCACACGTAATCATCTATTAGTAAGTGCACAATATTATGTGATGTATAAAGAAATCATGCAGTTACCTATCTATAAAAAATATATATTGTCTTCAACTTCAATATGACGGTGCATCAAGAGAATTGGCTTGATGGCCTAGTATTGCCTATTGGATTGCTGAACGAACTGTAAAAAAGGGTGTACCACCGAGCGCTGGGGCAGCGGCCAGTATACATGGTGTCTACTGGGTAGTCTATGGATGGAACTGACAGAGCTGTCAGGGGTAGCATGGTGGCCGATGTGGCGCTCGCACCTCACATGTTACGGTGGAATGCCATTATTAATTGTTTGATTGTTTTCCATTCTAATTATTGTAATTTATGCCCATTTATCTGTGGTCTGATTAAACTATAACCAAGCTATTCCGGACAACCTTATTTTCTACAAAACCTGGTCTCCTTGCCCTACTACCCACCGGTATGAATTCTTCGGATAAAGACCGTGCACACAGTGATCATAGTTATGCGTCGTTATTTAGAAAAAGAAATGCATGGTCTCATTTCTCTTCAATGGTACCTGTATTTGAGTCCTGTACAGTCAGGACGTCCAGTGGCAACACTGAGCCACACTCCCCGAACACCTCCGCGCAAGCTGCCTGCAGGGTCTGCCGCACCGCCAGAGGCTCTACTCTACTCCCAATCCTAAAATCACATTCCAATTTCAATATTACTGTTCAACAACAACAACAGCTGATGACCACAACCACTCCCAACCAACCAACTGAGAAGAAAGTGTCTATTATGAGTAATAAAGTCTTCTTTATAAATAATTAGTGACCCGCCCCTGGCTTCGCACAGGTGCAATGCTGATACTAAATATACTACAGAATGTCTTTCTTTATATACAATGTTCACAGCTTTTTTGTCATTAGCCAATACAAACATGTTTTAAGGATTAATGCTGTATTGCTTAGAATCGCTTCGTAAATAAGCCATTAGTTCTCGTAAAAAGTAAAGGAAAAAAAATGGTTATTGTGGGTTATCCCTAAGAGATAGACATATACCATTGCGGATTTTTTTGTAGACCTTTTTAAGGTGTACAATACTGTAGTACATTATTTTGATCTATCTCGTAGGGTTCAGCCAGCGTTTGCAATGTAAGCACAAAAAATGTGTTTATTTACAACATCACATTAGGAACCTCTAAAAATCAGTGTTTCTCTTCTATATTATGCATGTATTATACGCATAAACCTTCCTCTTGAATCACTTTATCTATAAAAAAAAAACACATCAAAATCCGTCATGTAGTTTTAAAGATCTAAGCATACATAGGGACAGACAGACAGCAGGAAGCGACTTTGTTTTATACTAAGTGATACAACAGAATAAAAGTGCACATATAATTTTGATTTTAAAATGATGGTGGTCACTCTATACAAGAAGCAAATAGCAAACTCTTGTCTTGTTGTGACATACACACCATGTATCTTGCTGCTGGGTCTCTTATTTGCCTTCTGTGATTGAATAGAATAAGATAAGGAACGAGTTCAACAAAAATAGTAACAATTGAGATCGGCACTGGTTTGTCCGCAATCAGTATTTAAGTATGGAAAACTGCTAACTATTGCACCATGTTTACATAACTATCAGACTATTCAGACTGCCTCCATACCTACACGATACTTTACATATAGAAATAAAACATTATGTTACCACTAGAGCAGTAAATCACAGATTATTTCCACTAGTACAACGAGTGAATCACGGTCTACAGAGGCTGGAGATCAGCCCAGGAAGACGGGCTAACACCGGGCCCCTCGCCGCGGTACTCACAGGTCGACCTGCAGGTAGAAGTAGCGCGCACTCATCCGAAACGTAACGCTTGCTATACTGCACTCGCAGTATGAAGTTGCACTGCAATCTAATAAAAATTCACTCTAAAATAAAATAATTCGATATCCGCACTACACGATTTGAGGTTATGAATACAGAAATGTCAGAAATGTCATAGTGATAGTGACATAATCTGACGTCTGCGTTTCGTTGCTGTATCAGTAGAGTGCGTTTGGTTGTTCGATTCCAAACGTTACAATTTCCCGAAAACAAAAGTTTTGTGGGAATAAGAAGAAAAAATGAAAAAAAACCTTTTTCGGATGTATGCTTGCTTCATAGCAAATATGACAAGAAAAGCAAAATTATAAGTTGATAGGACTTGGTAAGTAAAGACACCGGATTAGTCACAATTCTGTTTTTATTTAAGACTGCTCATATCAAAACCACATTATATTCCCTTAGTATGACACTACATATTTTCACACTTAACAGCAGACGAGCGCACATAAACAATAGACCAGTGGTCATAGACAATGATCTAAATACTTTATTGCCACAACACCACCCCTCAATAAAATATTTTGCTCTGACCACTAAAGCATGGTTAGGCAACTTAGTGGTCAGCTTCAGAAATTAATTTAAACGCCCCTTTGCGAGTCAGATTGTAAAACAATTATGCATTTCGAGCCGATTTACTAGAGGGCGCCGGAGTTCTCTTGACATAATAAAAGTTCCTATTAAAGGCGTCAGATGACGCTGTCTTCAAATTCGTGCCTGTTTCATCCAGTGTGGCTGTACAACAATATTTGGTAATTTTAGAATAAAAACTGGTAAGTACTATTATTTTATTAAAATTTCAATTATTGATCCTTCCTGCAATACGAAACTGTTTGGATTTATTTAGTCTTAAAATAATGCATTTAATTTATGACAATGGCAGCTAGGCAGCTATAAACGGTGGAGTAGTAATTTTGTCTATGTGTGGCAACATTTTAAAAATTGTCTTGTCACAAGTTTGTCAAACTGCCGCCAAATCTGAATCTGAATGAAAAAATATATATTCGTGTTTTCTGGTAGTACATTACTAATATCAATATAATTTCGTTTTGGAGTAAATATGGCTCCAAGACGCTGTTGTGTGCCTTCTTGCACAGTGACTCAAGGAGACGGTGAGAATTCAAATGAATCAAAGACTGCCGATAAAAACTGAGCATTTTAAAACAAAACCTTTATACTACGGCATGATTTTCAGGTATACCTTTGCATGGGTTTCCAAACCCGACCATGCTCACCAAACCTGAGGAACTGGAGAGGTTCAGGACATGGGTAATGAGGATCGGAGGAGACATTGTGGGTGAAGATGATTTGGTAATTTTCCGAAACCGAAGAATATGCCATCGCCACTTCGAGGCTATTTATACATATCCGAATCAGCGAATTACTCGTTTGGCTATACCGTCGCTACATATTCCAGGTAAGATAAACACTAGATTTGTTTACTCGTCCTTTACAAACGTATACATTTATCGCAACTATACCAACATGGCCATAGCTAGTCAAATTGAATTGTTTGAGGACTTGTAAAATTTTCATCGGTGGATCATCATTATGACACATATTTTATATGGTATTAACGCTTAGACTGCGCCAAAATAAGCAAACTTTATTTAAAAAATAAAAGATAGAGATAGAGAGATGAGATATTGTACCCATTCCCACTATAGCTAAGGGTCTAGGCAGGACTTGGTATTTTTTTTATCGGTGGTATATATTTAATATTTTGTAATGGTTCTATGAAAACCCTCAGCGCGATATATTTTTTTATTTATTTCTTTTGTCATTGTAAAGAATGTGTAAAGAAAAGCATATTATATCAAATAAATGATAGCCACCATTACTTACGGAGATAGAACCTATAAATATGTAGAATAGAATAAAACATGCTTATTTTAGCGTAATCTACATAATTCAATCTGATTTAAGCCTAAAAACGGCAAAAATTGAAAAAAATACAAAAAATATATATGTCCTAAGTCCTACGCACCCTTTGCCCTCCCGACACTATTTTTGAATAAAGAAAAGTAAAAAAAAATAACAAGTAGGTACAGTAAGCGCCACACAGGGCACTACGTACGTGATCTGTACCACGAAACACTAACTTTGTTCGTTCGTGTTTCTCCTTCTTTGTCCTTCGCATGTAACACGTACGAACGAAATTGACGTTTAGCAGCCGCTCTGAAATAGTCACCTCAGAGCGCATCAGATGTAGGTATTTGATTGTAATTAATAACTACAACATGGAAAAGTTGAAAAACCCCCGATGTTTTCATTTCAAAGTTCAATATCTCAAAAACGGCTTAACCGATTTTGTTGAAACGTAGCTAAGAACCATCTCGATCACGTCAGCTTTCGGATAAAAAAAAACCGCATTCAAATCGGTCCATTATTTTAGGAGCTACGGTGCCACAGACAGACACACAGACACGTCAAACTTATAAGACCCCTCTTTTTGCGACGGGGGCTAAAAATATAAAACCGATTTCAGTGCAGTCTTTTCTCAATCGAACGTCTTCATAACAGAGATTATAACGACTCCGTAACACTCTATAATATTACGTCGATTTGTACATCTAGGTAGATTTGCCCGCTGTTTCCCAGAAGTCACAAATTCGTAACAATGTCAATTCGAAATGTTTCTTTTTTGTTTCAGGTTTGCCAAGTCCTTCACAAGCGTCAGCACCTACTGGTCCCACACAAGGTAATATTGTCACACAGTTTGCTAAAAATATATATTATTGTCGCTTTAAACAAGCTTATAAATATTAAACCTAATACACTCAAGAGCAAAAGTTTCGGGTACAGTTTGTATAGAATTTCATTACAAACTGTACCCGAAACTTTTGCTCTAGAGTGTATATAGGTAATAATACTAACTTGATGATTGATATTAACTGATTGACCTGGTAAAGGTTGCTGGAGTCCGCTGGATGCGGGTGGCGCAGGACCGGTCATTGTGGCACTCTGTCCTATGTCTGGGGGAGGCCTATGTCCAGCAGTGGACGTCTTTCGCCTGATATGATGACGATGATGATGATGAATACTATTAACTTTTACCAGACTCCGCGCGGAACACGTCCTTATATCGTAGCTTCGCGTTTAAACTTTCTCTCCCCATTTGTAACCCCTTAGGGATGATTTTTGGGGTAAACACTATCTTAAATGTCGATCCCCAAGACTTGAACTATCCTCTTACAATAAAATTGTCATCCCAATCGGTTGAAAGGTTTAACAGTCAGAGTTATTTTCGGATCTATAATATTATTTTATTACCTAGTAGAAGTTTTGAAATGTAAATCGATTTTCTATTACTTACCATATGTCATTCTTATTAACCGACTTATATAGAAGAAAGTAGATAATTAATTCCTCTTTGATTTATTTACACGATTTATGTTTTTCGAGCGTACGGTGTAAGAGGTAGGTATGTTAGAATTAGCAAAGCGACCTAAGCTCAGGTTTGATGAATTTTGATATACAAGCACGGACGGCTATCACAGGACACATGTTGTCCGATATTTTTTTTATTCAAAAGCAGTTGTCATCAGGTTATACTCGTAAATTTGGTGAAATCTGATTATGGGATCCATGAGAAATTGAGTGAACTTAGGTATCCGTATGGCGATTTCGGTATTTTTAACCGACTTCAAAAAAGGAGGAGGTTATAAAATATGTTCCATGAATATTTTTTTTATGTATGTTCGCCGATTTCTCCGTCAATTGTGGACCGATTTTAAAAATACTCCTGAGATAGTCCCATTTTCACCAAGTTAGGATCCCAGGGAAATCGAGGTCAACCCTGAAATTTTATAGGCACGTGTGTAGTGATTTCGGTATTTTCTATAAGGTATAACTCGTGTATGTACCCTCGGAAATCGCAATTTTGGTGAAGTGAAGAAAACTTACTGCACTCCTCAAGGATGTAAAGTACCTACGTTAAAGATTCTGACATGATTCCGTTGAACTAGCAACTAATGAAGTGTCAATTCTGAGATCCTTGAGGAATCAACGGAACTCCTCAAATATTATCAGCTCACATAAAGTCAAAGTGGTTTATTCTTCAATTTAGGCATATTACATGCACCGGTTCGGAAAGAAAACCTCTGCCTCGAGAAGAACCGGCGTAAAAAACTCGGCGAGGTATCATTTCAGTATCAGAGTATTATAAAATTTTAAAATTACATTGCTACAGTAGAAAGCCTATTTACTTTGCGATAGATTTCTAGTGCAGGATTTTATCTCTGCCAAATATCCCTACCCTATCCATGATGTACCTAATAAGATATGCTTTTGAAATAAGTGTCTGTTTTACGACAGATTTGAATTTAAAGTCAGGTAAGTTAGGTAATGTGTTTTGGAATTTTATTGTCGAATTTTATACAATTTCCCAATAACGACTTTCGCTTATATATATAGCGACTTGGATTTTTAGTTCCGTACCTCAAAAGGAAAAAAACGAAACACTTATAGGATCACTCGTGCGTCAGTCTGTCCGTCTGTCACAACCGATTTGCTCCGAAACTACTGGACCGATTAAGTTGAAATTTGGTAAACATGTGTAAATTGGTGACCCAAAGATGGACGCGCAAAGTAAATTAATAAACTCTGAACAAGGGGGCCACTGTTGGGGGATAAACTGGTAAATTAAAAAAAAAGTTTCGCAACCTGTATCAAATGAAAGGGGTTGTTGTAAGCATCTCAGATATTTTTATTATAATTTTAGCAAAAATAGATTTGAAGTAATTTAGGTAAAAAGACGAAAAATGACCATTGACCACAGATGAAACTCCTCTAGATAATATATTATTATCGGCCCATACACAGCGATTTAAACATGTAACGTAAAGCAGTTCAACAAGCACAACGTTTATTAATATACAAGTCCCTGGGCGACCGAGCCCTGCTCGGGTGAAAATACGGAGACAACGAATTTTCCCAGACATTACTCCTAGCTAGATCGATTATATACTACCTATTCCAAATTTCATCAAAGTCGTTAGAGCCGTTTCAGAGAACGTGATTGCTAATATATATACAAATATTGCTCGTTTAATAGTATAGGATTAGGGCGACCGAGTTATGCTCGGGTGAAAATAGAGAAAATACGGAGAATACGAATTTTCCCAGACATGAGATTTTTCGCCGCCGTAAAACCCTATATTTCAAATTTCATTGAAATCGTTAGAGCCGTTTTCGAGAACGTGATTTAAAATATATACTTATCGTATACAAATATTGCTCGTTTAATTAATAGTATTGGATAAGACATTCCGTGACGTGATAACTACTTACTTATAGTAGGTAAATGAATAACAAACGAATACCTGATGGGCACACGCGTACCGGGGAATGTATAGGTAGTGACTACGGGTGGTCGATCACGTAACGCATTTTACGCGCGTAAGGTAGATCTGAATGTCAATTTTTATATGAAAAAATGACAGTTGGATCTACCTAACGCGCGTTTGGAACGTTACATGATTACCCCCCTGATCTCCTAATTATCTGTATAGTCTCAAATGTCAGACTAGTGCTAGGGGAAACTGGGGTCAATAGGAACGCAGGTCATTTGAAACAAGCTTAATAACTCCTAGACTATTATTGGTGCATTGGTGGTATTGGCGGGGTCTCGCTCGAGGAAGGAAATTGTCGGCTTTAGTGTTGGGACTTGTCTTACCATAAGTTTCGCGGCATCGAACCCATTCGATTTTTTTACGAGGTTAGTTATATTGCTTTTTCACCACATGGAGTAAGAATTTTTGGGGATATTATCCTAATAATATTATAAATGTGAAAGTTTGGATGTCTGCTGTGTGTGTGGTGTGTGGCTTGGATAATGATTATTACTCAATCTTGCTTAAACGGCTCAACCGATTTGGATGAAATTTTGCGTGATGATATGCCTGGTTTAAAAATATACGATAGTTTTTATCCCGGGTCCACGCAGAGCCAGAGTTGGGCAAGTTTGCTTGAATAAGAATAAGAATAAAAACAGAATTGTTATACTCATTCAAATCGGTTTGAATAAGAATAAAATCATGCGCCCGTTATTCAAAATAACATGAAGGTGAATAATTCGTGCTACTTTTATTTAAAATAACAATAAAATACGGAATAATTATTCCACAAAATGGGGTTATTCCAGCTAAAAAATCTTCTACAAATAAAAATACTTTTGTGGTGGGCACATCGTCGGTAAAATTTTGTAAGTTGATTTTCACACATATGATTTTCTCTTCTCAAAGTCACCCAAAGGGCAATGGAGAGGGCTATGCTGGGAGTATCTCTGCGTGATCGCATCAGAAATAAGGGTATCCGCAGCAGAACCAAGGTAACCGATATAGCCCTCCGAATCGCTAAACTTAAGTGGCAGTGGGCGGGGCACATTGCACGTAGAACCAATGGCCATTGGGGCGGAAAGGTTCTCGAGTGGCGACCACGTATCGGAAGGTGCAGAGTGGGTAGCCCCCCCACAAGGTGGACTGATAACCTGATAAAGGTCGCTGGAGTCCGCTGGATGCGGGTGGCGCAGGACCGGTCATTGTGGCACTCTTTATGGGAGCCTATGTCCAGCAGTGGACGTCTTTCGGCTGATATGATGATGATGATAATGATACATACCACTTGGTGGCGATGGTCTAATGATGGAGTCAGGAGGTGGATAGTGGAACTCCTCAATGGCTAGTACTTGTATACCCGTTTGTGTTCATTTGGTTTGTTTTGGCGAGTTCTATACATTACACTTTGTGACAATGATCTGATGATGGAGTCAGGAGGTGGATAGTGGAACTCCTCAATGGCTACTTGTATTGTATACCCCTCGAGTTTACGGTCATTTGGTTTGTTTTGACGAGTGCTATACACTAACTTGGTGACAATGGTCTGAAGATGGAGTCAGGAGGTGAATAGGGGAACTCCTCAATGACTACTTGTATACCCCTCTAAATGAAACAAAAAATTGGGGGAAATAAAAACAATACTAATTGGCTATGTATTTTTTTGTACGTAATAATTACAAAAATACGTTGATAATCTATACAAAATTACAACAAAAGAACATAATACTGAACTAATACGATTAGAAACTGGGAGAAATTAACAACACTAAAAAAAAAGTTGATAATTATTGTAAGTACATTATTGCAAATATTACTTATTACCAAAATAAGTCCTAAATTATGGGTATGCTAAAGTCAGTTGGGACTAAATTCTTTAATTCATTAAGTATGTTATCAGGTAATATATTTAGCATGAAATCAATTATTTAAGTGGATATAATAATTTGTGGATATAATAAATGTGGGCGGAGCACATTTCACGTAGAACCGATGGCCATTGGGGCGGAAAGGTTCTCGAGTGGCGACCACGTACCGAAAGGCGCGGCGTAGGTAGGCTCCCCACAAGGTGGACTGATGACCTGGTAAAGGTCGCGGGAGTCCGATGGATGCGGGTGGCGCACGACCGGTCAATTTGGCACTTTCTAGGGGAGGCCTATGTCCAGCAGTGGACGTCTTTCGGCTGATATGATGATGATGATATAATAATTTAATAAATATTATAATCTCAGTGGTTTCAACTGACCCCACCCTTAGTTTCGTATGACCCAGACTCGGGGTAATTTGAAACACTTTCCGATGTTTTGTAAAATGCTTATAATTACTAAAAATACCACAATGAGGTCAATTAACCATTGCTGTTACATTGTCAAATATCCTAGCTAGAGCTGACAACATTTACCAAACAGATACTATTAAAAATGAGGACCTAATAGCCTTTAACGTCAAAATCGTTCCAATTGACCCCAGTCTCCCCTAATAATAAAAAAAACCGGCTAAGAGCGTGTCCACGCGCAGTGTAGGGTTCCGTAGTTGCCTGTCATTGTTCCATCGACCATCACTTGCCAAGTAGGTTGTATGAAAGTTGGCCTTTCCAAGTTGGTCGACTATTACTCGGTAGCCGTGATAGTTTCCCTTTTAAAAATTAATTATGCCTATGTATGTTAGTACTAATAGTTAGTATACAGAGTGTTTTTTTTAAATGGGACAGTATGGGGAAATCCGAATCTAAAGGAGATAGAGGAAAAGTGTCCAAGGAGACATTAGGTGTTTTTTTATGTAAACAAATTTGGCTCATTAAAATTTTTGGTCAAGCGTGAGTTGTTCTTAAAAAATGATAAAGTTCGTCAATTTTTTTTTTTGACGCGGGTCGACTCTGTTTCATGTAAGGATTATTTCATTGTATGGAAAGAAAAAAATCTGAACAGCAGAAGTTGGTCAAATTTAATGAAAATTCGAGTTATTGAGAGACATATTGACATCACTTGCCTTCTTCTATAGGTAAAGTTAATTCCCTGTACGTCTAGCACAACTTGCTGCTCAGTCGCTTCGTGCGCGACTAAGCATCTTCTCTCGTCTTGGGCGACCAAGTAGAGAAAATACGGAGAAAACCAATTTTCCCAAACACGAGACCTGGCTAGATCGATTTCTCGCCCCTGTAAACGCGTATATTCCAAATTTCATCAAAATCGTTAGTGCCCTTTCCGAGAACGTAATTGCAAATATATACATTTATAATTATAACTTATACGTATGAAAACCTAATTAATGAGAAGGAGAGGTCGCTGGTCAATGAATTAATACAGAGCTAAGTGTTTACAAATCAGGTCAAAGGTAAGTATGTATGATGAAATGCAGGTGTAGGTGTGATGTCATTTATAACTATTGAAATTCGAGAGCTATGTGGATATTCACTAAGGTTATAGAATACTCTCTCAAGCAGCCAGATACAAAGTTGATTTTTAGGGTTCCGTACCCAAAGGGTGAAAACGAGACCCTATTACTAAGACTTCGCTGTCCGTCCGTCCGTCTGTCTGTCACCAGGCTGTATCTCAAAAACCGTGATAGCTAGAGAGTTGAAATTTTCACAGATTATGTATTTCTGTTGCCGCTATAACAACAAATACTAAAAAACCGGCCAAGTGCGAGTCGGACTGGGGCTCCCATACAACAGACATGATTTTTTTGCCTAGTCCGACTCGCACTTTTAATTTATTCCCTTCTTATTAGAAGGGAATAAATTAAAAAACCGGCCAAGTGCGAGTCGTGCGTGCGTGCGTGCCTTTAGTTCGGCCGGTAACTTATTAAATACTTTTATAGCACTTATGAAAGCACTTTTTTCATATATATTGCTTTTTACTCTAGTTAGGATTATGTTAAATTTATATTACTGACGTATATTGGCTTTTATTACTGCAGACAAGACATTTATGCAAAGTGGCCTGAAATAAATGGTTTTATTATTATTTATTATAAAGTATTCAGCATTGTTTTTGACAAAAGTACCTACATATCTCTAAAATGTAGATACTAGTGAGGGTAAGGATTTCTTTTCTCTAAATACATTTCTTAGTGATTGCTGATTGTGAATGTGATAAATAGTGCGTATTATGCATCTCTTTTGTAAAAGAAAAAAGTAGACTGGACGTCAGTAGAGTTTCCCCAGTATATTACTCCGTAAGTGAGCAATGGCTAGATGTTTCCGAAGTATCGCTTCTTGTAATTACTTCTGAGCATGTTTCAGATAGTATGGATAAAGCGTAGCAGGGGCTAACTATACTTTTATTTATTTTTACAAGCTTTTATTTAACTTGCAATGTATGTACAGTCGACTACAAAGAGAAAGATACAAACAAAGTTACAAAAAAATGTATACACGACCTTAATGTTAAGGCAATAAAGTCGTGGATACATTTTTTTGTAACTTTGGTTGTATCTTTCTCTTTGTAGTCGACTGTATGTATGTAACTATGTTTTTTCGGGTGGAATCTTGCAGGTTAAATTTGACCAACTTCTCGGAGTCCAATCAACTTGAAATTTTGTACAATGTAAGTCGGATGACAAAGCAATACTATGGTACCATAAACCTGGTTAGATGATGGAGACGGAAGGTGGCCGTAGGTACTCCTTAACTACTCAGGATAAACCCGTCGTGTTTGGGCTCGTTACAACCTCTTAATGAGCAGTTGATGAGTGTGCAAAAAAAAGTACAGTCGGCAAAAAAATCCATTTTTAATGCACTCCTACAATATGGGTATCAAATGAAAGGGATTGCTGAGAATAACTCGAAAAATAAAGTGACGTCACTGTACTGAGAAACCTGTCCAGCGATAACTAAAAAGTAAAAAATAAATTTAAAGGTAAAAAAACTTTTTTAAATACAAGCTTTTATTAAAATGCGCTACAAAGAATAAAATATACTTTTCCTTTAAAAACGTCATAAAGCATTTTAGATGATGATATAAAAGCTTGTCGCGAGATTTACCTGAGTACCTAATGTATACGAGTAGGTACCTTAAATCTCGCGACAAGCTTTTATATCATCTAAAATGTGTTATGACATTATAAGTTGATAGTAAAAGTTTTACAGGAATAGTTTATTTTATTCTTTTTAGCGCATTTTAATAAAAGCGCTTGTTTTAAAAAAGTTTTTTATATATGTGACTTCCAATATTTAGCTTATTAGGATCTATATTTACACCTAGAAATTATATGCTGTTAACTGTTTCTACTGCTACTCCTGCTTGACTTATATTTAGGGTAGTTGGCCTAGTTTTATAATTTCTGAATTGCATGAGTTTGGTTTTACTTAGGTTTACATCTAGATTAAGTTTTCCAAGCCATTCAACAATTTTCTGCAGTGTACAGGAAACATTTGTATTTTCCAAGTTAAAATTTAGAGTTTAAAAAATACAGGCGATCAAATCAACACTTTTTATTAGTTCATACATTGTCCCTAATTACAGTATAAACTTGTAAAAACTGTCCATTTGACCATCCGTATTTTTTTAAGCACAACTTTTACAGATTTATATAAACTAAATAAAATCTATCTGTTCTACGTGCAACTCCGCCCACTGCCACTAAAGTTTAGCGATTCGGAGGGCTATATCGGTTACCTTGGTTCGCGGGAGTCTGCTGGATGCGGGTGGCACAGGACAGGACCCTTCGATCATAAAACGATTTTAAATCGATGGCAGGACCAGTCAATTTGGCACTGTAGGGGAGGCTTATGTCCAGCAGTGGACATCTTTCGGCTGATATGATGATGATGATAATGATGATGAAATAAAATCTTATTTGTACACAGATACCTTCATATAATCAGAAATAAAATTGGCCAAACATATTTTAAATCATCATTAAATTTGAAAAGTCATATTTGTATGCCGTTGTGTGGGGAAAAAAATCTTGTTCTTAATTATCTAATTAAGAACAAGATTTTATTTCTAGATAGCCACGACTGTATATGTATCTTTCAACATCTTCAGTTATAAGTGAACCCAACTCTGAAGCTTCAACATCCAGAGCTTCAGCACCTTCGGCAGCTACTGGCCCGACTCGCTCCACACAAGGTAACACCCCTGCTAATATGAATAAGTCATCATCCTCCTAACGTTATTCCCGGTTGTGCCCTAGCCCAGGGTCCGCTTTGATACCTAATCCCAAGGTTTGGCATAGGCACTAGTTTTACGCGAAAGCGAGTGCCATCTGACCTTCCAACCCAGAGGGAAAACTAGACCTTACTGGGATTAGACCTGTTTCCTCACGATGTTTTCCTTCACCGAAAAGCTAACGGTAAATATTCCGTACATAAGTTCCGAAAAACTCATTGTTACGAGCCGGGATTCGAACCCACGACCACCGCTTGACAGCCGCTTGCCTGAACCACTAGGCTACCGTAGCTTCTGCTATGAATAAGTAAATTATTATTGATTATTGTCCCTTGAACCCACCTCATGTTCCGTTCACGTCATATTCAACATTGTTATTGGATATAAATTAAATAATATGTTTTCAGCGTCTTCAGTTTTAAATGAACCCATCTCTGAAGCTTCAACATCCAGAGCTTCAGCACGTTCGGCATATACTGGCCCGACTCGCTCCACACAAGGTAAATACCCATCCTATAAATATATCAAGGTCCCTTTAAACAAGATCATTTTCCGTCCAGCAAACTTTTATTTATACCTACTAAATTGGTACCTAAGTTAACGACTGTGCAAAAAAAGTAGAGTTGGCAGTAAAAGCTCGTACCTACGACTAACTACTATGTAAAATTAACTTTTTGATAGGAACTTATCTCCATTGTTTTTAACCCCCGACGCAAAAAGAGGGGTGTTATATGTTTGACGTGTCTGTGTGTCTATATGTGGCATCATAGCTCCTAAACGAATCGAGCGATTTTAATGCGGTTTTTGAGATGGTTCTTAGCGTTACAACAAAATTGATTCAGGCGGTTTTGAGATATGGAATTTTGTAACAAAAAGGTCGAGAGTTTTTCAACTTTTCTCGGTTGGTGATTATTGAGTACCTACTAAACTTCGTAGTTTTTATTGTGTTTTGGGGTACAAATTATTTACTACCATATATTTCATCATGTGCAGTTATAAATGAACCCATCTCTGAAGCTTCAACATCCAGAGCTTCAGCACCTTCTTCGGCACCTACTGGCCCGACTCGCTCCACACAAGGTTATTCTCCCTTTAAACAAGCTTTTATTAAACTCAACTTGGAACTAGGTTATTCTACCATATATATTGAATTTGACGCAGTTATAATTTGCTTTCGTTATAATAGAACTTATTTAGAATCTGGCTTTCTCAGAATTTAATCTTTAGCGGATTAGACATACTCAGTATTTACCTTATTTACCAATACGACCTCATGTGAATGGGACGATTCGAGAAACTAACCATATAAGAAACTGGAAAAGTCAGGATTGAACCTATACCGAATTTGGTAACCTCCACTCAAACCGATTTTCAGACTTTTTCACCACGTTCCCCCCTTATTTATTGTTAGGAATACTGCTGTGAAGTTTCGAAAAAAATAGTCTAACTAATCTTGTTTCCCCATACAAACTTCGGACCCCCATTTTACCCCCTTAGACGTTGAATTTTCAAAAATCATTTCTTTGTGCACCCCTAGACCTTATAAGAAACCCACTTGCCAAATTTGGAATCTCTAGAACCATGCAGCGGTTTGGGCTGTGCGTGATAGATCAGTCAGTCAGTCAGTCAGTTTCTTCTTTTATATATTTAGACTAGCTTCCGCCCGCGAGTTCGTCTGCGTGAACCCGGGATAAAAAGTATCCTATATTTTAATCCAGGCTATAAACTATCTTCGTGCAAAATTTTATCCAAATCGGTTGACCCGTTTAAACGTGATTGAGTAACAAACATCTAAAGATCCAAACATTTAAACATCCAAACTTTCTAATTTATAATATTATATTATATTATATAGTAGGATAGTAGGATTTATTTTATTACCTAAACCTAAATATGTATTTATATATACCAAAATGGTTATTTGAAACCTATGTATGGTAAAAAAGTCTTCTCTACGAGTTTAACTAACCACAATTTATTTTGTTTTGTTGGAACATATAACCGCCTCCTTCTTTGAAGTGGGTTAAAAAGGGGAGGAGTCGAGCTCTGAGTCGTTTCTGGTGCAAAGGCTTTCCACGGCTATCCAACGTGGAAATGCCGCCAGTAGGTACCTATTATAGAGACTTTTGCACCAGGAACGGCTAGGGGCGATCTATCTCTCCAACTTTTCAAGAAACAATAAACAAAAAATATTACCTACACACATCCAGGTACTCACCTAATAATCAAAAAATACACGGGTATATAATGTGTAAAGTAGTCGTAGGTAACGTACTCGTAGCATACATGTGTACGAAGCGCCAAAAAAATAAAATATGGCGTAAACTTTCACAGTTATAACAATTATTTCATGTATTTTATTTGTTTTAGCGCCATTGGTATCTGCTAGGCCAGCAAATGTCCAGTTTCCTCCACCTGCAACGTCCATGCGCACTGGATCTGCTTCTGGTATGCCTTAATCCATATCATAATCCACGGCCTTGTCTATTAGGTAGGTACAGACTATATACAAGCAGTGTCAAGAACGGAGACAACATTTTCCATGGCTGTACAAAATGTGCTAATGCATAAACATGGGTTTACTTAGGTTTAAAGTATTTTTTTTCTAATCCATACTAATACCTACTATAAATGCGAAAATGTGTCGGTCTGTCTGTTACTTCTCCACGCTTAAACCGATTTAGTTGAAATCTGGTACAGAGACAGTTTGAGTCCCTGGACACCTTACACAAATCGACCTAATCCCAAACTAAGCAAAGCTTGCACTATGGGTTCTAGGCGATGATATATATATACTTAGAAAGCATCCATGACTCAGGAACAAATATTCGTTCTCACTCATCACACAAATAAATGCCCTTACCGGGATTCGAACCCAGGATCTCCGGCTTCGTAGGCAGCGTCACTACCAACTAGGCCAAAAGCCGCCATCATAACAAAACTCATACTGACTAGTAGGCTACAGCAGTTTCAGAAGGTAGATAGGACTCAAGTTTACTTATTACTTACAAGCTTTATATTAATTTGACCTGTTCGTATATATGTAAGTAAGTTGTCCGCTTGTCCATCAAAATTTGCAATCAATTTTTCAGTCACTTGTCGTTATCCGATTGAGCTGAAATGTTGGGTAATAATAAAGTTTGGACGACAATTCAATGTTATGGTACCATCGAGCTGATCTGATGATGGAGACAGAAGGTGGCCATGGGAAATCAGGACTTAACAGACGTAACCCCGTTAAGTTTCGGCTCATTAGTAGCGTCTCAGTGAATAGTTGATGGTGGTATACAGAAAAGTACAGTCGGCAATAAAAGCTTGTACCAAAAATTATTTTTTTGACAGAAGATTATTTGATTTTAACTTTGTTGAATTGTTACCCGTACTAATATTATGAATGCGAAAGTGTGTCTGGCCGCCTGTTACCCTTTCACACTTAAACCAATGAAACGATTGAGATGAAATTTGGTATGGAGATAGGTTGAACCCCGAGGAAGGACAAAGGATAGTTTTTATCCCGGAAATGATCCCATAAAGGGGGTGAAATGGGGGGTGAAAGTTTGTATGGAGCTACGATACAAAGGAGTTCCACGCGGGCAAAGTTGCGGGCAGAATCTAGTAAGTAAGTTTATATCGGCGTCGGATAGCGAAATCTGTATTTTCGCAGAAAGACTAAGTAGGTACTGATACTGCTAGTAGACCGTCACTGCCAAGAATCGCTACGCCGCGCTAGTCGCGCTACGCTCGAAGCCGATCCCTTGGTTTTCCCGAAGTAGCGGAGAGTGTAATATCTCTTTTTACGCGATCCTATACTGAATTTATCCACGTTTTCGCAAAACTGCATAAATAAAAGTAGACTAGTTTAGTGGAATGACGTATAATTTAGTTAAGCATATCCTTAACCTGACGACCTATTCATCATCATCATCATATCAGCCCAAAGACGGCCACTGCTGGACATAGGCCTCCCCCAAAGAGTGCCACAATGACCGGTCCTGCGCCACCCGCATCCAGCGGACTCCAGCGACCTTTACCAGGTCATCAGTCCACCTTGTGGGGGGCCTAATACCCACGCTGCGCCTTCCGGTACGTGGTCGCCACTCAAGAACCTTTCTGCCCCAACGGCCATCGGTTCTACGTGCAATGTGCCCCACCCACTGCCACTTAAGTTTAGCGATTCAAAAGGCTATATCGGTTACCTTGGTTCTGCTGCGGATAGCCTCATTTCTGATGCGATCACGCAGAGATACTCCCAGCATAGCCCTCTCCATTGCCGACCTATTGTTATAATGATTTTTATTGATTATAATTTATTAAATTATTAATTTATTTTTTATTAATTAATTTACATACAGGATCAAGACCACGAGCCCCGTTAAAGAAAATGACAAAAATTGAGCGAGAGCTGCGGGACACTATACGGCTAACAAGAAACACATTAGTGCGATGTAAAAAATCTAAAAACCAACTAAAGACGAAATTACTTTTAACGAAGAAAATTATGCAAACTAAGGCATTCGAAATAGTTAGCAAGAAGATGTCGTCAGCAGCAAAAACATTCTTTAAGATGCAAATATCGCAATTCGGAAAAAAGCCTAGAGGACGGCGATTTTCATTAGACGAAAAAATTTTGGCACTATCCGTCTATAAGCCCTGTCCAAAAGCATACAGACTGCTGGCAAAAATTTGTATTCTGCCCAAACGCAGAACACTGGACAAAATTCTGCAAAATATAAATTTGTTGCCAGGAATTAATGATGTCCTTTTCCATAATTTAAAGAAAAAAGTGGAAAAAATGCCAAACCACCATAAATTTTGCTGTGTTTTGTTTGACGAAATGGCAATCGCCCCACACATAAGCTATGACAAAACAAGAGACGTCATAGATGGATTTATGGACAACGGTAATTTAAGGAAACCGACATACTGTGACCATGTGTTAGTTTTTATGGTTCGCGGGATTGTTAAAAAATTTAAGCAGCCAGTAGCGTTCACGTTCTGCTCTGGAACTACGCAAACGAGCGATTTGAAGATAATAATACAAACTGTGATAAAAAAAGTGATAGCGACGGGTTTAAATGTAGTGAGTACAGTGTGCGACCAAGGCGCTACGAATATGGCAGCATTGAATGTCTTGTTTACAGAAACAAAAGCAAAGTATTTGAGAAATAGCGAAATTTATAAAGGTGGGTTCTTTGAAGTAGACAATAAAAAGATTTATCCGATTTACGATCCCCCGCATCTCATGAAAGGTATTAGGAATAACCTATTAAATAAAGATTTAGAATACACCATGGACGGGAAGACCAGACGAGCTAAGTGGGCACATCTAGAGGCACTTTATAGAAGAGGCCCAGGATATAAAGGAGTACGCCTCATTAATAAAATTACCGCGCAGCACGTCATACCAAACCTGATACCAAAGATGAGAGTCAAATACTGCACACAAGTATTTAGCCAAAACGTTGGAGTTACAATGGGATACATGGCAGGTTAGTAGATATTTACATTTGTAACAACGTCAACTTTGTAGTAGAGTTTGGTGGGGATCCCCGAGCGTATCAATCGCTATTGGTTTCTACTACTACGCTCGTGATTCAACTATAGAATCTTTCGCTTGCTCGGGACTCAACATCAACACTCGCAGCAAAAATCTACTTTGCTCTCTTGTTGAACAAATAACTATTCTTAAGCAACTTTGCAATGTTTGTTGGTGTTATACCTACTATCTTTACAGTCGAGGAGTTTATTTATTAAATCTGGTTTAATACATTTTGATGATGGCATTGATGGCCGAATGTGTTGATGAGCCTTAATTATTCGTGGCACACGTGACTGAAGCACTGCGTATGAGTATTAAAAGTTGAAACGGGGGACGTCCTTAACATACCTACTGTCCCCTCTGCCACCCTCTGCTAAAAGTACTTACTTAATAGAATAAAAGATCAACACTTTCAACACATGCATGTACATCTCACCACATCTGATTAACGAACCGTGCGTGATTGTTTTAATACGCGTGCGTATATAAATGAGAGTCTAAAGACTGTTTTGCATGTGTGCATAGTTTTTCTTGTCTATGTTACCTCATCCCCTAGTAGATTTTCTTGTTCGGGAAGATGCGCCGGAGGCGCCTCCTGCGGCGTTATTACTCGAAATTCGTGCATCTGCGTTTAGATTGCCTTTTTTCTAGCTTTAATAACTCCCTCAAAATAACAAACAAGCTAACCACTTCATAAATGTGTGTAAAATTATAGACAGTCTAATAGACTTCTTACAAACTATTACATCAATCTGGATAAGCTTTCTACACACTTACCTACTTATAATTGAATGTTTGCGGTCTCTTTCCATCTTATACCTGCGTAGGTTGTTAGTCACAATGACAAATTGATACGAGCGAATTCCCGTGTATACAGCCCTGCTAATCTGTAACTTGTTGTTGTTTTACGTCACCCTAGGCCGTAAGTGGGATTTTCTGCTCGGTACGCGAGGAGAAAATCTCACTTCCTGGCCAAGACAAGACGAAAAACTTTAGACAAACCACGGGCGGTAATTAGTAAAGCACCAGATCGCATATTTATTTATACAAACACCCGCGATCTGAGGCATTCACGAATTCACCGCCCGGCCGCGCCCTAGGTGTGTAATGTACTATTAAGCTCAGCTAGCTCTCCCACAAATATTTCTTGACGCCTCGATTCGTAGTAACTAAGCGTAATAGGTCTAGTCTTGTTAGGTGTGAAGGGTGGGGTGAGACGCATGAGCGCGTAAAGAATAACAGCTCGCTCCGCTATTCTATAGCTTGTTTTAAGCTCACCTCAACGTTCACCCACAAATATATCTTGACGCCGCGATTCGTAGGTAGTATAACTAAGCGTAAGTATAGGTGAGGTGATGCGAATGAACGCGTTCTAAATAACAGCCGGTCCGAGCGCAGCGGACAGTCGACGATGGACAAAAAAAGTTTTTTTTTTAACTTTTCGTCTGAGTTTGATTAAATTTGCGGTGATATATCATTACATGTGTAGACTTCTTAAGCACACTACAAACGATACAATTTGTCACACCAACTTGCTATGATAAGGCACCGCCAGACGAGTGAAACTCGGCGGCGAAACACAGCGTCCGTTATTGGTTATTCAGGAGGAGTTGGGTAGCATAGATTTGCCAAAATGAAATGCAATTTAAATTTACATTTGTGTTTTTTTTTCAGGGACTGGGGATTTACCCAGAGAATGCGTCGATACCGCGGACATTTTATTATTTTTCGACCAACTGTTTGATTCGGTTAACGGCAGCTACAGTAAACCGATCAAGGAAAAAATTTATCGATCAGCTGTCACACCACGTTCACCACATCAAAAGTTGTGGTACAAGAGTTTGGGGGTGCTAAAAAGCATGAAGTACGTAAATCAAACTGGCAAAAAAAACGTTGTTCCGTCCATAACGAGTTGGATCAAAACAATTCAGGCGTTCCAGGAAGTCACTAGATACCTCCATTCCTTAGGGTTGAACTCGCTACTGCTGCGACATTGGAATCAAGACCCTTTAGAAAATTTTTTCGGCGCAATTAGAGCACACGGTCTGAGAAATGTGATGCCTAGCGCGTATGCGTTTAAGACATCATATAAAGCGCTACTAATAAACAATCTAACATCTCCTCATTCCGTGGGCTCTAATTGTGAAGAAGACGGAGGCTCGAACTTGCAGTCTCTAAAATTTTTCCTGACCAAAGGAGTTAGTACCATTGCGGAACCTGTTGAAGAATTGTCAGTGGAAGATCAACATTTGTTAATCACACTAGTTGACACTGATAATTTAATTAACAATAGTTCCGCAATGGCAAAAGAAAAATGCGCAGCAGTAGCTTATTGCAGTGGCTGGCTTGTCCAGCATTTAAAAAAAAAAGTATGCAAAACGTGTCAACACTGTAAAAAGAATCTGGAAAGTGACACACTTCAACAATTTCACTCTTTTATCAAAATTAAAGAGTACAAGAAAGACAAAAATTGGCTGTCGTACCCAACTCGGGAAGTGTTTGACTTTTTTTGCCAGGTTGAACATATAACTGGTGAAGTTTTAAAAACATCATGCCATGTGAATAAGATAACGGAGTATATAGAATTAATAACCACCATCAACATAAATTTAAATTTCATCACATGCCCAAACCATAAAAAAGAGGTAGGCAAATTGTTATTAAATAAAAGTATAACGTTCTTTGTAAATAATTGGTGCACAGAAATAAATAGCATACTGACAGGAAAAACCACTTTTTGGGACGCTGACGACTGTATGAAAGAAAAAGCACACACTTACTATCTAAAGCACAAAAAAAGATAAGTAGTATTATTTTTGAAATCGGATAGGCGGTTCCGGAGATTAACCAAAACATACAAACTTACAAACCCACAATCTCACAGATTTTTCCACTTTATAATATAAGCATAGTTAATTTGGATTTCTTACTTTTTTATTAATAATGATCTGTTTCAACATAAAACCTTGTTTCATACATACATACATACATACATATAATCACGCCTCTTTCCCAGAGGGGTAGGCAGAGATCACGGATCTCCATTTGCTACGATCCTGACAAACCACTTTCGCTTCACTCACCTTCATAACATTGTTTCAACCTTGTTTCATGCCAATTATAGCCAATTTACTCCGTTATCTTCTTCATAAGGCATGATGTTATTATAGTTTTGTGTGTATATAGGAATGTAAATATATATTTATATTTACAGTTTTGTTAGTTACTCTATTTAGGTATAACTCAGTTTGTTCGATTTGTCTTTGCTCCGAACAGCAGAAGCTTATATCTATACATATATAAAACAAAGTCGTGTACATGTGTGTATACATATATGTATAAAAAGGCTCCAAATTTAACTATTTAAATATTGTTTTTTTAACGTAAAAAAACATTTTCTCATATATTTTGTGTGTTGTTTATAGTTACATCTAGAATATTGATGTGTTAAATAGTACTTAAGCTCTTCTTGATGTGTTATGTATTCCTGCACTGGCAGTTTACAACTCTAATAATAATATCTACCCAAAGGTTGTCTGGAAGAGATCGCTTTAAAGTGCGCAACGCTCTGCCGATGCCACGTTTGAAACGTCTCTCGTTAAAATGGGGAAATGTTGTGCGTTGTATGGATGGTTATGAAGCTTTTTTCACTGTCTTAAAGATGAAAAAATGTATATTTTTAAAAACCTCTAAATATTATTGCAAGTATATGATATATTACTTATATGCACGAAGAAAGTTAATTGGTTCCATAATTTTAGTTTACTCGCACAAATGCTGGAATATTATTTCATTGTCGACCTAATTAAGTAATCAATATCATCAATATTAAAACAAATTTCGAAAATATTGGTTTAGTATTAAATTTTAGCAAATGTGAACTCTTTATTAAAAAAACTTCTTACTGTTTGAATGATTTAAAATTCAAATTGAATTATCTGACACCCAGCATAAAGATAGTAGACAGGAAGTCACTTTTCCTCTTGGGTTCTCCCATCTTTGAAGAATCTTTTCCTGATTATATTACTAACACTATTTCTAAATTCCAAAGTCACGCAAATTGTTTACTCTAAATCAGTCCTCATTATGCTCTTGTAATTCTAAAATTTTGCCTTTTTGTCCCTAAATTAACTCATGTGCTCCACTGTTGCCCATTTTGGAAACATCAAAATTTGCTTTTACCGATAGATATGACTTAGTCAAAACTAAGAAATGATTTTAAATATTCAGCTAAATTAACAATCTTGGTTCGATTTGGCGGCTTAGGAATCCCCAAAATTTCTAGTGTTGCTTCCCCAGCCTTTTTGTCGTCCACCCATAGCACGTCACATCTCATAGGAAATATCTTAAGGGCTCTGCCCACAAACTATGAGACTCCGGGCGTGGAGCGTGCCAAGAATGCTTTTAAAATTGCTTGCCCGGGCAAAGATTTTCCAGATAACCCAAAATCTCAAAGGAGCTGGGACGATATTTATTGCGATTTAACCTACAAATCGATTCAGACTATTCGGAGCCGCAGTTCAGGTCCAGATCGCGCAAGACTTTTGGCGGTCGGAGCCAGAGAGGCCGGTCACTGGCTACATGGTACCTTCCTGGATCCGACCACCCTTCGTCTGGCGACTGGTCTGCGGCTTGGGGTCACGGTATGCACTCCACACATATGCCCTTGTGGCACGGACGTGGACCGACTGGGTCACCACGGACTTTGTTGTCAAAAAAGTGCAGGCCGCTTTCCAAGAAATGCGACACTTAATGACATAATCCGCCGGTCTCTTGCCAGCATCAATGTGGCTCTTCTTAAGCCGCCTGGCATTGTCAGAGACCTGATGGTGTATCTCTGGTTCCTTGGAGGTTGGGACGGATGCTTGTGTGGGACGCTACATGTGTAGACACACTGGCACCGTCTCACCTCCAACGGACTACTTCTAAAGCGGGTGCAGCGGCGGAAAACGCCGAAAATCTGAAATTTAATGAATATAGAAGCCTCGGTACAATGCCTCGAGGGCCTTTTCTAGATTTAACTTAGTTTTAATTTAATTTAGTTAATGTTAATCATCATTCTGTATTTACTTTACAAAATAAATTATTTAAAATATCATAATATAACACTCAAAAAATATTGTATACCTACCTAACCTGTGGACGACAGCCAGAACAAAATAACATTAATATAGCTTATTCTTCTTCGTAGAATGTCGTTCAAGTACATACTTTCTATATTTTATATATATTTCCATGTAAAAAAAAATCGTCCCGCGGAAATCCTGATATATGAAACTTTTGAAATGATCTACGCTTGCGTTTTTTGAAAGGTCCCTTTTTCTCAGACACCATTCAGAAAGGACTCTATAATTTATAATGATTAAAAGGTCTCTTTCTTTGAAATTGTTGTTATCAGCAGCACGGTTGTTTTTTTTTTATATAGGAATCAAGATGCCTGTATAACTAACAATTTAAAGTTATCAACTTCAATATGGAAATATACAATATATTGTAATTATTTCTAGTCCAATGGACTTCAGACTATATTTCATATAAGAATATGTTTATTCGAAAAATCAAACACTGTTACGAATGTCCGCTTACCTAAATATATATGATTTAAATTTTTATCCCAACCCCTTTGATTACTTCAAATTTAGAGGTAGGAGAAGAGTGCTTAATATGACTGGAGACCTTACTTATTTTAAATACCTACTATGTTCAACCCCAAATTAGCTGCAAAGAACTGCTTGTAAAAAAACTTCTCAATTACATGTAGGTACATTGGTGATATTAATGGGAAATAATTTTATGTAACTGAATGTATTACCTATATCAATAAACCTAGACTTTAACAATTTGTTTTTATTTTAAATTTTCACTAGGTATTTCAATAATTTTGCCGGCACATTTTGTGTAACTAATAATATAGGTAGGTACCTACTCCCGCACAATGCAATCATCACGTTCTTGTATAATAATAAATGCCTGTACTAACTTAAATCGATTTCATAGTGCGAGAGTATTTGAGGAAAGTACTACGATAAGTAGTACTTTCCGCATGTATAGGCGTGTATAGGCATTTTTGCAAGCGTCCATGGGCTACGGTAACCGCAGGCGAAATTTAAAAAAAAATTAAAACAAATTGTTTAGAGCACACTCAGTAGATGGCAGCACTAGTAGCGCCATTTGCGGGCTTTGAGTTGCTTATCTATTACAGTTATAACATATACTTATCTAGGCACTAAAGTAACACCGTTGAACATTAAAGCTGTTACAGTTACACACTATAAAGCAGTAACAAAATATATTTCTAAACCTTCTGTGTATCAAACAATAAACCCCTGAATTTTCTAAATAAGACTCCTCCCAAAGCTTTAGTAAAAATGTCAGCTACTTGCTCACTAGTGCAAATATACTTTAACAAGATAATACCTCGTGTTATCTTTTCTTTAACAAAGCTTTGTTTAATGTCAAGATGCTTTACCCTTGTAAGCCACCTTGTCATATGAGCCATCTTAATAGCCGACTGATTGTCTTCATATAGCACGATCGGTCCTACATGAAAATCAAAGACAGTCAAAATGTCTTTGAGCCAGCACGCTTCACTGGTTGCATGGCTCAAGGCAACAAATTCTGACTCAGTCGAAGAAAGACTCACAGACTGCTGTTTTTTCGAAAACCATATGATAGTGCATCCCCACAGTTTAAAACAACAGCCAGTTGTTGATCTTCGATCCTCACTCCCTCCCCAATCACTATCTACGTAACCTACACAACCATCTTCAGTGCATTCGTATTTTAAACAAAAATCTCTTGTACCTGCTAAATATCTCAGAGTATTGAATAACAATTTATACAACAGCATAGACGCACAACTTTGATATCTGCTGAGCATTGCCACGACTGCACAAATGTCAGGCCTTGTTCCAGCTGCCAAATAAGCCAAACTTCCTACCAAAGTTCTGCACTTGCTCTCTATCTCTGCACTTTCCGAAGATTCTCTTTTTAATACATGGAAGTCAAAGTTTTTATCAATCGGTAACAACAAAGGTTTACAATCTGACATACCATATGTCTGCAATACCTTCTCCAAATATCCTCTTTGAGACATAGTCGTACATTGCTTGTCTAAGTCCTGTATGACCTCAAATCCTAAAAATTTAGTAATCTTCCCCATATCCTTCATCTTAAAGGATTTACTCAATATATCTCTCACATTAACAGTCTCTTTTTCACAGGTACTGAAAAGCAGTATATCGTCTACATACAATAATAGCCATGCCTTAGACTTTGTACTGCACTTTGAGAACAAACAACAATCTTTTTCCGTCTGTACAAAGCCTAACGACTTAACTAGGCTAATAAACGTCTCATTCCAATACCTGGGTGCTCCCTTGAGTCCATACAAAGATTTATTCAGTTTACCATACCTAGCGTTGCATCCTTCAGGCAGTAATATGTACAACTCCTCATCCAAATTAGCATTTAAGAATGCTCCACATACATCCATTTGGTAAATTTGTAAGTTTAGTTTAGTCGCTACTGAAACAAAAATTCGAAACGTGTTGAGCCTAGCTACTGGCGCATACACGTTGTAGTCATCATCACAATTTTGTTCGAAACCTCTAGCGACTAACCTAGCTTTAAAAGTCTTTTCATCCTTCTTCTTAAACACCCATTTTGAACTAACGCCACTTGCCGAATCCGGGATACTTTGGACCTCAGTCCATGTATTGTATTCCTTCATTTGGGCAAGCTCAGCCTTGATAGCTAGCTCCCATTTCTCTTTGTCCTTGGACTTCATAGCCTCAGCATAAGTTTTTGGCTCACATTCATCGCTGACTACCATTATCATATCATCATACCTCAGTGGTTTCCTAATTTCCCGTCCTGACCTGGTGGTTTGCTGAGCTTCTGCCGGAACTTCTTGAGATACCGCAGGAACTGGCTGCTCAACCACCGGAACCACTTGAACTGCCACCGGTATGTGTTCTGACTCCAAATCTGAAACAATATCTGTAACAACTTGTTGTATACCATTTGATGGATCCTCTATGTTCTCAACATCTAGGTATTCATCCTCATCTTCTTGGTCATCTGTTGTTGAGACCTGTTCGTGTTCAATGTCTAAAGATATTACCAATTCTTCGGCGTTATCTTTCTCATCCGACTTGTCATTTGGTAGACCACAGGCTTTTCCTGACAGTATTATGATGTCTCTTCGTATGTCCACAAATTTTTCATCAGGATAGTAGATTCTATAGCCTTTTGACTTCTCGTAGCCCACAAACATACCTTTTTTTCCTTTAGAGTCCCACTTTAAACGCTTCTCTTTGGGAATATGAACTGCCACCTCGCTGCCAAAAATCATTGTCAAACTACTTATGTCAAACTGTTTGCCTTCCCACAACTCGTATGGCGTTTTTCCTTCAATACGACTTTTTCCAGTCCGATTTAAAACATACACAGCCATATTGACAGCCTCTGACCACAGCTCTTTGCCAAGGCCGTTTATCATTGAACGTGCAGCCTCCACGAGAGTGCGCATCTCTCTTTCTGCTCTTCCGTTCTGTTCCGCATTGTATGGGATCGTAGTTTGATGCGTGATACCCATGGCTCCGAGCAACTCATTAACTCCCCGATTTACAAACTCCTTCCCATTATCCGTCCTCAAGACCTTTATTTTCTTGGACGTATATCTCCCTGATGTCAAAATATATTGCTTAATTTTATCCGCCACTTCAGACTTCCTCTTGAGAAAATAAACCACCCTGTAGTTAGACAGGTCGTCCTTTAGAAGTAAGAAGTATCTTGCTCCTCCGATAGAGGCCACTTCCATGGGTCCAGCCACGTCACCATGCACCAGCTCCAACACATCTTTTGACGTACTCGTACTCGCAGTAAAAGGCGTTCTATGTATTTTGTTTAAAGCACAGTTCTCACATGCCTTATCACTCTCCGAATATACAATACCATGCTTCTTCAAAGTGGACTTTACAAACTTGTTATTTTGATGACATAATCTTTCGTGCCACACATCCAAAGAACAGATCGCTGCCACATCCTGTTGCTTTTGTTTCGTATTCAGGACATAGTAATTAGCTACACGGGATCCCCGTCCACAAATAACTCCGTATTTAGTAATCAAACATTCATCATTTTGCATTGTTACCACGTATCCCTTATTTGTAATTTTCAGTACCGACAGTAAATTAATTTTCATCCCTGGTACATGCAGTACGTTACTAAAAGTCGAATTAATAAACGTATTGCCGTTGTGAACCTCCATTTCCATCTCACCAATACCCAAAACGGGTAAACGCCGTCCATCTCCGACCACAACAAATCGATCTGTCACTGACTGATAGTTTGTCAGTTTTGACTTATCCCCTGTCATATGTTCGCTGGCCCCGCTGTCGACTACCCAATTCTCACCAAATAGGTCACTGGCCGCCGCTGTCATAGTTGTCACCAAGAACGCATTATTTTGTGACGAACTTCCAAACTTCGCTTCTTTATGCCTTTTCAGCCTGGGACAATCTGCTTTTAAATGCCCAATTTTATCGCACACGAAGCACCTCCTTTTCTCAGATGCATATTTGCAATGCTGCGCGAAATGTCCAGCTTTACCACATTTGAAGCATTTCTTGCTTGACCCGCCAGCTTTGTGATTTTGATTAGTATACAAAGCCGCATTATCCTCCTCGCCTCTGGAATCTCTGGCCTTCAGCCTCTCTTCTTCTACTAGGAGTCTTGCAACTAGATCATCGCAATTTTGTTTACTGGTTTCTACAGACTCCCACGCGCATATTAAATGGCTGTACCTCTCTGGTAAGGACATTAGAATCTTTGTCATCATGAACTTGTCAGACACCTCCTCTCCACCTTGCTTTAACTGACATTTCAATTCCTGTAATTTGGACAAGTACACAACCAAATCTCCTCCTTCGAATTTAAATTGTAGGAACTTTTGTTGAAGCATAAGCGTTGCCGTCGCTGACTTTGGTTCGAACACTGTCTGCAATTTGTTCCAGATCTCTTCTGCTGTTTCACATGTTAAGACATGTACCACTACAGCCTCGCTCAGTCTAGTAACTATTATTGACTGTGCTTTCGCGTCACTTTTCGTCCACTCTACCATATTTTTCTCCGTTTTCTTTTCAGTGCCATTAACTATATTCCATAGATCCGCTCCCCTCAGCGTGACCGAAACTTGAAATTTCCAGACGCTCCAGTTTCGCTGCCCTTCCAGCCTCATTGCTGTCGATAACGTGTGGGATTCCATCTTCTTGCTTTGCGACGTGTATTCCCTTTTAGCCTTTTATCGCGCCCACCGCACGACCTCCAAAGCTCCTCCTGGAACCTCTCTTCACGTGCCTCCCCTCGTTAGCCTCCGAATCACCACTACCCGCAATCTTCACCTATGCAGAATTATGACTTGACAGGCCCATAACCTGATAGGACTTGGTAAGTAAAGACACCGGATTAGTCACAATTCTGTTTTTATTTAAGACTGCTCATATCAAAACCACATTATATTCCCTTAGTATGACACTACATATTTTCACACTTAACAGCAGACGAGCGCACATAAACAATAGACCAGTGGTCATAGACAATGATCTAAATACTTTATTGCCACAACATAAGTCCACTTTACTTCAAAAATTAATTGCAGTGAGTTTTATTGGTCTAGCCACCAATTGAGTCCGTAGCAAAAAAACAGGCCAAGTGTGAGTCAGACTCGCGCACAAAGGTACCATTATATATAAAAACGGAAAAAAACATGTCTGTTGTATGAGAGCCCCAGTCCGACTCGCTTGGCAAGTTTTTTAGTACTTATTTGTTGTTATAGCGGCAACAGAAATACATCATCTGTGAAAATTTCAAGTGTCTAACTATCACGGTTCATGAGATACAGCCTGGTGATAGACGGACGGACGGACGGACAGCGAAGTTTTAGTAATAGGGTCCCGTTTTTATCCTTTGGGTACGGATAATACAATACACAATATTTCAATGTAGTTAGGTCTGAGTCTACTCAAGCTTGACACAACTTTTATCGACCGACATGTGTCAGGATTGCCTTCTCAGCGGGGCGGCAGGGCACTGTAGCTAAGCAGCCGTTTGTCGTGTCGGGTCAGTCCGGGCGACGCGACACAACGCGACGTCGGCCGTCAACTACGCGGCTTGCTGCGGCAGAAGCACGACACAAATTGTGTCGTGCTTCTGCCGCAGCAACGTCTCGGGGTGTGAAGTATGGTGAACCAACTCTATGATTTGGTTACCATGGATACTTTTCACTGTTAGAAAATTTATATGTCAATTACGGATATATACAAATTGTCTTACGTATTTTTACTATAAATAAAACAACACTAACATTAAATATAAACTGCTTTATTCTTGTCACATTATGGTGATCGTCAAGATCCACAAAAACACAAGTTCATATCTTTGAACTTTACATGGTAGCAGAGCTTTCGATGTTACAAGAATACCAAATGTAAGTACCCGTACAAAATGTCCAGTGCTAAAATAGACGCACTTACGAAAGACAACTACGATACATGGGTGATACAAGCAGAAGCCGTCCTAGTGAGACAAAAACTTTGGAAATACGTTGAGACACCCTTGTCCTTGAACGCAACTGCCGACGATGTCGATAAGGACAGATTAGCTAAATCTGAGCTCATCCTTATTATCGCTCCATCTGAGCTTAAACAAATTAAAAACTGCGGCACTACCAAAGATGTTTGGGACAAATTGAAAAATACTTATGCCAGTAAGGGACCTGCACGAAAGGCATCTCTACTAAAACAACTGATCCTAACGAAACTAGAAGGACACGACGTACGCAGTCACCTGAACCCGTTTATCTCGCACACAACCCAAAGTACGAATATCACAAGCGTACAAAACATATTAAACTGAAACACTTCTTCGTTCGGGAATGTGTTGCCAATGGAGATTTTGATGTCAATCAAGTTGCGTCCGAGATTCAATTAGCTGACATGCTTACAAAGCCTCTGTTCGGGCCCAGACTAACAGATTTAAGTTTCAGAATGGGACTGAAGAATTTATCTTTAAATTCTTAAAACTTCCGAGGATGTGAAGTATGGTGAACCAACTCTATGATTTGGTTACCATGGATACTTTTCACTGTTAGAAAATTTATATGTCAATTACGGATATATACAAATTGTCTTACGTATTTTTACTATAAATAAAACAACACTAACATTAAATATAAACTGCTTTATTCTTGTCACATTATGGTGATCGTCAAGATCCACAAAAACACAAGTTCATATCTTTGAACTTTACACGGGGTGACGTAGTGGTGTGTCTCACAACACTACGTCACCCCGAGACGCATCCTGAAGTGGAGCAGAAATCTCTGTAATTCCCCTGATTATATTTTGCATTGTACCTACCAGTTTACACGTATTGCCATTACAACTATTACAGGCGCATCTCATTATATCCACTAGGAGAAATAGAACCACAAAATATTAGTTACACAGACAATACCTACAAAGTTTTTAAGCAGAAAGAGGATCCTTCGATCATCAGGGTCAATTTGTATCAATGAAATTAGGTTATATAATTTATGTCGTAAGTACCTAGTCGAGCATGCATGCCTTTATGCCACAGACTTGTGCCTACTTAGAGTAGGCACAAAGGCATGCATGCTATTATTTGAGGCCGAGAGGGTCTGTCTAGTCGATGTTGCACTTGTACTTACGTAGTTCGTATTCGTAGTTGCAGTATTAACTGCTAAGCGTTTATTTTCAGTTTACAGTCGCCCCACCGGCCCTCGAGCACGCGCGGGGGGCGGAAAGAACATGTCCGCACCTTCCAATGCTTGCTGTGCGCCTACTAATCCCAACGCGCCGGCTACTCGCCCAGCAATGTATGTCACTATAGCGATGAAGCCGCTTGGGTGAGCACAGTGGAGACTATTCGCAACTATGAGTGGAACGATTCTTCATTGCGTTTTAATTAAGGCAAAAGCGCCGCCGGCGGCGAGAGCGGTGCTTATTGGTGCTCGAAATTTAATCAGTCTGCAGAGGAAATAGTTTATGCACGGGATGAAAAGCCGCCTTTTTACAATTATAAAAGCAGTGTTTATTCATTATGAGCTCACCATGCCTCTGGATTAGACAGAAATAATTATGGCGGGACTGATCCCTTCGAGCACATATAGTGTGACGATGATTTGACTGATGCCGTTGTCGAAATAGTTAGCGGGTTGGCTAAGTCCGGTTTGGCATTAGAATACTTAATAACTAACACTTGTGGGTTGTGGGTTGTGGGAGAAGAGAAAATACGACGCTCCCTTTTCAAGGCTTGCATTCCTTGGCTACTTTGGATGTCATTTGGTATCGGAATTTTGAAATAAATAAGATCAACATTCGAATTCGATACGGTGGAATGCATATTTAATCAGACTCTTTGAGGTTCTCAGATTAAGACCTCTCGCAGACTGGCGCGGCGGTCAATATTAAACTTGTCATTAGCTGTCAAATTTACTATTGACCGCCACCGCAGCCCGCACCAGTGTGATGCAGGCCTAAGACGGAAAATAAACGCGATCCTTGGCCGCAGCGTGTCGGGTCCGATGTTATGTCGTCTGGTAATCGACGGCCGCGTCCGGCGGTGTCGCGTGTCGTGTCGCGTGTGTCGGTGTCGGGTGTCGCGCGGCGAGTCGCGGAGCGTGGGAGCGGCGCGATTCATCGCCATGCTTTACTGCATCGCATGCTGCAACCGCGACTGCCACTTGGTTTACTAAATATAGTTACACGGAGTACTCGGCGTAGAGCGTGCGTTTGACGACGCTAATTGGAATAGCAGTGCAGTTCACAAAGTTTACCGACGACCACGTCACTACGAACTACGAACCATTTTAAATCTGCCAGCGACCAGAGGGGTTATCACGTAACGTTTCGAACGCCCGTTAGGACAGTCCAACTGTCATTTTTAGGGTTCCGAAAAACGGAACCCTTATAGTTTCGTCATCTCCGTCTGTCCGTCTGTCCGTATGTCACAGGAATTTTACTCAAAAACTGTAAAGTGTATTTTTCGGTTCAAAGGTTTTCGAGATATTGCTGAAAAACTGCCTTCCTCAAAGAAAAGGACGTAAGGCACTTGTCCCACCGCCGGCGAGTAAGCGATGAGCTATCGGCGATTTTCTCGCCCAAGAAACGAACAAAAGATAATCGCTCCCGTGTAAATAAAAGAGAGAGATATATTTATAGTTCATCGCTGGCTGTTCACACCGCGATGAACTATATCTCTCTCTTTTATTTACACGGGAGCGATTATCTTTTGTTCGTTTCTTGGGCGAGAAAATCGCCGATAGCTCATCGCTCGTCGCCGGCGGTGGGACAAGTGCCTAAGTGCCGTAAGATTTCTGTGACGATACGACCTTTTTAATAGGCACGGAACCCTTCGTTTTGCGTGGTCCGACACGCACTTGGCCGGTTTTTCCATATAAAAATTGACATTTATATTTATACCCGACGCGCGTACAATGCGTTACGTGATTGATCAACAGGTGAAACTATAGGAGTCAATTATTCCGGACAAGGGCTCAGAGTCGAATACATAGCGCTTAGTGAATAGGTGGCTGATGAGTGGTGGTTTATGAATATATTAACGCGGCTCGGCGGTTACGGTTACCGCCGCGTCACACAGCCGCTTGGGTAATTACAATTACTAATTACGAACGAATAGGTACAGTCAGCATCATAAACATGTATACATTCTATGACCTTATTACTTAGATATAAGGTCGAAAAGTGTATACATGTTTATGATGCTGACTGTACATGTACACATGACTTATACCTACCGCACATACGATGCGGTAAATTACATGCAAGTGATAACGATACTCGGATTAGAAATGGGTATAATTAGGTGGTTGCAATTAATTACCGAGATGAGGGCGGCCCCGAACGGAAGCGGCGGCGGCGGTTAGATATTTGTAAACCGGTTGCGGTTTTGACGCAACAGACCCCCCCCCCCCCCCCCCTCTACTGTAATCTGATTACTAAGTTCGAAACACCTGTTAGTAATGGCAGGAATTGCAAAGAAATAGTATACTGGAGCACCAACAGCACTGCCGAGGGAACTTTGGGAGTTACAGACGGCCTATTGTCGCTTACCGACGATTCACCTCAGATGAACCGATATGAGCCTGACCTCCGATTACGAGTCGGTTATTGGAATCTTGGCATCAAGTTGTACAAAGCTGGAGCTGACAATCAAGCCAAGCCGAGACAGTGAAGCATAAGCACTAAGCAGAGACAGTGCGCCGACGGCGACGGCGCGGCGGCCGCGGGGGAAGGCCGACGGATCGGATAACACTCCTCACATCTAATTGCTGTTATATTTCTCGAAGCAGATTATGCCTGTTCCAAAAATATTTTACAAACTAGCTTTTGCCCGCGACTTCGTCCGCACCGAACTCGTTTATATCGTAGGTAACCCCATACAAACTTTCACCCCCTTAGGTGATGAATTTTGGGATAAAAACTATCCTTTGTATTTCCTCGGAATTCAAAGTATACACCAAATTTCATCTCAATCGGTTCAGCGGTTTAAGCGTGAAAAGGTAACAGTAGACAGACAGAGTTACTTTCGCATTTATAATATTAGTATGGATTGTTTGAAACGAAAAGGGCTTCCTTATGGCTGAGTAACATGATTTTATAGATAAGCTTACTCCGAACGCCTTTTTTTACAAACATAGACTTTATTGTTAGTATGTACATATACTAAAAATAAAACTGCGTCAACAAATGTTAGATACATCTTATACTTAGTTTTCGAAACATCGAATAAAAGTCGTCTTTTTATCCAATTTTACGAAACATTCAATATCTCCGAAACCACTGCCATAAGGTACCTTTACGTCACATACCTATGTTCCCATATTAGATTGTATGAAAAGGTCTAAAATAAGCCATATCTCCACGAGATTGTTCGAGGGGTAATATGGCTTTTAGATCAGAGTTAATTAACACTCTACTTTTCACTTCGACTGCGAGATCACACAGATACACGGTAGCTCTCATTGTCGCAGTCGGATAAAAACTTTCCTACCGGAATCCAGAATAATAATGTACCATGGGAAGCTGAGATCATTCGTGACAAATTAACATCTGAAGTGATACTGGCACGATTCTTTTTTATTTCAGAGATTTATTATAAGTGGAGATGAAAGCATTGCAGGACTTGAAAAGCCTGTGGTGCGTTTACAGTTATATCCTCATGTCACCGTCACCATGCAATGTTTTACGAAAAATTACGCACACCAAATATTTAGTAGTCTCATATACATACTTCAACGAAGCGTGAGTTTATCTTTCACTCATTCAATTCAATATGGTTATGCTTTATAGACAAACAATTAACTACTTACAGCCAAAACGGATCGCATGAAAGTCGTTCCAACTTGGTTCTAATTCGAAGTACGCATACGCTTGAAGGTTGGTTTGGCTGGGGACGCTGGCCTCGTCACTGGCTGCACTAGAAGTAGAGTGCGTCGTAATTGGTCGTGACGACACGCCGAGCACGTTGCGCTTTAAGTGCTAATTCCATTTGCTGTGAGCTGAGAGTCACGCTCTGGACGTATATCTGACATGCGTAAAGATTGTGGCGGCGTGACGGCAATGGTTATTAAAAGATACAACGCCATTGAGATCAGTAGCAAAACTCATTTATTTCCAAAGTACCTTCAGCTGTCATTACAATTCAATCCTAGAAGTACCCATCTAAATACATAATATACCTTTCCATCAAAATTAATAAGTTTAAATCAACAGTACAGTAATTATTATATATTAAATTTATCATCAACAATCATTTGGTATTCCTATAATATCAGGCCATAACTCTGGGGGAGGTATTTCAATAGGCTCCGATGTTGTTGAAGATTGAGAACCAAAATATGGTAACTGTTGGTCGTAATTGTCAGCTGCCTTAGACTGGCTTGTCGCTCGAGCTACAATCTGATCTGCATGGCGGCGATGCAGCTCTCCATCTTCCGTTCTCACCAAATAAGTACTGGGCCCCTCCACCATCTCCACCGCGCCCTTTGCCCACTTCAGTCCCGGCGAGTACATGCGCACGAGCACGGGCTGGTGCTCGCGGAAGGCGCGCGCGCACGGCCGTTGCGCCGCCTGTTCGAGCTGCTGCTCGGCTCGGCTCGGGGTGCTCTCTGGATGTAAATTCGAAACCGCCGTTCTGTATTTGCGCCCATTAAGCATTTCCGCTGGTGTTTTATTGGTGCAGCTGTTAGGCACGGTTCGCAAAGCGTATAATGCCTTCGCCAGTTTTTCGTTCCAGGGCATGTTGCAATTTGCCATCTTCTTCAATTTATTTTTAAATGTCTGCACGGCCCTTTCTATTTGGCCGTTTGATGCTGGGTGGTAAGGCGGGGTGAATAGGTGCTTGATGTGGTTCCTCTTTAAAAATAAATTGAAATCCTCCGAGGTAAACGTCTTGCCATTGTCTGACACCAAAACGTCAGGCAAACCTTGGGAGGCGAAAATACGTCTTAAAATCGTAATTGTTGAATCTGAGCTCATAGATGGAACAATTTCCGCCTCTATCCATTTGCTGTATGAGTCTATTAAGAGCAGGAAGGTTTTCCCTTGAAACGGGCCGGCAAAATCGATATGAACTCTGCTCCATGGTTTCTCTGGAATCACCCATATTTGAGGATCCCTAGGTGGGTTGTTCCTGACCAACTGGCAGTCTTCTTACTCGGCCACCACCCTCTCGATGTCCTTGTCCATGCCAGCCCACCAAAGATAGCCTCTAGCATATGCTTTAGTCTGTACAATGCCTGCATGTGGGGCATGTAATAATTTGAGTACCTTTTGATGGAGCGAGGCCGGTATAATGACTCTGTTACACCATAATAAACATTCTTTATTATGTGAAAGAGCCTCTTTGCGGATCCAATATGGTTGCAATTCTAGGTCTGTATTCGAGTGCGGCCACCCATGGAGCACGTTAAACCATACCTTCTGCAACACATGATCCTTCTTGGTTTCCTCGGCAATGACTTTTGCATCGAGGTTCCATCCCAGGGGCTGTTCCTCTAGCAAAAGCACTTCGCCCAAACAGTCTGTATCCATCCTCACAGCCGATGTGTCTGGCTCTGTCCATCTGCTTAAAGCATCCGCGTTTCCAATTGACTTGCCTGGTCGATATTTGATTGAATAAGTGTATCCATTCAGTTTTAACGACCAACGCAGCATTCTAGGCGATATTTGGTCAGGAATTGGTTTTTCCGGGTTAAATAAGCCAACCAAGGGTTTATGGTCGGTGATGATGCAAAACTTCCGCCCAGCTAGGAACTGATGATATTTGACCAGCCCAAACATTATCGCCAGCGCCTCTTTATCAATTTGCCCGTAACGTCTTTCATGAGGTTGTAATGTCCGCGACGCCATCATCACCGGACGTTCCGATCCATCTTCCATAACATGAGCCAATATTGCTCCCAAACCATAATCTGATGAGTCGCAAATCAGCAACAATTCTTTATTTAGATCATATCCAACTAAGGTACGATCCGACGACAAAAGGCCTTTAGCTTTATTAAACGCGGCTTGTTCTTTGTCACCCCACTTCCATAGTGTTTTTGCTTCCAAAAGCCGGTACAAAGGCTCTAGCAACGTCGCCTTGTCAGGTAAGAACTTCTCGTAGAAATTGTAAAGTCCCAAAAATGCTCTTAATGTCTCTTTATTAGTGGGCGCTGGCTTAGCCTGAATCTCTTCTATTTTATCCGGAGACGGGTGTAGCCCTTCAGCGTCCAGCATATGTCCCAAGAACGTTATACTCCGTGAAGCAAATATGCATTTATCAATGTTCAGGCGGAATCCCATATCTTGAAGTTTACGTAATACCGCATCCAATCTTTGATTATGCTCTTGCATATTTCTCCCTGTAACCGCTACATCATCCAGGAGACACGTGACGCCCTCCATGTCTGCCAGCGCGGTAGACATGACCCGCTGGAAAATGCCTGGCGCCGCACTAACTCCAAAGGCTAAACGATTCATCCTCATGAGTCCGATAGGTGTATTTAGAGTCAGCAACCTAGCCGTGTCATCGTCAACCTTGAGCTGAGTGTAGGCCTGCTTCAGGTCTAATTTGCTAAATACGCTTCCTCCGCTGAGTTTCACGAATGCCTCTGTCGACGTAGGGAGAGGATATGTGTCAACATCTATTGATGCATTAACCGTAGAACGGTAATCGCCGCAAATACGTAATGATCCGTTAGCTTTCTTTACAATTCTCAATGGAGTTGCCCATTGAGAATATTTGATTGGTGTCAAAACACCATCCTTAATCATTTGACGCAGCTCGTCTTCCACTTGCTGCTTCAGTGGGAATGGCACAGGGCGTGCCCTCAGGAAACGTGGTGCCGTCCCGGGCCTTACGTGCAGTGACACTGGTGGCCCTGTGTACTCCCCCAACCCCTCCTTAAACAAATTCGGATACTCCTTTTTCCATATAGCAATTTTATCTTCTGACCAGCACACACCAACCAACTCCAGGCCCAATTTGTCAAACCAGTTTCTCCCAAGCAAGCTCGGTCCGCTGCCCGCAACAACAACCAGTTCACACTGAGCCTCTTTATCACCAACAATCACTCGTACATATGCCAACCCTAGAACGTTTAACGGGGCACGGGTCCATGTAACCAACTTCACATTTGTCGAATGTAATGGTGGTGGGTTGGACCACAACTTCTTGAATGTGTCTTCAGCTATGATGGTCCTGGAAGCTCCAGAATCAATTTCCATTACTAGTTTAGCGCCATTGATAACCACGTTGGCTGTAATAGGTGCATGATAGTTTTCAGCGACAACATAAATCCCATTCATATCTTCATGATCTGATTTTGAGTCACATGAACACTTGTCTTCGATCTGGAGTATCCTGCCTTGTTTCTTGTTGCAGGCCGAAGCTATGTGACCATGTCTTTTGCAATAATAACACTGTGCCTTACTAAAAGGGCACCGCTCATTCGGTTTGTGAACCCGGGCACAATGTTTGCAATTGACTGATTGAATTTTGTCAATTTCCATCGGGTCACTTTCATGATGTGGAGTTTGTTTAGATGTACTGGCTTCAGGGTACAAGTCTGGAAAAGTCGCCTGATAATTAAGACAATACTGAACGGCCCCCGTGTATGTGAGGTCCTTGGTCTTCAAAAGCTCGCGGCGCAGGCGCTCATCGCGCACCCCGAGAACCAGTCTATCTCTCAACTGACGTTTAAGATCGGCAAAGTTGCATTTTGCACCAAGCAAACTAATTGCGCCGATAAACTCTTGCACGCTCTCTTGCTGTAATTGTACACGTTTATGAAACTTTCCAGCTTGTAAAATTTCATTCACTTCCGGTTCAAAAAACGTGTCCAAAACACTGATGATGTCCTCAAATGAAGCACTAGTCGGCCGCAGTGGGACCAGAAGTGATGCGATTAGCGAATAAGTGTCTTTGCCGCACTGAGACAGGAACAATGAGCGCGCCCGCGCGGAGTCGTGCGCGGCGCCCGCCACCTCCAATCCACATAGTAACTGTTCTTTATAATCACACCACTTGTCAGTTTTCGGGTTAAAATGTCCGGGGAGTACAACATTGGAAAGATTACAGTTCATTTTCGCACAAATTACATTAATTTACCGCAGTCGCCAATAAAAGATACAACGCCATTGAGATCAGTAGCAAAACTCATTTATTTCCAAAGTACCTTCAGCTGTCATTACAATTCAATCCTAGAAGTACCCATCTAAATACATAACAGTTATATACGTTGCTGTCCTAAGCTATAAGCGTCGACACGGCAGTATGGTATGGAAAGGCAAGCATAAGCTAAAATCCTACGCAAACTGTACAGTCAGAATCAAAATGACCTACTTAAATATGCAATCGAAGACGTCAAAAGCTCTTGTTCCCTTTTAATAAAGACTTTTGACGTCTTCGTTTGCGTAGCTACTTTTGAAGCTGACTGTAGGTACCAATTTGCTCTTGTGATCTAAATCAATTTGCTCATGAACTAAATCATTCAGTTCAGTTTAATTTTGATTTTATCGCTACCACACGACTCTGTATGACATAGACGATACCTAGGTAATACTGGCGAGCTTATTCTCAAATCGAGCAAATTTATACGTAGAATACGTTTACTTTGCCACCAGGGGGAACTTTAGATACAGATACAGTTCTGCATATTCTCTTTTGTTCGGCCGCGCACGGTTTTCTTATCACATTGCCGATTCAGCTAAAGTATGCTATGTAGAACCCGTCTCAACTCACCTTGCCTCTCTCACTCAACCCCAGTATATCTTGCCACGAAGATCTGTTACAACTACGCGTAGTCCCAACCAGAGTTACAATGGTTTAGTTCAGGCGAGTTGTCGGCAAGCGTTGTGAATACTAACTTTCCTTGATAGTATCGGTAAGTCCTCCATCGGGCGATAGCATCCGCGCCGCAGGCTCGACGGAGACAATGTGCCCACACGCCGAGTGGGCCGCGGCCGGGGCGGCAGTGGGAGGACGCTGTCACGGTGGTATCGACCACGAACGCTGATACCACCGACATGCGTCGCCGGCCGTGAGTAGGTGGGATAGAGTACTTACTGTCACCATACTACCTACTTTGTAGTAACCTATACCTTCCTCTTTCTACATTGTTTTGCCACCTCCGTTATCCCGTTACGCAAGAACGGCTTTTCCAATCGGGCGAAACCCTTTTGTGCGTCATCATCTCATGTGATGGATCACTGAATGATCGCTCGACTCTTGTTATAAATTCAAAACTCTGACACCATCTGTCCGTTACAACTTTTAAATCGATAATAATGAAATTATACGAGGGAATAGTTTGGAGTCCCGGAAAAGGATAGGACACTTGTCCCTAAGAAATAATTAACCGAGAAAACATTTAAAAATACGATTGGGATGTAAAACTAGGCCTTGAGCCTCCTGAGAAGTCGTCAATCCGAGAACTTTGACAATGAGCACAACGTCGCGAGCGCGTGGTGCGCTGTAAATTCCCTGCTTTATTCACCGCTCTCGAGTGGGCTTAGTCTCGAAGTAGATGGTATTTATGATACAGAAACCCCGTATATGGGATAAAGTATGGCGCCGACTCGCGACTAGCGAAAATAAGGGTCACAAATATCCTGGAAATGGATTATATTTAAAACAATAACCCCCATTTATTGATATCTCGGAGATCAATATGCCTTTTCAAATAGGTACGCGATGTAAATAGACAGTGACGTATCCACGGTTATGTATGAAAATGAAATGCAATGAATGCTATGAGCTCCGATCTATATGGTAAAACGTGGTCGCGCGCCGGCGGCGGGCGGTTAGTTGTGCCGGTCGATACCGCCGTCCGCCGGTATTTAATGCGAATCTTTCCAATATCTGTGCGCAATAAGCTCATAGATAATTCATAACGACGAGTCCCGAGCGAGCCGTGGGGGGAGCGGAGGGCGAACGACTAGATATTTACATGTTGAGTTAATTCACGAAGTTATAATAGTTATATACGGCTTCAGCCCAGTATAAATATCTTTAGCAAATTTTTTTCACCGTGGAATAGGTAGTTCTTACGAATTTAAGGCCCAAATTATAAAAGGGATGAGCTCGCAGACGAGTAGAAATTCGTTTGTGAATCCCGACTATCTTTGAGATTCGCAACTTTATTGAAAGATGGTGGTTTTCTAGGGGAGATGGTGCGTTTATGAAGTTTTTGCCCACGGGCCGGACGTTGCTGCCACTCATAATGGAATATTGCCAGATAATTGGTTCCTCTTCGAATATTGACCAAGTAGGTACCTAGGTATTCTTAGTAGGTACCACTGACCAGTTGTATTGTAGACGTAGGTACTCTCGTAGTGAAAATGTAGATGCCACGCAACAATTACCTCTGTAGTTTATGAAAAATATATACGTTTATTAAGTACGTTGAAGCAGAAAAGATTGTTCCACCATCATTCATAATTAAGAACTGGCACTTGACTCACGGAGATGCAGGCAGTGCTCCTAGGTATGCTATAGATATCATTGTTGATCAATGAATAAACCCTGACACGTGGTGACCCTAGGAGCCGCATATCTCTCCTGTTCCTGGAGTGTGTGGTATCCTGTGGATCTGCTGCATCATGGCCGCCGGCTGGTCTCGCGTCTCCGGCCGATTCGCAGTTCGCCGAGGGCTCGTGTTTTTGTTCGCAAATAAAAATGGAAATGCGGGTGCTTGACGCACAAAGGGTTCGGCGCTGAGCCCCGAGCACACACGAATCGCACAATAAAACGTCCGGCTGTTATCTTTGTGCTTGTCTCGATTGATTGCTTCTTTTAGCTTTTGTGCAATGGATGGGGACTTTGTAGAAATTAAATACATATTGCGAGCGGGAGTCCATTAATTGAAGTGAGCCTAAGGGCACAGGATCCGCGTTAAGTTATAATATAACGTTCTCATCTCTAAGCAAATCTGTGCATTGTTGTGGGCATGCTCAACACAACGTCGTCGTGTTCAGTAACTTTATGTGTGTGTGCAAAATGCAGGCTGCCATCGACCACACTAACTTAACCGTATTCGCTCAGGCGTTACCAGTGAACCTGGCTTTGCCATTGTGTCATAAATATGCGTAATCTTTTTATCTGGTCGTTGCTTTTGATAGCGCCGGTTTGCCGGCGGAGCTATCAGGGCCAACAGGCGCTAGGCAATTCTAGCAAGTCTTTTAGGACAGGGTTTTTATATAAGCGCTTCGTGAAAGCCATTTGATATGTGGATAAACATCCGCTTCTCGCGCTCACCTGTCAGGACGTGACGAATGTTAACCCGCAGCGATAAACGATATGAACACGAGCGTTGCTGTTGCAGGCTCGGGTCCCGGCGTGCCGTAATAATATCTCGGTTATCGCTCCGAGCCGAGCCGCGGCGCAAATCGCAATCCATTTCCAATGTTCGTGATTTTGTATTTGAGCGTGAACAGTAATAGCTTCCTGCGCTTTCATTCGATATTCTCGATGTGTTCGCGATTCGTCGACAGTTTAGTTGCGACGTGACTTATATATATAACTTATGTAATGGTTGCTTCACAGCGATCTATGCCTAAGCTTATAAGTCGGAGAGACATCACAGAAGTCAGAGATGTACCATGTACGAAACGAATATGCCTTGTAGAGTTGTACCCTAAGAAGAGTTTAGAATTTTAGATTTAAACTTTAATGTCTGTTCGTAAGTCCTCACATAGCGCTTTCAGCTTGTGTATTTGGAATGTGGGTGTTAAATACCCTCAAATATTAGGAAGAGGAAACGCCAATTTGATCTTGTGTATGACGTGTGTGCTGCACTAGCGTGTAACATAACACTGGGCCCCGCCCAGGACGTGTCGCCGACGCGCTGCATTCGCGCGGGACACGCTCCGTGACGAGTAAATCACTGATATTTACAGTCTGTTGGCTGCATTAGTGCTGTGCTGTCTGATGTCGGGCGCAAACAACGTTCGGCATTTTCATTGTTAACGAAGTGCCAAAAAACGGCGAATATAACTAACTCGAATGAGAGATCATCTTTAGCGTATAGCCAGGCGAGGCTCATAGATGTGTGTGTGACTGGTCGTTTTATACTTCAGCCATGTATAATTTGGTGAAATGGATAATTCAGCACCACATGTTCGTGTCACTCCGCACGCTAACTTCAAAAAGGTTTTGATGTTTTGCCCAAATTTTACGTAATTTTCGTTCGGCGTGAGGGATAGCAATCTCAACATGTTTCTGAAATAGCTCGGCATTAGCGGCACGAAACGAGAGCACGCACGCCTTCATTCGGGGTAATTAATAGTAAAAACATGACATTATAACTGCACCTACATGGTAACTTATGTAACCGTGCTTTGATTTGACCACCCTCGCGGCACGCAGGGCTTGCTTCATCTTCAGTCACACCTTCACTCATAGAAAGTGTTGTCCAACCAGGAAATGAGCAATTATCTTTCAATCTGTATGTTATTTGCCCAGTAGCTACTGTAGCTAGACTTCATTTTGTCGGTCTTTATCATATTACCGGAGCCATACCTAAGCCCGGCCGATCCACGGCTACGTCTCTATAGCAATACCATCCATGTTAAATATACGTAGTTATTTGTATAATATGGATGTCAAGAAACAACACTTTAGGTAAGATACAAACCGGTCAATGTTGGTCCTTGACCGTACATGTCACTGATAACGATAGTGGTTTGAACTTGATGGACATTAAATTCCCAGACGGATGCAGTTTAATGATGGTTGCGTATTGATACTAACTAGACTTCATTTCGTCGGTCTTTATCATGCCGTCATCGCAACGTAAAGAGCAACGGACCGGAAAGTTAGAATCAGTGTAAGCAAATCTTGGGTAGTATACTAGGTATAGTCATTTCATTCAATCCCTTGTCCCTGTGGGTAGGTGGCCACAACAGTCATGCCACGTCGTTCGTATCGCTTATCGGCACAACCGGCGCGGCGCTGTAAGTTGTTCCGCTGACTTCGCACCCACTCGAGACATTGGTTTTTGGCTTAGTCGGCGATAAGTAAGTATCTTGATATTCTACAAGTCTCGATATTTGTTCGTTGTAGCAATTATTAGGTACTATAGGGCATCAGCAGCGCGGCAGTAGGTATATATAGGTATACCGAGCAAGTCCACAGGTAACGATGCCAGGCGTCCGGAAATCTATGCGGGCTCAGAACTTTCATAATTGCGTACTACACGCGGACTAAACTGAACCCTATTTTTTTATAAACTAAGTTTACTTTTATTTTGTCCTTAGGCGTGTGTTTGATGGTGGTTGAAGCGGGAATAGCGACCGTGTGTGGTCGGGGAAGGGTCGGGGATGAGTCGGCGGCAGCGGCGGGCTGGGTATGGCAGACGTGGCAGGCGCCGGCTGCGGCCCGCAGCTCCCAACCCGCTTTAATATGCCGCCGGTCCGCCGGTGCTGTCACTACCTAGAAACCATTATACCTATTTATAAGAACGAACACTAAAAAACAAAATATGGCCCTCCCTGTTCCCAGAAGTTAAAGGAGGTTAGTTTTTGGCTGTGGTGAAGTAGTAAGTATATATACAATATCCGCATAGAACGCTCTCGTGATTTCGACTTGGTTTTTGGTTATATCGAACGAGCGAGCGAAACGAACGAAGTTCTATGCTTCAGATTGGGCCAAAATTCGTGTCCGGGTGTCCCGCTGTCCGGCTGTTCTCCTCTACAGATCGCATTTCTCAACCGATTCGCGTCGCGTGACTTTTTTTAGCAGGGTCGATAACTATACAATATATCTATAGAATATTTTCGTCGAATCACTATTGACTATTGTCAAGTTACCTCGGACACGTTCTGACTGCTGACCTTAAAGATGACACGGACACTGAGCGTGAGCGGAGGGCATTATATTGTCTGTATCTAAGGGCGAACACGATTGATGGCTGATTCGCTAAGTGCTCCAAAGAAGCAAAAGTCACCCTTTTTAGGGCATATTGTGCATCCTTCTACATTAGTTGTCTGTGGGCGAACTGTAGTCAAAAAGCGTACAATGCTCTCAAAGTTCAGTTCAATAATGCCTTCAGGGTGCTGACGGGGCTGCCCCGGTGCAGCAGTGCTTCGCCGAACGCCGTGATTGTGCATATATATTTGAAGCACTTCTGTGCACATAAATAAGCACGTAGAATATATATTTTACTAGCTTCCGCCCGCGACTTCGTCTGCGTAGACCCGGGACAAAAACTATCCTATATTTTAATCCAGGCTATAAACTATCTTCCTGCAAAATTTCATCCAAATCGGTTAAGCCGTTTAAGCGTGATTGAGTAACAAACATCCAAACATCTAAACATCCAATGAATTATTATTATTACTAAACGCAAACTAAAAACACTTTATAAAAAAAAACACTAGCTACACTATAGTCACTATCTATACTCTACAATTTTAATGGTGTATAAAAATGTTAGTTAGACTACAAATTACAAAATAAGTCAAAAGTTAAGTCCTAAACCGTCGGGAGCAGCCTAGTTGTTATATAAATAGGTAGTCTGTAAGTTACAACGACACAAGCAAGGCAATACCGCTCGCTCCGCCGCGCGGCCGCGGCACTCGTACAGAATCTTTCAGAGTCTGCACGTGGCTTCAAAGCCCCGCGGGATTACGGCGCGGCGGCCTGCGGTCCGACATGACACGGCTTCGCCGATGCCCACACACTCATACTCATAGCTACAGCCGTGCTCGCTACAGGGTACGGACAGGGTATAAATAAGCGGATAACGAAACCCGTAACGAATCTAGACATAACGTGTGCGTGCGGCTTGTGATCGTTCCACTCTTGCCTGTTGTTGCCCAGCTGGTCGATCACGTAACGCATTGTTCGCGCGTCAATTTTTATATGGAAAAATAACGGTTGGATCTACCTAACACGCGTTCAAAACGTTTTCTTTCCGCCTCATTACCCCTCTGTAGGTACCTAAACGCAAGGCTACGCTGTAAGCAGACTAGTATAACTCAGGCCTTCGAGTACCTTTTAGGCGTAAGAAAATAGGAGCATGGCATGAGTCTAAAATTTTGGTCAAATTATAATGGGTCGCTGGTCCGGAGCACAAGTACCACTAATAGATTCAACAGTGAACTTGTGGTGATCACGACGTGGCTGTAATAAGGGGACATTAACTCGTCCCTGATTAGTGATCATTAGTCATGATCATTCGAAAGATAATTATCTCATGTAGTCTCAGACCCAGGAGTCCCACCGCACACCATAAATAGTCCTAGGACTCCTAGGCAATGCGTTATGTGCGCTGGCTTCGCCGATGGACGAATAGACAGCCCAAACCGCTGGTTCTAGAGATTCTAAATTTGGCTCGTAGATCCCTTATAAGCTCTAGGGGTGCACTAAGAAAGGATTTTTCAAAATTCACCCTCTAAGGGGGTGAAATAGGCGTCCAGAGTTTGTATGGGGTAACAAGATTATTAGATCGACTATTTTATTCCAAACTTCACAGGAGTATTCCTAACGATAAATGAGTAAATACGTGTTACTTTTCGTCAATGTTTTCTTATGACGTTATCACGTAAAATTGTCGTCCGTAAACCGACTTTACAGACAACCTTTTTTAGTGAATTGAGCAAGCAAGCCGCCGGTGCAGCCGAGCCGCTCTGCAGGCCGGTCACGCGCCGTCCCGCGGCGACCTCCGTCCGCCTCCGCCCCTGCCTGCGAGCCGCAAGCATATAACCACACAAACATACAAGTATCCGAGCCGGTTCTGCGGCGGTCCCCGTCCGTCACGCAAACCACACAAACGTGCTATAGGTATTCGTAGTTCATAATACCAACTACATTTGTCGATGTCGGGGGACAGAAAAAGTTAAAGAATCTACAAATTCTACAATTCTGTAGCCGTAGCTGTATATATTAGTATCACGATTCACGACCGATAACCACTGAATATGATTGGATTTAAAATAAATGAAATAAAATGAAATATTTTGATTTGTAAGTACCTGACCGACATCTGCAATATTATCAGAGAAGAGAATCAAAAGGTATTTCATAGGTAGCCACTATTTCCAGTTAGGGTAACTGGAAATAGTGTTGATGAACTGTGTCATACGACTGAAGCGCAGGTAATATTGCAGGACAAATACAGTTATATCCTTCAATACAATACGAGTAATGCAAGTTAAACTGCATGTAAGTAGGACGGGCACGGGCGGCCGCGGGTGGTCCGCCTCGTGTTTACTGCGAGCCGCGGCCGCGTCTGCGCTGTCTCCGCGCCATCGCCACCCCGCACTCACAAAAACGCACCTTGTTTATGTTGGCTCGTGTTTATTCCACAATTCTCACTACTCATTTATTTGGTCTAAATAAACTGAACTCTAAACTCGGTTAAATATTGTGCGGCGAAGCGCACCGCAGATTTAATCTCCGCCCTGACAGAAATCGATTGACTCTGCGTTTTTCAGCGTTTATTTATTATTTTTTTCATCACACTTGCTCGTAACTTGCCTCTTATAACGTCGCGGTTTGGCTAATAATCCAGGATATTAAACACGCGTGAGTTATAGCATTACGACACTCGTGCGTTATATTTATATACTTATCCCGATTAAGATGTACCTCGCTACAAGGCGTATGTATAAACACGGTGCATTTTTAAAATAGCCGAATATTATGAGTTTGTGTGTGATCTGATTGGTTAAGCAAATCTCGTTGGTCGTGGGCCACAAGAATTCTGCTCTGTGATTGGTTTAATAAAAAAATCTAGTTGGTCAAGTCGCCCCGCCCCCAATAATACTGCTCTGTGATTGGTTGAAATATTGAGTTGCGCGCTCCACTAGCACTGATCTGGAAGTGAAGTAGTCAATTTTTGATTGGTGCGGCTGTATGAAACTTAGATTTTTCTGTCTTTTGTAGTTATTTATTTCCTCGCAACTGTGATGAAAAACATTGTGTATAACACAGCGTAAGAATATTGCAAACTCAAGTCATCAAAAACCCTCCGCCTTCGGCGTCGGGCTTTTGATAGACTCTCGTTAGCAATATTTCACTTACGCCCCTCGTTAAACAATGTACTATTACATGTGCTTTATCTTACATCGCGTAACATGACGACTTTCTTGTCGATTATGTTCTACAATACTGCTGTCAGTATATGAGTGCAGATGCGAATTCCACAAGTCTGTAAAGATAATGATATTATCACGATGTCACGGACTAATGTTGCCTGCGGAGTGCGAGTTCTATTCCGAGGCCAGCCTTCGACGCGTTTGCCCAGTTTAGGTCACAGACTAAGGTCAAGGCAGTCTAACAATGTGGGCGTCGGACATGCCTCTTTATACATATGTATACGCGTGCGTCAGGCTGGACTCTGGCTACAGTTTTCTATTGGTTTTGATTGTTATAGCAAGCAAAACATAAGATAGATCGTCAATTGACTGCTGCTCTGTGTCTTCGCAATTTGCCATATTATTGAGCTCAATGCCCGTGAGTGGGTGATGCAAGCAACAGCAAGGCGTGAGGAAGTGTAGATCTATATAACCAAACACTCAAGCAAATAAACCTGTCAAATCTAAATCCGACACACTATAGACATATAAGGAGTGTAAACATTCGGGATCTTTGTATTACGGGGGCCGCAGGCTCCGCCTATGACCCGCTGGTTTGAAGTTTGGCACGTATGTTCTAGTCATGTGTAGGCCTCATAGCAGCTACAACAATGCAACCGTCTGCGCATGTGCAGTTGTGCACCACGCTACATTAATCACGCGTATCGCGCGACATCTCGCTCGCGCGCGGTGTCGCGCGATCTCCGCGCGGCGCCGCGCCGGCCCCGCGCCCGCGCCTGTTCATCCGCTTTTTGTGAAACATACTAAATAAAGATCTGGACTAGACGTCAATAATATATCTAACAACAATCTCTCAGCGCCAAATATTCCTTTGTTTTTTTCCTGTAGGTCTGTGGATCCGAGTCACTTATTTAATAAATTAAGGGAAACTTCGTAAGAACTGCTTGCGGTAGCGCCGGCTAATACCAATAATGATTATACAACTCAAGAATCATAGAGGTTTCGAACGCGCGTTAGGACAACTTAACTGTCAATTTAGATCTACCTGACGCGCGTAGGTACAATGCGTCACGTGTTCGACCAGCAGGGAACACTTTAGCAAGATACTATACCCATGTACCCGGGTTAGGTGGGTTTTATATGTATAGTCCGTCTCAGTTTGGCTGAGTGTCATAATCCTGAATTGCTTTTAGCGCACGGTTCTCGCCTCGCCGACATCGACATTGGTGCATTCGACACGTTTTAACTTCTAAGGCTCACCATCCACGGCGGTCACGTCTGTTAGCATCTATCCACCCTCTCGTCACAGATCAAATAATACTAGTCTCTGTCACTGTCAGTGACTCGTGCCTATTGATCCGTGTGTCCGTGCGTCTATGTGTGTGCGTACATGCTTCGGAGGCTCCCATACTCCCATTGTGTGACGGCTCGTTAGCGACTACCCTCGTCACGACTATCAAAACAATCACTCACTTTTTGTACAATTGCCGGAGGATCCATCCACACGCGGAGCATTGTGTGCTATGTGTAGGTACTGACCATTATTGCAAGGTGATGTTCGATAAATAATGACTCACTTATCTATCTTGGTTTGTATAAGTACACACGTGTAGGTAGGCGCGGAGTAAGGACGGCCACTGACGAGCAATAGGAAAGGTTGCGCAGACACTGCTTATCGATTGATACTTGTATTTACTGTATGTAAATCGTACGCTGGTTAACTTCCAGCATGTTTCTGCACATTGCGAATAATTGCGATGACACACGCCACTCAGAGATCGGACTGGCCAACTGCTGTCAATACGGGTATCAATGACTTCGAACGCACCCGTCTCGAAGTTCTGGACGCCAAACGCCAGTTCCGTAAAATTCGGCCCAAGCCCTCCTACCACTACACTTATAACATATAATATAAATTATTGCAAAATATAAGTTTTATTGTTCCGCGCAGACGAGAGCGGCAGTGTCGTAAGAAAGACCTTTTCTGTATTCCTCGTAATCGAACTAACTACGCCGGGAACACATTCAAATTATTTTGTAGTGCTTGCAAATTATTTAATAATAATGAAAAACTTACTAATATTTAAATAGACTTAAGGACAATTGTACCTGAGTGAATAGTATTTCTGCTCACATTAATCAAATATGTTTGTTTTTTCAAATTTATCAAACACCTGCTACTTACACTCTTATTATTCGTTAAATTACGTTTAATTAATTTTAAAAGATTTTATGTTTTGCTAAATTGTCATCTTACACTTAATATATTAGCCACGTATTTTTTTTCTCGTGCTTTCAGGAAACTATAGGTCTGTTTTTCTGTTTCTTTTATCTTAGTCAATGTTCATGTATGACTATTTGTACCTTAATAAAAAAAAAAAAGTTATATTATACCTTTAGTAGACAGCTTCACTGTGTCTCTTGCGGTCGTACGTTCAAAACCAAATTTGGTTTTGCAAGTCACACTCGAGCACATGCACGTAAAGTTTCCCAACCTGTTTGTTGTCAATTCTAATTTTCTCAGGATGTCACCGTCGACGGATACGTCTGGGAGGCCATCATCATCATCATAACTTATTTAGTGAATCGCTGGGTGACATTCCTATGGCAATTTTAATCAGAACAGATGAATTGGGCATGGTATTTGCCTGATATTGCCATGTCAAGAGCCATCATTAAAATGTCTTGAATACAAACCTGTCTGCGACACAAAAACAACCGAGTTCAAAATGAGGAACATACAAAGCGTGTCGCCGTGTGTTCGTCGTCCGTCCGCGCGCCCTCGTAAATTGGCGTGTAAACAAACCGTTACGCTACTCCTAATTTATAGTACACATACATACAGATGCTGAGTTACTACACTACCCATCGCCTTTTGCTACATGATTCCCTACCGAGTGATCCCACGAGGCGAGTGGTGCTGAAGGATGTGCGGTGCGGATGGACGGCAACGGGTGTACTTAGTTAGGTTACTACGAACTACATAAATGAAGACGCGTGTTTTAGTTGTTTTTCAGAACCATTTCAATTAATGGGGAAGGCAAAGTGGGCGATAGATAATATTTTTAATTTATTCATCAAACACACTGAATCATACAGATTTGTATTCTTAATAAAGGTTCGTGTGTAATAGGCATTAACGCGGATATTTTTGGTCCGATAACCTTTCAACCACTAGAAAAAATAAAAAATAGAATTCAGCTGTTTAGCTTGTTGATGAACACAGACGCCATGTTAATATTAAAATTAAAAAAAAATTACTTCCCGGCCTAGGCCTTCAATTTTGTATGAAATTCCTTTACAGTTCTCTCGAGTTGTTCCGCCCGAAACGTGATACTTTGAAGCCTGTTATAACGCACGTAAGGACGACATTTCATTGCATGTTTGAGAAAATTATTTTAAGTATATTTAAGATGACAACTCGAATTGTGCGATATTTGATAGCCCAAAAGCATAGTACGCATATGCGACTTTGTAAGTTTATTTTATCGAGATCGTTAATTATTTGGTAGTTTTAATAATTGATGTATATTTTAATAATTGAAAAGAAAACATGTTATTTATATATGATTTGTATTTTTTAGATGGCACTGAAAAAGAAACAATATTTAAAAAAATGTTTTAGGTACCTAACCTACTCTGAAATACATAGTTTAAAAAATCTTTTTTGTGTTTTCTATTAGATCTTTTAAATACAAACAAGGCAATTTTAAATATATTTGATACTGTTTGAGATATGGACTTTTGAAGCTTCATACAACCTGAACCACAGTGCAACGTTTGACAGATAACGAAGTTTAATTACCTTTTGGCGTCAATTTGTGTCTCAAAATAGTAATGCATTTAAAATGTGAATACATGCACCCATTTATTTCACCTATATTAGGGAAACGTATTCCAACATTATGCATAATATTATATTCAGTTGGCAACGCGCAAAGTTCGTGCATGGGCGGCCTTAGCCCTACTCAACGAATACGTCAAATTTATTGACACAGAAATGGGGAAATAGTGTAGCCGGTAAATAAACACCCCGGGGAGGGGGTAATGGGGGGTTGGAGGGAGGGAGGAGAGGAAACTAACAAGTTTACGAGTGCCCGAGTGCGGCGCCGGGCGGTTCGGCACTCGCTCGACTTCTCGAGACGCGGCCCGACTTGGGACGAACATCACTCATGTATAACAAAATATATGAGTCTTTGGTTCGTGTATTATTTATATAGAGTGTAGGTAGACAGCTTTGAACCCCTCTCAAGTACAGTCAAGGTAACCAATATGTATACACCACAAATACCTTATTTCTGCAACAATAAGGCAGTAGTATACTATATCTATGGAACTTTGAGTGAATACATAGTGCCCTTGACTGTATCTTTTCTCTTACCACGATCATGACAAACAAGCACACAGTGTGGTTTAGGATTATGAACTAGATTCTAGAAGTTTGTAATTACGAAGGTCTCACAAGTTGCCAACCCTTTAGAGGTACAAATCTGTCCACTCCTTTCTTAATAAACCCCTTCGCGCTAAAGTAGTAAAACCGCACGATCTTTTAGGTTCCAATTCCAAGGAATGCCCTTCCGACGTCGAACGATGCTTTGTATCGAATAGACATTCACCGGTAAGTACATACCTAACCAACTGCATAGATTATGTGCTCGAAGCTTCAAACGTGTCTTGCATTTTGTTGTACGAATCTTGTAATTCGTTTTATTTTTTCAGACGCATGGCATCCAGGAATATATATCTCCTCCGTAGCTGATTCGTCACGTCACGCGTGACGTGGTGAACGTGGCAGTACATACATTCCGAACTGAGAACTTCCCAATAATCCGGATGGAGCATGGTCTCGCATCAATCTTGATATATCGCGGCCATTTCCGCACCTTCCGACAATGACGTACCTACTATCGACAAAAGGCCGCCTATCCACCTTCAAGGCGCATTTTTGTTGCAGCGCATAACACCCAGGGATCATATTCATATTCATTTATTTTATTGTTATGTCATGCACACATAATAAGGTGTGATCGGAACAGGTTTTTTCAAAAATCCCTGAAGTAGTCTAATATTTTGAATTATTTTAGGCTCTTAATGTAGGACTCTATCGTGTATTTAGGTAACATATTCGTATTATTAGACTGCCCGATCAGAAATGATATCATAACCAAAGAACGAAATAAAACCGGTTTAATTTGTATGGAGAAAATACCGGTATCCGATCCCTGATAACATCGGCCTTGCTTGCCAAGCGAAACTAGTTTTGAAAGGGATATAGGCTAACCCTCTTTGTCGATATTACAGTGAGACAAATAGGTTCCTTTACCCTATACTAGACTTGTTGGATAACGGAAATCATTGGATTTTTGTCATTGTATTGTTTTTACACCCCACTCCTGAGCATACCATACTATGCTTTTTCTCATGGAAGAGAGGAAATGAGACACTTGACAATTGATTTCCAGATATACGGTTTTAAGTACTAAGGTTTTCTCACAATTTTTCCTACGCCGCTAATGGCAAACATCCCATACAAAAAGTCTGAAAATCTCAATGGTGCGAGTCAGTATTCGAACTCACGACCTCAACTTGAATTGTAGTAGCTCCTATATCGGCAAACCTTGATACACGCCTGTTGTCTCGTCCAATAAACAGGAACCAGTCACGGCAGCAGTTTAGATGCCAAACAATGGGCCCTGATTGATCGCGGAGGGGTCAACACAGAGTTAGATTCTAATTTGTCTTTCCTGTTACCAATAGTTAAGGACAGGAGAGCATTGAAAACTTAAAGCTCCTGGTCATATTACAATGTAAGCGCCTGATCATATTATAATTTATTAAATTCAAAGCGAAAAAAAGACTCCTAGCGATCGTTCTCAATTTTCGGGAGTAGGGCAGGGTTATTTCTTGCTTTCAGTCTGTTGACCCAGAGAACAGATCAAACAATACTACCCCAGAGACGGAGCCGGTCAAGTTCTAAATAGGTACCTCATCAGGTTGAGCCGGGCGCGGGCGCACGATCCGGTCGGAGCTATGATGAGTTAGATCTTAATGTCGCGAGCGCGGTCGGAGCACGCGCAGCGCGGGGCGTGGCGATGACCGTCGGCCCGGGGGCCACCCTGAGGGGCCATCGGACCATCGGACGGGCTTGAACACCTTTACTCCTAATATGTTCAAATATAGTCACAAACTGGCTATGGTGCCTCGAAGGCTGGTCAAAACGGATAAAACCATACACGTAATGGGCCCCTCAGTATATAATAAATTGCCAATGAGCATAACAGACGCCCCTAGTCTTGTCAGTTTCAAAAATAAACTCAAAGCATGGCTTGTTGAGCGGTCGTTCTATACGTTTGAAGAGTTTTTAGACTCAAAATAATTTATAATTAATAAGTAACTATGTTAAATTTTTAATGACTTAAGCTTATTCTAATACGTGCCGTATTATGTTTGACTTGTAATTTCTATTATCAATAAAGTATGAGTATGAGTATACTTTGTATTAATTCATAGGAGTCTTTATTATAATTTTTCCCATTTATCTACGAGTACGTACCTACTTTATCGAAGGTTAGTCTTTTACTGTAAGTGTTGTGAATGGAAAGTGAAACCAGCTTGCTCTTGGGGCCGGTAAGTTTTAGGTACATTTACGTTCGTTAACTGGAACGTGTATGCCCTTGTAAAACTGACTGTTCGAAATTGTAGGAATGTCCCCTGATTTGATTTGGGACGGCTGAATCGCAATCGGAGATGAGAACGTCGGTCCACAAGAGTGGATAAGTTTGCGCACACTCGCACATGGGTATAATGTACGGCTAGTAAGACGTTCAGGGACTACTCGCGTCACATCAAAGGGAGCGCGGTGTGGACTGCGGACAGGGTTGCCTCAGAGGCATCGTCTTTGAACAGACTGTCGTCACGAACATACCAAGTACTAACCACAATAGGGCACACGAGGATTCCGTGCTATTTATTTATTCTATTTGACCAACAATATAACACTTGAATTACTTAATAGGTAGACTTGACCATAATTAATGCACCAATAGCAGGCATGCAAGAGCACTTCTGTTTCGAAATTGTGTGCCAGTTTATTCCATGTATTTGGAAATGCAATGTGTGTTGGCCTCAAACCTACAAACGTGAATTTGTATTATTTGATTTTCCACCTGTGACGATTGACAAAGGATAGATAAACGGACGCAGTGTAGGATAACAATGCGATAGTTCGATTCTCCAAGCACTCATGGAAAAGGTAAAAATCCCAAACCTACATGATCAAATCGAACAATATATTGCATTACCTGCGCAGCTTGCCGAGAATAGAAAAAAAATTGTACAACGGTTAATTTAAGAAAGCACATACACATTGCTACAAGGTGCCAACGTGTCTTAATCAGGATATAACCATAAAACACGAGTGTCGTAATGTTATAAAACGCATGGTTAATACCCAGGATTATGAGCCTAAATGTGACGTAATAAGAGGCACGTTACGAGCAAATGTGTTGAAAAGTGTATCTGTATTGTATTGTACTTTTGATGACGGGTACAGTCGAGTTCTCCAATATCTATACAGACAACCTTTCAAAAATATCTGTACACAGGCTTTATTATTACTGACATAAGACACATGTATAGATATTTTTGAAAGGTTGTCTGTATAGATATTGGAGAACTCGACTGTACATTAACAGCCGCACAGTAGGATACAATTGCGATCGTTAAATCCTAGGTACAAGCACTCATAAAAGCCCAGCTTACGATCCTTACGGTTTTTTTTTGGACCTGACTGTTGCTATAATAGGAGGGACTCAACATAGCTGTCGAACTGCATGGTTGGAGAGTATCCTGGGGAAAATCCAGGGGGAACTCTCCGGCACGACCACGCGGGGGATATAACACTGGAATACTCTAAGAGTTTGCGCTCCAGTGAGATTGGTTGAACGGTTTCAACCGAATCTGATGTGTGATCCTTACGGATGGATATCCGGGTGTTTATAAATAAACAGACGATATCGACGCGGTGGCAGCCCTGCCCGAGCGGGCAGGGGGTGGGGGGGTGCGGGGGGCGCGGGGCGGCTGCCGGCGACGGACGATGATGAATGTGCATTCGTGCCGCGCCCGTCCCGTACTTACTGCACACACACACATATACATATACCTACCACGTATACCTACCTCGTACCTACTCATAGGTATAGTCAACAGCAAAAGTAGGTTATCATTTTTTCACCTTATCGCAATGGAATAAGGTACAAAAGTGATAACTTACTTTTGCTCTTGACTGTACATAACCCTCCTATTCTTATAACCGGTTTCATCTCATCCCTATTGTAATTTGACCTCTAGAATCGCAACAACGATCTGTAATCAGAAATCAGAGAGATATCATCTGAGAGAGCCCTGGGTAACTGCACATTACGACCGTTGCAATTATTGCAAATACATTTACATTTACTACGCCTCATACCAGAAAGCCTTTTCGTTTCGCTTAATATCATTTCATTCCAATTTGAGTTGAGTTTGATTTGATATGATGTAGTAAGGGGGTTAATGCCCGATACCCACTCGTGGCACGAGTCAATAAACGTGCGTTGCTTGGTAGTGAAATGCTTCGTTAAGGTTGGTCTGTCATTTCAGAGGGGCTACCGGGAAACGAGCTGAAGCTGAAACGTAAGTACTTCGTTCGTTTCGCACGCTCCGTTAATTATAATTATACTCTGTATATTAGGTATCTAATGGTCGCATTTGCAACCGACTGCCTCCACGGGAAACGATTCGAGTCTCGATATTCTAGCCTTGTGTACGTAGAATGCAGCAGATAAGTGAGAAAGTGCCAGTACCTAGGCTCTTGGTAATCCGTGTGTCTCGCGGCGCCCGTCCGGCGCCCACACGGCGTAAAGCTAGATTACCAACCCCGCTCCGGGAAAACGTGACTCTAAGGCTACGCGCGCACTGCGGTGCGGCGTTTTTAAAATCGCAAAATCTTTTATTATTTTCTTTTCCGCAGTGCGCGAACTTCAAGGAGGTTCCATACTTCACAAATTTTGCGGGAAAAAACGCACGGCAAAAATCAACAGTGCGCGCGTAGCCTAACACTATACTATACTAGCCCCTAGCTAGTGTGTAGCTACTGTGCTGTGTGTGACGCATTCGACTGCCTTCATGATGCTACGCAATTACGAATAGGAAAGTACCGTTTTTAATTTGAAAATGTGCTAAACCATGGTGATTTAAGTGGCGTTTTCATATCATTTTGGTAAAAATTGTGTACCTTCATTCTAGTCAACATTAGATACCATAATGAAATTAATGAAACTGTTGCATAAGTAGCTGATGAAGTAATGTCGATTGCCAATAGACTAGAGCTCTGGTATAACCATTCTAAAATTTCTGGTTGAAAGAAAAACTGAAATGCATTACGTACATATACCTGACTTGAGATCTCGGATAACTTTCAGAACCGTATAACGTACCTTTCTCGTCTTATCATAGTGTCTCGGGTCAGAGGACGCCGTCGAGATAAAACACTTCAGTTGACTTGAAGACTTGAACCTCCTCCGAGCATCCCAACAAGGGTAATTAGAGCCAGGAGATATTTATACAATAATAAAAAACCGGACAAGTGCGAGTTCAACTCGCGTGGTGAGGGTTCAGTAAAATATCGAGAATTTTCCCGTTACTTTGAATACTCAAATTTCTTATAGGTTTTCCTGTAATCTTTAGTATATTTTCCATAGTTTTTTCAGAATTTTAAGCCTAGTATTTTCGGGGATAAGGGCCCCGCCGGGGCGGTAAGGGGGGAAATGGTAAATTTTCGTCTTTTTTCCTAAATTTCTTCAAATCTGTTTTTGCTAAAATTTAAAAAATATATATCTGGAATGCTTACAACAACCGCTTTCATTTGATATGTCACACAATACAGTTTGCGAAACTTTTTTTTAATTTTCCAGTTTACCCCCCAAAAGTGGCCCCCTTGTTCAGAATTCATTAATTTACTTTAAGCGTCCATCTTTGGGTTGGTGAACCAATTAATATAAAAATAAATAAATTAATTAATATATTAATTTACATATGTTTACCAAATTTCAACTCAATCGGCTAACCCACTAGGCTAACCGGTCGTAGAGAGTGCACTCATACCCGGTTTCATTGCTTATAAGGGTAAGTATCCACCACACCACTGCTGTGCGAGGTTGCGAGTTGCGAGGCGAGACGGTGAATGAGGAAAAAATCCACCAATATTAGCGTGGCTGGCCGCGCTCCCGCATCCCTTCCTGTTGGTCCTTGTTTTCCTAAAAGGTTCTTCAACGCGTCGCGTCCTTGTAGTGGGTACTCGCCTTAAGTTATTATGTACATCTTGACGGAGTGCATCGGCCCGCGGATGCGGCAAACCGCATGTCATGGCGGCGCGGCGGTGGTCAAATGGTAATCACAGCTGGGCTGTTATTCGAAAAGCGCTAATGTGCCTCACTTCACCCGCCACGCTCCTAACGAAACTAGACAGATGCCTACGCTTAGTTACCTCGAATCGCGGCGTCAAGATATATATTTGTGGGTCGCCGGTGAGGTGAGGTTAAAACAAACAAGTAATAGAACAGCGGGGCTGATGGCGGTGGCGGGCGACACAATGTTGCGCGGTACTGAGAGCACTAAGCGAAGCATTTGGTCTTGTAAATGATACAGTACCTAAAGTAACTGGATTTTTCAAGTGCAAGTTGTTTCTGATATGATTGTATTAGGCACTGCAGGCGTCAACAGTATCAGAAACGACAATGGGCGCAAAAATGTCCCGCGTCTGTGTGCTGCCCGACCGCCGGCTGCGCGGTGACGTCACGGTGACGTCGGCCGCGGCCGCGACGCGACAGCGGTATTAAATAACAATGCATAATCCAAAGCGGCTCTAACATGTGTACACCACACAGTCTCAAAAATATGTACACAGATCTTATTTCTGCAACAATAAGGTTGTATTGTAGTATACATGAAACTTTGAGTGAATACATATTGGCGTCACCCAAAGGGCAATGGAGAGGGCTATGCTGGGAGTATCTCTGCGTGATCGCATCAGAAATGAGGCTATCCGCAGCAGAACCAAGGTGACCGATATAGCCCTCCGAATCGCTAAACTTAAGTGGCAGTGGGCGGGGCACATTGCACGTAGAACCGATGGCCGTTGGGGCGGAAAGGTTCTCGAGTGGCGACCACGTACCGGTAGGCGCAGCGTGGGTAAGCCCCCCACAAGGTAGACTGATGACCTGGTAAAGGTCGCTGGAGTCCGCTGGATGCGGGTGGCGCAGGACCGGTCATTGTGGTCTTTCGGCTGATATGATGATAATGATGATGATAACACAAGCCTTATTGAGCTTACTATAGGCCTAGTTCGATTTGTGTAAGAATGTCCCCTAATATTTATTTATTTATTTATTTATTTATGATTGGTGCCCTTGACTAAAAGCTAAAGTTTAATATCACGTGGCCCTCACGACAAGTAGACGACACTAATGGAGTCTTTGAGAATGTTCTATCATCACATACTGTGGTGTGTATATCATGTACGAAACAAGACAGTAAAACACCAAAACTACCAGATTACTTATTCCTTTAATTATCTATAACATTAACATCACAGCGTTCAATAATCTTTACGTTACTCACAAACCTAATAATGGAATTATTTTAAAGAATTAATTTCGTGACCCCCTTTGCTGTTTTTAAACCGTCTTGGTTCTGTTTGAGGAGGCGGTATAGCCGCAGTCGGAAGAACAGTCTCTTCACATAGTCAAGAGGAAAACACTCGCAAGGTAGCGCGCAGTCTAGCACGTGCACGTCCAGTAGTAAATCTCGCAGAAGACAGCGCGCACTGGCTCCTTCGCCCAGTGCACTTGTCAGTGCCTCGTCCAGGTTCGATACTAGTCGAAGAAAGTCAGGTTGCGGTGGGGCTCGAAGATAGTTGGCGGCGAGATCGCAGTCACCATGAACACGTGAAGCCGCGCGCAGTAAGTGCTTAGCGGTTGCTGTTGCTGCAAGACTGCGCCGGTTCGGCACTCGTAGACGTCTGTAGTCATTCGCTCGTACTTGTATGTCATCATCCACTTCAATGGGTTCTGTTCCAGCGCTGGCGTCACTCACTATTTGCGTCAACAGGCTGTTTAAGTCAACACGCCTGTCTCTGCCTGGGGGCTGCAGCATCTCGTGGAGGAACTGCTTCTTGAATGCGACAAATATCTGTTGGCAGCTGGGCTCGTGCCCGCCGGCCGCGCTCCGTGCGCTCTCACCCACGCTGTCGACCAGATGTAAATGCCTCGTGAGCAAATACGGTCGCAGTGGCTGCAGTTCTTCACGTAATGCCAGCACTGCTCCGATAGTGACCTGCCAGTTCTCAGAGATCTTCCTAGTTGCGGTTTTGCTCGAGCCCGGGCCGAAGCAGCCGAAACTGTGTTCTAACTTTAAGAATTTGAAGAACGACTTCATGTACGCGAGGAATTCGATTTGGTTCTTATCCTGTGTCAGTCCTTTTTTTAAATAATTGCCTTTAATTGTGGTGGAGTTAAGGAGGTCGTAAAGTTTGTTGACTTTGAGGATTAAATTGACGGTGGCGCACGCGTCCTGTGCCAGCAGACCCTGGTCGATGCGGCTGGCTAGTGCGGCAGCTAGCCTGGACGATAGAATGCGCGCAACGCGCGTGGGCCGCATGCGACTGACGGTGACCGGATTCATGCATGCGTCCGTCAGCCCAGGCGTTAGTGTCAGTGTCTTATTCTCCTCGATCTTCCTATACTGCACCAGGTCGTGAAACCTTGCTCTCTTCTTTTCAAAGAAGAAATTGTAAGACATGAAATCACAATATAGCATCTTTATCAGACGCGGCGGGTCAACCATGACGTAGATCTTTGTGTTATCGATGTCGAAGAAGGGCTGGTCGGTCGAGATGACGCGAGCTCGAAGAGGCGCCGTAGGATCGCATACGAGCGCATGTACCTTCAGCCCGATACGAAGTAGATGGCGGATGATCTTGTCGATCCACTTGTTTAAGGCGTCGTCGTCTCGTGCTAAGTAGCAAAGAGCTACAGGCTGCGTCCAGTTCGCGAGCAGGCCTCTCGCCACTACAGTCACGGCACGCTTTGCCACCCACGGACTTTGCACTCCATCTACCTCGTGCAATCCCACTATCCTGTCAAACGTGATGTTGTAGTATAAGTTTGGCTTTGTGTCTATGAAGTCCACGCTGAGAGTGCAGTGCGTTTCTATTTGCGTCATACGATCGACCCTCGCTTTGAGAAGGTCGAGTGCTGTGTCGAAATCAGGCAGGTGTCGTGCACAATGACGGTGTAGCTCGTTAGCAGCTGGGAGACCGAGCGAGGCTTGCAGGAGGCGGTACGCTTGTGGGCTGGAGTGAAGCAACTTCAGACAGTTGTTCAAGCTATTCTGACCTGTTTGTAGCCGAGTTATGAGCTTCAAAAACTCCGCTGTATTTGGGGAGAGGTGTGAATCGCAATCAGCGAAAAGACCCTCAAGCGTAGGCGGCGCAGCAGTGGGTGGTGGTGGTCGAAGTACCAGCTTTCTCCGCTTCTTGGTCAGTTTGGGCTCACCGACGTATTGAAAGACTTCAAGCGTGCTCCTTTTCAGCGTTTTGCCTTTTACCTGTGTGCAAATCAATAAATGCATTCAATTATTAATTACTTAAAAAGATACTACACACAATTACGAAATGTAGATAAGCTTGAATAGAAGAACGTAAAATCCTACAGGGTTGTTAGCAACTGAAAAAGTGTGGAGAATTCAGAAACAATAAAGAAATTAAATATCCACAGACGTAGATGCCGGGGTGCGGGCGGGGGAGGGTGGCACAGCACGCCTCGCCAGGTTCTGACGTATGTTCACGTCGATCTGATAGTACCTGAACCTGTTCGGGGGACTGAGGCGACAGCGACGTCTGTACACGTCGGCCTGGCAGTACCTGTAGCTGTATTGGAGGCTCGAAGACTTTGATGTAGCTGCCGGGGTGCGGGAGGCGGAGGCTCGGGACCGCACGCTTCATCAGCCGCCGGCGCTGCGTGTTCGTGTTGATCTGCCGCGGCAGGAAGTGCGTCTCGCAGACGCGGTAGTAGCTGGACACGCGGCCGTCGGCCAGCAAGATGTCTGGCCGCCGGATCTTCTCCACCCATTGTTTTATTCTGGGAGGAAGGATCATTATTATATACATACTATACTACATATATGTAATCGAAGATTTTGTTTACAGTGTCAGGTCAGTACCTAAGCAGCCATTATCATCATCATCATATGAGCCGAAAGACGTCCACTGCTGGGCATAGGCTTCCCCCAAAGAGTGTCAAATTTAATCTACAACTTTGAATAAATGCTACGAGTTCATGGCTCAACATAAAATGGTCAATCAGCCGCGTTCTTGAAATTGAGATCCCACCAATAATGTAATAATAATTTGCAAATTAAATGACGGAAACTTTTTATGCTAATTAGTCTACCGCCGTCCGTTACTATTAAGCGATCAAAACAACAAATAGCAAATAAGAAATGCTGTTCCGCTTTTTTGATTTCATTCAACAATCACAAGCCAAAAAAACTGTAATTTTTGTTTTGGTACAAACTTTTATTGTCGACTGTACTTTTTTCAAAATCATCAACTACTCGTGGATAGGGTTCCAATGAGCCCAAACACGACGGATTTGTCTCGTGTGGTTCAGGTCAGGAGTTGACATGGGCACCTTCTGTGTCTGTCATCAGGTCAGCTCGGTGGCGCTGGCGCTGGTGCTGGTGCCATACATAATATTGCGTAGCCACTAAACTTACATAAGTAAGTATGCAGAATTGCAGCTCAATCGGATACTGGTAAGTGGCGTAAAAATGGTTTGTAAATTAAATATGAAGGACAACTTACATTTACATGTCTATACATAAATAAAAGAACAGCACAGCTATCACAAGACGGCGCGCGAGCTCTCTCGATTTTTCTCGCACTATACCTCTCTTTCTGAGTTTTCTAATAAGAGAGAGACGAATAGTGCGAGAAAAATCGAGAGAGCTCGCGCGCCGTCTTGTGATAGCCGTGCTGTTCAAGTTAAACAAAAGAAATCACTGTAGGATTTATTTGTGTTGTGTTAGGTTATACATTTAAAGAGTGAGGTGAGGTCCGGTATTTTTTTGTTATTAGTTTAGAATTTACTGGTTACCTCCAATCCAACCACTCACATAAGTCACAAACAGAACTGTCATAATTGTCTAAGTTAAAGCGTAAAATGGTGTACTCACCACGGTCAGTAATAAAGATCTGAGACATTCTTTGATATCCGCCCTAGTTGAGTAATGGTATAAGTATGTAATTTATACCTATATTAAAATTGTGTGACGTTTCCGTGAGTCCTCAGCATATAGGTGACACCTCAGCATAATGCTGAGCCAGCGTCCGATTCACTGCCGCACAGACACACTTATTTCATGTTTATCTTATTGTTTAATATTGTGTGTCCTGTATGTTTGTGAATAAATGTATCTTTCTTTCCTTAATGTATTACATTTCTACAAATATGTTACGTACACATTCACAGTCAATCAATACAGTGCAAGAGAGACGGGTAATAATTATGCTTTGATCACACGTACCGAGTATAGTGGCCAGAGAGTGCCGAGGAGCGAGTCACTCGGCTTCGGCTCGGACCTTGTTTTATTTACTCGCTCGCCACTTTGCTCGGCCGAGCGAGAGCACTCTCTCGGCCGCTATACTCGGCACGTGTGATCAAGGCATTAGAGATGCGGCGAATATTCGGTATTCGGCATGTTTTTAAATGTTCGATATTCGGCCGAATTATTCAGTTCAGCTGCCGAATATTTACCTACCTAACTGTACGCTAGCAATGGTAGTTATAAAACAGCGCACAGTTTAAAGATAAATGTATTTAATTGTAGTTTATAATATGTGAATTAAATTATAGTATTCTTGACATGTAAAAGATTTGACGGATGTTATTTTTTTTCTTCTTCTTAAAAGCCATGCGCGGTGCAGCCACACCGCGACGTAGTGTTGTGCTAATCGGTAACATCCTCCCCCTCCTTGAAAGACTGGCTTTCAAGAGGCTCATGGGAGCCTAGTCCTTCTAATGCTGACAGCTTCGAAACGGCCCTCTTAATTATGCCGTTCTTAGTACGTATATCGACGACTCTGCAGACGCCATCTTCACCAGGATATAGTTTTACTACACGTCCCAAGAGCCATTTCATTGGTGGTAAGTGGTCATCAACAACGAGAACCAAATCGTCGATCTTGATGAATCCCTTATTCGTCTTCCACTTGACGCGTTGCTGGAGCGTAGTTAGATAGTCATTTGACCAACGAGACCAGAAGTGTTGTCTCAGTCTTTGTATAAGCTGGTATCTATTCACTGATAAAGCTTTCACTTCAGGTGATGGCAGCGACATTAAAGGTCGCCCGACAAGGAAATGCCCTGGCGTGAGTGGTGCTAAATCACACGGATTCTCTGATAAATGTGTCAACGGACGAGAGTTCATAATTGCCTCAATCTGCGCAAAAAGTGTAGATAATTCTTCAAATGTTAAACTTGTATTACCTGCAATCCTTTTCAAATGGTATTTTGCTGATTTTACGGCTGCCTCCCAGATCCCCCCAAAATTTGGAGCATAAACTGGAGAAAAGTGAAAGACAAGCTCTTCGCTACATGCGAACTCTCCAATTTGCCGCTTACACGTTAAAAACATTCTGTTCAATTCATTCTTTGCCCCTACGAAGTTTTTTCCATTGTCACAATAGATATTATCTGGCTTACCACGTCTGGCAATAAATCTACGCAAACACATAATAAAGGCGTTTGCACTTAAATCACTAACTACCTCAAGGTGGACAGCCTTTGTTGACAAGCAAACGAACACACAGAGGTAGCATTTTGACGTCTTGGCCCCACGACCCCTTTTGTTGGAAATTAGAAATGGGCCTGCGAAATCGGTCCCACAATTTAGGAAGGGTGGAGCTGGAGTCACACGAGGAGCAGGCAAGTTGCCCATTATTGGTTGTATTGAATTAACTTTGAACCTTTGACATCTCATACATTTATTGACAATACTAGCTGCTAAAGTTCGACCACCAATTGGCCAAAATCGCTCACGAACAGAACTTAACAGCAGTTGAGCGCCACCGTGTAACAACCTAACATGCTCCCTCTCAAATAGAAGTTTGGTAAATGAATGCTTGCTGTCAATGAGGATTGGGTGTCGCTGTTCATATGGGCAGTGTAAAGCGTTGACAATACGACCACCAACCCGCAAAATATCCTTAACATCAAAGAATGGATTTAAGTCTAGTAATTTAGATTTACGGTTTAAAACCTTGGATGTTTTGAGTGAGTGTATGTCTTTGTCAAACGATTGTTGTTGCGATATAGTTGCTAAGCTTGTTAAACTATTGTGTAATTCTGTAACACTTAAATCACCTGATAACTTAACGTTGGTTTTCTTGCAGTTATTTATAAATCGCAATACAAATGCAAATATTCTTTGTAAAGTTTGTAGTTTAGAATACTTATGGAATGGAACCACATCATTTGCTTTAGATAGTATCGTCGTAAAAACCTTGATTTCTGGCAATTGAGCGTCAACGCGTTTGGCTGAAGGCCACTCAGTCTCTGGTTTCTTAAGGAAACATGGTCCCTCCCACCACATTATGCTGGTGAGTAATTGTCGTGGTTTAATTCCCCTTGAAGCCAGATCAGCTGGATTAAGATCTGTTGGTACGTGACGCCATGCCTCTGGGCATGACAACTCTCTTATTTGGTCAATGCGATTACATACAAACGTTTTTAAAGTTTTAGGCTGCGTCTGAAGCCAACCTAACACAATCATTGAGTCAGTCCAAAATATGGATCTGGTAATCGTCACTCGTAGAGCCTTTGTCACCCTCGCGTGCAACCGAGCACCTAAGCAAGCACCTAATAACTCTAAACGCGGAATAGTCAGTTCTGGTTTTAAAGGTGCCACTCTCGCCTTTGCACACAAGAGGTGAACAAACTTTCGGCCTTCGCTATCTATTGATTTCAAGTAAAGGCATGCCCCATAGGCATCCTTTGAAGCATCTGTGAAAGTGTGAATTTCAATAGTATCAGGTACATGACAGAGAGCGTGGCGAGGTACATTCAAACTAGCCAAATGCTGCGATTCGGCAACAAAATCCCGCCACGAACTCGCAAGTTCGTTGGGCACTGAAGTGTCCCAATCTAATTTCATTAACCATAGCCGTTGAAGTATTATTTTGTGGAATATGGTGCAAGCAGACAGAAGACCAAGTGGATCGAATATTTTGCATGAGCTAGACAAAATGTTCCGCTTTGTCACCTTTTCAATTTGTTCAAACTCTGACGAAAATTGTAAGGTATCAGCTGAAGGTGACCATTTCAATCCTAGCACTGTTGACTGCTTACAGAAGTCTTGTGTGTTATTCTGTACTGATTCTATGTTGTCAAATATATCAGTAGCATTGGTACGAAACTTTCTCAATGGAAAGCCCGCAGCAGACAACTCGTCTATAACGCCTTTAATCGTTGTCGCTAAAGTCGTTTTTGAATCAGAGCCAGTATTTAAGTCGTCTACATAAAAGTCACGTTTTATAGTATTTGCCACTGTTTCATCAGTACACTCGTTAGCAACCTGCACCAGACACCTCGTGCTTAAGAAGAAGAAGAAAAACATCCGTCAAATATTTTACATGTCAACGACAAGAATACTATAATTTAATTCGCTTATTATAAACTACAAATAAATACATTTATCTTTAAACTGTGCGCTGTTTTATAACTACCATCGCTAGCGTACACTAACAATTTTAAGAGGTTTTTGTTACAAGTTGTAAAATTCAATTCAATCATTTATTGCGTTTCATGTTAGTATAACAATAGTTACGTTCCGTAAAATTAATTATCTTAAGTTCTTAAACCATTATTATTGTTATTTAACTTGCTTTATTTTCAATATTTCGATTTGATAATGAGCAAAAAAATTACCATTGATTTAGTCTTAGACGATTGAACCGAATATTCAGTTCGGCAACAGCTGGACTAAATATTCGTATTTGGTGAAACCTATGTTATAGTTTATAGTACAATAATTACCCGGCCCAGTAAATGCTTGAAATGGCGATTATTACCTTCCCTTGTCGGCCGGGAAGCCGAAGTACGCGAGGCCCGGGTGCGACTTGTGGTTGTTCGTGCAGTCGTACACCGCGCAGTAGCGCACCTTCACGGCCGGCGCCGCGGCCTCCGCCAGCTCGGCTCCCCCCTCCTCCGCCAGCTCGGCTCCCCCCTCCTCCGCCTTGCTGGCTCCCCCCTCCTCCCGCTCCGGTGCCGCGTGGGCCTGCGCCTTCTCCGACGACGCCATCTTGCCGAACGTACACAACGCGCGCGTGCGGCGGCCGCGGCCTCACTGGTAGACATGTGTAAGTAATGCGCGTAATATCACAAATGAGATATCTGTCTAACGCGTGATGTTACATTACGCATCACTCCGAGAAATCAAGCATCACTCCAAACATCACTCCGCGCCGCGAGCGCGAGCGAGAGCGAGAGCGACCGACCGAACAGCGCGTAATAGATTGACGCGTCGATAGGAAAGGTCGCTAAGTCTTTACACAGCCCGCGTAATGTGTAATGACATTTGTGCTAAATGTGATATTGTGATATTTGCCATCCCATCATTGCTATCCCTCGCTCGCTCTCCCTCTGCGATGCCTTCGGCTAACTTCGCGTGTGATGTGATATCTCACTGTAATATTACGTTTTCGAAAAAGTGATGTGATATAGCATTACTTTTTGACGCACTGTTTCGCGCATGTCTACTCACTGGCGTTGTCATGTCTGTATACAGACGCATACGAACACTCCTGTGTTTGTGTGAGTGGACGCTATAGGAATAAGCTACCATAGTGTGCGCGTTGTTACTTGTTTTGTAGTGTCTGTGTGTGAGACGAATATAGTGTATCTATAAGGTACACGTTTAATAGTGTGCCGTGAGTTGTTGTAGCGTGTGCGTGTGAATAACGAAGAATAAAAGACACATTTAATGGGACTGACTGTTTGTCAAGAATGTTTATGATTACGAGTATAGTCCATATCATCCGCATGTGTGTCTGTAATATGTCTGGTACTTATATAATACTGATAAGGTTACCTACCGTTTTGTTACAATCCGTGTCTGTATGAAAGACATTACGAACGAGAATCTATTGGAAGCCCGAAAGAAAGAAAGTCTTTTATTTTAATTACGTAGGAACAGGTAGTAGGTACCTAATAATAAAATTATAATTAAGTAGGTAGAAAAAAAACAAACGAACGACGCCTTACTCTGGTTTTATTTAGTTGAATGCCTGCCCTATAATACATAATTTAATTGTATTACACAAAATAATTTTCGGTGAAAGAATTTAATGAGCACTAATGTCCATGTTTTTTTTTCAATACAATACCTACACGGTTCGAAAATTAGAGGCGGGGACACAATTTTTGTGACTTTCGGGGCGATTATCTCCGACTATACTTACCTATTCACTTAATCAAAAAAATTGCTGAAAATCTATATATTAATTTTAAAAGGCGACCATTTTAAAATCCAACATAGCGGACGTGAAATACCATCTCCCCTGTTGGGGTAGGTATGATATGATGGGGTTGAAATGTCAAAATATCAATATGAGTGTCGTTTTATGGTTTTTTGGGACGTTAATTACGAAAACTGCATCGATTTTGAAATTTGTGGATACGAAAATTCTTGAAAGTATTTGTGCCAAATTGCAATTCAATCGGAACATTCCCGGTCAAACTGAGAACCTCCTTTTTTGTAGACGGTAAAAAAATCCGATTAGTACCTACGCGGGCGAAGCCGCGGGGAAAAGCTAGTAATATATAGGCCTATTTAAAACTGATAAGTATATGAGAAAAAATATCAGAACATAACAATTTACAACTTTTAAGTAAGTATGTATATTATGTAGCCTTATAGTAAGGCAGGTGAAAGCGCCATTTTTTTGAGAATCAGCCAGAAGTATAAGTAGGTAAGTATTTACTATTGGCAATATTGGCATGAACCCGCGTACAGTACAGTCGAGTTATCTCCACGTGGGATTATCGCAGATAACGCTCACGGTCAATGGCCCGCGCGCTGCAACATCCACCGCACACCTCGCTCAACGATCCTGAACCTTATTACCATCTCATAAGGTATGGGTAACAAGAATCAGCGACACAGTTTGCTGATAATTTGTGAACTTTATTAACTAAGGGATACGGTCTAAAATAGTGTGTTAAGTGAGACCTATAGTTAACATGGCGCGGCCTTGTAGCCTCGCAAATTGTAATAACATGCTGGGCGAGATTCGACTTGGATTTCTTACAGCTCAAGATATGACCTAATTACGGGTTTTTTGAAAAAAAATAATTAAGTAGGTATATTTTATTAACTTTTTTTTCTTTTACTTAAGTAGTGTATCTACATAATAAAATATGTATAATATAACTAAAATAAAGTTGGAGGTATTTTGAGTCTATTCAATCGCGTTGTTTTTGCTAGGCAGTTTTGGAACAGTTTGCAAGCAAGGATGCTGGCATGTTTTTGTTTATTTAAGTACCTAAGTAGGTAACTTTGATTGCTCTTGCATTTCTTCAGTTAACTGAATGTTTCCGTTTTTATAGGTAGGTGTTGGCTTAAAAATGCTTCTTTCTAAGTCGTTTAAGATTCTTTATTATTTGCACCAATCATTTGCGACCACTTTGACTTTGCCTTTATCTTTGATTATGTGTGAAGTGAGTTTTCACTTTTTATGTTTTGTTTTCGACATTGAGTCGCAACATCTTTGGCCACGGGTTCTGGTTCTGCTGTTGAACAAGATGGCCCTTGTTCTGGTTGTTCTGCTAACAGCAGTGTTGGAACGGCGTCATCCTTTAGGATTCTGATTGTTTTAATTGAAGAGTCGTCGAAATGTGCAGAACAGACTCTGTAGGAGTTCTTCTTTAAATCCTTTTTTTCTAATATGTCTTCTCTGCCGAGTAATGCTAACCATTGATGGCACCTGGAATGAGACCAAGAGAAAGTTTCCATACTTACAAAAAAAGAAGAACACCATATGAAGTCCTAGAAACTAGCCTTAGCCCATATATGCCCAGAATTATGCTTGTTTTTGGTATCTCATTTGCCCATTGTTTCGAAATAGATCAACAGCCCTTGTGCCCAGAACTAGGTCGCTTATTGGTATTCTATATGCCCATTGATTTGAAAACGCAACGAAAATAATACGGTTCTGGGCATACGAAGATTATGAAGGTACATATCATTTTCGAATCAAGGGGCGTGTATATGGCTTAAGAACTAACCCTAAAATCAATATTTCATTCCCTGTTATAGCCAATTTTACGAACGGGAAACTTATTGCCATTTTTGAGTCCAACAAACTGTACCTATGCGAACAGCAGACGAAAATTAAAAATCGACGAATTCTGTATTGTTTTCAGTCCCCTTTGCGCAAAATGAACCCGCCCTTCTTACAATCCATTTGCCGCCACAGAATGAGTAATAGTACTAAGTACCTATATACTATACAAACGTATTGCAGTAATTTACCTAGCTACCGTGGGTACTTATAAGATAGGTATCGACTTATCGAGTAGGTACCTGCAATACCAACAGTACCTCCTTCTCCGATCGTCCCGACGGCAGCGAGAAAAACGAATGGTCCGAGTTTTTATCGTTATCATTACAACCCGCTGCGATACAGTATGTTTTTGCTATTTTTGGTTTAGGCATATTTACAAGGCGAATGACGATGCAAAGCGCGAACGCGAGCGTTCCGTAACAGCGCGCGGTAACCACTAACAGGCCGGCTAAGTCGGCAGACGGGCATGTAGTTGTAGGTACTTGTAGCTTGTAGCTACGCAACGCAATCACGGAGTGAGCCGCGCCGGGTCTATACTATGCCGCGAAACGAAAACGAACTTCGTTCGTGTATCTCCCTCTCTGTCGCTCTTGCTCGTTCGAGCGACGCGGTAGCTCGTCTGAGGGCCTACCGCGAAAGGCATTCGAAGTTTTCCCTCTCTGTCAGACTTGCGAGTTCGTACGTAAGTGCAACAGAGAGGGAAAACTTCGAATGCCGTTGGCGGTAGGCCCCCTGGTGGCGTGGCTGTGGCAGGCACCCCAGCGCCACGCAAGTTTTAAGTCTATTGTTTTTGGACTTGGTAGGTACTTAACGTCGGTGGCAGGTGGGTTGCAACAGTGACGGACTTGAGTTCAAGTCAGTGGCGGCGAATGGGTTAAGTAGGTAGTTAGAAATTCACCTAGCTACCTTACATATGGTATGTGTATACAATATATAGGTATCTAGTAGGTACAGTCGACGTCAAGGATATGTTTACTTACACTTTTCCACCTTATACCATTCTAAAAAGGCTAAATATATGAATTTTCTGATTTAAGATAGTTTCTAGTTGGAACCTGCAACACCCAACAGTACAGAAACACACATTTCCTTACCTTTCGGTATCCTTCTCCAACCGTCCCGACGGTAGCGAGAAAAACAAATGTTCCGTATTTGTGTCGTTATTTCTACAACCAGCTGCGATGCAGTATCTTTTAGCTTTTTTTTGTTTAGGCATATTTACCTACTTTACGAGGCGAATGCCGATGCAATGCAAAGCGCGAACGCGTGCGTCCCGTAACAGCGCGCGGCAACCACTGATAGACCGCCTCATGGCGGCCGGCCGGCATGTTTTTGAGCGGCGCGATGAAATCAAAGAGTGAACCGAACCGCCCCCCCTGCTGCGTGCAGAGTGGACTTTCTGGATGGACATATTATGCTATATTTTATCTTATTAAATAGTCATTTAATAAAATTGTAAACTCGGACTTCCATGCCGGGTAGCTCACATATGTATTCCTTACCGTCACATCACATCAATTTGAAAAACCTTTGATAATTGGTTGTTGGTCTGGGACTGGGATACTACCGGATTCAACAATGACCTGTCTAAAGTTTCCATTAAATAAACAAAGTCTCTTTGTGTTGTGCCACGTCCACATCACATAAAATACGTCTTCTAAGTTAAAAACCATTTCGTTATCTCCGCGGCGTCTCGTCTGTTGAATAAGTCATTGGAATTAACGACCGGCGGATCGGTTCAAATGCCGGCTGCCGATGCCGGTGTAATGTAAACAAATGCTCAGCTGAGCGGTGCCGGTATTGCCGTCTCAACTCCCACGCGCGGCAGAGCGGGATGCAATGAGCCGAGTTCCCATTCCAACATTGTAATAATAGCTCTTGAGTAGCAAATCTGTAAGTTACACACTGCTGAGGTAAATGGGCCAGAGTAACTCGGATCTCCGATTACGCCTACGATATTATGCATGTTAGGCTCAAGTTATACTGGGTCACATTCACAGATAAGTAGAAGCCGATATGAGAATGGCAGTACACTACTATGAGCGCACTCGTACAGGCATGGCGGTTTGGTAGCCATCTTTGAACATGGTGTCACTCGGGGATGCCGCGTGTTTTGTTTATTGTTTTTAGTACAGTCAGCATCATAAACATGTATACATTCTAGGACCTTATTGCTTGAAAATAAGGTCGAAAAGTGTATACATGTTTATGATGCTGACTGTACCAAAAGGCAGATGGCGCGGTACAACGGTAACTTCTACTACGGCTGTTTGGATTGTTCAAGAATGTATGGGGTTGTGACGGGCCGGGTATGGTGTATGAAAGTTTGTGCGGAACCCTCAGCGCGCGAGTCAGACTCGCACTTGACCGGTTTTTTTTGTTCACAAATCACATTCTCAAATCATCAGACACTTTTAAATAGAAATGAATGTTGTTGTTACCTGGAGCAGTTTAAGAGTGCAGTTCCTGTACGTCTAGCACAACTTGCTGCTCAGTCGCTTCGCGCGCGACTAAGCGTCTCCTATCTCACTCACACCGTACAAGTTAGAAAAAGGAGGGTAGATCTTTCTCGACTCGCGTCGCGGCGCGGCGTCAGTTGTGCTAGCCCCGCTGGACCCTTAAACTGTCGGGAGGCAAACTCCAAAGTCAAGGTCAGGTAATAATTTCGTCAATTGGTCTTCCCATGTTTGAAAATGTTTAATTCGAAGTTTGATAATGCCTTCATCACAATGTTTTATCCAATGATGTAATATAAAAAAGAGAGATATGTTGTCGATATGAAATTCCGTGTTTAAAAATGGCCACCAAATCTGACAGCTAACATGTCTATTGACGACTCGAAACTGAGGCAAGTTGTGTGAAATGGCACAGTTTTAGTGTGCCACTTTCGGAACGCTTATAACCTATCTACCTCTTTTTATATTACATACACAATTGGTTTTATCAGTTTATTATCTAATATTTAAAGTGGGGAAAAAAATAGGAAATTAAATGAAAATGTTTGTTATTGTCATAATTTTCCTTTAATCCATCGTGTGCTGCGACAATTTTTTCTAACAGTTTCCTCGTTTGCGGCTTTGACTTCACCAAGCGTAAATCGACAAGGAAGCGGCGGACACTTTTGAATTACTGTTGGGTCACCTTTTCGAAATGAAAACATTATCTGAGGCGATTTTAATATTCATTTCTTGATTGACAAAAAACAACGGAGTGATTTCTTAAGTCTCCTTAAATGTTACAATTTCAACCACCCCACCTCACGCCTGCTTTCGTAATGAATTACTTTAAACTTTGTGCGCGGCGCAGGCGGGGCGCTTCTCCGAGAGACGAACGGCCCTCATGCCCCTTTAGGTCATGGAACAGAATAACTATCAAAACTCGCCCGATCTTTTTGTTGTTGATCGGGCTTAGGTACTATAAGCCGGGCCACACCGGACCCTTTTGCTCAGCGCTGACAGAGCGTGAATGAGGTCAAGACAGGAAAACTCGCTAGACCCCAAGACCCATCCGCTTATGTACAGGTTTTGGTTACGCATTAGCTGATGGTTTCGTCTTTGTCCCTTGTCAAATGCGACCACAGTATGCTCCCCGAGGCGGGGGGGTACTGTTCCAGCCGGTGCTGGCGGGTGAGCGCGCCGCACTCCGCCTCGAACAGCACCTCGTTCATCAGCTTCTCCGCCAGGAGCCGCTGCTCCCTCGCCATCCCTCGCAGCTTGTAGGCTACCGACCTACAGTAAACATCGTGACAATCCTCTGCCCTCGACTCTACCATGGAATGACTGGGCTCTGTATATTCGTACTCGAGTCTCGGCCGCTTTGCGGGTATTTCAATTTCCTCCTCTTCCTCCAGTGTTTCCTCTAAGACTTCTACATTGTTGTATTCATTGCTTTCGTTGCCTTCATCCTGAAACAAAATTACGTTTATCATTTGATACCCTATTCGCAGTTTCGAGCTCAATCTACTACGAAGACAAAAGAGTGGTCTGTGATACTTACTTGAATGTCGTCCTTGATGACTACGACTTCTCCGCTTGGCTCGTCTTCCACCTCTTCCTCCTGGTCCACCTCCTCCCCCGGCTTTAGGAGCCGCTGGTCTATAAACTTCATCAGCGGGTAGCACCACAGCGATACTGCTCGCTCTTCTCCAGATTCCTGCGCTTCCAATACCTTCAGATCAAAGGAAAATGTATCCACATTACAATTCCGTCAATACATAGATCGTGGGTCTTGGACACTTAACGAGATTCAACACTTTCAACAGTGATATAAATACATACACTTTTATATATATTAACTTTATCTGTCTTCATAGTTAGCTTATCGCCTGTCAGTCAATTAGGGTGAGTATCTTCGAGAGCTGTGCGAGGTAGCGGCTGCTTGGTGGATTGTTTCATCGCATACCACTTCGCATAGCTAGGGTGGATACTCACTCCTAACCGAGGACTTTCAGTACAGTAGCAAGAAAGGCGAGAACAGCTCTTACGGACCTAATCATGCGTGTCATTGCCAGAATGCTCGTTGACAGAACACTTCGTGGTCGATTTTATCTCGTGTTTACATAGCGGGGAAGACGAGAAGTGGAGACGTATGAGGCACACTTAAGCAGTCTTCACCATCACTCTCAAAACTCCAAGCTCATAGGGCGTTGGGCGGACACGTTAACATCTGCGACAAGAGCCACACTAAAATCCTACAAGCTAGCATGCACCAAGCCCAAAACCGAGAACCTGAAGAGGTTCACCTAGTGGGCTATAAGCATGGCACAGACCTTGCGGTGCTCCTTCTTGTAGACGGAGCGCAGCGAGTTGATCTTGCGCAGCACGTCGTCGCGCGTGGCTGCTGGCTCCACCAGCTGCAACTTCCTCACCAGCACGTCCAGCGCCGCGTTCCGCTTCTCCCTGGAAATTATCATCGTTATCATCCTCCTCACTGACATGTCATACTCTTACGCATACAAAAAAGAGGAGGGACGTGGCTTGGGTTGGCGACGCATGCCAGCAATAGGGCCGCGCAGAGGAAACGGGGAGGCCTTTGCTCTGCACTGGGACACCTAAACAGGCATTATAAAAAAATATCGTCCTCGCGTTTTCTTAGTTGTACCTACCCTGAAGGAGCCCGGGCCCGCTTTGCCATCTAATCTCTCCCTGTCGAAGCCTTGCAGCCAAAATCAGTTACCAAATAGGTAATCATCATCATCATCATCCTCCTAGCGTTTTGCTGGTTGCACTCTAAAAGTGCCTGTGGTCCGCTTTGGCACCTAATCCCAGGATTTGGCGTAGGCGTTAGTTTTACAAAAACGACTACCATGTGACCTTTTAACAGTTTTAACCCAGAGGAAAAACTAGATCTTGTTGGGAATACGTGTCCCTGTACTCCCTGTACTGTACCAAAGCAATTTGAAATGCTCTTTATTACTCCTAAAGCAGACCATAGATGTGTCACTCACCTGTTGTAGTAGTACTGGTGCCGGACCTGCCACAGGCAGGGTTGCCTGCGGTACGCCCCGATGAACTGCTTCAGCCCCACGCGGTACCGCCACGAGTACTTGTCTTTGTACATTGTAGGGTCAACTGTAATTGGGTAGACTCCTCTTGTTAAAATTCATAACGTAATGTTGCTAAATGGATACTAAACCATCAAATAAATGTAATACAGTATAAATTACGAAATATGATTAAATTTCTAAAAAGATATGGATATTGAAAGTTTACAAAAAACAAGCATTTTTTTATTGTCCAAAAGTAAATATTTAAAGGTTCTAATAGAATCCTTACGCTTTTATAGAAACAAAATTGTAATACAAATATGGACCTAAACGCAGTACCTATTTAGCGACCGAAACAGTAATTTACTTGATTTTCCTTTCTACGATTATTAGTACAAACAAATATCAAACTTCGATGTGAATGTGACGTCATATTTCAATATTAATTAGTATGGAACGTTTTCAGCTACCGCCAGCGAGGTCCGTCTTTAACTCAATTTTGGGGTAGGCTTTTATGTTATTTAATTGTAGTTGTTCCCATACAAACATTTGTTCCTCTCCAAAAACTGGTTCGAATGGCATCGTAAAAAAAAATTGGAAATAAGCCTATTTGAAATTACAATGACAAAGTTTCATGGCATAACATTAATAAATAAGAAAGAACTCACGACGAGTTCGAAACATGTCATCGATAGCAAGTATTTACACGTGAGTAATTTTTCAAAAATAGTTTGATAGGTGGGTAGTTAAAATTATTTTGAATATGACAGGTGATAGGGTCATTGCGCCGGTTACGCGACCATAGGTGGTCCCAGAACTGTAGGCAGAACCAGGTTTCTTCTAATAAAAATAATTACATTTCTAAAGACCCTGTAACAAAGCAGAAAACCATTACATAAGTTTTTTTTAGGTAGTAAAAGAAAATAATAGTAACGTAAATTCACTAATTTCATGAAAGTGCCCCAAATAAGCCCACTAAATTATATGGTTGCTAACCAGCATGACCGTAGTATAATTTTAGACTAAAGTACGAAAGAAGACGTACAGTCGCCATCAGATATATCGGAGCGGCCAAAGTGTTCACAAATAGGTATCTGAACACGTCTCTAATACCTCGACAATAGAGACGTGTTCAGATATTTGTGAGCGCTTTGGCCGCTCCGATATATCTGATGGCGACTGTACCTACCAGAAGTATTGTTTACCAACTTATTTGACGCTGATTGTACGGTAACGGTAACAGAAACACGTACTTTTTTATCCCTTATTGCCATTGTAACAAGAGCGAAAAACGTGTTTCAATTTCCGCCACTGCACGTAGATATACAAGATTCAGTGTGTTATGTTATCATTGTTATCGAACACGGGAAGCGGCGCCACACAGCGAGCGAGCCAGCCAGAGGGCCTACCGCGAAACGAAATTCGTTTTCGTTCGTGTATCTCCGTCTCTGTCGCACTTGCTAGTTCGAGCGACAGAGAGGTAGGCCCTCAGCCCGCCATCCGGCATCGAACCTAGACAAGACAGAACGAGACCGCAACAAACGTGTTGCTGTCCCGCTCACATCGCTGCGCCCCAGATACCCAGCGAGCAATCCCGACGTGACGTGAGTACAGCGCTTGCCGCTTGGAAACAATATTCGTAAATATTGCATTGGCAAACAAAGCTACATATATCAAAGGTCTTCTATCTAAATACACACGATAACTTTCACTAGTTATTTATAGTTCGATGACCTTTAGAATTCAACGGTATTTTCCTTACTTACCCGTGTGACTGGTGAGTGGTGTGGTGTAGTGACGTCACACAGCGCACTGGCGCGATCGGCCGGCCGGCGCGGACTGACGCGGGCTTGAGGCATGCCCGCGAGCCGCACAACGCTCAAGGTCATTCGGAGCGACAACGCTCGGTCGTCCGTCCAAGGTTATCAGCGCTGTTAAATTGTTGTTTAAAATACTTTAAAATTAAGTCGGTTCTTCCTTTGAAAATTGTTAGGTAACTGTTTACGTAATAATAATAAGTCGCAAATAAACTATTTAATTTTTCAAGTTGAATGCGATTGCCGGTTGCATTATTGAGCCCCGGTGTCTTTCGGTTCCTAACATATTTAAAGTAGTATCTGCCTGCCGACTGGTCGTTTACGACCACTTTAACGGTCGGCTTCCAGCGGCCTGCAGCCGGGCCCGTAACACTCCTTACCTAAGGTGAAGGGGGAAGGGGTCTTAGAAGTAGGTAGCCTCACTCACACGCCGCTGTCAGTTGAATTGAAGGGAGGGTCATACAGATACTGGAGGTCAGTCTCACTCCCATCCCATATTTTACATTCTAAATAATATCGAAGTGTACACTTGGCCTTTTACTAACGTGTATAGGGTTACCACTACCCAACTAACATTTGGGTAATAGCTAAGGGTATTATTATAACCTTAACCTTTATAAGTGAGTTATAATGTTCTAATGTTCTCAGTTATAACTAATAGTCTTATAAAGGAGTTAAGAAAAATAATTAAGTCCTAAAGCATTATAAGAGTGTTACTCAAAGCAATTACACTTAAGATGTTAAAGCTTTAACCTGTTTTTAACACTTAAACACTTACAAGAGTCTTAGCTACAGGCAGAGACTTTATAACAGAATTAAGTCTCTTGTAAGTATTGAAACTTTTTCTAACGCTTAAGGTGTTAGGCAGATACACTTTAAAGACACTGTAGCGCTAGTCCGAGTTTAAAGTGAGTCGAGATACGCTACGTGAGTATCGACTAAGTTAAATATTTGTATGAAAACTCTATACACCGCCCCTAGCGGTCACTTACAGAACTAAAAATCAAATCGGTACCACAAGTCCCTTATAAGTTTACTTGCTCGCAACAGTTAAGTCGATCGTTCGTATAGTTTAATAGATTTTTCAATATTCAGCCTTATATCACAAGCATTTATCGTTTTAATTTAAATGCTAGCGTTTGTCGGTTATGACATTACAGAATACGCGCATTGCCAAAGTCGAAAAATTCCCCAACGCCAAAGTTTAAAGACTTTAAAGGAATCTATACCTTAAGTTTAAGGACATTAAGTATAATTTTAACAGTGTGCGATGAACCTCCACTGAGTCGGTCGACCCAATATGGCGGAACGTGTGCCAATTATTTGCATTTTTAAATACAAAATACGCGACAATCCGAATTTTGCGGATATAAGTTGTCGATTCAAAACCCTTATTTTTATAAGTTCTTTAATTTGAGATAGGTATCGATCGGATCTACGGTAAATCTTGACGGAATTATACGTTATCACGCACCATTTTGCAAGTGAAATAGTAAACTACAAATGCTACGGTATTTTTCTATTCGAAATGTCAAATTTGTGACTCACGCTAGCGTTTGGTAATACGATTCGAAAGTTAAATTACGCATCGAAAACTAGACGCTAGCGAGTAACGTTTTGTAGTTGTTTTCGGAGTATATCGGCACCATGAGTACGACGAATTTGACAGCTCGAACTTGCGAGAATCGAAATCTATGCGAAGCGCGTTAGCTCGATCTCGGGAAACGTTTACTATTGTACGTTTTCGATAGGCTCTCATGGTAAGCGTACTGTAAGAGTGTTGTAAGTCAATAAGCGTTATAGTTGAGTTAACTAACGCCTAAAGCTTTAAGGTAATTCGCCATTGTTTTGGTGGACTCTAACCTACAAATTGATTAGGTTATTCAATATTTGACATCAAGATTCTTCATTATTTATGTTACTCTTGCCATTATATGGATGCCACTTAATTTATCATGCCACTGGCCAAGAAACAAGAATAGAAAATGATAAAAACTTTAGATGTATATTTTAATGTTCTTAAGTTTTATTAGAAATCTTTAATAAATCCTGGGCGCGTTAAAATTGAGATGGGAAACATGGTATACACTTACCGTAAAATCACAAGGGCAGATTGTTTTCACTTCATGTCACACACACTTCCAATTTAATTCACTTTCAATTAATACGACTCCATAGCTGTCAAATATTAATACCTATACTAACTATCTGCGCCATTTTGTCGGAAGACTATATTTGTCTCATAATTTTATGGGTAAAGAAAAGAGTAAGATGCTTACTTTATACTGCGAAAGAGCTAGACTCTTATAAGACTCTCAGCTAACACCTTAACCTGTAATTCGTGGGCCTCTTTCGTAGTTATAAGGGTGTTAGAGCACGCTATAAGACCTTTTTTACAGGCATTCTTAACACCTTAACACTTGGCTGGAACCGATATAAGAATGATATAAGGGTTATTTTAACGCTACCCAACTAGTGTTAAAAACAGGTTAAAGCTTTAACATCTTAAGTGTAATTGCTTTTAAGTAACACTCTTATAATGCTTTAGGACTTAATTATTATTCTTAACTCCTTTATAAGACTATTAGTTATAACTGAGAACATTATAACTCACTTATAAAGGTTAAGGTTATAATAATACCCTTAGCTATTACCCAAATGTTAGTTGGGTAGTGTGCTAGTTGGGTAGTTACCAGACGTCAGAAATTTTCCTATCTTGTCAGGAAATTTGGCCATTTGTCAGGAATGCAGCCGGAATACGAAAATGTCAGGAATTTTCTTATGTAAGTACCTTTTGTTATTTCTTTTGAACACTTACAAACTGTGTTGTTTATCTGGGAAAAGATTATACATAATTAACACTTAACATTATAGACGTGGTGTCAAGTTATCAACAACATAGACTTGAGTATATGGTTTTAATTTCAACCCGATACCTCCATGAGTTCCTGAGATAAAAGGTCTTGACAGACAGACAGACAAACGGACAACAAACTGATCCTATAAGGGTTCCGTGTTTTTAGGGTTCCGTACCCAAAGGGTGAAAACGGGACCCTATTACTATGACTTCGCTGTCCGTCCGTCCGTCCGTCTGTCACCAGGCTGTATTTCAAGAACCGTGATAGTTAGAGAGTTGAAATTTTCACAGATTATGTATTTCTGTTGCCGCTATAGCAAAAAATACTAAAAAACCGGCCAAGTGCGAGTCGGACTGGGGCTCCCATACAACAGACATGATTTTTTTGCCGTTTTTATAGATAATCGTACGGAACCCTTCGTGCGCGAGTCCGACTCGCACTTGCCCGTTTTTTTTTCTTTTGTGGTACGGAACCCTAACAATGATTCGCACCATACATACCTACCTACTTACTAAAAAAAAACTGTCCCCTACAGACACGCAGGCGCATCTAATAGCCGCGCGTGCGTTGAATTATGGGTTCCTGTAGTAAGCCGTGCACGGTGCACACGACACATTTGCGAATGTGGTCCTTAACTCGTTGCTATAAGGTTCAAGGTGAATGAATCCTTGCGCTAGGCGCTTTCTTCCAGCAATTCGGCGTCCGCGTTTGTAATTACTCTGCCCGCTCTACCTCGAAGTCAAATGGACGTAAAGCACATGACACCTGCGGGGCTAGCGCAACTGACGCCGCACCGCGACGCGAGTCGAGAAAGCTCAACCCCCTTTTTCTAATTTGTACGGTGCGAGTGAGATAGGGGACGCTTAGTCGCGCGAGAAGCGACTGAGCAGCAAGTTGTGCTAGACGTGCTGTGTTGTTATTGTTACAGGACTTTTTGGTGCCCGCGACAAGCACCCGACAGTCAATATGAGAATCACAATGTCGTATTCCAATTTAATTTCAACTCTGCGCACTCGTTGTACCTACTTACTTAAAAGTTATCTTGGCGCGAGCGGAAGCCAGGATTTACGAACGACTCAAAATTTATTGGTTGAATCTGAAAAATTACAATTTGAATAACCTACTTTTGGTCCAATTTCAAAATCGGCAGTTCTTGTTGACAATTTTGCATTTGTGCCTAGTGACAGTAAGGGAGCGGCGCGCGAAACACATTGAAATCAAATTGTAATGTGAAACGTAACTGTCAACTCGCCCCCAGTTTGCTTGCACACGCATCTGCATACGGGCGCTGCGCGTGGATAATGACGGCATTAAACAACACTTTAACTGCGAGCGTTCTAATCGGCGCGCACGCACGTTCGTAGCAGACACTTTGCAACGTCGTTAAGTAATAGTTTTTAATTGAAGTTTCAGAGAATCGGAACACACTTTCGAAAACGTGTAAAGTGTAAAAGCTGGCCGATTGTTTAACGTCTTGCTACGTAAGGTACATCTTAAAGTCAGTTTTTGTATGGGAAATAGACAGTTGAGTTGTCCTTACGCTCGTTCGAAAAGTTACGCAATTATCCCTCTGGTATATCATTAAAAATTGCAAGTACCCACTTATGTTTTGAATTAAGCGAGGCTAGTCGAATAACGTGATTACAATACGTTGTATTGTAAGTATTAGGTAGTAGGTAGGGTAGGTTACCTAGGTACTTTAAAACTTCTCAATTGATAATCGATTTGTTTTATAGTCATAAATGTCATAAACCTCTTTGTTTAAAATTTATAAGGATTTCTTTGCAATGGTGCCACAGCGCTTTGAAAAGATGTTGTTAAAAAAAACGTTTTTCTTTTAAATTATTTTCCCGGGGACGGAATTGGGTATATTTCTTAAGGAGACTCACAATTATAGATAGGTAACTCAGAAGACTGACAAAGTGACTGTGACTGATACAACTGGTGTTTTCGGGCCCTAGACGCCAAGAGCAACAACAAACCGACCGACAGGGAACGACTTTCTGCCTTCTTTCTTTCTACCTTCATGTCGATACTTTTGGCCTGGCGTAGGCCTGATGTTATTTTATCGGTTACAGTTTTTGACTTGAAATAATGTGATGAAAAATAAAGTTATTTAAAATTTAATTGTAAAGATAAACTAGATAAAGTAGTGATGTAATAATAAACATGTACAAAGTATAAGACGAATTAAATCAAATTACTATATTTTAGAATAACATTATAGTGAAACGTTTACTAAATTTGGGGGATGTTACATGGCTAGGGGGCGAAAAAGGGCGAATTTAGAAATTACAAATTAATGCTGTGTACACCAAAGTGAGTGACTGAATTAAATTAACTTTATAATATCACTTAGTAGTATAGGTAAATGTGTGAATTTTATAATATCACTTACTAGTAAATGTGTGAATTTTGATGATACCCCAAGTTAACCAAATTCCGGAGAACCCACCCATATACGTATGTGTCATGTAGTTACACGAAATAAAGGATTGAATTTGAATTTGAATATACCTACGTAGGTATGTACTAAAATTATGTTTCACTTTGAATTACATCGTGCGTGCACTGAAGTTACGTGGCCGAAATGAATAATTGAATACGTGATGAGTCCAATTTAAAATGTGAATCAACCGTCATCCGCGCAGCGTCATTGCTTCATGTCCCGTCCCCCATGCAAATGCGCGCGGAAATATTGCACTAATCCTATTAGATTAATTGGATAATGTGCCATGTTTGTTCTATTGAAATGCTGGGAGCGTGCGTGTAATCCGAATAGTATAAATTAGTGTTAACTGAGTGAATGACGCCAAGCGCTGTGCAACTCGGGCGCATTTGTATTGTATGTATTTGTATGGTGCAGTGGCGCGGGGCACTCAATATGACAGTTGTGTGTGAGCAAAGTATGTACTTACTATCGCCCAAGGGTACGGTTACACACCTCTAGGGTCATTTTTAGAATGCACTGTATGTGCCTGCAGCCCCCTTATTCTGTAACTTGTTTAAGCTCACCTCAACGCTCACCCACAAATATATCTTGACACCGCGATGCGTGGTAACTAAGCGTAGGTAGAGGTCTAGTTTCGTAACGGGTGACCGGCGGGGTGAGCCGCATTTGCGCGTAGCGAATAACAGCCCAGACGATGTTGTTGAAAAAGTACCCGTACTCTTCGGCCGTGGCAGTACTATATCACGAAAAAACTTTTTCACGAAAACTTTTTCACGAACGACTTTATCACGAAAACTTTACCACGAATAGACTTTATCACGAAAAATCTTAATCACGAAAACTTTACCACGAATAGACTTTAACAGGAAAAATCTTAATTTTTTGCACCTGATTGCGATTTATCGGCGGGTAGGTAGGTGCTCGAAATAAGTAGGCCCGATAACCCGGGGATTTTTCGTTGAAAGCTCTTGGGCGATAGTACGGAGTACTATACTTATTCTGTGGCGAAGCGCACAAGGGCAGGCACTATTATGATGTTATTGACATTCAATTAAACATATATATATATATATATATATATATAAAGCTATAAAGTTTCAATTGCATAGTTGTTATAATTTAGATTTTATTGATATCTAAAAAAACGCCGATTTCGCCACTCACTCACTCACGTTCATCATCAAAACCCTTACGGTACTTCCTGAAGACCTAGAAAGCTAAAATTTGGTAAGCTTGTGTAATACACATGACTGGGTTCATTCACATACTTACGTATACCAAAAAAAAAGTATTGAATCTTAAGAAATATGGATAGAACCCCACGAAGAGGGAGCACAATCCAGACATCCGTCCCTCGTTAATGAAACTTTAGTTCCTTTGAGGGTTCCCTGCGTTCACAAAAATATGTATTCCAATAACAGTCCTGGATGACGGGGACACAAGTGGCGGAATAATAAAGCCTCGTATTTGTTTAGTTGCAACGCGACAGGGAGGCAGGCTACCCGGTTCAAAACCAGTATTAATTCGCTCGACGTGATCCCAGTGTATCTTGACCCTGAGACTCGTAAAAACTTCGCGTAAAGGAGATCAGACTACACTGGTCCACTGCGCCTCAGGCAAATTGTCGACAAACATAGTGAATATACTAGCCAGGGGTAGGCCGCCGTGTTATGATTTGGATATTGAATTTCTTCACGGACCTTCGCTAGCGTAAACAGACGCGCTCCAGGGAATTAAACTGTGTTTGTTTAAGTTATCATAACAGGGCCTGCGACTGCGCCAGTTGTCCGATTGAATAAAACGGGACCTTTGTCTACATTCGTCGTCTCGCATAAAGGCACTTCACTTCGGCTATTATTTGCAAAATATCGCAGTGCATTATTCTATAGGAAACAAAATACAAATCTTACAATACGAATATGAAAGAAATATGGTAGAGTCGAGTGTAATACTACACAGTGCCGGCCTTTGTCCAATCCTCACCGTCGTCTCCACGTCCCAGCCACAACCTGTTGTGTAACCACATCCGAGACTAGCACAAATCGCTTCTTTGACTTGCAACAAAAAATTGCTCAATAGGGTACCTATTGTGGCTTGGCTTCCTAAGTTACCTATGTATAATTATGTAATAAATATCGTGCGACGAGTGATTTCATTTTACTATTAGTGCAACTAAAATGCGTTACTCTATCATATTAGCGCTACCAATGATGATAGCCTGGGTTTTTGCTGGGTTAACATTGAGACCATATATAATTACTACTCCAGTCTGAAATACGTACTAGATCGGAACTCGTTGCAGATATGACTAATCATGGATAGGGATATTTGGCAGCGATAAAATCCTGCACTAGAAATCTGTCGTAAAATAAATAGGCTTTCTACTGTAGCAATGTAATTTTAAATTTTATAATACTCTGATACTGAAATGATATATTGTATACTGTTTTGAAAAAATGACACCTCGCCGAGTTTTTTTACGCCGGTTCTTCTCGAGGCAGAGGTTTACTTTCCGAACCGGTGGTAGTTTATCGACATTCATAGGTGCATGTAATATGCCTAAATTGAAGAATAAATCACTTTGACTTTGACTTTAATGGCAGATGGCTGACCTGACCCTGGGAATAAATTTTAAGTACATCAGCATAAAGGTGATGATATTGATGATAGATTACTAAAATTATGTTTTATCAAGGAATAAATGAATGAATGAATTACGAATAATGGAATTTATGAAAATGGAAATAAAAGTGGTGATAACACGCCGCCCTGCGGAACGCATGGGAAGCATCCACCTTTATACGCTGTCTACTACTGGTTAAATAGCTATGAAACCAATACCATGGATGAGAGAAAATGGGCTAAAAGTTGTCTCAACTCCTCACTAGCCCATTATAGATTGAAATATTTCCTCGCATATGTACTTACTTAATGCGATATTTATTTTCACCTAAGGCTTAAATAAAAAAATAAAGTTACCAAACGTGCACTTAAAAAGTATGTATTACTTTATTAAAAAAAAGTCTTAACTATTTGTATTGTATTGTTACCGGGAACTTCCCTAAGTATCTCAAGTTAATTCTGCTTTTCCGTTGCCACAATACACGTGCTACACATGATAATGTGAATTATTACAAGTTCACAAGTCACAACCATCTCTTCTTCGTTCGAAATGCACCTTTTGTTTAAGCCTCATTATATATTCCTTGCATACTCTGTGGGTATAGAGGCCGCATTTTCCATCCCAGTAAATGGCCCTGTCACGTTACGCCGCTGCACTTGGCAGCGTGCGGCTACACCGATGCGGTTAATGCAGCGTGCGGCTGCCTGCGCCGGATTGGATTCGTTTCGAGCCTTGATTGGGTTTTTGTTGCGCCCTTCGTGCCAAGAACAGCTATTAGCGCAATGAGCCGCAAGGGATCGTATGATGGCTGAAGGCTATTTGATACGCCGTTTTGCATAGAAATATTAAAGTCAATATGTTGCGTGCACTCGCTCTGACACAACAAGCCCAGCGCGCGTGCAAGCGAGTGCACTAAACAGATTGTAATTTGATTGGAATCGAAAGCGATAAAAACACAGACTTCCGATGCGAGCTAGGAGTACCTAATTACGTGGATGTCATCCGTGGTATCAGCGTATTTACTGTGTTTCCGCTAATAGACAAGCCAAGCCAGCCATAATAGCCAGCATTGATTACTTTTTATACGATCGCCAAAGGAAATATGGACTGATGCCCATGTTTAGTACACAAATAAGGCAAACGATCTTTAAGTTGATATGTCCCCTGCTATGACTGTTACTTACGGTGATGGTCTCAGCAAAACGTTTTGTAATCGACTGCGGTGTAATGTCCAGTATAATTTGGACTCTGGATTCATAAAAACTATACGTAATCAAAGGTCTCAGTTGCGTTGGTAGGTATAACAAACACCTAACTATTCACAACGTGGTTAGAATCGTCTCACCAAGTCACTACTCGTTTTTAGCCATTTTGACTCCAATTTTCGTAAAAACCATGCATGATTGGTGGTCCGACCTTACCTGCACTAAGAGATCGTCTAAGGTAAGTTCTCAGTAAAGCGGTCATCATCATCATCATCATCAATGGCCTTTGAGTCTATTACAGACTATACAAGCAGTGTCAAGGAGGGAGACAACACAGTAAAGCGGTAGTGTTGTGGATATACGTGGAGTCATTGCGCCGGTGAAGCGACCAGGTTTAGTTAGCGTCCACCTGGAAGAACAAGGTTCCTTCAATTAGTCAGGGGTCGGCATACTTTCTAACCAAACAGCCAATTTCAGTAAAAAATAATAATTAAGACCCGTAAAGAGCCATTTACACAATGTTCGATCTCACATTTCCTTGAACCTAACTTTATGAGGGGTCCTCCAAAAGCCGGAAATGACCCTTCAAAGAGCCGCATGCGGCTCGCGATCCACGGTTTGCCGACCCCTGAATTAGGTAATGACAAGTAAAATTCCTACAGACAACTGTGATCCGTGCGCACTTTTAAGTACTTATTTAATGTAAATCTACTAAAAACAAGAAATCAGTTCACGAACGCGTCTAAGTGTTGGTAACTGGTACACTAAATGGTCGCTAACCGGCGCATCGTACCTAAACGGTAGTCAGACTTTTACACTGGTTCGCAGAGGCGAGTCGTTGGCAAACTTTCTGAAGAGCCCAAGTGAGGGGGCCTCACTAATCGGTCCTCCCTCAGTCGAGCGCTGTTCGTGACGTGACGTCAGCCGTCACGATATTACAAGAGCAGTAATGACTTCATTGTTGTCGTCAAACATGTTCGTGTAGAGTTAGAGTTATATTAGTACGGGAGATCATTTGATTCAACCGGAGTCAAAACACAATCACGCCAACCGATGTAGGTAAGATATCATCCAATGATTAGAGATGCAGGTAGTGATAGTGATACCATCGATAAATTTTGAATAGACCCCAAAGACAAACAACTCAACAAGTTACAATCGTATGCAATCCAATATTAGTTTTGAGTTTTTGTATGTATTGCTGTTAATACTCCAAACCAAATAAATAAAATAAATATTAAATCTAATCTAAAAGTCAAGAACCATCTTCTTAAGTAGGTATTTATTTACAGAGTTCCACTGCGGTGTTCAATTTGTGGAAATATTTTATCGTCTACAATTTCAGTGCATGGTTATTTTATTGAGAAGTTATGAGGTATTGTCCCCCCCCCCCCCCTCCCTCCTCATGGAATCTGCCCGACCCGTGTTCAATATTGCTTCTACGGTGAAACGTTCGTGGGCAATCCAACAGATAAATATTTCGTATATTGGCTTAGCTTGGCTGTATAATAAGTTATCAGAAAACATGAGAACCACATAACATACCTACTTTGACAACAGGCAGTTCAAGAAGACCGTAATACCGTTTTCAGAGAAAACTTTTCACCTGGAAGAGCTTCTGGTATATGTAGAAGCAAATGAAGGCTAACCATTTTTCTAGAGCGCACAGTAAAATTGTCTAATGTGTGCAGCGTGTGATGGTGTTTCGGTGTTTTATACAAAACACACAAAGTTTAGAAAACGAAATACACATCTTAGAAAGCTTTCTACAAGAAAATCAACATCAAGCTATTTGTCTCACAGAAACTTGGAATAAAACGGAGCATAAGACCTGATGACCTGACATGAACATGACATTAATACCAGTTATTGTCGAAGTGAACACATGGAATATTTTTATGGGTTAGATATTAACAAGAAAGGCCTATATTACAGATCAATCCATATTTACAACCAATTACCATCAAATGTTATTAAAAGGCCAGGTCAAAAGTACCCTAAACCGACGAGCATGTATGAGAAATGTTATGAAGGTGAGTGAAGCGAAAGTGGTCTGTCAGGATCGTAGCAAATGGAGATACGTGATCTCTGCCTACCCCTCTGGGAAAGAGGCGTGATTATATGTATGTACCATCAAATATAAAGAATATAGAAAATAATAACTCTTTCATTAGCAATCTAAAATCACTTCTGATAAAAAAGCATAGGTAGTAGAATAGATCTTAAAGTTCCTGCAGGATAGACCATATCGTCTATTTACCTAAATTACAATTAACTTAAACTGCTAAAAGTTAATGGTTTTGTCTCCTGCGTTGCCAGACAAAATAGCATGGCTCTAACAATAGACTACGATGTTCAAGAACAAATGGAGGGGGTCACGCGCGGCATTTATAATATTAGCGAGGATAGTACAATCACGTGCCGGCATCCGGTCCGGCTAATCCCACAACCCCACCGGACGCCGGACCCCACCGGATCCTTGGGACAGCGCTTGACTGGCATCCGCCCCCGAGGCCCACATAACTACTTCTACAAACCTGCCTCACCCTATTAAGTAAAGTTAATCTTGTCTCGCTTAGTCGTCTCCTAAAACGGTGGTGTGACGGAAACAATGTGACGGCCTTCGGAATGTTAGAAGACGAGTCAAGTTGAGTCAACATTGTCATTCTAACGCTCTCCCTCGCACCGCCAAATATGTAAATTGCTGTAAATTATTGTAAATAGTTGTAAATCGATTGGCGAAGTGGACCGTGCCACAGCTTGTCCGTGTCAGAGTCGAAAGAGTAGTTTGTCTCCAGACAATCTATACAACGATACTATCATAATTATCATCAATATATGTTATAGGGAAATATATCTGACACGCACTACTGATTACTTCACAAATAGAGTTGCGTCTGTTATTTTTAACTTAGGGTCTATTGTCATTGTAATATTGTTTAGAGCTTAAATTCAAATTCTATTATTTATTTCGTGTAACTACATGACACATATTTAAAATAAAACTAAATACAGCGACATTTACCACCGAATGATACTGGTGGGAGAATGCAGACTCGTGCAGTGCTTAATAGCCTGGAACATGTCCGCGGCATCAGTGAGTGAGTGTTTTATACGTATTCACAAGCAAATATTCAGGCGTTATTGATTATCGGGCTTGCTCCTTGACGTTTCAAAATTGACAAAATGTCCAAGGTATAACAATAAATATTGGCAGAGTGCAAAGCGGGTGGAGGGGGTAGCCTAAACGATCACAGCGCTCGCTACGGCTAAAATTGTCATTTTTGTCGCTGACTTGAGCTGTCAAACCCATATTGCAGTAAACATTTTCTAATCGTTTTTGAGATAAAAATAATGTTACTGACTACCATTGTCCAAAAATTGTGTAATATAGTAAAATAACACAAGATTTCATTAATATTTTTCACAATATTTACTTACTTCTTGTTTGACAGCGGTGACAATATTGTCCATAATGGCCGCCTGTCACGTGGCGCTGTCGTCGCGCTCGGTCCCAATTGGGAGTTACACTACTTATTTCTTAAAACTGTTCATCTCAGCGTCGTGATGAGATGGTGTAGAAACCTGTGAATTATGGCGGAATATCTCTGCGATTCACAACCTGTCTCGACTCACCTTACCAAACCACTATAATAACTTGACTCTCGAGGTCCGTAACAACTTTGCGTAATCGAAGGTCAGACTTCCACTGGTTAGTCTGAAGTCATCATGTAAGTGCTGTGAATACACCCTGCTTGCTAATTTGACTGAATTAGCGGTTGGGACGATTTGGGTGTTGTCATCTTTGTTGATGGAGGTGCGCCTTCGCAAGAAACCTGGCGTTAGTGTGACCGAGGATTTATTAGATTGTGGTATAATATCGAGTTTATGGTACACATCGCAGATGAAAGCTGCAAACATGGTGGTCTCTGTGCTTTTTTCCTGAGCGCGTTTAACCATGTGATCATGTCATATTGTTTGTTATATTCACATTCTGACAATAAAAAAAGATCTCATACAATGACAGCTCCGTCATATCTGATTGATATTAGCCAGCAAAGGCGTGTACTTTCGGCTGATATGATGATAATGATATTGGTTTTTACTTTAGAATGAATGAATGAATGAATGGTTTATTCATAATGAATACATGGTTACATAAGATCTTAAATATCTATACATATTTCGTCCCAGTTTTTATTTAGTTTACTTATAAAGAAGTTTCTTATAGAAAACGGTTTTGTTGTAACTTTTGTGTTGATCTATGGACTAATCGAGTCGTCCTATAATCAGTATTTCAGCAATAAAATATACATAGGTATTAAGTCGTGGAAATCGGGTTCTACATACTAAGAATCATCACAGTTTATTAAATAAAATATCACGATTTTCGAAATATGTAACGTTGCGCTGCGAAGGCGTTGATTGCGCTCGTGCCTCCCGCCTCGCGCCTCCCGCCTCGCACCTCCCGCCTCGTGCCTCGTGCCTCGCTGTCGTGCGGCGGTGTGCTAATGCAGACAACACGACGACGACATGCAACCGCAGACAACCATTACCCGTAATGACTGCTTTGATGGCGCTGATGTGCTTCCAGTCCAGCCAACTTCTGGTTACAGCTTTAGTACTTTGTATCAGCTTCAGCATTGTCAGCTTCAAGATCAAAATACTACCGAATATACGTCATTGTCAAAGTGACTCACTTGGCTACGACTGCCAATCTCAAAGTTGTCATTTTGGCATTGTTACCGGCAAAGTTGGCGGTCGTTGCCAGTTACCGCCGTAAATATCTGCCACAACAAAGCGCCATTAAAAGACGGTCGCGTTCTTTAATTTAGGACCCCTTTCGCAAAAATATTCTTTGTATTCCTATACACGGTGATTTTTAATCCGTGATCGAGTCGAAAAATATTAATAACCATCCAAAACAGATTCCAATAGATGAGGACTCACGCAATTGCATTGCTGTTTAGTTAATTAAATTTAATGATAATGTTTAAACACTAATTCCGGTCGGGGCAGATATGTATTTGTATGATGAATACGAATGTTTGTTCTCGAGTCTTGGATGTTTAATATCTATTTAAGTATGTATTTATCTATACAATAAGTATGTTTATCCGTTGTCTAGTACCCATAGTACAGGCTTTGCCTAGTTTGGGACTAGATCAATTGGTGTGAATTGTCCCACGATATTTTTAGGGTTCCGTAGCCAAAATGGCAAAAACGGAACCCTTATAGTTTCGTCATGTCCGTCTGTCCGTCTGTCCGTCTGTCCGTCTGTCCGTCTGTCCGTCTGTCCGTATGTCACAGGCATTTTACTCGAAAACTATAAGGTGTATTTGAATAAAATTTTGAGGATAGGTGTATTTTGTTAGCCGCTACATAGTTTTGTAATTAAAATGACAAAAAAAATTGTTTTTAGGGGTGCACTCCATACATAAAACTAAAAGTCAAAATTTTTTTTTTCATTGTGACCCCCCGTGTGGCACATCAATCGATAGGCCTTTCAAAATAAATATAAGGTTTCTTAGCATTTTTTTTGATTAAGTGAATAGGGTCGGAGATAATCGCCCCGAAAGTCACTAAAATTCTGTCCCCCCCCTCTAATTTTTGAACGGTGTATTTTAAAAATATGGAAAAAATTATGGACATAGGGCTTATTAATTTCATTCACCGAAAATTGTTTTGAACAAGATCGGTTCAGAGGTTTTCGAGATATTGCTGAAAAACTGCCTTCCTCAAAGAAAAGGACGTAAGTGCCGTAAAATTTCTGTGACGATACGACCTTTTTAATAGGCACGGAACCCTTCGTTTTGCGTGGTCCGACACGCACTTGGCCGGTTTTTTATTTATTTAATTAATATCCACTGAACGTATGGTCTGAACGTATGGTATGGTCACTCTAAATTTTGTAAAGTTAAGTAGATACGTCAAATTTCAGCGCTTAGGCGGGAAATTTGATAGGTCTTACGTCAATAAACTTTAACATGTACTATTGTCATGTAGGTGACAATTGACAGTTTATTACTCTTAATTTAATAATTGGACACGATTGGTTTGTAGGTTGGTTTATGAAACAATTTTTTCAAGGAGGTTTTAGGCTGATATATTTAAACTACCATTAGGGTGGCAATGATTTTTCATTTAAATGTAATACCTAATTTATTCAGGAAAAAATGACGATTTAATCGTGTTCGGTTCGGAATCAATTACTGAATTAGAAAAATTGGTTCCTGGTCACGAATAAAAAATCATCGTGTACAATTTGACAGGATTGTCAACCTTAAGTGGGTACCAAATTAAAATTCGTGACTGTATCTGACACGACTCTATTTATAGGGCCATAAAGACGTGTCAGATATTTTTGCCGGCTTTGTTGTGGCAGATATTGATGCTGGTGAGTGTACAACACTAGTCCTGTCCCAATGTTCGTCACGCCGTCGTTTCCGTCGAAATATAATTGTCACGAAAGCCGAAACATTTCATATACATAATGTAACGGTAGGCGCCGGCGCGCTTGCCATACATATGACGTCGTGTGTATGTGTATGGGGAGCGCCGAATCTGCCGCCGAATTTAGAAAGCCAGGGTGCGACTTGAATTTTTACACGCGATTCTGTCCATACACAGGTTACGCTGTTTGTTTTTGTAACATAGTTGTTATGGTGTTCTATTCAATATTGGAAAGTAAGGTGCGTTTTAGTTACATTATTTTAAAGAGTTATACGCGTAATGATACTGGTGGTTTAGCCTCCAGTTTTCTCATAGGGACGCAAGCTTTTTTTTTTTTTGACGGAGTGGACGCACTTACGCATCCCCCCTCAGCCTGGGGAAGCTATATAGGGGGGTATGTGGGACTCTCACCCTCCGGCCAACTCTATTGAAAGAGAAGGGGGAGGGCGTCTACCCACTAAAACCACTCCGGCGTTTCCGTCTCTGCCGTATTAACGGCAGATCCCATGGCGCTCCCATTAGGGAGCCATTGGGCGCCCCAGCAGAGCCCCTATAGTGCGGACTCCATAAGGGGAGTCCTCGAGGTCGCTCTTCCATCTGTCCCTAATTCTTCTTTCGGCCTGTCTACGGGCAGCCCACACCTCTTCGGGAGCGGGGGACTCTCCAGAGGATATTAGGGACGCAAGCTTGACCTCTTGAAATGACACCACACCAGCGGTTCTATTTTGGAACACTTTACTAATGTATCGAGATAATTGGAATCATACTGATTCGCGTTCTTGGTTGCCTTGCCACAAATCAGGCGAACCAATATGACTCCCATACGAATCCGCCGCTGAGCTAGTACCGACGCGCATACATTCACTATTGATTGTTAAACCTAATTAGTTATCTGTTTCAGAGGGGTATTTCAGTTTTCCATGTTATAAATAGCTACCACCTAACTATTAGTGTTGTGTTTATCGTGTTTTCCAGCCAGTGTTCATAAGACTCAATTAATAATAACGATAGATAAACTTTTTATTTGCGTAATCGCGTCGTGTTCTCATTTAATGCCACAAATAATCCTCCGGACTTTTATTACCTACTTTACCAGTTTTGACGTTAACTTGCCCAACTTTAATTGCTTCAAAAACTTGAGTATTTTGTCCAGCACTGTCTCGGAACTCGAGTCGTACTCGGAATTACAAACACTCGTTGACCGACATTAAGGACGGAGGTGACCTCTCTCGAACTCTGATGAATACAGAGCTAGAACTACAATATCAAATATTGCGTTCTCTAGCGGAGTGTGCGTGCACGCAGTACCACGAATACAAAGTTGTGGAGAAATCGCTTAAAAGTCGCAACTAAAATGGAAGAAGACTGCTCATGCATGGCCACGTGCACTACCAGAGTGCCCGACTAATAAGAGAGATATGAAATAAGCATTTTCAGAAGATAGAGAAAACTTTTCCAAAAACAAGTGCAAAAAATCAGGCCTTGTGCCTTACAACTATAAGATTTAAATCAAAAATACAATCACTACTCTCACAAATAATATCCAGAGGTCAAATTAAATAATCTTAGTCGCCATGACTATACCTACAATCTACATAGACAAGGCTTTGATTATTTAAAGAATGGCGTTACTTAAAGCGACAAACATTTTTTTCGCTTTGACAATCAACCGCGAGACCAATGGCGTCTTGTGCTACGAATTCAGCCTTTTCTCGCTTTTTGACAATAATTATACGCACGCAGTGATTAATAAGTTCGACAGAATTGTCTGAGCCGAGTCCGAGTGTACCATGCCTCGTAGTTTATCTGCATGTACAGTCGAGTTCTCCAATATCTATACAAACTACCTTTCAAAAATATCTATACTCAGTCTTTATTGTTACTGGCATAAGAATAAGACGCATGTGTATATATTTTTGCAAGGTAATCTGCATAGATATTGAAGAACTCGACTGTAGTATCCGTAATGATGATTGTTTTTATTGCCCATCCCGAAGGCAAACATACCTACATACCTCACTTGACAAGTGTGCCCCTTTTGGTAGCCAGGGGCAAAATAAAATACATCCGAGTGTTAATTTGGCTGCTGCACCAACAGCCACGGCCTCTATTATTGATTCAGTGCCGACGCTAATGGATTCGTTCGCACACCTTGGGGACAGGATGCGGCGCGTGACGCGGTGCGACTGGTGATGTACCTGCTTTGTATGAGGACGCCGCTTTACAGACTTCTAGAAAAACTTTACGTACGTACCCAGATGTCTGCTTAACGCATTTAGTTCGTTATTTTACTGGCAAGTATTTGATTGTGCGTAAGTCTGTGCTAGTTTATTCCCAAAGTGAGAGTAGAAATTGTCACAGAAGAATCATAATAGTAATTCACTGTACAATGTTTGCACTTTGCATCAATGATATTCAGCGCCGACATATACAACAAGTACTCGTAATTAAGTGTCTAGACTCTGGAGCATTAGGGACACTACGCAGGAAGCGATAATGACTTTTAAGTAACAATGAAATTACATTTTTAATTTGAATACTTTTCTCATCTTTTATATTGTAACTTTATAACCACAAGGAATCGTTTTAGAGACGACACCTTCATTGCCACTGCATTTGTTGCTCAAAGCGAATATACGACTTTTACAGGATGCATTTTGGTCTAAACAATGCGCCTTCGATTCCAGCGTTTGAAATTTTAAAGGCTCTTTAAATCCAAAGTGTATAGAAACTAGTAAACGTAAGCAAAGAGCTCGCTCGGCCTCATCAAAATTCAAGCTGCCGTCGCCGACGGCGGGCGAATATTTGCTCAGGCCCGCGCCGCCCGCGCACGGCGTCCTGGGTTCGAGTTTGATCAAGTGCCTACAACTTTCATTTACTGCGCAACTTTCCTGGTGCCGGCGTGTCCTGTTCGTTACTCGTATCTTGTAGATTAAGTGCATACATAAGGCACGCTTTCATACATGCTTTTCCTTGAGAATGAAGGGTGGCTCTGGCTAGAAAGGTAAACAGCGCAGAGGCTTGCGAGAGTCGTTACTTTTTGGATAATAACGTAGGTACCTAATGCTAGTGGTGGATGTATTAGAACGGGAGTTAGTGACACAATCTTTCCGGTTATTTGTACCAAGTATAGCGACCCTTCAGGGGTCTAATTACGTTATGACGAAAAGGAAAATGATAGCCATAGCGCTGGTATCGATGAAAACAGAAGTTAGACGCGGCAGCGTAGAGCCATACTTCTCCGCCATACCGACGAGAACACATTAATAAAAAAATAACAGTTCAACATATGTATTACATACTTACGTTTAAAATAGACTAATTTGGATTTAATCAGTGCATGACCCCTTTGCGCCTGAATTAAGTATCACACTAATGAAGGTTATTACGGACAATTATAAGGTTACGGCGTTATCGCGCAAAAGCGGCACTTAGTGTAACGAACTGTCCCCGTGCGACATGCGACATGCGACACGCAACCTAGTTTACAATCAATCCAAAATCTTAAAATAATAAGATTACGCCTTATCGCTGAAAATGTAATTTGGTTTTTAAAAGAAATAAACAGTTCAAATTTGATTTCTTATTTTGTACCACAAGGTTTATAATAAAATGTATATGTACCAAATAGTATTTGATATTTAAGTAGCCTTTCGGAGTAGGAAAATACCGCAGTCGACGGCAGACTCAAATAGAAACTTACTAAAGGTGGGCGCCTGGAGACTTGTCTACATAAGCATAGTTAAATCTAAGTGTAACTACTAATTGGTAGTAAGTAACAATTTAATTTCCCTTAAATTACGGTAGTTAAAAAGGCAATTTACAATTTGTCCTTTTTTCTAGCACCGAGTCACCAAATGTCTTGGCACCTTACGAACCAGTAGCAAGTCTCAACTCATCTCCTCCACTCCCCGTTCCAAGTTCGCGCAGAATTGAACTAACTCCGCAAGTCCGCGGAGACAGCAAACAGTCGCGTTAGTGATTAAACTGCAGGCAGTGCGCAAACGGCCGGCAGTTGCGTTTGAGTTGCCGGCAGTCGGCACTCGCGCGCGCTGTTCTAGTCGGAGTTGCGGATCCGATAAGGGAGATAGCGTCGAGCGCAGTTCACAGAGTGGAGGCAGTAGGCAGTACTCAGTACGCACTAAAAAGTATTATAAAAGGGTACTCCCACCTGTTACCGCCAATTTGTAACCAGGGTAACAGCTGGGATTTTTTTTCTCATCTTTTACCAGTGGGAACTAATGGGAATAGTAATTGATGGTAACTACTGGGTTTTTTCCAGTTCCAGTAGTTACCACCGAGTACTTTAGTGGTAAAAGATGGGAAAAAATTCCCAGCTGTTGCCACTGGTAACAAACAAATGGGAATAGCCATTATAAAACGCCCGCTGCGCGCGGGGTTATAAAATGTCGGGAGTCGGGTCGGGACCAGGGTTTGCAATTCGAATATTCGCCTCATACAAAATATTCGAATAATTGAATATTATTCGAATATTTGTATGAGGCGAATATTCGAATTGCAAACACTAGTCGGGACACCGCAATGCACCGCTGCCGCTGCTGTGGGGTATTGCACTTACCTAACAAGATTGGTGCGAAAGAGTCCACCGTGTTTGCGCGAGCGCTTTATATAATATGTCATAGTAAGACTTGGAACGGCAACTGTACAGTCGATGAAATAAAAGGATCGCCTTTTGAACCTTCTTGTGTTGTGTGCTTTCTGGAACGCACGGCATGGAAAGCCAAAAAGTAGCGAATATGTATATTAATTCCTACACTATACCATACGTCACACACAATGTCAGCCCGTTTTTGAACGCATGTTTAAGTATAAGTATATAATCAAAGACTTAGGTATTTATAAACAAAACAAACAAGGTGAACTTCTACTAACATTTCCTAGAATACATTTTTACATTGAGCGGTAAATATTAAATTCAGGTACTAACTTAATTTCAATAGACCTAACAATTACTTTTAGCGTTTACTTGTCACTAAAACGACAATAATGTAAATTGAGTGCTAAAGTGACGTTGACCCGGTTATTTGACTGTTGATGACCAAATCTAAGGCGCGGTCACGCGCGACCGAGCTCGTGAGCGTGTTCTGCGATTAACGATTTGATGTTTATGAGAAATGTTATGGAATTTCTTTTTAAGAGGCTTATCGCGAAATTTGATGTTTTAGTACGATAAGGTTATTTTAGGCTGCCCAAAGAAAACCAGTTTACACAGTTTGAAACAGTCTATGCTTCGTTTGGCCCGAAAATGGTTTGTCCGCGGCGTCTCTTCCGCTACCTATCCTGTTGTTCTTATCTACAGGACGCATTTCTCAACCGATTCTCGTGAAATTTTGTGAGCAGGTTCATTAATTATATAGTATTTTTTGTCCAGTCACTTTCATATATATATAAAAAAAACAAAAGACAGGCTCGCAAGCTCTACAGCTGACAGAGCCACTAGTCAACAGAGCAATCGTAAAACGATGTTGAGCGAAGGTAATATTAATTGCGTGAGTTAGTAATAGTTGTCTAATTAAAAAATTTGTACATATTGCAAGATGCAAGACTCTTACAATATGCTTATATATAGCGTGAAGTCAAGTCTGACACCTATGCGAAGCAATATCAGAGACGCAAACTTATATGGCGTGCACTGTAGGTTAGGTGCGATACGTCTCAATTAAGCACTTGCCTTTGAAAGGGTGATAGCTGATAGCGACAGGTTATTCAATCCACAAAGACACGCCTAACTCTAGTCACTCGTTTTCATTGCATCTAGTAAGCGTTAGCGTAAACAGGCATGATATTTTACGTCACCCTAGGCCGTAAGTGGGATTTTCAGGAGGAAAAAAACTCACTTCCTGACCAAGGCAAGACGTAAAACTTTAGACAAACCTTGGGCGGTGAATTCGTAAAGCACAAGATCGCATATTTATGGTCCTCCGGTTCGAGCCACAGACACCTGCGATCTGGGGCATTCACGAACTCACCGCCCTAGGTATTTAATGTACTATTACTTGCTACCTACCAAAATTGTAAAAACTCCAAGTTGCAGCGCTGTTGCAGCATTTACGGCTGTGACCGACGGTGTCAGCATTGTGCACTGATGGCGACAGCTGGCGCGTCGCCAACACTACCTGTGCTCTGCACAACCGACATTTTACTAACGAGGACTAGTCTTTATGACGATGTGTTATGGTTCACAATGCGCACTGAAGTGTCGATGGCGCTGATAAAAGACAATCAGCGTGACGTGAGAAGCACTGATGGCTCTATTGCAATGTAGGTCGTATGTTGGTACTAGATACCAATCTTCACGTAGATATTCTCGATGAGCAAATTTATCAAGCATCTAGGCATCAAATGTCCTATTTTGAAGTTGCTCAAATCGAACGTAAAATGCCCTCACTCTCTTTTATATGCACACATTTTTGCCACTTCGTCAGATTGTTTTTGGCCTTGGCCATCGGATAACTGTCTGGTGTCTTAGGAAGTATAGATTTTGACCTTTTATTTAAAATGTGGGTACTTACAACTACAGGAACACGCTAATAATATCTGATACGACAAGCGCTTTTAAAGATATCTGACAAACTATAATGTTTCTACCGACGATACTTAACACAAGTTTAACTGAAATAGATTCGATGAAACAATTTATAAACATGGACATCAGCATGAAGCTATTTATCGATGCGGCCGCTCGATCAAATGTCGAGGCGACCTGTTTTCGTTTGCGGTCTGATGTGGCCGGCGAGGTTTCAATTTCGTCCCGATTCAAATGCTATCCTTACAGAGTGGATAAGTGGGAGGGAACCTTCAATTTACTTGCTAATGGAGATAGTTCATCCATTGGAAGGGTGGACAACAATGTACGAGAGGATATTATAACGTCTCAAAGAAACGGTGCGATTGTTCGGTTCTTGCAGTGCGGATCGCAATCTGTCGCGATATTCACGACTCAGCTCACCGCTCGCTCGTGCGTCAAGTCATGCCATTTAGGTTCATCATCTTTAATTCGTACCCATTGTACCTTACAAATACATTAAACTCCAAAGGTAGTATTTGAAGGTTTACTTCAAAAGGACGTCATCATATATTATATAAGTTGGTGTGATCATATTCAGTTTCAAAGTTTGCTATGCCTCTTATATTTACAGAATAATCTTCACGATACACTTAACGAATATAATGTAGAGGAGATAACAAACTTAATACTATGTATAACGTGCAATATCTCGTACGATAATGACGTGTATCATGTAATTACTGAGCCAATTACGTTAAGTCTGAGCAGCCACCGTTGCAGCCGCGATAAGATCACACCCGGGACGACCAACACGAAATCGTATCGAATTCCATTACAGTTACCTACACACGGGCTGACCATAGTAAAATACAAACCTAGAAGATTAATTTTCGGGCTCAAAATACCGCATTCTCAGAATACCACGCGCATAAATAGCTAAACTACCTAGTAACATTTGTTAAAGCGGATATTTCGTTTTTGTAAATGTCAAGTAGAACATGGTACTTGTACAATACAATTCAAGGATATTTCAGGATCTACTTTATTACTACAGTCACCCTCCTTTATTTCTGAGATCGTTATCTGATATATTAAATGAGGATCATACTTTGAAAGAGTTGTATTTCTAGAATTTCGGGGCAATGGACGGGGATGGGCCTTAGACTAGGTACATACTTAAATAATATGATCTCGCTGTTGCTGTGACGGGTTCAATAGTTACAATAATTAGCTACATCCTATTTGTAGTGCCCTTGCGTCACATGAATACCTTATTAATGTACCTACCATCTATCTTTTGTAATGTGATATGCAATAAATAAATAAAACACAAAAAAGCTGGGAAGAGACGAACACAAAGTATGCTATTGCTTTCGCTGACAAAAACGGGTACAATTCGTCGGTCAGATAGACGAATGGACAGACAAAGGGATTCACGGACAGTCGAGGATGACGGAGCCCTATAAATAGCATGTGTGGATCCCTAGTTAGATATCGCCATGTCGCCGGAAACTTCCCAATCACGCGGCCATCTTCGCCAGTATTTATCGCTGGCTTACGTTGCGCAACGCTTCCGCGGACACATCCGATCGCGAGCGAGTTTTATCTGTGAGACCGTTTCCTGCGACATGGTATGAATTGCCGAATGTCTTGATATGTCATCTTGACAGTTAATTAATTTTTAAATGACAGGAACTTACGTCTGCGCTTTCCCGTTTGCTGTTCGTTTGAATAAACTCAGCGGCGGTGCGGTGCAGTGTACGTGTTCTTGTTTCAGATCTCCTGAAGATTGCTGACGGTGATTTGTCCCTCATCTCGTGAACTCAAATGGTTGTTAATGTTGTTAACCAGGTTGCTCGACAGCCTCCTCTTTCGTGGAGGAGAAATATATTGTATTTAAGTATTTATTTACAGATAGGTATTGATTATCTTAAGGTGGGTGTTGCAAATATCAGGTCAATCCAGTTCTAAATATTACCATATTATGGTTCTGTTCAACGCGCGTCGAGCGAACGTTTCAGAACCAGTGAGAGTAGGGGAGACCATTTGCAGTTTTGGTGACATAGTTTTGGTATGCTTTTATTTTTTTAAATTTTGTACCTAAATATATTGTGCAGACATCCTTCACGTAGGTACGTTTTAATATAGAAGAGTATGAGATTATATCCATTGGTTTTGTACAAAAATAGCTTTCAGTGAGAGATGGGTTTGTTACATTACATTCATCTCCAGGTGATTGGAGAGTGTGGGATCTGCTTTTGTCTCTGGCTGTCAACACTGCGAGTCCTCAAATCCATAAAGGATTGGTAACGCGTTTATGATTCTTCTGGAGTAACAAGCGTCCCTGCGGTGTGTGTGTGTGTGTACCGTGTATAAAATAGGTCTACAGCGGCCGGTCGCACGCGCAGCTAATGGACCTTACGCAGAAGAGGAAGGCTAACGTTACGAGACGTGACCCGCCGGCCGGGGCGGGCTCGGGTTACCCGTGTTGTTTACGCGTCGCCGACGTCACGTATCCGTCTCGCGTTTCTTTTGTATTAGGTAATATTGATGTACCAAAGTTTGAGATATATTTTTTCAGAATTATTGGAAGCAGTTATAGAGTCTTATGCCGCATGAGACATACTCCTTAAGTTGCTTTTTACTTTTTACATGAAAGTAAGTATGGGGTTGTTTGTCAAGTCGTTTTTGTATTTGCTAAAGTGGAATCCACAATTAGGCGAACTAAACTGACAGGTGAAAATGCACAAATATGGCCACGGTTTGGCCAGTGCTGTTCATATTGCGAGTATGTTTTTTTGGACAATTCCAAAAACTTAATCGAAAAAAAAACCATAGGTATAATTATCGAACCATATACCTAAAATGTGACCTGTAGAGGTGAACAGCCAGACAGCTGGACATCCGGACATACGAAAGAATTCTTGCTCAAGCTGAGTCGGGGAACTTCGTTCGCTTCGCTCGCTCGTTAAATTATGCCTAACGACTGTACCCTGGGTGTGACATCAGGCTCGAGTGTAATCTCTCCCAGTCGCCCTTCGAGTGAAAGTGATTGCCACTTCCATTGATTAATGGTGCACGGACTCGATAAGCGGTCCCAATCTAAACATTCCTGTTTCATTCACTCCCGCGAGATATCGGAGTGCGTCTCTGTCTAGCGACTGGTCTGGGTGCAAATGCGTTTAATTTGCATTAATAAGTCAGCTTTTATAATTATTTAAATTTGTAGTTTAATACCTACCACTGGTTCCGAACACGCGGCTAATTATAATACTTTGTAGTTTATTACTTTGTTGTTGCTTTGAAATATTCGTTTATAAATGATGATTGAATAATTGCATGGTCGTGATCTATGCAATTAACAAATATCGTGACACAAACTACGCTACACAGCAGTGTAAAATCGTCGATCGATAATTTTGCGTGTCGACCTTCGATATTATCGATTCTACATAATATTAACACGCTAAAACGTCCAGATCAAGTTTCAGGGTTTAATTCCGGAACGTTAATGACTCGGTGGAATTTTATATGAATTGAATGAAATTTTTAGTCAAACGGAGGCCCGGCACGCAAAGCGTTCACTGAAAGAAATAAACAGTGAATCCTAATGAAATATCAGTAAACTTAACTGATAAAACAGTAAACTTAACTGTTTTTTCAGTTAAGTTTACTGATATTTCATTGGGATTCACTGTTTATTTCTTTCAGTGTTCAACACGCAGGTTTTCAAAAGTGTGGGTAGGCAGGCACCGAGTTATAAATAAAATGGATACTTAGGTACTGGTTTTTATTATTACAGTCTAAAATGTTAGACAATACATATGTAATGTATGTACATTATTCGGGAGCCGGTTTTCTAAATTGCTCTAAATTAGGGATGTGTCTGCCGCCGCCGTAAACATTGGAAAATATCTGGCAACGGCCGTCAATGTTGCCGGCAACATCGCGGTTGTTGCCGGCAACTTTGAGACTGACAGTCACGTGCAGCCGCATAATGTTTGAAAAATTAAAGTGTTAATGTTTTAGTCACCTTACCTGGAAAAAAGTTGACAATAGCCGACTTGGGCTGAATGCGGTTTCCGGTATTGCGGAATAACTTATGGTTTATTTTACAGTAGATTCGTAGTCAAAAGGTCATATAGACCATGAACTCGCACAGAGATAAGACTTTTCGGTTTTAGCTTAGCCCGGCAGTTGATGTGGGGTTCACAAAGATACCGCAAAGTCCGTCAAAGCCGTCAAACTAAGTTTACGGTCGACATTCGCTCCGAGGAACTTGACAGGCGAAGCTATTCAGCAAGTTATTTCACACCGATAGCTAGCTATCGATTAACATATATACCTGTGTGGCTGTGTAAATATTGTCTGGGCTAACGTAAAGTGAGAAGTGGCGAAGTCAAACATTGCTGGTAAATATGTATACACGAGTTTTGTCCTTGTTGCCATGTAAGTGTAGGAGAATGTGCTGAAATTATCTACCAATTCTACCATATACTTATACTATCATATACCTGATAGTGTAACTTAGTGTCAATAATTTACTTTAGAAACAAAGTTTTAACCGACTTTAATCAGTAGCCAAATTGCCTTTAAAATTTAAAGCGTTCCCTCGATTTCTCCAGGATCTCATCATCAGAACTGGATTTTGGTGACAACGGGACCAATCTGGAAGTATATGCTTTCAAACAAAGAAAGAATTTTTCAAATCGGTTCATAAATTACCGAGTTATCGTGTAACAAACACAAAAAAAACATACAGTCGAATTGAGAATCTCCTCCTTTTAGAAGCCGGTTAAAAATGACGATCATAACATCATAATCAGCCTATATACGTCCCACTGTTGGGCACAGGCCTCCTCTCATGAGGGGGACAAAAAATTCAAAAAAACCGGCCAAGTGCGTGTCGGACCACGCAAAACGAAGGGTTCCGTGCCTATTAAAAAGGTCGTATCGTCACAGAAATTTTACGGCACTTACGTCCTTTTCTTTGAGGAAGGCAGTTTTTCAGCAATATCTCGAAAACCTCTGAACCGATCTTGTTCAAAACAATTTTCGGTGAATGAAATTAATAAGCCCTATGTCCATGAATTTTTCCATATTTTTAAAATACACCGTTCAAAAATTAGAGGGGGGGGGACAGAATTTTAGTGACTTTCGGGGCGATTATCTCCGACCCTATTCACTTAATCAAAAAAAATGCTAAGAAACCTTATATTTATTTTGAAAGACCTATCGATTGATGTGCCACACGGGGGGTCACAATGAAAAAAAAAATTTTGACTTTTATTTTTATGTATGGAGTGCACCCCTAAAAAATTTTTTTTTTGTCATTTTAATTACAAAACTATGTAGCGGCTATTAAAATACACCTATCCTCAAAATTTTATTCAAATACACCTTATAGTTTTCGAGTAAAATGCCTGTGACATACGGACAGACGGACAGACGGACAGACGGACAGACGGACATGACGAAACTATAAGGGTTCCGTTTTTGCCATTTTGGCTACGGAACCCTAAAAACGAAAAAAAAGAAAAAAAAAGAAAACAACAGGGAACAGGGGAAAAATGACGATGCTGGTAGATTTTTGCAGGAACTAAAACATCTTGAAATAAACTGAGACTCAGTATAGCCTATTATTCATTCTACCTATTGCTGGGCACATGCCTCTATTCATGAATGAAAGGGTAATGTTATGATAGGAAATGATATAGTGGTCCCGGAATGGACGCCCAGAGCGCTGTGAATTTGTAAAACATTCTAATTTTTAGTGCCAGCTAAGTTGCCATAAGCTATTTGTAGTATTTGTAGCATTTGTTTGGCTCTATAATACATTTATGTTCAAATTAGGACAGTTACATATGTCGAAGCTTGCAGGATGTAAATGAGTTTTGTCCTCGCTTGCAATAAAGTGTTGGTGCGGGACACACGGCTAAGCTATACGACAGTAACTTACAATTATAGAGATTAACTAGATTAGGTATAACCCTGGAGAACGTCCACACGAGCCGTATTCAACATGTTTTATGAAACCTGGGGATATCGCTATTTCATTATTCCATAATTAATTCTATAACATCATCCACCGATGTACTCCACTTTGTGTTTATCTATCAAATTGCAAAAATTAAAATCGCCGTTGATATCTTTATCGCGATGACATAATGTGTATACGAAAAAAGCATTTGGCGATAACATAGCAAATGCAAATGCTTTAACATTGTAGAAGTTGTGGCTTTCCAGCGACTTGTGAGTAGGTTGAATACTTAACATATGTATAGTATTTCTTTGTACATTATTTACATTATTTATTTATTTAAACTTTATTGCACAAAATACAAAAAATATATGTACAAATGGCGAGCTTAATGCCAAATGGCATTCTCTACCAGCTAACCATTGGGCTAAACAGAGACTTATAACAGGTGCAAAGAAAAAAGTATGATAATTTCTGTTACGAATATACTTGAGGAGAGAGGAAAACAATACAAATGTATTATACACTACATATAGACATACATAAATAAAAATATATAAGATACATACAAAAAGATATTAATGAATGTTATTGTATTTTCTTAGACTTCAGTGTTTGCTTTCTTCTATGTTATTGTACACGGTGTAAGTTTGTCTATCTCGTTCTACCTTCCTTCCTTCCACTCAGTAGCTCAAATGTTAGCTGGAAGCGATCCCTTATAGGGATAAGTTCGCCTTTGTGCCTACTTTAATCTGATATCTACATGTATCATGTTTATGTTTTAACCTTATTGTGTACACTAAGTGTTTTTCTGTTTCTCTTTTATCTATTCTTCAATGTACCTCCACTCCTCTAGTTATATGTACCTACATAGAGTGCTTACATACATACATAAGAAAGTACTACATATATTCAATTTTTCCAGGCTCTAATTATAATCGTCATGTCCCGAGCTCTCACGAGTACAAGTCGAATTGGGCTCGTGGCTTAATATTACTGACGCCACTCCGAGCGTGTTTCGCTGACGCTTCCCATTTTGGTTTCGCAGTATTTACTAACTGTAGTTTGCTAATGCAGCTGCGGATGTGTTTGTTGCACTATGCAGTTTGTTTGTTTAGAGCAAATTGCTCATGTTATTAAGCATAAGTTATTGTGTTACTTTATTCTCAATGACAATAATAGGGTACAGTTGACGTCAAATATGTATGTACAAAATTGTAATAATATTTTTTGACATCGAATGTACAGTGAGATAAAGTACCTAGTGACTGTATGTCGAATTCCTGAAGGATTTGGGAGAATTCATACATGGAAAAATTACTTTATTCGAGGTGCTCTTGAATCTTGAACCAAGAAATTCATTAGAAAGATGTTAAATTATCTCGAACGAAGATATCCTTGAACCAAAAATCTAAACGTTTCATTCAAGATATCTATTGGTGGTCTTCCCGACACATTTCTTGAATCAAGTTGTGTTTTTGAATCTTGAACCAAGAAATTCATTAGGAAGATGTTAAATTATCTCGAACGAAGATATCCTTGAACCAAGAATCTAAATGTTTCATTCAAGATATCTATTGGCGGTCTTCCCGACACATTTCTTGAATCAAGATTTTTTTTGTTTCTGTGTAAGTATACCTTTTTTTTATCAGCCGAAGTATTTCTGCATGTCCAATTGATTGATTGATTAGCAAAATATCAACCAATGACACACCTGTTTATGGTTGCATTGCATGTTTCCAGTTACTATGTTGTCGATTGTCGAGCAAAAACGCGTTCAACCTCTCACGTCTGCTCGTTGGTCACCATTATCTCATTACCGGAATATCTGCCATTGCTCCGCTCACATTGTCAATAACCGGCTTACAAACCGGCCCGCACCAGTTTTGGACGGTTAATTAACTGAGATACAAGGTGCGTGACTCCCGGAATTGGCTTTCGGAAAAAAGGAACGGTGCAGCGAAAGTTGTTGTGTAAGACGGGTGTGGTTGGTGCGCCCACACCTCACCTGATCCTTTGCGAGTCTAAACTAAACACTGCGCCTTTGCTGGGAACTTGGAAAATTAAATAATTAAACGAAGACTGGTCTGTATAAGGTATTCCAAACGTCACGCAACACTTGTATTAAATATAGAAAACAGATTTTTATTTGTTATAGAGTAAACGGTTTAGGGTTATGTATTTATGGAATGGAACATGTGTTAGTACTTTTGCTGGCCCCGTAGCATGGTTGGCCTTGTCACGCGATAGGTGATAGGATAGAGCGTGCGTCACTGGCTGACACCGTTCGATAGAACGAGACGACGCTCCTATCTTGTCACCTATCGCGTAACAAGGCCAACCATGCTACGGCTCCTGCTTCGCACATTAGTCGCACCATGCGGGTGCCTGGAGCTGCGGCTGAGCTGGCGGCGGTGCGAAAGCGGGACAAGTACTCAGTACTTGCCAATTACTTGTTTGTTCCGCTTGCCGTGGAGACGACTGGGTGTTGGTGCGCAGAGGCCAAAACCTTTTTCAGTGAAGTGGGTCGTCGTCTGCAGGAAAGAGGACTGGATCTCCGCTCTGGGTCCTTTCTGGTGCAAAGGTTATAGCCATAGCTGTTCAGCGCGGCAATGCGGCTAGCGTAATGGGCACATTTGGGCACAGGAGGGACGCGGGGCGGGTTGTTTGATACTTAGTTTTAAGTTTAGTTTAGTGGTAATTGTTGTAAATTGAATTTTTGTACATGCTCTGTGTTATAATGAATAAATGATATTTAACTTTTATGGAATAGCACATGGGGCATATGGCCTGCACGTTTTTTCTGGGACTTATATAGCTACACACCCTCTTGTAGAAATATTCCATGACCATTTTGCATACAATTTTCTGAATTTCGTTGAAGCGTCGTTGAATTTCCTCTTTCAATGCATCTCTGGTCCTCACAAAGATGACGGCATAGTTAGTCCATATTTAAATTAATTTGAAAGAGCTGAGAGCATTGGACAATGGATACACTATCCTGTCTCCCTTTCCGAGCATATTGTGTGAGTTGAACTCGGTTATTAACCCTCCGCCTGTCCAAGCCATCGACAATCAAGCGTCTCGTTACACCCCTTTCTGATACAAGCGGGTTGGGCGTTAGACTGATTAGAGGTATCAGTAACAGAATACCATCATTAATAATGAGCGCAATGTCGCGAGGGGGCGCCACAGTGACGCAGTAAATATATTAGTGGCTATTAAGATAAGTCTTATCGTCAGTTTTTTTTATTTCGAGAAACTCCGTTCAATCGACCAACATTTTTTTAAATTTAATTGTTGAATCTGCTCACAACATTTCACGAGAATCGGTTGAGATATGCAACCTGTCGAGGAGGACAGCCGGACATCGGGACATCTGGACTTTCGGGCATACGCCGACTACTTCAACTTGCGCTTAATATTATTGCAACAACGCGTGTCTGTGAAGTGCGTCACATCGAACGTTTACACGGTTTTGTTTACTGATTCAAGCTATATATCTACTGTGACAGTGAAGTGACGCAGAAATAATGGGGTCTGCAGTCAACGGGTTAACGAGTCGCGGGAACTTAGACACATGCGGGGGTACAGCTGGTACCGTGGACTTAGATAATAAACAACGTTTTATAGTAAGTAAACAAGTTTGTCGGCAGCTTATTACAGTTTTAAGAAATAAGCAACACTGGCGCAATAAATGGGGATATTGTAATGTAATACAGGGTGGCAACATGTCGTACAATGTTTTTAACATAATATACAGGGTGCCACATTTAGATCGGTCAGTATGGGAAAGTCTGAAACTATAATACATACGAAGATCTCTTCTTTGGAACCATAGCATTGATTTTAGTAATAAGAAAAACTGCATTCATACATTTAAAAAAAACTTGTACTCAGCTCGGGAATCGAACCCGGACGTTTTGAAAAATAAAACTAACACTATTTCTATTTAGATATCGATTGTGTAGGTCTTAAGCAGTAAACAATATATTTTATTAATATTAGACATCATGTTTCATAGTAACATTTACTGCAGATTTTCTTGTTACTAAAATCGATGACGTGGTTCCTTGCCTAAGAAGAGATCATCGTATATCTTATAGTTCTCATACTGACCGATCTAAATCTGGCACCCTGTATATTGTGTCAAAAACATTGTACGACATGATCAATACAAAAACCGGCCAAGTGCGAGTCGGACTCGCGCACGAAGGGTTCCGTACCATTATCAATAAAAACTGCAAAAAAATCATGTCTGTTGTATGGGAGCCCCAGTCCGACTCGCACTTCGTCGGTTTTTTAGTATTTGTTGTTATAGCGGCAACAGAAATACACAATCTGTGAAAATTCCAACTCTCTAGCTATCACGGTTCTTGAGATACAGCCTGGTGACGGGCGGACAGCGAAGTTTTAGTAATAGGGTCCCGTTTTTTCCGTTGGGTACGGAACCCTAAAAATCGATTGACGGAGACAGCGCTGACAAACACTACTTAATTCAAAATACAAAAAGTGTAGTCTTCATAAAGATGAAGCGTTATAGTCCAACACTTCTTGTCTGTTCCTGATAGAAGTAAGGTGGGACCGTCCATGTCTGCTACGTTAGGTAATCGAATTATTCAATGACGTGTCCCGCCGGTCATGCCCCCGCCCCCCTATTCTGTAACTTGTTTTAAGCTCACCTCAACGCTCACCCACAATTATACCTACCTGGACACCGCGATGCGTAGTAAAGTAACCAAGCGTAGGTAGAGGTCTAGTTTCGTAACAGGTGACCGGTGGGGTGAGCCGCATTTGCGCGTAGCGAATAACAGCCCTGTTTCATGTCCGCATCCCTTTTTAAAGACAGATATATGAAGGCTGGGAAATCCCTATGATTGAGTTTAAGTGTCCTAAACTACACCAAGAGCTACGGTAGCGTAGCGTAGTGGACAGGCATGCGGCTGTCAAGTGGCGGTCGTGGGTTCGAATCCCGGCTCGTACCAATGAGTTTTTCGGAACTTACGAACGAAATATTTACCGTTAGCTTTTCGGTGAAGGAAAACATCGTGAGGAAACCGGTCTAATCCTTTCACGCAAATAGGCACGTTGGATGTCGATTTTCGGAAATTGCCCAGTAGAAACTATCTAACTAACCTAAACTACACCTATTTACTTTCGGTAGCAGGAAATCCTGGAAATTGAGTGCACCAACGCAACGGTGCACGTTTACAAAGATTACTCTAGCTTCAGTGCGCTTGAGACTTTAGAGTAGCAATGTTGCAGAACATTCTAAAAATATCAGGAAAGTTCTCAGAAATTTCCGGAAACTTACATGAGAATTTAAAAATAAGTTTCCTTTAGAAAGTTTCTGCTGGGAATTTTTCATGGATGTATCATTAATTACATGTATAATCTATTATACTTTAAGCAGGCAAATTAAACAGCTGAATTGATAATGTATGTATCCAGAGAGTTTTTGACATGTTTTCAGTGTTTATAAAATTTAAGTTCTGAAAACTTTCCTTATTAGAATTTTCGCAACTTTGGAAACTTCTCCGCGGTGCATTGCTTGCTACTATATAGACAAGTCTATCCTCCGATGCAAAGTCAATCGAATCTAGATTCTAGAGATCAAAGCATTCTAGGACGTGCTCACAGTCGAGTTCATCATCATCATAATCATATCAGCCGAAAGACATCCACTGCTGGACATAGGCCTCCCCCAAAGAGTGCCACAATGACCGGTATTGCGCCACCCGCATCCAGCGGACTCCAGCGACCTTTACCAGGTCATCAGTCCACCTTGTATGGGGGGCCTACCCACGCTGCGCCTTCCGGTGATCGCCACTCGAGAACCTTTCCGCCCCAACGGCCATCGGTTCTACGTGCAATGTGCCCCGCCCACTGCCACTTAAGTTTAGCGATCGGTTGCCTTGGTTCTGCTTCGGACAGCCTCATTTCTGATGCGATCACGCAGAGATACTCCCAGCATAGCCCTATCCATTGCCTTTTGGGTGACTTTGAGCCTTCTTATGAGGCCCGTAGTAAGCGAAAACGTTTCCGTGCCATACGTCATCACTGGCAACACACACTGGTCAAAGATTCTCGTCTGCGGAATATTGGACGAAAAGATGTGCCGTAGCTTCCCGGACGACAGTCGAGTTGATACAATGTAAAGTTTTAAGACTTTTATATCTGACGGAGGAAAACCCAGAGTAGGCACAGCACAGCAGGAGATCTCCAAAAACGGCAAATGCGGGGCTGCCTCATACGTCGAAACAAAAACGCTTCCAAAAAAAATGGCTTCTTAAAGCCATTATATTTTTTACGCATGGCAGCCCTGAGCAGTAATGGCGTAATTTACTCGCGCCAATAAAGCGCCCTCTACAATTTCATAGCGGCGGTTTACGTTCACGACTGTTACTTTTATCGTAAAAGGACGTAAACGCTCTAAAAATATATACATACGTGTGATGTTTTGTACATGCTGTGGAGTTTTAAAAGCATATTCGGCATCAAAACCGCAGGCGACTCCGACCGCAAACGCAAAGTTAACTCTGCAGTTCATTCGAGCTGTAATGTCTTGGTTATATGGTTGTGTTTGGTGTGACCTGTGGGGACCAGGCCTGGGGTCTGTAATAACGTCTGTAATGGTCACATCCGCAGGGTTCCGTGAGTGCATGCTACCCGAGCAGTCATTTGGTACATGGTACCCGGTTACCGTGCGTAGCGTTAGAATTACAATGTGTCGCCACACGGACGTTCATCCCAGGGCTCCACGCTGCAGCATACCGATATTATTTTAATTATTACGTGCTTATATTCCTCGTGAATAGGATCAATCAAATCAAATATCAATATTTTCGGCCAACAGAGACCCAAGAAAACGTAACCAAAAGTGTACTCTAATGAGGGCTACCGTTTTTGCGCTCACCAGTTGGCGCCACCGGCGTGTCGGGTCCAGAAGTATAGCTGTTAAAGTTTATCATTACGGGTGTGGGTTATATGTTATATCCACAATAGCGAGAATGAGAGACGTAAATTTGTATTTACATATATTTACACTTTATACATGTTATTGCAATTAATTTACACAAACAAAAGGAAAGCCATATTGTAGGTACATTGCTTGGCTACAATTATAAGAGAGCTAAAACAAGTACGCATGCGCGATAACATAAAATCATAGAGTAAGTAAATATTTACAAAAAAGGTTGTCGCCACACGGGCGTTAAACAAAATTTACATTTAAATCAAACTTAAAAGAGTAAATCAATTATTTAAAATGTTAATACTTATTATTATTACCCCCGATTTCATTTTGCACCTCTTCTTCTTAAATATGCTTTTAAAGCACTGACATTCAATGACCCGTTACTCATATTTGCCATAATTGATGTCAGTTATGCAAAATATTCAGAAGACAATAGACATTATAGATAAACTCACAAACTATTGCATTTGACATTTTAAGACCCGACGCGCCACTCTTCACTCGCGGTAGCCCTCATTAATCGCACTTCTGTACAAACAAACACTATATCCCTATTGCATTTAATAGTAAGTACCTTGGCTGATGTTTTAGAGGTAAAAACTAAAAAGTGCCTATCCTAATATCCTTTTCCAGAACTAATTTCCGCGCCTCAGAACATGATCTGCCCCGCTATTCTGTAACTTGTTTTAAGCTCACCTCACCGTTCACCCACAAATATATATTTGACGCCGCAATTCGTAGTAACTAAGAGTAATCAGAGGTCTAGTTTCGTTAGGCGTGACGGGCGAGGTAAGGTGAAGCGCGAGTACAGAACAGCCCTGAGCACTAAGCAAACAAAAATGGCTTACCTTTACACCTCTGCACGGTAAGTTTACATCAGAAGCATACACAGCAATTATGTAGGTTCTTCATACTTCGATCGATTTACCATCTCATACATTCTGTATTCTGAGACACATGAAAACGTCCCGTCTACATGACAGTATGCAAAGGCCGACCAGTTAGAGACAAGACGCGTGTCATACGATATAATCTCGCCTCGTGAATAAGGGCATGCATGATCCATCGTGCACACGGAATCGTGTCGGACACACGCGACACAGAGATGGCGGATACCAAGAACACGAATGTGTTTATAGCAGAGCTTATGTTCTGTTGCAGATTTTGGTAATATACATATATAGTCCTCCTGATCGATTTCTATGACGGCGACCCTACATATTAATGGCTACATAAATATGGCCACAGAATCGTGGGCGTGGGCAGAATTTTCTGGCTGAGGAAGGTAATCCCGAAAACAGGGACCCCCGACTAGGAGAAGTATAAAATGTGAATGATGTGTTCACCAATTGGGGTACGTAAGTGCCTAAATACCACATAACCATAAAATGTAACTCACTATTATTATGTACTCTGTTGGTGTCCCGTATAAAATAAATAAATAAATAAAATAAATGTATGAAGGAAGCAAAAGAAGTATGTACCTATGGGACGCGGACTTTTTGGCGTTCTTTGGTCTCTGCCAACCCCAATCGGATGGGCTTATGTATGTGTACATTGGTGTCGATTTAATTTATTTCATCTCGTTCACATCCTCATCATCACCGTCCTAGCGATTTTCCGGTTTTGCCCCAATGGAACCTTCGTTCAGCGAAAAGCTAACGGTAAATATTCGGTACATATGTTCCGAAAAACTCATTGATAAGAACCAGGATTCGAACCCACGACCGCCGTCTGACAGCCGTACGCCTGAACCACTAGGCTACCGTATAGCTTTCACATAGCTCGTTCGCATCCTATAGTACATTGTTTCACGAGGGGCGTAAGTGGAATATTGCTAACGAGAGTTTATCAGAAGCCCGACGCCGAAGGCGGAGGGCTTTTGATGACTCGAGTTTGCAATATTCTTACGCCCGTGTTATACACAATGTTTTTCATCACATTTGCGAGGAAATAAATAACAACTAAAGACAGAACAATGTAAGTTTCATACAGCAGCACCAATCAAAAATTGACAACTTCACTTCCAGATCAGTGCTAGTAGAGCGCGCAGTTCAATATTTCAACCAATCACAGAGCAGTATTCTTGCGGGGCGGGGCGTCGTGACCAACTAGATTTTTTTATTCAACCAATCACACAGCAACCAGATTCGCTTAAGCCAATCATAGGGTTCTATATTTTAAAACTAAACTTAACAGCCCGTGGGAGGTAAAACGGCTATAACTGCTCTGCACGCTCGCAAGTAATAACGCCATTGACGAGCAAGTGTGATGAAAATGAATTAACTGAGCGCGTCTCGAAGTGAGCGCACGAAACAGATTGATATGTGATTGGGAAACAACGGACAAAAATGGTCCTCCCGTATACAGTGTTTAGGAGACCGCCATTATGGCCCGCTCGGAATTCATCCGCTAAATCCGAAGCTATTGAGAGTAATGTAATGTAATGGCACCACGGCTGCGGCCCGCGGCCACACGGACCGCAGCCATTTGGATTCCAACTGCCACTTGGTTGCACTTATTATCTCTGAAATATACGAGTAATGGGCACCTTTAGATGAGGCAACTGTTACCTTGCGGAAAATACCATACTAATGTGTACTTGATATGAGATTGACTCAAGCGTTCTGCTGAGGGGTGATTATGTTTCTCGAATGTACGTTAGGAGAACTCAACTGTCATTTTTAGGGTTCCGTACCTCAAAAGGAAAAAAACGGAACCCTTATAGGATCACTCGTGCGTCTGTCTGTGCGTCTGTCACAGCCGATTTGCTCCGAAACTACTGGACCGATTGAGTTGAAATTTGGTAAACATATGTAAATTGGTGACCCAAAGATGGACGCGTAAAGTAAATTAATGAATTCTGAACAAGGGGGCCACTCTTGGGGGTAAACTGGAAAATTAAAAAAAAAGTTTTGCAAACTGTATTGTGTGACACATCAAATTAAAGGAGTTGTTGCAAGTATCTTAGATATTTTTTTAAATAATTTTAGCAAAAACAGATTTGAAGTAAGTAATTTAGGAAAAAAGACGATAATTGACCATTCCCCCCCTTATCTCCGAAACTACTAGGCTTAAAATTCTGAAAAAAATATGGAGAATAGTTCCTTGCCTAAAGATTACAGGAAAACCTATAAGAAGTTTGAGTATGCAAAGCAACGGGAGAATTCTCAATATTTTTCGGAACCCTCACCACGCGAGTTGAACTCGCACTTTTTTAATGTTCAGTAATCTCAGTATGTCAGCCGATGTAACTAAATGTCATTTTTTGAATGGGAAAATTACAGTTTAGTTGTCCTAACGCTCTTCCAGGTTTAGTCTCCAATGTAGTTAGATTTTGCTATGTGTGTGTAAGAAAACCAGGTGGGCTATGGCAGAGAACACCATGGACAAAATACAAACTACATAGTTCGAAATAAGAAGCAATCGGCCGCTTTCTCGTGGATTGAACGCTATACTCATACAAACAACAGATGCGATTAGTTTTAGACTGAGTGCGGAGCTGTAATTAGAAGAAGCCGGATCAATACATCGTAAAGGACTCCAAGGAACCGACAGACAAAATGAGTGGTAGTACGTATTAATTAAGCCATATCGATTTACTTTTGTTCAAATGGAGATATTAATGGTTTCCCAGCTTTATGATACGGCTGTCTTTTTTCGACGTGACGTATTACAATACAATTGTATCATCAACATCATCATCATATCAGCCGAAAGATGTCCACTGCTGGATATAGGCCTCCCCCGAAGAGTGCCACGATGACCGGTCCTGCGCCACCCGCATCCAGCGGACTCCAGCGACCTTTACCAGGTCATCAGTCCCTTGTGGGGGGCCTACCCACGCTGCGCTTTCCGGTACGTGGTCGCCACTCGAGAAGCTTTCCGCCCCAACGGCCATCGGTTCTACGTGCTATGCCCACTGCCACTTAAGTTTAGCGATTCGGAGGGCTATATCGGTTACCTTGGTTCTGCTGAGTTTTATTTATAAAGATGTTATATTTATTGTTAATGAGGATTATTATCGCTTCGCGATGCCGCAGGATCAAATATATCATATGTCCATCCGAAAAGTCCATTCAATATGACAGTGAAAGAATTTTTGAAATTGGACGAGTAGTTCCGGAGATTACTGCTTACATAGAAACTTACAACCTAACAAACTTAACCTCTTTATTATATTAGTGTAGAATACATTCGCTACGCCAATTCCAAGCGACTTCGCCTGTCCCTTACCAAGCACGAGTATTAACAAGTGTTAACAACCGAGATTTTTACTTCATTTGCATAGATAACTCGACCATATACTATTCTAAATCGGTTAATTAACCGCGTTCGAATGGGGCATTTTACTGGTTTATTCATTAAGGGAATATATGCCTTGAAGGCCCTACCCCGAGTGTCGATAACCAAAGCTTCTATTACTAATGCACAGTCATTATGGAGCTCTTAAAAAAGTATCAGTCGAGAGTAAGTGAAATCGTTTATTTTAGCATGAAACGAGGGAGAAATATAGACAAGAAAAACCATTCTCAATGTTCTCGAGCTGTCAGAAAGATAAAATACAGATACTCATCATCATCGTCATCGTCATATCAGCCGAAGGACGTCGACTGCTGGACATAGGCCTCCCCAGAGTGCCACAGTGACTGGTCCTACGCCACCCGCATCAGGCGGACTCCCGCGACCTTTACCAGGTCAGGCCGCGCCTTTCGGTACGTGATCGCCACTTGAGAACCTTTCCGCCCCAACGGCCATCGGTTCTACGTGCAATGTGCCCCGCTCACTACCACTTAAGTTTAGCAATTCGGAGGGCTACCTTGGTTCTGCTGCGGATAACCTCATTTCTGATGCGATCACGCAGAGAAATACAGATACTGCTACAATCATATCATAATCATAATTCTTGCTTTTGGCTTTACCGTAGTTGGGTAGAAATACTAAAAAGGGGACCGGCCGTGGATTTTACTTCTACGGCTCATTATTTGCAATTGTGAATCGGTTTGTGCATCAATGTGTCTTGCTTTTTTCTTATAGAGAGCGCTTTTCAAAATGCGAATAATTTCTAGGCATCCCCTTATCGTCCTAGGTACATACATCCTTTTCATTCCTAGTGGTCGCCTAGCCGAGCCGCGGGCAGATGCCGCGACGCGATACCGGATTGAATGCTCATTGTCTAGCAACAAGCTTGTCTAATTACTCCAGTAAAAGGAGAATTATCCCACGTCTTTCTCTGTTGATTGGTTAAGAGCAAAAATTACTGCATTCATTCAGAAATGAATGTAAATGTAGGTAATTCTTCATTCAAATTAAACTCAAGTGGCTCCCTATCCGTTATCGCCGTTACTCTCACATTATTTCGCTTCTGTATAATATCCTTTTTAACCCTGCAACCCCCCGCTATCTCAAAGAACGTTTTAGTTTTTTAAATTCTGTTAGATGTTCTAACAATTTGCTATTAACTGTGCCTTCATCATCTACCAAATTTTACAATAGTTCGTTCACTATTACTTCTATCCGACTGTGGAACTCTCTCCCTCTTGACATCAGACAAGCAAAATCTATCGGCAACCTCAAATCCCTTCTTAAAGAACATTATTTGTCTCTCCCCTAACCCTGATTGTATTTTTTGGCTGACTGTTTATGTATCATTATATTTGTGTTTGTGTTATTTGTATATATGTATGATTGTACGTGTATGTTTATATATAGAGGTATTTATGTACGTTTATTTTTATAATTTCTTGGTTTTTGATTAATAATATTCTCTGCACCACCTACTGCATAATCTAGTTTTATCTCTTTCTCCGATACCCAAAGGTTGTCTGGAAGAGATCGCTCTTCAGCGATAAGACCGCCCCTGTTGTCTACCTCTACCTACATGTTATTGTATTGTTTCTCTCTGTAACTGCTTTGTTTGTGTGAGGTGTGCAATAAAGAGTATTTGTATTGTATTGTATTGTAATTTTTACAAACGTGTTCGGAAATGTCGTCTCTATGTCAGTAGTAAAACGTACACTTCCCCAAACATTGTTAGTCTTCTAACAATTTTAACTTGTATAACAGACGTAGGTAATAATGAACGCCACATTTGGTAAAGGCGTGGTTAATTTTAATGACACGTTGCAGCATGTGCATCCGCGAACCACAATGCACGCCACGCTGTGCCCATACGTAACGAAACGTAATTATACTCCGCGACATGATTGAAGACGGCACAACACAAGTCATGCCGGCGTCTTTCCTGCCTAGAGGTCTAGTTTCGTAACGGGTGACCGGCGGGGTGAGCCGTATTTGAGCGTAGCGAATAACAGCCCTGTGTGCGCTTACAAGGGGTATGGTCGAACTCACAAGGAGTCCTTTAGGCCCATGTCTACAGATTCCCAATTCTAAAGATTCTCATGTCTACAGATTTCCGATTCTACAGATTCTCATGTCTACAGATTCCCAATCCTGCAGATTGTCATGTCTACAGATTCCCAATACTACAGATTCTCATGTCTACAGATTCCCAATTCTACAGATTCCTAATTCTACAGATTCACACCTTAACAGTAACATATTTCTACTGATTCTTAAGTAAACAGATTCCTAACAATACAGACAGATTCTCGTACAGCTGAGAATCTGTCTGTATTGTTAGGAATTCTTTATTCAGATTCTTAACTCTACAGAGTACCATTCTTAAAAATAACCAAATTTTGCTTACTTTTCTCTTGTAGCAAAGGGCTTTATTATTATTCTTCTTATTTCTTATTGTACTATTGGGAATCCGTAGATTTGAAAATCTGTAGAATTGGGAATCTGTAGAATCAGAAATATGTAGAACTGGAAATCAGTAGAATTGGGAATCTGCAGAATTGGGAATCTGTAGACATGAGAATCTGTAGAATTGGAAATCTGTAGAATTGGGAATCTGTAGACATGAGCGAATCTGTAGAATTGGAAATCTGTAATAGAAATCTGTAGAATTGGGAACAAATCCAAGGAGCTACACAGTCGCTTTAATGTCACGTTAAAAGTTTAAACTGCGTGGTGTTAAGTTAAACAAATGAAATCGACATGAATGTATCAAACCCTACTGGACTCGACTACTACTCATTTATTGAATTAATTGTAATTAGATCGTATTGATTCGTTCCTTAGTATGTAATGTACATTTAATTGTATTTAAATTGTGACTTGTAAAATGCTTATTTTACCAATAAATGATGTATTCTGTAAGAGTGGGATGCACTCATAAACATGTTAAATTCGGTGTATTTTATTTTATAATAATCAATATAAACGATGTATACCTATATATAGTCCTCCTCGCCGTCTCTGGCGACAGCAACTCCGTTGATTATTCATATACTAGCTTCTGCCCGCGACTTCGTCCGCGTGGAACTCGTTTATATCATAACTCCATACAAACTTTCGCCCCTCATTTCGCCCCTTTAAGGGATGATTTCCGGGATAAAAAGTATTCTCTATGTTAATCCAGGCTATACACTATATGTAAGAAAAAATTCATCTTAATCCCTAAATAGTTCTCGCTGACTTAAAAAGGTCGTGCTCGTGCGTCGTTGTGCATATGTAAATAACATGGAGCCGAGTTTGACTTAAGCGCGTATATCGTATTCTCCGCTTTCCGGGATAGATGAGACTTGTCGTGTTTATTATGAGCGGTATCTCCAGTTACCGCCGCCAGTGAGATGCTGACAAACACCACTCGAACTAAACCCGACACCAGCCCCCCTATTCTGTAACTTGTTTCAAACGCGGCTCACCCCGCCGGTCACCCGTTACGAAACTAGACCTCTGCCTACGCTTAGTTACTACAAATCGCGGTGTCAAGATATAATTGTGGGTGAGCGTTGAGGTGAGCTTAAAACAAGTTACAGAATAAGGGGGCTGGGCTGTTATTCGCTACGAGCTAATGCGCCTCACCCCAAGCATCACGCCTAACGAAAATAGACCTCTACCTACGCTTAGTTACTACGCATCGCGGTGTCAAGGTATATTTGTGGGTGAGCGTTGAGGTGAGCTTAAAACAAGTTATAGAATAGGGGGGCTGGGCTGTTATTCGCTACGCGCAAATGCGGCTCACCCCGCCGGTCACCCGTTACGAAACTAGACCTCTACCTACGCTTAGTTACTACGCATCGCGGTGTCAAGATATAATTGTGGGTGAGCGTTGAGGTGAGCTTAAAACAAGTTACAGAATAGGGGGGCTGCTCTGCTGCAATTCACAATGACTACTTTTTTACAATTGTCATGTCACCCGTTTTATATCGTGTCTCCGCGTGAGATGACAACTACACGTAAGGTACCTCCTAATGTTTGATATCCTACTTTCAATAATCGATAAACCTGTCACGTTAACTGCTGTAAATTAAAATCCCATAAAAAACATACCATGTAAAAACTCTTCCACCCTAAAAAGTTGTGAGATTATTTCGTAGAGCCAAGTCAGGCAGTCTTATTAATCTTTATTTGCATGCTAAATAAATTTTTGTGACTTTTGTGATATTATTTCCAGCTGCATTTATAAATTTGTATGTATTTATAACACAATAACCTACAAAAAGAAGTGAGCTCCCATAAAAAACATTCCATGTAAAAAATATCCAAGTCTATTACCCCTCATTCTAAAAAGTTGTGAGATATTTCATAGAGCCAACTCAGGTATTCTTAATAATCTTTATTTGCTTGTTAAATAAAATTCAGCAACTTGGGAATCACACAACTCTACTGCATTTATAATTTAGTTGCATGGACTTGGTATGGAAATGTTATTTTACCAACCGCAAATAACGTTTGTATAGTTTTCTAGTGCATTATGTACATCTAATGCTAACCGCATGGAAATACATCTTATAGTGCACTGCACCTATTGTAATTACTATTTGCAAGAACTACAAAAGTAACTTTGTAATCGCATGTAGTATTTGTATAGGATTACAAACTTACTTATGCAGTTTGTACATCTCTGAAACGTGACTGAAATGACAATATTTTTAGGTTTTTTATGAATTAATAAGCTAAAAACTACTTAAGTTTCAATTTTGGAGCTTGTGGGTCTGCTAGAAGTACGTTAGAATTATGTTCTAGCTTTAGCCACCACTAAATTACAAGATGTTGAAAATCACATGAATGGCTTCGAGAAGAGGAGGGTACGGGCGTGCCTCTTTGCTTTGCTCGACTTGGCGGGGGCACTGCCGTGCCCCCAGATTGAAGGTGCCAACTAATGGAACAGTGGCGTGCTCCGGGACATTTTCTAATAAAATTAGAGGTCAGACTTACACTGGTACGCTTTAGGCAAGCTTTGTGAAGCACAGAGCTTACCGACACTCCAAATAACCAATTATGGTTGACCTGCGATTATGTATAGTTCTTGAGAACTTGGAGGTCTAAGTATTGTAGACAGTAGTGAGACGAGTTTGATCGGTTGTAAATCGCACACCGGTAATCAATATGTCGAATCTTTGCTCCGATTTCATTCCGTTAATGGCCGATCCAGTTTCACGTCTCCAAACAAGCTTGAAACTCTCTTAAGAAGAAATTAAATGAACAGAGACGCAATTCCATATTGTTTTTATACCTCGACACATTGCGAATCCTGTGACTAGACACAGATATCACGAATCATGTTTACTATAATTTTGTACAACTCGAAAACTTATTTGACATTTTGCAGACATCGAAACTCTTTACAATTTGTGATTAATGTGGTAATGTCACGAAGTAGTTATTACGACTAGTCGAATGGTGTCCCAAATGTAGCGTGACGTTACCTTACGAGACGGTCACAGTTGCGGAACACGAAATGTGCTGTTAAGTTTCTCTTTTGCACAAAAAAATCGTGAATTCGATTGATCTGGATTGGTCACATAATCGATTTGCTTTAATTGTTGTTGAGTCTCCAGAATTTCATTATAGACTGCTGACAGGTTCTCGACGTAAAAGTAGTGGAAATAGTTTCCCAATAATGTTTGCAGGTTTCCCTCTTCCTCCCCCTAGGAGATGGATTTCATGAACTAAAGTATCCTATGCCTATCGGTTTTTTTTGACGAGATAACTTATTATAAATCGATGAACGCCTGCTGCACTCGAAAAAGTGTGACATATTGTCCCGTTCCGTACGCCGCCTGCGCGCAAATATCAACGCACAGCCCAAACAGCTGGTTCTAGAGATTCCCAATTTGGCACATAGGTTTCTTATAAAGGGTGCACTAAGAAAGGATTTTTCAAAATTCACCCTCTAAGGGGGTGAAATGGGGGTCCAAAGTCTGTATGGGGAAACAAGATTAGATCGACTATTTTATTCGAGACTTCACAGGAGTATTCCTTACGATAAATGAGTAAATACATGTTTCAGGTCTTTGAGAATTCAACCCCTAAAAGTGTGGTGACAAAGTCTTAAAATCAACATGGGTGGTCCAATTCAAATTTATAAAAGTATGCAATTTTTCATCAATGTTTTCTTATGACGTTATCACGTAAAATTATCGTCCGTAAACCGACTTTAGAGACAATAATTTTTATTCGTGGAGAAAACCTGGGAACCAGGTATCCAATCATCGGGGGATGACTGGGTTTTGCGGTGTATCTATCCACTAAAAACTCTACGGCGGCCGGCATCTGCGCTCTCATGAGTCAATGAGTCTCATGCTGAGGAGTCCAGGATCTCATTCTGAACGCACTGGAGCCCCCCCTTACGTCTCGCCACATTTGGCTCGTCCCAAGCTGGAAAAGATCTTCTTCGCCTACCCTGGGACTTCAGCGTTCAGCTTGCTTGCTTGCAAGTTCTAGAGAAAGGGTTCAGAAGACTAGCTGTGAAATGGTACCGACAGACAGAGTAACTTTAGGATTTGAGATTCAAGATGCCATCAAAACTGGGTGGAATCTGAAACGGGCCTGTCTTTAAGATCTGCGAGAGAGAACTGAAAGGGCAAAAATATAAAATTTGCGCAGGGCGTACGTAACTTTGATCTTTGAACGGGCGTCATCCATCCTCTTAGTTTCATAAGTCATCCAATAACAATTCGACGTTCACTACAATATTACGATTGCTCTTCTATTCTGATGTGCATTGTGAATAAGTGACAAACGATCTATATAAAATACGTACAAACCATAGGTGTGTGACAGATGCAACACAACACGCCGCGACGTCACCACTCTGTTTGAATGAATTTCGGATTTCTGTTTGTATATCAATGCTAGCTTTTAACCGCGACTTTGTCCGCGTGGAACTCGTTTATATCGTACTTTCATATAACGTTACACCCCCCCTTTCGCCCCCTTAGGAGATGACATCCGGGATAAAAAAATGTTAGTCTTTAAAGTATTTGTATTTTGTAACTATGGGCCTTAGTTGTCTGAAATAAATGGTTTATTATTATAAAAAGTCCAATCTTATACCGAATTTCATCTCAATCGGTTCAGTGGTTTGAAAAGGTAACAGACAGACAGACAGAGTTACTTTATCGAACGAGCGAGCGAAGCAAACGAAGTTCTATGCTTCAGCTTAGGCCGAAAATCGTTGTCTGTCCCCCAGTTCTGCTCTACAAATCGCATTTCTCTACCGATTCTTGTGATTTTTTTTTCAGCAGGTTTGGTTTGTCAAGTAACTTTTTCGAAATAGTAAAAAAAAAATTTTTTTTTGTTTAAGTGGACTGGTTTGCGAGTTCTACGGCTCACAGATTGTAAAGGCGGTATACCTTTACATTTAAAGTCTAGTGCTAGCCGAAACTGGCAGGTTAGCAGTAGGTATTTGAATTTAGAATAGTTGTCGTCTCTGTCAGACGGGAAAAAATGATTGAGATTCATTATTGAAATCGCGGTCATCACAGCAGGAGGCTATAAACTATACATATTTAATATTGTACCGAAGCTATACCGAAAAATCCGCATACCCTAGGCGCCGTACAGCCTCTAGTTCAATATTTACAATACAGCAGAAACTTGCCGTATCATGAATTTGGTATCAAAACGCTGCAGTAAAATACGAGTAGGAGTGGAGTGGACGATCTAATCTGCAATGATGTCGGCGAGTCGCGCTCGGGCGGAGATGACGGCGGATAACATGCTGATCCGCCGAGACGAGCGCCCGACCCGTAGCGACGCGATAACGTCGAGGCAACGTGTACAGGGCGACTTTCGAGGGATCAAATTACTTACAAATACAAATAATTGATCGAAAACGTATTTTACATTTTCAATAAATCATTATCTGTGTTTCAGATAAAAAGGAGGACCAATGTAACTATTTACAAACATAAATTTGAAAACTACAATTATTCATTTTAGGTAGTTGTCAACTACAACGATAGACAATTTTTAGATGCTAATAACTTTTAACATAAGCAATATTTCTTAAAAATCTAATCGTACAGATTTAGTTTTTCATTATATCTACAACATATCCAAAAATTATAAAAATCGAACTATGTTTACGGGGTGAAAAACGTTATCGCTTTTTGTATGACAATTTACAGGTTCACAATCCTGTTAAAGTTTAGGACTGAACGTGTGAAATGTGAAATATTGAAGCCACTGGACAGTTAAAAATGTGACCCCACTCGGCTGCACGTTTTGTCATATTTCCTAGAGCTCTCGATGGACGTACTCGTGCAAGCGGAAATAGAACCGCTCGCTAAGCTATCGGACATAGGAGAGTGCTTACTGAGCTCCCTCCCTCACTGAAATGCGATGAATTTTTCTGACGTCTAGTTTCATTCCATTTCGATGCTTTTAAACTATTTTAAAGGGTTAAAACTCTTAAAAGTTTTTTTTTTACTCTATACAATTTCACAGCATTACAGTAGGTACTAGTAGGTACCAAAGCACTGTGAAACAAAAAATAATACGCAAAAGAAACAAATAATTAGGTTTAGTACCTATGTCGAGGAAAATCTTCAAATAAAGTAAAGTGTAATCCTGGCCTATTTTCCGTACAGTTAAGGGCACCCAACCTCCGTCAGGGGAAACATAAACTAAAAATGAACGTGGGAAACACCGCTCTCATGGAAAAAAGCTTTATGGTTATGGCTCCAAAGATATTTAATAAGCTTCCCGAGACACTCAAACTAAAACCAACAAATAATTTTAAGTACTTACTAAGTCAATTATTGATAGGGAAAAGTTATTATAGTATTAAGGATTACTTTAACGACTAGGCACAGACATTCGCCTCTCATTGCATTATAGATATTTATTGACATGTTAATTATAATTGTAAACTAATTCGTATTATTCTATTGTATGTTTAATGTTAATTTAAATTTATATAAACGTTGACACTTAAATTCGGATTCTATTATGTTGTATGTACAGCTCTTTAATGGTTACGTAAATAATTTTAATCATCATATGTTATATACCAAATTTTCGTACGCCACACGGCACATCATAGCTGAACTGAATACTTATAACTGTCACCTATTTTTACCTATGTTTGACGAAATAAATGATTTGATTTGATTTGATTTGATTTGAAAATATTTTACGTGACACCTATAGAGAATTGGGTATTTTGTATAGTAACTCGTGCACTTAAAAAGCACCATTTAGTGAAGCATTTACACAAAAAAGCCGGCGAATGGAGAATCTTTTGGAAAGGTTTAAGACAGCAATAAAAATGGCAGTTCATGAAATTCTTTTTTACAGATTACTAATTTTATTCACAACCCAGATCTTCATGAACGTGGCGAGATCGAAAGCGAGACGTTTTGTGTAGTTTGTGGCTTTTGCCCCTTGTGCATGAATATTGTATTAACTTAGGTAGCTTCTTTTTTAATAAGTAGACTTTGTACTAATTGATTAAGAGTAAGTACTTCGAGAGCAATTCGAGCAATGGAGAGGGCTATGTTAGGAGTATCTCTGCGTGATCGCATCAGAAATGAGGCTATCCGCAGCAGAACCAAGGTAACCGATATAGCCCTCCGAATTGCTAAACTTAAGTGGCAGTGGGCGGGGCACATTGCACGTAGAACCGATGGCCGCTGGGGCGGAAAGGTTCTCGAGTGGCGACCACGTACCGGAAGGCGCGGCGTGGGTAGGCCCCCCACAAGGTGGACTGATGACCTGGTAAAGGTCGCGGGAGTCCGCTGGATGCGGGTGGCGCAGGACCGGTCAATTTGGAACTCTCCGGGGGAGGCCTATGTCCAGCAGTGGACGTCTTTCGGCTGATATGATGATGATGAAGTACTTCGTAGTAATGGTGGATTTGTCACAAAAACGAAATCGTTTAGCGTTATGGAGCGTTGCACCGGCCGGCGGCCTTCCGCCCGCTTTCTCAGACAAATCAATTACCGGTAGTTTTTTTCAATAATGCGTCTTGAAAAAGGGCAATAAAAAGTAAAAACGAAGGCCGACGTACAAAAAGTGGGTGACGGAGCGTGTCACACCCCGAGCGAGGGCCAAAAAAGAAATAAACACCTCGTTTCACGTGTAGTTCCATTTCAAGACTGAGTGCTCAAGATTCTCGATAGATGGCGCTCGAATATCATCGGTTGTCATCCCCCAAATTTGGCAGTGTCCAACCACGTCTGCACGTCTTTGGCCGTCGTTTTCTATTTTTCCCCTGACGAGAATCGTTGGGACTGTCCTGCGTCACCGAGGCTAGAACTATGGACCTTCGTCAGTATTGGGCAGCGTGTTCGTCTTGTAGATGACCTAAAGGGCGATCGCGTAACTTTTCGAACTTTCGAACAGGACATATCAACTGTTATATGAAGGTGAAAATTACAGTATAGTACCTATATCCTAACGCGCGAATTGAATAGAATAAAATTGTTATTCATCGCTGCCGACCCTAATCTCATTTCAAGTGTTTTCACTTGTTTCTACCCCTGAGCTATCATGTCATAATGTCATGTCAGCAGCTGGCACATTGTAATGCAAAAGCGTTGAACCGAATACGGGCTCTGCGGGATAACATTCATTTGTCATTCGACCAACACACTGTATTCACACGGCGCGAATGACTTTTAGCAGTTTCCTTGGACGCCGCTCCACTGTCAACGAATACGTTACCCATTTTAGCGACGTGTTTCTAAAAGAAATACTGGCTTCAACACGCGGTCTCCATTCCAATTATAAAATAAATTACTTTGAAGTCGCTCAAGGAGACGTTGAAAGTAAACGATTGTCCGTCTGTATACTCCCGCTGTTATTCTTTAATCAGCCAATGTAAAAAAACTTGTCCTTGCTTTAATTTGACCTCTAGATCCGTAATCACGACGATCAGAGAACGAGTTGCCGCCCTTGCCGGTTTGTCAAGTGGACGAGGAAATTTTTCATTTTCAACAGTTACTTCTCTTCGAACTCAAAATCGAAAATTGTTATTCTAAGTTATGGTATTAAATAAATTATTCTTATTGTTATTTAATTATTATTTACTGCATTTTCATATTGTAATCTAATTTCTTATTATTCCGACATTAGTTGCAACTATTTAGATTTATATCTGCTATTTTGTTGTTGCTCGTTGCCATGTTTACGTCCCCTGGGTCACACTTTAAAACTATGATTTTATGGGGCTTAAATCCATTAAAAACGCGTATTTTTGTTATATTGGTAAATCCATTCCATGGTGGGGCAACTCCTTACCGTGATAGGAGCCCACTCTCTCTAAGAAACTCTGTCACTGTTCTCTCTTGGCTTACCGGGATAGAATAACAACAACAAAAAGTTGATTGACCATTATAATTTCTTTATTAATATAGTAAATTCAAAGATTTAATTTAAGTGTTAAATTAATAATAATAAGTTAATGAATATTGAATTCTTTTAAATTTAAAATGTATGTTTAATTTAATGACAATTCATTGATTCATTGATCCTGCTAATAATATAAATGCGATAGTTTGGATGTTTAGATGTTTGTTACTCAATCACGCTTAGACGCTTCACACTTCACGTAGATAGTTTATAGCCTGGATTAAAATATAGGATAGTTTTTATCCCGGGTCCACGCAGACGAAGTCGCGGGCGGCAGCTAGTTGTAAATAATTTTAAGTTAGGTAGGATACTAAGTCTTATTTTGCTATGCCCTATTCAGGGTCCATGTCGTTCCAATTTTACAATACCACCAATAAATAATATAATGTATGTAACGTGGGTGGATTGCAATAAATAAATATTGAATGAAGGCTATCCATAATACTTAGAGAATAATTTAGAAAATAAAAAAACCCGACTGCAAAAAAGCTATCTTTAGAAAAAAAAACTGAAAAGAAAAAAACAAGTTCAGTAGTCGAGAACATTGAATCAGTTTCATGATTAACATTTCGTATGTCAATTTGGACCTTGGAGACAGCAACTTCAACAGTCGGGACCCATTAAAAGTCTAGGCTGCGGCACTAATGTTGACGACAATAACGGGTCCCGACTGTTGAAGTTGCTGTCTCCAAGGTCCAAATTGACATACGAAATGTTAATCATGAAACTGATTCAATGTTCTCGACTACTGAACTTGTTTTTTTCTTTTCAGTTTTTTTTTCTAAAGATAGCTTTTTTGCAGTCGGGTTTTTTTATTTTCTAAATTATCTTTTTTTTATTTAACACTTTTTAGTTAGTATTAAAAGACGGCAAATTTCGCAATCTTGTCATTTCATTGAGGGAGTTAATATCGTGAGGATTATTAAGTACATAGCTTGCGGTGGTCTAAAATACTGATAATTAATCCATTTAGAGACCTAACGCGGCTCAAAACTATATATGATTGACCTTTTGCAAAAATGCGTGAACTTAAATCAACCACAGCTTGGTCTAAAGTCGTTCCTTGTAGCTTATGCAGTAACATCCCAGCACAATATCAACGGCAACTCCTTTGCGTCGCGCAGTGCAGTATTAATACTGAACAGAATTACTATAACTTTATAACGTTATAGATTTTAAATGGTCACTCTAAATGAAAAACTGTAAGAGAAACCTATAACTGATTTTTAAATACCTATTCAGTGATACCCCACTCGACATATTTCGTTAACTTTTTTTTTTTTTTTTTTTAAATTTTGGCGGCTGGTTGTCGCCATATTGAATTTTGATTACCGTCATGTCTTTAGTGACACTCGCAAGAGTAAGACGGTTCGATTGACGTAAGAATTATCAAAATCGGTTCACGCGTTTGGTCTCTGGAGTGCCACATAGGAACAAACATACATACATACATACATACATATATAGGCTGATAAACACATTACCCTCCTTTGCGTCGCGCAGTCGGGTAAAAACATTCAAGTAAGACAGTGTTTGCACACGTTTAAGTCAAGAATAGGAAACGGAAATGCCGTCCAATAACATTGTTAGTCGTCCTGTAGTTATAAATTTAAGTTCATTAGAACACTTTTATGAATATTTGAGTTGGGATCTTGTAAGTAATGGATTTGGAGCTCGTATTGTATGATGCACTGCGATACGAAGCGTTATCGGCCGCGCCTGTTTGCTCAGTTGAAGAGCACAAACATGGGTCGGCTTCCACACATCCGTAGCCGGCGTCACGCATTCCCCCATCCGCATCACTTCACGCCCCATCCGTGCCGGGAGAACGATTCGTCTCGCTCCACCATCCATTACCCCTTTACAACAGAAGCAACACGAACCTCACAGGTTGAAACAGGCAGTGGACGTCGCGTAGGAGCGTCGGCCCGATTCACGGTTTACGCGATCGGTCACGGCTCATATTGGAGCCGGGACTCGCAACCTTTCTGCTACGTCACACTTTAATTTCCATACTTCAAACTCTTCAAAGACGTTTTAATTTCATGGCGAGTTGCCCGGCTCGGCGTCTAGCTGAACTAGAGTCACGTACGTAATTGGACTTGGCTTCACGGCCGGAATTGTAGTCTCGATCCTGCCATGAACGTACAGTCAACTAAGAGAGATTTTTTCAGCTCAGGTTAAAAAAAAATACACAACCTTATTAGTAGAGCCTTTTGGAGAGATATTTTGAGAACTTTACCAAAATCATATTACTTACATACGTGAATGAACGTACTATCAATTCAGCGCTAGCAAACAGACAGATCTACATCAGAGTAGAGTTACTTTCGCATTTTTAATATTTCTATCGACATAGTCTGGTAAAGTCTGGTTTAATATGGTATGGTTGGCAGACGACCGAATAGCCTAGTGGTTGGAGAACCTGACTATGAAGCTTGAGGTTCCGGGTTCGATTCCCGGTCGGGGAGATATTTGTATGATGAATACGGATGTTTGTTCTCGAGTCTTGGATGTTTAATATCTATATAAGTATGTTTATCCGTTGTCTAGCACCCATAGTACAGGCTTTGCCTAGTTTGGGACTAGATCAATTGGTGTGAATTGTCCCACGATATTTATTTATTTATTTAATAGTGGCAGTGATAAAGAGCAAGAGATACACGTCTTTTTATCTTGTCAGCTCTCTTGTGTGAGAGGGTGGAGATGGGTGTATCCCCAGATACTTTCTACCGCCACGATTGGCTAGCCAGACAGCGTAAAAAACACGACCATTTACCAGCTGACACGATTCCCGACTTGTCATCCGATCTGGGACATGATTGATAGCGCGGCGTGTTGGAACACTTGGAACGCGTTTTTATACCAAGTCCGCGATAAAATGTAACGACTCCCGGACACAGAGCACGTTACAAGCATTCCCTCAGTGCCCGGAGCCTCATATTGTTCTTTGTTAAATTCCTCGTGTGTTTGCTTTGCCGTGCAAACAGGTAACGGGGTTCGGCCCGAAACTATCTTATTGCTACGGCAAAGAACTTAATTCCGGCTTAAAGGAGTCACCGGCGAGTTTGTTCGAGTGTTAACTTGAATTCGTGTCCAAGTTGTTAGGACTTGCGACTTGGATCGCCCAAATTCCGGCAAACCAGCTACATTTTAGAGCCGCTTGCGTTCATTGCGCGCTATATCTCACCAAGCTAGAGCCTTGTTTCTACGGAGACAGCAATGAGCAGCGTATGTTCTTAAAGTGTGAGTAAAGTCATGTTTGGTGGTGAGGGGCAGACGCGGTTGGCCTGGCATTAGGAGTTCTCAGGGGAGGTCGGTCGTGTCTGCTCCGCCCCACTCCGCTCCATCTTGGTGTTTAAGGATTACTCGAGAACTCTCACCGAATCAACTCAGAAGGTTCGAGTTACATATATCAAGTTTAGAAACGTTATCCGAAACATGTGGTGTATTTTAATCATGCATCCTACTCATCCTTACAGCCTGTAACAAGATCTGAAATGATTGCTAACCTTAACCTATTACCTATTCCCTAGTATCACACGTGTGATACTAACGTTAATCATCATGCATTGTTCTATGTTTGACGATCGATCGTTATCTAGAACTTGACTAGAAGTTGCTACAGAAAGCAACTTTTCTCAATGCGGACGAGAGACCTCAATTAATTTATTTCCTGGAGAACAGATGGCGATACTAATTATCTATTATTTATCATGCAATTTTCATTGCTACTGTTGTACTTTGAAAATATCTCTATCATTTACTAAAGTCAGTGCTTAAATAAATACAAGAACAAACAATAGGTGGGTAAGTAACCTATTATCTTATTTAGGATCTATCTTATTCAAATAAATGGTAAAACAAATAATGCTGCCAAAACTACACATAGTGTTCTTGGAATACTTAGGCCAATTGACCTAGAAACCAAGGATACAATTCGACATTGGTTTTAATAAATAAAGACAGCGCCAAACGAAAAATATAACCGTGACAAATGTTGCAGTTTACTGGTGATATTGCCACTAGGATACTAGGAATGACATGTGACATATAGACACTCGCGAGCAAAGAGATGGAATCACTTAGCGTTAGCCATGTAAGCGAAGTGATTTCATTTCTTTGCTCGCGAGTTGACATATTATACATGCGAAAGAAGTAGTACTACTAAAGCTCTTTATTGTACACAATCATCATCATCATCAGCCTATATACGTCCCACTGTTGGGCACAGGCCTCCTCTCATGAGTGAGAGGGAATGTATTGTACACATTAAAATTAACAAATGTAAAATGCAAGTACCAACTTATCGCTTTAAGAAAGAAAGTAACGTCGTTTGTCTATTTACCTTTTCACGCTTAACCACTAAACTGATTCAGAAGAAATTTGGTGTGGAGATAGTTACAAACCCGGGAAAGGACACCCCTAAGACGGTGCAATGCGGGCCAGAAGTTTGTATGGAGGTGCGATATAAAACAGTTCCACGCGAAGTCACGGGTAAAAGCTAGTAGTAAATATATGGAGGCTATGTCACGAGTTATCATTAAATACAGTCGAATGGCGTTCCTCTTTAGTCCATTCCAAGTTTAAATAAAACGTGCCTGGACTATTGACAGACGTAATGGACGGAATAATATTAGGCATTGGCACAATGATAAATGCCGGACGGAATCGCAGGGCTGGGCCTGTTCGGGTTGTCTATTTATCAACGCAATCTTATTTCATAATATCGATACTTTGAGGATGATATATTAAACTCATCAGCATTATACTCCTATCGTTTGACTGGGTTCGTTGTGCTCGTCGTCTGCTTTCACTTCGCTCTATTCCATACCTTTCCTTATGAATGAATGAATGAATGATTTATTTGAATGATTTATTTAAAATGCATGTTGATTGTTGAGATTGGGTTACAATTGCAGTTACACTTGCAGGTCTGATAGTCTCACCAAACCCTACCTTTACAGGCGTACAGTCGCCATCAGATATATCGGAGCGGCGAAAGCGTTCACAAATATCTGAACACGTCTCTATTGTCGAGGCATTAGAGACGTGTTCAGATATTTGTGAGCGCTTTCGCCGCTCTGATATATCTGATGGCGACTGTACATGCATTTGAACATAATAATACCTAATACTTACGACATTAGTTAAAACCAATTTGGAAAAAAATGTGTTGTAGCTTGTAGCTATCCCAATTTAGTTTTGTAAGCTCTATTGATCGGTGTGCTCAATTTGTCGATAACTATTGCATTAAAAAACAGATCTCGTGCTTTACACGACCTTCGAGGAGGTACATTGAAAATTAACTCAACCAAATAAAAAAATGCTTTTATTTCATTTTTATAATTGTATTAATTTAATTTACATTTTCAGGGTCAGTATTTAATATTTGACCTTATGCCACCATGACAATGCTCGAATTTCAAGCCAGCAAATTTTCTTCCGATAGAAAAATTGACGAATACTAAAAATCCTATTAGTAGGATCGGATGATAGTGGTAACAAATTTTTAGTGTTCGTCAATTTTGCTATCGGAAGAAAATTCGCTGGCTTATTATAAATGCGAAAGTTTAGATGTTATGTTTCTAAAAAAATGGTGCATCTTGTAGTCCTTGTCAATACGGACATTTTGATCAAACATGTTTATACACCTGAAACTTACCGATATAAACAGCGTGTGACACTATGGCTGAAAAGGGGGCCTCTACCACAGCGTAGTATAAATCCCCTACCAAGAGTGAGCGAATAAACATTCTCAATGTTAAAACCACACCGAGCAAACAGTACAATGTTCTCGCGTTGTGTGACACGTTATCTCAGCGTCCAGCGAGCGTGGAAGCGAAAGCGAGAAACAGATTAAAATATATTTGGGATAAGAAACGACGGATAAGAATAGTCCTCCCGAGGACGGCATTCACCGAACTAGCTGAATGGGCATCCACTTATCGACGTCATTTATCTTCGGGACACGCCCGGCCCCGGCCACTCGAGGAGTCACGTGATGATATTAGTAATATATCGAGGATTCAAGAAATATAAAGTCCATACATCCCACATGAATTTATTGCTATGATTTATAACATTTGTAACGTCACTCACCAACAGATGGCATGACCAGTACTGCCATAGAAATTACAGTATAGGAGGACAGCTTACTAGACAGCCCGCTGGATGGCGCTGCCTGTCGATTAGATGGCGCTATCGTTTGTTCGACGTAGTTTTAAGACCCCCAGAGCCGAACCACTTTTTATTTGCAGGCCAACGGACCACCAAGCCAAGACCGGCCAACGAATCCGCCTACAAAGGCCCCCGAAGACCGGTCCGTTATTACGGGCTGAGTAGACATCCGCCACCAGAGGGCCACCGCCCTGAAATGGCTACCTCCACAGCCAAGAGGCTGTGTGAGACGACAAGCGTGTGTGTTTTTATTTGTAAATAGAAAGCTAGGGACTAGTACCTTGCACGCTATACGCATTTACCTATGTTAAGTCGAATTAGTGTCGCTGTACTAGAATCTGTACTTCCACCCTTGCTGGGATACACTGTGAGAATAAACCATTAAAGAGCATAATCGCGTAAGTCAGCTGGTTTCTCTCCGCTCCCCCGCCTCTCCGCTGCTACACATTTTGTTAAATATAACAACAGGATATTTACAAAACGTTCGAATAGGATTTCTGTCGAACACTCTGAACGAAAGATATTTGCTATTATCTCATTCTAACAGATATCAGCTAATAGTCGTTGGCCTTCGCTGGTTTACTGTGTACGCGGATTTAAATTACTTTAGAACCTTGTCTAACCAGCATCAGCACCCAAGCCAATAATCTTCAAGATAGTTTTAGAAACTGTCGTGATTCCATACCATATTCCTGTCAACCAATTTTAGTACGGAACACTAAAACTTTAGTAACACGAGTTTTTGCCTGTAGAACCCTAAACGCTCGCAGCAGGTCAGTCCCGGCGGGGCGCGGGACTATTAGTCCCGGGACAAAGGCGGGATTACCGCGGCACTGCGCTTCAATGGCCACTGATTGCCAGTTGCGCGCGCGCCGGCACAGTATAACGAACGAGTAGTGCGGCAGACTGTAGCGTGACTAGCGTGGCTTGTATTGTATGTGTACGTGCGTGTTCAGATGAGTTATTGAGTCTTCAATCTCAATAACGTTATACATAGACGCTTGTACAGAATATACCTACCTAAATGAATTAATAATAAAATAAACACCAGTGAACTTTTTATTTTAAACGGTTAGTGTTTGCACCATAAGCAAATATCCAAGCATTGTTATCTCTCTCCGAACGGTCCTTCATGTCTTAAGATTGTGGTCATGGTGAGATTCAAAGCCTGGAACGGACAAGAGCGTTTTAAAAAAAAAGTGTACATGAATTTATTTTTTCAGAATTCGATTTGTTTGGGTTTATCTTGCTCAGAATCATTGATAGGTACTATCGATCCCTATACGAGAAAAAAGTTGTCCCAGATTTTACTATGTATGTTTTTTCTTCCAGTGCGTCTCACGACCATATAAATAAAAAAGACTGAATACAAAAATGTGCCGATCTGGAATGGAATATTTTGGACACTTTTTTTCTTGTATGAGGATCGATAGTGTCAACGATTCTGAGTAAGAAAAACCCAAAAAAATCGAAAGTTCATGTACACTTTTTTTGAAAAACGCTCACAAACTGTCTCCATCGCCACAGTGTGGGCATTTTCCTCAATTTTGTTCACTACCTTTTTATGAAAATCAGTCGCTGCTTAATAGTTTTTTAAAGCCCATAGTGAAACTCCCAACATATCCCGTTTAGTTTTCAAGTTAAAAATTACTAAACATCAGATCCATGACGTCATCAAAACATGTTTGTATTTTTATTTTCGTAATTAATGTCAGTAATGCCCCAATTTTTCGTCTCCAATTTAGGCTATTGAAAGCCCTGCTTAGACGCATTGAATGAATGCCCAAAGCACAACCCTATGTAGATAAGATTAGAATTACCCTACTTCATTTTATTGACTGTGTCATGGGCGTGAGCCGGCATTATTGCACTAGAATTAACAAATTTAATTGATACGATACTGTGCTGGCTCGGAATTATTACTGAACGCCCGTCGGCGGAGATTACATGTTCCATTCACGCTGTCATAAATTTAATATTTTTTATGTACAGATTAGTTTTGCTGCCATGAACCCGACTCCAATTATAGTAAACCAGCTGGGCCCGGTTCCTCCCGCGTAGATCGCACTGCCACATTAATTTCACAAATTTCAGGGGATTTTTGTTGTGTTACATGTGTTCAGGCCTTGAACTAAATCCATACTAAATGTTATCGTAATCAGTTCAATAGTTAAAGCTTGAAAAGGTAGGAAGCAAATAATTATAACATGAGTAATTGAGTATACATAGCACGTAATTTTGCAGAGATTATTGAACTAACCACTGTTACAACTTGGTTACGATTTTTTGTATAGCATGTTTTTGTATAGAAAGATTACTTTGAAACGATACTAATCATGGTGGTAATCGCTGGATGTGGGTGGCGCAGGACCGGTCAATTTGGAACTCTCTGGGGGAGGCCTATGTCCAGCGTTGACGTCTTTCGGCTGATATGATGATGATGATGATGATGGTGGTATTTTCGTATGAAAACATCAATCGAGATGCCAATGGTATTGTCATCGTATTATCAGTTGTTATGACTGATGAATTAACTTCAAACCTCCTAGTAAAAAAAACGATCTTTCCCGGAATAACGCTCTGTTTTGTTCGGAATTATCCCAGAGCAGTTTATATTATCTTATCTAGTTGAGGGCCCTTTCGGATACACTTTGACCCAGTGGGATCTTTTGTGCATTTGCCCTCCCCTTTGCGCTGCGCCGCGACGCTCCGCAGAGTGCGCGACAGCCGCCACAGTCTCCTGACCGTCGTGGCTGACAGATGGGACAGTGGCCTGATAAAGTACTGGTCCTCTCTGCATTTAAGTTTAGCACCTAAGATAGTTATTTAAGTTAATCTTAGATATAAGTTTAATTTTAAGTTTTACTTACTAACAAAATATGGGCAAACATTGGTCTGAAATAAATACATTTTATTTTATTTTATTTATTTACAGCTACTCCCAAGCTCGCTCCATCATTTCCACAAAGCGGATGATGCAGCTCAGTGGGAGCACCCTGAATTCCTTTGGTTGCGGGTAGCCGTTACCAAAGAGATTCATTCTTTGTCTGGCAAGGGCATGACATTCACACAGTAAGTGTTCCATAGTCTCATCCTCCTCGCCACACATTCTACAGTCTACACTGTCCGATAGTCTCATCTCGGCCAAGAGATCTTGACCCCGAAGTGACCTGTGAACACCCCAGACATAATTCTGAGTTGCTTCCTGCTGGATTTCCAGAGCTTTTTGGTCCAGCCCGAGTCCACTCTTTCTATGAAGAGCTTTGAGTACCTTAAACTGGCTTAAACCCGCCTCATTCCTCCATTTGTGTTGGTGTTTGGATTTAAAGGCCGATATTATGGTTCCCTGCGAGAGTCCCACAAACAGAGCAGTTTAACTCAGAACACAATTCTAACAAACATTTCACCTGGGTACATATCGTATCTGCGGGGTGTAGTGCGCAGACCAAAAGGTATGCCGTGAAACCCACAATGTCCATACAGATACACGTAAACAAAACACAGTGCACTATGTGAATTGAAACGCGATGAATATTGTTGACGTCTATCATAGTACTTCTACATAATTTTAACGTGGCACAAGAGTACCTTGACTAAGTCGTTGTTAGAATCTTTCCACGTAAAATAAACGGGTTCACATCTGCTATATACACTTGTGTGGCATGCTCACAGGGGGCACTTAGACTTAGCCGTAGGCCACAAAGAGCGCTATGTAGGCAACCGGGTCACGCGTCATCTAGCCGCTGAGATGAGATGAGCTCAGTGTTACGTGGCAGAGGCATTCCTAACACAATAATTCAACTAAATACTTCATTTAGTCTTTGGCTGTCGTCAGAAAGCCGCATTAATTTATTCACCTTAGTCACCCATTCCCTTCCTTATTCATAAAACTTAACAAACGTCTGTTAACTAAAATATCTTTCTCATAAACAGACATGTCAAAGTGACAAATTAAGATAAACTGATTGAAACGGAATTTTACCTAAAATAAGTTTGATGATCGTTTACGAATATGAACACTAATTATCGCTGTGTTAATGTTAATATAGCTTCAGTGTATAAAACGTCGTAATTTTTAAATGTTAATAGTTACGTACCTATTGTTGTCAACGTTTAGAGGCTGACTTCGTCAGGTTTTAATGACAGCTCATGACATGGTGATTTGATTACATCGGTAATTGGGAATGGATGAAAATTTTAGAAATGCCTGATTGGGTCGTTCTTCTTTTTTACCGACAATGAACCGAGGTTTTTCTGTTTTTTTGGTTTTTGAACTATCGAAAATTGTGGTTTAGAAGTGCGATTTAAAAAAAAAATGCATAGGTTTCTTCATTAGAACTAATTAAAGTTTCCTATCTGGCCAATATAAATATTTATTACGGTTGGTTTCTAAAAAAAAACATGTGACAAAGTGGACTCTTTCAGTGGGGACAGGGTCGTTCTTCTTTTTTACCGACAATGAACCGAGGTTTTTCTGTTTTTTTGGTTTTTGAACTATCGAAAATTGTGGTTTTGAAGTGCGATTTAAAAAAAAATGCATAGGTTTCTTCATTAGAACTAATTAAAGTTTCCTTTCTGGCCAATATAAATATTTATTTACGGTTGGTTTCAAAAAAAAACATGTGACAAAGTGGACTCTTTCAGTGGGGACCACATTTTGTTTTACCACTCTGTCACGGCATTCTACGAAAAAAAAAACATTTAAAAAAAATGCTAGTTAGAGAAAGTGAAATATTAAATATCACTAATTAATAAAATAGTATGGACGTTCATTCGAACATTATAAAACCGTAAACATCATTACTCAAATGAGATGCCGTAATAAGACGAAGGACAGGCTATTGTCGGTCGAAAAGAAGAACGACCCGACAACATTCTGGTTTAGCACTCTGTCACGGCATTCTACGAAAAAAAAAACATTTAAAAAAATGCTAGTTAGAGAAAGTGAAATATTAAATATCACTTATTAATAAAATAATATGGACGTTCATTCGAATATTATAAAACCGTAAACATCATTACTCAAATGAGATGCCGTAATAACACGAAGGACAGGCTATTGTCGGTCGAAAAGAAGAACGACCCGATTATGTTTTTGGTGATAGGAATAACCTTCCTTAGCACCAGAAATTTTTTCATATTTTTCAGCTGCGTCAAATTTTTTTGAAAAATATTAACAGTTTCCTCACTTACGTTTTGGGTCAGTTACGGCACCTTCCTTGATCGGTCTCATATTACAAAAAAATATATTAAATATGTGTGGTAAACTGACACTGGCAATGATATTGACACTTGCAGCAGCTATATTGATCATTACCAGTGTCATTTTACCACAGATATTTAAGATAGTTTTTTGTACTATGAGACAGATCAAGGAAAGTGTCTATTTACCGTTCTTGACCCAAAAAGTAAATGAGGAAACTGTTTATATTTTTCATAAATAATTGTCGCAGCTGAAAAATCTGAAACTTTTTTCTGTTGCTAAGGAAGGTTATTTCGATCACCAAAAAAATAATCAGGCATTTCTAAAATTTTCATCCATTCCCCATTCCATAAAAAATGGTAAGGACGTAATGGTATTGGTGAACAGTAAAATTTTGTTAATTTGTACGTGTGAACTTAAATTATATATTTATATCTTTCGTTATTCTCAGAAACTCTGAGTTTTTCAATAGCTACAAACTAGTTGATACTTACAAGAAATATTCTTTAGAATTTTTGTAAACATCTGTGAAATACAAATAACAAGACTATCAAGTTCGCGGCAACCGAACAGTGCATACAAGGGGGCCGAAGATCAGGCATTGTCATGTTCGCCGATGACACCTCGTTACTGTTCAAGGTTAATAGGAAAGATACTGAACTCATTGAACCAAATAACACCCTGTCCATGATATCTGACTGGTTTGCTGCCAATAACTTAGTGTTGAATCCGAAAAAAACGAAATGTATAAAATTCACACTAGCGAACTCAAATGTAAACTTAGCCTCAAATATTAAACTTAATGGTGAAACCATAGAATTTGTAAAGTCAACTGTATTCTTAGGTGTTACGTTAGACTCTAAACTGCAGTGGGGTTCCCACATAACTGCGATAGGAAGTAGGTTGAGCTCCGCTGCTTTTGCAGTCAGGAGAATAAGGCAGCTTACCAATGTAGCAACGGCACGGTTAGTTTACTTCGCTTACTTTAACAGTATAATTACTTATGGTCTTATTTTATGGGGATCAGCGGCAGATATTGAGACTGTATTTATTTTACAAAAAAGGGCTGTTAGAGCAATTTATAACCTCGGGTCGCGTGAGTCATTAAGAGAATTTTTCAAGGAAACAGATATTCTAACACTGCCGTCGCTATACGTATTTGAAATAATAATGTATGTTAGGAAGAATTTATACAACTACCCAACAAACACTGATAGGCCCAAGGTTACCAGAAGCGCAGGGAAGCTCAAAACAACTTTTTACAGGCTAGTAAAAGCAAAAAAGTCGTTCTTGGGAAATTGTATAAAATTCTACAATAAAATTCCAAAACACATTACCGAACTTACTGACTCTAAATTCAAATCTGTCGTAAAACGGACACTCATTTCAAAAGCATATTATAAGATAAACGACTACATCATGGATAGGGATATTTGGCAGCGATAAAATCCTGCACTAGAAACCTGTCGTAAAATAAATAGGCTTTCTACTGTAGCAATGTAATTTTAAAATTGTATAATACTCTGATACTGATATGATATATTGTATACTGTTTTGAAAAAATGACACCTCGCCGAGTTTATTACGCCGGTTCTTCTCGAGGCAGAGGTTTACTTTCCGAACCGGTGGTAGTTTATCGACATTCATAGGTGCATATAATATGCCTAAATTGAAGAATAAATCACTTTGACTTTGACTTTTATATTTTTTCTTTAGAAATTCGCCCATAGACAGCGAATCCAATTATTCGCAAGTAAGTGGAAGCTTACTATAGAAGTTGTGCTCGGAACTTACTTCCCGACGTGACTAAAGCCATACACTTTTGTACAACCCTAACAATAGCTGGAACAAGGTCTATTTGACACGACGTAGTGTAGTACAATCAACTAAGTTGATTTCTGAGCCACTTCGTACCTTGTCACAGTTACAATTATATGAGATCTCTAGGGGCTTTTATATAGATTTTCACTGTGACAAGGTACGAAGTGGCCCAGAAATCAAATTGGTTTACCGTACATACTGGTACGAATTTCTTCGCAGATGTATGGAGGTTCGTCGGCTGTCGCTCACGATATTTTCCTTGGGCTTACATGTTTACACACGAATGGTACAAGTCTTAAAAATCTTGTAAATAACGAGTGCACGCAGTCAACATCATACCAATATCATATATTTTTTACGAGTGAAATAGACCGCCATTTTTTACCGGCGCTCTGCATTGTAATATTCGTATGGTAATTCACTTTAGTGCACCGTAAACCCGCTTTTTTGTAACAACGGAATATTCATATTCATAATGTTACGACTGAATATATTGCTTTTGCTGTACGTGTAGTCGTTTTTTTTGTGGAGCAGTATAATATTTTTTTATTTATTTTTCTGTCTAATAACTTTACTCTTTAATTTGTGTAAAAACCAAAAACGATGTACTTCGTCGGGGGAATCACCGACTTCCGACTTTGACCTAGTTCGGAGGACAAAGGCAACAAACAAATGTATGCTCAACAGTAATGAACGGTTTTCCGGGATCTGTCTTCCGCAGAATCACCTCTTGACAACTTCACAGCCGCTCAGCTGTGTTGTTCTATTGTGCACTGTGACATTTGTGACCACTCAGCGTGCTGACGAGTCACCGCCTGCCTTTTTACAATTCTGAGACTGATAGTCTCCTCCCATAACCCATTCTCCAGTCCATCCAACATTCCACTCAATATGACTTTAATTTCCATCGCAGTCGGGGGGCCATCACCGGTTGTATTGTATCATGTTGTGCGTTCGGAGATGGTATCCGCTACGTGTATCCCTATAACCTCCTAAGCCCCATGGTCCTACTAAAAGAACTTATTCGTTCAAAGATATTTATTATCATTTTCAATTGGAACAGAGTTGCATTTGTTTAGTTTTATCTTTGTTTTGAAACAAAAGAAATTCCTATTTTCATTTTGGGTCTTAAAGAATAAATAATTTTTGTCTCAAAAGGCCTCTGCCCCACGCTTACCATCCAAAAGTCCGGAACCCCATGGTCCCGAGATCATCATCATCATCATCATCATATCAGCCGAAAGACGTCCACTGCTGGACATAGGCCTCCCCCAAAGAGTGCCAAATTGACCGGTCCTGCGCCACCCGCTCCAGCGAACTCCCGCGACCAGGCCTGGGGGGCCTACCCACGCCGCGCCTTCCGGTACGTAGTCACCACTCGAGAACCTTTCCACCCCAACAGCCATTAGTTCTACGTGCAAACTATAATATAGTAATAAATTTTCGTCTGTGACTCAATAGAGATTGTTAATTTAATTTTCTGCACCATCTGTCGTTTCGTACCATGAAGTTGAATCAGCGTTTCTTAAAGACCTTTTCTGTGTACGCAGTTTGTACAGTTCTGGCGGCCATTTATCTCCGTTAAATAACTTACAGAGTAATGCTATTACAACTTGAGGAAATGTGCAGACAACGCTACTGCGTTGTCTGCACATTTCCTAAGGTCTAAAAATGTGTATAGGATTTTGAGTCTTCTGCACTAGACATAAGTTTCAATATGTTACATGTTTTTTGATGTGAAGCTCAACGACGCAGTTGCAGCTTAGACTGCTGGGAGCACCGAGAGAACACGTTGGAGGGACGTAATTTTGCTACGAATAATCTCAACTCAACTAGCGTTTGTCAGTCACATATTTTGCCTATTAAATATTGTCATTCGATTTCCTACGTGACTTTGATGTGTGGGAATATGGTGTGACTGTTTGCTGGGCACGGGTCGGACAGAAACGGTCACGGATCGGGGTTACCTGTGAATGTAATCCTTCAAGAGGTTTCTCGTACGGTTTTAATACAATGCGTAATGTGTGCATTTTGAAATTGAAATCAACCGATGACCAATTAACATTGACCCCTACCGCTACCCCAATAGAATCCCACATAATGAAATATGCGTATTATTTCGATATATATTTGATCAACTTATAAAAACAATAAGTGCTCTCTCGTTCTCTCTGGCCGCACGTAGGTAAGTAGAGTGCGGCTTCCGAGCCCCGATCGTAAGCCTGTCCCTCGCCCTTTAGGGCTCTCCCGCAGTGTGGCGCCGCCGCCGCATAAAACTCACGGCGCGCCGCAGAAATCCACGGCGCGCCGCCGCAGAAATTCACGCCGCGCCGTGGATTTTTGCGGCGCCACGCCGTGAGTTTCTACGGCGCCGCGTCGCATCATACATAATACAACGATCAGTCTTCAAACAGATATCGACCATATCACACGTACCTACCGACATATTAGGCTCCTGTTGTTGTTAAGAAGATGAAAGAAAAAAAAGCAGACAATAAGAAGTTTTTGGGTTAAGGTGACGTAGGTCCATGGTCTCTCCCTCTCACTGAGCATAAGCGTGAGCGAGATGGAAGTGCGTGTTCGGTAGCGCGGATGTCATGTTTTTTAATTTTAAAAAGTAGTATTTCCCTCAAACATGATATTGCCGATTTTTTGAATTTTAATATGTTTAGCTTTTGTGCATAATTTGTTACGAATGTCTTAAGTGTATTTTAGACCTGGTTAGTGCTTTTTTTCTTTCGAGGGAAAGTCAAAAACTCAGGATTCGAATAGCTAAATGTCCCTCGAGAATGGCCTCAAGATTGCTAATTAAATTTAGGGCAGCCGTATCATGATCCAAACAAGCGCTATTCATCATCATCATCACCATATCAGCCGAAAGACGTCCACTGCTGGACATAGGCCTCCCCCAAAGAGTGCCACAATGACCGGGCCTGCGCCACCCGCATCCATCGGACTCCAGCGACCTTTACCAGGTCATCAATTCACCTTGTGGGGGGCCTACCCACGCTGCGCCTTCCGGTACGTGGTCGCCACTTGAGAACCTTTCCGCCCCAATGGCCATCGGTTCTACGTGCAATGTACAACAAGCGCTATTACTATTTAAAAATCCGTTTTCTGAACCTACGTCACCTGAACCCATATCTTTCCATCATGAATCCTGATGAGAGTCATTACAAGGCGTTGAAAACCAGTGACAGCTAATTTCTTGATTATTTTAGAATGACAATATCAAGTGCTGAAGAACTACTAAGCAAAATATCACTTCGGATTAAAAAGCTACACGTATATAGAAGACCTTTTCGACCTCTAGAGGCGCCGCAAAAATCCACGGCGCGGCGTGAATTTCTGCGGCGTCGCGCCGTGGATTTTTGCGGCGGCGGCGACGCACCACAGACATGTAAACGCGTCGGTGCGTCTGTCGTGCGCGTCGTAGTCGCACGCCTACGTAATTCCACTGTGTGCGGTATACATTTCTACTTATAGTATATACAGGTTAGCACATTTAGGTCGGTCAGTATGGGAAAGTCTGAAACTATAAGACATACGAATATCTCTTCTTAGGAACCATGTCATCGATTTAAGTAACAAGAAAAACTGCATTGGTCTTAAGCAGTAAATGTTACTATGAAACATGATGTCTAAAATTAATATTTACTTATTATTAAGACCAAATTGTACATGGTAAACAATAAATATTCTCTCTCTCTCTCTCTCTCTCAATAAAATGTAGGTTTACTGCTTAAGACCTAGGTATACAATCGATATCTAAATATCGATCTAAATACTGATAGTTTTAATTTTCAAAACGTCCGGTTTCGATTCCCGAACTGAGTAAAAGTTTTTTGCAGTTTTTCTTGTTAATAAAATCGATGACATGGTTCCTAAGAAGAGATCTTCGTACGTCTTATAGTTTCAGACTTTCCCATTCTGACCGAACTGAATGTGCCACCCTATAGGTAATATATATGCGCATATTTACATTAACTTACAAAACTTGAAACTGCATCAACTAAAAAGATTCCAATCCAATCTCATCACGTCACGTCATGGTCAGAAGCGCGTCCCGAAATTTAACCCTCGAAGAACACTCGGCTCCACCATTGTTCTTGCGTAACTGTCTGTGTATCTGTCTCGTTCAGGACCCTGCAGCCGATAGAAACGGCGAGATGTTCCGCGAAGCCGGTTGAGTCTGCAATTGAAGCCCACATGAAGCCATTCGATTGGTATCGGCACTATCGACCGAGCGACCGACAACCGAGTGCATAGGGTTGACAGCTATGACGTAAAAACAATGTAGTAACATACTTATAAAGCAATACGAGAGCAATTTTACGTGATAATGACATCGATGAAAAACTGCATAACACGTATTTACTCATTTATCGTTAGGAATACTCCTGTGAAGTTTCGAATAAAATAGTCGATCTAATTTATTCGAAACTTCACAGATCTTGTTTCCCCATACAAACATTGGACCCCCATTTCACTCCCTTAGAGGGTAAATTTGGAAAAAAATCCTGTCTTAGTGCACCCCTAGACCTTATAAGGAAACTACGTGCCAACTTTGGAATCTCTAGAACCAGCGGTTTGGGCTGTGCGTTGATATTTCATGTGCGCAGCCGGCGTTCGGAACGGGAGAATAAGACGTTATCACGTCAAAAATATTCCCATTATCACTGGGAGTTGACAAGGTACCTACTAACTTATGCAAGTTTAGATCTCGTGGTGAATTTACATTTAGCAAACTGATTCTTGAATGATCTACGGTCAAAGTTCTTAGCAAAAGTTAACCGTACAAGTTACGAGTACGTACGGTTAATTAAAATCTAGTGAAGCCACAAGTAGCAACCCTGGGCCCATTGAGACTGCAGGCGACTGCTTCTCAGCGACAGACGAAGTGGCTTTGCACACAGTCCTGTACAGTAATGTATGCCTTAGCACGTACTGCCTGTACTCATCTACATACGAATATATACATACACACAAGACATTGAACAACATTGGCTTTTCCAATACGCGGTCGTTAGCTGTCGCTGTCGCTTCCGTATCGTCCTTATGAGTAACGAGTCATGCACAGTCAACCAATTTGATTTCTGGACTTCGTACCTTGTCACAGTTACAATGATATGAGATCTCTAGGGGCTTTCATATAGATTTTCACGGTGACAAGGTACGAAGTGGCCTAGAAATCAAAATGGTTGACGACGTAGGGGCCGCATCGCCATAACAAAGTCAAAGAATTTTTGAAATCGGATAAGTGTAGTAGAGGAATAAATTAAAGAAAGAAAGAAGACATTTTATTCACTACACAAAAGACACACAGAGATAAAGGGAGTAGACATACAATACAATTGACACATCTTGTGTGTGTCTTCGCGGCAGTGAAACGGTCGCTGTCTCAGCATTGTGCCGAGGTGTCAGACAGACACCTACAGCGCTGGTTTTCAGACAGCACCGTACGTGACCCGCGGAACGCATAATACAACATAATAAAAGTATAAAATAAATAATTAATGAAATAAATTTGTAAAATAAATTAAGTACATACACATAAGTATAAATAATATTAGTAAGGTCAGTAGAGGTAAGTGCGCCACCGGGGTAAGTGCGCCTTCCATCAAAAATTTCGAAATCTACAGATATTACACAACTAATGACCTCGTACATATGGACCTCGTACGTATGGATCCATGGGGAACCAAGTGAAACAAGTTTATTGCATGGATCACGGATGTACAATGTTGTTTTGATGAAAGGCGCACTTACACCGGTAGCGCACTTGCCCCTATTGACCCTATACATGCATATAATTATATAGAGAACCATACGCCCGTGGTACAACCGTGATCTTAGTCAATCGGCGTCATCTTCAAAGGTTTCGCAATCTACCCTGCAGCTCGTATTAGCTGTGAAGCGTTAGAAGTAAGGCGGACGTGTGAAACGACTCTCCACGCGACTGCAGACGCGCCATTCCACTAGTTCTAATGACGGCTTGTGACATGGCGATTATAAGGACAAAGTCCTACCATCATCCACGCCGTGGGGCGGCGAGGGCGTGAGCTGATATGGAAAGAAAGAAAGAAGACATTTATTCACTACACAAAAGACACACAGAGATAAAGGGAGTAGACATACAATACAATTGACACATATTGTGTGTCTTCGCGGCAGTGAATCGGTCGCTTGCTCAGCATTGTGCCGAGGTGTCAGACAGACACCTGCAGCGCTGGTTTTCAGACAGTACTGCAAGTGGCCCACGGAACGCAACGCAACACAGCATTAGATAAAAAGTAAGTAGAAACATAATAAATAAATAATTAATGTAAAATATGGAAAAAAATATATATATATATATAGAACAGTAGCACGACGGGATGAAAAACACAAAGCATAAAACGCGACACTGTTGGGATGTTAAAAGTGCTGGATGGCTTAGGGTTGGGATTTTTGGAGCGTCAACTAATAGCCTTTAAGCTGGCGCTTAAAGGTATACTTGCTAGACGCTCCTTGGATAGGTGGAGGGAGATCATTCCAACACTTGGACGCCGCGAACCTAAAACTTCCTCGAAATGCCGCGGTCCGATGCTCTGGCACCAGAATCATCACGCGCACTCTTGGGCCATGCAAGTCTACTCAGCAAATATGCTGGGACCCCAGATCGTACTATGCCAAAGAGAAGAGTGGCGAGGTGAAGCCGTCTGCGTGCAGGCATGATCAGCAGACCATATGGCGTCCGAAGCAGAACTTACTCTTAAACACTCAGCAGTATTCGAAGAATAGAGATCGTAAAGCTAAGAAGTTTTTGCTTCGAAATGTAAAATTAAACACTAAACTAACGCAAATATTATTAAGTGTTTTATATTTCCTATTGATATTCACGATTATATCACGGGCTCACGGCACAGCCAAGTCACAAGATTTGCCATATCACGAACTGCTAAATAACAGACTGGAATAGCTCCCCGGACGCCATAACATCACACGTGTGTGCTAGAGCGCTGGGTGGTCTGCGTCTGCGCTCAGCCATTATCCTAAAGCTTAACATAGTCTACCAGAGGTAACGCGGGCAGCCTTCTATACAACACATCCAACCGAGCGCTCGCTTTTGAATATATTTCCTTAACATATTCAAAATTCAAGCAACAAAAATGGATATCACGTAGATTTAAGCTCAATTCAACGCTCACCCACAAATATATCTTGACGCCGCGATGCGTAGTAACTAAGCGTAGGTAGAGGTCTAGTTTCGTAACGGGTGACCGGCGGGGTGAGCCGCATTTGCGCGTAGCGAATAACAGCCCAGCATGCCATGTTTCTCCACCAGCTCAAAACATACGTATAACGTAAACATACATATATAAAATGAGATATTTTTGCGATTCTTTCGAGCGATTTTTATATAAGTAGTAGAATTTGACTGTAGCTTGTTCCGAAATAATCATTAGTTTTGACAATTATGATATTTATTCAAAAGTCGCAAATGTGGTTCGTGCGAAAAGCACAGCATGGAGTTACCATCAGGGATCGGATACCGGTATTTTCTCCATACAAATTAAACCAGTATTATTTCGTTCTTTGGTTATAATATCATTTTTGATCGGGCTGTCTAATAATACGAATATGTTATCTAAATACACGATAGAGTCCTACATTAAGAGCCTAAAATAATTAAAAATATTAGACTTCTTCGGGGATTTTTGAAAAATCGGTTCCGATCCCTGGTTACCATTAGCGAGCGACCGAGACAACATGTGAGGGTCGCAGTAGCCTTAATATGTCATGTAACCTCCCTTGGAAACCACCGCCCTGAAAGCATGGGCCATGGCGGATTCACAAAGGGAAGCCATGCACTCGAACAATTAAATACTTGGTCGGAGACGACACACACGCAGAGACACGCACACATGCACGGCTGTGTAAATATAGACTGTTGACAAAAGCCGAGCACTTTAGGGGAAAGTAGACGATATTTTATGTCATTTCACACAAACAAGTTCGAAAAGTCATTGAATTTGAGAACCAAATTCGAGGATAGAACTAACTATATTTATAATAACGTTGCCTCAAAGAATATTGTGAGTTTTTTTTTCGAAATTCCAAAAAAAATACGAGGGCTTAGTTTGTTTTGCCAGACTAATTTTGGGAAAAAATTAAAAAAAAAATGTAAATTTTTTTGATACAATTTTGCAAATGTCTCGTCGATGCATTGTTGCAATTTAACTCAGAAATACCTAGGTATAAACTTACTGAATAGGACTGTACCCTAGTAGTACTAGACGCTAAAAACAAATCCTACTTTTAAGCTTAAAAATAGGTAGGTATGTAGCACTGATGATCTAGTTACAAACTTACAAATGATTGGATATTTTCATCAATCAAAATTAAAGTATTACGATTAAGATTGCAAATTTGGCACGTAAGTTCCTTATAAGGTCTAGGGGTGCACTAAGAAAGGATTTTTCAAAATTCGCCCTCTAAGGGGGTGAAATGGGGTCCAAAGTTTGTACGGGGAAATAAGATTAGATCGACTGTTTCCTTATGATGTGACGTTATCACGTAAAATTATCGTCCGTAAACCGACTTTACAGATAACCATTTTTTCTTTGCATAAAGCGAAATTATTTTCAGGAAATAAAAATACTAGTTCACTATCGAATTTATACAAACATTTTTTAAATATTAAAAAATGTAGAATAGCCTATTTCTAGGTGTCTGTCATGCTCTTAGTTAAACAGTTGGGGTGGAAGCACCCCCTCCCTTGCACAACGACTGACAGACAAGCACGTCTTTGTTCGACGGCGGGCGAAGTATCTCGCACCATTATGTGGTTACATACATTGTATTGTAGTACACTCCGATTCGAGCAAGTTTCTTAATGCCACACGATACAAGTTGTGTTAACAGTAAATTAACTCTATACGCACGTCGTCTACACACGTTAAATCCCACGTCTACACGTTTTTGTAGATTGGTTTGGAAAATTGTACCTAAAATGTGTTCAGTAGTGAACACTTTTTAGGTTATAATAAATTAGAAAAAATAATAAGTTGTTTCTCCTGGTCCCAAAAGACACGGTCTTCAATTTCTGTCTGTGAAGTTTAAATTTATGTCCTTTTTTCTTGTAGTTAATTTTTTTCACTATAGGTAACATACATAATAAATAAAATAAATAAAAATTCTTTATTTCAAACCGGTTGATCCATAGGATGTTAGTAACAAATGACTTAAGTAAGACTACATTAGGTTGGTAACAATAAACAAATAAACAAACAATCAATATTTTTAAATAAAAAATATACTCATCTATACCTCTGTTCTGTATGACCTGGGGGGGTAATCACGTAACGTTCCGAACGCGCGTCAGGTAGATCCAACTTTTTTTCCATATAAAAATTGACATTTAGATCTACCTAACTGAACTGCTACTGCTGCCGCAGCGTTCGTTCTAAATATCTTTTTCTCTACACAGTCGAGCGTCGTGGAACGACAGAGAGGCAGATACACGAACGAATGAGGTTAGAGGATATACACGAACAAATGAGGGTGGCGCTTTGCGATTGCCGTTCTGTAATTCTTCACTTCCTCAAGTTCAGTGTATGACGTAATACGCATCTTGTGATCTTCGTGTTCGTTAACTTGTTGGCGTTTATCTGTAGTGACTCTACTGGTTGTACTATTTAGACAGTGAAAAGGGATTGTGTTCGCAAGTTTGTGTCTCCTTTCAGAGCACAATGGCGAGAAACTGGACGTTTGAGTTATTTCCTTGAAAGTCTTGAAACTCTGTTTACGGACGACAATGGGGCCATACTTATATGAGTTGAGTAAGATAAACTTATACAGTATAAGTTTATGGTATAAGTTATAAATATAAGAAAACAAATTCTTGTTGACAGAAATAACTTTATATGTGATCATTATAAAAAAAAACCGGCCAAGTGCGAGTCGGACTCGCGCACGAAGGGTTCCGTACCATTATCTATAAAACGGCAAAAAAATCATGTCTGTTGTATGGGAGCCCCAGTCCGACTCGCACTGGGCCGGTTTTTTAGTATTTGTTGTTATAGCGGCCCCAGAAATACAAAATCTGTGAAAATTTCAACTCTCTAGCTATCACGGTTCTTGAGATACAGCCTGATGACAGACAGACGGACAGCGAAGTCTTAGTAATAGGGTCCCGTTTTTACCCGTTGGGTAGGTACGGAACTCTAAAAATACGGTCAATATTTATTCTGGATTTTTACAAGTCAGAGGGTCATCATCATCATCATCATCATATCAGCCCAAAGACGTCCACTGCTGAACATAGGCCTCCCCCAAAGCGTGCCACAATGACCGGTCCTGCGCCACCCGCATCCAGCGCACTCCAGCGACCTTTACCAGGTCATCAGTCCACCTTGTGGGGGGCCTACCCACGCCGCGCCTTCCGGTACGTGGTCGCCACTCAAGAACCTTTCCGCCCCAACGGCCATCGGTTCTACGTGCAAGTCAGAGGGTCATTTCCAATAAAAAATAAACGAAAGGATGTGTGGGGTCGTGCTGGCTAACCGCTTTTACTAATGTATTTTATCGTGTTATTATTTGATAAAGAGGTACAATACAATTTATCACAGTGGACGTCGTCGGGTCTGGGACGTGTCAAGTTTTTGCGGAGCGGGTCCGTCATTGGCTCAAGTGGTTAGGGGATGCCATACAAATGCGGATTAAAATAGAATAAGTTACGATGAAAACGAGTTCTGTCAGTTTCTGTCGCCTTTGTTATTTACGTTACTACCGGGTGTCCCGGAAGTACCACGTCACAGTGACACCGGAGGTAGGTCAGCCCAAGAGGAACCTATCGCCTTGGCCACGACTTTGGTCTTAAGCGACCTGCGGCAGCGGTTTTTAGGGTTCCGTAGCCAAAATGGCGAAAACGGAACCCTTATAGTTTCGTCATGTCCGTCTGTCCGTCTGTCCGTATGTCACAGGCAATTTACTCGAAAACTGTAAGGTGTATTTGAATAAACTTTTGAGGATAGGTGTATTTTGTTAGCCGCTACATAGTTTTGTAAATAAAATGACAAAAAAAAAATTTTTAGGGGTACACTCCATACATAAAACTAAAAGTCATTTTTTTTTTTTCATTGTGACCCTCCGTGTGGTGCATCAATCGATAGGCCTTTCAAAATAAATATAAGGTTTCTTAACATTTTTTTTGATTAAGTGAATAGGGTCGGAGATAATCGCCCCGAAAGTCACTAAAATTCTGTCCCCCCCCTCTAATTTTTGAACGGTGTATTTTAAAAATATGGAAAAATTCGTGGACATAGGGCTTATTAATTTCATTCACCGAAAATTGTTTTGAACAAGATCGGTTCAGAGGTTTTCGAGATATTGCTGAAAAACTGCCTTCCTCAAAGAAAAGGACGTAAGTGCCTTAAAATTTCTGTGACGATACGACCTTTTAAATAGGCACGGAACCCTTCGTTTTGCGTGGTCCGACACGCACTTGGCCGGTTTTCTAATTCAATGCGCGTGATCCCAACTAACCACAGTGCTGCCCTGGTAATCGCAAATGCAGTACTCGCAAAATGGCGGTTTCGAGATAAACGCGGTAAACATATTTTGTGATATCTATACAACAAATCTATGTGGTATAACTTTTGAAGTGTACTGAATAATACTTAAAAAAATCAAGCTTTCTATTGACATATTTTTTCCTTTACTTTACTGCCTTATTTGGATAGAATGCGCAGTACTGCATTTTCATCAACTATCTGGGCTTGTGGGCATTACAGTATTACTAAGGATAAATGCAGTATTTGTGTTTATTACTGCAAAATCACCTAGCACGTGTTCAATACTGCGTTTCTAGTTCGCAATCATGCTCTATTTTTATGCTTAGTACTAGTTAAAAGTGTTGTTAAGGCTTCTTCTGGCCAATATTTTAAGTGACGAAGAGATGAAATAAAACAGATTTTAGGTAAGTATTAGAAAAATGTTTTTATTATCGAAATAACTGAACTTAAAAATACCTAAGTTAATGTAGCCAACTTCCTAAATCTATTGGTCTACAATTCTTAATTATAATATCGAACCCAAAAACTCTATATTAGACTTATTATCACCATCAAGAAGGACTTAATTTTAATTAGTAATTATAATCAGTCTATAAAATTCACTTTGTCTCGTCCGCGAATGACGTCGACGCTCTGATTTGCTAGCACGAATCGCGGCACTGTACCGTGCGGCTTCGACGCATGCGAAGCTTTTTGTTACACTCGGTACTCGTAAACGCAGCACTGTAGAATACTGCGTTTAGTTTTAGCATCGCAAGAGGAGCTCTTTATTATTCTCGCTACACTCAAATGCAGTAAGGTTGAATACTGCGTTTGGCTTTAGTTAGTATTCGTTGCAAAAAAGTATATTCCTAATGAATCTGCAGTAAACGTAGCAAGTACTGCACAAACTTCTAGCACATGCTGAATGCTGCAGATCTTGTTAGCAAAAGTAATATTTTTGTGCAAGTACTGCGTTTCTGGTTAGAAAAAAAACATGTTTCTAATTTAAAAAAAACTGAAATTATTTTTTTTATGTATAGATTAAGCCCTTGGGATGTCATTTCTGCAAAAAAGTGAAAATCCCAAAAATGTCGATTACTGCAAGTACAATTATCAGGGCAGAGTGCGTTGCGCGTCTCGACCGCGCAATGAACAGATAAAACGCTGGAACGCTGGAACGGACGGTGCGTCAAAGCATCCCACAACGTAAAAAAAAATGGGCTGGTCAGGTTCCTCTTGCGCTGACCTACCTTCGGTGTCACTGTGACGTGGTACTTCTGGGACACCCTGTATGTACTCGAAATTGTTTATTTTGCAATATTGCCTAGGAATGTTACTTAGTAGCTTGAGACAACTTGTAATTTTTGGTACCACCTCGCTGGATGCGGGTGGTGCAGGACCGGTCATTTTGGCACTCTTTGGGGGAGGCCTATGTCCAGCAGTGGACGTCTTTCGGTTGATATGATGATAATGATCACCTTTGAGATATGGACCCGTATTGAATAAAAAAAATGGTCTCTCATACTCATAAATCGTTTATATTGGCACATCACAAGCATTCGTTTATGATGCAAAGACGAGGCATATCATATCATAGACAGAGGGTAACTTTGTAGGATATAACTGGCCACCTGTACAGCGTGCTTCTGACTATCCTATACTATTAAACGAGCAATATTTGTATATACCTAAATATTTGACGACCGCTTTAGCTTAGTTGGTAGTGACCCTGCCTACGAAGCAAGAGGTCCTGGGTTCGAATCCCGGTACGGGCATTTATTTGTGTGATGAGCACGAATATTTGTTCCCGAGTCATGGATGTTTTCTATGTATTTAAGTATGTATTTATCTATATAAGTATGTTTACCGTCGTCTAGTACCCATAGTACAAGCTTTGCTTAGTTTGGGACTAGGTCGATTTGTGTATATATATTGTTTAAAAAATAAATAAATATATATATATATATATATATATATATATATATATATATATATATATATATATATATATTTGCAATCACGTTCTCGGAAACGGCTCCAACGATTTCAATGAAATTTGGAATATGGCGGTTTACGGGGGCGAGAAATCGATCTAGCTAGGTCTCATGTCCAGGAAAATTAGTTTTCTCTGTATTTTCTCTATTTTCACCCGAGCAGAGCTCGGTCGCCCATGGACTGGATCTTTAAATGTTAGGATAGATTGTGCTCTTCAATTCTCTCAACTCTTGGTCTACAGCATTATTTTAATAATCATCGTTTCTTGATACTTTTTTTTTCATAAAGATTAAATTATATTATTAATGTTAATAGAACAATTGACTTTATCACGTACGCTGCGCTGCGAATTCCACTGATTTTACAAAATGCTTGATCAATTAACTTATGAAATCTAATTTGAACGAATCAAGTTTTTTCAAAAGTTGCAAAATTAGTTCAAATTGAGACAATTAATCGATTTCCCGTCAGATTTAAATAGTCCAGGCAATGAACTGACAACTTGTATGTAAAAAATGACATATTTGGAAATAATTTATAATAGCTAATTTTTTTAATGTAACGGCTATATTATCAATTAAATTGTTACCTAGAGGCAAAATCCAACAAAAAATCAGACATCAAAAAAATCAATATTTAATTAGCTCCTAAAAAGTCCGGATAAATATTAATATTTTTTTTATCTTTATTTAGGTTCATTTACAATATTCAATATAAATAAAATAAAAAAGACAACGAATGTTTAATTTAAATCTATATAATTACTTCCGGGTGGAAAGTTTGGTGGATTCTTGAATAAAGCATCTTAGAATAATGTTTTAAAATGAAATAAACAAAAAAAACGCTATTATAAATTAATGTTTTTCGAAACCGTATTTTGCCTCGGCTATAAAGCCTCATGATGAGAGACACCCTGTATACACGTACTTATTAAACTCGTTTGTGAAATTGTAAGTCGCTCTCCAGTTTTTGTCCCCGCACTTGTATCCAATTGTTAACAACTGGCGCCTAGTGAGATAATATTGGCACACCATCCTCACCCCAACCACGACTTTAACACACCGTATTAAGGTCCAAAATCGCTTAGCTAATTACTTTGTATGACAGTATAATTAGCCCTCGATTTGATGCCACGTGGTATGTTAATTATTTTTACATTGGCTAAGCGAGTGTCATGTTTCGTCATTGAAATATTTAAACAAGTATATTGACTTGAAGTTTTTCTACTAAAATTTTGTTCAGACATTTTTAATGCTTGCACGGCGATATTTGACACTTTTCAAATAATTTTGGGACTGATGACTCTCTTTGTTTGAATATATTATGTAGGTACAATCAGCATCATAAACATGTATACACTTTTAGTGGTTCTAGGACCTTATCGCTTAGAGATAAGGTCCTAGAACCACCAAAACTGTATACATGTTTATGATGCTGACTGTACAGAGTATTAGGATTAGGAGACATGTAGGATGTGTAGCAAGGTGGGCTTGTCTTCTACTTACAAAGTCGGCAACAAAAGGCGATTTTTTGCGAAAAAATTGATCGATATTATTTTATTACATCCAATAGGTGATCGCATCAGAAATGAGGCTATCCGCAGCAGAACCAAGTTAACCGAATAGCCCTCCGAATTGCTAAACTTAAGTGGCAGTGGGCGGGGCACATTGCACGTAGAACCGATGGCCGTTGGGGCGGAAAGGTTCTCGAGGGGCAACCACGTACCGGAAGGCGCAGCGTGGGTTGGCCCCCCACAAGGTGGACTGATGACCTGGTAAAGCTCGCGGGAGTCCGCTGGATGCGGGTGGCGCAGGACCGGTCAATTTAGCACTCTCTGGGGGAGGCCTATGTCCAGCAGTGGACGTATTTCGGCTGATATGATGATGATGATGATGATCCAATTGGTAGCAAGGTAGAACACACTAAAATATAAATAACCGCAAAGCATTGCGACGCGACGTTAATACTATAAGAATGATACCGTGAGATGTTTCTAATTACCATATTTTCGACGTTTTCATTGTCTCGGCAGTTGGAAGAGGAACCTTGGTTTATTTTCGTGGAGTACAAATATCCGATGATTAAGCAAACGGTGACAGGACGCTAAACACATCTTAGAGTGAACTGCTGCAATCTTTACAACTGAGGGGCTACCGGGAAACAGACAGACGGACAGACACATTTTTTGCATTTCATCAGCTGAGATACATCCATTGCTGGACATAAGGCTCCCCCAAAGAGTGCCACCGGTCCTGCGCTACCCGCATCCAGCGGACTCCAGCGACCTTTACCAGGTCATCAGTCGCATTTATAATATTGTTATGTGCGGAATGCGGATGCGGTTAAAACACTGTAGTAAATATTTATACTGCGACATCGGATTCGCAGCTGGCGTTCATAAAGTAGCGTTGGGAAAATAGTTTTCTATCAATTTATTAAAACCATCTTGTAAAAGGGTACTTCTAAACACTACGCGTCTAAACAGACATGTGCGTGTGTTTAAATATGTGTGTTTAAATAGCTGACATGTAAACAAGCTTACAGCCCATACCACAGATAAAGTGGTATTACTTTATCTGTGGTATGGGTATAGAAGGTTCTCTGTTAACAAATTCCCTGTTTAGGTACGCCACACATGCCTAAACGTGGCCATCTCTTACTATCGCATGCGACGCGCTCTTTCGGAGGCGGAGCCTTAGGATTGCCGCCAATTAAATACTTTAGTATAATAGTCTATTTTACTTACGATATTACGATAATTCTTTATCTACTAAGCATAACACTTGCTTGCTTGTAATGTAAATGAGTTCTCAATAGAATTAAAGTCGTTCTTGATTGCTCGACCATTTTATAATTTGCATGAATATTTTGATAGATTGTATGAATAAATAACAGTAGCATTAATTTCAAGTTAGATTAAGATTTGCATGCCAAATTGTGGCAGAGCATACCCGCATGTAACCCCTACTGACATGTCTGTATAATTTTCTAACACGTGTGTGTGTTCTTGCAAAATAAATCAATACAATACAAGAATATTGAAGAAAAACTTGTGTTTTTTAAAAGTGTGATGCATTTTGTTAATTATGTAATAAGTACACGCACGGCATTGTACTTAAATGCAAAGTTCAATTACCAACGACAACGACTAAGGTTTTTTTTTTTACTGATATGACTTGGGCATTCATTCACCCGCTTGCGGCTTGACGTTGACTTTTGGGGGACACCCCCAGTATATTAAAAGCTGAAAAGATTTTTTTAACGTAACATTTTTTGCCCTTTTTAGTCAACTACGCGACGCAAAAGAGGGTAATGTGGTTACCAGTCTATGTATGGATGGTTGTACCTTTGTGGCAGTCTACAGATCAAACGCGTGAGTCGATTTTAATAAATCATTCGCCAATCGATTCGTTTAATCTTGCGAGTGTCACTGAAGATAAGACAGTAATCAAAATCGGCCACCAGACGCCATATTGTAAAAAAGAAAAAAATACGAACTATGTGATAATTATGTCATGTGGGGTATTTTAATATAATGATATTAAAATTAAGTTTGTTTAATCATTTTTTAGTTTAAGTAACCGTTCAGGTTTTATTTATTTATTTAGACTTTATTGCACAAATATACAAATAAAAGTACAATTGGAGGACTTAATGCCATCAGGCATTCTCTACCGGTCAAGCATGGGGCTAAACAGAAACTTTAGTGGTGCAGGATCCTAAATACTGAGACTCTAATGGAAACACAATTCAATTAATTTCATGAATATACATACTTATATAATGCATACAATATAAACTTACTTATATATATACTTAAATATATACAATTTTATGTATCCGTACAAAGATTAAAACGATTTTAAGTTAAAAAGATGTAGGTAGTTGGGTTTTTGAAACGTCTTTTGATTACGGTTTAAGAATTTATTTCTCCAAAAGAATACAATTCACTTATCTAGAGAACTACATAGCATGCCTTAATGTCTAATTACAAATGACTAACTGTCAAATATTTTTTGATTCCTTTTTTGCCATCTTTAAATTGGCGGTTATTAAATTTAATAGTCGCAAATATGCGGAATCTGGCGAATAATTTGATTAAGTACTCCACAGGGAAACAGGAACATGGCGTTTGAGGAGGTACACGCTGAAAAAGTTGTATAAGTTTACTGCCAGGATTAGTTTGAATTATTTTTCTAAAATGTTCATTAAATACGCTTTCCAATTGTTTTATATATTCCATAAATTCCTTCGGTGGCATTTTTAGTCTACCATAGAAACTGGCTTGTTTATTATATGTCTTAAATCGACTAAACAAATTTGTTTCATGTAAGCCAGGAACAGACCTTGAAATCTCATCTATCGCGGGACAATTGTGTTTGTTGGTACATTTGAAAAACAGATAACCGGAAACGTATGTCAATGCATTTTCGTCTGGTAAGTCCATGCGATAGTCGGTTTCGCCTGCCAAAGAGATTGGATTCCTGCACTCATTTTGTGTTGGTAAATTGATAACCTGGGTAAGTTTCATTCTTATCATATCCTCTGCCTTGAGTAATACATCGCAGATATCCATTTCGCAATTTGTGTTCGGTGTACTTTTCATCATGTTGCGCACAAGCAGCTTTGAAAAAGCTCTTTGGAATTTTATTGGTGTCGGCTCACTGCCGGATCCACTCTTTTGACGGACACAAGACAACATGTTTCCCAAATTATCTTTGTTTAATCTCCGAGTCAATAAATACTCAAAGCCATCTTTTCTTAGATCTTCAAATAACATTTTAATCGATTGGATTGATATTTGAAAGTTTACAAAAGTGTTGATGTGTCCTGTGTTTTTTCCGGTTATTCGGTTTATAGGCTTAAGGGCAGCAAACATTTCTTTAGCAGAATTCAGTGCAATTTCCTGATCTTGACTCAGCCTGAAAGCTGTCTGGAACTTGTTACTGCATTTTATCCTACTCGAATTAAGCACATCAAATAGATTATTCATTGTCTCTATGAATGCTGCAGTTGGTCTGGTCTCCTCCGAGAATTTGCTAAGGTCAATGTAAGTATGCAGTGCTGCTGCAACAGTACGGCTCAATATCTGTGCCGCTAACTTTACCCTCATTTTCTGAAAATTGTTTGGTTGAATGTGAGCCTCTGTAATTTTTGGCATGAGCCTGAAATTTCTGTCTTTTTGGTCGTTGTAAAGGTGTGTGATGTGTTCCCATGAAATTCTTTTTCCATCGAGAATAAAGTCGCTAGTGAGCAAATTATTACGGATACACGTGACTAAGTGTGGAACATCAAAAATGTAATAAATTTTCGTGTTGTCGTAAACGAAATACGGTTTTTCTATTGTAACTTTCTTTACATCTTTCGCAAAATTTTCAAAGTTAGATCCTTGATCAGATACTATAGCTTTCACCTGAATTCCTATTGTTGATAATTTTGAAATAACTTCATTCAGTAACAGATCCATTTCTTCATAATGCTTTGCAGTTGCGAGCAATGCGTATGCAACTGGGTGTGTCCACTTACAGTAAATGCCTTGAAGCGTAATAACAAATGCGTTGCTGGCAATTTCAGGTGATATTTTTCCGTTGACGTTATGAAAACCAATCACTTCATCAGATGTTAAATTGTAATACAAGTTCCTTTTCAAACTCATCTCGTCAACACAAATGGTACAGTATTTGGCAAAGTCTGGGAGGGATTTTATTTTCGACGCCAATGAATCTAGAATTCGGTTATCTAAAGTAGGAGGGATTGAAATTTTGAATCTGTTCAAGGTGGTTTTGCTAGGCAGTTTTAAAACAGTTTGCAAGCAACTGTAGGCATGTGGACTCGAATAATGTAAATTCAGCGCAAATAATTTGTACTCTGCTTCGTACTGATTCCCCTTGTATTTGTTTTTCAGTTTGTTCTGCCAATCTATTAGTTTTTGAAATCGTCTTGTGATTTCGTCATCAGGATCATTACGAGTAATAGGGTTATTTTTTGCTTCCAACTCCTGCTGGATTTTTATAATTTCATCATGACTTAATCTTCTTTGCTTGCTCTGGCTTTTCTTCAGTTCGACTAAACGTTTTCGTTTTCTTTGTGTTCCTTCGGTGAAAGTCTGTGTTGTCTTTTCTACTGCTACTTTCTCAGTCGTTTGAGTTTCTATATTCTTTGAGATAACTTTGACTTTGTTTTCATCTCTGATTGGTGTAACAGTGGACGGGATTTTTGACATTGATGTACTACTTTCTATGGTCTTCCTAAATAAAATCCCAGCATGTTTGAAATGTGTGGATATGGGTTCTGCTGTTGAACAAGATGCTTCTTGTGATTGGTCAGCTAATAACAATGTCGGAATAGCGTTGTCATGTAGACATTTGGTTACTTTCATTTCAGAAATGTCGAAATGTGCAGAACAAACCCTTTGGGCATTCTTATTTAAATCCTTTTTTTTCAATATGTCCTCTCTGCCAAGTAACGTTAACCACTTTAGGCACCTGGAACAATAAGATTTTTTTTTCAAAAAACAATAGTAGTATGCAACGGTAAGATTTTAATATAACACGCCAGGTGGAAAAAACGAACACCACATGAAGTCCTAGAAACTTGACTCAAGAGCAAAATACCTAAAATTTATATTTTATTTATTGATATAGCCATACAATTTTATGCGGGGGAAACTGATTTCCATATTTGTTAATGAAAAATATCTACTGTATTCCAACGGCACAGACGGGTATTAAAAAAATTCTGTGAACACTTTTGGTATTCGGTCTTCTTTGCACAAAACTAGCCATATCAAATATCTAAAGTAGAGGTCTTCCATGTGACGTACGTTAAAATTTATAAAAAAAAAACAACATTAGTTTTTCTCAAACAAGCAATGAAATATTGACGCATTTAGAATAGGCTTCAAAGTATCACGTTTCGGGCGCGGGAGAGGTCCGTATTATTTAAATTGACACTGGCATGATGACTCATGCCGTGTACTTAAAAAGATAACTGGGCGGGAACTATACAAGTTTTTGAGGTACTCGCTAATTATTATTATTATGCTGAGATATAATTTTGGCGAAATCATCATCGATATACAAGGATTGATTTTATTTGAACATTATTTGATTTCCTCGCATTTTTGGAGAAAAGCACTATTGTATATGCCTCGGCAGGGATGGCAACAAAATCTAATAGTAGGGCAGTTTCAGGTGATAATGTGGACACGCTGGACAAAAGCACCAATTTTTTTTCAAGTACTTGTTAGGTCCATAGCTTTAAGTTTTTGATAGGAACCAACTTCTCCGATGATCATTTTTTTTATGGCAGTCATTTTGAATTAGGTATAGGTATATTCTTAATATCTTGAGTTCTAAATCACTTTGAATCACCAACTTGGGGTCAGGGAACGATATATTAGGGTCAGGGAATACCTACTACTAAATATTTTTTACCTAACAAGTACCTGAAAAAAATTTGGTGCTTTTGTCCAGCTTCAGCAGGTCGCGTTACGCGCTACGCGACCTGCTGAAGCTGGACAAAAGCACCAATTTTTTTTCAGGTACTATCATTATTTAAGAAATTTCTATTAACTATTACCTAGGTAAATTGTTTACGCTAACTCTTGTAATAAAGAAAGAAAATATTGTATTAGTGCAAAAACTTAACTTAATACACATTATTTTTAAGTACCTTATTTGCACTAAAGGGCTTGCAGCCTTGCACTCAGCTTGATGTCACGGAACAAGCCAGTGGACACATTCCGTGGACGCTGATTTTCAGTGAAATCTCTGTAATATCGCCAACACAGTTAGCTGACCATCCGTGCACTTTATGTCTATTGTAATAAGGTTCAATATAAATACAGGATGGTCAACTGTGTTGGCGTTTGCTATGTTGCCAGCTCGCTTCACCTTGAGCGTCGCGGCGCGGCGCCTGCTGGCGTGGTGGGCTAGTATTATTTTAGGTAGGTAAGTACTTACCTTTCGGTCTCCTTCTCCGACCGTCCCGACGGCAGCGAGAAAAACGAATGTCTCCAATTTCTGTCGTTATTCTTACACCCCGCTGCGATACAGTACGTTTTAGCTTTTTTAGGTTTAGACATATTTGCGAGGCGAATGTCGATGCAAAACGCGAACGCGTGCGTTCCGTAGCAGAGCGCGGCAACCACTGACAGACCGGCTAAGATGGCCGGCATGTAGAACTTGCAACGGCGCGGCGAAATGACAACATTCACAACTCGGTCCCGTGAATGGTTTGCATGTTTGCTACGTAATAGAACATTTCGATGCTAGTGCGGAAAGTATGTATGTAAGAATGACATTACCGCACGTGTATCGAACGACATTTTTTAATACAGTTGAAAAAAAATGAAGTTTAATACAGTTCAATATAGTGCTATCTTATTTATTTTTTATTGACATAATAATTTACAGTACACACGGTGTTACTTTCCCGCACTAGTGCGGAAATGAGCACTTTCCGTGCATATGTTGAAATTTTAAAGAGCCATATATACTGTAAAACGTTGTACGATACACGTGCGAATAGGTAATTCGCAACTCGTGTCGATTTAAAACACTCCCTTCGGTCGTGTTTAAATTTATCACCACTCGTTGCGAATTTCCTATTTTCTGCACTTGTATCGTAAATAACTATTACAGTACACATGGTGTTACTTTTCCGCACGAGTGCGGAAAAGTAACACCATAACTCCCTTCGGTCGTGTTTTAAATCGACACGAGTTGCGAATTACCTATTCGCACGTGTATCGTACAACGTTTTACAGTACATATGGCTCTTTAAAGTTTCAACATACGCACGAAAAGTGCTCATTTCCGCACTAGTGCGGGAAAGTAACACCATGTGTACTGTAAATGTTATTTAAGTACCTAGCTTCCATAATGATGCGGTACTTTTGTGCGTGGCTTGGAAACCATTCCAACAGAAATACAGTAAGTACTTTGAAGCGCAAACGTGATTACTCTATAACAAAGACGAAACTGCCGATGAACCAGGCGAAATGCCTGTGTACAGTGAAAAAAAGTGTAGATACATTATCTTTTTTGGGTTCCGTACCTCAAAAGGAAAAAACGGAACCCTTATAGGATCACTCGGTTGTCTGTCTGTCCGTCTGTCACAGCCGATTTGCTCCGAAACTACTGGACCGATTGAGTTGAAATTTGGTAAACATATGTAAATTGGTGACCCAAAGATGGACGCGTAAAGTAAATTAATGAATTCTGAACAAAGGGGCCACTTTGGGGGGGGTAAAATGGAGAATTAAAAAAAAAAGTTTCGCAAACTGTATTGTATGACATATCAAAGGAAAGGGGTTGTTTTAAGCATGTCAGATTTTTTTTTCATAAATTTAGCACAAACAGATTTGAAGTAATTTAGGAAAAAAGACAAAAATTTACCATTCCCCCCTTATCTCCGAAACTACTAGGCTAAAAATTCTAAAAAAAATATGGAAAATAGTTCCTTGCCTAAAGATTACAGGAAAACCTATAAGAAGTTTGAGTATTCAAAGTAACGGGAAAATTCTCAATATTTTTGTGTATTTTGTATGGAGCGCCTAATGCTTAGAGAATAGGAATTTTACGGAAACCTCACCACGCGAGTTGAACTCGCACTTGTCCGGTTTTTTTAAAAAGTTTAACTTCTTAGGTACTATTATTTTATTCTTTGCTGCCTGCTGGTTGATCTATCCATAATGCCTTTCGGATTCGTGCACCATTGAACGAGTAAATAAAAGAGGGTGCATTGACGTCCCGTAATCGTCCAATTGCCGGCTCGTCCGTCAATCTGTCTTCATGACGACTGGGGATTGCTTTTTAGGGTTCCGTACCCAACGGGTAAAAACGGGACCCTATTACTAAGACTTCGCTGTCCGTCCGTCCGTCTGTCTGTCACCAGGCTGTATCTCAAGAACCGTGATAGCTAGAGAGTTGAAATTTTCACAGATTATGTATTTCTGTTGCCGCTATAACCACAAATACTAAAAAACCGGCCAAGTGCGAGTCGGACTGGAGCTCCCATACAACAGACATGATTTTTTTGCCGTTTTTATAGATAATGGTACGGAACCCTTCGTGCGCGAGTCCGACTCGCACTTGGCCGGTTTATGATTATTTACTTAGGACAGCCGTGAGAGGTTTAATGACACATGTTCCATTATGAAAAGAGGCAGGTGTTTTGCTGTTTTGTAGGTATGTTCTTTCCGAAACTATGACGTAAGCTATTGGATTTAATAAATTGTTTCATTTAATCAAACGAATTATTCATCACCCTTGTCACTATAACAATAAGCGCTAAAAAGGTAGGTATATTTATAGTAGATTGTATAACAAAAGCTAAAAAAAGCCATATCACTACGAGATGGTTATTTTCTCGAGCGAAGTGAGGGAAAATATTTCGAGGGGTAATATGGCTTAGACTCGAGTCTACTTTTCACTTCGACTGCGAGAAAATAGTAAAACAAAAATTATCCATCCACAATCAGTAACAAATTCCACGGCGAAGAGATTGTTCAATTTAGCGGCATGTTTTTTTTACTAAACTGGTTTGATACAGATACAAAATATTGACTCCACGAATAAACTCCTCTGACCGTCTGCAGGCGCATCCAAGCGGCCGCGCGGCGGACAGCGTACGGGCAGAAGATAAAGCGAGATAGACAGCAGTCCGCTTATGCCGCCATGCAGTCAATGCACGCTTGAACGTTTGGACGCGCTATTAACGGTCAGAGGCGTTTTCTTTGGAATTACGGACTAAAAAACACCTGATGTTTGATTGGTCGATTTTAATATGTAGCTGTGTTCTGGTTGGTTGATAGCAAAGAGAAATGTTTTTCGAAAGAGTTGAGATTGGTGGATTTAATTATGGTGAAGTGTTTTTGGTCAAATTGCATACATATTTTCCCTAGGGGCTAAATATACCACTTTAGCCCCGCTTATTAAGCATAATATGACACACTTTTCGAGCATGAGAAGTGAATATGGCCGACTTTTTATAAAACTGTCATTTGAATTGGAATCTTTTACTTTGTTCGGTGTTCATGATGTTCATGATGAATTCGGCCAACTCAAATAATTTCAAGCATAGGGTACCTACCGTCATCATCATAAACTTGTAGGTATACATTCTGTGCTTCCTCCTTATTACTTAGACCTACATATTTCAGTTTCCTGTTTCCTTTACCGTACAACTGCTTTACTAACAATTTAATTTCTTCACTTCCTGCATTGTTGGTACCTAAACCAATGTTCTTTCTTTCGTCCTTCGGGTTTTATTTTACCGGGTTGCGTTGTCGACCACGTTTTACCAAGTTTGCTAAAACGTGCGGCGTGACACATATTTTTAGCTTAGCGAGAATGGGATCTGAAATGTACAGTCGAGGAAATTTAACGTTTAGCACTTTTGGACCTTAAACTCATTCAGATAGGGGGTATTTATTTCAACTAGCGTAAATTGGGCGGTTTGGTAAAAAAAAGAAAAAATATCGTTTTTAATAGTAAATTAAATCTTAACTAAATGTTTGTTATATAAGAATTATAAAAAAAGTTGAGGCCCTCTCCTAGGGGACCAATTACTGAAGAATAGGGGCCCCAAATGTTTAAACGTCACGGTAATGACATTTTGCATGCTTGGTAATGACTATAGGACATGGTAATGACAAATGTTTCTATTTCCATTTCGTTTGAACAATTTTTGCAGCATCTGAAGAGTTGTGATGTTATAGTTTATTTCTAAAATAAAGATTATTACTATTAAAAAGATGAATAAAATACCATAATTATGATTTATAATCATTTATTAATTCCACATAATTATAGGGTAATGTGTTGGTTACTGTAAGTGTGTTGGCTTCGCAAAAGAAATTTAAAAAAATCAGTACTCATAAAAACTATAAAAACTAGCTGGACTGCACGGGCCTATAGTACTTATTACACAGGTACATTATCTTCATAATAGTTGACTGATGATGCGCCTAAGCAATTATTTGTTTTGTTGTTTCATATCTAACAAACTCTTCTTGTAGCGAGATTAATTTTTGGCCATTTCATACCGACATTTACGAGCATCAGAAAACTTGCCTTTTGCTGACCTTTTAGGGAAGGGACAATGAGATGGACTACAAGACGGGCCAGGAAGTTCATCTTATGGGTTGCGTTTAGATGATGTTGAAAACCTTTAAGGAAAATGATCATGAGATGGCCCGGGAGGTTCATCTAGAGGATTAATTGCTTATAGGAGTTGATGAACGCCTTTTAGGAGAATGATCGTCTTCAGATTCAGATGCAGCGTATCTTTTTGCATCAGTTTTTTTATCCGTAATGTTCTGGCTCTTAAATTCTGTTGATTGATCTTCGATTTTTTTCTTTGCAATCTCCGGAGACTTGGTGTCAACTCATTTATTATTAGCAGTTTTTTGCCTCTTTTCTTTTCCGTGCTTTTTCTTTTTCTGGGTATTCTTTATAAAGCGTAGGGTTAGATTCAATTCTTTCACGCCGTTTTTTACAGCTATGCATTTACATAGCATCATCTGTACTTTATAAACTGAAACAAGCAATTTTTTTTTTTTATAGTTGTGTGATTAGTACACGAGAAATACACCGAAATTCACGGAAATTATGCACAGATATAAACAGCAAACATATTAATATTCGGACTCTCATAAATATTTACATGTAATATTTTATATGTACGAATATTTCTATCCACGGTAATAACAATGACTCCACGGTAAGGACTAACTGCAGATAGTTCTTACCGTGGATTTAAAAGTCCACGGTAATCCATGGTAATGACTACCTTGGTAATGACAAAATCCAGAAATGTCCAGTTGGGTATGCGTTATATTAAATATTCCAGAATGATCTACCGATTAAGTCACATTAAATCAGTTAGGTTATAAGATAAAATGGGATTAATACAAACAGTGAGTGTACTTACCGAGGAATAAGACCCACGAGAATGACAACTTATTTTGACAAAAGCCACGGTACGACACTGTGAAAACCAAAATAAATACCTATTTTTACGTGAGCGACGTGCGTTCACTTTGCCATCTGTATAACGATTGGAGGCGTGCGGGGACAGCGGCGGGGTTTATGCGAAACTATTTAGTGAGGAGCTGCACGTCGCGTCACATAGTGACACGGTGATGACGAATTAAGTAGGGACCAAAATGTATGATAACGCTGTTAAGTTTTATAGAATACTATTTAATTTGTGCAATCAATAATGTATCTCATAACTATTAAACTTTTAAGGTAAATAGCAATTTCAGTCGTAGACATGCATTTAATAGGTCTTTTTACAGAAGTATTACCGAAAATTGGAAAGTGGACACCCCTTGGTAATGACAATTTGGCCCTTTTGACGAAAATAACTTTCTTATACTTTTATATTAAATACATTTTAATGAAGCACCAGTTAGGGATTATTCTGTATAACAAGTTATCTTATGACACGGTAAGGATCCTACTTCATTTAGAGGGTGATTTCATCGCGGACATCCGATTTGCACCAAATGAAATAATTACCCTAGGGTCCAAAAGTGCTAAACATTCTATTTCCTCGACCGTATACTTACATATTTTTAAAGCAGTAAAGCAAAGCAGAGAAATCTGAGCTCACGTCGTTTTACCTTCGCATTCATCAGCTTTATTATGTTCTAGTATATATAACATTATAATAATACTTACATAAAGTAATCTTATATATTACTTACCTAAGGTGGTAAAACAAAGAATTTCCCAGACCCAGATCGCAATTATTTGACGCCCGAGCAGAAGTCAGGGGCGATAAAAATACCCTATCAGGAGCCGTAGCATGGTTGGCCTTATCACGCGATAGGTGATAGGATAGAGCGTGCGTCACTGTCTGACACCGTTCGATAGAACGAGACGACGTTCTTATCTTGTCGTCTCGTCGCGCGCTGTTACGGGACACACGCATTCGCACTTTGCATTGCATCGTCATTCGTCTATTTATATTGGTTGAAAAGATTTTTTTATTTACATTATGTTTATGTGTGTAGGTAACCCAGAGTTGTGTGTCTACGTCTTACATTTTGCAGATACAGGCAGTTTCGATGTCATAACCTTAAGGCAAATTACACAGCTTTTGTGTAGTTGGGTGATCCTAAGTAAATAAAGAATAAACGTAATATCGTTAGTAAAATACACTATTATACTAACGACCCTATAATTTAATAGGTCGAGCTGGTGGTAGCCCTAGCTCTAAGGCTCCGCCTCCGAAAGAGCGCGTTGCATGCGATAGAAAGAAATGGCCACATTTAGGCACGTTTGGCGTACCTAAACAGGGAATTTGTTAACAGAGAACCTTCTTTACGCAGTACTATTACTTATCCTGTGCCCTCAGCAAGCCCTGCTATGCCGCAAGCAATCGCATTCCTTGGAAGTGTACCATAATATGCAACTTTGAAGCGACGCGCTGCGAGCGAAGCAGACTGATGTGTAACGAATATTCGAGATAATGAGCCACTGCCAAATGGTGTCGCATACTAGAGCAAATACTTCGCCACTGACCTTAGGGCACTAGTATTAAGGTTCATGTTGGCGTGGCAGAAGCTGGAATGTCGTTACGAGTTGAAGTAGCCGTATTATCGAATGGGAAATTACTGGGACGCACATATAACTGATATAACCATCTGTATTCATTGGCCATCATTTATACAGCGTGTAAATTTCATACTGGCGAATATTTTGATGTAGATTAGTGTCGGTCCTAAACAGCACAGTTACATAAACGTTCTTTTAACTGCTCAATTTTTTGACGTGATAACGTCTTATAAATCGATGAACGCCGGCTGCACGCACGAAAAAGTATGAGTCATTGTCCCGATCCGAACGCCGGCTGCGCGCACTAAATATCAACATCAACGCACAGCCAAACCGCTGGCTCTATAGAGATTCCAAATTTGGCACGTAGGTTCCTTATAAGGTCTAGGGGTGCACTAAGAAAGGATTTTTTCAACTTTCACCCTCTAAGGGGGTGGAATGGGGGTTCAAAGTTAGATCGACTATTATAATATTCGAAACTTCACAGGAGTATTCCTAACGATAAATGAGTAAATAGGTACGTGTTATACAATGTTTCATTATTGTTTTCTTATGACGTATAACGTAAAATGTATCGTCCGTAAACCGACTTTACAGACAACCATTTTTTTAATTGAACACGCAATGTATTTACTACACGTCTGTCATTTGCTTACGACACTGTGTGACGGACGACTCCCATAAATGTCAAAACGTTTGTTAAGTCGAATCAGTTTGGACGTAATACATTGCTGCTAGGACGTAGTTAAAAAAAATATTAACTCCTTATTAATTAAGTGATCTAACAAAATTGATTTCTCATATCTTTTGTACGATCGAAAACTATGGTTGGTTAAAATAATACGCCCCTATGAAATTTACACGCTGTATATCGTAATTGGGTACTTTCCTGAATAAAATAATATAATTATATTCAGTCTGTCAGTTAGATTATCAAAAAATATTGGACACGTATTTTTTATTTTTTAAATCAAACCAAAAATGACATGCTAAAAAGCGTACCATTAATGTGACGTCACGCGGAACTTTAACGGATCTTCATCATGTTTTGTTTGACAAAAAAATACGTGTCCAATATTTTTTGATAATCTAACCGACGGACTAAATAAGTAGATTTTTTTTAGGAAAGTACCCAATTATGGTACCCAGAAGTATCTATAAGCACAGAGTTCAAAGAAAACGACAAAATACTTGTGTTTATACTGTTTTAACCCCCGACAATAAACGAGGGGTGGCAAGTTATCTGTTCCTGTGTTATTGTTATGTATTTTACCAATAACATTATGTTTCTGATTCTGTGACGTGGCTGTGGCATCCTAATTTCCAAACGGATTCATGAACCGATTTGAGTGTGGTATTTTGCTAATTGTAGCAAATTTTTTGCACTAATAAATCTTTCTTCTATTTTCGTGGGTGTTTTTATTCTTAATTCAAGTACATAGTTATATAAAACAGAAGATATACCTAATGAATGGAAAGATTCGGCGAATTGTCAATATTGGGTGACAGTTTGACAAGTTCTTGAAAAAATTATCAGATCAGAAGGCAGATAACCAGAACACTTTACCAACCATTAAACTTTAATGGCTACCCTGCCTAGTTAGCAATGAATAACTTAAATACCAGTAAAAATAATGACACACAGTCGGTTCCGTTTAATTGTCATGCGCCTGTCAACAAAACAGACGCGATAACTAAAACAACTGTCAGTGCAGTGCCAATACTATGTTCACAAAGTTTACCGACCATTACTGCCCGGTTCAATAACTTTGACCCCCAATTACACACAGTCGTTACCAATCTAAGGGTCAAATTACACTGGTCAAGTGTAATCAAACAGCGTTTAGGTACTCTCCATTCCAACGCGGTAATGTGTCTCGCGCTCGCTCTTTAAACATATAAACGACGCCGACTTAACACTGAGCACTCGCAATAAAATACCGCACACAATGTCGCACTAACGCCGGGTTTACACGAGGCTAGTTCTGCAAGTCCGTAATCCGGTTAAGAGATCGTCCAATTGCTGGGAAAGCAACTGACTTTTTTGCATTGCGTACCAATGTGTGCATTAGGAGTTGATTAAGTAAATACAGTCGGAGATAATCGCCCCGAAAGTCACTAAAATTCTGTCCCCCCCCGCCTCTAATTTTTGAACGGTGTATTTTAAAAATCTGAAAAAAAAATCATGGACAGTTGGGCTTATTTAAATCTTTCATCGAAAATTATTTTCAACAAGATCGGTTCAAAGGTTTTCGAGATATTGCTGAAAAACTGCCTTCGTAAAAGAAAAGAACGTAAGTGCCGTAAGATTTCTGTGATGATACGACCTTTTTAATGGGCACGGAAACTTTCATTTTACGTGGTCCGACATGCACTTGGCCGGTTTTTTTAATTTTTTTATTTGATAAAGTGATTTGACAAAAATTAACGAACCTGCTCACAAAAACTCACGAGATTCGGTTGAGAAATGCGACAGAGGAGAACAGGTGGGACAGCGTGACATCGTGACAGTGGTGACGGCGTGACATCGTGACAGACACCGGGCATACGAACGATTTTCAGCTCAAGCTGAAGCATAGAACATCGTTTGCATCGCTCCCTTGTTCGACCACAGCGGACGAGCCACATGTTTTCCAATATGATAATGAATGGAGGATATAAGTTATTCTGTGTGTCTGGCTGGTATTTTAGCTCCCAAACGCGTAGACCGAGTTGAGCAAAAGCTCGGTTTAAAGGAAGGGATATGATTTTAGCAGGCTATCATCATCATCATCATTATCATATCAGTCGAAAGACGTCCACTGCTGGACCTATGTCCCCCAGAGAGTGCCAAATTGACCGGTACCCGCCACTTAAGTTTAGCGATTCGGAGGGCTACATCGGTTACCTTGGTTCTGCTAGTAGATATACAAGTATATCTCGTATATTTTTGTCATCAGTAGTACCTACAGCTAGTATTACAAATCCATCCACATTTTAGTGTAGTGTCATGCCTCCCCCAGAGAGTGCCAAAGTGACCGATCCTGCGCCACCCGTATCCAGCGGCAGGCAGGCTATGTATTTAATTAGGTACCTAGGTACATGTGTTCCGCCATAGCGTTTAAGATACTGAACCGATTTTGAATGAGTTATCAATCCTTTTGTATGAAAAAGAAAATGTTTTTTCAAGAAATTTTCCATAGTTGGGATAGTTTTTCGAACTTTTTATGCTTGTTAATATTGAAGGTCTTGTCTGTCGAGATGGATCTTAGCATTCTTAGATATGTGTGTTGCGTCGTGGGTGTTCGCAACAGTTATTGTCCTATTCTTATACTTTGCTTGCATTAGCTCCGCGCCCAGCGGGGAAAAATACAGCTAAGGCGCCCTTTACTTTACACCTGTAAGTTACTTACATAAGTTCAGTACAAATATTGCTTACAGCGACTTTCGTGAGCAGTATTTGTACTGTACTTAAGTGTAAATCATCATCATCATCATATCAGCCCAATGACGTCCACTGCTGGACATAGGCCTCCCCCAAAGAGTGCCACAATGACCGGTCCTGCGCCACCCGCATCCAGCGGACTCCAGCGACCTTTACCAGGTCATCAGTCCACCTTGTGGGGGGCCTACCCACGCCGCGCCTTCCGGTACGTGGTCGCCACTCAAGTACCTTTCCGCCCCAACGGCCATCGGTTCTACGTGCAATGTGCCCACTGCCACTTAAGTTTAGCGATTCGGAGGGCTATATCGGTTACCTTGGTTCTGCTGCGGATAGCCTCATTTCTGATGCGATCACGCAGAGATACTCCCAGCATAGCCCTCTCCATTGCCCTTTGGGTGACTTTGAGCCTTCTTATGAGGCCCATAGTAAGCGACCACGTTTCCGTGCCATACGTCATCATTGGCAACACACACTGGTCAAAGATATGTACATTAGGTGGCATGTACACTTGTACATGCCACCTAATGATGTAGTGTGTTGCGCCTGCGCCCACGGCACGCCATGACAATGCGCCGCTTGTGCGCACGCGCGTTATCTTCGGACTAGTCCGGACGTCCGGCTCGCAGCTTTGTTCACTGTTCCCCATGACGGTTGGGTGGGCTGGACATCCATGCTTGTATGATAAGAAGGATGGCTACGGACGATCACTTTAACCTAGTTGCAAGTGCTTAATGTTGCCGGCAAAGGCACCGATGCCGGAAACTTTGAGACTGATAGCCGTCTCTGGTTTTTTTTTCGGGAGTAGGTGTTAGTCAATGGATGGACGCACAAACATATTACACTATAGGCTTATGCATATGTACTAAAATTACATATTTCTAAATACTAATAAATCAAAATACATATAGTATCATATACAGCTCAGCGCTTTAACATTTCTTTCTTAAGCAACTTTGCAACACTATGTTTAGACTTTGGGGAGTTTGTTTATTAAATCTGGTATAATATATTTTGATTTTCTACGGCCATAAAAGTTTTGGATATTTGGGTTTCTTTAGTATTTGATATGTTACCTGTCTTGTAATTTTTGTTTGTTTAATTGCATGTTAAAATCACGAAATGTCGCATTTCGGTGTCGCAAGTCGGCAACATAATGTCCGCGGCAATATTGATAGTGGCAGTATTCCCGGCAATGGGAATATTGGCAACGGCACATAAGTAAGTGCATCTGCCTGCAACGCCTTGGTCTACAGTACAGTCCGAATACCCGTAAGTGGAAAATTTTGTGTACCTAAATCACCATGCACGATTTGCAATACAAAATACAATATTTTTATACTCGTCGACTTTAATGTTTGAATTAAGACTTCGTACAAAACGTCGAAAAAAAAAGAAAAAAGGAGAATATAAAACCTATAAAGATACAGAACAAAGAACTGGAAATAGTAAAGGAGGTGAAGTATCTAGGAGTGACATTGGATAGCACTCTCAGATACAAAACCCACATCAAGGAGCAATCGGCGAAAGCCATTAGAACACTATACCAATGTAAGAGGGCAGTGGGAAGAAGATGGGGACTGAGACCCGAAATGATCAATTGGATCTATAAGGCAATCATTCTACCCAGGGTGCTATATGGAGCCGTGGTCTGGTGGCACAGGGTCCGTATAAAAGAATATCAAAAAGAACTGAATAAGGTGCAGAGACTAGCATGTCTGATGGTGACGGGGGCAATGAGAACGACCCCGACGCATGCCATGGAAATATTGCTAGGTATGAAGACAATGCGAATTGAAGTGGAGAAAAGAGCCATGGAACAGTGGTACAGGATGAAAGCATGCAAAGAATGGAGAGGAAGCTGCGTGGATAAAAGACACGCGCTGATACAGGAAGAGGTGCTATCGAAGCTTCAGATGCTGATAGCCAACAACGATCTCATAAAGAGGCAGGAGATATTCGACAAAAAGTATAGAGTACATATAGGAGAAAGAGACAACTGGAAAGTAGACACTGAACACCCAATGACGGTCTGCTTCACAGATGGATCAAGAAGAACATCAACAAAGCTAGCAGGAGCGGGTATAGTTATACCCAAGCTGCATGAAAGAGTATTTATCCCACTGGGGAGGTATGCAAGCGTCTTTCAAGCAGAAGTGTGCGCGATAATGAGGTGCGCACAGATGATAAAGGAGACAACGCAGCAGACTGGAAGGGTAGTGATCTATACGGACAGTCAGGCAGCGCTGAAGGCATTAGAAAAGGCAACGGTAACATCCGCCTTAGTGAGAGAATGTAAGGAAGAGCTCAACAAGATAGGAGTATACCCAGGTGTCACAGTGGCATGGGTGCCAGGACATCAGGGGATAGCGGGTAACGAGAGCGCGGATGAGCTGGCAAGAGAGGGGGCGGGACGGGAGTTTATAGGCCCAGAACCGGTCCTTCCGTTCTCAGCTCAGGTCACAAAGGGGGTCATAGAAAGGCTAAAAGAACAAGATGTGGAGAGAGAATGGAGAGAAGAAACTGGGTGCAGACAGACAAAGATGATGATAGGAGGTATGGATCACAGAAGAACCAGGTATCTGCTGAAACTGGGTAAGAGCAATTTGAGGTTGCTGACTGGCATCGTAACTGGTCACAACACTCTAAATAGACATTTGAAGGTAATAGGTATTAGTAGCGACGCTTCCTGCCCACACTGTGGGGAGGAAGAAACTAGTAAGCATGTATTAGCGGAATGTATTATGTACGCGGCACCGCGGTTTAATACATTCGGTAAAGATGTGTTAGAGGAGAGGGAATTGAGGGATGTCGACCTTAAAGATGTCCTTCTGTTCAGCAGGAAAACGAGAAGAATGGAAGAATTTGATGTGGGAACGCTGCCGGGACAGTAACCTTAGCGCCAACCTGAGGGAAATGGGCTGAATGAACGGGACAAGCGATCGACAGCCCGCCTGTTTCCGGCCAGGCGTCCCTTCACAACATCAACATCAACATCAACATCAAGACTTCGTACACTAAACTGAAACCATATACTTTTTTTTCTATGGAGCTCCCAGCTCAACTATAATAATTATAAGACAACGCTTTAGACAACTAAAATAAATTCGACCAATCACATGGCGTTACTGACCTATAATGAATTTCACCAATAGGACGTCGCGTTGATTCCAATACAAAAGACATCAACTTGCACAGACTTGCACTTCGTTTCAGCAGGGCTTAGATATTTTTCATTAGATACCAAGTCTGTTTAATTATTTCTGTCTATAAAAAGTATTGTATACAATAGTAACACAATTAGCTCTTAAATTCTCGTACACGGTACTCGACTTTAAGAGCCCTTATTGTGCAACGATTATATAAAACACTATTTTGGACTTTTTACCTTCTCACAACATACTTTAAAACATGCAGCCTTTTCCCCCATCATTGCATTTTGATATCTAAGTATTTACATAATGTATACTTTGTTCAAACTTTGTGTTACGTCGGTAGGTTCACTGGTAAACAACACTGGCTGTATGGTAAACAGCACTGGCTGTACTGTGAACAGTACACGGGCGAGGCAGGTGGGAAATCAAAAGAATATTTAATAAAGAAACTACCCTCATACCTTTTTAAGTGAATGACCAAACTCCGATTCTTTTGTAAGTCTTGTGATTCAGTTAGCTCACTCTCACGCCATTTCGTTCGTCCTAATTTCGTTTCACATAAATTCCATCACAAGTTTTGCATTCATTATAAATAATCCGTGTTACTTTTGGAACGTTTAGCATAATAGGTCCTTTACAATCGTTTTACAAGTCTAATGGGATAATTATTTAAATATGTAGTGTTTAAGTATTATCTGCGACCGGTTTGAGTTGGTATTCATCTTTACCTGAGGGCCTACCGCGAACGGCTTTCGAAGTTTTCCCTCTCTGTCGCACTTATGTACGAATTCGTAAGTATGACAGAGAGGGAAAACTTCGAATGCCTTTCGCGGTAGGCCCTCAGGGCTGTTTGTTATTCGCTACGCGCAAACGCGGCTCACCCCGCCGGTCACCCGTTACGAAACTAGACCTCTACCTACGCTTGGTTACTACGCATCGCGGTGTCTATATATATTTGTGGGTGAGCGTTGAGGTGAGCTTAAACAAGTTACAGAATAGGGGGGCAGCTTTACTCTCTTGAGGCCTGTGCTGAGGGGTAATCACGTAACGTTTTGAACGCGCGTTAGGTAGATCCAAATGTCATTTTTAGGGTTCCGTAGCCTAAATGGCAAAAACGGAACCCTTACAGTTTCGTCATGTCTCTGTCCGTATGTCACAGGCATTTTACTCGAAAACTATAAGGTGTATTTGAATAAAATTTTGAGCTTAGGTGTTTTTTGTTAGCCGGCTACGTAGTTTTGTAATTAAAATAACTAAAAAAATTTTTTTTAAAGGTGCACATATACGTATACATAAAACTGAAAGTCAATGAGATTGTTGACAGAATTCAATTGAAGTTATAATAATAAAAGCTACGAGTAACAAATTAGAGGGGAGGGGGGGGGGGGGGGCAGAATTTTAGTGACTTTCGGCAATTATCTCCGACTCTATTCACTTAATAAAAAAAATTGCTGAGAAACCTTATATTTATTTTGAAAGGCCTATTGATTGATGTGCAACACGTGGGCTTACAATATATATATTTTTTTACTTTCAGTTTTATGTACTTATGGAGTGCACCCCTAAAAAAATGTTTTTTTAGTCATTTTAATTACAAACCTTTGTAGCGGCTAACAAAATATTACACCTATCCTCAAAATTTTATTCAAATACTTACACCTTATAGTATTTGAGTAAAATGCCTATGACATACGGACAGTCGGACATAACGAAACTATAAGGGTTCCGTTTTGGCTACGGAACCCTAAAAATGTGGGCTAACTTTTGTACTGTCAATTTTTATTTTTAATCTGTGTCCAACAAACCAATTAAAACTGTAAAATCTCGGAGCTACTGGTTTAAACCAGCATACACAATTAAATATTTGCTTTAAAGCAGTTTATCCAACGAGCACATCACCTCTTTGTCTTGCGTTACCGAACGAAATATCGTCAGCATAAAAGTTGATTAGCCTTCGTACCTACCCTAAAGCCATTTTAAAGATATTTAAACGATTAGGAATAAAAAGATAAATCGGTTTGTTCACATGTTCAGCCATATTAAAAAAAAAAATGCAGCTATTAGTTACTTCTTCGAAGCTTGCGATTCAAAAAAACTGGCATTCATTTATTTCTAAATGATCAAATCCTTATAGAAAGCGTGCTTAGAATTGACAAACTCATTTAATGCGACTCAAAAAAAGACCGCCATTCGACGAGGCACATCCTGGGAATTAATTTACCTGACAGCGCAACCAGCCGGGTCCTTTCTAAGCCGGCTTCTTCTCGCCACCAGAATATAGACCTTGTCACTTTGTAATAGAGGTGTATTTAGATCTGTGTGTGACAGTTAGAATGTAATCCCATCGCTTAATGCTGCCAAGATGACATGTAGCAGTGACAGAGTCGTTAGGAGCTAGGCTGTTATTCGCTCCGCGCAAATGCGGCTCGCCCCGCCGGTCACCCGTTACGAATCTAGACCTCTACCTACGCTTAGTTACTACGCATCGCGCTGTCAAGATATATTTGTGGGTGAGCGTTGAGGTGAGCTTAAACAAGTTACAGAATAGGGGGGCTGGAAATGTGTCCGTGGACGTTACTTAGTTTGTGTGCGATGATATCTTGCTATGGTCTTGGTAATCTCTTCATAATCCACTATCCACTGAGATGAGATACCTATATATAATGGGCTTGTGACTTCACGTTAAAATTGATAACGTAGTGTTGGTATATAAATGGATAGTAAACCATCAAATTATTGTAATAAAGTCTACATTACAAAATGTAATGAATTGAAAGTTTAGAAAAAATATGCATTTTTTTATTGTCCAAGAGTAAATTCAAAGCTACCAATAGAATCCTTACGCTTTTATAGAAACAAAATTGTACGAACTATGGACATAAACGCAGTATTTCGCGAACGGAACAGCAATTTACTTGATTTTCCCTACAATGATTCGTTCAAATAGCAAAGTGTGACGTCATACTTATGAGTCAATCAGTATGAAGCGTTTTGACTGCCGCCAGCGAGGTCCGTTTTTAACTTTTTTTTTTGGTTATTTATGTTCTTTAATTGTAGTTGCTACAAACATTTGTTCCTCTCCAAAAACTGGTTCGAATGGCATCGTAAAGAATCTTAGGTCACAAGCCTATTGTATCTGCAATACATAAGTATGCATGACATTTCTAAAATACTAATTTTAGGGTTCCGTATCTCAAAAGGAAATAAACGGAACCCTTATAGGATCACTCGTGCGTCTGTATGTCTGTCTGTCACAGCCGATTTGCTCCGAAACTACTAGACCGATTGAGTTGAAATTCGATAAACATATGTAAATTGGTGACCCAAAGATGGACGCGTACTTTACCTAAATTAATGAATTCTGAACCCTGGGGCCACTTTAGAAGGGTAGACTGGGAAATTAAAAAAAAAGTTTCGTTAACTGTATTGTGTGACATATCAAATGAAACTAATGAAAGGGGTTGTTGTAAGCATCTCAGATATATTTTAGCAACTACAGATTTGAAGTAATTTAGGAAAAAAGACGAAAATTGACCATTCCTCCCTTATCTCCGAAGGTCTCCTAGTAGGATTAAAATTCTGAAAAATATATGGTAAATAGTTCCTTGCCTAAAGGTTACAGGAAAACCTATAAGAAGTTTGAGTATTCAAAAACACTTATGAAATTTAGATTATATACGGAACCCTCACCACGCGAGTTGAACTCGCACTTGTCCGGTTTTTTTTTTAATAGGCTTACGAGTTCTACAGCTCAAAGAGCCACTAGTATACTTAATAGGCAGATTACAGAACTGGCTGAGTACCTTCTGTCCATGGATCTTACCTTGAGTGAGACCCCGAGACCTCGGTGACCGGCCATTTGACGATAAGGTCAATGCGACACGGTCAGTTATCAATGTACTGCAATCGTTCTAGTAGGTACCTACTTGTATGTACTCACCTATTTAGATGAATGCGCTCTTATTCAACACGCCAGCTTACCTTGCGCAGAGAATTTCTTTAGCGACACAAAGTACAAAGAGGTAACGCGGCCAGCGTATTGGGGACCATGCCGCAGGCGGACCTTTTGGATGGTGTATTATGGTATGTACCTTAGGTTGGTTTCTTTCTTTATATATATTTATGTTTATAATTAAGTATAAATTACGAAATATAATTAAAATCATCACTTACAAGTCGACTCTGTAAAAACGTAGTTGGGTTCTAATTTCAAAATGGCATACTGGCATCACGGCATACGGCTTAGGTAACATCAAATTTTAAAATGGCATATTGGCATCGCCATACGGCAACGGCATAACATCAAATTTTAATAAAATAGCATACTGGCATCACGGCATACGGTTTAGGTAACAGCAAATTTTAAAATGGCATACTGTCATCGCCATACGGCAACGGCATAACATCAAATTTTAATAAAATAGCATACTGGCATCACGGCATACGGTTTAGGTAACATCAAATTTTACAATGGCATACTGGCATCGCCATACGGTAACGGCATAACGTCAAATTTTACTAAAATGGCATACTGGCATCACGGCATACGGTTTAGGTAACATCAAATTTTACAATGGCATACTGGCATCGCCATACGGTAACGGCATAACGTCAAATTTTACTAAAATGGCATACTGGCATCACGGCATACGGTTTAGGTAACATCAAATTTTACAATGGCATACTGGCATCGCCATACGGTAACGGCATAACGTCAAATTTTACTAAAATGGCATACCGGCATCACGGCATACAGCAACGGCATAACATCAAATTTTTATAAACAATGGGATCTGCCATATCTAGGTCAGTTGCTAATTATAATAGAAATAGAATAGAAAAAAAGCGATTAGACTTAGTGTGAAAAACGTTCTACTCGCTCTAATTTGTTTAACTAGGTTTGTATGGAAAGTCGAGCGTTCTGGCGACTAGTTTATTAAGATTCCAACTTACTCACTCCCCTTTGGGTTGAAACTTAAAATAGAGAAATCTTGGAAGGAGAAGGAATACCGCTAGAATGATGAAAATATGTGTGTTCAGAGTTCAGAGGGGTAATCACGTAACGTTTCGAACGCGCGTTAGGACAGTTTATCAGTCATTTTTCCACGTAAAATTTCACATTTAGATCTTACGTACGTACGTACAATGCGTTACGTGATCGACCTGCTATAGAAGACTTTTACAGGATGAACCCTAATATTAATAGTACCTATAAATGCAAAAGTTTGGATGTTTAATTAAATGATGATATAAATGGTAATAAATAGGAACAAATCGAGTTAATTGTTAAATCTTTAATTGCTTTATAGCACCAATACAAGTAGCAAAAAATCACACGAAATATTATAAAATTAAAATCGAATTCTACTCGCCTGTAATCATCAAAACTATTGGTACATATCGAAAGTATTAATTAACAACATTCGGTGACACCGGAAGAGTTGCAAATTAATTACTCGTAAAACTTTTAGTACCTACAGTCAGCATCATAAACATGTATACACTTTTCGACCTTATGTCTAAGTAATAAGGTCATAGAATGTGTACATGTTTATGATGCTGACTATAGATCACAGATTATATAATTACTTACACTTAGACGTTATTGGCTCAGAACTTTTTAGAGACTAGAGCAAATTCCGAGACACCTCAGCAATGTTCACACTAGAAAAATGACCTGACGCGCATACAATGCGTTACGTGATCGACCAGAGGGGTAATCACGTAACGTTTCGAACGCGCGTTGGGACAATGCAACTGTCATTTTTCCATAATAATAATGACATTTAGATGTACCTGACGCGCGTACAATGCTATACTCGTACATGAACGACCTGCTGAGGGTGCCCTCACCTCACTTTCTGCTCAACATGTCTGCCGTGTCAAGCCTATCTAATGTCTCATGTATCTCAAAAAGCATAGTTTTGAGAAAACGCCGTTTGAAGTTTTTTTTGTACAGTATTTAGCCATGATTTACTATGGTAAAAACAGAGTTACATGAGTTACGTGACAGGCTCGTATAAGGAATTGGTAAGTTAAATTAAAAAACTGAGTATGTAGGTCGATAAAGGCATGGAAAATAAACAGATTTTGACCTGTTACGCGTAAATGTCAAAACGCACTGAAAGCTGTAGCGGCGCGGTGCGGAGGCGGTACCGGTTGTAATGTTCGAGCTAATATGAAAGGGTCCGCACAGAGCGGCGCGGCACGGCGCGGTATTCTGTGCGGACCCTTTCATATTAGCTCGAACATTACAACCGGTACCGCCTCCGCACCGCACCGCCACCGCTTCAGTGCGTTTCGGCCTTAACTTATGTATCTCAAGATTTATGAGATAGGTAGGATTGACACGGCAGATGTGTTTGGTATTGTAAACTAGGAGGTATAAGCAATAGTTATTAGCCAGATGTGACGTTAAGGATTTCACAATAATACCTGTAGATATACTTAATTGACATAGGAACTAAAAAAAAAACGAATGTTTGAAAAAAAAATAACCTCACTTTTCGGTTTCTACAAAATAAAACTCCTTGTCAGGACTCACTTTGCTTAATTTTTATTTCCTATGTATCAAAAATAGGATATTTCAAATTAAGTTGGTAAGTACAGATCCCTTCTGCCCAACATGTGCAGGTATTGTAAATTAAACTAGCATAAGCAATAGTTATTAGCTAGATGACGTAAAGGATTTCACAATAATACCTGTAGATACTTATACTTAATTTAGGAACTAAAACAAAAAACAAATGTTTGAAAAAAAAGTAACCTCACTTTTCGGTTTCTACAAAAAAAAACTCCTTGTCAGGACTCACTTTGCTTAATTTTTATTTCCTATGTAGGTATCAAAAATAGGTTATTTCAAATTAACTTGGTAAGTACAGATCCCTTCTGCCCAACATGAGTAGGTATTGTAAATTACTAGCATAAGCAATAGTTATTAGCTAGATGACGTAAAGGATTTCAAAATAAACAATAATACCTGTAGATATACTTAATTAAAATAGGAACTAAAACAACAAACGAATGTTTGAAAAAAAAAGTAACCTCACTTTTCGGTTTCTACAAAAAAAAACTCCTTGTTAGGACTCACTTTGCTTAATTTTAATTTCGTATCAAAAATAGGATATTTCAAATTAACTTGGTAAGTACAGATCCCAATACCTATAATCATCATCCTCCTCTCTCTCGATATATCGAGGTTTATTTTGTTTATTTACTGGTCATACTTACCTACTTGCGGTGGAAAGGGCTGTTATAAATTAATGATCTATGTAACCGTAAAATGACTGGCCTGTACGCATTTTCCTTCAGGTTCATTGTGAAATTGCGGCTGATGCCTTTTCTGAACTTGGTGTTATTGTACTTTACCAGGTCAGCGACTCTGAAGCGCAGATACAACGTTTGAAGGTAGATAATGGGAAAGCAATTACAAGGGGCCGGGAACTGATCTTCGGAAAGTGACGCCAGCAGGGTAGATATGACACCTTCTTCTAGAGGATCTGCCGAAAAATACAGTCGAAATTTACGCTCCATCACGTTAAGGTATTCTACGAAAAGCGGTGGGGCAAACCTGCAGAAGTTCAGACCGTGCTCGCAGCAGGGTTTTAGCCGTAAACACTGGTCCAGTAAGGACGGGACATCTGCATCGGTCCGCGTGAGCGCTGCGATGTGAGATGGCTTCACTAACCCCCTGAATACGGACTCTTTAATCTCTTCCACGGCCACATCTTTAACTCCGCTAGCCGCTTCTAGAAATCCGTCAAGCTTGCTCTCTTTACTGAAAGACTTCAAGATGTTAACGGTGAAGCTTCTTCTGAAGCCGTCAATCAGCTGCCGACCTTTCGGATCTTTGTTGCCATTGAGTTCTCTTAGTCGCTTGAACAGCTGATGGATAGGGTCGTTGTTGAAGGCGCGCATCGGTAACGCTTCATACCCAGATTGACGCATGCGTTCCTGCAGCGCCATCGCAGAGCGCACGTCAGTACTGAATCCGTTCAGAACCCCTGGATCCGCCATGTGTGTCATCTCATTTTTATCCATGAAAGTCATCTTCTCAAAATTCACCAGCATGTCGTGGAGGGACCTCAGTTCGGGGTTGATGTGTTTCCCTACCACGGCCAGTTCTTTATTGTGAAGAACGTCATAGAGAGTGCTGAAGGTAGTGATGAGCTGAACAGTGCCGTGAGCGGAGTCGCCGAGGACTCGCAGGTCAACAGCAGCGGCCAGAGCCGAGGCAACTTGTGGAGAGAGCGTCTCCACTGCTAGCTTCGCCTGACGCGCCGCGATTACTTTATCTGGTTTGACATGCTCTTCCGTCAGCCCTGGTGCAAGCTTGTATCTCCGCGTCTTATCGTAATCATACAGCTCTTCAATCTCGCCCCACGTCGCCATCATACCCTTGAAGTTTATATTATACATCCTGAAGCAATCACGGAACTTCACCATCAGCCGAGTGCAATCGTAGAAGCAGTAGATCTGCTTATCCTTCACATGGAAGTAAGTTTTGCCGGGCTCAAATGGTTTCACTATGGAGTTGAAATCGTCATCAAAGTCTGTGATGAGGGCGCGAACATTCAGCCCGATGTCGAAAAGTGCAGAGATGATAGCATCGAGCCAGAGCCAGAGCTTGTCCGGGCGGGAGTCGGCAGGTGACAGGTCGTAGGAGAGCGGCTGACGCCAGCGAGAGCGGATGCCACGTGCGTAGACTACTGTGGCGTAGCGTGCGATGCGTGGCTTCTGCACACCGTCACTCTCCTCCAGCCCAGCCATGCGATCGCGAACCGGATCATACGACAGTCCAAGGGACAACCTTACCTTTGCCACAGACACCACACACTCGCGATCCTCTGCCGATGCATGCTCGAACCGCGCTCGCAACATCCTCGTCCAGCTACCATTAATCTCCCCATTCATGTGCCGGCACAGCTGTTGGATCTTCACCATCGAGGGTAAACACAGAGACTCTTGCATCAACATGTAAGTTTTCGGATAGGAATGATACAACTTCAACGCAAAATATAGCATCTCTTTGCTGTATTTTTTTCTATCAAAGTCTGCTTTTAATTCCCTCTTCAACAAAGCCTGGACTTGTATAATATTTGCGAGTTCAGGACTCAAGTGCGCTCTGCTCAGTTTGATAAGCAAATCCAGATCAGTTGCTCTTGACGTTCCCGGAGTTTCCAGGGTCTGTGGGCCCGAGAAGCGTTCTTCAGCTTCTGGAAATTTCTTTTCAGACCTCCCGTCATCGTCTATCTTCACTCGTCTAAAGAGAGACTCTGCCGCAATTCTCGAAGTACGTTGCTGCACAACTGTATCTTCTTCTGTGAATAAGTCGACTAGAACGCCGTCTGGCGGCTCTGTCTTCACCTCCATGTCTTCGTCATGTTGATCTGTCGTCGAGAGTTCTTGGTCTTCGGAGCCCGGCAGATGCAGAGAAGGCACGGCGTCGAAAACGATGCGCTTGCGACTGCTGTTGTGAATGATTTCGTTGCTGGCAAAGTGTAGTTCGCAGACCATGTGTAATTTTCTCTTGGCGTTTCCTTTTGTTGCCTTTAGCCACGCTGTACGTCTGAAAAGAAAGACTTCTTTAGCTGCAATGGAATATTAATAGTGTTTTTCTACTCGTCGACTTTAATGTTTGATTTAAGACTTCGTACACCGTTTCATTGGTCCTCCCAATTCAACTATGGGTACTTACAGCGCTTGGTTTCAGCAGGGCTTAGATTTTCAATAGATACCAAGTTTGTTTAATTATTTCAGTTGACTCGTAGAAAAAGTATTGTATACAATAAGTTATGTAATGTACATAATGTAATTAATATGTATGACTAGTACAGTTTGTTTTTATGTATTTTTGTCACGAATAAATGTTTTTTCTTCCTTTCTTTTGGTGCTCGATATTAAGAGCCCTAATTTTGTAATGATTGTATAAAATACTATCTTCAAATAGTCAAATGGGTTCCGTTTGTGGCATAACTAATTATAAAACGAATAAAAATGTTACAGTTAATATTTAGACATTTCTTTTCGGTCATAGTTGAATTGGGATGTGTGGCAGGTTTTTTATTAAGTACGGCGTTGTACAGGGGGTTATTCCAAGTTATAATTTTAAATGGACCGATAGTTCGATCGATACTGGGAACAAGGTTCCTGGTAAAACTCAGGTTACGTTAGTATGATCGAGATTAAAGATATGTTTAGGTTAGTCATTGATACTGATTAACCCCCGACGCAAAGAGAGGGGTGTTATAAGTTTAACGTGTCTGTGTATCTGTCTGTGGTATCGTAGCTCCCAAACGGATGAACCGATTTGAATGCGGTTTTTTGTGTGATAGATAATTTTAACCCGAGTGTTCTTAACCATGTTTCATCAAAATCGGATCAGCCGTTTTTGAGATATTGAACTTTGTAATTAAAAAATTTGGGGTTTTTCAACTTTTCTAAGTTGTAGTTTATTATTGTATAAAAGTTTCGCATCGCCTATTATTTGAGTTGGCCAAAATGCATCAAAGTGATTACTTTTAAAAGCAACTCTACTGTCCAAAGTATAAGATTATAATTCCAATTAAGTTTTATAAAAATTCGGGCTCATTAAACAATCTCAACCATAAATAAGTGTATTGTCCTTGGGCGACCGAGCTCAGCTCGGGTGAAAATACGGAGAAAACGAATTTTCCCAGACATGAGACCTAACTAGATCGATTTCTCGCCCCCGTAAACCCCTATATTCCAAATTTCATCGAAATCGTTAGAGCCGTCTCCGAGAACGTGATTGCAAATATATATATACCTACAAATATTGTTCGTTTAATATGTAGTAAAGGATAAAAAATAATAACCAATCGTGTAACCATTTAAAAGTCATATAGTCATAACCCGATCGGCATAAGATAAGAATCGGCAACGCGCATGTAGGTATCACCCCTGGAATTGTAAGCGTAAAAACAAGTAATATAAAAGCTTTTAAAATGAGACTATATGAAATCAACTACTATTGCAAATACCGTCGTTCAATTACCACTTTCTAGCTTCCGCTCAAAGGTTCATTTTTAGGGTTCCGTACCCAAAGGGTAAAAACGGGACCCTATTACTAAGACTTCGCTGTCTGTCACCAGGCTGTATCTCATGAATTTTCACAGATGATGTACGGTCGACGCCAAAAATACGTTTACACTATTCGCCTTATTGCAATGGAATAAGGTGCAAGTGTAAACGTATGTAAAGGTTGTCTGGAAGAGATCGCTCTTCAGCGATAAGACCGCCTGTTGTCTACCTCTACCTAAATGTTATTGTATTGTTTCTCTCTGTAACTGCTTTTTTTTGTGTGAGGTGTGCAATAAAGAGTATTTGTATTGTATTGTATTGTATCTTTGGCGTCGACTGTACCTATTTCTGTAGCCGTTATCGCTATAAGAACAAATACTAATATACAGAATAATAAGGAGGCTCCCATACAACACAGATAAATTTTTTGCCGTTTTTATAGATGGGAAGTGGTCCGACTGTGGGAGTTGTGGCCAGTTTTTAAAATGAATGCATCAAATAATATAAGTAATGGGGCCTGTAGACGGGCTATACTTTTACGGAAATGTGTGGCCGGCAACTATGGGCGTCTTGCTCTTACTTCCATGCTAGAGCAAGACGCCTATAGTTGCCGGCCACAATTGGGACCGAGCGCGACGACAGCGCCACGTGACAGGCGGCCATTATGGACAATATTGTCACCGCTGTCAAACAAGAAGTAAGTAAATATTGTGAAAAATAGTAATGAAATCTTGTGTTATTACAATTCACAACAACACATCTTACCAGGACCATATTTTTATATCAAAAACGATTAGAAAATGTTTACTGCAATAGGTATGGATTTGACAGCTCAAGTCAGCGACAAAAATGTCAATTTTAGCCGTAGCGAGCGATGTGATCGTTTTGGCTGCCAATAGCCCGTCTACAAGCCCCATAACAACAAAACCCTACCGCGCGTCCGTAGGCACCAAGAACAATGAAACGTTCTTGCATCCTCCTTTAACGTTGTTAGGGCAGTCTTGCACCGAACAGCGCCCGGTGGCGCGCGAGCTCGCCATGCTAGAGCGGGACAGCTGCACACTAGCCAGTGTTAGAGCGAGACGGAGAATGCGCGCAGACGACACGTCCGCTCACGACCGAGGCACAAGGCCGACTCCCATTGCGGCTTATCATTCGCTTATTCTTGGTGTATGTGTGTACACGCACACTTTGACAATGAGGAGCAATGGCCGACGTCAACTTGCTTAGCGGAAAACAACTTTAGTAACGTAGGAATAAAGTTCACGGCTTCGGGCTCTTCGGATAAATAGCCGGTAACCTCTACGAATTTAAAACGAATGAAGCACAAATTAATCTAATCAAGCCGTTTGTTTTCTACAAAATAGCTTAGGTATTAACGAAATTCCTAAAGATCTATATTGCGTTCATAAGTTCATACATAACATAAGTAAGCCAAGCCTACTTGCACTTGTAGGTGTATCATCATCATCATATCAGCCCAAAGACGTCCACTGCTGGACATAGGCCTCCCCCAAAGAGTGCCACAATGACCGGTCCTGCGCCACCCGCATCCAGCGGACTCCAGCGACCTTTACCAGGTCATCTTGTGTGGGGCCTACCCACAAGGTGGACTGATGACCTGTATATGATATAGGTGTATGTGTATATGGTATGTTATTCTAAACTAAGTACCTATATTATAATATACTAAACTCTCGCGTTTGTACACATATTAAAATAATAAATGGAATAAATTAATATTATTCTGCAAGTATGCGGCAATGGCAATGGCACTTTTACAAGTCAAAATTCTACTAGCGTTTATGAAAAAAAAAATACCTACCAAGTCTATTAAGAAGAAGCGCCGTAACAAACTTAACAGTCAGTCATTTTTTTACCAAAATACTATTACAATGACAGTACCTACTTAACCTACTTACAATAAGTAAAACAGAGGGGCTACGGCGAAACGAAATTCGTTTTCGTTCGTGTTTCTCCGTCTCTGTCGCTCGAACTGGCAAGTGCGACAAAGACGGAGATACACGAACGAAAACGAATTTCGTTTCGCGGTAGGCACTCTGAATAATTATGAATACAAACAAAAAAGAAAAACATACTGCGTCATTCTACAGAAAACATGTCCGAAGCTGTGTTACAGAATGCAAAGCAGGGAGATTAAAACATTTTTGCTTTTTGCGTTAGACCCGTGTAAAACAATAATTTAAATATAACTAGTTACCTATATTGTTATTTTTTTTTTTTATTTATTTAAGAAAAAAGAAATTACATTTTATAGTTTTTATATAAACTCGCCAAACTGTGACGTTTGATGGCGAGAAACGCTCATGTTCTATACTAGAATAACCTATTTTAATTATATCTAACATTTTCTATTTATACTTAACATTCATCATCATTAAATAAGAAAGTACCTCTATGCGTGTAATTAAAAGGATAATAACATAAGTCTTTCTCATATCCATTGATGACGAAGGCTATTTTTTTTTTCAATAAACAACTTAACGGTAGGTAAGCACACATCCCCCAAGGTGGACTGATGACGGAAAGATCGCTGGAGTCCGCTGGATGCGGGTGGCGCAGGACCGGTCATTGTGGCACTCTTTGGGGGTGGCCTATGTCCAGCAGTGGACGTCTTTCGGCTGATATGATGATGATGATGATGAAGCACACATTTCTTGTTTTGCCAAACTAGGGCAGTTTGTCGGCAAACGTGCGCTCCTTCCTAACATTTAATAAACATCGTTGTGTTATACCTACCTACTTAATAAATGACTTATCAATATAATTGGAAATAAAAGATGTAATATTTAATACTAGCTTTGTTCAAAAATTCTATAATTTCATTGGGCTTTTCATTTATAATAGATACCTGACTTTGAAGCTAGAGGTCCCAGGTTCGATCCCCGGTCGGGGCAGATATTTGTATGATGAATATTTTATTTATTTATTTATTAGGCTCACACAACAAATTACAGTCATACATACAGTAGCATAAGAAGCTTAGTGTCTAGATCTGGACTATAATTCTCAACAGTGTGTGCACAAAAAGATTCTTAACTTAAAGACAAACTATTCACTAGATGGAATTACATACCTATTGTGCATAAAATAATACATTCAATAATTAACATGACATTTACCTGTATATAGCGTTAAATATGTATCTAATAATATTCATCTAACTCTAACTTAAAACTTAAATAACTAATTACCCAATTTGAATGCATCTTTAACTTTATTTTTGAACGTGGGTAGGGTGTGTTTAAAGATGTCCAAAGAAGGATGTTCAGCCACTACATCATTATACAAACGGCACATTCGGACAACGGGATTATAAAACGATGTGTTGTTTTTGTAAATTTCGAGTTGGAATAATCTGTGTGATGGATTACGAGATCTGTACCTGGCAATAAAGTTTAAGAGAGAAAGAAGGGAAGGACAGTCAATGTGTGAGTGTACAATTTTATATAATGTAATCAATTCACTACATTTTCTGCGAGATGAAAGAATAGGTACGAATGTTTGTTCTCGAGTCTTGGATGTTTAATATCTATATAATAAGTATGTTTTCCGTTGTCTAGTACCCATAGTACAGGCTTTGCCTAGTTTGGGACTGACTTAATTAATTAGGACACATATTTATAGGAATTTTCTTCATTAGATAAACATGTTTTTCCAATTCTTGTTTTAGAAACATTATCAATTCTGAAATTACTACGGACCCCCGATAACTCCCCGAGATTAATAAGATTTAATTGAAATTTATCTGCCGATGTCGGCAAAGAAATCTCATTTAGGTACAGAACCGAGACAGCTTGCGGCGGGCGCGTGTTATTTTAAATCTTTTTTTTAATTTCAGATACCGAAATAAAACTAGGAATGTAAAACTTGCTTTTATTTTACAATTTCATTCTTAAATTGCTCCCTACTCTCAATTGTCTTTGTTTCAAAAACTGTAATTGGAATCTTATACCTTGAACGGTAGAGTTGCTTCTTGAATGGACTACTTTGATGCAATTCATCATCATCAGCCTATATACGCCCCACTGCTGGGCACAGGCCTCCTCTCAGGGAGGCAGTAGTCCCCCCCCACGCTGGCCCAGTGCGGATTGGGGACTTCACACACCTCTTTGAAATTCTTCTCAGATGTTTGCGGGTGGAATGTTTGCCTTCACCGAAAAGCTAACGGTAAATATCAAATGACATTCCGTCATTCCGTATACATAAGTTCCGAAAAACTCGTTGGTACGAGCTGGGATTCGAACCCACGACTGCCGTTTGACAGCCGCATGCCTGAACCACTAGGCTACCGTAGCAAGTTGATGCAATGGGGAATGGATGAAAATTTTAGAAATGCCTGGTTATTTTTTTGGTGATAGGAATAACCTTCCTTAGCACCAGGAGCCGTAGCATGGTTGGCCTTATCACGCGACAAGTGACAAGATAGCAGCGTCGTCTCGTTCTATCGAACGGTGTCACCCAGTGACGCACGCTCTATCCTATCACCTATCGCGTGACAAGGCCAACCATGCTACGGCTCCTGAAAAAAGTTTCAGATTTTTCTGCTGCGACAATTATTTTTGAAAAATATAAACAGTTTCCTCATTTACGTTTTGGGTCAAGAACGGTAAATAGACACTTTCCTTGATCTGTCTCATATTACAAAAAAACTATCTTAAATATCTGTGGTAAACTGACACTGGTAATTACCAATATAGCTGCTGCAAGTGTCAATATCATTGCCAGTTTCAGTTTACCACACATATGTAATATATTTTTTTGTAATATGAGACCGATCGAGGAAGGTGCCGTAACTGACCCAAAACGTAAGTGAGGAAACTGTTTATATTTTTCAAAAAAAATTGACGCAGCTGAAAAATCTGAAACTTTTTTCTGGTGCTAAGGAAGGTTATTCCTATCACCAAAAAATAATCAGGCATTTCTAAAATTTTCATCCATTCCCAATTGGCTACTTCCTAAAAAAAAATATTCAGTCCGTCAGTTAGATTATCAAAACATATTGGACACGTATTTTTTTTGTCAATTAAACAAAAAATGATGAAGATTCCCGTTAAAGTTCCGCATGACGTCACATCATGGTGCACTTTTTATCATAATGTGACGTCACGCGGAACTTTACGGGCTAAATTTTTTGATAAACTGACGGACTACTTAAATAGAATTATATTTTTTCCAGGAAAGTACCCAATTCGACGAACTCAAATAATGTCAAGTATAAATTAAGCTCGTCTATGAAGTAACTCAACTCCTTGTAATCGGAGCCTTTTCCAGCCCAGCGGGCGGCCACCCGCGGAGATCGTGGGACTGTGGGTGCTCGCAACCCGTCTCGACTCACAAGTACTCACAACTCACCCCTATCGGTGACTATAGGCGAGCAATCGGAATGGGTCAGTGAGGCGCGATCAGAAACTACATATATATAGGCTGGAGTCCACTAGGCTCGCCGAGGCGAGTCGAATCGAATCGAAAATAATTCGCCTTCATACATTACTATACCTAAATATTTTTTTAGCAGGAACAACATTTGTTTAGTGCTTGCCACAATAAAAATATCGACAATCCTGCTATCGATAAGTATATACTACTTCAACGACAATACGTACATACAACCACAGACATATATTGGCTACCTACCTAGACGCCGCGTGCACCTAAATAAATAAATATTTGCGGACAATCTTACACAAATCGACCTAGTCCCAAACTAAGCACTGTAACCATATACAGAGACACAGATTTGTTTTGGGACCAAAAATGGGTTTGGGAAAAACTACATGTTGTGAGTCACAGAATATCACAAGTTGTGACATTCTGCGTCGATTTGAAAGACAATTTCGGTGTGTTTGTGTGTGTTATGGAATAACTTAGGGGATAACTAATTCAGTGACACGAAGAAAGAAAGTTACGAAAGTATTGCAAATTGTTCTCTGAAGTATGTAAAATATAAATAAATTGATAGTTTTGTTATTATTATCTATTTCTTAACGCACCCTATTGCCCTACCTATATATATTTGTATTTATTTATCTCTATGACGTCGTACCACTTACACACGTAAGTACCACTTCAACTTATCGATAACAGGACTGTCGATGTTTTTATTTTGTCAATCACTTACAATAAGTCGTTCGTGCTAGAAAAATGTCTAGGTATATACATTACCTATGAAAGTGCGTCGATTGACGCAGAGCCGCGGCGCGCCGAATCAATGGATGCACTTTCATAGTTAACCTTTTGACAGCGAGGGTGCAAAACAAAACGGTGCCCAACCGTGGCCAAAACAAAACAATAGCCAGACAAAATACGAATAAAATGAAACTTCTGATAAATATTGTCATGTCAAAATGACAATATTTATCAATATTATCATGTGGCCGTCCGTGGCTTCAGTGGCACGAGTTTTCGTCCGCGTCCACAGCCGTCTTTAGCTCTCAAAGGGTTAATGCGGTTTTTTTTCGATTCGATTCGACTATACTCTGTGAGCTAATTAGATTCCAAAAAAACTACCCTTTGTGTTGCTATTAAAATGAGGAGGGTTGACACGGGTGAATTTTCATTTTTCTAAATGATAGACGTAGCTAGTTTTCATCATTTAGAAAAATGCAAATTCACCGGTGTCAACCCTCCTCATTTTAATGGCAACACAAAGGGTAGTTTTTTTGGAATCTAATTAGCTCACAGAGTATAGCCTCGGCGAGCCTAGTGGACGCCAGCCTTAAGGGATACAGACCAGAGAGGCAAAAGTTAACTGGAATAAGAATAAGAAGAAAAAAATTCTTATTCAGATCGATTTGAATAAGAATAAAATCGTGCGTAACGGACGCATCGATTTAAAATAACATAAAACTGAATAATTCATGCTACTTTTATTTTAAATTAGAATAAAATACGGAATAAGTAATTATTCCACAAATGGGGTTAATCTAACTAACATTTTATTTAAATAAATTGTTATTTAAATTTAAAGTGAATTTTGTGGTAGGTATCATCGGTAAAATGTTGTACCTACTTAAGTTGATTTTCACACAATAGATTTTATGATAAGTTTGGGTTCATTTGGTTTGTTTTGACGAGTCCTATTACAGACATTTGCATTTAGGAACCACGATATCTTCAGATGTTTTTGCTGTATTTCGTTGGTTTTATAAACTGAAGCCATATGAACTAATTAAACTCCACACATATACCCTTGTGGCACGGACGGGGACCGACTGGGTCACCACGGACTTTGTTGTCAAAAAAGTGCAGGCCGCTTTTCAAGACATGCGACACTTAATGACATAATCCGCCGGTCTCTTGCCAGCATCAATGTGCCTGCTCTTCTTGAGCCGCCTGGCATTGTCAGAGATGATGGCAAAAGACCTGATGGTGTGTCTCTGGTTCCATGGAGGTTGGGACGGATGCTTGTGTGGGACGCTACATGTGTAGACACACTGGCACCGTCTCACCTCCAACGGACTACTTCTAAAGCGGGTGCAGCGGCGGAAAACGCCGAAAATCTGAAATGTAATAAATATAGAGGCCTCGGCAGAGAGTACGACTTTGTACCCTTTGGCGTCGAGACCCTCGGTCCGTGGGGTCCCAGTGCGCATAAGTTATTTGCAGAAATCGCGAAACGTCTGGTCGATGTAACTGGTGACCGAAGAGCTGGCGGCTTTCTCGCGCAACGCATCAGCATTGCAATTCAGCGAGGAAATGCCGCCAGCATCCTCGGTACAATGCCTCGAGGGCCTTTTTAGGGTTCCGTAGCCAAAATGGCAAAAACGGAACCCTTATAGTTTCGTCATGTCCGTCTGTCCGTCTGTCCGTCTGTCCGTCTGTCCGTCTGTCCGTATGTCACAGGCATTTTACTCGAAAACCACAAAGTGTATTTGAATAAAATTTTGAGGATAGGTGTATTTTGTTAGCCGCTACATAGTTTTGTAATTAAAATGACAAAAAAAATTTTTTTTAGGGGTGCACTCCATACATAAAACTAAAAGTCAAAAAAAAAATTTTCATTGTGACCCCCCGTGTGGCACATCCATCGATAGGCCTTTCAAAATAAATATAAGGTTTCTTGGCATTTTTTTTGATTAAGTGAATAGGGTCGGAGATAATCGCCCCGAAAGTCACTAAAATTCTGTCCCCCCCCTCTAATTTTTGAACGGTGTATTTTAAAAATATGAAAAAATTCATGGACACAGGGCTTATTAATTTCATTCACCGAAAATTGTTTTGGACAAGATCGGTTTAGAGGTTTTCGAGATATTGCTGAAAAACTGCCTTCCTCAAAGAAAAGGACGTAAGTGCCGTAAAATTTCTGTGACGATACGACCTTTTTAATAGGCACGGAACCCTTCGTTTTGCGTGGTCCGACACGCACTTGGCCGGTTTTTTTAGATTTAACTTAGTTTTAATTTATCTTAGTTAATGTTAATTATAATCTTGTATTTTTATTAAAGACCTAGATATACCTCATGTCATTGTATATGCAAAGTGTCGTTACAATCCAACTCGTAGTTTTAAAATGAGAACGAAACTCCGTTTGTATGGGAAGGCGAAATTCGACCGAGCTTGCCGCGGAAATCAAATTTTGTAACATCTTTAGTGAATTCCACGTCAGCTATTCTTGGAGAGATCTATCCTTAATCTTCAATTCGTCTCCTATGTAAAACTGAAAGAATCTAGCGTAAGTTTCAGTCCCTCCTGGTCCTCCCACATAGAGCAGCAGGAGGGACGAGGGACTGATGCTTAGGCCCTGGTCTCCTATAAATCACGCCGTACGCTGCGTCACAATGCCTACTATGGAGATGTACTGTTGTTATCGTCGGCCACATCAGTACATCTCCATAGTACGCATTGTGACGCAGCGTACGGCGTGATTTATAGGAGACCAGGGCCTTACGCTTTATTTAGTTTACGCGACGCAACAGGGAGGGGTATTATAAGTTTAACGTGTCTTGTGTCTGTGTGTATCTGTCTGTGGTATTGTAGCTCCTAAACGGATGGACCGATTTGAATGCGGTGTTTTTTGTGTCATAGATAATTTTAACCCGAGTGTTCTTAGCCATGTCTCATCAAAATCGGTTCAGCCGTTTTTGAGATATTGAACTTTGAAATGAAAAAATCGGGGGTTTTTCAACTTTTCTAAGTTGTAGTTATTTTTAACCCCCGACGCAAAGAGAGGGTTTTATAAGTTTAACGTGTCTGTGTATCTGTCTGAGGTATCGTAGCTCCCAAACGGATGGACCGATTTGAATGCGGTGTTTTTTGTGTCATAGATAATATTAACCCGAGTGTTCTTAGCCATGTCTCATCAAAATCGGTTCAGCCGCTTTAGAGATATTGAACTTTGAAATGAAAAAATGGAGGGTTCTTAAACTTTTCTAAGTTGTGGTTATATGTATATATTACCATAGAGACATGCAACACAGTGACAAAGAGCCCCGCATTAAAAAAACTGAATCCATTTACCGCATTATACAATGTTTACCTCGAACCATCATACTTTCAAATGCAAAAGGAAAATTATCTCATGACAGAAACATGCCATGTAAACGATCGAAAACATGAATACATTGAAAACGGGGCCGTGCGTAATACTGGAACTGTATCGAAATTGGTCGTAAGTCGTATATGAATATATTGAACATAGGGCGTTTAGGTTCTGAGGCGTTGTGGTGTATTATGGAAGCAATAGTAATCGAGTTACTGAGTGTTTGCTTAGCTTGGGATTGATTGTCGATTGTTTTCGTAACCGACTGCCGCGCGCCCGCACAATACAGATAGGCACAGAAGTCAATCTACATACAAAGTACTAAGTGCTTAGATACGAATGTTTGTTCTCGAGTCTTGGATGTTTAATATCTATTAAAGTATGTATTTATCTATATAAGTATGTTTATCAGTTGTCTAGTACCCATAGTACAGGCTTTGCCTAGTTTGGGACTAGATCAATTGGTGTGAATTGTCAAAAAAAAAAGAAAAAAAAAAAAAAAAAAAAAAAAAGACACTGCTCACGGACACGATATCTCGAACCGGTTGGAACCTAGGGCTGCCAGATCGTATATTTGGATACAAAATATGTATAATCAGACAGTGTATTGTATCCATAATCATTCTGTATAATTCTATACGGAATGATTAATTCATAACGTGAGTTCGCCTCTTGCTTTCGATTATAACATTTAAGCCGCGATTTACTTACTGGCAGCCCTTCCAGTGCGAGCGCGAGTGCCATCCGCTTGGTGTCTTCTCAACTTTTTTGTGCAATAATGAAGCAACAAAATAAAAGTTATTATAACTGTTCAGTGGACGGTTGTTTAAAAATTTTGATATTATCTAAGATCGATTTGTATAATAGTTTTGTATTTTGACAGTGTAAATAAACGAAGTAACTAAATTTTGTAAGGCAAATTCACGCTACCTTACGTAAATTTTATTAAAAACATGTTTTTTTTGATTGTGTAGATATTGTGTTGTTTTTAGTGTCATTTGATAGGTTTAGGTCTAAAACGGATAGGGCAATGGAAATTGTGTAACTAGGGTAATCCGTTTAGAAGTTATTAGGGATTTTCGATAGTAAAAATTGACAAACGTAAAATTTTGTATCTTTCTGATGTTCTGTAAACTTTTTGTATTGTACAATACAATACAATACAAATACTCTTTATTGCACACCTCACACAAACAAAGCCTAATTAATACCTAGTAGGCAGGTTTATTGTTTTGATTTGTAGGATAAGTTTTTTGCTATTACGGGCTAGAGGTACTGCGCGTTTGGCGTAGCCCCTTCAGTCTTCCCCTCCACTTTAATATTAATTCGTCTGGTATTTTTTTAAGATAAAGTTACTACCACGACAGTTTGTTTGTGCATAAGCCATAGTTGACAACCCTAGAGCGACCGCCGAGCGTAGGTATGAAAAGTGAAGTACATACATACATGTGATTGACTTCTGTACCTATCTGTTTTGCGGTTTTGGTGTTGTGCTTACGTCAGTTTGGAACGGAAGACAGCTAGGCATTGGTTATGTGGACTGTAATCCTAGATGGTGTTTACTCAGACTTTGGAGAGAATGGGACGCCGAAACAATGAAACTTTGTTTAATTAAGGTTTACTCAGGGTTGGTGACTGTATTCAAAAAACCGGACAAGTGCGAGTTCAACTCACGTGGTGAGGGTTCCGTAAAATTGCTATGCTCTAAGCATTAGGCGCTCCATACAAAATAATAATAAATAATAAATATATATTAGTGGACAATCTTACACAAATCGAACTAGTCCCATAGTAAGCTCAATAAGGCTTGTGTTATGGGTACTAGACGACGATATTATTTAATATATATAAATACTTAAATACATAGAAAACATCCAAGACTCAGAAACAAATATTCATGCTCATCACACAAATATTTGCCCTTACCGGGATTCGAACCCAGGACCTTCAGCTAAATAAACAAAGATATTGAGAATTTTCTCGTTACTTTGAATACTTAAACTTCTTATAGGATTTCCTGTAATCTTTAGGCAAGGAACTATTTTCCATATTTTTTTCAGAATTTTAAGCCTTGTAGTTTCGTTCGGAGATAAGGGAGAAATGGTTAATTTTCGTCTTTTTTCCTAAATTACTTAAAATCTGTTTTTGATAAAATTATAAATAAATACTGACATATACCACCCATTTTATTTGATATGTTACACAATGCAGTTTGGGAAACTTTTTTTTTAATTTTCCAGTTTACCCTTCTAAAGTGGCCCCCTTGTTCAGAATTCATTAATTTACTTTACGCGTCCATCTTTGGGTAACCAATTTACATACGTTTACCAAATTTCAACTCAATCGGTCCAGCAGTAGTTTCGGAGCAAATCGGCTGTGACAGACGGACAGACAGACGCACGAGTGATACTATAAGAGGGTTCCGTTCTTTTCCTTTTGAGGTACGGAACCCTAAAAGGTGTGTTCATGTGGGTAAAGCTAGCATCACCATTTTGTAATTAAATACTTAGTTAAGTTTGCCCCTGGAGGATGACTTAAGGTTAAGAGACGCTCCCGAAGCTGAATGTGATTGGATCAAATGAAATAGACCAAAATTATAGTCAATATAGTCAATTATAGTCAATAGTAGGTGTGCAATAAAGAGTAATTGTATTGTATAGTCTACATTGCACGTAGAACCGATGACCGTTGGGGCGGAAAGGTTCTCGAGTGGCGACCGCGTACCGGAAGGCGCAGCGTGGGTAGGCCCCCCACAAGGTGGACTGATGACCTGGTAAAGGTCGCTGGAGTCCGCTGGATGCGGGTGGCGCAGGACGGGTCATTGTGGCACTCTTTGGGGGAGGCCTATGTCCAGCAGTGGACGTCTTTGGGCTGATATGATGATGATGATGATAGTCAATAGCGGCAGTGCGGAATTTTGTTCACTAAAAATTTTCGTATTGCACAGTCGTCGGAACTCGTGAATAACATTGAAATGCGTTTAGGATGCGAAGGAGAAGAAAATTGAGGCCCCCGGACGGATTAGGGCTCCTCGGGGGCCGGCGCCGGGGAGGACAGCAGACGCACTCAGTCCAGGAAATTGAAATTGAAACTAACCTTTACAGTACACATGGTGCTACTTTCCCGCACTAGTGCGCAAATGAGCACTTTCCGTGCATATGTTGAAACTTTAAAGAGCGAAATGTACTGTAAAACGTTGTACGATACACGTGCGAATAGGTAATTCGCAACGAGTGGCGATAAATTAAAACAGTCCAGGAGCCGTAGCATGGTTGGCATCACGCGACAAGTGACAAAATAAGAGCGTCGTCTCGTTCTATCGAACGGTGTCAGCCAGTGACGCGCGCTCTATCCTATCACCTATCGCGTGACAAGGCCAACCATGCTACGGGGCCAGGAAATTGAAATTGAAACTAACCTTTTTCGCTACGTCACAATGACAATAGAAGAAACAAAGGCATTGGTTGAGACTCGTGGCACAAAATAGATAATATGAACTCGTGGCATCATACTACAATCGTTGTTTTCACACGGTTCAGAAAAGTTTTCAATGGCACATCTAGTGGCGAGAAATGACATTAGCTACGCGTCGATATTTTTTTTTTTTTTAGAGCATACATAAACTAGTAGCCTTGCAGTAACTTACTGTAGAAAACCTTGCACAATGTGCAAAAAATCATACAAAGACAATTTCACAATCGATTAATGGTCATTCACAGAATCGCCTCGCAAGAGAACACTGATCATAAAAATGCCCGCATGTTGCTGCATGTAAGCACTTAATATTTTCAACCACTTCAAGCTTTCAATATACTATTGAGTTTCAATATCCTATTAAGATCCCCCCCCCATTCCTTATCACACACACACACACACACACACACACACACACACACACACACACAGCTTTATTAACTCCATAGACAGACGGACAACAAAGTGATCCCATAAGGGTTCCATTTTTGCCTTTTGAGGTTCAGAACCCTAAAAATGACAGGCTTTCAAAGAAAAAGTAGGCAAGCCAATTTTCTCTGGACAAAGACGCAGATGTGGAAGCTAACATGCTAAGATAACTGCCTCTAAAAACTAGTCTACAGTAATTATTATTTCCTGTTTGAATAGGCTGTCCCCCCTACACTCCGCCTTCTATTCGACTAGTAATTCATGTTTTCTCAACGCACAAAACATCTGTAGGACGTCCGCTCTAACCACCATTTGAAACTCAACTCAAACTCGTACTCATAAAACACAAAATCCTATGTACACCGCTCTGAAGAGTACTCGTATTACCCAGCGTTATCAATCTTGAATCTCACACTCTTATTCTACTGAAATTCGAACCGTATTACGAGAGTCCTGAGTCCTTTTTGGCAGTAACATCATGAAGGAGATAAGAGTTTGGGAAGGTTAGAAGACAAAGTACGCACTGGGATCTGATACTGTAATATAAGATGACGTCAGTTGCACAACGTATTGTGTCCACCCCCGGCCAGGGCTGTTATTCGCTACGCGCAAATGCGGCTCACCCCGCCGGTCACCCGTTACGAAACTAGACCTCTACCTACGCTTAGTTACTACGCACGGCGGTGTCAAGATATATTTGTGGGTGAGCGTTGAGGTGAGCTTAAAACAAGTTACAGAATAGCGGGGCGGTAGACATCTGAACCAGAGGGGCTTAAAGACCTGTATAAATGTACTAGGACATGTCTTTTAGAACTGGGTGGGTAGGAGCGTTGTTTTACGATTCGCGTTGTTATGGAACACATGTTGGGATGCGTTGGTCTTGTTATGCGTAAACTCACGTTGGATTTGTTTTAGAATGTCGTAATAAAAAGAGTTCCTGCAATTATGGTGTTTTCCGGACACAGCACCATTCTGAAAATGATTTTTTTTTTTGTCCGGCCATGGACGTACTGCCACATCACTGTTTAGGCAAATATTGTGCCGCCGCTGTTTCGTCCAGGTATACATGTAATTTGTTACAAATTCAAACTCTCCTCTTGTGGCAGCACGGCCACAACCGTAACGTCTACAGACGTATTGTGTAGTATTGCGTCATTCCCCTCATGTAAAATTGAGCTGGCACTAGGATAAAATGTAAAGTACCTAAAGCGGCACAACATGTCCGCCTTCATTATAATTTATAATCCTATGAGAATTTGTCGCCCGTGGACGACGAAGTGGCAGTTTTGTCGCGGTGAAGATCACCGGCCACAGCCGTAGTGTCGTATCACGAAGGTCTCAATTTACGCCTGTGGACGTACCGTCAGTGAACGTGTTAAGTGCCAAAAATGAGACTCAGTCGCCGTCGGCTAATTGCTGTTAATTCCTTGATTGCCTCGCTGTTAGGTTTTCTGCATGGAATATTCGTAATGGAGGTAACACATGAATATTTATCCCCCGACATGCAAACGCAGTTCACAAACGCGATAAGAACGTTCGAACGCACAATGTTTACATTGTCGAGTAAGCCAACCATCGAACCAGGCGAACGATTGCCCTTACTAGGTACTTTTTTGGATAAATATAATCATCATTATATCAGCCGAAAGACGTCCACTGCTGGACATAGGCTTCCTCCAAAGAGTGCCACAATGACTGGTCCTGCGCCACCCGCATCCAGCGGACTCCCGCGACCTTTACCAGGTCGTCAGTCCACCTTGTAGGGGGCCTTCCCAAGTTCCCACGCTTCGCATTCCGTTAAGTGGTAGCCACTCGAGTACATTTCCGCCCCAATGGCCATCGGCCTAGTTATACTTACCTGTATTTTTTGTTCTCCAAAAACCGAGGAAGACAATCTTCACAGAACTAACAGCTCATTTCATGCTCTCATTTTCTCAATACATCATCGTAAAGCGAGTTCCTATTTTCGATCGACCGAAGCGAGGTCTAAGTGTGAGTAAGAGTGAAGTTGAATTCAACTAGGGCATGAACAAAACATGATTCATAAATTCATAATATTTATAACCTTTGGGCCCATGTCTACAGATTCCGAATTCTACAGATTCTCATGTCTACAGATACGATAACGCGATAACCAACCAGTAATTACTAATCTAGAGAAATAGGTTTTATCTCTTCGGAAAAAAGGTTCAAGCTCCAATTTTTATAAATGTTCTAATGCTAATCACATGATCACACTTGTATATGTGTCTATATTTTGCGATAGTTAGACTAGAATTGGGAGTCTGTAGAATCAGAAATATGTAGAACTGAAAATCTGTAGAACTGGAAATCCGTAGAATTGGGAATCTGTAGAATTGGGAATCTGTAGAATTGGGAATCTGTAGACATGAGAATCTGTAGAATTGGAAATCTATAGAATTGGAAATCTGTAATAGAAATCTGTAGAATTGGGAACAAACCGCTCTTATAAAACCTTACTTCATTGCCCTTAGAACAATCGTTGAAATCAATGTTTTATCGAGTCGACACAATGGCTGCCGTTTTCAATTAGCGAGCTGCATGCACCTGCACGTAATCCAATTATTGAGTTAGGCCTACTCGCACAAACACCAGCAAACAAACACTAAAAACACATTTGACGGTTGTGAGCGACGCCCCGTCCCGACCTGGGAGCGCGGATACACTCACGCGCTCAACGCGCCGCGTGGTGCCGCGCGGAACGGGCGTATGACGTCACCGGGGTCGCGGTAGAGATTATCCCGACCGGGCTCTCCACGACTCCACAAGTCACCTAACAACGCTCCCCTTTTTAGGTACTGAGGCGGCGCCGACGGCAGCCAACCTGACACGCCAGAGGGGCAGCAGCTAATCTGGAGCAGTATGAACAGCTGGGGAGTGCTAATCCCGCGTAGTCGCTCGACACGCTGATGAAGGAGGGGTTTTTAAGAAACACTTGTTCAGAAAATAAATTATAATATATTTGTACACGAATTATTTACAGACTGTCCTATCACTATTGCCCTATCACTTTTATACTACTGAATTTACTAGTTAGTTATGACTCTTCTGGTTGGGAGTCGAGCGAACACAAATTGCTAGATGACCCGGGCCCCCTTTTATACTCGTTTTCTAGGTGGCCCGGAGTCAAGTCTGAACCTGTCTAGACTTCAGGTTGCCGCCCACTTTTCTTAAGGAAAGTGACGGCTTTTCCTCTCATGGGAATAACTTCGAGAAAATAAGCTTTTTCAGCCTTTACATATGTACCTTGAATGGTTATGAACGTCTTACTAACATATTGCGTTCTGATGTGGTCATCTAATGACTTTTAATCGACATCGAATTCTACTTATTAATGAGGGTGCGACAATATTTTCCTCTAATGAGATTCCTATTGGAATTGTGCGGTCTTTTCCGACTTAACACTAGTTTACAAACAATAAGGACGTCTGTGCGCAACTTTTAACATATCATACTATATAACAGCATTACAGGATAGTTTTCCACTGAAGGTAATACAATTATGATACCGTGATTGACTTTTCCCTAATTTACATATTGCAATTTTCTTACGATATTTTAAGCCAATCACAGACGATTGCGGGCCACGCCCATGGCTTCCGCATGGTCGAGGTGCCGAGATATACACAAAAAATAATTCGAATTTAATTTGGACCAATCACGGATAGCCTTGGTAACGCCCCTGGCTTACTTTACGGTCAAGGCAGGCCGATATACTCGATTTCACATCTACGAGTCTCGACTTGTCTTTTCTCATATGTTAGCGTGATAGCGATGTGCCCCTTTACTGGACTGTCTGGGGATATAGTCTCATGCAATGGACTTTCATAACTTTATACATTTAATTTCGCTATTCGCGCTACTTATACCGCCCGTTAATGGACTTGTGTGAGATATACTCAAAATAGTGAATTTAATAATTCTCTTTTCGCTATTCGCGCTACTTATTGTAACGTTGCACGTACATGTCTTATTTACACATTTTATTATTATTATAATTTACAAATAAAATGAAATATTTAAAATCAATTACTCATTTTTTAAACTATTTTAACAAAATTATTACATTTTAATCATACACCTAATTAATTATTAAATTATTAAATATTCAATCAATTTAATTATTTATACACATTAATCGAATTTTATTTAATACCTATATTAATCTATTTTAATTCATTAAAATAAGATTGAATCAATTCAAATGTTTACGCGTTCACACAATTCTGCGCGACTGTACTCAGCCCCGCCATGCGCACTGCGTCTGCTTACGTCATAGAAAATTCGAGATGCAGCTAGCGCGGGCGCGGCCCGCCAGTCCGCGATCCACCGCTTCCAACGACAGCCCCGTGCCGGAGTGCACACAAAAACATACGTGTCGCGTGTCGTCTTGCATTTCGTGCGCTCTTTTAAAAATTTATCTTTTATTTTACTCGGTGGTCGCGGACACTTTTGAGGCGACATTTTCTTCGCCTGCCAATATAAGTTGGTAACGCACCCACGTAATTGGTAAGTTCAGTGCAAAGTGTTGAACGTTATTTTAGTAATAGGTATTATAAGTAGCTTAGCTTTGTTCGTAAAGTAGCTTACTCATGTCATGATCTTCCCCATTTTATTTAACATTGTAATTGTTGCTAAGCGCTTTATTAGTGGCTAAATGACCTTGCGTCTCATACCTAGTACCTAGTTTATAACTACCTACCTTTTAGAATATTGGCTACGTAGTTTCCATGTTTTTTTTAATAGGCTTTTTGTAACTCCGCTCTGCTTTTTGAACACAAACACGCTTACGCTTACGGTGCACCGGCTTATCCCAATGGTCCTATCCGAAGACAGGGTGTTCACAAAGCAGAGCGAACATGAACAAAATTTTAACCCGGTGCATAATTCACAGGGTGCGACATTTTACTTAAGAGAAAAGAAACGCGGACAGACGCACACCCACCATCTCGGCGGCCTGGGCTGGAACGCTTCAACGTTCGCCCGCCGCCGTTCCTGCTCCTCATCACAGCCGGCCGAGCGTGACCCCTGCTTCGGACCGCCGCCGCCAGCCAGGAGAGTACCGGACTACGGCGGTAGATCTAGACGGGCAGACCACCCACGACCCTTTCTTTCTTTTTTTTTTTCCGGGACCTGTGTCCCCAATATATATTTTGTAGATGTCTTGGTAGTTCTCATTTTCTACCTCCCCCCTACCAAGCGTCACATTGGCGCCCTTTAACGTGGTCTTAGTCTAGATTTGCCCCGTAGTACTAGTTTGTGTGTTTGTTGTTTTTTTTATTTTTGTGAAACGTTTTTTTGTGTTTTATTTTTGGTTGCTCGTAACTAAGGTGTACTCCAATAATAATAATAATATTTAATTTTAACAATAATTTATTTGTCAGAATAATAATTATCAATTTTGTTTATTGAAATCAATTATTTGTGAATATTTGCATCATTCTGTACTAGTGTAGTCGCAAGACCGGTACAGTCGTGGCACACAAGTGTTTACTTAGTTAAATATTTTTTTTGTTGTGCATTATTTTAACTTTTGGTGTACACACTAGTTGCAATAATTTAATGCTTTTTTGGTTTTAATTTTTGTGAATGATTTATTTTATTTTGAGTTTTAATTTTTTTTTTGCCAACCAGGACGTTACATAGCATATTCTTGTAACAGACGGAGTAGCTTTAGTTATTAAGTAGGGACCGTTCAACACTTTCTACTGTTGCCGCTTACGTGAAATTGATAATATTTTATTTGTGTTTAAAAAAAAAAAAAAAAAAAATTTCCTTGATTTGAATTTTTTCAATTTTTTTTTTTTTTTTTTGTAATGGCTTTTGCCGTAAAATTCTTGTCGCTTCAAAAGCCAGAATTAGAGTATGAAGTCAGTATTCGTGGTGAAACCCCGGGTGCAACAGTCCAGGAATTGCGGAAACAAATTTCGAAATTGGGACCTTTGTTTCCATCCGAGGACATTTTAGAGAGCCATTTCTCGGTATCGACCGACTTGAAGGGTATTAGTGACACCCTCTCTAAGGTTCAATCCAATTTAGACTCGCGACTCGACAGGAATGGTCTGCTGCGCACACAGAATTTATTACATCACCTGTATCACCGACTTAATCGCGTTGCTTGTGATGATTCGACTAGACCTATGTACGACGCATGCGCCAAAGAGTACCAAGGTCTCGTAGCTCGTTTGAACTCCGTTAAAGACACAACTGTTGAACCAGTCTTGCCAACTTCTAACGTAGAGCCTACAGCTAATACCTCACCGGTGAACGTTAATGTCACTTGTGACCGCGGTAGCTCCAATGAATTGTGCAAGATCAAGTTCGATGGCAAGACCTGCGTTCGCGCGTTCGTACAGCGTGTTACCGAGTTTTGTGAGGCTAGGGGTATTTCCGATGCTAAGATTCTGTCCTATGCTACAGAAATTTTTGTAGGAGACGCGTTACACTGGTATAGGAGTGTGAAGAGTCAAGTGTCCAGCTGGGTTGAACTCGTCAACTTGCTTAAGCAAGATTTCGGTCAAAGCGACTATGATTATAGGTTACTTTCAGAGATTCGTTCACGATCGCAAGGAGAATCAGAGAACATAACCATCTACCTATCAATCATGTCTGGCTTATTCTCGCGACTTTCCAAGAGCTTACCAGAGGATGAGAAGTTGGAGATCATCCTACATAATATCCGGCCTTGCTATGCCAGTACACTAGCGTCGGCTTCCGCAATTTCCAACATAGAAACTTTACGTAATCACTGTCGTAATTACGAAAGTATTCAGGCACGTCTTGCCGACTTTCGCGAACCACCCAGACGGACAGCTGACACTTTAGCACCTGAGTTTGCGTATGCTGGTACTAGTGCAAATAGGAACCACAATTTTAGCAAGTCTGATATGTACAGGAATGGTCATAATAAACCTTTTAATAAATATGCCTCGAATTTCAATAATAAATCGCATGCAAATAATAATTTTTATAACTTCAACAAATCTGATTCAAATACTAGACAGGTACATGCAATCACTGCGCCTCCCGCTAAAACGTTATTTTGCCCAAGGTGTCGTAATAACACTCACAACTTGCGTCAATGCAATGCCAACAAGGATGAGATCTACTGCTTTGTTTGTGGACATAAAGGTGTTAAGTCTCCAGACTGCCCTACTTGCAGGAAGGACAAACCCTCCACATCAAAAAACTAGAACAGCAGAATTGTGCTAGCCATCTTCTTGATAATAATTTTGACTTAGAGGATTGGAACAAATGGCTGAAAACGATTAATGTATATTTCAGTTCGTATAAGATCGACACAATTCTGCATGCCAAACCAATTAATGACAATCGTCCTTATGCTACAGTACAAATTAACGGTTTTGATGTGTCAGGTCTCCTTGATTCTGGTTCTGCAGTAACAATTATTGGTAATGGTGCTCATCAAGCGCTTCAGGGCCTCATTGTTCAGAAGGATCACTGTATCTCAGTGACTGCAGCAGGTGGTCAGTCTATGCAAAGCCAGGGTTACATTAATTTGCCTGTATACTTTCAAAACCAATTCCATTTAATCAAGGCTTACGTTATTCCGGACATCAACACTAATCTTATATTAGGTGTGGATTTCTGGCGTAAATTCAATATTCTCCCCAACTACTTAAACTGTATTACCTTCTCTAATGCCGCGATAGTTGAGGAACAGCCTAAATTAGATAGTCCTAATTTCATTCACGGTTACGATCACTTAAGTGCTTCCGATAAATCCATTGCTGACAACATTATTGCGCAGTTCGAGGACATCTCTGCCGAACGCAAAGGATTGGGTGAGACCAGTCTCATTACTCACCGTCTGGATACCGGAGACGCACAGCCTATCCGGCAACGTTATTACCGGATGTCACCGGAAAAACAGCGGATTCTTGTCGAGCAGGTTGATGAGATGCTGGGCCTCGACGTTATCGAGCCCTGTGAAAGTGCGTGGTCCTCGCCTGTTTTAATAGTGACCAAAAAGAACGGACAGCCTCGTTTCTGTCTCGACAGCCGCAAGCTGAACTCGGTTACTCGAAAGGATGCGTATAACTTGCCTTACGTTTCCGAAATTTTAGATAACCTTCGCGACGCTCGCTACCTTTCGAGTATCGATCTTTCAAAGGCTTTCTGGCAAATACCTATTGCTGTGGAGGACAGGGAAAAGACAGCTTTCTACGTCCAAGGCCGCGGTACGTTCCGTTTTAAGCGTACGGCGTTTGGATTGACTAATGCTCCAGCAACGCAGCAACGCTTGGTTGACCTTCTCTTCAGAGAGTTTGACCTGAAAGTCTTTGCCTACTTGGACGACATCATCATCATATCTGAGGACTTCAATTCTCACGTGTCACTTCTGCTGCGGGTGTTAGACAAGCTTCGTCAAGCAAATCTTACAGTGAACCTGGAAAAGTGCCAATTCTTTAGGAGTCAACTAAAATATTTAGGGTACGTTGTCGACAGCCACGGACTACGCACGGACCCTGAGAAAGTTGAGGCCATTTTAAATTACCCGACACCTACTTGTCGGAAGGATGTAAAACGGTTCCTTGGTACTGCCACGTGGTACCGTCGGTTTGTGCCACAGTTTAGCACAATAGCAGGCCCTCTCAATAAATTAACTTCAAATAAGAAAGGTGGCCCGCCCTTTAAGTGGACTCCGGAGGCTGATGCTGCCTTTCAAAAGCTAAAGGAATGTTTGGTTTCCGCTCCTGTTCTTTCCTGCCCTGACTACGACCAGCCATTTGAGGTGCACACCGATGCTAGTAGCTATGGTGTTGGTGCCATGCTGACGCAGACCTTAGAAGGTAAGGAGCACCCAATTGCTTATATGAGTAAGTCATTGTCAGCAGCAGAAAAGAACTATGGTATTACTGAGCGGGAAACTCTTGCGGTCGTGATAGCTTTAGAGCATTGGAGGTGTTATTTAGAGAACGGAAAGCCCTTCACGGTATATACAGACCATAGCGCTCTGAAATGGTTCCTTTCACTGAATAACCCGACCGGCAGGCTTGCTCGCTGGGGTGTTAGATTGTCCGCGTTTCATTTTGAACTTAAACATCGTCGCGGCGTTGACAATGTCATTCCAGATGCCCTTTCACGAGCCGTTCCTATAAGTGCCATCAGTACATCTGATTTTTATACTAAAACTACTGATGCATGGTACAAAAATATTTACAATGCTTGCTTAACCAAACCCCAAAATTTCCCAAATTTCTTTATAAAAAACAATACCCTATATAGGTTGACAAAGGACAAACACGACTTGACTGACTTAACTTCAGAGTTTTCTTGGAAGGAGGTTGTTCCGCATGAACTGCGTGAGCAAATCATTCAAGAAAATCACGCAGAGCCAACAGCCGGACATCTTGGCGTCTTTAAAACGTACCGTCGTCTCGCGCTACGTTACTACTGGCAAGGCATGCACCAAGACGTCGTAAATTTTGTTGGTTCGTGTCACAAGTGCCTTCAGTACAAGGCTCAAAATCACCAAGTTTTGGGTGAAATGGGACGCCCAAAACAATGCAGTCGCCCATTTCAGACCATTTCGGTCGACCTTATGGGCCCTCTGCCTATCACGCGGAAGCAAAATAGCTACATCCTAGTTGTTACCTGCTGCTTTTCAAAATTTTGCTTAATAACTCCCTTGCACGCTGCTACTGCCGTTGCTGTCTGTAAATTTATGGAAGAGTCGGTTTTCCTTGTCCACGGTCCGCCTCAAACTATTTATCTTGACAACGGTAGTCAGTTTGTCAGTAAAGTTACAGATGCTCTTTTCAAACAATATAAAGTCCCCAACGTATTTTTTACCCCCAAATACTCGGCACATATTAACAGCGTTGAAAGATTTAATCGTACGATTATAACATCCCTGTCAACCTTCGTAGAGGATGACCATAGAACTTGGGATCTTTTCATCCCAAGAGTCCAGTTCGCGATTAACAATTCGGTGAATGAAGCGACTGGGTTCACTCCTTCATTCTTGGTATACGGCAGAGAGATCGCTACATGTGGTTCTCATTATATTAATAATGACTTGGGTGACAAACTTGAGTTCTTGCCTCGTGACATTTATGCCGAGAATCGTGGTTGTCTTGCTGAGTTATTTGACAAGGTGCAGGCAAAACTATGGCAAGCTCACGAAAAAAATACCGCGCATTACAATCTACGTCGTAAGAGTGCAGAGTTTAATGTAGGAGATGTGGTCATGAAGCGTGCTTACGTATTAAGCAACAAGGACAAATATTTCAGCAAAAAACTCGCTCCAAAATTTATTAAGTGTCGCATCATTGAAAAAAAGTCACCACTTGTTTACATATTAGAGGATATGTCTGGCAAGAATTTGGGGACTTGGCACATCAAAGACTTGAAATTAGTAGGTTTAAATAAGTAAATGCACATTCGTTACTTCCCGTGCTCTAAAAACAACTATCTGCAAAAATAGTATTTGTAATGGTTCCCGGTTGAACAAAAACTGGAAACCTGCATTCGTTAGGACGCATTGGCATCTTTAGGTATAATCCAGATGTTACTGTTTTTATGAAAGCGAGAAGTATGAAAGAAAGTATGAAAGGATAAATGCAAATACGTAAGCGTATATTGCGCGGATTTTATTCTTAGGAACAAAATCCTTTCATGGCGCGCGGGGTACTGTAACGTTGCACGTACATGTCTTATTTACACATTTTATTATTATTATAATTTACAAATAAAATGAAATATTTAAAATCAATTACTCATTTTTTAAACTATTTTAACAAAATTATTACATTTTAATCATACACCTAATTAATTATTAAATTATTAAATATTCAATCAATTTAATTATTTATACACATTAATCGAATTTTATTTAATACCTATATTAATCTATTTTAATTCATTAAAATAAGATTGAATCAATTCAAATGTTTACGCGTTCACACAATTCTGCGCGACTGTACTCAGCCCCGCCATGCGCACTGCGTCTGCTTACGTCATAGAAAATTCGAGATGCAGCTAGCGCGGGCGCGGCCCGCCAGTCCGCGATCCACCGCTTCCAACGACAGCCCCGTGCCGGAGTGCACACAAAAACATACGTGTCGCGTGTCGTCTTGCATTTCGTGCGCTCTTTTAAAAATTTATCTTTTATTTTACTCGGTGGTCGCGGACACTTTTGAGGCGACATTTTCTTCGCCTGCCAATATAAGTTGGTAACGCACCCACGTAATTGGTAAGTTCAGTGCAAAGTGTTGAACGTTATTTTAGTAATAGGTATTATAAGTAGCTTAGCTTTGTTCGTAAAGTAGCTTACTCATGTCATGATCTTCCCCATTTTATTTAACATTGTAATTGTTGCTAAGCGCTTTATTAGTGGCTAAATGACCTTGCGTCTCATACCTAGTACCTAGTTTATAACTACCTACCTTTTAGAATATTGGCTACGTAGTTTCCATGTTTTTTTTAATAGGCTTTTTGTAACTCCGCTCTGCTTTTTGAACACAAACACGCTTACGCTTACGGTGCACCGGCTTATCCCAATGGTCCTATCCGAAGACAGGGTGTTCACAAAGCAGAGCGAACATGAACAAAATTTTAACCCGGTGCATAATTCACAGGGTGCGACATTTTACTTAAGAGAAAAGAAACGCGGACAGACGCACACCCACCATCTCGGCGGCCTGGGCTGGAACGCTTCAACGTTCGCCCGCCGCCGTTCCTGCTCCTCATCACAGCCGGCCGAGCGTGACCCCTGCTTCGGACCGCCGCCGCCAGCCAGGAGAGTACCGGACTACGGCGGTAGATCTAGACGGGCAGACCACCCACGACCCTTTCTTTCTTTTTTTTTTTCCGGGACCTGTGTCCCCAATATATATTTTGTAGATGTCTTGGTAGTTCTCATTTTCTACCTCCCCCCTACCAAGCGTCACATTATACCACCCGTTAATGGGCTTGTGTGAGATATACTCCTACACAGTGACTTTAACAATTCTCTTCTCTATGGATAACTTTAGATTATTATGAGTACATGCTGAGGCTACTTCAATGATACTTTATATTTATAATGGGCTATGTACTGGGGCATTTATTACACTTATAAACCTACCCTAACTTTACAAATTGGTGCATTTACATTTGCACGAGTCATCCATTAACATGGGGCGAGGTATCACCGGTGGGGCCGTCTGCCCGTTGCCCTCAGGAATGCTCGTCTGAGGCGGGTGTCGTCCACATTACCGGTGGGGCCGTCTGCCCGTTACCCTCAGGAATGCTCGTCTGAGGCGGGTGTCGTCCACAACGGTTTTGCCAGCCATACTGAAAGCAGTGCTTTTCCAATGGTCCGTGTTAAAAGTTTCAAAAATGGAATCCTGCATAGGAGAAACCTGCTACATATTTAGTATCTTCTTATCCCACGGCTACTTCCCACTAATCCTACTATAGTACATTGTTGAAGAGGCTAGAAAGTAAGCAATAGATGAACGAGTTAGTTCGAGAGACGAAAGTACGAGTCCAGCTATTGCACTTTCGGCCGAGGCTTAATACAGTGCTTTTCACGCCTACTGTGAGGAAATCGCAAATATTTATATTTTAAATCGAAATTAAGTATCTAATTGAAGATCATAATAGGACCTACTAAACAGGCTCGCTTGCCTCGCGCCGGCGCGGAGGAGGAGGAGGGGGCGCACGCCGGCGCGACCGCGCGCGGTGCCCTTGTGATTGGTCAATCGCTGTTCAAACTGTCCAACAATAACATTGTTGGACAGTTTGAAGTATTCGTGCAACTAACCCCAGCTTTGAAGCCTGAATTCTAACCATCTTTTGCCACATTTCCGAGCAGTGGCGTGAAAATATTATAAATGTGAAAGTTTGGATGTTTAGATGTTTGTTACTCAATCACGCAAAAACGGCTGAAAGGATTAAGATGAATTTTGGTATACATATAGGGTATAGCCAGGATTAACATATAAAATACTTTTTTATCCCAGGAATCATCCCCTAAGCGGCGAAATAGGGGGCGAAAGTTTGTATGGAGCTATGATATAAACACATTGCACGTAGAACCGATGGCCGTTGGGGCGGAAAGGTTCTCGAGTGGCGACCACGTACCGGAAGGCGCGGCGTGGGTAGGCCCCCACAAGGTGGACTGATGACCTGGTAAAGGTCGCGGGAGTCCGCTGGATGCGGGTGGCGCAGGACCGGTCAATTTGGAACTTTCTGGGGGAGGCCTATGTCCAGGAGTGGACGTCTTTCGGCTGATATGATGATGATGATATAAACGTGTTCCACGCGGACGAAGTCCGATTGAGTAACAAACATCTAAACAACCAAGCTTTCGTATTTATAATATTATACGAGTAGAAGGATTAACCCCGTGGAAAAGGGTTATAAGTTTATCTTGTGCATCTGTGTACCTATTACTCATTTGTGGAATTGAGAGTTGAGTTGAGACTAATTTCAAAAGAATAGGGTAGGGTATCAATCAACACCTAGATATTCCACTAACACAATGTTCAAGACACCAATTCGTTATCAAGTGATAAATAAATTAACAAGGCCTGCCCCCCTATTCTGTAACTTGTTTAAGCTCACCTCAACGCTCACCCACAATTATACCTTGACACTGCGATGCGTAGTAACTAAGCGTAAGCAGAGGTCTAGTTTCGTAACGGGTGACCGGCGGGGTGGGCCGCATTTGCGCGTAGCGAATAACAGCCCTGATCAACCTTATGTGATATGTCTTCCACAGACATCGCAGCATGTGTTTATATAGAAAACATCTGGCAAAATTCGCGCCATTAAAATTTCCGGTGTCACATGTCTTGCTCTCTTTCTTATCCCGTGAAAAAAGAGGGACGCGTGAGTAATAGCTTACTGTCTTAGTTATAAATGTAGTAAGTATGTTTGGGTGTCATAAGAACTTACTACCTTTTGTAGTTAAGGCGATGAGTGTGGGAACGACACGATGTCGCAAGGATGGCAATTTGAACATAACTCACGATGCATTATGCTTTGCTTGTCACTCGACAATAATCGGTGTTGACTGTCGGTTTCAGGAACTGGTAAGATGACACTACACTACACTAATGCACTTAATGGATGTAGAATTTGTAATACTAGCTGTAGGGTAGGTACTACTGATGACAACAATATACGAGATGTACTTGTATATCTACTAGCAGAACCAAGGTAACCGACAGGACATTGCAAATTGAACAAACACCTGTTTCAAATGGCTATGAAACAAAACGCAACTTGCAGGTTCTGCCAGGAGACAGAGGAGACAGCAATGCACATTCTCTGCTCCTGCGGACCACTCATGCACAAAAGAAGTACCTACCTAGGGCGGCACATCATGCACCCAGAAGAGGTACAACATATCACCGCCCAAAGAATCTGGAATTTCCTGGAGGCAACGGGCCTTAACGGTGAACTATAAACAAGAAAGGGCTGCCACAATAGATCACTCTCTGGTCGAAGCGGCACATTAAAGGCTCACAAATCAACAATAATAATAATAATAAGGTAACCGATGTAGCCCTCCGAATCGCTAAACTGAAGTGGCGGGTACCGGTCAATTTGGCACTCTTTGGGGGAGGCCTATGTCCAGCAGTGGACGTCTTTCGGCTGATATGATGATGATGGTGATGACTTGTATATCTACAATCAAAATCATAAGTAATTCTGAGGGAAATAGGTAGGTTGGCATAAAGAAAATATAGAAGAGGAATATGAACATTGATCAAAGAGCGAAAAAATAAAAAGATAATTTAGAAAATAAAAAAAACCCGACTGCAAAAAAGCTATCTTTAGAAAAAAAAACCGGCCAAGTGCGTGTCGGACCACGCAAAACGAAGGGTTCCGTGCCTATTAAAAAGGTCGTATCGTCATAGAAATCTTACGGCACTTACGTCCTTTTCTTTGAGGAAGGCAGTTTTTCAGCAATATCTCGAAAACCTCTGAACCGATCTTGTTCAAAACAATTTTCGGTGAATGAACTTAATAAGCGCTGTGTCCATGAATTTTTTCATATTTTTAAAATACACCGTTCAAAAATTAGAGGGGGGGGGACAGAATTTTAGTGACTTTCGGGGCGATTATCTCCGACTATATTCACTTAATCAAAAAAAATTCTAAGAAACCTTATATTTATTTTGAAAGGCCTATCGATTGATGTGCCACACGGGGGGTCACAATCAATATTTTTTTTTTGACTTTTAGTTTTATGTATGGAGTGCACCCCTAAAAAATTTTTTTTTAGTAATTTTAATTACAAAACTTTGTAGCGGCTAACAAAATACACCTATCCTCAAAATTTTATTCAAATACACCTTATAGTTTTCGAGTAAAATGCCTGTGACATACGGACAGACGGACAGACGGACAGACGGACAGACGGACAGACGGACAGACGGACATGACGAAACTATAAGGGTTCCGTTTTTGCCATTTTGGCTACGGAACCCTAAAAACTGAAAAGAAAAAAACAAGTTCAGTAGTCGAGAACATTGAATCAGTTTCATGATTAACATTTCGTATGTCTATTTGGACCTTGGAGTTTAAAAATAATGTCCAAATCGCTTGTGACGGATCCGGAACGAGGCATACGAATCGTTATGACACAGATAAAACAAACTATACATTCTTATACGAAACAGCAACTTCAACAGTCGGGACCCATTATTGTCGTCAACATTACTGCCGCAGCCTAGACTTTTAATGGGACCCGACTGTTGAAGTTGCTGTTTCGTATAAGAAACATAAATACATACATACATATATAGGCTGATAAACACATTACCCTCCTTTGCGTCGCGCAGTCGGGTAAAAAGTTACCTTGGTATAAGTCACATAAGTCAGTTGTATTGTTTCTCTCTGTAACTGCTTTGTTTGCTGTGAGGTGTGCAATAAAGAGTATTTGTATTGTTGTGTTGTATTGTATAAGTCCCATTATTCTTTCAGTTTTTAAATTACCACGTTTCCAAGATACAACCTTTTTTATAAGTGTAGTGTACTGGGACACCTAATAGGAATTATCTAGATAACACAGGACTTAAGTACTTGCCTAGTTTAAAAACGGGGTATTTTAAGATTATGATATATTGAGATAGAGTAGTGAAGTCCCTAATCCGCACTGGGCCAGCGTGGGGACTACTACTGCCCGTTCCCCCTCATTCATGAGAGGAGACCTGTGCCCAACAGTGGGACCTATATAGGCAAATGATGAGGATGATGATATAGGTATTGAGGCTAATTGTCATTATTTCACTACCAAAATGACAAGGCGACATTGACAGATTAAAAAGATAACAATGCTCCATATTGTACTATGGATACAAACTATTCCTAATTAATCTCAGAACAGATTTAGATTATCTGGTGTATTGGTCTACTTGTTAATTCGACCAAACAAAAATATGGTTCCAAGATTAATGAATCGTGATAGTGAAAGGTACAATAAAAACAAACAATAAAACAACAACTTAACCTACAAAGACAAAAAAAGACTATAAATTAGAACTTAAAGATAAAAAATTGGCCCAAATCACTGTCAGAGGGTAGTGTGCCCAGAATGCTGGCAGCATTGCCACGCTGGATGGCAATGCTCACTCTTTGAGCAAAACCTCTGGTCACCGCTGGCGTCTATTGGTGAAATATTATCCTAAAATATTTACGTACCTGTACGTACATAGTTTAATATTCAATTTTCTTATTCAGACTTCTGAACTAATCCTATTTCGATTAAAATTCAACTGCTTAGGTTAGGTATCTATCCCAGAAGCGATCTTCCACGCGTCGTAATCTCGGCTGTCCGTGTCGTCGGCCTATCCCCGAGGCCCCTTGAGGCCCCCCGAGGCCCCCTGTGCAGGGGATGGGGGTTGGGGAGGGACGGAGGTACCGACTGTGGGAACGTGACATATTGGTCGTTGAAGCTATCATTTTAAAGGTATCTTGGCGACGTTTAATGAAATGAATAGGTACTTTGCGATAACGGAACTCTTCGATATACGAAAACCGTTTCCCTTGTAAGTAGGTATTCATTAAGCACTTCTATTTTTACCCAACTGCCGAAGGAAAGGAGGGTTATGTTTATCGAGCGTATGTATGTATGTGTGTATGTCTTATTCTTTGGCACGCCCTACATACAACCTAAATCGTTTGATGGATTTCGACATAATATGAGGATGTGTTGGATTTATCTTAATCGTGCATAGGCTATAATATTTGTAAAAAAACCGGCCAAGTGCGAGTCGGACTCGCGCACGAAGGGTTCCGTACCATTATCTATAAAAACGGCATGAAAATCATGTCTGTTGTATGGGAGCCCCAGTCCGACTCGCACTTGGCCGGTTTTTTAGTATTTGTTGTTATAGCGGCAACAGAAATACATTAATCTGTGAAAATTTAAACTCTCTAGCTATCACCGTTCTTGAAATACAGCCTGGTGACAGACAGACGGACGGACGGACGGACAGCGAAGTCTTAGTAATAGGGTCCCGTTTTTACCCGTTGGGTACGGAACCGTAAAAAGCAGTTGGGTTTTTTGGAATTTCATTTAATTCTCATTTGTTGTTAGTTTTTGGTCCCAAAAACTGAAACAAAAAATTGGTTAAGATTTTGGTTTTACTAAACCGATGTATTATTGATTGGAATTTGGAACTTATACATGGAATATAATTCGATTATGGAATCTGCTTCCGGTTTTTAAGAGTGTGGGTACTCAGAAACGTGTAATCTCCTTCATCAATCCATCAAGGAGACAAGAGAAAGTCCTCAGCAAGACGATGTTTTTTATACGTGATGATATTAATAAGCCATATATTATTAAGAATTAAGTACTTGGGAACTATACATGGGTCGTTCTTCTTTTCAACCGACAATAGCCTGTCCTTCGTCTTATTACGGCATCTCATTTGAGTAATGATGTTTACGGTTTTATAATGTTCGAATGAACGTCCATATTATTTTATTAATTAGTGATATTTAATATGTCACTTTCTCTAACTAGCATTTTTTTAAATATTTTTTTTTTCGTAGAATGCCGTGACAGAGTGGTAAACCAAAATGTTGTCCCCACTGAAAGAGTCCACTTTGTCACATGTTTTTTTTTAAAAACCAACCGTAAATAAATATTTATATTGGCCAGAAAGGAAACTTTAATTAGTTCTAATGAAGAAACCTATGCATTTTTTTTTAAATAGCACTTCAAAACCACAATTTTCGATAGTTCAAAAACCAAAAAAACAGAAAAACCTCGGTTCATTGTCGGTAAAAAAGAAGAACGACCCACTTACTTAATTAACTATCATCTTAGATAAGCTTTTCTAGATTCAGGCAGATTGAGTAATTAGTTTAATGACCACGTTCTAGAGCGGACAATAGTTTAATTGTGTCCCTCATTAGAGGAAAGAGCCATAACCGTAGAGAGCGGACTGTTACTTTGTTCTAAGTAAAGAAGTCTATTCAACCCAGTGCACTGTATAGGAATTGGTTTGGCAATGTTGTACACTCGTTCCACATGGTTCAATCCACCACACTCCTATATTTGGTCCATCACAAACTAATAATACACGCAGATACGGTTCGTTCCCAATTCTACAGATTTCTATTACAGATTTCCAATTCTACAGATTCCCAATTCTACGGATTCCCAATACTAAAGATTCCCAAATCTACAGATTCCCAATTCTACAAATTCCCAATTCTACGGATTCTCAATAGTACAATAAGAAATAAGAAGAATAATAATAAAGCTCTTTGCTGCAAGCGAAAAGTAAGCAAAATTTGGTTATTTTTAAGAATAGTGTAGATTTAAGAATCTGAATAAAGAATTGGTACTGCTGAGAATCTCTCTGTATTGTTCGGAATCTGTTTAATTAAGAATCAGTAGAAATATGTTACTATTAAGGTATGAATCTGTAGAATTGGGAATCTGTAGACATGAGAATCTGTAGAATTGGGAATCTGTAGACATGAGAATCTGTAGAGTTGGAAATCTGTAGACATGGGCCTAAAGGGCAGGTACGTTTTATTATTTACTCTGTGCTATTTAACCCAATGAGAAGTAGTTAAGTGGGGTGCGTAAGTACCTATTCCCTCAGATCGATCACGTAACGCATTGTACGCGCGTCAGGCAGATCTAAATGTCACTTTTTAGGGTTCCGTACCTCAAAAGGACAAAAACGGAACCCTTATAGGATCACTGGTGCGTCTGTCTGTCCATCTGTCACAGCCGATTTGCTCCGAAACTACTAAACTGATTGAGTTGAAATTTGGTATACGGGTCGTTCTTCTTTTCGACCGACAATAGCCTGTCCTTCGTCTTACTACGGCATCTCATTTGAGTAATGATTTTACGGTTTTATAATGTTCGAATGAACGTCCATATTATTTTATTAATTAGTATTATTTAATATTTTAGTTTCTCTAACTAGCAATTTTTTTTAAACGTATTTTTATCGTAGAAGTCCGTGAGAGAGTGGTAAACCAAAATGTAGTCCCCACTGAAAGAGTCCACTTTGTCACATTTTTTTTTAAAAACCAACCGTAAACAAATATGTATATTGGCTGGAAAGGAAACTTTAATTAGTGTTAATGAAGAAACCAATGCATTTTTTTTAAATCGCACTTCAAAATCACAATTTTCGATAGTTCAAAAACCAAAAAAAAAGGAAAACCTCGGTTCATTGTCGGTAAAAAAGAAGAACGACCCATACATATGTAAATTGGTGACCCAATGATAGACACGTAAAGTAAATTAATGAATTCTGAACAAGGGGGCCACTAAATATATCTGAGATGCTTACAACAATATTAATTTACCAATTGGCATGTAAGGTACAACTGTTAGTGCTAATATTAATGGTAATAAATAAATAAATAAAATAAATAAACAAATAAACAACAACCCCTTTCATTTGATATATCACACAATAAAGTTTGCGAACCTTTTTTTTTAATTTTCCTGCTTACCCCCCAAAAGTGGTCCCTCTGTTCAGAATTCATTAATTTACTTTACGCGTCCATCTTTGGGTCACCAATTTACATATGTGTACCAAATTTCAACGCAATCGGTCCAGTAGTTTCGGAGCAAATCGGCTGTGACAGACGGCCAGACAGACAACCGAGTGATCCTATAAGGGTTCCGTTTTTTTCTTTTGAAGTATCGGAACCCTAAAAATGACAGTTAAACAGTCCTAACCCGCGTTCGAAACGTTACGTGATTAGCCCCGTGGATTGAACGATTATCCGTAGAAAGGATCTAGAGCGCGCTAGAAATACAAAATGAAGAAATTCAGTACGTTAGATCAAATAGACTCTCTCTTGTGTAAACTTCTTATTAGACTCACAACAAAAGGTACTTCTCTCTTATTTTCGCTATTTTAATTAATTTGCAGACACGTTTTAGTGATCATGGCGAGCTGGCAACGTTGTATTCGTGTGCTTTTTAGGGTTCCGTAGCCAAAATGGCAAAAACGGTACCCTTATAGTTTCGTCATGTCCGTCTGTCCGTATGTCACAGGCATTTTGCTCGAAAACTATAAGGAGTATTTAAATAAAATTTTGAGGGTAGGTGTATTTTGTTAGCCGCTACATAGTTTTGTAATTAAAATAACTAAAAAAAATTTTTAGGGGTCCATTCCATACATAAAACTGAAAATATAGGTTTCTTAGCAATTTTTTAATTAAGTGACTAAAGTCGGAGATAATCGCCCCGTAAGTCACTAAAATTGTGTCCCCCCCTCTAATTTTGAACGGTGTATTTTAAAAATATGAAAAAAATCATGAACATAGGGCTTATTAAATTCTTTCACGGAAAATTATTTTGAACCAGATCGCTTCTAAGGTTTTCGAGATATTGCTGAAAAACTGCCTTCCTTAAGAAAAGGACGTAAGCGCCGTAAGATTTCTGTGACGATACGACCTCTTTAATAGGCACAGAACCCTTCGTTTTGCGTGGTCCGACATGCACTTGGCCGGATTTTGGTTATTTTTTTAAGGTCAGGACGAAGATCAAACACTATTGGTTAAAAAGCTACATTTAAAAAATGAGATAGTCTTGCCTTACTTGCACGCATAGAATATTCTCAAATTTTTATTTGTACTATCTAGAAAATAGAAATTGCTTAACGACTAATGACCCGACATGTATTTAGCCACTCATATTTGTAGGCAGAACCTAAGTGCTGGTAGGTAAGTAATTAATTATTTTAATTAACGTGAAAGTAAATACGAAAGTACAGTCATCATCAAAAGCTTGTTATATTGAAAACCAATTTGTACTGGCAACCGTGCAACAGTATAAAAAGTAGGTACCGAGGTATTTAAGTAGTGAATTTTGTTTGTAATAATATATTGTACACAAAATGAAATGAAATGAAAGTTTATTCACGAGAATATATGGTATAGGTACCTATGGCTACATTGTTGACCCTTAATACATTCTGCCTTAATTATATATGTCAAAATTAATTATAAATATCAAAATACTAATATACTAAAAATATAAATTAATTAACTGGTAGGTATATGGAAATTTGGCTTTGTGATGTCTTTATTATTAGATAATTTAGAGTACAATTCATGAACGTCAAAAGTGATGTAATAACTAAAATATTCGTCAATCGTGTAAAAACACGCGTTACATAATACCAATTACTAAGGTAAAATTTAAAAGTAATCTGTGGTGTTAAAAAGTAGATAGATACCTAATCTGTGGTGTTTCTTTAGCCTATTATAAGAAAGTAGGTATCTGTTTGAGGTACATCATCAAACTGGACACAACTGCCACGCCGGCCCGGTGCGGTTCGGGAACTTCACATAAACATTAGAAGCTATCTGAAAGAAAACTTATAACGAAAGAACCACGGTGTCCACGGTTCGATAGGTAAACGGGATAATGTGGTGTTATAAAGAATCCTGATAAAATGTCCATAAATGAGGCCAACTGTACAGCTTCCATAAGCTGAACTAACGCAGATTAAACTAACAAACCGGAATATGCCCATTCATTACCCGCCAATGTTCGCCGCTTAAATATTTACCTCCGATAGCGATTTAATCAAATTTATCCGGCACTATTATATTTTAATCTCTAGCTCTTATCATCACTGCAATATCAACTTTATACCCATCACATTAAGCCGAATATCACTTTAGCAATGAATAATCCTTCTCTTACATTATATTAGCAACCTTAACACAAACAAACAAGGTACGATTTCGCGTGAACACCTCGGTGATGATTAACGTACAATTTCAAAAGAACGCAAGTGCAATAGAAGCGCCGTGCACATATGACTTTTTAATTTGGCCAGGTGTAATTGGTGGCTATTAATTAACGTATGAATTCGCAACGGATCTCTTTGTTTGTAGTAACGAAGTTTATGGGTACAGTACATATTAGCTGGAGGAATGGCCGATTAGCCGGCGGGGAACATTTCCGGCTGACGTGACGTGCCCAATGCCCAATGAAGGGAAACATCAAAGATAAATAATTACAATTTTTAACAAAATAATGCATTTTATACACGAATTCCCAGATCTCCAAGAGGAACGGGCGACTTCAAGGATGTATTTACAGTTTTGCATGTTATTCTTTAATAAAAGCGAAAAGTGTATAATGTTTTTGTTGATGACTGTACACTACATTTTAAAAATATTATATCCTCGATAATCCTACTACCCTACTAATATTATAAATCCTATATCATAAATGCGAAAGTTTGGATGTTTGGATGTTTGTTACTCAATCACACTTAAACGGCTCAACCGATTTGGATGAAATTTGGCACGAAGATAGTTTATAGCCTGGATTAAAATTTAGGATCGTTTTTATCCCGGGTCCACGCAGACGAAGTCGCGGGCGTAAGCTACCTAGTACTATATAAGTGTTAGAAGTCTGGGTGATCACGTAACTTAACGCACGTAGGTAGGATATCTCAACTGTCATTTTCCCATACAAAAAGTGACATTTAGATCTACCTGACTTAGGTACGTAGTACGTATGTACGGTCGAGGAAATTGAATGTTTAGCACTTTTGGACCTTAACGTCATTCAAATAGAGTCTAAAAATGATAAACATTCAATTTCCTCGACTGTACAATGCGTTACATGATTGTCCTGCTGGTAGGTATTGGAAATTGGAATAAGTGAAAATTTGGTAGTTAAAGTGGTAAACTGGGAACGAATGCTTATTTAACTGCAAGATAATGTTAATATCTAGATAGGTAATGACCAAATAAACTGACTATGAAGCTTGAGGTCCCGGGTTCGATCCCCGGTCGAGGTAGATGTTTGTATATGTATGCTCTCCTGACCGGTTTCGGCCACGGCGACTGCTTCAACTCTGGCGCTGATGTCGTACATGTGCTCTGGTGTGGCTCACGTGAGATGTTTGTATGATGAATACGAATGTATGTTCTCGAGTCTTGGATGTTTAATATCTATTAAAGTATGTATTTATCTACATAAGTATGTTTATCCGTTGTCTGTTGTCTAGTACCCATAGTACAGGCATTGCCTAGTTTGGGACTAGATCAATTGGTGTGAATTATCCCACGATATTTATTATTACTATTTATTATTTATCTCTGTTACGTTAACAGTCATACACCCATGTTTGTAGTTACCTGAAATACTTTACCCGACGTATACATACTAACGTCCTGCATTCTGTCGAGCTGCGCCGGCGCAAGAAACACATTACTGACATGACATTACTCTTCGCAGTCCCGAAGAGGCTGTTGTGCTATTCACAACCAGGTGCAACCAGCCTCACCTCACCACACACAGCCTTGGCCAATAGTATTGAGCACCCCACGTTTTCCTTTGTAACTCTATGGATAAAGTATTATTTTTCAATTTCATAAATACACGAAGACGTAAAATATAATAAGTTTTAAAACATGTGCAAATCATTAATTCGACGACCGAATAGCCTAGTGTTTAGAGAACCTGACTATGAAGCTTGAGGTCCCGGGTTCGATCCCCGGTCGGGGCAGATGTTTGTATGAGATGAATACGAATGTTTGTTCTCAAGTCTTGGATGTTTAATATCTATTTAAGTATGTATTTATCTATATATAAGTATGTTTATCCGTTGTCTAGTACCCATAGTACAGGCTTTGCCTAGTTTGGGACTAGATCAATTGGTGTGAATTGTCCCACGATATTTATTTATTATTAATATATATCATCGCGTGTGAAAACTGAAGCTAGAAAAAGTCGGGTTTTACAATAAAGGTTTAATTGTATATTTTTTACGGAATTTTCCTTAACGTCAATAAATATGACGATTTTTTCCGATAGAAACACAATTTTCTATTATAAAATACGTATATAAATGCACCTTTTTAAAGTTTGACTTTTGTATCTCAACACTTTTGACTAAGGCTGTATCTAACCACAAATATAACTGGATACCTTCGATATTCATAATTTCATTTGTTATAACACGTATTGCCATAATCGTCATTTGCCATAAACCGTAATAACATCTCTGAAACCATAAAATTTTCAGGACAATTGGCTATTTACTTTCCTAAAACAATATTCAGTCCGTCAGTTAGATTATCATAAAATATTGGACACGTATTTTTTATTTTGTCATTCAAACAAAATGATGAAGATATAGCCCGTTAAAGTTCCGCGTGACGTCACATTACATATAGTACACTTTTTCGCGTGACGTCACATTATAGTACACTTTTCCGCGTGACGTCACATTATAGTACACTTTTCCGCGTGACGTCACATTATAGTACACATTTCCGTGTGACGTCACAGTATAGTACACTTTTTAGCATAATGTGACGTCAAGCGGAACTTTAACGGGCTATATCTTCATCATTTTTTGTTTGATTGATAAAATAAAAAGTACGTGTCCAATATTTTTTAATAATCTCACTGGCGGATTAAATAGAATTAATTTTTTGTCCCGAGTATCTTAGGTCCATATTGTGAATGGATTTTGCGGGTTTATTTATAATATCTAATTACTTTCTGAATATTTTGCATAACTGACATCCATTATGGCAAATATGAGTTACGGGTCACTGAATGTCAGTGCTTTAAAAGCGTATCTAAGAAAAAGAGGTGCGAAATTAAATCGGAGGTGATAATAATGAGTATATTTTAAATAATTAATTTACTCTTTTAGGTATGTTTTAAATAGAATAGAGAATATGCTTTCCGTTCTGTGGTATCACAAAACGGAAAGCATATTCTCTGCTAAGTAACACAGAAAAATCAGAGGCAATCAAGCTGTGGATGTCCGCCAAAGGACAAAAACAGGCTAAAGCCTTAATTAAAGGGTTCAATAGTAAACTGTCTAAAGAGCTATTACAACTCAAAACCCGTGCCCGTGCTACTACTGGTAGTAAGATTGGTAGTAAGACGGGTAACGCACGAACTCAAAAGGCACAAAACCTGTGCAGTGACGAGAATCCTGACAGGACATTGCAAATTGAACAAACACCTGTTTCAAATGGCTATGAAACAAGACGCAACTTGCAGGTTCTGCCAGGAGACAGAGGAGACAGCAATGCACATTATCTGCTCCTGCGGACCACTCATGCAAAAAAGAAGTACCTACCTAGGGCGGCACATCATGCACCCAGAAGAGGTACAACATATCACCGCCCAAAGAATCTGGAATTTCTTGGAGGCAACGGGTCTTAACGGTGAACTATAAACAAGAAAGGGCTGCCACAATAGATCATTCACTGGTCGAAGCGGCACATTAAAGGCCCACAAACATCAAATAATAATAATAATAATATGTTTTAAATGTAAATTTTGATTAACACCCGTAATAATAAACTTTAACAGCTATACTACTGAACTCGACGCGCCAGTGGCGCAAACTGGTGAGCGCAAAAAGGAACCAGGCTGATTCCTTTTTAAGAAGGCGAAAAATGTATACATGTCATAGACGTACTGCTCAAGACAGACCGACAGCCAGTCCTATTCAGTCGTTCAACTCATCGACATCCGACATTCGACATGTAATACTCTGTAAATCGAGTTACGAAGTGAAATTCGATTCCATTTCCTTGTCTCTCTCGCTCCTGGGATGAACGACAGGCGAGGAAGTGGGAGGGAAGCTCAGTTTCTATTTCTAAGTAGGTGCTCTGGCGGACGTGCTTACTTAAAAGACAAGTTTATCCAACATATTAACTTCAAATGAACGCCCACATTCGTTGAAAGGTAGTAAAATGGGTGTTTTTACCCGACTGCCGGAGGAAAGAAGGGTTATGTTTTTCGAGCATATGTATGTATGTATGTATGTACAGTCACGGAATTTGAAGGTTTGTCACTTTTGAACCTTAATGCCATTACATAGAGTCCAAAAGTCCGTGTGGAACTCGTTTATATCATAGCTCCATACGAATTTTCACCCCCCATTCTGCCCCCTTAGGGGATGATTCCCGGAATAAAAACTATTCTATATTTTAATCTAGGCTATAAACTATCTTCGTGCAAAATATCAACCTAATCGGTTGAGCCGTTTAAGCGTCATTGAGGAACAAACATCTAAACCTCTTTTTTTTCACTTTGTTAGATTTAAGAAAGTTAATGTTGCTTATATTTGTATTTTCTTTACGCTGATAAATTATTTTATTTATTTATTTAAACTTTATTGCACAAAATACAAAAAATATATTTTCTTGTTTTTCTTCTTCTAAACATCTAAACATCCAAAAGTCCAAACATCTAAACATCCAAACTTTCGCATTTATAATATTATATTATATTAGTAGGATTAGTAGAATAAAATATGTATAGGTTTTGTGAAAAATTGTACAAATGCTTTTTCTAACAATAATCAAACACCCCCAATTAAGAAGGGGGTAAAAGCGCAGAATTATTTGAAAGACGCATGGTTTTTAGTAGAACTTGGTGATGCCACTTCCGTGGCCGGCCCTATAATGGGATAGGACGACCGAATAGCCTAGTGGTTAAAGAACCTGACTATGAAGCTTGAGGTCCCGGGTTCGATCCCCGGTTGGGGCAGATATTTGTATGATGAATACGAATGTTTGTTCTCGAGTCTTGGATGTTTAATATCTATTTAAGTATGTATTTATCTATATAAGTATGTTTATCCGTCGTCTAGTACCCATAGTACAGGCTTTGCCTAGTTTGGGACTAGATCAATTGGTGTGAATTGTTGTCCCACGATATTTACGATATTTATATTTTATTTATAATAGTAGGATTAGTAGGATACTAGACAATATACTGGTGTTATTATCAGTTTTACAACACCAACTCCTTTGGGCGTGTGTAACTTGAGCCGACTCCGAGTGTGTATTTCCGCTCGGGAAATGCTAATGAAAAATGAAAAATGAAAATGAAAATGAAAATGAAAAAATATTTATTTCACTAATAAAGAGTGCTATTAAAACAATTAAGGGTTGGGACTTCCTATTAAGTATGCAATACCTGTATCAGGAAGCCCCGCTCCTCTATAACAACCAGTTGTAGGTTTTAAGGAAATAAAACAAAAAATAAAGATTTTTTTAAACAGGCAAAAAGAAAGTTGAATTTTGAAAGAAAATTGAAATGATGTAAGCGCGTGCGCGCGCGTGTGTGTGTGTGTGTGTGTGTGTGTGTGTGTGTGTGTGTGTGTGTGTGTGTGTGTGTGTGTGAGAGTGTGAGTGTGTGTGAATGAGTGTGAGTGTGTGTGTGTGTGAGATCGTGTGAGTGTGCGTGATAATGATGTACATTTTAGAACATATAATAGAGTACTGTAGGTAATGGTAAAATAAAATAACTTCGCTATTGTTGTATGCTGAACATTACACATGATAACTTATTATAACTTATGCAGGAAGATACCAAAAGTATGGTCTTTTGTACTTAAATCGCACTATCTCTTAATATAGCAAGGCCTCTGTCTCCTCGTATTTAAGCTTTTTTAGCCACTCAATGATTATTTTTTTACATTTATATCCTTGTAATCTAGGTCCTATCCTTGTAGTCTTCTAATGTAGGTCTATACTTATTCTTTTTGCCACTTGTTTTTTTGCGATCTAGTCGTTAAACTACCAAGGCATACTTATAAAGATATAGACGGTAGATGGTAGTTTTGCGAAGTCGTTTTAATACTAAGCCATCCTGAGATTTAGACTTTAACTCGGTGACATCATTGCACCTATGAATCGACATTCATAGGTGCATGCAATATGCCTACATTGAAGAATAAATCACTTTGACTTTGACTTTGGTGGTCGTTTTACTACAAAGTCATTCCAAGATATAGGTTTTCTGCAGCTGTGGTCGTTTTACGATCCAGGCTTTATGAATCAGATCGTTTTGAGAATCCAGTCGTTTTGATACCAACCCAAAATTAACATCAATAGCGTCGCTAGCGATCGGGCGGGCATGTCATTCACTGCACTAAGATTCTTTTAATGGCCGTAAACCGTTTTTGCGAACAGATCCATTATGAAACTACTATTATCACTTCGCACGCAGGCTGAGTGCTCTCAGGATCATTAGATCATTACATCAATTAGCTAAATTAGCGTAATCCAGGCCACGGGGCTACCGTGGGAGTCAGAGTTGTGTTTGACGCGTCTAAAAAAACTAAACTAGTGAATAAGGGACACTTGTTTCTAACGATCTCATTTATATTTAGGTATAAATTATTGTATAATTAATTATTTTGTAAAGAAGAAATATAAAAACTATGTAATTATTTTACATTGAGTAAAGAGGAATTATTAGACTTAGGTATTTTACTCTATTTACCTATTTTTTTTTGCGCAGGACTTGTCACTTTGGCACTCTTTGGGGGAGGCCTATGTCCAGCAGTGGACGTCTTTCGGCTGATATGACGATGATGATGACCTATTTATTCCTTTTTCACATTTTATTATTTTACGTCAGGAGAGTTGCGTATTAGGTACGTCGCAAACGCAGTGTATAACCTTTACTTAAACATTAAGTCATACATAGGTACATATACGCGGGCGACACAGTGACGTCCGCAGCGGACGTCACTGTGTCGCCCGCGTATTGGCCTGACAAGCCATGTACGCAAAGTGCCACACTATCATGGAATCATCTTCTATAATGATGATGATGATGTTATGTCAGATAGAGCATGCACCATAACAACTTACAAAATAATTATAATACTACGTCAAAAATGTATTAAAATTAGGCTGCCAGAATCCAACTATGTATCTCTCTGCATTTTCTAAATCACGAAAAACTTTTTCACGAAAACTTTTTCACGAACACTTTATCACGAACGAATATACCAAATCACGAATAGACTTTATCACGAAAAATCTTAATCGCGAAAATTTTGAAAAGATGTGACAAGTCGAAATTGAAGTTAGACTAATGAAAAAATTAGTGCAGTCATATACTTTTGCCTTATGGATAATTATATCTTATTTCCCATAAGGTTTAACAATAAAAACACCACATGTGCATTATAAACGGAGAACAAAGGAGTTTGAGTTCTATTCATGTTTTAATAAGGTGCTATTGTTAATTCAAACTAGTAAAATCATTTTAAAACTAAACGAAACAAATCGAAAGCCATTTGAATTTTGAATTTATTCGTTTTCATTTAAGGTTTAAATTGCATTGGAAATTTGTGGCGGTTAGTGTGTTTTGGTGTGTAGTGTTTAGTGACGATGACAATGTGCGATTATCGAGACAATACGGTTATCAATGGCCATTGTTAATTCTAATTCTAACTAATGATCATGACAAGAATAAAACGTATTCGTAACATTGATCATGTTTAAAACAGCCTAGGTAGCATGGTCGTGTTTAATGTCTGACATAAGCATTCATCCCTCTCGCACTGAGTACTTGCTTAGTAAGCGACGAATGATTGATAAAGTCGTTTAAATTTTCGACGGAATCCTCTTCTGTCAATTATATCATATCTCAATTTTAAACGAATTCCTGTCCTTTTTTTAGTGTTTACCAAAAAATAATTTAACCAAGAGCAAACCAGTGTGAACGAGGTGTGTCGAAAACTAAAAGAAATTCATGGAAATTCTAGACAGTTAAAAATGTTAAAATCCATTTTGAAATCATTATCATATATTCGCAAAAATATTCTTTGTATTCCTATAGGATTGTCAACCTTAAGTGAGTCCTAAATTAAAGTTCGTGACTGTACAAAGCGGGTCGAAAAGTAATCAAACTTTAGAATTTAACAAACAAATCATAAAGGTAAGGACACACGACGACACCAGACACAGACACTTCAGTGTATACATCGACTGTCTACGTGTGTCCACTGCTGCGACACCTAGTTGCAGATGTAGTGGCGGTGTCGCTCAATGTCTGTGTCGCTGCCGTGGAGACAGGACGTGCGCGGTGTCCGACACAAGTGTCTTGAATTTCGAACCTGTGCGAAATTTATAGCTAGACCAATATGACCTCACGCACGTGGACTGCAGAGGAAATAAAATCTTAGATTTATTACTATGAAACGCTGCCAGGACTACATATGGCAAATTTCAAACCTTGATTATAAAAATCGAGTAAAGAAGGCGGCAGCGATAGAAAGTTCGGCGGAACATTTTAATACCGCCGCCTTGGAAATAAATAGTAAATGCACGATTTACGAACGCAATGCAATAATGAATTAAGAAAACTAAAAAAAAAGAAGAGCGGGCAAGGCACAGATGGATTATGTAAGCAACTGGGAATATTTCACAAGTTTTAATTTTTTAATGCCGAATGCCGTACCAGCAAGTGATACACAAGGCAATTTGGTAAGTTCTTAGCAGCAGTACGTGGATTCATAGCAATGGAATGTACCACACTGAATTGCAGTTAGTGTAGCATGTCGTGATTCGTGTAGACAGCCAATACACTTGAGCCGGGACACTAGATGTTTACATTTACACCAATGTCGACTCAAAAAATTGCTTACCGTGTGGACGCAATCGACACTAGTGTCGAGTGTCAGTGTCGTCGTGTATCCTTACCATAACGGACAACGACGGAGAAATTTGTCAACCGCGAGTGAATTGCTCGGCGTATGGCAATACAAAATACACAAAAATATTGAGAATTTTCCCGTTACTTTGAATACTCAAACTTCTTATAGGTTTTCCTGTAATCTTTAGGCAAGGAACTATTTTCCATATTTTTTTCAGAATTTTAAGCCTAGTAGTTTCGGAAATAAAGGGGGGGTGGTCAATTTTCGTCTTTCCTAAATTACATACTTCAAATCTGTTTCTGCTCAACAACCCCTTTCGTTTAATATGTCCCACAATACAGTTTGCGAAACTTTTTATTTTATTTTCCAGTTTACCCCAACAAGTGGCCCCCTTGTTCAGAATTCATCAATTTACTTTTCACGTCCATCTTTGGGTCACCAATTTACATATGTTTACCAAAATTTCAACTCAATCGGTTCAGTAGTTGCGGAGAAAATCGGCTGTGACAGACGGACAGACAGACGCACGAGTGATCCTATAAGGGTTCCGTTTTTTCCTTTTGAGGTACGGAACCCTAAAAACGTTGCATTGTAAATGGAATAAGTAGAAAAACGGGTCGAAAACGGAAAGACTCATAATCTTTGAAACAATGCCTTAATCAGACTTAATAACAAACATTGTTTTAATTAAAACATTTCCCGTTCTGAATGAAACGTACGCCGCTCCGTATGATAATGAGACAAGAGGTATATTTGACTTCACTTATTGCTTTGATAATAATATCATTTTGAGGTAGGGTCTGAGTTCAGGGGAAGTACCCTGTAGGTTTTGATTCCCTTGCGAGTTTCGAAAATTTATTCAAAATATTTTTATTATATGATGTATTTAAAAACTTACGGTTTTCGCCATTTTTCTTTATCTGTGCTACAAGACGTTGCTTCGTACCAAATTTCAAGATTCTGAGTTCACGGGACGGGAGGTACCCTGTAGGTTTTGATTCCCTTGCGAGTATCGAAATGAAATCTTGCGAAAATTTGCGGCATAAACGGCTGTATCTTTTAATTGCGTTGGCATAGAATTTTGAATTTTCCACAGCTCCAAGGGACAGTAGATACTCAGGGTATTTGATATAAATTTTAGCTTGATACCTCCACGCTTTCCTGAGGAAAAGGGTCTTGACAGACGGACGGACGGACAACAAAGTGATTCCTATAAGAAGTTTGTGGCACGTACTCTTCTAAGTTAAATTAGGTTAGTAGCACAGGCGACAATTGCCACACCAATATGATACCAATATGTCGAGCCGGATAGACCTGCCGTGTAGCCGAGCTCGTAAATGTTTAATATCAAACTAGAAAGAACATTGAACATGTACGTTTTACGGCCGAAGCAACTTTGTTTACCATAATAGTTGCCTGGGGCCTTTCAAGAACGACTTCAAGTATTGTATTTCAAATAGACATCCATTGTTGAAACTTGGTCGCTTACTATGGGCCTCATAAGAAGGCCCCAAGGGCAATGGAGAGGGCTATGTTAGGAGTTTCTCTGCGTGATCGCATCAGAAATGAGGCTATCCGCAGCAGAACCAAGGTAACCGATATAGCCCTCCGAATTGCTAAACTTAAGTGGCAGTGGGCGGGGCACATTGCACGTAGAACCGATGGCCGTTGGGGCGGAAAGGTTCTCTCGTGGCGACCACGTACCGGAAGGCGCGGCGTGGGTAGCCCTGACAAGGTGAACTAATGACCTGGTAAAGGTCGCGGGAGTACGCTGGATGCGGGTGGCGCAGGACCGGTCAATTTGGAACTCTTTGGGGTGGCCTATGTCCAGCAGTGGACGTCTTTCGGCTATAATAAACTCAAACTCAAACTCACCTCAAAATTATCTTTATTCAAGTAGGCCTACTCGTAGTAACAAGCACTTTCAAATCGTCAGTTAATTTTTTAGAGTAATTTATTAAACATAAAGAATAAAAAAATACTAGTAGAATTTTTCTAGAAAAACAATCGAATGTCAAAAAACAAAATATGGCGAAAATAATAGATTAAAAATTCAGTCACAATTAGTTCCATGGAGTTTTATCATTCATGTAGTCTTGTGTGCTATAATAAGCTTTCGAGATAAGTTTACGCTTCACATAGTTCTTGAATTTATTAATAGATAACTCAGTTAAGTTTCCTGGAAGTTTGTTATAAAACCTTACACCATGAATGATTTTTAAATTTTTTGGAGTCGAGTGGTGGGCACCGCGAGCTTATGCTTATTTCTAGTATTAATATTATGTATGTCACAGTTTTTCCTAAAATTGACAGTGTTTTTATGTACATACAAAAGGTTTTCATAGATATATTGACAATGTAATGTCATTATATTAATATTTTTAAACTTATCTCTAAGTGAGTCTCTATGGTTCAATTTATATATCGCCCGAATAGCCCGTTTCTGCAAAACAAAAATCGAATGAAGCTCTGAAGCACTGCCCCACAATAAAATAAAACCAGCCACCTATGTCCCGCAGTGGACGCCTTTCGGCTATAATATGATGATAGTATTGATCTTCAAATCCCTGTGACTGCTCATCATCAAAATGAGTTTTACACGCTAGATATGAGGATATACATCTAGTTTTAAGTGTATGGCACCGCAAATGAGGTCGCTTAAAGACATCTCGTATTGTGTATGCCATGAATGAGGTCACTTGGTGCAGTTAGGCAACAGATAACAGATGGCATAAATGTTACATAATATCATTTTAACGCCAAGTAGAGTAATTTGCTAGATAATGACAGTTTCAGTGAAGTTGACAACAACAATACATTTTTCGTATTATTTATTGTACAAAAATGTTCAAACGTAGGGGGGTCATTCTTCTTTTTTACCTACAATTGCTTGTCCTCATTTTACCATACGTCATTAGTTAGAGTATTGGTTATTAATGTTTTAGTATTTGAATGTACGTCCATACATTTATTCATATATTAGTACTAAATAGTCTTTCAAAATTTGTTTTTCATAGAATCGCGTGACAGAGTGGTAATCCAAAATGTGGTCTCTACTGAAAAAGTCCACTCTGTCTCAATATAACCTGAAAAACTACCATAAAGAAAAAAACATTATCGCCACGGAAAGAATCATTAATTAGTCCAAATAAAAGAACATGCAACGTTTATTAAAATCAAACATTAAAACCATAATTGGGTCGTTCTTCTTTTTTACCGACAATGAACCGAGGTTTTCCTTTTTTTTTGGTTTTTGAACTATCCAAAATTGTGATTTTCTTCATTAACACTAATTAAAGTTTCCTTTCCGGCCAATATACATATTTGATTACGGTTAGTTTTAAAAAAAAATATGTTACAAAGTGGACTCTTTCAGTGGGGACTACATTTTGGTTTACCACTCTGTCACGGACTTCTACGATAAAAATACGTTTAAAAAAAATGCTAGTTAGAGAAACTAAAATGTTAAATAATACTAATTAATAAAATAATATGGACGTTCATTTTCGAAAATTATAAAACCGTAAAATCATTACTCAAATGAGATGCCGTAGTAAGACGAAGGACAGGCTATTGTCGGTCGAAAAGAAGAACGACCCAATTATCAATACCTAGTTGAAAAACGCAAAAAACAGAAAAATGACGATATATTGTAGGTAAAAAAGAAGAACGACCTAGGGCTCTCTTTGATGTCGTCGTTTGTACAAAAGTTGCTTAGTTTGGGAGTAGGCTTATTTATGAAAGATTCTTCCCTTATATTTATTTATTTAATGATCTAAAATCTCGAGATATTTCAAATATTGTGTCATCTATAATAACATGGCCCATTCCTTGGCACCTTCAATCAATCTTATTCATAACATTAGAACTAGGTAGAAGTCACTCGTAATAAACTTTGCAATCGCGCCACACTTAGTAGAGTATACCTACCCTATCTCAAGATCTTTACCGCAAAATATCTTTAGTGCATATCTGATGTCAAATCGGATCGGATGCCTAAAACTGTTATTTTATTGTGAATTGTATCAAAGTTATCCACCTAAACGGCTTAGTTTCCTGTCAAAGAATACAGCCATATCCCTCTATTTTTAATGAATATCAACCTTATTTTCTGAGGCAAAAAGTCGCTTTTGCATCCCCAACAATCCCTGTTATTACGAGACTATTGAATTTCTTTGCAACAATGTAACTAGAAACCATCTGATATTAAACTTGGCGGGCAGGCCTAACTTGCGAGTTCAGACCGCACTTCCACTTCTCTATGCAATGCCTTTCGCGTAGCACTTGAGTGCCGCTTGCCAAACAAAGCGAGCGTTGGAACACGTCCAACTACCACACGGAAAGGTTAGTGACCTAGCGACGAGATGTTACAACTACTATCGAATGAGCCAATTCTATTAGTCGTCATCCAATGCTTGCGGCGAAGGAAGCAGCAAGGATTGGAACTGAAGTAAGGCGGCAATGGATGCGTAGCTTTCTGATTTTGTCAGTTAGTGTAAGAGTTTCATATTGAATCCAGCATCCGGCGGGCCTCAAACATGAAAGGGGGGTGAAGCGAGGGGGGTACAATCGATAGTTGCAGTCCCCATCACTCATCGTTCGTGTCATAAAAATTTAAGGAGCGTTCGAGGGCTCGTTAGGGGTTCACTGTTGAAGTTTTTTGGGGAGGGTGGGGGCTCGGGGGTTTAGAGTAAAAGGTGAATTAAAATGTTACGAGATAGGTAAGTATATTTTTGAACTGAGGAAAGATGGGAAAGGTAATTTAACAGACATTTATGAAAAAAACCATTAAAAATTCAAAAATATGAATGTTATGTCGCCATAACTTTAGCCACCGTGTCGATGTCGTTTCAGTAAAATTACGTCAATAATAAAGCAGTGCTGGGCAAAAAGTACTAATTGAATTACACATTAACAATTACAAGGAAAAAGTAATTGTACCTTCCATAAAGAACTACAATTACACAATGTATAGTATAGAATACAGATATTTATTGGAAAAAAAAATACAAGTCATAACAGGTTAGTTACCTACTGTACTGTTATATAATCATTTCACAATGTTACATAATTTGCACACAGTCACACGAATCAGTCGTGAGTCAAATGTAATTGTCAATTAGATTTTGTAATTAAAATTTGCAGTTACATAGCTGCTTTATTCAATTACAAATTAATTAATTTATTATAATATTAACTTTTTTTGCAAGATTTTGTAGCAGGGGAAATAATGAAAAAAATAACTTTTCAGGGCAAAATACGAGTATGGCCAAGCATAAAAATCGGATTTAGTAAAGTTATTGAGTAATTTAATTATAATAATAAACGGCCTCCGTAGCCCAGTTGGTAGTGACTCTGCCTACAAAGCTGGAGGTCCCGGGTTCGAATCCCGGTCAGGGCATTTATTTGTGTGTTATCACGAATATTTGTTCTTGAGTTATGGATGTTATATATGTATATAAGTATATATATGTATTTATCTATTATGTATATCGTCACCTAGTACCCACAATACAAGCCTTACTGAGCTTACCGTGGGCCTAGGTTGATTTGTGTAAGATTGTTTCGTAATATTTATTTATTTATTTATTTAATTACCAATGACTGTAATTGCAATTACGAATGACATCTAGTATTTCAAGCATGATTACAATTACATTTAATTCAGTTACAACTAATTCAATTACATGTAATTTAAGTAATTAGTATTAAGTTACAGGAGTAATTAATTAGATAGGTAGGTGCGCCTACGGCCGGACGACACAAAGTCTGACCAGCAAATCGTATCACAAGAAAAATGCAGAATACCTATTTGAAAAATCGCAAGCGGGTAGTAACATGATATACATGGTAACGTGATAGGACAGTGAAGTACCTACTTAATCATCATCATCATCATATCAGCCCAAAGACGTCCACTGCTGAACATAAGCCTCCCCCAAAGAGTGCCACACCTACTTAATATCAATGGTTAAAATTGTTGCATATAGCTTTTGGAACTCCTTTATATCGTACCTTCATCCGAACTTCCACCCCCTGTTTCCACCCCTCGGGATTCAAGCAAATTTCTTCTTAATCGGATTAAGCGTCAAAAGGTAACAAACAGACGGACAGACATATAGTTACTTTCTTTCGAGTTTTAAAGGGTTCTAAATACAGCGATGTGGCTAGCCATATGGCTAATTTTATGAACTGGCAATGTCACCACATGTTGTTCTCCGAGGCGTAATTGAATTGACGAGACAATATACAATTATACATATGTAGGTACATATACATACAGTAAGGGAAATGTATTCACGTACCACCGTAGAACCCTGTCGCAATTGACAGACTCAAACTCGAGTGATATGTCACCTTATTGCGACAGGGTTCTACGGTGGTACGTGAATAAATTTCCCTTGCCCTGTCCATGTGTCGATTAAACATGAACTTGTATGCACATGAAGCCATATTATATAAACCGTCCCCTATAACAGGAAACCTGAGGAGTGCTTCAGACTTGCGTTTCTAGCGACAGATTAACCTGATTTCTTCGGGTCAAGGTTGTTGCTAGAATATTATTTCAGACATCACACAATGGAAGATTAATGGTTAAGTAGCTAGTTTGCACTCGCTTTGTTGATTCGACACAACGAATTCTCAAATAAATGAAGCGTCGGTAACGCCGAACCAGCAATTGCAGTAGTTCATCACTACTCACACATCAGATTCGGTTGAAACCGTTCAACCAATCTCACTGGAGCGCAAACTCTTAGAGTATTCCAGTGTTATATCCCCCGCGTGGTCGTGCCGGAGAGTTCCCCCTGGATTTTCCCCAGGATACTCTCCAACCATGCAGTTCCACGGCTTTATTAGGTCCGTCCTATAGCAACAGTCAGGTTCAAAAAAAAACCGGACAAGTGCGAGTTCAACTCGCTTGGTGAGGGTTCCGTATATAATCTAAATTTCATAAGTGTTTTTGAATACTCAAACTTCTTATAGGTTTTCCTGTAATCTTTAGGCAAGGAACTATTTTCCATATTTTTTTCAGAATTTTAATCCTAGTAGTTTCGGAGATAAGGGGAGGGGGAAAGGTAAATTTTCGTCTGTTTTCCTAAATTACTTCAAATCTATTTTTGTTAAAATTATTAAAAAAACATATCTGACATGCTTACAACAACCCATTTCATTTGATATGACACAATACAGTTTGCGACGCTTTTTTTTTTAATTTTCCAGTTTACCCCCCAAAAGTGGCCCCCTTGTTCAGAATGCATTAATTTACTTTACGCGTCCATCTTTGGGTCACCAAATCATCTTTGGGTTACATATGTGTACCAAATTTCAATTCAATCGGTCCAGTAGTTTCGGAGCAAATCGGCTGTGACAGACGGACAGACAGACAACCGAGTGATCCTATAAGGGTTCCGTTTTTTCCTTTTGAGGTATCGTAACCCTAAAAAAAAGCGCTTAGACTTCCCTGGATTGGAGCGTCCGTAAACTAGGGTGTCTGTTTACCATCAGGCGGGCGTAGGAGACTTGCCACCGTCGAACCAACACGTCTTGGTATAACATAAGTTCATCATCATCATATCAGCCGAAAGACGTCCACTGCTGGACATAGGTCTCCCCCAAAGAGTGCCACAATGACCGGTCCTGCGCCACCCACATCCAGCGGACTCCAGCACAGCAGCAGTTTCTGCCAAAAATTTAATTTAGGTATTAGTATACCGTCATCAACTACTCATTGAGACGATTCTAAAGAGCCGAAACTCAACGGGGTTACGTCAGTTGAAGAATTCCTACCTTCTGTCTCTATCATCAGATCAGCTCGATGGTACCACAATAAGTATTGAATTGTCATAAAAACTTGTATATCTTTACCGAAAATTTCAGCTCAATCGGTTAAAGATATCTGCTTCAAAATTGAGTTGCAAGACTTGCAAGATTCCACCCGAATAAACACAATTGCACTGTTCTCAGCCGGTTCGAGATATCGTGTCCGCGAGCAGTGTCTATGTGTGCGTTGCTCGAGTGCACTTTGTATGTAGATTGATTTCTGTACCTATCTGTTTTGTGTCTAAAGTCTAAACCCACCGGCCCCGTCAACTAGGCTGCATTAACCATTCCAAACCCCACGCCGAAACCCTAAAACTGTCACTGATACCACACATATCTCGCAAGATGTCTCCCCGAGCGATAACAGCTGACTGATACATAGAACTATCCACGAAATGTAACCTTAACACCACGGCATAAACCGCAATTTCAATTAAGAATACCAGGTCTAAATTCTCGCATTGTCGTGTACTACGATGCAATTTGAACCTTTATGCTTGGAATTAAAGTGTAGTTTGTATCGGCAGCGTTGAGGCTACATTTCTCACTACTTTGTGCAGGCTAGATAACATCGCCGCTATATCACATTTGAGAGTTTCAGACTGTGACAGACAGATAAAGCAGATATGTAGCAATATAATTTGTCTCGCTCGGCTCGGTTGGGTAGGGAATGAAGAAGACGGTTTAAAGTTTTGAGTGATGTACGGGGTTTTAGTTTAGAATCGAGTGACCAAAGTATACTATAGCATTCTACTAAAGGTGATATCAGACGATGGATCTAAGATACTCGGAACAAGCTATGGTAATAATAATACCACGTCCGAGCGAGATGGTAGCATACAAATCTCGATAAGTGTGACAGAAAAGGAAATATCATTCGTTGTCCTTGTCATAGTTCCACTTTTATTCTGTTAGCCACAACTGATTTATATAGTATGAAGTTATGGCCAATAAATCACTACCCACCCAAATTAAGTAGGTTGTTTATGGTAAGCGATCAGCCATTTTATGACCAGTTCTTAATTTAGCTGCATAGAAGCCTTTCCGTCCCTCATTGTGGCATCACGTATAGCCTGTCCCGAGTTCACTTTTCTTTCATTTTCTTGTTTCATTGTGCATATGACACGTTTGAACGAAAAGTGAATCCGATCCAACAGCGTTGGATCGGTTCACTAATGATCACTCGAGTGAACATTCATTCAAGTGAACCGTCTGATATCACCTTGAGAATCCCTTTCTGGAGCCGTAGCATGGTTGGCCTTATCACGCGACAAGTGACAAGATAGGGGCGGTTCTATCGAACGGTGTCAGCCAGTGACGCACGCTCTATCCTATCACCTATCGCGTGACAGGGCCAACCATGCTACGGGGCCAGGATACTAACTATATTTTAGGTCCGGAATTAGCAGAAAGTGTAACATAATTAAGTCATCAGTCCACCTTGTGTGGTCTACCAACGCTGCGCCTTCCGGTGTGTGGTCGCCGCTCGAGAACCTTTCCGGCCCAACGGCCATCGGTTCTGCAATGTGGCGCTAAGGACCTGGTAAAGGTCGCCCGAGTCCGCTGGATGCGGGCGGCGCACTGTGGGCTGAGAATCGGCTCTCCATAGAAATAGACAATTTAAAATTATAGAATACTTTTTTTCGGAAAATGGCTTCTTAAAGTTTAGAAAAAACATGTATTTTTTTATAGTCCAAAAGTAACTTTAAGGGTACCAATAGAATCCTTACACTTATAGAAACAAAATTGTATGACAACTATGAACCTAAACGCAGTATTTCGCGACCGAAACAGCAATTTACTTGATTTTTCCTTACAACGATTAGTACAACCGCTGGATGGGGGTGGCGCAGGACCGGTCATTGTGACACTCTTTGGGGGAGGCCTATGTCCAGCGTTGGACGTCTTTCGACTGATATTATGATGACGATTAGTACAAATATCAAACTGTGACGTCATACTTCAATGTCAATTAGTATGAAACGTTTCGGCTGCCGCCAGCGAGATCGTTTAACTCAATTTTTTGGGTATTTATGTTCTTTAATTGTAGTTGCTCCCATACAAACATTTGTTCCTCTCCAAAAACTAATTCGAATGGCATCGTGAAAAAAATTTGGACAAGCCTATACCTAGCTCTACTCTGCCGTGTCAAGCCTATCCTCATGTATCTTAAAAAGCATAGTTTTGAGAGAACACCGTTTGAAGTTTTTTTTTGTACAGTATTTACCCATGATTTACTATGGTAAAACAGAGTTACATGAGTTACGTGACAGGCTCGTATAAGGAATTGGTAAGTTAAATTAAAAAAACTGAGTATGTAGGTCGATAAAGGTATGGAATATAAACAGATTTTGACCTGTTACGCGTAACTCATGTATCTCAAGATACTCTACTACATATCCATTAATTAAACCCCAGTTGCGATTGCGTTTGTAATGCCTCCACCACAATAAGTTAAACGTAAACTGGCAAAATAGACAAATTGAACGCGTAAACTAAGTACTGAAATGTAGAATCATCTAAATCGAGGGCCCCATTACCGAACCGCGCGCTCCGATCAACGTTATCGGGGCCCTAGGGCTACCACAACATTGGATAGCAGTAATTCTAAAGTAAGTACTCAGCCTGACAAGACCTTATTTATTTAGTCGTATGGCATTAATCAATTACAGGGTAATATAATATATCTAGGTGTATATACGCGGGCTGGGTTTCCAGAACTCGACGTCATAATTACGCCTAGTTTGAACATGGTTTGAACAAATATTTGAAGTTTATTAAACACACACACACACAAACACACACACACACACACACACACACACACACACACGCACGCACGCACGCACGCACACACGCACGCACGCACGCACGCACACACATACACACACAGACACACAGTTCATTCTGATTCCTTGAATAACTTCATATTGTTTTACGAATTGCACTCCAGGGTCCCAAGATTCAGGCTCAGTCTAGCTTAGGGTCCGCCTGGCATCTCATTTTATGTAAACAATTTTGATTTGATTTTGATATTAGAACTATGTAAGTACATTTGTACCTAATATTGTATTTAAGCCAACTTACTCAATACATTTCAAGCTACCTATATCTATAGTGTACGCCCTCATTAAGGATTTGTATGTATGTAAGAGGGGTGTCTAGAAATATAAAAAAAAAGTTTTCACGTCTTCGTATTATCTCATTTAATACGTTCCATTGTTAGGCCCTCCGACTAAACCCATTTGGCACCCTTCAGCCTACACCGCCGGCAATCAAACTCGTACCCAAGTCGTTAAACAACACTGTGTTTTACTGCCAGTTATCTCGACAGTAATAAAATAGCCAGCAATAATTGTTGGCGCATTGCTTTAAATATTCTTAAAGCGTTTACAGATAATTGTCGTTACTTTAACAGCATCCTTTATGTTTTAACAGTAATCTTAAATTACCGTGTCAACCGGCGTCCAATTACGGGACGCGTTTTTGACGTTCAGTGAACGAGCGAGCGAAGCGAACAAAGTTGTTTCAGCTTGGGCCGTTTTTGAGATATTGAACTTTGAAATGAAAATGTCGGGGGTTTTTCGACTTTTCTAAGTTGTAGTTATTGTAACACCAGGAGCCGTAGCATGGTTGGCCTTATCACGCGACAAGTGCCAAGATAAGAGCGTCGTCTCGTTCTATCGAACGGTGTCAGCCAGTGACGCACGCTCTATCCTATCACCTATCGCGTGACAAGGCCAACCGTGCTACGGCTCCAGGGGGCCTACCGCCAACGGCATTTGAAATTTTCCCTCTCTGTTGCACTTACGTACGAACTCGCAAGTCTGACAGAGAGGGAAAACTTCGAATGCCTTTCGCGGTAGGCCCTCAGTTAGAGCCAATTGGCCCTAACGCGTTCAGTCTGCGCCGAACGGCCGCGGTAGCTCGACGCATTGGAAAGAGAACAATACAAAAAATCTAGTTGAGATGTCCTTTCTAGTAGTAGGTATACATAATTGCTCAAAGGTTGAGTGTGAGTGGCTTTTGTGTCTAACTGATAACACACCGATGGCTCCTCGTATTCGCAATCGTCCATATGCCTGTCTGTTTGCCGCTGGCTGTAGGCGTGTTTGTCTGCGTCATCGTATAAAATATAGGAATTCAATTCTTACATACTTGCAAATTGTCCGACATTTTTCACGTGCAGCCTGTGGGCGAGATTCACACAAAGGGCATTCAATGCATTGAGAGTGCAATATAATAATCTCAGGATGCTGTTGCGGCTATCGAGACACTGCAGTGCGTATTTATGCTTTGTATTTTTCATCCCGTTGTGCTACTGGCTACTGTTTTATATTTAAAAAAATCAGATTTATTACATTAATTATTTATTTATTATGTTTCTACTATCTAATAGTATGCTGTGTTGCGTTCCGTGGGTCACATACGGTGCTGTCTGAAAACCAGCGCTGTAGGTGTCTGTCTGACACCTCGGCACAATGCTGAGACAGCGACCGTTTCACTGCCGCGAAGACACACACAATGTGTCAATTGTATTGTATGTCTACTCCCTTTATATCTGTGTGTCTTTTGTGTAGTGAATAAATGTCTTCTTTCTTTCTTTTTTCTTTCCTTTACCGCATGTTCGCCGAGGCAAGAACGGACGACTTTTTTGCCATCAGGCGAAAAAGGATAGCCTCGTTACTGTACCGCGTGCGTGGTAGCGGCAACAGCCTGCTGAGAGTGTTGGCAGAGCGCCTCGATTGTCCGCTCGCGAAATATTGGAAGGGACAAATAGGAGAGTACAATCCTCGATAGGTCTCGGATATTCTTCCAATGCAGCCACCTATTGTTTTGGTTTTAGGTAACTCAAAAGGAAAAAACGGAACCCTTATAGGATCACTCGTGCATCTGTCTGTCCGTCTGTCACAGCCGATTTTCTCCGAAACTACTGGACCGATTGAGTTGAAATTTGGTACACATATGTAAATTGGTGACGCAAAGATGGACGCGTAAAGTAAATTAATGAATTTTGAACAAGGGGGCCGCTTTTGGGGGGTAAACTGGAAAATTAAAAAAAAAAGTTTCGCAAACTGTATTGTGTGACATATCAAATGAAAGGGGTTGTTGTAAGCATGTCAGTCATATTTTTTTTATAATTTTAGCAAAAACAGATTTGAAGTAATATAGGAAAAAATACGAAAAATGACCATTATCTCCGAAACTACTAAGCTAAAAATTCTGAAAAAAATATGGAAAATAGTTCCTTGCCTAAAGATTACAGGAAAACCTTTAAGAAGTTTGAGTATTCAAAGTAACGGGAAAATTCTCAATATTTTTGTGTATTATACCTCACCACGCGAGTTGAACTCGCACTTGTCCGGTTTTTTTTTAGTTAAGATATCCACTAACATAGTAGGTATTTAAGTACCTTTATAACTAATCCAATATGGATCCAATGGTCTGAAATAAGTGTATTTTATAAAACGCATTGAGGACCGTGCATTTTCCTTATCTGACAGCCCTGCATCGAATCACGCCGAATTGCAAGTGTAATTATTGTAGAATGTTCGCCGACAAAACGCGATTAACAAAGGCTTTTAAATAGCGATGTCCGTTTAATTATGAGAATAGCCTATTGACTGATGATTTATCGGTTTTGTTGCTAATTTATTAGTGACTTTACTGAGAGCAGTGCGTGTAACCCTATTAAAACATATTTAGGCAAAAGAGATACGTATTTTAAGCGGGTCGTTCTTCTTTTCGACCGACAATAGCCTGTCCCTCGTCTTATTACGGCATCTCATTTGAGTAATGATGTTTACGGTTTTATAATGTTCGAATGAACGTCCATATTATTTTATTAATTAGTGATGTTTAATATTTCACTTTCTCTAACTAGCATTTTTTTAAATGTGTTTTTTTTCGTAGAATGCCGTGACAGAGTGGTAAACCAAAATGTTGTCCCCACTGAAAGAGTCCACTTTGTCACATGTTTTTTTTTAGAAATCAACCGTAAATAAATATTTATATTGGCCAGAAAGGAAACTTTAATTAGTTCTAATGAAGAAACCTATGCATTTTTTTTTAAATCGCACTTCAAAACCACAATTTTCGATAGTTCAAAAACCAAAAAAACAGAAAAACCTCGGATCATTGTCGGTAAAAAAGAAGAACGACCCAAGCACGTGCGACATTTGACGTCAACCGAGCAGAAGTCGGTCAGCAAAATGGCGTCAATGGCGACTTGCAATGCAAAATAGCCGGAACGACGTGTCGAATTTGGGCGACCGCTTCCGAGAGAGCTGTGATAGACAAACACTGGAAGTGTTTCGTTTCCTTTTATGGTTCAGGGGGGTAATGACGTCGTTCCGAACGCGCGTTACGTAGATCCAACTGTCATTTATAGGGTTCTTAAAAGGAAAAAATGGAACCCTTATAGGATCACTCGTGCGAAACTACTGGACCATTGAGTTGAAATTTGGTACACATATGTAAATTGGTGACCCATAGATGGACGCGTAAAGTGAATTAATGGATTCTGAACAAGGGGGCCACTTTTGGGTGGTACACTTGAAAATAAAATAAAACTTTTTAAAAAACAAGCTTTAATTTAAATGCGCGAAAAAGAATAAAATAAACTTTTCCTTTAAAACTTTTACTATCAACTTATAACGTCAGAACACATTTTATATGATATAAAAGCTTGTCGCGAGATTTACCTGAGTATATACGAGTACCTAAATCTGAGAACAGCAAGCCCTTTCATTTGATACCCATATTGTAGGAGTGCATAAGGATGTGCAAATTGCGGAAAGTTTCCAAAAATTCTCGGAAATTTCTGGAAAGTTTTACAAGAAATAAAGGAAATATCCAATTTGGAAATGGAAAGTTTCAATTCACGTACAAAAATGAGGAAAATTTCCGAAAATTTCCTATGTTAAATTGCAGAAAAATTTCACAATTTAGGAATCTTTCCGTCGGCACATCAGTAGGAGTGCAGTAAAAATAACTAGCCCGCCATCTTGGGTGTTCCGCCATGTTGGTTTTCTTTGCCGAATGTACTTTTTAAGTATTTGCACACTCATCAACTGCTCATTGAGAGGATTGTAATGAGCCCAAACACGACGGGTTTATCCTGTGTAATTAAGGAGTTCCTACGGCCACCTTCCGTATCCATCATCAGACCAGGTGTATGGTATCATCCGACTTACATAATTGTACAAAATTCCAACTTCATTGGACTCTGGAAAGTCGGTCAAATTTAACCTGCAAGATTTCATTACATAGTATTTATTAAAAGTGAATACAAGATTATAATTAACATTAACTAAGATAAATTAAAACTAAGTTAAATAAATCTAAAGGTGGGTAATAAAAGCTTGTTAATGTTAAAAAATAAAGTTTTGCAAACTGTATTGTGTGACATATCAAATGAAAGGGGTTGTTGTAAGCAACTCAGATTTTTTTTTTAAATTTTAGCAAAAACTGATTTGAAGTAATTTAGGAAAAAAGACGAAAATTGACAATCCCCCCCCCCTTATCTCCGAAACTACTAGGCTTAAAATTCTGAAAAAAAAATACGGAAAATAGTTCCTTGCCTAAAGATTACAGGAAAACCTATAAGAAGTTTGAGTATTCAAAGTAACGGGAAAATTCTCAATATCACCACTCGAGTTGAACTCGCACTTGTCCGGTTTTTTTTGTATTACATGTTGGATCAAAATCCGCCATTAACGACGATATTATAAGGTAGGTACAGTCGAGTTCTCCAATATCTATACAGACGACCTTTCAAAAATATCTGTACACAGGCTTTATTAACACTGACATAAGACACATGTGTAGATATTTTTGAAAGGTTGTCTGTATAGATGTTGGAGAACTCGACTGTACATAACATAACATACACTTCACAAAAAAACACGCTCCAAAGCAAAAGATTTTTCGCGAATCGAGCAAAAGTGAACGTTAAGCTTGAATTTAAATAACTTTTACGTTTAACATAAAACCAACACTTTACTTGGGTACTTTGTAAAAGATGTTACATAAACACAAAGCAAGGTTTAAAGTCGTCTATAACTCCTAAGTAAGCCCTACATCTGCTCATGAGAGAGTAAATCAGTTTAAAGCGAAATATACGAGGCTTACAGACAACACCCACAAAGTCATATGTCGAAAATGGGGTAAAGTTTATACTACTTTTTGGAACCCGATATTGTTTGCGTAGCTAAGATGTATGTCTCTAGAATTGTAAGGCATTGCGACCTTACAGAACGCCTTTACAATACTAAATCAAGCTTAACAGAACAAGGTCTTAAAGAGTACAGCATTGACATGTTTATAAGACCTTTTGGAAGTAACAAGCCGGCAACAAAGAGTCTGAATCGATTGAATACTTCATAAAGTAAGCATTGTATGGGCCCCCATACAATGCGAGTCAAAATGTTATTGTACTTGGAAGTATTCAATGAAAGTCGCTCGGTAATTGTCACGTTGGAGAAAAATATTTTTAAATGAAACACTAAGAAAATGACAAAAGGTGGGTTACACGACCGGTTTAGCATATAGTGGGAAGTGGACCTACCTGAGATGCTGACGGTTCTGAGTTCAAATCCGGTGAGGACAAATATTTGTGATGATATCTAACAAGAAATATAAAGTCATTCCATTGACCGAAAATAACTGGAAAGCTAAGTTCCCACTTTATTAATATTTTTTCAGTTATTACTTGCGAGCGTACGGAGCAGTTATAGCCGTTTCACCTCCCACGGGCTGTTAAGTTTAGTTTTAAAATATAGAACCCTCTGATTGGCTTCAGCAAATATGGTTGCTCTGTGATTGGTTGAAAAAAAAATCTAGTTGGCCAAGCCGCCCCGCCCCGCAAAAATACTGCTGATGGTTGAAATATTGAAGCTGCGCGCTCCACTAGCACTGATCTGGAAGTGAAGTTGTCAATTTTTGATTGGTGCGGCTGCGTGAAACTTGTAAAAACTGTAGTTATTTATTTCCTGCCAAATGTGATGAAAAACATTGTATAACACGGGCGTAAGAATATTGCAAACTCGAGTCATCAAAAGCCCTCCGCCTTCGGCGTCGGGCTTCTGATAGACTCACGTTAGCAATATTCCACTTACGCCCCTCGTTAAACAATGAACTATAAAAAAATCTGCAATTTTATGAAACGTTAATGTTAAACAACCAAGACTATCTGTCTGGTCTTTTTATAGTCCACAAGTTATAAGTTGGGGTTCAAATATGTGCTGATATGACGCTAATATATTATACTTAGCTCCAGTTAATATGGCAATTAAACGGAAAACTCGGACAAACTCCTAACGATGTGATCGTCTAACCAATAAAATTACCATGTCGAGTTGGACACGGCGAGTTCGAACACAGACGTTCCCCATGTAAAAAACTTGGAGCTGATGGGGTAAGACCGGTACCGGTACATATAGAAACAACTATAAATGATAAAATAAAAGATAAACGAAACTAAAAGGGGTGGAATAAGACTTCTTCTATGCTAATAATACGCAGGTACGTTTGTTTGTGAGTTCCCATGTTTGTATTTAAGGGTTAATTTCCCGAAATATATACTCATCCGATTCCGAGATCTAAGATTTAGACGAAGCCAGTAACGCTGGCGCCAGTCACTGGCTTGAAAAATATTAAGCTGGCCTGGCGCTCTAGTCCCGCCAGTGCTGGCAGCCGGCGCTGGCATGCCTTGAAAAGATGTTTATACTAAAACGAAGCCAGTGCTGGCTGCTAGTGATACTGGCAGCTAGCGCTGGCTTGTTATTGGCCTCGTATAAACCGCCAGCACTGGCGGGAATAGAACTATGGCCTATTTTTCAAGCCAGTTACCGGCTTCGTCTCAACCTGGCTTTACGAGGCCAATAATAAGCCAGCGCTGGCTGCCAGTATCACACACCGGCTTCGTCTAACTAAACATAGCTTAAAATCCTTTCCCCAATGGTTTTCTAGTTGGACACAGAATATATTTTATCCCACATCATGGCCCAATGCGCTTAAAATCAACACGTTGATGCTACGTGTAATAAATCGTAGATTAATAATTACCAGAAATCACCAGTACCTGCACTGTAACGCTTATCGACGGAGAGTTAAGTAGCGATAAGATGTTATTTATGGTATATACATCCTTGTCGATCGCTGTTTATTGCTCATGTTGTTTTTACTGCGCTTTAGAATAGTGGCCCCTACCATTTATAAACTACCTACATGTTAATAAACTGTAGCTCAGAAAAATCTTGATTTGAAGTAAACGTACGTAACTGAACTTAGAGATTAATTAGGAAGTAGTACAATTATCTCTAGCGATTTTTTTCTTTTGTTTAACGTCCTCTTATTTAGTTTTTAGGGTTCCGTACCCAACGGGTAAAAACGGGACCCTATTACTAAGACTTCGCTGTACGTCCGTCCGTCCGTCTGTCTGTCACCAGGCTGTATCTCAAGAACCGTGATAGCTATAGAGTTGAAATTTTCACAGATTACGTATTTCTGTTGCCGCTATAACAACAAATACTAAAAAACCGGCCAAGTGCGAGTCGGACTGAGGCTCCCATACAACAGACATGATTTTTTTGCCGTTTTATAGATAATGGTACGGAACCCTTATAGTCCGACTCGCACTTAGCCGATTTTATTCTTTTGCTTGTTTGTTTGTTTAATTGTGTAATTTGTGATATAAATGTATTTTCTTTCTTTCGTTCTTTCTTCTTCTATTTATTGTCAGGTAACAAAAGTAAAATGTAGCTACGCGGTAGTAATGGTTGAGATTATTTAATTTGGCCAACTTTTTACTAAACTGGCAATGGAATTGGAATGCTCTATCTTGGGTGGTAGAGTTGCTTTTTGAATGCACTGCTTTGATGCAATTCGGTCAACTCAAATAATCTCAAGTTGACCAGGCAGCTAGGTAGCCATCTTGACTCCTCTAAAGGCCTAAATTCTTCCTTGTGTGTGTGTAGGGACGGCTATAAAGGTTTGTATAAGCCTTTTATGATACGTTATATCATCCTTCTTTCATATGTCAGTATTTACGTCGCTGTTTAAGGCTCGACCTTTGACATTTTCGTGAAAATGTGTTGTTTAGCAACCATTTTATACATTATAACGTAACAATTTTCCCGTCGGAAAATATATATCATAATCTGCAAGATATGAGAAGCGACATAGTTTTGGTAGAAATCCATTTTAACAAAAAAAATTAGAGAAAAAAATCTAAAATCACCCCTAGTTTTTCACTTGTACCTAACCATTTTACCTAGGTACGGCCCCATTATTTAACAGAAAAAGATGAAATTTTGTAAACTTTATTGCAAAATAATGTCTAATTACGGCGTGGATAGGCCCGACAAGGTGGACTGATGACCTGGTAAAGGTCGCGGGAGTCCGCTGGATGCGGGTGGCGCAGGACCGGTCATTGTGGCACTCTTTGGGGGAGGCCTATGTCCAGCAGTGGACGTCTTTCGGCTGATATGATGATGATGATGAATGTATAATTATACGTTCCGTCGATCCGTTTTGAGAAGAACCTTGTTTTATGCCGATTTTCGCGCGCGGGCGAAGAGGATAGCATATCGAGCTAACATTAACGAGCGAGCAAGACAACATTTTGGCAGAGGTCGAGCCTTAAGTCAGTAGATATATTCAAAACTAATGTTCTCAATCCATCCCGCAGCTGCTGTGTTTAAACACTTTAAAGTCTTTAAACACACGACATTATGCGCCGTCCGCGAGCATTCTAACAAGTCCCGGCCACTCTCGGAATAAGGTTACCGCATTACCATACATTACACTCCTAAAAAACCGGACAAGTGCGAGTTCAACTCGCGTGGTGAGGGTTCCGTATATAATACACAAACATATTGAGAATTTTCCCGTTACTTTGAATACTCAAACTTCTTATAGATTTTCCTGTAATCTTTAGGCAAGGAACTATTTTCCATATTTTTTTCAGAATTTTAAGCCTAGTAGTTTCGGAGATAAAGGGAATGGTCAATTTTAGTTTTTTTCCCAAATTATTTAAAATCTGTTTCTGCTAAAATTATAAAAAAATATATCTGAGATGCTTACAACAGCCCATTTCATTTGATATGTCACACAATACAGTTTGCGAAACTTTTTTTTAAATTTTCCAGTTTACCCCCCAAAAGTGGCCCCCTTGTTCAGAATTAATTAATTTACTTTACGCCTCCATCTTTGGGTTACCAATTTACATGTGTCAACCAAATATCAACTCAATCGGTCCAGTAGTTTCAGAGCAAATCGGCTGTGACAGACGGACAGACAGACGCACGAGTGATCCTATAAGGGTTCCGTTTTTTCCATTTTGAGGTACGGAACCCTAAAAACCGATTCTTATTCTAAAAGCGTTGTGTTTTTTTTTAAAGTTAGTGCCCAGGGATATGGGCTCGGGTTTCGGTGTATGTATTTAAGTTGGCGTGTTTGGTTAGGCCGGTGAGATTTAGGATGCTTTTAAGTACTGTACGAGTATATATTTATTAAAAGTGAATACAAGATTATAATTAACATTAACTAAGATAAATTAAAACTAAATTAAATCTAAAAAAGGCCCTCGAGGCATTGTACCGAGGATGCTGGCGGCATTTCCTCGCTGAATTGCAATGCTGATGCATTGCGCTAGAAAGCCGCCAGCTCTTCGGTCACCAGTTACATCGACCAGACGTTTCGCGATTTCTGCAATAAATAAATATAGTGGGATTATTCACACCAATTGATCTAGTCCCAAACTAGGCAAAGCCTGTACTATGTACTAGACAACGGATAAACATACTTATATAGATAAATATATACTTAAATAGATATTAAACATCCAAGACTCGGGGACAAACATTCATATTCATCATACAAATATCTGCCCCGACCGACCCCGACTGCCCGACTTACTTCCATATATCTTATAACTTGGCTAAGAACTTATTACAGGACCTTACCGATGCCATTATTAGTCATGATAAATGTAAGAAGCTACTTAAAAAGTACTACCTAAGTTTAGATGAATAAGTGTACTCGTAGGTAAGGAATAAAATTGTAACCAATAATATCAATTTGTTATTATTATAACTAACTTAAGGAACGCGGAATGAACCGCGCGATCACGCCGACTATTGCCTAAAACCTTCCAGGATTTAAATACTGGCTAGTGTACTGATGTGCCGACGGAAAGATTCCTAAATTGCGAATTTTTTCTGCAATTTAACATAGGAAATTTTCGGAAATTTTCCTCATTTTTGTATGTGAATTGAAACTTTCCATTTCCAAATTGGAAATTTCCTTTATTTCTTGTAAAACTTTCCAGAAATTTCCGAGAACTTTTCCGTCTTTTTAGAAACTTTCCGCAATTTGCACATCCTTAGGCTAGTGCAACACTGGAAAGTATTTATAAAAAAACCGGCCAAGTGCGTGTCGGACCACGCAAAACGAAGGGTTCCGTGCCTATTAAAAAGGTCGTATCGTCATAGAAATCTTACGGCACTTACGTCCTTTTCTTTGAGGAAGGCAGTTTTTCAGCAATATCTCGGAAACCTTTCATCCGATCTTGTTCAAAACAATTTTCGGTGAATGAACTTAATAAGCGCTGTGTCCATGAATTTTTTCATATTTTTAAAATACACCGTTCAAAAATTAGAGGGGGGGGGGACAGAATTTTAGTGACTTTTGGGGCGATTATCTCCGACCCTATTCACTTAATCAAAAAAAATGTTAAGAAACCTTATATTTATTTTGAAAGGCCTATCGATTGATGTGCCACACGGGGGGTCACAATGAAAAAAAAAAATTTGACTTTTAGTTTTATGTATGGAGTGCACCCCTAAAAAAATTTTTTTTAGTAATTTTAATTACAAAACTTTGTAGCGGCTAACAAAATACACCTATCCTCAAAATTTTATTCAAATACACCTTATAGTTTTCGAGTAAAATGCCTGTGACATACGGACAGACGGACAGACGGACAGACGGACAGACGGACAGACGGACAGACGGACATGACGAAACTATAAGGGTTCCGTTTTTGCCATTTTGGCTACGGAACCCTAAAAATGAATTAAATAATAAATGTTCCATGCTAGCTCCTAACGAAATATGATTTGTACTATTTTTTTTAATCACGAAGTACCAAATTTCAAGATTCTGAGTTCACGGGAAGTACCCTGTAAGTTTGGATTCCCTTGCGAGTTTCGAAAATTTGCGGAAATTTGCGGCATAAACGGCTGTATCTATTGATTGCGTTGGCTTAGAAGTTTGATTTTTTCACCGCTCCAAGGGACAGTAGACCTGAGTTGATATAAATTTTAGTTTGATACCTCCACGCGTTCCTGAGAAAAAAGGTCTTGACAGACGGACGGACGGACAACAAAGTGATCCTATAAGGGTTCCGTTTTTTCCTTTCGAGGTACGGAACCCTAAAAAAGTGTTTACTAGTGGAGAAGACATGATGGTCCTTTCCGTAACGTTTTACGTGCGTTAGGTAGATCTAAATGGTTTTATGTATGAGAAACTGATAGTTGGGTTGTCCTAAAACTCGTTCGAAAAGTTACGCGTTATTACCCGTCTGTTAAGTTTCTTTGATTTACCGAACCAACACGTCACAAAGTGAATATTTTTTTCTGCCTTATTCTTATAAAATAATTTGGCCCAATACGAGCACGAAACGCGGACTAAATTTCATGAGTTATATTTCTCCTCCAGAAAGTGCTCAGCAGAAATGGGCTAAACTGGGTGCAGTGCAGCGAACTTCTGTTTTTCTTCCACAGCATTTGGCGAACTTAACAAATTAGGCATTTAATGTGTCTTAATTTTCCAAATAAGCGGCCGGGAAGCGAGCCATTCCGTGGCATTTCGCGGCTCGCTTTCAACTCGCTCGTTAACTTTTAAATTATTTTCTTCGAATCCTCGGAGCCAGTCACGATGCTCTTATCACTCGATTTTTTTGCTCTAGAGCTACAATGTTTCTCTCCTTTATTTGGCCTACCCGACTGCATTCTCACACGACAGCCTTCGGTCGCCGTCACACACGTCCGCTTGCCATAAGGGAGAGAAAGATGGGGTACAAATAAATTACTACAAGGCAAAGCACGTACCATCACGGTATTCAGAACTATTAGGCACGCACGCTAGGCGCCGGTTGGTCCTTAATATATACTGGGTAAGGTCGAGATTGGTGTGGCCATTGAAACGCTTGGGGATAGCACTTCCTATGAGTCGTGCTGGATGGAGATTTGCTCAATTTATACGTTTAAGTATAACTAATAGCAGTAATGCGAGTTAATAAAGTACGGATACACGTTCCCTTTTGAGTTGAAACGTTCCTTGTATGTATTAACATGAACGTACGATCAAGTACAAAAAGTGATGTTGCTTTCACAGAAATAAACTATTCATATTACAAATATGAGAGTATTGAGAGTGTGTGTGTATATACTTAGTCATTACCGACGGACGGGTCGATAAGTAAACAAATATAGACCTTTACGTTTTAACCGACGTTCAAAAGGACCACTATGATAGCATAATGATAACTATGGGTAATACAAATAAGCCCCAAAAATACCCGCGTGAATAATCTTCAGATTATTTAGACCCAAGGCAGCCGTAAGGCTATATTGATGACTCGCGGATTACCGCAAGGCGATTGGTTCGCTAAGAGGATCTGATGCCAGGCTTTACCTGCCTTGTCCGGGAAATTATGTATAAATAACCAAGTACTTTAATCCCTTTAGGCAGTCCCAACACAATTTAATTACATGCTAACGTTTCTCGACGCAAATACTATCATCTGGGATGATGGATGGAACAAGCCGAAAAAATAAGTATTTGATTCGATGTAAATTATAGAACCAAGAAATTGATTAAGGAGATGGTAATTTGTCACGAATGAAGTGAAATTATCTTGAGCCAAGATTTTTTTCTCTTGTTTCGTGAGAATCATCAAGATTCATTCAAAATTTGGCAGTCTTCCTAATTAATTTATTGGTTCAAGCAGTACCTACTAGTAGTTTTTTCTGTTGATACATCTTTTTTTTTTCTTTTTATTTAGGTAAACAAACAGTCACTACAAGGAAATCTTAATGTTAATTAGCCTTAGTGCGGTTTCACATTTGAGCGATTTGCAAGCGATTTGCCAGCGATTTCTATACAAAACTCGAACGCAGCGATCTCGCGGCGTGATCGCCGCGATCGAGATTTGTGTAGAAATCGCTGGCAAATCGCTCAAGTGTGAAAAGGCTGTTATACATAAATACAATATGTGTGACCAACACCGTTCACCACATATTAATCTTATATCCGGAAAAGTCCCATCAATAATAGTAAATATTTTTCTTCCAACTCTAATACAAACTGGAATAACCAGCGGCCAAAACACTCGACCAGTCTTATTTATATCAACAGAAGAATATAATAACAACTTCCAGTGGAATCCGATTACTAACTATGTTTTCAAGCAATAAAACAGCACTCGGAACGGAAAACACGAAAACAAAACTAATGTTTGAAAAGAAATAACAAAAGTTGCGTCATTGTGGCCGGTGGAAAACAAGTCCGTTGCGTCTGAAGGAAGACTGATTTTATTTTATTGCAGTTTTAGCGATACGAAGTTTTGCAGTGAAATAATATTAAACTTGTACTGCACTGCTATGAAGGATGCGACTTTAGAACGAACGAATGAGCATTCAATCATGCTATTATGGTTTATTATTTGCAATGAAATTTGTTTGCTATTAAATCATAATGTTTATTGCCCTTTTCTCACAAACATAAGTGTCGAAATGACAGATAAAGACAATATTACAATTATTTGAGAGTTCACTATCCATTTAGCAACACTACGTTACCAATTTTAACACGAGGAAACTAAAACTACCCAAAATGAAAATAAAATAAAATATAAAATTAATATAAAATGAAACTAACCTACTTATAAACTATAATTAATATAATCCCATGTAAAATGAGTGACATGTAAAATTATTTATAATTTTATCAATAAATATCTCATTCTCATTCTCATTCTCATTCTCAATCATGCTCGGGTTTATCGCAGGATAAAGACAAGACAAAGCATTTTGCCACGTTACCGATGATAAAAGAATTTAACAAAAAACTGTATTAGTGCCCGGCCATTTGCAATTAAAACAAAAGAAGAGCGTGTTGAACGGTTAAGTATTATCGTCTTTATCACGTGGCAAATTCGAGCACAATATACCTAATTACCTACCTAAGGGCATAGATAATGGGAGACTAAGGGGTAATCACGTAACGTTTCGAACGCGCGTTAGGACAATCCACCTGTCATTTTTTCCATAGAAAAATTGAGATTTAGATCTACCTAACGTACCTGCTGGTCTAACGCTTTTCTCCAAATTTACCATCTACCTACCTGGGACTTATATCATAGGATGTCTTCCCACTTTGCCGTACAGTCACGAACTTTAATTTGGGACCCATACCTATATAAAATGAGATGGACAGACCAGATTAAAGCTGCAGTACAGCGACCGTTTCACTGCCGCGAAGACACACACAATGTGTCAATTGTATTGTATGTCTACTCCCTTTACCTCTGTGTGTCTTTTGTGTAGTGAATAAATGTCTTCTTTTCTTTTTTTTCAGTAAATGCATCACGGCGAGTGTCAGAGAGGAATGGCGGCGTGTTGTGACATTTATTGCTACCAACACCTCAAATGATGACCACGACCTCTCTGTCAAGAGTGAAAACGACAATGAAGAAGTTTGTATGTTTTGGGTAATCTCCGAAACCGCTAATTCGATTTCAAAAACTCTTTCTCCTGCGTGTAGAATATATTTTCTGGATGGTTATGGCTATATTTTCTGGATGGTTATGGCTATATTTTCTGGATGGTTATAACTATATTTTCTGGATGGTTATGGCTATATTTTCTGGATGGTTATGGCTATATTTTCTGGATGGTTATGGCTATATTTTCTGGATGGTTATGGCTATATTTTCTGGATGGTTATGGCTATATTGTCTGGATGGTTATGGCTATATTTTATGGATGGTCATGGCTATATTTTCTGGATGGTTATGGCTATATTTTCTGGATGGTTATGGCTATATTGTCTGGATGGTTATGGCTTTATTTTATCCCGCAGCTTTGTCTGCGTTCTTTGCAATACACAGGCGAAGCCACGCGGACAGCTATAGTTTTGTTGTGTAGAAGCTTTCTAATTGCTTTAAAAGAATCGACGGTGAAGGAAATTCGATCTGAAAAGCCATAAATCTGATTTACACGCCAAAATCTAACAAAAATGGCCACTACTGTTTTTTATCCTAATCGTAGTGTATAAGTATACCAAAGTCTTCCTCAAGCCTATCCAAAGACGAAAAGCCATAAGTTTCCTTCCACCTCATTTAATTTTATCGACATTTATTTATATCAACCAACATACAGTCATTATTTGGTTAGTAAACATTCTATTAGGACTTATTCTAGTTTTAGTATTTATGTATACGATAGTCATTTTGTTTCGAAACGTCAGTGCGTGACGATAATGACGATACGTCACATCCTCAGACGTGACAGGGACTCTGTGCATTATATACATGTATATGCGATCTTGACCCATATTACCAACGTGTAAGGTTTAGTTTTGGAGCGGCACGAGGTGAGATGCGACGTTTCGGAGCGGTATGCGTGCGCGCACGTCAGCTGCACTCGGTTGAGACTCCATTTGGACTCATTACGCACGCACCGACAAAGCGTAATCTGCGTAGGGCTGTCACAACGCTTGATTGATATTAAGTGCGGACAATAACGTTGACGGGGCGGTTAACGATATGATACTCATATCAGCGGGTAGGCACTGTCAAAGTTGACATACAATACATTATTATTGGACATGACCGCCTACCGGGAGTCCCTTGTTTTGCCGATATACTGTTTCATCGACAACGATTCAGTTTTCGTTTGGCGTTATTTTACTTCATCGAACATTCATTTCAATTTTTATAACAACTTGCCAGAAAAACTATTAATCCGAAAAAAATAATCAATCCCACCCTATTTACTTTCTTGAAATATCTGAAATACTTTATTTATATTAGCTGTAAGCGTTATGCAATGAATAATCTACTTTCTTATCAATGCCGTCATGCAATGCAGTCAGATTTTAAGTATTGAATGAAAATACATGATTTTATCGTTAGTACCCGACTTCCGAAGGAAAGGAGGGTTATATTTTTTTAGTCCAGTAAATTAGGTAGGAAAGCGAAAATACCTGTGTTGCATTTTCATTTTTGCAACACAGGTATTTTCACTTTAGGTAAGTAAAAAGTAATTTGTGTCTCAAATAAATGTGTTTGATTTTCTCGAGTTGGCAACCCTATCGGACTTGAATGCACAAATGGGCGGCGCACGCTGCAGTCTGCACTCGAGCAAATGACCCCGACGGAGCCCTACAGAACGACTACAATGTAGAGTACAGTCGGCTTCGAACGCGCGTTACATCATCACAGGCGAGGCGATATCTGGCCCCTATTTCACCAACTTGACAATTGGGAATGGATGAAAATTTTAGAAATGCCTGATTATTTTTTTGTTGATAGGAATAACCTTCCTTAGCACCAGAAAATAGTATTTTATGCAACAGTTGTATAAGAGAGGTCAAAAAAGGCGAGTGGCGTGGGTTACAATGTGAGCCGAAGGCGATAATCATAATAGGTATTTAACTAATTTTAGGCGGTGAAACTGTTAATTAATCGGTACTGTTTGGTTTCCACGGGACAGGCCCAGCCTAGTGTGGGACCATAGCCTCTGTTCTGTATTGCTTTTTCCGGAAATAAAATATATTTCATTTCATTTCATATTTCATTTCATTTCATTTCAGTTATACAACGTTGCATACAATACTTTTTCTACGACTAGCTACTATGAAATAAAATGCAAAATTAAACAAAGAATAAACTTTTCTTAAACTTTGTCGTATAGGTCCCGAGATTTAGTAGGCAACAAATGTTCGGTCATTGCTTGTGGGCTGCCCCGGTGTATTTCTGATGTAGAAGCAATATTTTCATCGTCATCCATTATTATTTTTGAGAAACACCAACTATTTTGTAGCAAACACAACGGCCGCAAAGTCAAACAACAATTTATAAAATAACCGGGAATTCGGGAAACATGAAAATGAGACAAATGGGTGTCTATGGTTAACTTTGTTTTTAATTGATGTCAACTTGCCAGTACTGCCATATTAAGAATAAAGGTTTTTCCTAAGTTAGCAGCAATGACTTTAGTTCATAAATTTCTAAAAAGTAAAAACATTCAGTGGTTTGTTAAGTTAGTAGTACCTAATGTATAGGTTTAGAAGCGTATGACTGCTAAGCGTATCGTTTTGGCGACATAACAGCACGGTTGTGCCGTACTGTTATGGGGAATAGAGTATAGACTTTTCTGCAAACTTATTTTGTATGTCTTTATATTAGTGTTCGTGACTATGTAAATGACAGATAAAAGTACAGGAGTAGAAAAATATATAAACAGTTTCCTCACTTACGTTCTGGGTCAGTTACGGCACCTTCCTCGATCGGTCTCATATTACAAAAAAATATATTAAATATGTGTGGTAAACTAACAATGGCAATGATATTGACACTTGCAGCAGCTATATTGGTCATTACCAGTGTCAGTTTACCACAGATATTTAAGATAGTTTTTAGGGTTCCGTAGCCAAAATGGCAAAAACGGAACCCTTATAGTTTCGTCATGTCCGTCTGTCCGTCTGTCCGTCTGTCCGTCCGTCCGTCTGTCCATCTGTCCGTATGTCACAGGCATTTTACTCGAAAACTATTAGGTGTATTTGAATAAAATTTTGAGGATAGGTGTATTTTGTTAGCCGCTACATAGTTTTGTAATTAAAATGACAAAAAAAATTTTTTTAAGGGTGCACTCCATACATAAAACTAAAAGGCAAAATTTTTTTTTTCATTGTGACCCCCCGTGGGGCACATCAATCGATAGGCCTTTCAAAATAAATATAAGGTTTCTTAGCAATTTTTTTGATTAAGTAAATAGGGTCAGAGATAATCGCCCCGAAAGTCACTAAAATTCTTTCCCCCCCCTCTTATTATTGAACGGTGTATTTTAAAAATATGAAAAAAATCATGGACATAGGGCTTATTAATTTCATTCACCGAAAATGGTTTTGAACAATATCGGTTCAGAGGTTTTCGAGATATTGCTGAAAAACTGCCTTCCTCAAAGAAAAGGACGTAAGTGCCGTAAAATTTCAGTGACGATACGACCTTTTTAATTGGCACGGAACCCTTCGTTTTGCGTGGTCCGACACGCACTTGGCCGGTTTTTTGTAATATGAGACAGATCAAGGAGAGTGTCTATTTACCGTTCTTGACCCGAAAACGTAAATGAGGAAACTGTTTATATTTTTCAAAAATAATTGTCGTAGCTGAAATATCTGAAACTTTTTTCTGGTACATACTAAGGAAGGTTATTCCTATCACCAAAAAAATAATCAGGCATTTCTAAAATTTTCAGCCATTCCCCATTGTCATCTGACAATGACATGGTCGCTAGGTTACTTGTGGAACCAGCAATGCACGGAGAATTGTTGTTGTCAGGTAACAATTGTCACGTTGGTGAAATAGGGGCCTGAAGACGCTTTGAAGCGACGTAGAAATAGGGTAACTACCGTGGTGGATAGGTAACCTACTTACTAAGTTACTAGGTACGCAGTCACCTCAATTTCGTAATAATGATGCTTGACGATAAGATTGTCTTCAGTTTTTAGGGTTCCATAGCGAAAATGGCAAAAACGGAACCCTTACAGTTTCGTCATGTCCGTCTGTCTGTGTCACAGGCATTTTACTCGAAAACTATGAGGTGAATTTGAAGAAAATTTTGAGGATAGGTAGTAGGTTCGTGCATTTTGTAAGCCGCTACATAGTTCTGATACCTGTCTAATGAAATGAGTAAAAAAAGTATTTTAAGTGCACCCCACCATACATGTAATTGCAATTAAAAAAAACATTGTAAATTGTAAATCCACGTGTGGCACATCGATCGATAGACCTTTCAAAATAAACATCAGATTTCGAAGCATTTTTTTTTATTAAGTGAATTAGAGTCGGATATAATCTCTGCACCACCTACTGCATAATCTAGTTTTATCTCTTTCTCCGATACCCAAAGGTTGTCTGGGAGAGATCGCTCTTCAGCGAAAAGACCGCCTGTTATCTACCTCTACCTACATGTTATTGTATTGTTTCTCTCTGTAACTGCTTTGTTTGTGTGAGGTGTGCAATAAAGAGTATTTGTATTGTATTGTATAATCGCCCCGAAAGTTACAAAAATTGCGTGTCCCTCCCCTCTCTTATTGTTGTTAAGTCTTAATGACGGTAATACGATCAAAATTGTGATCATTCGATTTTCTATATTACATGTATAAATAGACTATGAATGCACTATAATAGGCCTATTTTTGCGGCCTGTTGAAATAGTTATTTACGAAAATACGATACATGTGCAGGAAATAGGAAATTCGCAACGAGTGGTGATAAATTAAAACACGAGTTGCGAATTACCTATTCGCACATGTATCGTACAACGTTTTACAATATATATGGGTCTTTAAAGTTTCGACATATGCACGGAAAGTGCCATTTCCGCACTCGTGCAGGAAAGTAGCACCATGTGTAAGTACTTTAAGCATTGTTTGAATCAACCTAGCACTTATAAAAATAAGAATATCAAAAGAAGCAAAACATACCGACAGAGATATTGATAATATTGATGTCATTTCAAAAAAAAACATGATTCTACGGCCAAATACCTCGGAGGAAACAGTCGAGAACGTTTGTATCGAAAAATGACCACTCATCTTTCCTCTATCGAATTCATGTAGCTCGACTTCTAAGTATTTAGACTTAGGCACTAAAATGAGAACATATAAATATAAACAAAGCCCCTGTATTATGTATGTTGCACTGTCAGATCACAATCTCATTCAAATAGCGCACGTAGCTTTAGAACTACCATATATTTAGTCCTTCGTGCGTGACTTCGTCGTAACGTGGAGCGTGCTAGGATGATTCCGACGAAACACATTAGAAACGATTTAGTTCAACATGCTTTGAACATTAGTAACTATAAATAAGTCCCCAATTGTTAATAATATCACGTTATTTTGTTCGGATACGTGGTTCCGGAAATTACCCCTACATTCAAAGATTTTCCTCCTTATAATTGAATGGACGAGCATAGCGAACGAAGTACTCCGTTTCAGCTTGAAAAAAAATTCGTAAGTATATTGTCCGGATGTCCGGATTAGTCCGGAAATCTATCGCAAAATCAATAGGCTTTCTACTGTAGCAATGTAATTTTACAATACTCTGATACTGAAATGATATATTGTATACTGTTTTGAAAAAATGACACCTCGCCGAGTTTTTTACGCCGGTTCTTCTCGAGGCAGAGGTTTACTTTCCGAACCGGTGGTAGTTTATCGACATTCATAGGTGCATGTAATATGCCTAAATTGAAGAATTTTTATTTTGCGATAGATCTAGTGCAGGTTTTTATCACTGCCAAATATCCCTATCCATGATGTAATCGTTTATCTTATAATATGCTTTTGAAATTATTTCAAACTATTTCTTATTTCAAATGTGTTTTAGAATTTTATTGTAGAATTTTATACAATTGGGTAGTTTCCACATGTTAAAATCGATAACGCAGTGTTGCTAAATTGAGAGTAAACCATGAAATAAATGTAATCTATACATCTATCTATACATATAATAAAGCTGAAGAGGGTCGAAAGTCTGTACATGGAAGATAAACGAAAAAAAATTGGCTGGGGATACTTAGAATTGATAACAGAACACGTTCCAACAGTTTTTAGAATTTTTGTCTGTTTATCTGTTTATCTGTTTATCTGTTTATCTGTTTGTCTGTTTATTTGTCAGAGTATCACGTGGAAACGGCTGAACGGATTTTGATGCAAACTTTACTAATCTGTCGAGAGAATCCCCGGATAGGTTTTAAGCTACAAAAATCTTAAAGATTAGGGTTCAAAGGGGGTAGAAAATGGGGTTGAACTTTGTATGGGAACTCCTTGAATGTACGAGCTACAGACTTGAAAATTGGTAACCATAAACTTGACTGGAAAGTAAAAACGACCCCATTCAAACTTTTAGCAATGTATAGATAAAACGTGAAAAATATGGGATGAAAATAGGTTCTGAGGCGACTAGAAACTATATAATGTTGCAAGAGCGGGGTTATAACAGTATCATTACCATGGTAACATGTCGTCAATATATTCGAAAATTCATCGTGTTCTTACAACTCATAGTTAGTCCAGTGGCTTGACCCATAGCTTACGGAGTCGGTGTCCCCGAGTTCAAACCCAGCAGCATGCACTTTTTGTAGTTTTAATTTTTGAAAATGTATATTTTTCATAAAAAGCAGAGAAGCTTAGTGAATAGAGGATTTTGATGCAACTTTTACTTAATCGGTCGAGAAAATCCCTGGCCAGGTCATAGGCTGTAAAAATGATAAAAATTAGTTCAAAGGGGGTAAAAAATGGGGCAAAACTTTGTATGGGAACTCCTCAAATCCATGAGCTTTAGACTTGAAAATTGATAAACATACACTTGACTGGAAAGTAAAAAGAACTCCATTCAAACATTATAAAAAAATATAGATAAAACGTGAAAAACCACGGGATGAAAATGAGTGCTAGATGGCTAAAGAGTATCTATAATAACCAAAAATGTTTGATATCTCAACCGATAGTAGCTGTTAGACATTAGAAACCTAATTATTTTGGAAACTCAGTCGCTGACAACGTCGCTGTTAATATTGAAATCCAGCAACCTTGATCTTCGTCTTCCTATATAATTGCTATGAATTCAGAGATCATCTAAAGATGTATGATAGGTTGAGTTTAATACTTACGTCGAATTAGCATAGTTCACCAACGTCAAGAGACGTGGGTATAAAATTTGGAAACAACGGCATTCCGCGGAGAATTAAGTAGGTACCATTTTTTTATGTATAAAACTTCAGCGTTTGTGACATTCAGAAATATTATTATGAATACTCGGGTATAGTGAGCGTCCGCATGAGCTAGCTCTCGGGCCTTCGGCCCTCGGGCTCGCATAGAAGCGATGTATTGGGCCTTTCATTCATACGAAAAGCTCGGCCTTCAGGCTCGCTTACCTCGCCACTCACCTTCGGGACTTTGGAACTCAGATTTCGCTTTCAAGACACTTGGAGATAGTGTGCGTCAGTCCTCGGGCTCGCATAGAAAGCGCTCTCTTAAACGGTTCTTTGGGTCCAACGAAAAGCTCGGCCTTTGGTTTCGCTTGCCTCGCCGCTCTTCTTCTGACTTCTCTCGCTCGGGACTTTGGTCTCCGGTTTCGCTTGCAAGACACCTGGGTTTAGTTAATGTCCGTGAAGGCTCGCCCTCGGGCCTTCGGCCCTCGGGCTCGCATAGAGAGCGCTCTCTGAAGGGTTGGTTTGGTTGGGCCTTTCATTCATACGAAAAGCTCGGCCTTCGGGCTCGCTTGCCTCACCCCTCAACTTTGGGACTTAAGGCTCATGTTTCGCTTGCAAGACACCTGTGGATAATAAGTATCCATGGAGTCTCGCCCTCGGGCCTTCGATGCTCTGGCTCGCATATGGAGCGCTATCTATAAGGGTACGTTGGGCCTTTCATTCCTACGAAAAGCTCAGCCTTCGGCCTCGCTTGCCTCCCCGTTTACCTTCAGGACTTTGGGTCTCAGGGGTAGTTTGACAAGACACCCGGAGATATAGAGTATCTTTGGGGTCTCGCCCTCGGTCCATTTGTTTCAATTATGAAATCTTATATTTAAATTCCGGTTTTGGTAATTTTTCTTCTACTTAGGTACTTCGTTTGCAATAAAGATTAAGTAAATCATTATAACTAAATATTATTGACGACAAAGTTTATGAGGATTTGAACTGTTACACGCATAATTTATAGAAATGAAAACGTAATAATCTAATTTATCAGTGTAGTAGGTATCGTATGGTGAAACATAAGAATATCATGTCATCCATAATTTATACGCGTACGAAGTCGCGGGCAGAAGCTAGTTAAGTATAAATTAAGAAATATAATTAAAATTATAAAAAGATATAGACCTTGTAAGTTTAGAATAAATATACATTTTTTTTATTCTCCAAAAGTAAATTTAAAGCTACCAATAGAATCCTTATGCTTTTATAGAAACAAAATTGTATGACAACTATGGTCCTAAACGCAGTATTTCACGACTGAAACACCAATTTACTTGATTTTCAATACAACGATTAGTACAAATATCACCCTGTGACGTCACGATTCAATGTTAATCAGTATGAAACGTTTTCGGCTGCCGCCAGCGAGGTCCGTCTTTAACTAAATTTTTTGGGTATTTATGTTTTTTAATTGTAGTTGCTTCCATACAAACATTTGTTCCTCTCCAAAAACTGGTTCGAATGGCATCGTAAAAAAATTTTAGGACACAACCCAATTGCCCTAGAACGACTTTTTCGCTTTTACTAGCCTGTAAAAAGTTGTTTTGAGCTTCCCTGCGCTTCTGGTAACCTTGGGCCTATCAGTGTTCGTTGGGAAGTTGTATAAATTCTTCCTAACATAGGTACATTATTATTTCAAATACGTTTTACTCGAAAGTCCATTTTTAATTGCAGTTGGTAGTTAATAGCCACGGTATTTAAACGAGTCTCCTCTGAAATGGAAGCGCTTAGAAGTTTAGAACCCATACTACATGGCTGGAGTTCTATTTCAATGAGGCTTAGGTTTTACATGTCTAGGGCTTCTAACGCCTTTTGCAATCTGGTCTGAACCATGCGAAGTGGTTAGCAATGAACACAGTGAGTAGGTATACTATACAAATAAGGTCCCTTTATAGGGCAGCAACTTCTAAATTTCATAGCAAAAATGACCACCTTTTAAGGTCATCTTTTTGTATTTTTTTTACGGTGCAGAATTTTTAGGTGTACACAATAGCAAGAGCCAATTGCCCGTTAAAGGGTTAAGATGTTATAGTGTCCAACTTACAACTTACAAAAAATGTTGTGTATTTTTATAAGATGTCTTTTTATGTTTATTTTATATTTAATTTATTGTATATTCCTTTTAATAGTTTGTGTTCTTACTATTTATTTATTTTTATGATTATTTTTGTAAATTGTCCTCGTGTGCGATCGTGGCGTCATTGTTCGTGTTTCACTTAATGGTCGCAACGGAAGACCAGCGCTGGCGCTGCCAGCATCACGCTGAGTTGTGACCATTTCGTGGCAAATGTGTTTGTGTGTATTGTGTCTACAGTTTGTTTTTATGTGTTTTGTCACGAATAAATGTTTTTCTTTCTTTCTTTCTTTCTTTCTTTCAACTATACTTGCCCTCGAGCAAAGTGACGACTAAAGCCTAAAAAGACAATGAAAGACAATGCAAAAGAGATAACGTGAGCCTATGGTTTTATGGCCTCAGTCGTCAGTTTAATTGAGGTTAAGTATAATTATGGTTATGACTGTTTATTTTCTCTCGGCTATCCACAGGTTGTCTGGAAGAGATCGCTCTTTAGCGATAAGACCGCGTGTTGTTTGCCTCTGATAAGTAAGGCTTGTTCACGAAAAAAATTAGCCATCGAAAACTAAGTCTCCATTGTCATTGTCACCCAGTAGGTCTAGGTAGTTCAAACCGCAATTAGATAGCCAACTCAGTATTCTTTTTTTATGTGTTAGAATCTAAAATCCATCCATTTTTCCTTAAAAGTTGTGAAATCCTACATGTATAATGCCAGTTAAGGCTTAAAGGTAAAATGATTGCATAGAATTGTGTCTATTTCTGGCATGATTTAATAGTACATTACTGCAGACGCCGGGAAAGAAGGACTTGCCGGGTGAGTAGGTATAGACGGCCGACCGTAGGCATGTATTATAGTGCTTTTCTCAAACATATGCAATGAAATAAAACAATGCACCACTCAAAATAGTACCTACATTAATTTTCCCTCCAATCCCTCCATACTTAATGTTTTTTTTACGAAAGTCGTCCGTATTTCGCGTGTGTAGCGTTCGAATAGACCCTATTAGGGCCATTATACATGACCTGATAATAAGAATCTTAATTTCTATAATGAATAAAATAAATGCAAAGGATTTTAAATATTGTCTATGGCCTCTGGTGACTTACGTATAGATAATGTTTTTAATTTATTCATCAAACACACTGCATCATCCAGATTTGTATTCTTAATAAAGGTTCGTGTGTAATAGGCATTAACGCGGATATTTTTGGTCCGATAACCATTCAGCCACTAGAAAAAAATAAAAAATAGAATTCAGCTGTTTAGCCTGTTGATGAACACAGACGCCATGTTAACATTAAAATTTAAAAAAATTACTTCCCGGCCTAGGCCTTCAATTTTGTATGAAATTCCTTTACAGTTATCTCGAGTTGTTCCGCCCGAAACGTGATACTTTGAAGCCTGTTATAACGAACGTAAGGACGACATTTCATTGCATGTTTGAGAAAAACAATTTATGACCTGCATACGGTAATTAAGAGTCTGAAAAGATATTCGTGGACCATTATAGCATCGATAATCTATTTGAGTAAAGGAAAAAAAAGAACACCTATGACCCAAACGTGAAAATTGCAAAATCTAAGACTACAATCCAGAGATTTCGAAAGTTAGCTGATATAAAATATCCATAACGCCACTCAAAACGATAGGTGAAACCTTCTTTTTATTTAAATTCTTTAAAAAAATGTCATTTCGTATTAAAAACCTGAATTATACAACAGTGGCCTACTTTTTTTCGTGGTCAATCCTTATAGGGGCATTTTTCTGTTTCTGTACTACTATTTTCTATTATAACGAGGTGTGCAATAAATCATTTTTGTATTGTATTGTACACATAGTGACAGCTCGTGCCTATTTGTATATTAGGTGGTAAACAAGCACACGGCCTGCCTTGTAAGCAGGCATCGTAGTCTATGAACCCTTAAGTAGTATAATAGTCTTGCTAGTTTCTGGCAGTTCATTTTATTTGTCGCAAGAATGGGTCGCTTTTGAAAACCACGCAGCAAGCTAAAAATAAAACAACACACACAATTGAAAAAATAACATCGTCCGCCTGAGCGAGACTTTCTTTGTTTGCTTTATTTTGTACACTGTGTTATTTTATTCAGGCTAGCATTAATAGTGTATTGTATTGTAAGTAATCGTTAAAAATATTCTCCGTAGTTACATTTCAATGTTTCAAATTCCTTAATTGAGGGCTTAAATTTCTGCATGTTATTAAACGCCTAAATTGTTATTACTCGCTTTAAATAGGCCGTTCGGATAAATAAAAATAAATAAAATATCTTTATTTCAGAACACAATCATTCCATACAAATTACATAAAAATTACATTACAGTTACATTAAAATTAAAAGGATAAGGCAACTACATACATATTAGCAAATAGCCGTTTTTGCGTGATTGAGTAACAAACATCTAAACATCTAAACTTTCGCATTTCTAATATTAGTAGGATAGGATTCAGATTATATTTATTAGGGACTATTTAAAATTGATTCTAATATCTCTAATACGTAGTTTATAAATAAAATAATTAGCTGACAAGAAATAATAAGCACGTTACTAATCTTTTGGTTGCCAAGAGATTTGAAGGTAACATAGAAGCCTTCATGTGGGTTCCTCCCGCGAATTCCTTTTTTAATAATAACAAAAACATTCGTGCGTCGCGGCGCTCTGCCCCGCACCGCACCTCAGTCGCGACCAGGCAGCGGTCGAGCGAGGACGTGTTTCCACGCCACCCATTTATCTTACAGTCTCTTTCGCTCCCGCGGCCATCTTGCAGCTCGCTCGCAACGCAACATGTCGCTTGCACTTGGGAATCTTGGGATGCCGGCGGCTATCAACCTTCTTTTCGAGTTCAGTACTAGGCGCGCCAGTGAATATGACGTTCGGATGCTCGAAGTATATGAAAAGCAGTTGAGGTTGGCCGGTTTTGGTAATTATAGTGATGAGCAAGTGGTTTCCAGTGAGAGTGAGGGTGTTCCTGCGCTTGGAAAAGTCTCACAAAACTTCATGGCGGAGTTTAACGCTGCGCTGAACAGTGCCGAAGACAGAGAGGCCGCGACTCGAGTATTACATGAGTATAATCAACATTTAGTACTAGCCGGCTTTGGTAGTCATTACGACGCTGATTATTTCGCAACCATGATGAAGACCGGATATGACTTTCTCAAGAAAATAGTATCTTGCGTGACGTCATATGGAGCCTCCAAGGAGCCATTGAGGCGAGTTGTGGATTCAAAGGAGTTTGAAGCGAGACACCAGGCGAGTACAATTAGAGTTGGTTATTTGGCAGCTGCGAACCTACTGTCTGAGCTCGAGATGGGACTTGCCAGTGATGATGACCTCAGAAAGCTCCAAATGTACGAGGGACGACTGAAGGTAACCGGCTTCGACGAGAACGAAAATCGCGTACAAGCCACAAGGTCAGTTAAGAATATTCGTGAATGGCCTCCTCCATCGCTTGGGTTAATTACTAATAACTTTCTTCAAGATCTTGCAGAGGAGGTCGCCACTATTCCTGACATTGAAACCAAGACACTGAGGTTAGATGAGTTCGATGAACGGTTACGACTAGCGGGGTTTAGCGCCCATTATGACTCTGTGAATGTCCAGGTCTTAAGAAAAGAGTTTGTAAATGACTTCAGAATTGCAACAGGAGAGGCGGCATGGGAAGAGATAGAAGCGTCACTTGCAAGTGAGATGCCTGACGAGCCCTCAAGTGACCTATCTGATGAGGCCTCAAGTATGGTACCAGTCCAAGAGATGGCCTCAAGTGACCTGTCTGACGAGGTCTTAAGTGTGGTGCCAGTGGAAGCCAAGGCCTCAAGTGACATGCCTGACGAGGCCTCATGTGTGGTGCCAGTGGAAGCCAACGCCTCAAGTGACCTGCCTGATGTGGCCTCGAGCGTGGTGCCAGTTGAAGCTAAGGCATCAAGTGACATGCCTGACGAGGCCTCATGTGTGGTGCCAGTGGAAGCCAAGGCCTCAATCAGCATGCCTGATGGGGCCTCAAGTGACATGCCTGACGACGCCTCATGTGTGGTGCCAGTGGAAGCCAACGCCTCAAGTGACCTGCCTGATGTGGCCTCGAGCGTGGTGCCAGTTGAAGCTAAGGCATCAAGTGACATGCCTGACGAGGCCTCATGTGTGGTGCCAGTGGAAGCCAAGGCCTCAATCAACATGCCTGATGGGGCCTCAAGTGACCTGCCTGATGAGGGCTCGAGTGTGGTGCCAGTGGAAGCCAAGGCCTCAAGTGACCTGCCTGATGAGGACTCAAGTGACCTGCATGATGAGGGCTCGAGTGTGGTGCCAGTGGAAGCCAAGGCCTCAAGTAACCAGCCTGACGAGTCCTCAAGTGATATGCCTCACGAAGCCTCAAGTGTGGCGCAAGATGAAGACAAAGACAATGTGTTAGGCACAGACTCAAGCAGGGTGGTAGACGAGAATGCAAGAGAAGCAAACAATTACATAAACAAGGAGGCAAACGGTTCATCAACGTGGAAACTGGTCAAACTAGACTCGCCATCTCCACCTGTTAGTCCAGTTCGCTTACATCCGCGGCGGAGGAGCGAAGAGGACTCCGAGGATCCTCGTGTTACATATGAGGCGCCACTCCAGGGGATCCAACCTAAGCAAACTTCAAGGCATATGTCTGAAGAAAGAGAGTCGACAGACGCTGTTGCTAGCTTTATGGCGGACAAGGACACAATCAAGGTGACACACGAGAACGCAAGCAAGATGACAACCTCAGACATATTAGACGAGGCAGAGGAGGTTGTTCATCCTGATGAGCCATATGATAATCATGAAGATTGTGTTGAGGCGCGAATCCAGCAACTGCGTCAGGACTTAAGGAACCTGCCTACCTTTCGAGAGGTGATGAATGAGGACGGAAGCGACGTGTCAGACGATGACGCAAGCGTGGTGACAGTCAAGGACACAAGCGAAGTGACAGATGCAGACATAATAAAGGAGGCTAACGAGGTTTTTCACCCTGATGAGCCATATGGCTATGATGAAACTTATATTGAGGCGCAAATCCAGCAAAATGGTCAGGACTTAAGGGAGCTATCTACCGACCGAAAGGTGACATCTGAGAACGCAAACAAGATGGGAGACGAATACATGTATGACATGTCATTTAAAGATGCCGAGAACTTTCCACCGACACCTGTATATCGTGATGGACCACGCGAGAGTACCGCTGACATTGAGAGGTCCTACAGATTTGGCCAAAATCCCAGTGACGTGCCTGTTGCTAACACCAGTCAGGTACATAACGACAACACTTCACATATACGTGTTCGTTCTAATAGTCAGGATTCTCAAATGACAAAGTTGGAGTTAGCAAGCGGTGTAACAGCTGTTAAAAACGTGACAGAGGACGCTAGCAAGCTTACGAACGCGGAACCAAGCGCCATGGGAGGCGAAACAACGCGAAAACTGGAGAACCCTCCGCCACCGCCTATTCTTCGTCGCCAGCGACCTAGGCGTCAAAGAGATCCCCGTGTTACATACGCTCTAAAACATTCAGTACCTGTCGAAGATCGGTTCAAAGTCGTCGCACGCCGTCGACTACCCGCGCCCGTCGATTGGTTCAGCTCCGGCCTCGACCCTCCTCCAGAATTCAATAATTCCTACGCTGCCCTTTACTCTCATCTACCACTAGTTATCAGAGCTTTTGGGTTCTCTGAACGCTTGGATAACATTGAGACGCAGCTTGTAGACGCTGCCAGTCACATGACCGCACTTCTCTGGAAACAGTACGATGGCGTCGTAGCAGCGTTTGAAAAGCACCTCAGCGATGTCCGAGCCGAGCGAGCCGCAGCGAGTAAGGGAGTTAAACGCAGGGGTGGACAGCAGCCTAACCAAGAAGAGTGGCGACGGTCACTCATTATCTGGCTTGTCCTCAGACGAGACCGTTACCCTCCCAGGTTTAGTTATCGTCCACTCAATTTCTCCTGCCCTCTGACTATCAGGGCGTCCGCCATCGCTGAACGGATGAAATGGATCGACACTAGGCTCGCTAATGGTGATGCTGATCAAAGCTTCCTTCTGCTGAAGGAGTTTAACGAAGTCGTAGCTTCGATCTACTGGCGACTGGACGCCCCGATCCCCGGGGAGGTTCCCCCGGACAATACCCCCCGCCCCTTGCCGCCATATCTGGACGAGCTAAGGAGGAGGAAGAATCGCGCTTTGAAGGACTGTAATTACTGGCCTTCGTCCGAGAACAAGCAGATTCTGAAGGAATTGTCAAACGAATTCAAACGGAGAATAGCGATATTTCGGGCGAGTGAAGAATCAGGTCAAGCCTAAGACTGTAGTATACTGATGGTGCTTTAGGTTAATAAAGAAAAAAAACATAGTCCTACTCGTCTTTTGATATGAAATAGTATTACTAGTATTATAACCTCATAAATATAATTGTGATACTCAGGTGCCTTTGATTGAGCTGTGTCATTAACTATTCAAATTCATTGAAAAGGTAGTAAAGTAATTTAATTATTTCTCAATGTGATTAGTAACTTTTGTGATTTTGGTTTGAGTTGTAATAAATATAAGTATTTTCTTAATACTCTTTGTTTCAATTATCTCCATATTTTTGACCTGTAATAATACCTCGTCCGCCTCGTCAGTTGTCAGCGGGAGTAAGATGGTCGCCATTTTGTCACTTATCGTTGTGAATAAGATATCTGTTTTTCTAATCTACTTCGATAAGTGATAAAGCGGCAGCCGGCAACCATCTTAGACCCGAACTATTCTATCACTTATCGTAGTAAGTGCAAGCAAGTAAGTATAGTTGAAATTGTTTGAACTGAGCCGATCTACTTATCTTCAAAACAATAGCATTCAAGTTAAACAATACGATTGTGTGGTTGGCGTGTGCCAAACTTTGCAAAAAAGAGGTTACCGCCGCATAAAATGTTAATTGAATAATGAACTCTATCGTCGTATTCAATAGATTCAAAATGGACTAAAAGATAAAAAAAAACCCCGCTCACAGCGAGCCAGGTATAAACAAGAAATTTTTCTACATTGTTTGTTGGCACGCGTCAACCACACAATCGTATTGTTTAACTTGAATGCTATTGTTTTGAAGATAAGTAGATCGGCTCAGGTCAAATAATTTCAACTATACCAGATTATTGTGTAATAAATTAATTAATTAGTTTTAAGCTTGAAAGTGTAACTTTCTGCTGCGACCAGTTATATGTGATGCATGAATAAATGAATAAGAATGTAAGACTAATCTACAGACTAAAAAGCGAAGACTGGGGATCTTATCTTATCTTATCTTACCTAGTTGAGGGCCCTTTCGGATACACTTCGACCCAGTGGGATCTCCTGTGCATTTGCCCTCCCCTTTATATCTACTCCAAGCTCGCTCCATCGTTTCCAGCCACAAAACGGATGACGCAGCAAACCTTGAATTGCTTTGGTTGCGGATAATCTTGATTGAGATTTGAGACTGGGGATAGTCATGATTCGAGTCGCTTTTAGTTATTATTTTTATGTCGTTAATAATTGAATCATCCCATTATATGCCATACACGCTCCGGTCGACCAGCACAGGTAGACCTCTCCGGTGGACCGTAACATGTATGGCCACTGGCCAGCTTAAGCGGTCAGTTTATAATGTTCATTAAATGTTGAATAAGAAAAGATCGAATGTAGTTTCAATTATTTTGGAATGAAGAATGAGTTGAATTTTTGTAAGTAAATAGGATTGAAGAGAATCTTTGTTTCTGCTTCGCCTCCACATATCTGCACTAAAATCCCTGAACTGACTGCTAATTTCTCCTCTCGAAACACGTTTTCTAGGACCACCTACACTTAGTAGTTGTCACTTATAGGGGCGGTCTAAGTTGGTGTATTGGCCTTTAATAGTCAAGAGTCAATAGTGTTTATTTTGTAAACATAGGTACATCAAATTGAGGTGTATAGTAAAAAAAACTCGTTCTACTATGTATTTAAGAACAAGTATTTATCTTTTCGACGGCAACGACGCATATATCCGCACAGGTTCAACGCCAACGGCTGATATATGCGTCAAGGAGCCCAACGCGATAGCAACCTTCTTGCATTGACATAAGGTTTAACTCCGAACTAAACGTCATGTTTCCCCCCTACAGTACAATTCTTTTGTAGGTACCGCACCGCGATTTGCATGAGAAAGTAAGATAAGATAAGACAAGTCTTTAGCCTTTAGCCCTGAGATGGCGATAGTATTGTGCGGACTGCGGGGTTTAATAAGTTATGCGGGCCTGCCCGTGGCTCTTGGGGTCTCAGGTACAGTAGGGGAAATGTATTCACGTACCACTGTAGAACCCTGTCGCAATTGATAGGCCGCCGTCACTCAAACTCGAGTGATATGTCACCTTATTGCGACAGGGTTCTACGGTGGTACGTGAATACATTTCCCTTACTGTACATACGGATTATCGGCGATCGATGCGTGGTGGATTGTTTTTGGGTGGGTGCCTATTTACCTAATTATTAATTTATTTTGTTTAATAGCTTCTGCCCGCGACTTCGTCCGCGTGGAACTCGTTTATATAGTAGCTCCATACAAACTTTCGCCCCCTATTTCGCCCCCTTAGGGGATGATTCTCGGGATAAAAGTATTATATATGTTAATCTAGGCTATAAACTATATGTATACAAAAAAAACATCTTAATCCGTTTAGCCGTTTTTGCGTGATTGAATAACAAACATTTAAACATCCAAACTATCGCATTTATAATACAACTTAGTAGGATTTTTTAGGTACACAAAACAGAGAACATTCACTACTTACATACAAAGACTATCCTACTTTATTATAAATGCGAAATGTTTGATGTTTTAGATGTTTGGATGTTTGTTACTCAATCACACTTAAACGGCTCGACCGATTTGGATGTAATTTTGCACGAAGATAGTTTATAGCCTGGATTAAAATATAGGATAATTTTTATATCGGGTCCACGCGGACGAAGTCGCGGGCGGAAGCTAGTATAAAATAAATTGGAGAGAGACAAAAATAATCCTATATCCTACTAATATTATACGTAAATACGAAAGTTTTTTTTTAAATTTATTTCATTCAAATAGACAAGAACTTAAGAAATGGAAAGGTATATTTTTGCAAACGGCTTTACCTAAAATGTATTGATCACACATCTAGAACTAGGTACACAGGTTAATTAATAATTTCAAATAGCCCCGACACAACACAATAAACGTTATAATATAGCTAAGAAACATCTCGACAGACAAGAAATTTGATTTAAAATATACCGCGGTTCATCCGTTTGTTTAGGTGCTACGATACCACAGACAGATAAACAGATATATGTTAAACTTATATTATACTACCTCTCTTTTTCGTGGGGGGTTAAAAAGAGACTCAGCTGAGAGCCACTTCGATCTTTGTTTTTTTTTACCCGAAGGTAAAAAACGCCATCAAGCCAATACAATATATTTTAAGAAAACCGACATTGAAATTAGAATCATTTGTGTCGGAAATAGAGTTGAATTTCTTTTATTTTAAATATCTACCGAAACAAAACAAGGGCAACTCTCTTCCACTTGAAAAAAAAACCGGCCATGTGCGTGTCGGACCACGGAAAAAGAAGGGTTCTGAAGCTATTAAAAAGGTCGTATCGTCACAGAAATCTTACGCCACTTACGTCCTTTTCTATAGAAAATCCCTATAGGGAAGGCAGTTTTTCAGCAATATCTCGAAAACCTTTGAACCGATCTTGTTCAAAACAATTTTCGATGAAAGAATTTTATGAGCCCTATTTCCATGATTTTTTTCGTGTTTTTAAAATACACCGTTCAAAAATTTGAGGGGGGACGCAATTTGAGTGACTTTCGGGGCGATTATCTCCGAGTCTAACAATCATTATTCAAATACAACACCTTATAGTTTTCGAGTAAAATGACTGTGACATACGGAGAGACGTACATGATGAAACTATAAGGGTTCCGTTTATGCCATTTTGGCTACGGAACCCTAAAAATAGCTTAAAATAAATGAATACGAGAATAATCCTATGAGTAGCATATTATAAGATAAACGATTACATCATGGATAGGGATATTTGGCAGAGATAAAATCCAGCACTAGAAATCTATTGCAAAATAAATAGGCTTTCTACTGTAGCAATCTAATTTTAAAATTTTATAATACTCTGATACTGAAATGATATATTGTATACTGTTGTGAAATAATGACACCTCGCCGAGTTTTTTACGGCGGTTCTTCTCGAGGCAGAGGTTTTCTTTCCGAACTGGTGGTAGTTTATCGACATTTAGGTGCATGTAATATGCCTAAATTTAAGAATATATCACTTTGACTTTTACTTTGAGTAGGCCTATCGGCCGTCGGAGGTTAATAGGAGGGGGGCTGACATAGGTATTTCAAAATGGCTATAAATTAATCTTGATTTGATTAAAGGCTATGGCAGATCTAAGGCTTCAATATCAATAGCGAACGCGTTTGCTGTCGGATAGCAGTTTATGTGATAAAGTGGAAATAAAATAAGGTTTTTTTTTTATTTACGTTCGCCAAACTGCGGAGCAAAAAGTAGGTACCTACAGAAATTGCACCGCAGGTACTACCAGGGCCCTGTTTCACCATCTTGACAATTGTCACCTGACAATGACAATTCCACGTCCAGTGCTGGGTCAATAAGCTGTCCAGCAACCACCTAACCTGTCGACGCAGCCATGTAAGTCGAATTGTCATTGTCAGGCGACAAATTTCGATTTGGTGAAATAGGGGCCAGCCCAATGTATCCCATCCCATAACATATTTTCCATACTTAGTGCAAATAAGATGTCTGAGCTGAGATACTGTCGGGACAGGAGTACAACGGTGCTTACAAACTACCTTGTTTTTACAAGGTAGTTAATAGTTTAACTTGCACTATGAATGTAAATGTAATGTAATGTAACTTACGTGTTCGGGTGGAATGGAATCTTGCAGGTTAAATTTGACCAACTTCCCGGAGTCCAATCAAGTTTTTTTTAATTATAAATTTTTTAAATGAATTAAATTGTTTAATAATACTAAAAAACAGAATAAAGTAAATATTTAAGGGAGCTCACGGGATGGGAAAACGAGAAAAAAAGTCATGTTTGTTATATGGATAACAAACATGACTTTTTTCTCGTTTTTATAAATGGTACGGAACTCTTCGTACGCGAGTCCGACTCGCACTTGGCTGGTTTTTATAACTACATATTTGACATAATTTCCCTTTGTAAGACCGTGAATCACTTTATATATATAATATTTGTGGACAATCTACACAATTTCACAAATCGACCTAGTCCCATACTAAGCAAAGCTTGTACTATGGGTACTAGACTACGATAAACATACATATGTAGATAAATAAATACTTAAATACATAGAAAACATCCATGACTCAGGAACAAATTTTCGTGCTCATCACACAAATAAATGCCCTTACCGGGATTCGAACCCGGGACCTCCGGCTTCGTAGGCAGGGTCACCTACTAAGCTAAAGCCGTCTAAATTATAATAAGTATGATATTTATAAGTAAGTATAACAACAATAACAAAGACGTTTCTATAATGTCAGTAAAATACGAGTTTGTACTTCGTAATTTGTAATCTATACCTATAATGACTAGAATGTAAGACCCCTTTTCCTGGTTCACCCTTAACTAGCCTATAATCATCCGTCAATCATCCACCATTCCTATGATAAGCCGTAATCAACGCGAGACTCATTACAGGTCATTAGTGTTACAGTAATTAAGTACCCTTTCCTGTACTTCACGGCAAACCAATTTAGACCGTAAGTATTCGATTTTGAGTTGAATTTTGAGTGTGCAATAAATCCAATTTGGTTGACAACGGAATTTGGACCTTCATGTTTGGAGTTTAGATTTTATTTGAATGGAAACATGTTTTGCGGTTACTGTGGGTCGACCACGTATAATTTCTTACGCGCGTTAGGTAGATTTAACTGTTATTTTTCCATATAAAAAGTGACTTTTAGATCTACCTGACGCGCGTTCAATGCATTCCGTGATTGACCCCCTGCTGATCGATCTCGTAACGCATTGTAGGCGCGTCAGGTAGATCTAAATGTCAATTTTTAGGGTTCCGTACCTCAAAAGGAAAAAAACCCTTATAGGATCACTCGTGCGTCTGTCTGTCCGTCTGTCATAGCCGATTTGCTGCGAAACTACGGAACCGATTGAGTTGAAAATTGGTAAACATATGTAAATTGTTGACCCAAAGATACGCGTAAAGTAAATTAATGAATTCTGAACAAGGGGGCCACTTTTGGGAGGTAAACTGGAAAATTAAAAACAAAAGTTTCGCAAACTGTATTGTGTGACATATCAAATGAAAGAGGTTGTTGTAAGTATCTCAGATTTATTTTTTATCATTTTAGCAAAAACAGATTTTAGGTAATTTAGCTAAAAAGACGATAATTGACCATTCCCCCCTTATCTCCGAAACTACTAGGCTAAAAATTCTAAAAAAAAATATGGTAAACAGTTCCTTGTCTAAAGATTACAGGAAAACCTATAAGAAGACTGAGTATTCAAAGTAACGGGAAAATTCTCAATTATTTTGTATATTATATACGGAACCCTATATAGTTTAGTGTAGGAATAAAGTTTAAAGTTTATATGGAAAAATGACAGTTGGATCTACCTAACGCGCGTTCGGAACGTTACGTGATTACCCCCCTGAACGTAAGTGTCATCGTAGTTGGCTGACTTGGCCGTACGGTACGTATAGTATTTCCGTCTGTTGAGAATGTTTTGGTCTGACTGCAAATCAGCATTGTGGTGAAGGTACCTACTCACTCCAACATTAACCTGAGTTTAGCTCCGTTTTAGCCGACTTCAGAAAAAAAAACCGGCCAAGTGCGAGTCGGACTCGCTGTCGTATATAAGTAAATTATTAAAAAAATATATATATATATGATGTGACTAAAAATTTACGGTTTTTGCAATTTTTCCTTTATTTGTGCTAGACGTTGCGTCGTACCAAATTTCAAGATTCTGAGTTCACGGGAAGTACCCTGTAGGTTTTGATTCCCTTGCGAGTTTCGAAAAATTGCGGCATAAACGGCTGTATCTTTTGATTGCGTTGGCTTAGAAGTTTGATTTTTTCACAACTCCAAGGGACAGTAGACGTGACTATTTGATATAATTTTTAGCTCGGTACCTCCACGCGTTCCTGAGAAATAGGGTCTTACGCCATATTAATATTACGGGTCGAGAAAATGGAGATCATTGAAACAAAGAGTATTTAGATAATACTTATATTTATTACTACTCAAACCAAAATCACAAATGTTACTAATCACATTGAGAACTAATTAAATTACTTTACCACCTTTTCAATGAATTTGAGTTGATGGCACGCAGCTCAATCAAAGGCACCTAAGTATCACAAAGTAGGTTACCATCATCATCATATCAGCCAAAAGACCGCGCCACCCGCATCCAGCGGACTCCAGCGACCTTTACCAGGTCATCAGTCCACCTTGTGGGGGGCCTACCCACGCCGCGCCTTCCGGTACGTGGAGTCCGTATGAGGTTATAATACTATTAATTCTATTTTATATCAAAACACGAGTAGGTCTATGTTTTTTTCTTTATAAACCTAAAGCACCATCAGTCACCCAAAGGGCAATGGAGAGGGCTATGTTAGGAGTTTCTCTGCGTGATCGCATCAGAAATGAGGCTATCCGCAGAAGAACCAAGGTAACCGATATAGCCCTCCGAATTGCTAAACTTAAGTGGCAGTGGGCGGGGCACATTGCACGTAGAACCGATGGCCGTTGGGGCGGAAAGGTTCTCGAGTGGCGACCACGTACCGGAAGGCGCGGCGTGGGTAGGCCCCCCACAAGGTGGACTGATGACCTGGTAAAGGTCGCGGGAGTCCGCTGGATGCGGGTGGCACAGGACCGGTCAATTTGGCACTCCCTGGGGGAGGCCTATGTCCAGCAGTGGACGTCTTTCGGCTGATATGATGATGATGATGATGATGACCATCAGTATACCACAGTCTTATGCTTGACCTGATTCTTCACCCGCCCGAAACATCGCTATTCTCCGTTTGAATTCGTTTGTCAATTCCTTCAGAATCTGCTTGTTCTCAGACTCTGACGAAGGCCAGTAATTATAGTCCTCTTCCTCCTCGTATGAAATTTGAGAATCCTGACTATTAGAACGAACACGTCTATGAGAAGTGTTGTCGTTATGTACCTGACTGGTGTTAACAACAGGCACGTCACTGGGGTTTTGACCGAATCTGTAGGGCCTCTCAACGTCAGCGGCAGTCTCGCGTGGTCCATCATGACACACAGGTGTCGGTGGAAAGTTTCGGGCATCTTTTAATGACATGTCATACGTGTATTCGTCTCCCATCTTGTTTGCGTTCTCAGATCTCACCTTTCGGTCGATAGGCAGCTCCCTTAAGTCCTGACCATTTTGCTGGATTTGCTCCTTAGCAGTTTCATCATAGCCTAATGGCTTATCAGGGTGAAAAACCTCGTCTCCCTCCTTTATTATGTCTGCGCCTGTCCCCTCGCTTGCGTCCTCATTCGTCACCTCTCGAATGATAGGCAGGTCCCTTAAGTCCTGACGCTGTTGCTGGATTCGCGCCTCAACGTAATCTTCATCATTGTCATATGGCTCATGTGGATGAACAACCTCCTCTGCCTCGTCTAATATGTCTGAGGTTGTCACCTTGATTGTGTCCTTGTCCGCCATAAAGCTTTCAACCATGTCTGTTGGCTCTCTTTCTTCAGATATATGCCTTGAAGTTTGCTCAGGGTGGATTCCTTGGAGTGCCGCCTCGTATGTAACACGAGAATCCTCGGAATCCTTTTCGCTTCTCCGGCGCGGATGTAGGCGAACTGGATGAACAGGTGGAGATGCCAAGTCTTGTTTGACCAGTTTCCACGTTGATGAACCGTTTGCCTCCTGGTTTATGTAATTGTTTGCCTCTCTTGCGTTCTGGTCTATCACCCAGCTTGAGTTTGTGCCTAACACATTGCCTTTGTCTTCGTCTGGTGCCACACTTGAGGCTTCGTGAGGCATGTCACATGAGGCACTGGCTTCCATTGGCACCACACTCGAGCCCTCATCAGGCATATTAATTGAGGCCTTGGCATCCTCTGGCACCACACATGAGGCCCCGTCAGACAGGTCACTTGAGGCCATCTCTTCGACTGGTACCATACTTGAGGCCTCATCAGATAGGTCACTTGAGGGCTCGTCAGGCATCTCACTTGCAAGTGACGCTTCTATCCCTTCCCATGCCGCCTCTCCTGTTGCAATTCTGAAGTCATTTACAAACTCTTTTCTTAAGACCTGGACTTTCACAGAGTCATAATGGGCGCTAAACCCCGCTAGTCGTAACCGTTCATCGAACTCATCTAGCCTCAGTGTCTTGGTTTCAATGTCAGGAATAGTGGCAACCTCCTCTGCAAGATCTTGTAGAAAGTTATTAGTAATTAACCCAAGCGATGGAGGAGGCCATTCACGAATATTCTTAACTGACCTTGTGGCTTGTACGCGAGTTTCGTTGCCGCCGAAGCCGGTTACCTTCAGTCGTCCCTCGTACATTTGGAGCTTTCTGAGGTCGTCATCACTGGCAAGTCCCATCTCGAGCTCAGACAGTAGGTTCGCAGCTGCCAAATAACCAACTCTAATTGTACTCGCCTGGCGTGTCGCTTCAAACTCCTTTGAATCCACAACTCGCCTCAATGGCTCCTTGGAGGCTCCATATGACGTCACGCAAGATACTATTTTCTTGAGAAAGTCATATCCAGTCTTCATCATGGTTGCAAAATAATCAGCGTCGTAATGACTACCAAAGCCGGCTAGTACTAAATGTTGATTATACTCATGTAACACTCGAGTCGCGGCCTCTCTGTCTTCGGCACTGTTCAGCGCAGCGTTAAACTCCGCCATGAAGTTTTGTGAGACTTTTCCAAGCGCAGGAACACCCTCACTCTCACTGGAAACCACTTGCTCATCACTATAATTACCAAAACCGGCCAACCTCAACTGCTTTTCATATACTTCGAGCATCCGAACGTCGTATTCACTGGCGCGCCTAGTACTGAACTCGAAAAGAAGGTTGAGAGCGGCCGGCATCCCAAGTGCAAGCGACATGTTGTGTGGTGAGCGAGACAGGTGCAAGATGGAGATGGGTGGCGTGGAAACACGTCCTCGCTCGACCGCTGCCTGGTCGTGACTGAGATTCGGTGCGGTGCGGGGCAGGGCGCCGACGCGCGCGAATGTTTTTTTTTATATTTAAAAGGTGTTCGAACCTACATGAGGGCTGTGGCTAAATTATGTGACCTTCAAATCTCTTGACAACCAAAACATTGGTATGCTCAATGTTATGCTTATTATTTCTAGTCAGCTAATTATTTAATGTATAAACTACGTATTAGAAATATTAGAATCAGTTTTAAATAGTACCTAATATGATCTGAACATCATTTTTGTTGTGTTCATCATTTCATATGATGAACACAACAAAAATGAATGATGAATGAAAAATGATGTTGGCCATTGGGGCGGAAAGGTTCTCGAGTGGCGACCACGTACCGGAAGGCGCAGCGTGGGTAGGCCCCCCACAAGGTGGACTGATGACCTGGTAAAGGTCGCTGGAGTCCGCTGGATGCGGGTGGCGCAGGACCGGTCATTGTGGCACTCTTTGGGGGAGGCCTATGTCCAGCAGTGGACGTCAGCTGATATGATGATGATGATCTGAACTGCTAATATGTATGTATATGTAGTTGGCTTATCCGAACGCCTATTTAAAGTAAGTAATAATAATTTACGCGTTTAATAATATGCAGAAATTTAAGCCCCTAACTATTGAATTTGAAACATAGAAATGTAAGTATGGAGAATATTTTAACAATTGTGTAGTTACAATACAACTCACTTCGATAAATTAACACAGTGTACAAAATCAAGCAAACAACAGGCAGTCTCCCTAAGGCGGACGATTGTATGTTATTTTTTCCATTGTGTCTGTAAGTTTTTGTTCTATTTTTAGCTTGCTGCGTGGTTTTTAAACGCAGGTTCTTGCGACATATAAAATGAACTGCTAGCAAGCAACACCATTTCATTTTACAGAACTATGTAGCAGCTAACAAAATACACCTATCCTCAATATTTTATTCAAATACACCTACAGTTTTCGAGTAAAATGCCTGCCGATAAAAAAAAAGTCCGTCTGTCAAGACCCTTTTTCTCAGAAACGCGTGGAGGTATCAAGCTAAAATTTATATCAAATACCCAAGTCTACTGTCCCTTGGAGCTGTGCAAAAATCAAACTTCTAAGCCAACGCAATCAAAAGATACAGCACCCGTTTACCTATGCCGTACATTTCCGCAAATTATCAAAACTCGCAAGGGAATCAAAACCTACAGGGTACTTCCCGTGAACTCAGAATCATGAAATTTGGTACGAAGCAACGTCTTGTAGCACAGATAAAGGACAAATTGGGAAAACCGTATATTTTTAGTTACATCATATAATATAAATATTTTTAATAATTTACTTATATACCTATAGGTTTGTACGGATCCCTCGGTGCGCGAGTCCGACTCGCATTTGGCCGGTTTTTTTATTTGTTTCCAGGTGGTCCCATGGTCATCAGGTCATGATCTGATGATGGGATCCTGGAGAAATCGGGAGCTCTTCAAACTTAACAGGCAAACTTGAAGTCGGTTTTTAGGGTTCCGTACCTCAAAAGGGAAAAAACGGGAGTACCTACACTGAAAAATTAAAAAAAAAAGTTTCGCAAACTGTGTTGTGTGACATATCAAATTAAATGGGTTGTTGTAAGCATCTCAGTTTTTTTTTTATAATTTTAGTAAAAACAGATTTGAAGTAATTTAGGAAAAAAGACGAAAATTGACCTTTCCCCCCCTCCCTTATCTCCGAAACTACTAGGCTTAAAATTCTGAAAAATATATGGAAAATAGTTCCTTGCCCAAAGATTACAGGAAAAGCTATAAGAAGTTTGAGTATTCAAAGTAACGGGAAAATTCTTAATATTTTACGGAATCCTCACCACGCGAGTTGAACTCGCACTTGTACAGTTGTGTAAGTAAGTCACAAGTGCTGGCTGGCTTCTTATTTATTTTCGATTCGTTGTTTCGCCAGTGAGGCTAGCATAAATTGACTCTTGACTCTACTCGCGCGCGAGATAGACTGTCCGTCACTTTCTGTCAAATGATGTCAAAAAGTGACAGATAGTCTATCTCGCGCGCGAGTAGAGTAGAGAGTAGAGAGTCAAGTTATGCTAGCAGAGGTAGAGACAAATACAGATTCTTCACTGTCAACACAGTAGGCACGGTCAACCTATTTGATTTCTGGGCTTCGTACCTTGTCACAGTTACACTGATATGAGATCTCTAGGGGCTTTCATATAGATTTTCACTGTGACAAGGTACAAAGTACAGTCAGCGAGAAAATCGACAAATTTGACTTTTTTTTTAATGCCAAAAAAGTTTTCTATGATTTGTGGGTGTTCTAGTTTTAACCTTAGTTGGTCTCAAAAAGTATTTTAATGCATGATAGAGCACGTGCGGCGAATAGAAAGAATTTCGTACATGGACTCATCATTAGGTACCTACTTCTCTGTCACTCACGCGCAATTATATTGGCGTCGCGTTCACACAGTGACATTGAACGCCGGCATCGGGGATTATAAACCTTTTGTAGTAATACGGCGCGCTGTTATGCACGTGTTATTTTGTTCGTAATGTTACTCGGTAATATTCGGGCGCTCCTTGGTGTAGTATTTGAATTGAAAATCGGAAACGACAAAATAAGCCGTATAATAGCGTGTTAAATAAAATTCCGGCTCTCAGGTAAATTTTTGTGTTGTTATTAACAATAGATAAGCGTGCTTGACCACCCATTGACCGATAAGAATTTACGCATAACAAAAGATCGCAAAGTAGATAGCAGACGGAAAATTAATATTTCCCGAATAAAACTATTAACTTGATAATATTTCATAATTTTTATTACAAAAAATGTTATTTCTCTCTGGCAATCGGTGTAAGGGTCAACGTACGAATTTCGTTCTATTCGCCGCGCGTGCTTAAGAGTAGAACACGGACAGACACTGGACACACCGGCCGGACAGACCGACGATTCTTTCGGCCCAAGCTGAAGCATAGAACTTCGTTCGCTTCGCTCCCTCGTCCGAAAAAGGGTGAAGAAAATACTGAATATTTATCAAACTCATTTATTTGCATCAAAACATATAAAAACATCTCAAAAATTAAAACCAGAAACTGTAGTAGGTACTATAAAAAAAGTCTTGAATTTGTCCGTCAGTTTAAATTGTGAGCAATAAGCCTCATACGAAATTCTTCTCCCTTTCATCATTTGATGAGCAATGTCCTCAGGGTCACTGATTGTGATCGTTATGTTGCCCAAAAATCTGGAAGACTGTGAGCGTGAGCGCCGTAATCTGCGCCGTCAGGGCAGACAGTTGTTCCGGGGTGATTGCTCCAACTATAGGAGATGCGGTTTGAATCTGGTTACCAGATGACGGCTCAGCCAGAATAGGCTGTTGTGGCCAGAGTAGTGGGGCAGTGGTAGCTGTAGCCAGGTTTGCAACGGTCTCTCTAGCCAAAACAGCCAGTTCAGGCCAGCGTAGTGGGGCAGCGGGAGCTGGAGCCTGGGTCCCACCGAACTGTGGAGCCGGAACAGATAAGTTTTCCCAACTGAGTGGTGGAACCGCGGGACCTGGAGCTTCCCTCGCCCAGGTGTCGCTGGTAGCACTTGGAATTGGTTTCTTTTCCATTTTAACTGGTCCGCCCCTCCACAGCTCCACCTCGATCCAGTAGCCGAGGAGGTCTTGCATTTCAAGGATCTTCGTGTTGTCCTTTCTTCCTGATATCTTGAGGTAGTGTAGACCGCCTCGGTAGCGGCTGTTGGTAGAAATCAGCTTAACGTAGTTCACCAAGTACCCGCGATCTGTGCAGGCATTTTTGACTGCATCAGTCGAGATGTAGCTGGGAAGCCCATGTATACAGACGTCAAGTGAGCGTACAATGTACTTCAGGCCCGGTTCAGTTGCTTCGATGCTCTTCAAGTACTTGATGACGGCATGGTATTCAGGGCCGTCGCGGGGAACGAAGCGGATGCCTTCGTAATAAGCCTCGGCGTATGCCATTCTTCCAAACTCGTTCTCGATGTTTTTGAGATGTCTGGCCAAGTTAGGAAACGATTCTACCACGATGGCTGGGTATTTGGCGGTGCTGGATGCTTCGCTCTCAACGGCTTGGTTTTCGGTAGACTGTGCAGGCAGGTATTGTGGCCTGAGCGATGGGGCAGTAGCAGGTGGGGCTCCGCTCGTCGCAGCTCTGCTGGTAAGAGTGACTGATTCGTTTGGCTCTCTGTGTTCTATCTCCCTTTTGACTGGACCGCTTTTCCAAAGCTCCACCCTTACTTTGAATTTAAAAAGTTCTCGCATTTCAAGGATCTTAGTATTGTCTTTTCCGCCGCATACCTTTACGTAGCACAAATTAGGAGTAATCTGCTTAATTTGGTCCACCAAATACCCGCGCTCTGTGATGGCAGCTTGGACGTCCTCAATCAAAATGAAGTCGGGAATTCCACGTATACACACGTGGAGTGGGTTTATAGCATACTTCCAGTCCGGTTCAGTAACTTCGATGCTCTTCAAGTACTTGACGACGGCATGGTACTCAGGGCCGCTGCGAGGGACGAATAGGATTCGGCTGTTCCTGCTCATGGCGTGGAAATCGGCGAACTCCTTCTTGAGATTCTTGAGATGTTGGCCCAAATTGGGAAACGTTTCTACGACAATGGTTGGGTATTTCGCGGTGCGGGCTGCCTGGTTTGTGTGTGGAAGAGACACGTGACGTTGACGCGACATCTCTGGGGATACTTCATATTCCTTCCGATCGATCCCGGGATATTGTGGTTGTCCTGTTGATTCGTAGTTATAGGCGGATGTACCTGCCATTCTGTTGTCAGTAAGCAGCACGGTTTCGAAGTCCGGAATAAAATATGGGTAAGATAAATGGAGCTCAAAACATGTCTACACTCGACAGCTGACGTGGGTCGAATAAACAAAATGGCGGCCGCCCGCATTATATACATTTACAAAGCGCGCGAAACACAGGTGTCCGTTAGAGTAAGATGGAATACATCGTGCTCACTCTCTCACTAAGGCTACGCGCGCACTTAGGTGCGGCCAGTTGCGGTGCGTTTTTAAAATCGCAAATTCTTTTATTATTTTATTTTCCGCAGTGCGCGCACTTCAAGGAGGTTCCATACTTCACTGATTTTGCGGAAATAAAACGCACGGCAGAAATCCGCGCGCGAAGCGTTGTTATTTGATTGGTTAATAAATAAATTAAGTATCTAGGTATTTTACATCTCGCCAGTTGCAGATTTTACAATACTGCGTTGATAATTAAGCCAGTTAATAATTTAAATTACGAGTAGTATAATATAATAGGTAAGTATTACCAATGAATTATACTACAAAAAAACCGGACAAGAGCGAGTCGCACTCGCCCACCAAGGGTTCCATACAAAATTACAAATGTATAGGTTTCAGATTTTTCCTGTAATTGTGCTATAAGACGATATTACTTGTCAAATTTCATAGTTCTAGGTCAACGGGAAGTACCCTATAAATTTTGATTTCCTTGAGTGTCGAAATTGACGTTTTTTTGGGCATAAACGGCCGTACCTTTTTTTTGTAAAATTACAAGTTTGTTTTTTTTACAGCTTCAAGGAACTGTAGACTTGAGTATATGGTTTTAATCTCAACTTGATATCTCCACGCGTTCCCGAAATTAAGGGTCTCGATAGACATACAGACAGACGGACAACCTCAGAACATAAAACAACATTCCTTTTTATGATCTGAGCGGACAACAAATTGATCCTATACGGGTTCCGTTTTTTTTCCTTTGGAGGTACCTACGGAACCTTAAAAATAGATTAATAATACCTAAGCGACGTTTAATTAACCTTATGTTTTTGTAAACAATATTTTGTTAGTGAACTGAACAAGATGTAGGTATTATTATTTATTATAAGTCTTATAAAGTCATACGCAATGGTTGTTTCCTTATCTTTTGGATAGTACACCATCGAATGATTGTAATAAAGTATAAATTACGATATATAATTAAAATCATAAAAAAGATATATATAAATATGCATTTTTTTTATTGTACAAAAGTAAATTTATCCTTACGCTTTTATAGAAATAAAATTGTATAGCTACTATTTACGACGAAAGTAAAAGGCCACTGGTTCCGGTAAGAAACAAAAGTATAATGCTCAAGTCAAATTTGACAATAAAAAAGCACATAAAAATCAAAGACAATAAACGATATAAAAAGGTAAAAATACTATAAAAAGTTGTGCAATCTTGCACATTCTCCCCTTTTTTAAGTGACAAGGACTTTTGCCAGCTTCTTTAGAGGCCTCCGAAAGGTGCCTGCAGCGGTAGCGACATCTGCCACTCGAACGACACCGTCTCGCCCTGGGCACAGCCGTGTGATGCGTCCCTTGGGCCACGAACCGCGTGGCAGGTTGGAGTCACATATGATTACGACGTCGCCCTCGCTGATACTTGGGGGAGTTCCGCCTCCTCTTCTGGGTGATAAGGAAGGCAGATATTCATGCACCCAACGCCGCCAGAAATGATCGGCTAGCCTGAGCGCTCTTCGCCATCTGCTTCGGCTGAGATGGTCCGACTCATCAAGGGTAGCTGGGATAGGGCGTCCGGACGATGATGCAAGAAGAAAATGCGTTGGTGTTAGCGCTTCGTCGGCGTCAGAGTCCAGCGAGACGTGTGTAAGAGGTCGCGTGTTCACCAATGCCTCAGCTTCCGCCAAAAGGGTAGTCAAGACCTCGTCAGAAGGAGCTCTGTCTCTAAGCGTCACTTTAAGTGCATCTTTAACGCTACGAACTAGCCGCTCCCATGCTCCACCCATAAAAGGCGCCGCAGGAGGGATAAAACGCCATTTGATGGACTCGTTAGCAGCATAATCTTCAACTGACTCGTTATAGAGCGCTTGTAATTCCCTACTGGCCCCCACAAAAGCAGTTCCGTTATCGGACCAGATTTCGACAGGAGTCCCACGTCGAGCGATAAAGCGGCGAAGGCACATTATGGCCGCGTCAGCGGAAAGGCTGTGGACTACTTCTAAGTGTATGGCGCGAACAACTAGGCACGTGAAAAGAGCTACGTAGCGCTTTTCTTGTCGCCGACCAACAGTGACGTGAACAGGGCCGAAATAGTCAAGCCCGACGAAGGAAAATGGCCTCTGGTGGTGAGCCAAGCGAGCCTCTGGCAGGTTTCCCATCGGTGGTTGGAAGGTTCTGGAGCGTCGAAGTTTGCACAGCTGGCAGTTGTGGGCTACAAACCGGACTGCATTTCTTAGACCTATAATCCAAAATCTCTGATGCAACTCGTTTAAAACCAGTGCGGGGTTTGCGTGAGCAGCCTTCTGGTGGTATTTGGCTATCAAGAGGCGTACAGATGGATGTTTGCCGTCCAATATGAGCGGGCGCTTAACTTCATCAATGATGGCTGTTGCTGCGACTATGCGACTCGACATCCTAAGCTGATCGCTGTCATCAATGAATGGCGACAGCTTGAACAGGCGGCTGCTTCGAGGCAACGGCTCTCGATTCTTGATGCGCAAGAAGTCCTCTTTAAAAGAATCCAGCTGACTCTGTCGTATGATGTGGACCTCAGCTAGCTGTATATCACTCGCAGATATTCTTGCCGATGTACTGGGAGTATTAGGGATACTAGGAGAGGATGTGCAAGTAGGTTGGAAGGTACACAAATATCTTTCGAGACGAGGCATGTTAAAATTAGGATCTCGTCTTCGCAGACTACGCGTACGCAATAATGAAATGAATTGATGCGCTTTTGCTGTTGCTCGCACCATTCTCAACCATGAACTGAAATGGCTTGGGTTTGCAGAGACTGGTGCGGGCAGATCGGTTTCGAAGGACCAAATATTTACGACGAAAGTAAAAGGCCACTGGTTCCGGTAAGAAACAAAAGTATAATGCTCAAGTCAAATTTGACAATAAAAAAGCACATAAAAATCAAAGACAATAAACGATATAAAAAGGTAAAAATACTATAAAAAGTTGTGCAATCTTGCACAGCTACTATGGACGTAAACGCGATATTTCACGACCGAAACAGTAATTTAGGTACTTGATTTTCCATACAATCATTGGTCCAATTATCAAACTGTGACGTCATACACACGTTCAATGTCAATTAGTAATATGAAACGTTTCGGCTGCCGCCAGCGAGGCCCGTCTTGAACTCAATTTTTTGGGTATTCATATCCTTAATTGTAGTTGTTCCCATACAAACATTTGTTACTCTCTAAAAACTGGTTCGAATGGCATCGTAAATTTTTTTTTAGGATACTTAGCCACACGAGGCAAAATGTATTATTATTTTAAAGTCACGCCCAAGCATTTAGGGTTGTATTGTATGCTAGGTACTGTTAATCTTTCATTTCAATATAATTGTAGATATTTATCTTTGTGGTTCAAAATGACGTATGTACCATGGTTCTTATTATACAAATGGTGTTCTGCCTTTTCTCCGAACTTTTTTTGTCCGAATTTCATTTGCCAACCAACATTTCGCCGATGATTCACTTTGACAATCAACTATTAGCAAATTTTTGTATGACAACGTTCCATTTGGCAGAATTATTATAAAGCGGATTATTGTAATGACTCAATACTTTTGGCATACTGATCATTTGTCAAATCTTTCACTAGGCCTAACAACTATTAAACGAATAATGTTTCGTCAGTGTAACAGTGCCCTTTTCATATATGAGGCAACTTTTTACTTAAACGAAGTAAAATATACACACTAAAACCGGATCTTTAAAACTATGACTGCTCTTGTACTTGCCTTAGACAAATATGATTTGGTAAAAAAAAAAACAAAATAGTACTATCTATCGTTAAAAAAAAAACATTTCACAGAGTCCAGTTAGGTGCGACGACGAGCGAAGCGAGGAGGAGTGTTATGTTCAACTGTGTCCCTACAGCGCGCGAGCCGAGCGAGCGAAGCGAGCGTGCCGCGGTAGCGGCCGGCGAAGCGCCAGAACCGACTGTTTTTTTTATTCCCTCGGCATCGCGGCCCCTCATCGGTCAAAAGTCGGTTCTATGAAACCTCACTTATTGCTTAGAATCGACTTTTTATTGTTCATAAATATTAATAAAAAAACCTATGTAAGCTCTGTAATTAAAAAACAAAAAGCGACCTGTATAAAATTTGCCCTAAGTGAAAGTTACATCCTTGTATAGTATAGCTTTTTTCAAAGTCTAACACGCATACTTTTGGCACCAGATTAATACCATGTTCATTTCCATACTCGATCATTAACTCAAACATTACATCCTAAGAACGTTGTCTTTGTTGGTGTATAAACAAAAACATAGCGGAAACGTCTTCGTCGTCAAAAAACACATTTGGTAATTATTAATTAACTAAATGTATATTATACCGACTAAACCATAAATCACATGAAAATATATATTTCAAAAAGTTCCAATTAAAAACCGAGCCCAAAGATAGAATTGCCAAACATTTAGTTGGGAAATGAAACAATTCCATAAAATTCAATTGCAACATGATCATTCGGCGAAATGACATTATGCGAAAGATTGGTTGCGATGTGATATTCGTACATAAAATTTTCGGAGATGATTTAGAGAACCTATACAAATAGCTACTTTTTTGCAAGGAGGGTTTGTGAATGAGGCCATTTGAGGCCTGCCACCGCGGGCGCGGGTACGAATTCTTGGTTTAACAACATAACAACCGATGTTTTGCTCGCCACAACATTGTACATACTTACTTATTGACTTTTTTATTTGAACAAAACTAGAAATAGCCATTCAAAACGGTTTATTTTAAATCCCATATTGGCACTCATTGATTCAAAATAAAATAACTAAGGTAGGTAAAGTTATTGGGTAAGCAACTAAGCACTTTATCAGTAAGATTATAAATTACCACGCATGGTTTTTTATTGGAATAGCCAGCTAGCTATTTATGACTGGCCATACTTTTCGATAATAATCAGAGGTATACCTAATTATATAGTTATTGGGTGAGCCCTAAGCACTTATCAGTAAGATTATAAATTACAACGCATGGTTTTTTATTGGAAAAGCCAGCTAGCTAATGGCTAGCTATTTATGATGGCCATACTTTTCGACAATAATAAGAGGTATACCTACTTACATAGTTATTGGGTGAGCTCTAAGCACTTATCAGTAAGATTATAAATTACCACGCATGGTTTTTATTGGAAAAGCCAGCTAGCTAATGGCTAGCTATTTATGATGGCCATACTTTTCGACAATAATAAGAGGTATACCTACTTACATAGTTATTGGGTGAGCTCTAAGCACTTATCAGTAAGATTATAAATTACCACGCATGGTTTTTTATTGGAAAAGCCAGCTAGCTAATGGCTAGCTATTTATGATGGCCATACTTTTCGACAATAATAAGAGGTATACCTACTTACATAGTTATTGGGTGAGCTCTAAGCACTTATCAGTAAGATTATAAATTACCACGCATGGTTTTTTATTGGAAAAGCCAGCTAGCTAATGGCTAGCTATTTATGATGGCCATACTTTTCGACAATAATAAGAGGTATACCTACTTACATAGTTATTGGGTGAGCTCTAAGTACTTATCAGTAAGATTATAAATTACCACGCATGGTTTTTATTGGAAAAGCCAGCTAGCTAATGGCTAGCTATTTATGATGGCCATACTTTTCGACAATAATAAGAGGTATACCTACTTACATAGTTATTGGGTGAGCTCTAAGCACTTATCAGTAAGATTATAAATTACCACGCATGGTTTTTTATTGGAAAAGCCAGCTAGCTAATGGCTAGCTATTTATGATGGCCATACTTTTCGACAATAATAAGAGGTATACCTACTTACATAGTTATTGGGTGAGCTCTAAGCACTTATCAGTAAGATTATAAATTACCACGCATGGTTTTTTATTGGAAAAGCCAGCTAGCTAATGGCTAGCTATTTATGATTGGCCATACTTTTCGACAATAATAAGAGGTATACCTACTTACATAGTTATTGGGTGAGCTCTAAGCACTTATCAGTAAGATTATAAATTACCACGCATGGTTTTTTATTGGAAAAGCCAGCTAGCTAATGGCTAGCTATTTATGATTGGCCATACTTTTCGACAATAATAAGAGGTATACCTACTTACATAGTTATTGGGTGAGCTCTAAGCACTTATCAGTAAGATTATAAATTACCACGCATGGTTTTTTTGTGGGAAAAGCCAGCTACGTATTTATGACTGAGCATACTTTTCAATAATAATACCAACTACTTATATTAGTAACTAATAATAATTCCAGGAAAATACATGATCGCTTTTGTTAATTTAAATATGAAACCATAACAATGCATTGCAATGCTGAAGTTTGATACAAATGCAATTGGATACAACACCTATTTACTTACATACCTACTTTACTTAATTTATTTAGGTATAAGTATATTTATATAGTGGCTCTGTGAGATGTAGAAATCGCGAGCAAGCCTTTTTTCAGAAAAAAAAAAAAATACCAAAAAGTGTCTCAACCAAAAACATCTATATATATAAATGACTATGACTATAAATAACTGTGAACTTTAGAACTAGCAAGCCTGTCTTTTAAATAATAATTATATATATGTATTCTTAGTTTCGAAACTAGAGCCGTAGCATGGTTGGCCTTATCACGCGACAAGTGACAAGATAAGAGCGTCGTCTCGTTCTATCGAACGGTGTCAGCCAGTGACGCACGCTCTATCCTATCACCTATCGCGTGACAAGGCCAACCATGCTACGGCTCCTGACTTGCCAAAAAAGTTCTATATAATTCGAACCAGCTCAAAAAAATTTACGAGAATCGGTTGTCGGCGACCTGTAGAGGAGAACAGCCGGACAGCGGGACAGACACCGGACACCGTACATACGAACGATTTTCGGCCCGAGCTGAAGCATAGAACTTCGTTCGCTTCGCTCACTCGTTCGATTAATAATCATTATTTGTGAATCTACTCCGAATTCAAATAGATATCATATACCGGCTGCAATTTAAAAAGTCGGGTTTAAATACTTTAAAGTCGAATCGCTAACCAACATTCGTGGATATTTTTTACCGTAACATAAAATAAACGAGGTTGTTCAAAACAACAACTCCTTTTTTGAAATCCGTGGATAAAACGTAGCATTAAAATTCGTAATTACATTTAACGACAAAATAACATAATTCTGTAATAACGTAGGTACATTAATCGCACATAAATAATGGCATGTTTAATGTAAACATTAATTGCCTCTCGGAAACGTTTAATTGCCAACAGGAAGGTTTCCAAACAAATTAAGATGAATACCGGTATACTTGATATATTTGAGTAGGCCGAATTGCATCAAAGTAGTCCATTCAAAAAGCGACCCTATCGACCAAGGCAGACGATTCCAATTCCAATGACAGTTTTATAAAAAGTCGACCACATTAAATACTCTCAATAATATTGTCGTATTTCCAAAACTGGGGCAATTTAAACTGGTACAAATATGGTTGAATGGTAATTTAAAAGTAAAAGCTCTGCCAATCAATTCTCTTAAAGCTCGATAAATTCTGAAACGAAAGTTGATTACGGTAATTTTAATCGATGTTGCCAACATTTAAAGTAAAATTAGCTTATTAAACTTACCTCCCATAAAAATATAGGTTCTTAAAATAATTTGTTTATGCCTATATCCGGGCTGATTTGTTATTAACAAGACAGTGTATAGGTTCTTAAAATGATTTATTCATTACGAAAACAATATTCCTTTGCTATTCCGCTAAAAAACGTGCCGGTTGATCAGCGGAGATCAAATGCAACTATTTGCGTATAAACATGCAAATAATTACAGCAAACCACCACCAATAATGAAGAAACCTCGACACGTGTTTCGCCTCTCTACGAGGCATCATCAGGAGATGCTGGCAGGAGTTGTTGCTTGCGCCAGGTCCACTGAGCACAACTCACCAAACTTCAAACTTTTGATCATTATAAAAGGAGACTGTTTTGAAAATTAACTAGCTATGCCTGCTGCTCTGTCTGTGTAAAACTAAAGTATCAATCGCACAAACTTACTTTTCATGTATGTAGTAGATAATAGCAGCAGAACCAAGGTAACCGATATAGCCCTCCGAATTGCTAAACTTAAGTGGCAGTGGGCGGGGTACATCGCACCGATGGCCGTTGGGGCGGAAAAGTTCACTCGACCACGACGATATCGGAAGGCGCGGCTTGGGTATCCCCACAAGGTGGACTGATGACCTGGTAAAGGTCGCGGGAGTCCGCTGGATGCGGGTGGCGCAGGACCGGTCAATTTGGCACTCTTTGGGGGAGTCCTATATGATGATGATGAGATAATAAATACAATACTGTTGCTGCGGTTATTGTAAGTAATTAATATAAGACTGTTGCGTGTGGGTGTATTTAAATCATTAGCGCTGTATTATTATTTCCTTGAGCGTATACATCATGGCTATCATCGTAATTAATACCTATGTGTGGTGATTAAATTAATTAACATTATATACCTACGAGTAAACTGTGTGTGACGGTGAGTGCTGAACACATGTTATTCTTCGCGTATGGAATTTAATGTACCTGGGTCATCCGGTGACTGTGTACGTAATGGTTAAATAAAATAAATATCGTGGGACAATTCACACCAATTGATCTAGCCCCAAACTAGGCAAAGCCTGTAGGTAGGTACACTATGGGTACTAGATAACGGATAAACATGCTTATATAGATAAATACATACTTAAATAGATATTAAACATCCAAGACTCGAGAACAAAAATTCGTATTCATCATACAAATATCTGCCCCAACCGGGGATCGAACCCGGGACCTCAAGCTTCATAGTCAGGTTCTCTAACCACTAGGCTATTCGGTCGTCTCCAAAACTACACGTATGATTTCAGTTTTTTTTAAGTGTTCCTATACTGTTTAGACGACCGATTAGCTTAGTGGGTAGTGTAGTGACGCTGCCTACGACCTACGAAGCTGAGGTCCTGGGTTCGAATCCCGGTAAGGGCATATATTTGTGTGAAGAGCATGAATAATTGTTTCTGAGTCTTGTATGTTTTCTATGTATTTAAGTCTTTGTATCTGTTAAATATATCGTCGTCTAGTATCCATAACACAAGCCTTATTGAGCTTACTATGGGACTAGTTTCGATTTATGTAAGATTGTCCACTTATATTTATTTATTTATTACCTACTTCTTTATTTACTGTTAGAATGGACCATCTAATAAGTGGATATATGCTATAATTATATTCATCTCGTTAAATTAATGGGTTTTAGTAAAACACTAGCGGAGCCGCGGAAACGTCTAGTACCTACATACATATATATATTATGTTTAAGGTACGGTCAAGTCTAAAAATGTGTATATAATTTTCAATCCTATTCCCCAGGTATAAGTTAGATAATCGTATAGGTTATTAGACGTGAGTGTACGGTGGAACGGGGTTACTTTGATTCGGGGGGTGACTTTGATCATATAGGTTTTTCTCCGAACTCATTGTTTTTACTTGTAAGTGAACTGTGGCAGTGAATATAATTAGTATTCAATCTTGCTGTATACTCGATTAAATCTTCTTAATTTCAAATAGTTCTGCTTTTATACCACATTCTAAATTATCAAAGTAGCCCCATTTTTTCCTAAAGTAACCCCGGTTTACGTACCTAATAAATTTCAGCTTCAAACTAATAGCAGTGAAATCACTAGATAGATTTATTTAATTACCTAGTTATTAAAAGCCCCAAAACGTGGCTATTTAATGCCTCCTAGCCCACTTTGCGCCGAATTATGTTTTATTCAACGACTAACTTTCAAATAACCAATTAGTTTATCATAATTAAACTTAAAAGCGGTTTAAATTGATAATGCCGTGAATTATGAATGACACACTTTTTAAAGTTAATTGCCATGATGTTATCAGATAGAATGATTTCTCTGATATCCTGTTTACTGCATCATAATTTCCGTGGTCTTTTTGTAATTGAGTTTTACTAAAACATTACGAAGCCTTTTCTTTCTCAATACAATGACAATGTTCAACATGTATTAGAGCATTTTTCAAAGAAAGTGTAAGTAGGTACATGAACTGTTTTTTTTGCGTTTTTTTTATTTGTATGGTTGTGACGCACTGGAAGAAAAAAATTACATAGTAACAGAATCGTTGATACTATCGATACAAGAAAAAAAATGTCCTAGATATTACTACATATATGTAATTTTTTCTTCCAGTGCGTCACGACCGTACAAATAAAAATAAAACTGGATATGATCTGGAATGGAATATTTGGGACAATTTTTTTTATAGTATCAACGATTCTAAAAAAAACCCAAAAAAAACGAATTAAAAAAAAATCATGTACCTACACTTTTTTTTAAAAAACGCTCATTAAAGCTGGCGTCCACTGGGCTCGCCGAGCCGAGTCGAATCGAATGGTACTTTGTAATGAAAGGTTTAGCAGTTTTGAAGCGGGTAAGTAACAGATAGACTTTCATTTACACACGCTAGATTTAAAGATACCTACAGTCAGCAGCAGAAGTAGCTAAGCGGGCCGGGTGTTCAAAATGCCCTGCACACGACTTTATTCAAAAGAAATTAAGAGCGTGTGTAGGTTATTTTGAACACCCGGCCCGCTTAGCTACTTCTGCTGCTGACTGTACATGTGATAAATAATGTAATGAAATTATAACCCAAAGTGGTTCTTACTTATCGTTTTATCTACGCTCAAAGGGATTATCGATGCGAAATATATTGTTGTAACGAGGTTAAGTTACAGGGATTATGTTATGGTGCTAAGTATTGTTTTATTGATACTGTTATTATACAGATTAAGATAAGGAAAATAACATTTCCATTACCTTTACTAGATTGTCTTGCCACTAGATTAACCAAGGAAGTTAAGCGCTAAACACAAGCCTTACTCAATACATGTGGATATCAATTATAGTAATTAACAGCTCCATACAAACTTTCGCCCCCATTTCGCCCCCTTAAGGGATGATTCCCGGGCTAAAAAGTATTCTATATGTTAATCCACGACGACCGGTTAACCTAGTGGGTAGTGACGCTGCCTACGAAGCTCCTCGGTTCGAATCCCGGTAAGGGCAAATATTTGTGTGACGAGCATGAATATTTGTTTCCGAGTCGTGGACGTTTTCTATGTATTTAAGGATTTTCAATAAAAGCTACACAGATAATTTTTTCCTAGTGCCAAATTTGGAATCCCTAGAACCAGCGGTTTGGGCTGTGCGTTGATATGTCAGTCAGTCGGAACGGGACAATGAGTCACTTTTATGCGTGCAGCCGGCGTTCATCGATTTATAAGACAAACAATACAATTTCATTTCATGTTATTCCATCCAGCACGCCATTTTAAAATGAGAGCCAAACTACGTTTGTATGGGGAGCTGACTGGGGTCGAGCTACCTGGGGACTTTTAATTTATCCCCAATATAGTACTTATGTGGTTATATTTTAAGACTTCCAATTTAGAAAGAATCCATGGTAGCATGTAGCCATGAAGCCATGTTTCCGCCATGCCAACCAGCATGTCTAAGCCAAACAGTCAATGAAAATATTCGTCAATATTGAACCTTACAATAAAGGCGGATCTTCTCTCCACTCGCCTATACTTAAACCCTTTTCTTTGAGTTTGTCTGCAACATTGTAGTATTTATACAGCGTCTAGGCAATAACTTGTGGTCTGTCAGTTAATTAATGTTAATCACGAGTTGTCAGCCGACCGCCGACTTGCCGATCATGGGTCCATTGGGAGTCACTCAGACACATACATGTCGCATTCCAAAGTGAATGTTTATTTGCCGCGCGAAGCGGCGTGGTAGCCGAGCGTCAATGTCACATCAATTATTTACTTTTTAGGGTTCCGTAGTCGACTAGGAACCCTTATAGTTTCGCTTTGTCTGTCCGTCCGTCCGCGGATAATCTCAGTAACCGTTAGCACCAGAAAGCTGAAATTTGGTACTAATATGTATATCAATCACGCCGACAAAGTGGTAAAATAAAAAGTGTTTTTTTTAGGGTACCTCCCCTATACGTAACGTGGGGAGTGTTTTTTTTTTTAATTTCAACCCTGACGTGTGATATATTGTTGGATAGGTATTTAAAAATGAATAGGGGTTTGCTAAAATCATTTTTTGATAATGTTAATATTTTTGGAGATAATCGCTCCAGAATTATGTGTCCCCCCTCTAACTTTTTAACCATAAGTTTTAAAAATATGATTTCTGAACTAAGTTTGTAATTTAACTGTATAAGCAGGTGTTTATTGTACCTGTAATTTCTACAAAATCACAATGAATGTAACAAATAGCCCATTTAACGCTTAAGTGGGGACACTTACTGTGACGGACGAAAAACTACGGAACCCTACACTGAGCGTGACCCGACACGGTCTTGGCCTTTTTTTTTTCTTTTTAATAATTTTTTTGTATTTAAATATGTGCCTATATGTGATAGTTAGATTTTTTTTTCATTTTTAACCTAAGATTGTTTTCTACCGTGCCTTCACCGAATGGACCCTGCGGAAGACCAGCGCGCCAGCAAGCAGCCTGACAGCCATGTCAAGCTAGCAACTTGCTGAGCTGGGTCCACTTCGTGACAAAACCTGTGTTATTTTTTAATTTTATTTCTCCTTTTATTTATTGTATTGACACGAATAAATGTTTGAATTTGAATCAATCGCGGGTACTAACCCTTGCGCATACTAAATATGCACCAATGAGATTTTCGGAACATGTATGAAACACCTTGATATGTACCGTTAAGTATTCAATGAAACGCTCATAGCCTAGTGGAACGATCCTCACTCTCTTTAGTTTAACCCTCATTAGCCGTTTTGAGTCCACTCACTTGCTTATGGCAACCAGAGTTGTCAATTTCGCAGACCCCTGAACTGATTGTGGCAACTGTGGTTGCCAAGCGAAGTATGGGCTCCTTTGATAAAAAAGAAATTAAAGCAATTTAGGCTACCTTTTCTAAAATTTGGAATCAAGTGAGTAGGTATCTAATTGAGCTCGACTCTGACTACGGTGGAATGGGGGTTACTTTGATTCGGGGGGCGACTTTGTTCAAATAGGTTTTTCTCCGAAATCATTGTTTTTACTTGTGGACGCACTGTGGCAGTGAATATATTAGTATTCTATCTTGCTGTATACTCGATTAAATCTTCTTAAATTTCAAATAGTTCTGCTTTTATACAACATTCTAAATGATCATATAATAAAAGTATGTAATTTTAATTTTAATGTATTTCAAACACAATATTTGTCTTGTTATTGAATAAATCAATCAAATCAAATCAAAGTAGCCCCCCCCATATTTTACCCGACTGCCTAAGGAAAGGAGGGTTATGTTTTTCGAGTGTATGTATGTATATATGTATGTGTGTATGTATTATTCTTTGGCACGCCCTGCAGCCTAAACCGTTTGACGAATTTCGACATATTTATGAGGTGTCGTTGGATTCCTCTTTATCGTGGAAGTGACACACGCTATAATATTTGCAAAAAAGCAGTTGGGTTTTTTGAAAAATTAATTTTCGAAAAACCCAACTGTTTTAAAAAAAAAAAACCACTTGTTTCTAAAGTGACCCCGGTGTACGGTATACATTGAGCCGTTGACCCCGATTGCTTTCTATGACAGCAGGTTTCTGGAATGCGAAGCGCAAGTGTCCGATTGTCCCTGATAACGATTGCAACGAATTAAAACTGATTAACATATTATATTTCGGTAACAGCTATTTGTATTAAATAGCTGCCCAACCTGTTTGTAAATGAAGAGAAATCAACTTGCACTAAATTATAGTTAAATTGTCATAATTTATGTTAAAAACACGATTTATAGGAAATGAGGCTGTTGCTAATATTGCTTGCCGAGTGACGTCACGTTCTGAGAAAACATTCCATCAATGTATTGAATACAAAGTTCACGGTTTCACATACCAGTAACCGTAATCAATGTAGTCATGTTAAGCGTTAAATAGTACGGTCAAGGACTTTAATTGTTGAGCCATTTAGGTATCAAGTAATGTTGGTTGTCTATGAAGATATGAAATGTCCACTATAAAGTGAGCTCTACTTGGAAGGGCCAACTTTCATACAAATTCGGCCGACGCAATCACACCATATAGTTCAGCTAAGTATCTAGGCATAACTTTGCATGTAGTTACCGAGTAATAGTCGACCAACTCAAAAGCCTTTGGGCCCATGTCTACAGATTCCCAATTCTACAGAGTCTCATGTCTACAGATTCCCAATTCTACAGATTCTCATGTCTACAGATTCTCAATTCTACAGATTCTCATGTCTACAGATTCTCAATTCCACAGATTCTCAGGTCTACAGATTCCCAATTCTACAGATTCTCATGTCTACAGATTCCCTATTCTACAGATTCTCATGTCTACAGATTCCCAATTCTACGATTCTCACGTGTACAGATACTATAACCAACTAGTAATTATTAATCTACAGAAATAGGTTTTATCAATTCGGAAAAAAGGTACAAGCTCCGATTTTTATAAATGTTCTAATTCTAATCACGTGATCACACTTGTATGTGTATATATTTATCGATAGTTAGACTAGAATTGGGAGTCTGTAGAATCAGAAATATGTAGAACTGGAAATCTGTAGAACTGGAAATCTGTAGAATTGGGAATCCGTAGGATTGGGAATCTGTAGAATTGGGAATCTGTAGAATTGGGAATCTGTAGGATTGGGAATCCGTAGAATTGGGACCCTGTAGAAATGGGAATCCGTATAATTAGGAATCTGTAGAATTGGGAATCTGTAGAATTAGAAATCTGTAGAGTTGGAAATCTGTAATAGAAATCTGTAGAATTGGGAACAAACCCTCAAAAGTGTACTTACTTGGAAGGGCCAACTTTCATACAAATTCGGTCGTCGCAACCACACATAGACACGCGTGCGTGTCGATGATGGAACAAATACAGACGGGCAACTAGGGAACCCTACATTGCGCGTGGTAATAAAACACTTTACTTTGAAAACCCTGATAGTATTTGTAAGCGAATTTCATAATTACATGTTGTTACTTATTATAATTATACCCTCAAGTACCCAATAAAGTAACTAAGTGATCGTAAACCATGTCTCAGTAATTTGAAATGTCTTTGTTCGGATATAGGCAATTATCTGGAGTAAAGTAATTACGTTACGAATTCTATAGCGTTCATTAGATACCTGCGAATTGGTAGATTGCGATTAGAGCGGGGAATGGGAGAAGTTGTTTTACGATAACTTGATGTTTTATTGGGAAAATAACGTACCTACTAACTACGTAAGTTAGTTAGATCTAAATGTCAATGTTTATTAGTGTCCGGCCGAAGATTCGGTTTCGGTTTAGGACAAAAACATATTTCGGCCGTAGTTTCGGTTTCGGCCAAAAAACGTCCGAAAAATTTCGGCCAGGCCGAAACTTACGAAATGGTAATAGGGTCGCGTTCGGCTAACTTATTTGTCTTGTAGTAAACCTTGTTTTATTTTATACAACCTTCACGAGTTTTAGGTGTTACACTGTTAGGTCAATATATGTATAAAAGCGATTTTATAGTCTGCAAAAGTTTCGGGGGGTAATCACGTAACGTTCCGAACGCGCGTCGGGTAGATCCAACTGTAATTTTTCCATATAAAAATTGACATTTAGATCTACCCGATGCGCGTACAATGCGGTAAGTGATCGACCAATCGGTTTCGGCCGAAACCGAAACTAGAGCCAAAGGCGAACCTTCGGTGTCGTTTCGGCAAAAAAACATGTTTCGGTCGGACACTAATGTTTATGTGGAAAAATGACAGTTTGACTGTTCTAACACGCGTTCCAATTCCAAACGGTACGTGATTACCCCTGCGGTGACTACGGTGTTAAAGTAAGGGCTATTTTTGACCTATTAGTCCAGGCAATGAACTGACAACTTGTATGGAAAAAATGTCAAATTTGGAAATAATTTATAATAGCAGATTTTTTTATTGTAACGGATATATTATCAATTAAATAGTTACCTAGAGGTAAAATCCAACAAATAATCAGACATCAAAAAAAACAATATTTAATTAGCTCCTAAAGAGTCCGGATAAATATTAATATTTTTTTTATCTTTATTTAGGTTCATTTACATTTGCTTTAAAATATTCAATATAAATGAAATAAAAAAGACACTGAATGTTTAATTTAAATCTATATAATTACTTCCGGGTGGAAAGTTTGTTGGATTCTTGAATAAAGCATCTAAGAATAACGTTTTAGAATGAAATAAACAAAAAAAAACGCTATATTAAATTAATATTTTTCGAAACCGTATTTTGCCTGGAGTATTGTGTCTTGTGCTAAAGTTTCCTGTCGCCACTGGTGTTCGCATATATAAGTACATTGTTTAACGGGGGGCGTAAGTGCAATATTCTTACGCCCGTGTTATATACACAATGTTTTTTATCACATTTGCGAGGAAATAAATAAATACAAAAGAAAAATCTAAGTTTCATACAGCCGCACCAATCAAAAATTGACAACTTCACTTCCAGATCAGTGCTAGTGGAGCGCGCAGCTTCAATATTTCAACCAATCACAGAGCAGTATTCTTGCGGGGCGGGGTGGGTTGGCCAACTAGATATTTTTTTCAACCAATCGCAGAGCAACCAGATCTGATGAAGCCAATCACAGAGCAACCAGATTTGCTTAAGCCAATCAGCCCGTGGGAGGTAAAACGGCTGTAACTGCTCTGTACGCTCGCATCGCAAGTAATAACGCCATTGACGAGCAAGTGTGATGAAAAACGTTTCACTGCTGCTCTAAAGCTACAGATACCTTCTCTTTTAATTTTGACACATCGTGTCAGCTGTTGTTAGACTTTTTATCCTGTCAGAAATTAATTAAATCCGAAGAACAATTATCAGTCTTATAGTACTGTTACGTTGTCGGTAGGATTGATAGTTGGAAATGTTGGAATAAATCGTGGGCATTCGATTGATTGGCTATTAATACTGGCTTTGATTGATTGATTATAATAGAAGACGTCGGTTTTGATTCACTGTTAACTGCATGTAATGTAATGTGAATTAGATTACACGTTTCGACATGCATACCTATGGAAAATACCAACTGGGTCAGACTCGTACACTAACGTTTAATAGAACGAACGAGCGAAGCGAACGAAGTTCTATGCTTCAGCTTGGACCAAAATTCGTTCGTATGTCCGAATGTCCCGCTGTCCAGCTGTTATCATCTACAGGTCGCATTTCTCAACCGATTGTCGTGTAATTTTGTGTGCAGGTTCAATAATTATAATTATACTCAGTTTAAGTTCTGTCCGCACCTCAAAAGGAAAAAAATGGAACCCTTATAGGATCACTCGTGCGTCTGTCTGTGCGTCTGTCACAGCCGATTTGTTCCGAAACTACTTAACCGATTGAGTTGAAATTTGGTAAACATATGTAAATTGGTGACCCAAAGATGGACGCGCAAAGTAAATTAGTGAATTCTGAACAAGGGACCACTTTTGGGAGGGGTTAACTGGAAAATTAAAAAAAAAAGTTTCGTAAACTGCATTGTGTGACATATCAAATGAAAGGAATTGTTGTAACCATTTCGGGTTTTTTTAAAAAATAATTTTAGCAAAAACAGATTTGAAGTAAATTAGGAAAAAAGGCAAACATTGACTATTCCATTGGCTTAAAATTCTGAATAAAATATGTAAAATAGTTCCTTGCCTAAAGATTACAGGAAATCTCTAAGAAGTTTGAGTATTCAAAGTAACGGGAACATTCTCAATATTTTTGTGTATTTTGTATAGAGCGCCTGATGCTTAGAGCATAGCAATTTTACGGAACCCTCACCCGCTATGAGTTGAACTCGCACTTATCGATTCAGTGTTTCGATTTTTTTTCAAAAAAAAATACACAAAAAACAGACTTGCTAGTTACTCTCAATAGCCGCTAGTAGAGATGGGTACCCACCCCTGGGTAAATACCGGGTATTTACCCGGTATTTACCCAAAGCACCCGATAAATACCCGTATCTACCCATTTTGGTGGGTATAAACTATTTCGAATGGATTTTTTCAAAAAGTTACATTTTAGTGCTGATTATTTTTTAATGAAAGGTTCAAGGCTTTTTTAACAACTTTTGTCATTATACAATATTAATTATGTTGCATAATTTATGAGAAAAAAAATGTTTTGTTCAAAATACCACGTATTTTTTTACTGACTGACATCAACGCACAGCCCAAACCGCTGTTTCTAGAGATTCCAAATTTGGCACGTAGGTTCCTTATAAGGTCTAAAAGTGCACTAAGAAAGGATCTTTCACAATTCATTCCCTAAGGGGGTAAAATGGGGGTGCAAGCGGCCCGCTAGTTTTTAGTGTTCCGTACCAATATTCGTTCAACAGAAGGCTTATGCGATTACTCGATGTCCGCCCGTCTGTCACAGGCAGTTTTCTCAAATAGGTACCGTTTTAATATTGAAGCAATACACACCTCAATAATGATACAATAAGTTTCTGGCAGAAATTTAATTTTTGGTACAAGCTTTTATTGCTGACTATACTTTTCTGTACCGTCGTCATCAACTCTCACACACGTCACAAACTCATTGAGACGATTCTAACGAGCCCAAACCACAGAATATTAATTTACTTTACGTGTCCATCTTTGGGACACCAATTTACATATGTGTACCAAATTTCAACTCAATCGGTCCAGTAGTTTCGGAGCAAATCGGCTGTGACAGACGCACGAGTGATCCTATAAGGCTTCCGTTTTTTTCCTTTTGAGTTACGGTACCCTAAAAACCGGCCAAGTGCGAGTTAGACCGCACCGAGGGTTCCGTACAAACCTGTAGCTATATAAGTAAAAGTTCACCACGACAATCGAGTCATAGTTATGGTATTTTTATTAAAATTATTAAACATATTTTTACTAGCATGTCTCACATTGTTTTCTGTCCTATCGCTGTTCACTAGGACACTTTGGTTTATCGCTGTAGCGACATAGTTTCCACATCGCTTCACACTCATCGAATAGAACCCATGCTGTACGTCTAGCACAACTTGCTGCTCAGTCGCTTCACGCGCGACTAACCGTCTCCTATCTCACTTGCACCGTACAAATTAGAAAAAGGAGGGTAGCTCTTTCTCGACTCGCGTCGCGGCGCGGCGTCAGATGTGCTAGCCCCGCAAACGGGTATGGATATATCAACCATAAATTGGGTCTCGAGATTCGAGATACAACGACCTATCAAACGTCGCCGGTCCAATCGATTACTATGCTATTTGGGTTTTCTGATTACGTTCATATTAAGAGCGAAATAATTAAATCATAATTTAACGATGATGTTAGAGTTGATCAATTTTGAATCTTATATCACAGGTATAGGATTGAAAATTCCATGTGAGCTCGTCAACCTGTATGTGCGCGTGAGCATTGTAGAATGCGACAGCTGTCTTGGAGTTGATGACCATTAATTAAGAGGTATCATTATGTATTGGTAGTGAACATTTATGTTAATACGATAAATACGAAATGTTTGGATAAAAAAAATTAAGGGTGGTATTCCACTCGTTATATATTCATGTAAAGACCTTAAAATTCAGATTTAAAAACCGGCTGTTATCAATTTTGATTGCTGATTCTTACATTAAGTGTTCCTAATAGAATCAAGTAATTGATACTTATATTTACTAATGAACTCTATGGTCTAATTCAATAGATTCAAAATGGACTAAAAGATTAAAAAAACCCCGCTCACAGCGAACCAGGTATAAACAAGAAATTTTCCTTCATTGTTTGATGGCACGCGTCAACCACACAATCGTATTGTTTAACTTGAATGCTATTGTTTTGAAGATAAGTAGATCGGCTCAGTTCAAAAAATTTCAACTATACCCGCCAGCGCACTTAAACGCCCGGTTTTGCGCGTTTTACCAGAGGTCAATCCTATACATTCGGTTCCTAAATCTAATTAATTAAGCCCCGACTTAAACGAGAGGTGTTATAAGTTTAACATGTGTGTATCTGTCTTCTGTGGCATCCTAGCTCCAGAACTGATGAACCGAATTGGTTGCGGTTTTTAGGGTTCATCTGTCCGTATGTCACAGGCATTTTACTCGAAAACTTTAAGGTAAATTTGAATAAAATTTTGAGGTTAATAATATGTGTATTTTGTTAGCCGCTATTGCCGCTACATAGTCCTGTAATAAATTGACTAAAACATATTTTTTTAGGGTCGCACATGTAACTGAAAGTCAAAAAAATGTGCACGGATACAGATGCCTCTAGAATATACAAATATGTATGTATTAGCTTGAGAACCTGTTTTAGCGCGCCCCCTAAATGACGAAATTGCAAGGCTTCTAAAAGACAAATAAGACATTATTGTAAAACGAGCGACAATAGCGTCAGATAAACCATACGCGGTTTTCGCTCGCTGTTCGAAACATGTTAATATTTAGTCTTTAAATATATTGGATAGATAAAAAAATTAAAAAAAAACATTTGCTTTCACATGCCTTCACAGTCATAAACGTTTAAATCACTTTACCACCGTGTCGTTGTATGTGCGTTACAAAGTTGCCGGATTATTTGGTATGACAGACTTATATGTAGTTTAGATTATTTAATTTAATGTGGTCGACTTTTTATAAAACTGTCATTGGAATTGGAATCTTGTACCGTAGACGGTAGAGTACACTTTTGAATGGGCTACTTTGAAGCAATTCGGCCAACTCAAACAATCTCAAGTATGAGTGCGATTTGGAGATAGTGTGGAAATGTGACGTGGGAACAGTCTCGAGAATCATAAATTGTGTTGGGCGATTTGTAAGACCCATCCACCTTTCTACGAATTGGGTAATAATACTGATGACTCATGTTAAAATTGATAACATAGTGTTGCAAAATGGATAGTAAACCATCAAATTATTGTAATAAAGTATAAATTCAAAAATATAATTATATCATAAATAGATGATCCTTGAAAGTTTAGAATAAATTGCATTTTTTTTATTGTCCAAGTGTAAATTTAAAGCTACCAATAGAATCCTTAAACTTTTATAGAAACAAAATTGTATGACAACTATGGACCTAAACGCAGTATTTCCCGACCGAAACAGCAATTTACTTGATTTTTCCTTACAACGATTAGTAGCTATCCATAGCATTGTGACATGCGTGACGGTGACGTCATATTTTTCAATCAATTAGTATGAAGCGTTTGGGATGCCGCCAGCGAGGTCAATCTTTATCACAATTTTTTGGGTATTTACGTTCTTTAATTGTAGTTGCTCCTGTTAAATTATGGATAATAATGTTATAATTAATCACAAACCTACTACTAGCGCCATCTTTATAAATGTCTATAGCAACACTGTTAAAAAAAAAAACTCTTGTCTACGTTTAATCTTGCACATCCGTTGTTTCATTTTATAGTAAAGCCCACATATAAATTATTATAAAACAAATAAGCTATTAGATATGAGATTCTATTAGCTCCTATAGAAACATTTGTTCCTCTCCAAAAACTGGTTCGAATGGTATCGTGAAAAAATCTTAGTAATCCTGCCTATTGTACCTACTTGTTAAATTTTCACGAGAATCTTTACCTTAACGTGGATATTGACCCCTATTCCACATATCCCTACCGCGATATCCCCCCCAGTGTGGACATGTGGAATATTTCCATTTATTTCTACTGCTAGGGATATTTTTCCACCTAGCTCTACTAATTCATATCAAATTGATTATTTTCCGCATATACCCACCATTTCACCCCTAGTGGGGATAATTAGGAATGGATGAAAATTTTAGAAATGCCTGATATTTTTTGGTGATAGGAATAACCTTCCGTAGCACCAGAAAAAAGTTGCGGACTTTTCAGCTGCGTCATTTTTTTTTTGAAAAATGTAAACAGTTTACTTACGTTTTGGGTGTAGGACGAAGAATAAGACAAAAAATATTTTAAATATCATTTGAAAGTGCTTGTTACTAGGCCTACTTGAATAAAGATCATTTTGAGTTTGAGTTTGAGTTTAATTGCCAGTGTCAGTCTACCATGGATATTTAAGATTTTTTTTTATAATTTGAGACAGATCAAGGAAAACGTCTTATTCGCCGTCCTAAACTCAAAATGTAAATAGAAAGAAAGAAAGAAAGAAAAAAAAACATTTATTCGTGACAAAACACATAAAAACAAACTGTAGACACAATACACACAAAAACATTTGCCACGAAATGGTCACAACTCAGCGTGATGCTGGCGGCGCCAGAGCTGGTCTTCCGTTGTATGTAAATGAGGAAACTGTTTATATTTTTCAAAAATAATTGACGCAGCTGAAAAACCTCAAACTTTTTTCTGGTGCTAAGGAAGGTACAATCAGGCATTTATAAAAATTTCATCCATTTCCAATTGGATTTTTTTACATGTATACCTAGGTACCTAGGTTCAGGTAAGTATTATAGTATCGTATTTTTTGCCTAACACGAAAACGAATAAATTTTCGTGTTAGGCGATAACAAGGTTTCAAGGGTTTCTCGTTTGGATACTTACGAGTACTCGAAATCCGCAAATGAAAAACCGAGCTCGTCGTTCAAATTCCAAATTTAGTCCCAGTTTTGTAGAAAAAATAGACTGACGTCGATGGTCTACAGATGTTGGGATTTTTGGGCCTGATCAGGTCAAACAAAAAAAAAGGCCTATGTAACTTATGATCCTAATTGGTTGTCATGAAAGAAGGCGTGAATACATAAAATTGTGCCTCCGGACGATTTCATTAAGAAAGTGTGAACCCGTATCGTTGGGCGATAGTACTATCCTCCACTTTTGATACCTTTGGACCTCTTAAAAATAACGACGGCTCTCGAGATATCTCAAATACGATAACAACTTGTCTCCAACGACAATACACGCTCTGTCAAACGTTGAAGAACAGATATAACGCGTAGGCGGAGATACTCGTACTATGTAAATAGCTGTCAGAGATACGTCGGCGGCAAGTGACAGGGAAAGTTGAACGGTATCGCTATCAGTAACGGACGATGAGTTAGATAGCTGCGCGTGCGCGTGCGGGTACAGTTTTAAGTTATATGTGGGACTAGTCGATCATAAAATAACATATCAACCGTGAAATGTATTCCCAATCCCACATAGAATTGGCTTGTTAGGTACCTACCTCATGTTAAAATTGGTAACGTAGTGTTGGTAAATGGATATTAACAATCAAATTATTGTAATAAAGTATAAATTACAAAATATGATGAAAATCATAAAAGATATGGAAATTGAAAGTTTAGAAAAAAAACCGGACAAGTGCGAGTTCAACTCGCGTGGTGAGGGTTCCGTAAAATATTGAGAATTTTCCCGTTACTTTGAATACTCATAGGTTTTCCTGTAATCTTTAGGGAAGAAACTATTTTCCATATTTTTTTCAGAATTTTAAGCCTAGTAGTTTCGGAGATTAATAAGGAGGGGGTCGTCTTTTTTCCTAAATTAATTCAAATCTGTATTTGCTAAAATTATAAAAAAAAAAATATCTGACATGCTTATAACAACCCCTTTTATTTGATATGTCACACAATACAGTTTGCGAAACTTTTTTTTTAAATTTTCCAGTTTACCCCCCAAAAGTGGCCCCTTGTTCAGAATTCATTAATTTACTTAACGCGTCCCTCTTTGGGTCACCAACAACTCAATCGGTGCAGTCGTTTCGAGCAAATCGGCTGTGAAAAACGGACAGACAGACGCACGAGTGATCCTGTAAGGGTTCCGTTTTTTTCCTTTTGAGGTACGGAACCCTAAAAATATGTATTTTTATTGTCCAAGAGTAAAATATCAATGTTTCACTTAGTATTACTTGAGTTAATACTGACGAACCATTACCGGTCTGCTTTCATCACTGTCATTATTATTTGATCGCCTCTCAATCCGCGGCAGTCACTTAACGTTCATTTTATAATTCCGGTCATTTGCCCTAATGGCCGGTCTGCCCATTAACTTACAAGCTCGTATCTCGCAGACTCATTTTGTAGGAATATAGATTTTACGTCAATCTGAATAAGGATTAGTTTGCTGTCAACGCTTGCGTGGAATAAGATGGATAACACTACCTACGGAATCTCGTTTAAGCATTAGAAATGCAGATAGCAATGAATTTCAGCTCGATATCATTTGAGTGTTCTACAAAGGCATACCTATTACTTACTCTTAAAGATCACTCCATGCCACTTTACCTACTCAATTAATCCTACTAAACCTACTAATATTATAAAAACGAAAGTTTGGATGTTTGGAAGTTTGGATTAAGATAATTCTTCAAGGAAACAGATATTCTAACACTGCCGTCGCTATACGTATTTGAAATAATGATGTATGTTAGGAAGAATTTATACAACTACCCAACAAACACTGATCGGCTCAAGGTTACCAGAAGCGCAGGGAAGCTCAAAACAACTTTTTACAGGCTAGTAAAAGCGAAAAGGTCGTTCTTGGGAAATGTATAAAATTCTACAATAAAATTCCAAAACACATTACCGAACCTATTGACTCTAAATTCAAATCAGTTGTAAAACAGACACTTATTTCAAAAGCATATTATAAGATAAACGATTTCATTATAGATAGGGATATTTGGCAGCGATAAAATCCTGCACTAGAAATCTATCGCAAAATATAGGCTTTCTACTTGGCAATGTAATTTTAAAATTGTATAATACTCTGATACTGAAATGATATATTGTATACTGTCTTCAAAAATGACGCCGGTTTTTCCCGAGGCAGAGGTTTTCTTTCCGAACCGGTGGTAGTTTATCAACATTCATAGGTGCATGTAATACGCCTAAATTGAAGAATAAATCACTTTGACTTTGTTACTCAATCACGCTTAAACGGCACGCTTAAATTTGGATATTTTTTTGCACAAAGATATTTTATAGCCTGGATTAAAATATAGGATAGTTTTTATCCTGGGTCCACGCAGACGAAGTCGCGGGCGAAAGCAATAATCATTTGATAGACCATTATCATCATCATCAGGTTCTCGAGTGGGGACCACGTACCGGAAGGCGCAGGCGTAGGCCCCCCACAAGGTGGACTGATGACCTAGTAAAGGTCGCTGGAGTCCGCTAGATGCGGGTGGCGCAGGACCTCAGTGATATGCACATAACTATATTATATAGTTCTGTGGTGCTATGCGTGTCCACTGTCCAAATTATTGTGTATCTTTCCGAAATAGCGTTAGGTTAGGACAACTCAACTGTCATTTTCCCATACAAAATGTAATTTAGACCTACCTTACTTACGAAAAGTTACGCAACTGACCAGCAGGCCCCTATTTCACCAACTTGACAATTGTCACCTGACAATGACAATTCGCCATAGGTACATTGCCCTATCTGGAAGATAAGGTGGTCGCCAGATTACTTGTGGAACCAGCAATGTACGGATAATTGTCGTTGTCAGGTGACAATTGTCAAGTTGGTGAAATAGGGGCCAGCGGGGCTAGCACAACTGACGCCGCGCCGCGACGCGAGTCGAGAAAGATCTACCCTCCTTTTTCTAACTTGTACGGTGCGAGTGAGATAGGGGACGCTTAGTCGCGCGCGACGCTTCGCGCAGTCGCTACTGAGCGGCAAGTTGTGCTAGACGTACAGGTGACGACTCTTGTATGGGGTTGCTGGGGTTGCCTTGGCGCTGCTGCATTTGATGTTCGCTGCGTGGAGCACTGACGGCTTCCAAGCCGAGCTGCGTAAGCGTGTGGCGTCCTTGCAGCACCAACACCTCCTGAAGGTGGTCGCGAAACGGATGGGCAGACCTATCCTTTTTATATGTACCTATAGAAAACTCCCGTAAGTTTCAGATATTAAAATGTAATTAAACGGGTCGCTCACGTCTTTAAGTTATTCAACCTTAAAGACGCGGGAGACCCGTTTCATTAGATTTGAATAGTTCTATCCTTGCTCATTGGATGAGCGTGCATGAATAATTAAATAACTACAACTTAGAAAAGTTCAAAGTTCAATATCTCAAAAATGGCTGAACCGATTTTGACGAAACAAGGCTAAGTACACTCGGGTTAAAATTATCTAATACACAAAAACACCGCATTCAAATCGGTCTATCCGTTTGGGAGCTACGATACCATAAACAGATACACAGACATGTTAAACTTATAACACCCCTCTCTTTGCGTCGGGGGTTAGCAGTAATGTTTCCTAACCTAGGCAATTAACTGCCTTACTAACACGATTTTGTGATATCTAGGTAACTATATGGACATGGACATAGACAGCATTTATTGGTAATAAGGTAGGTGTTTACATATGTTGCCCGATGTCCGAAATAAACAAGTGCAAATTAAACTACACATGTAGTTTTGTGAAGTTTATCATTCGAAGGTTTAATTCCACTCGCTGTTCCATCGCTCGTAAAATATAAGTATCAGTACTGGGTTATTAACTGCCATTGATAATTTTAGTCACGATTTCCTTTGAATAGCTATTGATATAAATTTACAAAGCCGTGAGACACGATTTCCTTTGCTCATATGTAAATTCTCATTTGTACAAATTATCAGGCGAGGAGGAATGAAATATGGGTTACTTGAAATTAATGATGGCTAAGGTAATCAAAACCCCGTTTTTCCCCATTAACTTTTATACTGTTTTGAAAAAATTATGCCTCGCCGAGTTTTTTACGCCGGTCCTTCTCGAGGCAGAGGTTTTCTTTCCGAACCGGTGGTAGTTTGTCGACATTCATAGGTGCATGTAATATGCCTAAATTGAAGAATAAATCACTTTGACTTTGACTTTTGACTTTGAGAGAAAGACAAACTACCTGGCCTTCATATTAGCGCTACTGCATTCTGAATGAGCCAAGAATTCTAGATCTGCAACGCTAATAGTATGCGCGTTAGAAACTTTTCTTTGTGTTTGGGTCCTTACGTCAATTGTAGACATACTTATCAATAATTCATAACGTTTGAATGAACTCTGGGTAAGTATACTTTTAGATAAAACAATTTATAAGTCGAATCGTCGTCGAATTAGGGAGAGGGGTTCAGACGACTGCGTGGGGTCGTACCTGGTGAAAAGGTTGTCCGTCGCCATTCAACGTGGTAACGCGACGAGTGCGATGGGGTATCTTTGCGCCAGGGATGACTCGAGGGGGACTGTTCGACTAGGCTTAAGTTGGTCTTAAGTATATCTTTCCCACTCACGGGACATGACCTTTGGGAGGCGTGCGTGGGGCTAGGTACCTACAAAGTACCAACTGAGTCAACACGTAGAGGCCCTTTTGACAATTTAATTGAATGCAAGGAGTACACCGAGCGGATGCTGTCGCTGCCCGTGTCATGGGGACGCGCACAGAGACAGCACCCGCTGGTATAGGGACTATTACTGGCCCCGTAGCATGGTTGGCCGCGATAGGTGATAGGATAGAGCGTGCGTCACTGGCTGACACCGTTCGATAGAACGAGACGACGATCTTATCTTGTCACTTGTCGCGTGATAAGGCCAACCATGCTACGGCTCCTGGTTGATGGAATCTAAATAAAACGGGTTATTGGGTGAAAATGATGGAGTAGCTAGTGGATGGGCTATTGGATGAAACATCGGACGCCTGCCTAATAAAACTGTTTCACATTTTATCTCTGGCAGACGGTGACTCGCCAACTGCTAGATGGGCCCGTATTAATAGCGTCTTAAGTTCATTGTTATTGTTTGACATGAATTTAATGAAAATATCTTTGATAATGTAATAGAAAGCACAAATAAAAAAAATATTCCAAGTTAGTTTCCAGATGACCACGTCGTTGGAAAAGTAATCAATCGCCGAACCGATGCAAAAGAAATAATTGGAAAGGAAGTTATTAGAACCCGAGCACGTGCCGTCGCGATAGCGTCGATTATTTGCAAACATGGGTACAGTCGGTGAGAGAATCTTATTAGAGAGTAATAAAACTCACGTATTTATGTTGCTGACTGCCTTATTGAACGAGCGAGCGAAGCGAACGAAGTTCTCTGTTTCAGCTTTTGCAAAAATTATTTCGCATGTCTGGCGTCTGTCCAACTGTTCTCCTGTACATGTCGCATGTCTGAACCAATCCCCGTGAAATTTTGTGAGTGGGTTCAATAATTGGCTGCTTTCCTAAAGAATGATATTTAAATAGTCCATCAGTCAGATTATTAAAAAATATTGGACACGTATTTTTTTATTTGTCAATTAAACAAAAACTGATGATGATCCATGATTTATTTCATATTTGTAAAATACACGGTTCAAAAATTAGAGGGGGGGACATTATTTTAGTGACTTTCGGGGCAATTATCTCCGACTCTATTCACTGAATCAAAAAAATAGCTGAGAAACCTTATATTTATTTTAAAAGGCTTATCGATTGATGTGCCACACGTGGGCTTACAATGAAAAAAAAAATTATGACTTTCAGTTTTATGTATGGGGTGCACCCCTAAAAAAAATTTTTTTAGTCATTTTAATTACAAAACTTTGTAGCGGCTAAGAAAATACACCTATCCTTAAAATTTTATTCAAATACACCTTATAGTTTTCGAGTAAAATGCCTGTGACATACGGACAGACGGACATGACGAAACTATAAGGGTTCCGTTGTGCCATTTTGGCTACGGAACCCTAAAAACCACTATTCGACTAGGTTTTGTTCGTAAATCATGCTTTTACATTTGAGTGTATATTCAGTACTGAAATAGATTAGATATTGAAAAGTAATATGCAAAAACAAAAAGCTCATGTATTATAATTTGACTCGTGACTCAATCAGTATTTGGGTGGTTCTACTCAGGAGGGACGAAAATGAAGTGATTTATGGCACAACATTTTTTTAGCATCTAAGGTCAGAAAAGTAGCTTGACGTCTAGCTTAGGTCGTTATTTTACTGATCTCAAACGGGCCAGTCAAAAAAATTAAATATACCAAATTTATGACCATTTAAAAAAAATATGGGCCCAGGAGACTGAGGCTATGAACAGGATACTGAGTATTGATACAAAAAAAAACTTAAAACCGTTGTAAATATTGAAATAAAATTATGTTTTATTAATAAAAATAGTTTATTATAATACTGGCATAACAATAGTGTCTTCCATGGAACACTTTTATTGTAAGACCTTGACTCACAAGTAATCACAAAATGACACAAATTAGTATCCTTATTACAAAATTAGAAAATTTTAAAAATGAATCAAATAGTTTTTTTTTGTATTTTTTACACAACAAACATTGTCAAAGTTTGTAAAATAATTATTGAAAATTAAATCAACTTACATTTATTTACAAAACCTTTAAGGTTACATCAGTCTTCAATAGTTTCATTATTTGTAACTTAACAGTAATCTCACTATTCATTAACATCAACTACAGAGTTAAAAACTCAAAAATCTAAAACTTAAAAGTACTACTTAATCAGTCTCATCATTATAAGATTAGGAACTTTGCATAAAATTATGAAAAATAACAAGTTTTCTAAACTACTACAAAATGGCAACATTCAAATCAAATTTTTAGTATTTAAGTAAACAAAAATCAATCCTTTTAAAAAGAAAAACATCTCAATCTTCAGTCTAAAGACAGTATTCTTTGTAGTCAGAGTCCGACGAGCAATCTGGACATGTAAATGAGATAGAGTCACTTTTGATGCAACCAATTTGTGCCCACTGACGACATAAAATACACTGGACCCAATCGTTTCCCGTGGTATCTTCACTATATAAAGTACCACAGATAAGGCAACAACAATCATCCGATTCTTTGTCATTTGCCCTCTTCACTTTTCCAGCTTTCGATTCAGCTATCCTTTTTTTCTCTAATCTTTCTTCCTTAGTAATATTTTTTGGTTTTGCCATTTTGCCATTTTTCTGTAAAAGAATATAATGAAATGTATATACGGTTTTTTACATTGCCTACACATATATTACATTTTCTATCTAAAAATGTACTTATTTAATTTCAGATGAAAATGTAGAAAAAAATATTGTTTTTAATCAATAAATAATGAAGTTTTATTATATATATAAATCGGAGTTTTTGCTTCAGGTAATTCCCAGCTTATTAATTTATGATAACTATGATCAACTAATCAAATAATACGTAAATGTACTAATAATTAATATATCAATCATGATGAACTGGATTACTATTCGTGCGGATCCTTAATGACTCTCAGTCTCCTGATTCATCCTCAGTCTCCTGGCTATTATGTTTCCAGGAGACTGAGGACAGGATACTGAGATTATTTTATGTTTTTAGCCAATAACTACGTTAATGGAACATTAATATTGAAATTATGCAATTCTGTACTCTAATGTAACGAATTTACGACCTATGAATGCAAAAAAAGTATGCAGAAAACAATGGATTTTAAATAAATACGTACCAGGTTACTGTTAAGTTGACTGGCCGTAGCTCAACCTCACTCACACAACTTGCCGTAGCGACTAAGCCAACTGCGAGCCAAGACGGACGCGAGTGGTTGTTAGCTCTAACTTCACTTCGATCTTTCATTCAGACCGGACAGCAACGCGCTAGACGCGGTAATTCAAACAGATTTTAACGTGTTTTGATGTAGCAGGAGACTGAGGTAAAAACCGAGAGACAAAATATAATGCACTTTTTTTTAATAAGTTTCGCATTTACGGTGAAATTCGACAAACAGATTGAAATTACATATATTATAGATTTCTATTTTAGTGCAGATATACCGTACATACTCAAAATAAAGTTATGATGCAGCCTTTAAGCTTTCATTTCGTCCGAGAGACATGCCTGGAGACTGAGAATTTGGCACTTTAAAGTACGATTTTTGGAAGATATTATATTAAGGGATGAGCTAATTTTTAGTGTCATACTAGAAACCATTTAGTTGTACGGTTTCGATCGTTAATCAATATAATTTTCCTACAAAAACTATACAAAATAAGGTGAGCCGCGGAAAATTCCCTTGCGAGTAGAACCACCCATTTACGAGTAGAGATTTTGTAAATTAGCAGCCGGGAAACGCTAGTATGATCTAAACTCTCTAAATTTAATATTTTCGACGCTAACGACGCATATATATATCCGCACCACAGGTTCAACGCCAACGACTGATATATGCGTCAAGGAGCCCACCGCGATAGCAATTGACAACATTTAATTTTTTCATAGCGGTTCAAACTAAAAACCATTCAAAGATTTGGGCTTGCTGAGTAAATATAAAAAAGAATGGATTTTTATATTCGCTAGTTCTTGAGAAAACTGGAAAAATTATTTTGAAGAAGCCATTTAACCCTTTGACAGCTAAAGACGGCCACAGCCGCGCGTGCGCTTTGCGCATTTTCGTTAATTTTATGTAATAAATAGCATTACAAGTAACTTGACCCATTTTTTAAATAGTTCATTATACGTACATTAATTTTGACATGACAATATTTATAAATATATATCAGAAGTTTCATTTTATTCATTGTTTTGTTTTGCACCCTCGCTGTCAAAAGGTTAAAGGCTGAATGCGGATAAGCTGTGCTTATGCATCTTGTAAGAAAAAAAAATTTTGTGACATTGACAGTTATTTGACTCCTTCTATCTTGTCATTGTCAATGTCAAATGTTACTGTCACAGATACAGCATGCTATTTACCTACTTTTTAGGGTTCCGTAGCCAAAATGGCATGGCATTTTCGTATGACACCCAGACGATATTAATGAGAATGTCTAAGCCGATGTTACGTGTATGAGCACAAACAAAGTATTTTTATAACTGCGGTTGTATTCTGCAAGTCTTTTAGGGTTCTGGACCAAAAAGGTAAAAACGGAACCCTTATAGTTTCGTCATGTCCGTCTGTCCGTCTGTCCGTCTGTCCGTCTGTCCGTCTGTCCGTCTGTCCGTATGTCACAGGCATTTTACTCGAAAACTATAAAGTGTATTTGTATAAAATTTTGAGGATAGGTGTATTTTGTTAGCCGCTACATAGTTTTGTAATTAAAATGACAAAAAAAAATTTTTTTAGGGGTGCACTCCATACATAAAACTAAAAGTCAAAAAAAAAAAAATCATTGTGACCACCCGTGTGGCACATCAATCGATAGGCCTTTCAAAATAAATATAAGGTTTCTTAGCATTTTTTTTGATTAAGTGAATAGAGTCGGAGATAATCGCCCCGAAAGTCAATAAAATTCTGTCCCCCCCTCTAATTTTTGAACGGTACACCGTGAAATTAATGTATGTATGTGAATGAAATTAATAAGCCCTATGTCCATGAATTTTTCCATATTTTTAAAATACATTTTAAAAATATGGAAAAATTCATGGACATAGGGCTTATTAATTTCATTCACCGAAAATTGTTTTGAACAAGATCGGTTCAGAGGTTTTCGAGATATTGCTGAAAAACTGCCTTCCTCAAAGAAAAGGACGTAAGTGCCGTAAAATTTCTGTGACGATACGACCTTTTTAATAGGCACGGAACCCTTCGTTTTGCGTGGTCCGACACGCACTTGGCCGGTTTTTTTATTTAATTCAATAAATTGACCGCAGTACTAATCTTATTCATCCTTTAAATGTACTTATGCCCTTTTCGAACGTGGTAGTTTAAAACACCCAAACTAAGGGGGTTTAACTTAAAATAAAATTAAAGAAAAAATACGTGTCTTCTAAGTTTTCAAATACAATTAAATGCCTAAACAAACTTAAGGAGTCAGAAAAATTAAATGTTGTTAATTAGCAACCTTCTTGCATTGACATTTAAGGTTTAACTCCGCACTAAATGTCTTGTTGATATTGGCAGAGTGCAAAGCGGGTGGAGGGGGTAGCCTAAACGATCACAGCGCTCGCTACGGCTAAAATTGACATTTTTGTCGCTGACTTGAGCTGTCAAATCCATATTGCAGTAAACATTTTCTAATCGTTTTTGAGATAAAAATATGGTCCTGGTAAGATGTGTTGTTGTGAATTGTAATAACACCAAGAAGAATAGCGACTGTAAATTTTACCAATTTCCAAGACCATGGTGGAAACGAGACCAAAGAAACGGTTGGAAAATGATTTCGTGGTTGATGGCACGAAACCCCGTTTTAGTCACGAGTAGGCTCATTTCTCACTGAAAACAACAATTTTGATATTATTGGCAATAATGTTACTGACTACCATTGTCCAAAATTGTGTAATATAGTAAAATAACACAAGATTTCATTAATATTTTTCACAATATTTACTTACTTCTTGTTTGACAGCGGTGACAATATTGTCCATAATGGCCGCCTGTCACGTGGCGCTGTCGTCGCGCTCGGTCCCAATGGCGTGTGGTTGACAACTTGTATCTGTGACAGAGCGTTGCAAAAGTTTAAATACTTACGTTATGCAGAAATATGTTTCGAAAAAAAACCGCTCAACGTTTCACAGCTAATCCAACTCCGCATACCAAAACATCCACTGTTCGCATTTTCACGGTGAAATATGTTTTCATTTTAGTTTTCATAACAGCTGAGAATTCCGTTATGAAAGAGTGTTATTATTTTCGTATGACACCCAGACGATATTAATGAGAATGTCTAAGCCGATGTTACGTGTATGAGCACAAACAAAGTATCTTTATAACTGCGGTTGTATTCTGCAAGTCTTTTAGGGTTCTGGACCAAAAAGGTAAAAACGGAACCCTTATAGTTTCATCATGTCCGTCTGTCCGTCTGTCTGTCTGTCCGTCTGTCCGTCTGTCCGTCTGTCCGTATGTCACAGGCATTTTACTCGAAAACTATAAAGGTGTATTTGAATAAAATTTTAGGATAGGTGTATTTTGTTAGCCGCTACATAGTTTTGTAATTAAAATGACAAAAAAAATTTTTTTTAGGGGTGCACTCCATACATAAAACTAAGTCAAAAAAAAAACATTGTGACCCCCAGTGTGGCACATCAATCGATAGGCCTTTCAAAATAAATATAAGGTTTCTTAGCATTTTTTTTGATTAAGTGAATAGAGTCGGAGATAATCGCCCCGAAAGTCACTAAAATTCTGTCCCCCCCCCTCTAATAAATATACGGTGTATTTTAAAAATATGGAAAAATTCATGGACATAGGGCTTATTAATTTCATTCCCCGAAAATTGTTTTGAACAAGATCGGTTCAGAGGTTTTCGAGATATTGCTGAAAAACTGCCTTCCTCAAAGAAAAGGACGTAAGTGCCGTAAAATTTCTGTGACGATACGACCTTTTTAATAGGCACGGAACCCTTCGGTTTGCGTGGTCCGACACGCACTTGACCGGTTTATTTTTATTTTATTTGTGGATGAAAAGGGGCTTGTCGCCAAGCGAACATACCGCCCCATAAAAGCAACTAAATATCTACAGAAAAGAGAAACTTATATTCTAGATTTTAAAGCTACTTCCGTTAAATTATACAGAATCTCGGCTTCATCCGATATAGGTAGAGACAGAATGCTGTTAACGTATCCAGTGTCTAACAGTTTCCTGTCCAACCAAGCTGCTCTCAAAGCCTCGCTCCGGATACACTCCACGAGTTACATATACAAAATCTTCAACGGTTCCACACTCATTACAATTTGGGGAGGGGACTTTTCTCGGGTTGAATGTGGCCGGAACGTAACCTGAGCGCAGTTTTTAATCGATTAGGGGCCAGGTCAATTTATGGATAGTAAGATACCTGTGGCTGGATAGTTCTAAACCAAATACCTTTCTCTCTAGAACGTAAATCAAAATACTCTTGCCTCTTGCTTTCGTGTATGATTTTAATTAGTTTAATCGTTTGCGAATTCGTATTATATCTCTTTGCGTAAGATACAGGATAATCCTAGTTCAGGCGCATTTAATCAATTCACCTAACATGTAACAGTGCAAGCACAATGTACAATTAGCAATAAGGTTTTTTTTCAATAAATTATTCTTATTCTTATTCTACTAAACATTGTTTTTTTACAATTTTGACGAAATCCGAGTGCAACGGTAAAACCAGTCAATGGAACCCCGTCCGCGACAGCCTGACGCTGCACATCTTAATGATAGCTTGTCATATGATGTTTAAGATCATGAGGATTGCATGCATGGAGGCGGGGAAACTTGCAGGCAGAGAAGTTTTGTTACGAGAAGTTACATATTTTGAGCTGCTTAACAGAAGACCGGAGCCGTAATAACACCATTACTTGCTTTGTGGGTTGTGTTGTTTTTATGTAGAGCTCACCTTTTACTGGATATTCATAGTTTAACTATTAAAAACCATAATTAGTTGACACCTAAATGGCTCAACGATTAAAGTCCGTGACTGTACCTTTAAAGTGTGCACAGAATCCTGAAGACTGAAAGACCTGCGCTCGCGAATGGGCCAGTTTAGTTGACGACTGATGGCGGATATGTGGTCATATTTTGTAGTGTAAGACGATATTACTTGCCAAATTACATAGTTCTAGGTCAACGGAGGGTACCCTATAAATCTAGATTCCCTTGAGAGTGTCGCAATATACGTGTTTTCACCACATTTCATTTTGTATCATTTTTTAAGTTAATTTAGAAGTTTTTCTCACAGCTTCAAGGGACTGTAGACTTGAGTATATGGTTTTAATTTCAATTCGTTACTTCCAGCACGCGTTCCCGTGATATAGGGGCTTGACAGACAGACAGACAGACAACCGAGTGATCCTACAAGGGTTCCGTTTTTTTCCTTTTGAGGTACGGAACCCTAAAAAAGATGCCTGGAGGACTCCAAGACACATTAAACGAATTGTTTAAAGGTAGAAGACAGGGAAAAGCACTTAGGGTCTCCGGACATCTTAGACGGACCAACGAACAATGGGTCAATTTAAGGCATTTTGCTAAGCTTCTCAGAAAAGCTGGGGCGGTTAGAGTAGCTTTGCTCCCTTTTTCACACAAAAAAGACAAAACGGTTGTTGACTTGCAAAAGAGGTATAAAGCCAATTGCATAACTTTTTGAACGAGCGCGTAGGACAACTCAACTGTCATTTTGCCCATAGAAGAAATGACGTTTAGATCTACCTAACGTACGGACAAAATGTTACACAATGAACCAGCAGGACAGTAACTATGCATGAGAAAATATTAGCTACTAGCGTCCGCCCGCGACTTCGTGTGCGTAGACCCGGGATAAAAACTATCCTATATTTTAATCCAGACTATAAACTATCTTCGTGCAAAATTTTATCCAAATCGGTTGAGTGGTTTAAGCGTGATTGAGTAACAAACATCCAAATATCTAAACATCCAAACTTTCGCATTTATAATTATTAGTAAGATTAGTAGGATATAGTAGGATATCAGTAGGATATAGTAGGATGTCATAGACAGATGAAGAAAGGTAGGGATAAATTCGTGACAATGACAAGTATCGTGGCGCTAAATTCGACATTGTATTACAACAGTTTATGACATCGTCTATTTGACATGGTCTTGAATTCTTGATTATTACGTTTTAATACCTAATTCTTTGTAACTGGTGACCGAAGAGCTGGCGGCTTTCTCGCGCAACGCATCAGCATTGCAATCGTCAGCATCCTCGGTACAATGCCTCGATGGCCTTTTTAGGGTTCCGTAGCCAAAATGGCAAAAACGGAACCCTTATAGTTTCGTCATGTCCGTCTGTCCGTATGTCACAGGCATTTTACTCGAAAACTATAAGGTGTATTTGAATAAAATTTTGAGGATAGGTGTATTTTGTTAGCCGCTACATAGTTTTGTAATCAAAATGACAAAAAAAATTTTTTTAGGGGTGCACTCCATACATAAAACAAAAAGTCAAAAAATTTTTTTTCATTGTGACCCCCCGTGTGGCACATCAATCGATAGGCCTTTCAAAATAAATATAAGGTTTCTTAACATTTTTTTTGATTAAGTAAATAGGGTCGGAGATAATCGCCCCGAAAGTCACTAAAATTCTGTCCCCCCCCCTCTAATTTTTGAACGGTGTATTTTAAAAATATGAAAAAAATCATGGACACAGCGCTTATTAAGTTCATTCACCGAAAATTGTTTTGAACAAGATCGGATGAAAGGTTTCCGAGATATTGCTGAAAAACTGCCTTCCTCAAAGAAAAGGACGTAAGTGCCGTAAGATTTCTATGACGATACGACCTTTTTAATAGGCACGGAACCCTTCGTTTTGCGTGGTCCGACACGCACTTGGCCGGTTTTTTAGATTTAACTTAGTTTAAATGTAATATAGTTAATGTTAATCATCATCTTGTATTTACCCTATTCTTTCTTGTTTCTATGACTTTGCACTTCCAATAGCAATACATACCTACCCAAGTCAAATGTCACTCGAAATATGGCAAAATTAGCCATATGGCTGCCCATGTCTTTAGCTGTCATTGAAACGTGATGAACGGCTGCTATTGTGTTTGAAGACTTTGAAGTCACACACAAATAAATGTGATAAAGGTTCTTTATTGCTTCGTATTCATTCTCTTTGTAATCCGTGATCGTATACAGTGACAGTTTCAAAGGAATAAAAACGAATGATAAATCATAATTTGTAAGAATTCGCTGCGCAAATAATTTTTTGACCCATAGGTGTGTTTCTTGCAACCATTTTGTGTGCATTAAATAGGTTAACACTAGGGCATGCAATCCCGGGATTTATTACTACTACAATACCGGGATCCCGGTATTGTACTAGTAATATAACTTAAATACCTCTATATATAAACATACATACACAATCATACATATATTTATACAAATAACACAAATACAAATACATGATAAATAAACAGAATACTGTGGAATCATTTATAATTCATTTTTTTAAAGCCTTCTTAAATTGCATAAAATTATTATAAATTATACACATTAAATATGCGTTTTTGGCAACCAATGAAAGTTTTGTTGCTGAACAATTAGCTTGTTGCGGTATTAAAAGCGTATCGTATGGGATTGCAATATATTTATTTAACATTCTGAAATAGATAGCTATGTTTATATACAAACAAGGATGGCCCGAAGATATAAATACAAGGAAGTGATGAAATGTAGCCTAAATTAAGGCCTGCAAGAATCCAGAGAATGAAGTGGCCATATTGGGGCGGCCGGCCCCTCTGCGGTTCGCATGCCGTTGCCGAGTAAAGGGACCACATCCGCGTGGCCCCCTTGTTCAATCAACCACTACTTAGGTAGTTATAGGTAATAGGGTCTGGAGGACTTATGTTAAGGCTGGTTTCCACTTTGATTAGTGCGAGTGTAGGTTATTAGTGCAGGTGATTAGTGACTAGGTGTGGACAGCGACTGATTAGTGCAAGTGATTAGTTGGCTGTGTAGTAACGTGAATATAAGCGAGTTCTATTTTTTTGCGAGCGGCCACGTCCCGCGCGCCCTCCCTTCCCCCTCACTGGCAGCGTGCCTGCACTCGCACTACACACCTGCACTCGCACTAATCACCTGCACTCGCACTAATCACCAGCACTCTCAGTGAATTGGACACTGCTCGCACTACACACCTGCACTCGCACTAACCACCTGCACTCGCAGTGAATTGGACACTACTCGCACTACACACCTGCACTCGCACTAATCACCTGCACTCGCACTAATCACCTGCACTCGCACTAATCACGTGCACTCGCACTAATCACGTGCACTCGCACTAATCAAAGTGGAAAGGAAACCAGCCTTTATGACGGTCAAAGCATACACGCTACTCTAAGTATCCCGTTTAAGTTTCTCACAATCTATCGGATGTCTTATCCGTAGCGCTGACGATATCTGATAAATGGCTGGATTGCAAAAAAATTGTACAGTCAGCATCATAAACATGTATACACTTTTCGACCTTATGTCTAAGTAATAAGGTCATAGAATGTATACATGTTTATGATGCCGACTGTACATAGGTAAGAGCCGTAATCTAATCTATGCTTTAACTTTTTTTCCATTGTGTAACGAAAGTTACCCATATAAAATGTATGGCTAATTGCCGTTCATTTCATTCGCTTGTCCTTATCCCATTTACTTGGGGTCGGCGCAGCATGTTTTTTTCTTCCATACCTCTCTATCGCCCGTCAGCTCATCACACACTTCCTTCACTTAGTCTCTCACGCAGTCCATCCACCTTTTCCTTGGTCTACCTCTTCTCTTGCAACCCTCAACATTCATACTTAATGCCCTTCTAGCAACATTACTATCATCCCTCCGCATAACATGTCCATACCACCGTAGGCGATTCGCTCTCAGCTTTTCAGTTATGGGTGCTACTTTCAGGCTTCCTCTTATATACTCATTCCTTATTCGATCCATTCTCGTCACGCCACACATCCATCTCAACATTCTCATCTCTGTAACATGCAATCTCGTTTCATCCGTCATCTTTGTGGCCCAACATTCTGATCCATGCATGACGACAGGTCTTATAATGGTCTTGTAAATTTTGCCCTTCAGTCGGCCGTTGCCGTCACACAATGGAAAAAAGTTAAAGCGTAGATTATTTATTTTATTTATTTAAAAAAAACAACTTAACAGTAAGTATGCATTTTCTGTTTCGCCAAACTGAGGGCAGTTTGTCGGCGAATGTGCGCTCCTTTCTAACATTTCAACATCATCATCATCATTAGATTAAGGCTCTTAAAAAATTGTATATAGTTATATCCAATTTTTTTGCAATCCACCCAAATAAAAATAATTTAGGGGACCTCAGAGCCGGCCCTTCCCTCGCGCAGAGAATTTCTCGAGCTATACAAAGAGGTAACGCGGCCAGCGTATTGGGGACCATGCCGCAGGCAGACCTTTTGGATGGTATATTCTTTTCATAGTTGGGTTGTTTTTATGTTGTTTTCTTTCTTTATATTTTTTTTTCTATGCTTATGTTTGTTTATATAATATTAATAACATCATATAATATTAAAACCATTCTGGAAAAAAACCGGTCAAGTGCGAGTCTGACTCGCGCACCGAGGGTTCCGTACGAAATATCATACAACACACCCGTCTTGCCCTACCCATTAATTTTGGAAAAATCTTAACAACGCATAGTGTAGTTAAGTCATGAGTACCTACAGCGCCATTTATCGGTGCATTTTGTTACTAACTTGCGCGACCAAGGAACTCGGTATGTTGTATTCACGTACCACCGTAGAACCCTGTCGCAATTGACAGGCCGCCGTCACTCAAACTCGAATGGTATGGCACCTTATTGCGATAGGGTTCTACGGTGGTACGTTAATACATTTCCCTGTATGTTGGTTTTTCAGCGATAATTCTTTATCAAGTTAATTAATTTCGTTAATTCTTTTATTATTTGCTAGAAGGTACTTTCAGAACACTTTCATAGGAATTTGAAGGAAAAAAATTAAACACAGAAGTATTAAATTACAAACAAAATTAACATATGATTTTTGAAGAATAAAAAAAAACTACGCTAGATAGAGATATCGTTATACTTTTCCGGTAATATTCACGTTAATATCAATAATATATATTATTTTCAAATTTTTCGCTTGGTTAACTTCGGAGATAAGGGGGGGGAATGGTATTTTTTTCAACATTTTTCTTTATAAATCAAAATTTTACCATTGTAGAAAAAAAAAGAAAAACTGTTTTAGAATGTACAATTCAAGACCTTTCATATGATACCCCACTTGGCCTACTAACTAGACTTTGAATTTTTGCCCCCCCTCTTATCCGCCCTTTTTTATACAAATTAAAAGTATATATTAAAAAAAATCATTTTCCATACACGAGGATTAGCTTTATTTACAACTATTCTAAATTTCAAACCGATAGCATTAGTAGTTCCTGAGATATTTGACTTTGTGACAGACAGACAGACGGACGGAGTCGCACCATAAGGGTTCCGTTTTTACCTTTTTGGTCCGGAACCCTAAAAACATAGCACTGTTGACAAACGTGCTAAGCTGAGTTTCCAAACAAGTGACAATTAGCTTGCATCATCATCATCATCATCATCATCATCAGCCTATATACGTCCCACAGCTGGGCACAGGCCTCCATTAGCATGCATGCGAGATGCCAAATATATGAAAATGTTGGATAGGCAAGTACACTTACCCCAATTCCCCTGACAACTCAGTGCAAACAAGCCATATCTCCAAGAATAGAATAGAATAGAAAAACTTTAGTTCTCAAATCGCAGTAAGTAGGTACATTTTTATATTTACACTTAGAAACTAATATGAGTATTAAAACTAAGAATAGATGCGAAATTGGAGCCCATTTAACATAATGGCGATCCACAGAAGGCGAAACGACGCTGGCATTATGTATGTGAATTGTGGATTACAGAACAGCACGTCACATAATCGCAATTACGCTATTTAAAGGGTTTTATTTGTGCTTACCAAATTTCATTTAAATCGGTTTAGCGGCGTGAAGAGGTAACAGACAGACAGAAGCCCTTTCGCATTTATAATATTAGTATAGATATGAATATGGATGGATTGGTGTAGGTATGGTATATCAAGTATCTAACCGCCGTGAATCCTCTTATATCTACACGTCCTGTATGTAAACAGGTATAGCTTACACATGCTCGGTCCACAGTCCAGCACGCAGCTATGCAGGTTAATTGGCAACTGCAGATTAGGGCCGATAAGGCCCACGTCCGGCGCTTCTCACTCATCGGACATCATAACCTATGGCCAACTACATGGTGTAAGTGTCACGGCAACAATCTCTTAATAGCTATAAGAGATATTAATAGGAACCTTAAAACTGGTATAGAGAGTATATTATACAACCGTATGCTTTGGTTGGCAGCATTCGGGAAGCTACGGCACATCTTTTCGTCCAATATTCCGCAGTGTCTCAAGACGAGAGTCTTTGACCAGTGTGTGTTGCCAGTGATGACATATGGCACGGAAACGTGGTCGCTTACTATGGGCCTCATAAGAAGGCTCAAAGTCACCCAAAGGGCAATGGAGAGGGCTATGCTGGGAGTATCTCTGCGTGATCGCATCAGAAATGAGGCTATCCGCAGCAGAGCCAAGGTGACCGATATAGCCCTCCGAATCGCTTAACTTAAGTGGCAGTGGGCGGGGCACATTGCACGTAGAACCGATGGCCGTTGGGGCGGAAAGGTTCTTGAGTGGCGACCACGTACCGGAAGGCGCAGCGTGGGTAGGCCCCCCACAGGACTGATGACCTGGTAAAGGTCGCTGGAGTCCGCTGGATGCGGGTGGCGCAGGACCGGTCATTGTGGCACTCTTTGGGGGAGGCCTATGTTCAGCAGTGGACGTCCTTGGGCTGATATGATGATGATGATGATGATGATGCTTTGGTCTCTTTTTTATGAGTGAGCTGTTGGTTTTTAAGGCGGGAAACAAGGCTCTTACCTCTATCCCGGAGATACAACTGTGGGGCTACTCTTACCAGAGTGTCGCGGCTTAAGTACCACGGGCACTGGGTCACCGATAACCTCCAGGATGACGCGGATATCGAGAGGGAACGCAGGGCTTTGGCGGTTAGATGTAACATGCTGTCACGTAAGTTTGCACGCTGTAATGGGAATGTTAAAAATACCCTTTTCAAGGCTTTTTGTCAGTCCTTTTACACGTGCAGCCTATGGACGAACTACACTAAAAAGTCGCTCAATGCCCTGCGTGTCCAATACAACAACGGCTTCAGAGGGTTGTTGGGAGTGTCACGGCACTGCAGCGCATCTGAGATGTTCGCAGAGGCACGAGTCGATGGTTTCAGTGCCATTATCAGAAACAGAACCGCATCCCTAATGCGTCGTGTGCGTGATAGTTCTATCATGTTCAATTTTTTTTCTTGTTTTTTGTTCTATGTGTGTGTCTTGACGTATACAATTTTTGCATGGTATCAATTTTTATAAGGCAAAATTAAGCTCTGAATCTGAATACAAAATTATGTAACCTATAAGAAGAGGAACACAGGCTTTTTTTGCCTACCGAGATTGTAGACAAAATGTATCTTATACATTTTTTTTTACAAATGTTTTTTTAATTACCAGTTATTAGCAGCTGGTCGATTATGTTATGTAACGCATTGTATACGCGTCAGGTAAATCTAAATAAATATATAAATATCGCGGGACAATTCACACCAATTGATCGAGTCCCAAACTAGGCGAAGCCTGTACTATGGGTACTAGACAACGGATAAACATACTTATATAGATAAATACATACTTAAATAGATATTAAACATCCAAGACTCGAGAACAAACATTCGTATTCATCATACAAATATCATTAAATGTCATTTGTATGGGAAAATTACAGTTGAATTGTCCTAGCTCGTTCGAAAACGTGTCTTCACCCCCGTTATAGCCCGTTAAACTTCCCAAAGTATTCCATACCCACGACTCATAAATTGTACAAGTTATAGAGTCTATAGATATCATGTACCCACCATTAAGGACTATAGTGACATTCAAGTAGTACGTCGACGCCAAAAATACGTTTACACTTTTGCACCTTATTCCATTGCAATAAGGCGAATAGTGTAAACTTATTTTTGGCGTCGACCGTACACGCGGTACCCCAGTCAAAGCCGTCGGGCTGTCAGTATTCATCGGCGTAATTGCGTCTCAAAGCCAGCCGCTTCAATTTAACAGGTAGACGGTTTTTTACAACCCAAGTGAAGAAAGACGCTTTTTGTACCACTCTAAATAGATTCAAGAAACGCTTCACAAGCGAAAGATAAGATTTCGGTTGTGAAGTAGATAATTAAGGTTTCATTAAGTTTCGCCGATGGAGAAGTTTTTGCGTGTCTAGTTTGGACGACGATCGTTAACGGAAACGATGTGTACTTATTGTTGTTTTGTTATTATTTTCGCCCAATTACGTGTAAGTCTGAGTAATATTACTTAGTAACTATTATAATTAAAAATAAATACGTACAGTCAAGTGAGTCAAGAGTACAGTCGCCATCAGATATATCAGAGCGGCGAAAGCGCTCACAAATATCTGAACACGTCTCTAATGCCTCGACAATAGAGACGTGTTCAGATATTTGTGAGCGCTTTCGCCGCTCCGATATATCTGATGGTGACTGTACCTATTAAATTCATCTACATATATATAAAACTCTTGCGTTACTGGTCATTGACACACAGCGCACAGCCTAAACCGCTAAAGATATAGGCATGAAATTTGGAACATATATTTTTTACAGTACGTGGACGGATTTTTCGAAATACAACCCTTAAGGGGGTGAAATAGGGGTTGAACCATTGTATAGAAATCGTTCATTTGGAAATGTATAGACTTGAAACTTTGTATCAAGGTTCCTTACTAAAAAGCAAAACAAATGATTTAGCGTTACTATAAAAATTCATCCCTTAAGGGGGTTGAAAAATAGTTGAAAGTTTGTATGGGAAATATGTCGTTTTTAAAGTTAGACGTTTAAAACTTCGGTCACTAGCTCCTAATGTACAGTCAAAAACATTGATAAGGGCATTTTTTCAATTCATCCTCCTCATTGAAGATGTTAGGATGGGGGTTGAAAGTTCATATAAGTAATGTGTGATTTTCAATGATAGACTGAGGCTAGAAACATGAAAGCAGAACAGCAGGTTTCTTTTATAATATGTAGATCTATCCAGAAATATATTTAATATATAACTTCTTGTCCGTGTAGTAATCAGTGACCACATTTATAACACGAAAAACAGATGATTAAACAAACAATGACGTAACCGATTTCAATGTAAGTCGTCGGTTGAGTGCCCACCTACTGACGGTAGCTCATCGAAACCAAAGTAAACATGAAAGACGATAATTTCACAAATAAATAAGTACCTACACGTATGACGACATACGCGTAGGTAGAACTTGAGTTATTCGTAACATTACTAACATCACATTATATTTTGTTGACAACGATTATGCAGAGGAAACATCTTGAATCAAGAAATAAATTAGGAAGGCCGACAATATGTTTCATGGAATATCAACTTACTTTATATATCAACTTGAGTTAAGATGATTCTTTAAACTAAGATTTTTTTTTGAGTAACTACATTTCGATGCTAGTGCGGAAAATATGTCATTACGCCACGAGTACCGTAGACTCGGGACGAGTGTAGAATGACATTTCCACACGTGTATCGAACGACATTTTTTAATACAGTAGCGAAAAAATAAGAAAAACAACAAGTAAGGAATTCGAAAATTTAAACTTATTATTAAATAATAATAAATATAAATAATAAATATCGTGGGACAATTCACATCAATTGATCTAGTCCCAAACTAGGCAAAGCCTGTACTATGTTACTTAGACAACGGATAAACATACTTAAATAGATATTAAACATCCAAGACTCGAGAACAAACATTCGTATTCATCAAACAAATATCTGCCCCGACCGGGGATCGAACCCGGGACCTCTAGCTTCATAGTCAGGTTCTCTAACCACTAGGCTAGGTCGTCAATTAATTCTGAGGTATGAGGATCGATAGTATCAACGATTCTGAGTAAGAAAAACCCAAAAACATCGAAATCTGAGAAAAAAGTTCATGTACAGTTTTTTATGAAAAATGCTCAGGTTCCTTGATTATCCTCATAATGGCACCTTCATTACATACGTACCATTAAATACGGTAAAAATTCTATAGTAAGTATACAATACAAAGAGCCCATTGTCTAAACGCCCAGCGCCGCATGGAAGATTTTAATTATTTCTTTGATAAAAGAATTTCGAGTGGTTTCGTGAGTCACAAGCGTTTTTTATCGTGAGAAGAAATGTTATTCATATTACAACGTATTTTTCTCAAACTTGCAATGAAATGTTGACATGACTTGCTTCAAATTAGGTCCGGAAATATTGTATCCGGTGCGATATCAGTGAAGATAGAGGAATTTCATACAGCCGGCTGGCGTCCACTTAGGCTCACCGAGGCGAGTCGAATCGAATCGAAATATGTATGAACTATGAAAGTAGGTACGTCCATTGATTCGGCGCGCCGCGCCTCTGCGTCAATCGACGCACTTTCATGTTAATGTATGAAGGCGAATTATTTTCGATTCGATTCGACGCGCCTCGGCGAGCCTAGTGGACACCTATCCCTGTAAAGCAACCTTATTTTGTTCTAAAACGTCAAATTGTGACACAACGTCTTGGCATTCACCCATCCACTGAAGAACCTTTTATTGAAAAAGTCACTTTACTCCGTCAATGAATATAGGTATCTACTGAAATAACATTGTACAGCCGAGGAAATTGAATGTTTATCACTTTTGGACCTTAATACCATTACATAGAGTCCAAAAGTGATAAACATACAATTTACTCGACCGTACAATAGATATTTTCAATTATATAGTTTATTTTTCTACTTTATTTCATTTTTATTATTTATATATTAGTTATTCATTAGTTCTAAGATTATTGACATTATTTTATGTAAAAGTTCTTATGTTATTTGATAGGTACTCTCTAGTACCTTATAATATTGTAAATTATTGACATGTTGTATTTCTCTTGACATTGTGTATTGACACAGGAATATCCTGTTTTTTGTTTTGTATATTGCATCTGACTTGACATTTTTTTTAATGTTATTTTCATTTTAATTGATGGTATTCAAATGTATTGTGTATATCTCACACATTATTATAATCATCAATGTTATTATTGCATACCTCGACGATCTGTACGATAAGTAATATAATGTAAGTCAAAATGTTCTATGAACGAATGAAATAAATAAACTAAACATCAAAAATTTACTACTTTTTATTTTTATTTCCTTCCAATTTGAGAAAAGCACTATACAAATCTCGGCGAGAAACGGCGTTGCTATAACCGCGTATCCCTATCTACTTGGCCTGCAACCCTTCGTTTCCCGGCCTCTATAGTAATGTTAAAACTCAAACTGTTAATCAAACTCAAGTGGACTTGGCCAGGAAATCTTACGATAGGGACGAATGCCGTTGCCTACTCGAGGAGAGGTCAGTTCAGTAATGGGCGGGCGATTATAGACCGAAAATAATGATGACTATGAAATTACTAATAGTACAGTCAGCATCAAAAGTAGCTACGCAAACGAGGACGTCAGAAGTCTTTATTAAAAGGGAATAACAGCTTTTGACGCCTTCGATTGCGTAGTTACTTTTGATGCTGACTGTACATACAGGAGTGGAGTCGGGCTGGATCAAAAAACTCTGGAAATCCAGCAGGAAGCAACTCAGAATTATATCTGGGGTGTTCACAGGTCACTTCGGCGTCAAGGATCTCTCGGATCGGAAATATCTATCGGACAGTGTAGACTGTAGAATGTGTGGCGAGGAGGACAGACTATGGAACACTTACTGTGCGAATGTCATGCCCTTGCCAGACAAAGAATGAATCACTTTGGCTATCCGCAACCAAAGGAATTCAAGGTGCTCCCGCTGAGCTGCATCATCCGTTTTGTGGAAATGATGGAGCGAGCTCGGGAGTAGCTATAAAGTGGAGGGCAAATGCACAAAAGATCCCACTGGATCGAAGTGTATCCGAAAGGGCCCTCATCTAGATAAGATAAGATAATAGTTCATTGCTACAAGGGCTGGGAAGGCAGGGCTTGCCTGCCAAGCGTGATAGAGGATAGTAACACGAGGTAGGAAATCCCTAGTTCGGGCCGAGGTAACTATGGTAGTGAAACAAGTAATATTCTAAAATTCAGTAACGAAACTGCTGGTGACCCGTGCCGCGAACATAAAGTCTACATTTCCGAGCATGTTTGAGAAAAATGTATTTGTCAAATAATGATAAAACTAAGTCGTCGCCTTAAGTACCTATATTTGTATATTTTTAGGGTTTCGTACCTCAAAAGGAAAAAAAAACGGAACCCATATAGGATCACTCGTGCGATTGAGTTGAAATTTGGTACACATATGTAAATTGGTGACCCAAAGAGGGACGCGTAATGTAAATTAATGAATTCTGAACAAGGGGGCTACTTTTGGGGGGTAAACTGGAAAATTAAAAAAAAAAGTTTCGCAAACAGATTGTGTGACATATCAAATGAAAGAGGTTGTTGTAAGCATCTCAGATATATATTTTTTATAATTTTAGCAAAAACGGATTTTAAGTAATTTAGGAAAAAGGACGAATTTTGACCATTCCCCCCTTATCTCCAAAACTAGGCTTAAAATCCTGAAAAAATATGGAAAATAGTTCCTTGCCTAAAGATTACAGGAAAACCTATAAGAAGTTTGAGTATTCAAAGTAACGGGAAAATTCTCAATGTTTTACGGAACCCTCACCACGCGAGTTGAACTCGCACTTGTCCGGTTTTTTTGTGTTTCCCACCGCCTTATCTCACTTCGTGTACATTTTTTGCGTCACTTAGCGAGAAATCATTAATTTGCAGACTGTGTCTAATTACTGTTTGATACCGCCGACTTTTTCTTTGAAAGGCGGTTTATAATATATATTACGCAGCAATGCTCTGTGAATGCTACTTCTTAACTTTGGTATTGTTATTCTCACTACGGTTGGTAATTACTTTATTAAGTGCTAGCTTCCGCCCGCGACTTCGTCTGTGTGGACTTGGGATAAAAACTATCCTATATTTTAATCCAGGCTATAAACTATCTTCGTGCAAAATTTCATCCAAATCGGTTGAGCCGTTTAAGCGTGATTGAGTAACAAACATCCAAACATCTAATAAACATACAAACATTCAAACTTTCGCAAGTATAAGTAGTAGGATAGGATTTATCGTTGGTTTTGACGCTTCGAGGCAATGGTGTAATATAAAAAAGAGGTAGATATGTTGTCTATACGAAATTCCGTGTTTAAAAATGGCCACCAAATCTGACAGCTAACGTTTCCATTGACGACTCGAAACTGAGGCAAGTTGTGCCAATTCACTCAATTTTAGTGTGTCATTTTTCTAACGCGTATTAACATCTACCTCATTTTAGGGTTCCGTATCCCAAAAGGAAAAAACGGAACCCTTATAGGATCACTCGATTGTCTATCTGTCCGACCGTCACAGCCGATTTGCTCCGAAACTACTGGACCGATTGAGTTGAAATTTGGTACACATATGTAAATTGGTGACCCAAAGATGGACGCGTAAAGTAAATTAATTAATTCTGAACAAGGGGGCCACTTTTGGGGGGTAAACTGGAAAATAAAAAAAGAAGTTTCGCAAACTGTATTGTCTGACATATCAAATGAAAGGGTTTGTTGTAATTGTAAGCATTTCAGATATTTTTTTTTATAATTTTAGCAAAAACAGATTTGAAGTAATTTAGGAAAAAAAAAAGAAAATTGACCATTCTCCCCTTATCTTCGAAACTAATCGGCTTAAAATTCTGAAAAAAATATGGAAAATAGTTCCTTCCCTACAGATTACAGGAAAACCTATAAGAAGTTTGAGTATTCAAAGGAACGGGAAAATTCTCAATATTTTACGGAACCCTCACCACGCGAGTTGAACTCGCACTTGTCCGGTTTTTTATATTACATCAATGCTTAGAGGCATAACAACGACATTTGTAAAAAAAGTAACTTTTAAGTTACATCTACTTAATATTTATTGAGACAATCTCTCTTAAATTTAGTAACATAAAAGTATTTACATACATTTGATGTTTTTATAATCTAACGAACGGTGTTAAAGCTATATTTATATCACTGATGTTTTTGTAAAAGTATGGCATAGTTTTAATAGAAAATGAGCATTTAAAGTAGTCAGTATAGAGATGATATAACAATAGAACAATATACAATGGAACTGCTCAAACAAGCTACTGTAACAACCACTCTTAAATTCTATTCTTCCCCAGAATTCATATATTATTCATAACGTTATTTTATTTTATTGATTGGCACACAATATTTATGGATTTGGCAGATTTAGAGGTATGCAGGGCTTTAAATAATAAAATCAAAGAGACGAAATAAAATAAACCAGCTAGAATTACCAACTTCAACATTAGCAATGTTTTGAAATGGTCCGTATTACCGATGCATACGAATAGCAAATAGAATACCAGAAAAAATAAAAAAACGAAACCAAAGATGAATTATTCAAACGAAAACTTAAAGATCTATTAATCAAAAGGTGAATTTTTAAATGATCTGTCACAGCCGATTTGCTCAGAAACTACGGGACCGATTGAGTTGAAATTTGGTACACATATGTAAATTGGTGACCCAAAAATGGACGCGTAAAGTAAATTAATGAATTCTGAACAAAGGCCATTTTTGGGGGGTAAACTGGAAAATTAAAAAAAAAAACGCAAACTGTATAGTGCGATGCGATATATCAAATGAAAGGGGTTGTTGTAAGCATCTCAGATATATTTTTATTATAATTTTAGCAAAAACAGATTTGAAGTTATTTAGGAAAAAAGACGAATTTGGACCATCCCCCTCCCCCCTTATCTCCGAAACTACTAGGCTTAAAATTCTGAAATAAATATGGAAAATAGATCGGGAAAATTCTCAATATTTTACGGAACCCTCTCCACGCGAGTTGAACTCGCACTTGTCCGGTTTTTTTTGAGGTACAGAACCCTAAAAAGAAGACTGATAGAACTGAACCTGCTTTTTTATTATTTTATTCATAGTAGGTAGGTACATCATCATGTCAGACTTACGAGTAGCATGCACAACTCAATACTATAAAAAAAATGTAAATGTAGAAATGTCAATATTAAGCAAGATAAATACCTACAAACTTATGCGACGTAATACGACGCCTGTACGTTTACCAGATAATCGCCTTAACGATCTCGATCCCAGCTGTCACTGTCACCTGTCATTAAAAATCTTAATTAATCACATTCAAATGAGCCAGGAAAAAACGCTAATCTGAAGTGACGGTTTTCGGTTCGATAATCATGGCCGAGCTTTTGCGTTGGAAATATTCTGATCTGACTGTCACCTCTTTATAATTGAGTTCACAAGCACTCACAAGGCTTAATTAAAAATGGTCAAGCACGAACCGTTTATTCTGTCAATAAATGAGGGCGTTATTTCACTCCCTTATTATAAAATGCAGCGGATAGTGGTTTGGATACCGGATACCGAATATCCGGCCGTGCAGCCGGCCGGATATCCACTATCTGGCCGCCGGATATCCACTATCCGGCCGCCGGATATCTGGTCAAAAGTTAGGTACATGTCTAAAATGAAGTAAATTCGAGCGCGCGCGTGCGCAACGCTGTGTGCAGGTTGCAAAAATTACAACTCGCTGTAGGCAAATTTTGATAGTAAACACGCGATAATTTTAGTTTTTATCATTATTGACATTTATTTTCATTTTTCTTTCAACTGACCTTAAGTTGAGTGCTTTGAGTTTTGTTATTTATTCACCCTTGTTTTACCTACACTTGTACCTCCTTACCTATGATATTCTATGTTAAAATACTATCCGGTATCCAGCCGGATACTACGCCACTATTCAGTATTCAGCCGGATAGTAAAACCGGGACCGGATAGGCCGGCTACCGGATAGTGGCCGGATATCCGTTGCACCTCTACTTATTAGCTCCGAAAAACAGTTATTAAAAGACACGGCGTATTTAAAATAACGTATATAACACATTGAATAGTACAGGCGCGAAATATTCATATTTCGGTACGTTCGGTTTATGAAGTGTCCGATTTCGGCCGAATTCGGTTCAACTGCCGAATATTTTCAAGGGTTTGTCTTCAAGTTGTAAGAATGTCATTAAAAGTAATTGTTTGTAAAATGTTGGTTATTATATGTAGTTAAGATGATTTCCTAATGCTTATTAATCAATCACTGATGTTGAATTTCGCAAAATGCTGAGACACCTACGACTCGTTTATCAAAAAAAAACCGAGCAAGTGCGAGTTCAACTCGCGTGGTATGAGAGTTCCATATATATGTAATACACAAAAATATTGGGAATTTTCCCGTTACTTTGAATACTCAAACTTCTTATAGGTTTTCTAACTTTTTAAGATTACAATCTTTAGGCAAGGAAGTATTTTATATATTTTTTTTCAGAATTTTAAGCCTAGTAGTTTCGGAGATAAGGGGGGAATGGTCACTTTTTATCTTTTTACCTAAATTACTTCAAATCTGTTTTTGCTAAAATTATTTAAAAAAAATCTGAGATGCTTACAACAACCCCTTTCATTTGATATGTCACACAATACAGTTTTTCTTCACAAGACCATCTTTGGGTCACCAATTTACAAATGTATACCAAATTTCAATTCAATCGGTCCAGCAGTTTCGGAGCAATCGGCTGTGACAGACGGACGTTCCGTTTTTTCCTTTTGATGTACGGAACCCTAAAAAGTGTAACTACATGAACTTTTTTTTGGGCTTCGATGTTTTTGGATTTTTTTCTTACTCAGAATCGTTGATACTATCGATCCTCATACAAGAAAAAAAGTGTCCCAAATATTCTATTCCAGATCGTCACATTTTTGTATGCAGTCTCTTTTATTTATATGATCGTGAGCGTGCACTGGAAGAAAATACTTACATAGTAAAATCTGGGACGATTTTTTTCTTAAATAAGGATCGATAGTACCTATCAACAATTCTGATAATATATCATGAATTTCCGCAAAGTAACGCCTGATTCAATAAACAATTCTGACTTAAAAAAAAAAAACTATAATGGGGAATGGATCAAAATTTTAGAAATGCCTGATTATTTTTTTGGTGATAGGAATAACCTTCCTTAGCACCAGAAAAAAGTTTCAGATTTTTCAGCTGCGACAATTATTTTTGAAAAATATAAACAGTTTCATCATTTAAGTTTTGGTTCAAGAACGGTAAATAGACACTATCGTTATTCCTATCACCAAAAAAATAATCAGGCATTTCTAAAAGTTTCATCCATTCCCAATTGGGTGAGCAATTTTTCGTTTCCCAAACGACAAAACCGTTAACATTTTCAGGACTTTTGAAATAGTCATCGCATAGCGCCCATTAGGTTAGGTATGTTTTATAACAATAGTAAAAGATTTACAGTTCCTCAAAAAACGAGGTATCTAATAAATATGTGGGAAATATAACAGGCGACGAAAAAATATAACGCGAAAAGTTAGCACTCCCGCACGACCCACGACCTATCATGAAAAGACAAAATATAGGTTAGGTATGTATTATGTGATTTGTTTACGAGGATTCGATATCAGGTCATTGACCCGTCCTTGACCCCGTGCCAGGAACTGCATCTGGCCAGCATACCGGCCAGTAATAGACCGTCTGGCTGGAATGGCATACGGTTTAAATAGAACCGCTATATTTATCCTACCTTTAGACTAGATAGTCTAGTCTAATCTTAAGGTTCACATGTATCTTTAACTATAATGTCGTGCAATGTAATGTTGCAAAAGTTTTTCTATTCTATACCTATTAGGCTCAGGTGGTCAATCTGACTTACAGTCATCATCAGCCGAAAGACGTCCACCGCTGGACATAGGCCTCCCCCAAAGAGTGCCACAGCGACCTCTACCAGGTCATCAGTCCACCTTGCTGCGCCTTCCGGTACGTGGTCGCCGCTCGAGAACCTTTCCGCCCCAATGGCCATCGGTTCTACGTGCCCCGCCCACTGCCACTTAAGTACAGTATTGGATTGAAATCAATTTTACATCGCTTCCTCGCGGACGCCATTTTGATAGCAATCTAATACGTTTAGTCAGAGAGAATCAGATATACCTATTAGACTTATTTATTTATTTAGAGTTCGCGATATTACACGCATATGGAAGAGGTGCAAGCGTCCACAGGTTACGATGGCCGCGTACCAGGCGGCGTACGCTTGGTCGAAAAAAGGAAAGTCATAAATATATGATAACATATTTAGGTATAACATAATTTGAGTATAAGTTTAGTTTTTGACGACCGCTTTAGCCTAGTTGGTAGTGACGCTGCCTACGAAGCTAGAGGTCCTGGGTTCGAATCCCGGTAAGGCCATTTATTTGTGTGATGAGCACGACTTTTTGCTGATGTATTTAAGTATGTATTTATCTATATAAGTATGTTTATCGTAGTCTAGTACCTACCCATAGTACAAGCTTTTGCTTAGTTTGGGACTAGGTCAATTTGTGTAAGATAGTACGCAATTTTTTTTTAGGGGAACCCTATGTAGTCATGCAAGAGAGTTAACACTTTCGCAACCGGACTAAAAATGGAACAATACACCAGAAACCGCCAGAACTCGCTAGGCGTTCCACGACGTGCAACGCAATGCCGGACGCCGCGTGCCCGCTTAGCGGGCACTAGGTGGACGCTCAGGGCTGTGCCAAGTAACTTTCGTATTATCTCTTAAATCTAAGAGCTATCCTCTTGTCGGTGGAATATTTTCCATTTCTCTCTGTCGCACGCCAGCCATTTGATTTGCTGATACGACACGACACCAGCTTTCTCCTTTATTTGGTCCATATAACTGCGCCGTGGTCTTCCCCTGCCTCTTCTTCCTTCTATCCTTCCTTCCATTTATTTTTTCCATATCAAATGACTAATCATTTTCCCCCTTCTAGTGCTGATGGTGTTCACTTCATATACGTGGATAAAATTAAATCTACTATCGGATCTATAAATCTATAAAAAAAATACCGCCTGTGTGTTTAAAAGTCAACTGTACCTAGTTTTCGACCACATAATACCTAATCAGAAGTATTAAAACCTTTCTGATAGTGTCAACCCTGTCGTGGCGTAGATGTGTGCACGCCGGGCGGGCTCTTTGGCGTGGCGTGTAGGTTTAGGCGTGTAGGCTGAGCAAACATTACCAGGGAGCGAAACTTTGGTGCCGGTGACGTCATTATGACGCAAAGTCGCATACATGATGTTTTTTTCAAACAACATTGCATCACCTCAACGATTCTTAATAATGTAATAATGGTAGTATAAATATTAATGTTTAGTTATAAAAATGATTGATATTTATACAAAAAATTATGTAAATATTAAGAAACGATACGAATAAGATTTTTAATCGGGTAATGTAATTCTAACAAAAAATATTTTTCCTCAACTAAATGAAACAACACAACAAATGTTTCGTTGGATGACGAAGTATGCAGAACGCTTAAAGTTTTAACATAATATCGCATCTTCTTTCTTATTGACAAAAAACGAAAAAACTTCTGCAAATACGGCTAAATGGACTCCATTCCATCAGCGACTTCGCTCAAGCGAAACAATAATACTTCGATTATATTTACAATTTACAAATAAAAAAAATATTAAACGGAAATGTTTCCAACAATCTTGTTTTTAACATGACAAAGAGAAGGTGCCAATAAGTTGTTATTTGATTAGGTATCTATAATCTAGATAAAAACACTCTGTATGTAGCTTGACGTACGTCTGTCATCGGCAGTCGGCACCATAGTTTCGCTCCCTGAACATTACCTACGAGTGCCTACTGCCTACTAGGCGGATTCTTGGTTGCGAACGTGTTAACATTTGTTCGAAGTGTTGTTAGATAATTATATAGCTGAATTTCCACGAGAACTATTTAAATTTATTATAAATATTTCTACCAATCCTAGAACTCTTATATAAATGTAGATGTTTACAAATATAGAATCCCTTTGGCCCAACGCTGACTATACTATCCGCAAAACGAAGTGGCGAGTCAGGTCGTAGAATATTAGAATCATGCTATCATTACGCACAATAAAGGTTTCATTGTTACTTTTATTGCGGATAGTATAGCAAAAAATCCCCGGCATTAAATCCGTCAATCTGAAGGCACGGGAGTGCCCCCGCCAAGTCGAGCAAAACAAAGAGGCCGTACCGTACCATCCTTTTCTCGAAGCCATTTAGGCCATTTTCAACATCCTGTAATTTTGTGCTGGCTAAAGCTAGAACTAGAACCATGAATTTTTCAGTAACATATAGGGCATAATATGGCTTAAATATAATCTCAATATGCAGCCAGCCTTATGGGCACCCTACCAGCAAGTGGTATTGATTTAGGGGATATATGGGTGGTTCTACTCGCAAGGGAATTTTCCGCGGCTCACCTTATTTTGTATAGTTTTTGTAGGAAAATTATATTGATTAACGATCGAAACCGTACAACTAAATGGTTTCTAGTATGACACTAAAAATTAGCTCATCCCTTAATATAATATCTTCCAAAAATCGTACTTTAAAGTGCCAAATTCTCAGTCTCCAGGCATGTCTCTCGGACGAAATGAAAGCTTAAAGGCTGCATCATAACTTTATTTTGAGTATGTACGGTATATCTGCACTAAAATAGAAATCTATAATATATGTAATTTCAATCTGTTTGTCGAATTTCACCGTAAATGCGAAACTTATTAAAAAAAAGTGCATTATATTTTGTCTCTCGGTTTTTACCTCAGTCTCCTGCTACATCAAAACACGTTAAAATCTGTTTGAATTACCGCGTCTAGCGCGTTGCTGTCCGGTCTGAATGAAAGATCGAAGTGAAGTTAGAGCTAACAACCACTCGCGTCCGTCTTGGCTCGCAGTTGGCTTAGTCGCTACGGCAAGTTGTGTGAGTGAGGTTGAGCTACGGCCAGTCAACTTAACAGTAACCTGGTACGTATTTATTTAAAATCCATTGTTTTCTGCATACTTTTTTTGCATTCATAGGTCGTAAATTCGTTACATTAGAGTACAGAATTGCATAATTTCAATATTAATGTTCCATTAACGTAGTTATTGGCTAAAAACATAAAATAATCTCAGTATCCTGTCCTCAGTCTCCTGGAAACATAATAGCCAGGAGACTGAGGATGAATCAGGAGACTGAGAGTCATTAAGGATCCGCACGAATAGTAATCCAGTTCATCATGATTGATATATTAATTATTAGTACATTTACGTATTATTTGATTAGTTGATCATAGTTATCATAAATTAATAAGCTGGGAATTACCTGAAGCAAAAACTCCGATTTATATATATAATAAAACTTCATTATTTATTGATTAAAAACAATATTTTTTTCTACATTTTCATCTGAAATTAAATAAGTACATTTTTAGATAGAAAATGTAATATATGTGTAGGCAATGTAAAAAACCGTATATACATTTCATTATATTCTTTTACAGAAAAATGGCAAAATGGCAAAACCAAAAAATATTACTAAGGAAGAAAGATTAGAGAAAAAAAGGATAGCTGAATCGAAAGCTGGAAAAGTGAAGAGGGCAAATGACAAAGAATCGGATGATTGTTGTTGCCTTATCTGTGGTACTTTATATAGTGAAGATACCACGGGAAACGATTGGGTCCAGTGTATTTTATGTCGTCAGTGGGCACAAATTGGTTGCATCAAAAGTGACTCTATCTCATTTACATGTCCAGATTGCTCGTCGGACTCTGACTACAAAGAATACTGTCTTTAGACTGAAGATTGAGATGTTTTTCTTTTTAAAAGGATTGATTTTTGTTTACTTAAATACTAAAAATTTGATTTGAATGTTGCCATTTTGTAGTAGTTTAGAAAACTTGTTATTTTTCATAATTTTATGCAAAGTTCCTAATCTTATAATGATGAGACTGATTAAGTAGTACTTTTAAGTTTTAGATTTTTGAGTTTTTAACTCTGTAGTTGATGTTAATGAATAGTGAGATTACTGTTAAGTTACAAATAATGAAACTATTGAAGACTGATGTAACCTTAAAGGTTTTGTAAATAAATGTAAGTTGATTTAATTTTCAATAATTATTTTACAAACTTTGACAATGTTTGTTGTGTAAAAAATACAAAAAAAAACTATTTGATTCATTTTTAAAATTTTCTAATTTTGTAATAAGGATACTAATTTGTGTCATTTTGTGATTACTTGTGAGTCAAGGTCTTACAATAAAAGTGTTCCATGGAAGACACTATTGTTATGCCAGTATTATAATAAACTATTTTTATTAATAAAACATAATTTTATTTCAATATTTACAACGGTTTTAAGTTTTTTTTTGTATCAATACTCAGTATCCTGTTCATAGCCTCAGTCTCCTGGGCCCATATTTTTTTTAAATGGTCATAAATTTGGTATATTTAATTTTTTTGACTGGCCCGTTTGAGATCAGTAAAATAACGACCTAAGCTAGACGTCAAGCTACTTTTCTGACCTTAGATGCTAAAAAAATGTTGTGCCATAAATCACTTCATTTTCGTCCCTCCTGAGTAGAACCACCCATATGTAAATATAGTGTAGGCCCCATAGGTTAAGTTAGTTTTAGTAATTTTAGTAGTTAATTTGTTTGTTATTCATTGATTATGGATTGTAACTTTTAGTTTTCTTTGAATAAAAGCAATTAATATCGCAATAGCATTCAATTAACTTGTTTAAGAACAGTACTACATAGTTTTACGTATGCAAGTTGTGTGATTCCCAAGTTGCAGAATATAATTTATCAAGCAAATAAATATTAATAATAATGCCTCTGGCTTTACGAAATATCTCTCAACTTTTTACGGTGGAGCAGTTTCGAGACTTGGCCTTTTTTACATTGAATGTTTTTTATGGGATTGTACTTTTGTTGTATTTGTGTAGTAAAGTTAAAATAAAACAAACCTATTTAAACATACAAGCCGGTTGTTTTGAGACAGTTGTAGACCACATGATAAAACAAATAATTAATAGGTTTAATCGTTAAGATAATTCTATTTATTTTGTTTTGACTACTATCGTGACCCGTTTAAGCGATAAAGTTGCCAAATACCTACTTATATTCAGTTCAGGTTTTTGTTCTATATAGATAATTGGGTTACTACTGTTTAAATTGTTTTGTTGGTTAGATTCCGTTTGAATTGTGAAACGTTATTCAGTAGATATCTCTATTGTTTGGCTGGCCGGCTGGCCATTGTAAAATATATAGGTACCATCGCCAACACAGTAAAGTTAACTGAACATCCGTGCACTTTATATGCATTGTAATAAGGTTCAAAATAAATACAGGATAGTCAGTTAACTGTGTTGGAGGTTACATACCTAACTTCGTAGGCGTATAACGTAGTAGACCCTACCTAACATATTATTGTTTAAACTACGAGTATATTACTAAAAAGTTTCGTAAAAACCTGAGGGTCTACCGCGAAACGAAATTAGTTTTCGTTCGTGTATCTCCGTCTCTGTCGCTCGAACTAGCAAGTGCGACAGAGACGGAGGTACACGAACGAAAACTGATAAGATTTTTTTTAATGATAAATAATATAAACAATAGCATTTTCGTGTTTATATACATGCTGCCAATGCGAGTTCGCCCACGTACCTATTACACGAAGCCGCGCGATAAAAGATACCAAAGGTCTATTTTATATACTGGTGAAAGATTTTTTGTTAACGGAGTAGTTCCGGAGATTACCGGGCCCTCTACTAACAAACTTACTAAGCTAAAGCTCGCGTAAGTCTCGCGAACTCTTACCAGTGATTAGTAACCCCCCGCTTTATAGGGATAAGTTCGCCTTTGTATTTGTATTGTACAGTCAGCGTCAAATACTTTGTAGCAACCAAAGTAGTCAAATAGTTCGGTACACCATATAATTAGTATGGTGTACCGAACTATTTGGCCTCTTTGACTGCTACAGAGTATTTGACGCTGACTGTACCTACTTTAATCTTATATCTATATCATGTTTGAGCGTTTTTCATAAAAACTGTACATGTATTTGTTTTTCAGATTTCGATTTTTTTGGGTTTTTCTTACTCAGAATCGTTGATACTATCGATTTTCATACAAGAAAAAAATGTCCCAGATTTTATGTAAGTTTTTTCTTCCAGTGCGTCACGACCATATAAATAAAAAAAGATTGCATACAAAAATGTGACGATCTGGGAAGGGAATATTTTATCTAAGTAATTATATCGCTAGTGTCAACGATTCTGAGTAAAAAAAAACCCAAAAAAATCGAATTCTGAAAAAAAAAGTTCATGTACACTTTTTTAAAAAAACGCTCGTTTATGTTTTAACCTTATTGTGTACAATAAAGCACATACATTAGTACAGAATTAGTATATCATTATCACATCATCGATCATTATCACTACAATAGTATAAAACAAAGTCGCTTCCTGCTGTCTGTCTGCCCCTATGTATGCTTAGATCTTTAAAACTACGCAACGGATGTTGATGAGGTTTTTTTTAAAAGATAAAGTGATTCAAGAGGAAGGTTTATATGTATAATACATGCGTAATATAGTAGAGAAACACTGATAATTTTAGAGGTTTCTAATGTGTAGTCGCAAATAAACTCATTTTTTTGCGCTTACATTGCAAACGCTGGCTGATCCCTACGAGATAGATCAAAATAATGTACTACAGTATTGTACACCTTAAGAAGGTCTACAAAAAAGTCCACGCTGGTATATGTCTATCTCATGTATAACCCACAATAACCATTTTTTACCTTTACCTTTTTCGAGCAAGCTTATTTACGAAGCGATTTTACGCAAAACAGCATTAATAATTATCCAATTAATTACCTTAAATACATTGTGCATTTAATATAGATCAATATGGCCCTTTACAGCATGTAATTTAAATGAATATTTTCGAAGATATTACAGATTTAAAATGCAGGGACATAGCGGTCCCGGTCGGTTCCGGGGCGGGCCGCTAGTCTAAGTAAGTAGTGATGATGATATACTAGTAGGTATCCATACAAGCACTGGGTAGCATATGTAGTAAAAATTAATAGGGTGAGCTGCAATCATTTTTTATCCGTAAGATGTCTGCTTCGCCTCCAGCAACATTGTAACCGCATCGAATTCAAGTGCACGGCGAGGAAGCGGGACGGCGGCGCGCGCCGTCTCGCTCGCGATCAGCTGTTGCCGGTGTGTGCGTCACGTCACGACACACCTCCCAGACCGCCCCCTCCTCCCGCCGCCCCCGCCCCGCCGCGCCAATCAGCTGGCCCCGTAGCATAGTTGGCCTTGTCACGCGATAGGTGATAGGATAGAGCGTGCGTCACTGGCTGACACCGATCGATAGAACGAGACGACGCTCCTATCTTGTCACTTGTCGCGTGATAAGGCCAACCATGCTACGGCTCCTGATCGCAGTAGGTCGCCCAAACGCCATCTTACTTTTACACAAACAACTAAAACCGCTCACGCTCTCAAAAGCATAGTCAACAATAGCCACGAATTTTCTGTGCCTATTTATATTTATTTTATCTCATAACGTTGCACGAAAGCGCACCTTCTCGCTTTCTCTAACGGGCTAGAGCGGGACCCGAGTTCGGTGGTTAAAATGGCCGATCCGTGATCGCCTAGGGAGGGGGGCGATGTCGATAATATTATGTTTTATGACGGGTGGCAGACATAAATTGGGTTTTCGTTTTACGAGATACTGACGATAAATTACATTCCTTTCGTCCTGCGCACTGGAATCATGTAAATTGTCGAGTAACTGTGCCCCTCCGAGGAAGTAATTATGGAATCGCTGCTCGGAACGACGGCAGACTGTATTGTGTCGTTATCAGAGCGTGACTGAGTAGCTCGTTACATTTTGCGACCACTTTTATTATATCTTTATCTCACTCATTATTTCATGCATTTCGTGATTACTTTTACCGCAGATTAATTTAATGCGTCCGAAAGCCTGCCGAAATACCTTAGGTAATATTAGGAGCAATGTAAAAAGTAGGCAGTAAAATGGTAATATACTTACTGGAGGGAATCTGGGCCGTAATATCAACGCCGTAAAAAGTAACAATAAACTTTTTTATTACGGGCGCGGAGATAAAATAAATACATGTTTAATTCGGCCGGCTTGCGTTAGAGCAATCATCCATTAGTTTCGATGTTTATTTCGTGTTTACGGGGATGCTAATACCGCGTCGCCTCGAGCGGCGGTAATAATAATAACAGTAATGGCGGCCGCGAGACGAACGCTTTTCCCTCTAAAACGATGCGTGCAGCTTAAATCTCTTTGACTCCATAATTAGTCTTGCGGCTAATAGCCCAGCCTGTAACGAATCATTATAATCTACGTTTTATTACAATGACTCGTTTGAACCGCGATTCCCAGCGGCGTTCACGATTCATTGTGCTCTTTCAAAAGGAAATAAAACATTGCATGAATGAACGTTTTTGTTCGATGAACATTTCGGTCGCCACAAAAAAGCAACAAAAACTAATAGCCGCTCGGATTAAAATCGCTTTCAAGAACTGTTAGGAAAGCTGAAAAGTCCTAAATAGATGTTTTGTCTCGGCCGCTTTCTTTTTTCGTGGGCAGCACGTCTTGAGAAAGATTTTGAGGATTTGTTAAAAAAAACTGACAGGCAGTTAAGTGTATAATCGCATCATTCCTTATCCAAATTGAAGATCACGCCACGCCGCGCTCGGGGCGATCGCTTCCTCTGATTTATGTGGGCGCACAAAAAATACCATTACAATTTCTGTTCTTTAATAAATGTAATTACATTATTGGTTATATCTAATCTACATAATTATAGTTTCCTCAACAGTGCAAGACAAATATTCTAATTAACACAATTTACGAGGACTGCGTTCGAACGTCAGGATCATTAATTGGCGACGTGACATTTTGCACATTACATTTGATGAGCTTGATATTTATTGGTATACTATAACGTTTGATGTTGCTTTACTCACAGACAATATTTGAGGTTAGTTCGATACTTAGCAACTGTTAGTTATGGAGTATTAAACTCGTTGGCAAAGTTGCCCGTTTTGCGGCTATCACAAAGGATGGAAACCAGATGAAACTTTCAGCTAGGCAGCCTCGCTTTTGAACAAAAAACGGGCCAATTCCGTCGGCAAACTTCTAACGTTCGCCGACGACTTCGGAACTCTGGCAAAATTACAAAGTATTTTACATAACGAAAGCTTTAGTGCTTTAGACATCTTTTCTGCGCATTCGCTAAATTACCTCTATAAATATACGCTGTCGCAAGATGTAAAGTCGCTTGGGAGGAATATTATCCCAGAAACGCTAAGCGATTTTTTTTCCTAAGAATTCTTTTGGAAGACACTTTGTGGGAGGCACAATCGCTCAGCAAATGCTTTACATGTTCGCTAATCAAGAGTTATTTACTAAATATCTCAAAATTATATAAAATTAGTTCATATTGGTTTGAGGTAACTTTAGTTAATTGGTTTACAAGTAGGTATAACAAGGTTTTTAACCACGGTTCGGAGTCTCGTGTAAACTTGAGCAGATCATAAATTAGCTGTGTGTTAGTCTAATTATATCATGAGCTAGTCAAGGGCGGGCGAAGTGGGCCGGTTTTAACTAGGAAACAGCAAACACGGCGCGACGGCTGTGAGATCAGAGGGCCTATGATAGTCGCGTTTTTGGCCGTTTATCACTTATGCTCTGTGAGCTAATTAGATTCCAAAAAAACTACCCTTTGTGTTGCTATTAAAATGAGGAGGGTTGACACAGGTGAATTTTCATATTTCTAAATGATAGACGTAGCTAGTTTTCATCATTTAGAAAAATGCAAATTCACCGGTGTCAACCCTCCTCATTTTAATGGCAACACAAAGGGTAGTTTTTTTGGAATCTAATTAGCTCACAGAGTATAGGATAAAACATTATTTTGCATCTTCATATAGTTTGTTCAATCTACACATCGATTGCGCTAGTATTTTGTCGTATGAAACTAATCGTATATATATTGGAACGACATACAATTCTCAGAATGTTTTATCCACTGCAAAAAACGACAAAAAAGCGTTTCGCAAAAAAAGTCACTATTATTAATTGTATTTTTTTCCAGGAGTTTTATGTTATTACCGCTTAGAATCAGGAGCTCTCTCGATCCTGGTAGGACAAAAAATGTCACAAATATATTTTTCCTAAAGTGTTACCATTTACCACTTTGTAATGGCGGTAACACAATAGGAAAGTTCAAAAATATATGGAAATATTTGACACTTTTTTTCTCCTATTAGGATGGAAAGAGATCGAGATTCTGAGTAAGAAATAAAATAAAAGTTGCAGAAAATCTCGGAAAAAATGTAGTGGCATTTTCTTGAGAAACATTCAAAAACTCAATTATCATACATTAGGTAGTTTTACTCATGGTAACTTCACCGTTGTCGTAGAAGGAATGGTAAACATTTTAACTTCAAAAATTTGTGACTTCAGATACCAAATAGAGTTATATTTCTTACAGATTTTGGAAGTTATAATGATCACCATTCCTCACGGCGACGGGAATAGAATCGGATCTATCAGATCCGTGTTTTCGTCGTTTTACACGGTAGACCAAACAGAGATAGAGGTATCCAGTTCTGTTTTTCCGTCGGGTACGATCCGCAATGAGGATCAGAGTTTGGGTTTTGTACAGTTTGGACTATCTAGCTGTTTGGCAGACCATGCATGACCCTTTAGACACCTGTCGAAGTCTACCACCAGGACGACTTAGTGGAAAGCAGTCTGGCATACTTACGTCTTCAAAACGCAGCGATCCAAGTTCCAGGCAATCCAGGGCACTCTGCACACACTAGCACACGCGCACACCGCGGATGTAAATAAAACGATGCTTTAGGGATTTTTGTAAAAAGATAGTTATATTTTTGGCATTGGACTATGACACAATATAATACTATGATATGCTAAGTAAGCGTTTTATAAAGACTTTTACATGCCGAATATTTGTTAATCAGACTATTCATCAGAGGACTCTTTATATATAATTTCAACAAACATAACTGCTTACAAATGAGAGTAGAGATACGTTCCTAGTGCCACTCGGGACTGTTCTAGAACTCATTACCTATTCCAAAACATAACTATTCCTAGTTTTATTCGTAATATTTTTCTCACTTTCATTTTTTTTTTACTCTATAGGTACATATTCATTATAATACAATTTTTGAACATATAATTATCGATATGATATCTTAATACAGAATTACGCAACGAATCGGCGACGGTACAATAATTTAATAATGAAGCATCATACTGCGATTGCGAATAAATACGTTCGTTGGGCACGGAGCGCGGGGCTCGCGGCTAGACCGTCCGGCAAACACAACAAATCAACGTTTAAACAATATCAACGTACATAGGTACTATTTGGTATTCGGTTCGTTCACAGCGGCGCCGCACGACACTTATCACTAGACTAATTACAAGGGAACATCACAGGGCGGCGGCTACATGTAGATGGGGAGCTGCTGCAGCGCGCGCTTGTCGAAGCGTTCGTAGGGCGCGGGCAGCCGCGCCATATCACAGTCCACCGGCAGGTAGGGGTGCGCCTTCAGCCGCGCGCGGCTCAGCTTGCTCGCCTCCAGCGCGTACGAGTCGAAGCGGTAGCACGGCGCCGGCTCCTCGGGCGCGCGCGCGCGCGCGGCCTGCGCCGGCGCCGGCGCGGCCACGGCCGGCGCGGGCGCGGCGCGGCAGCAGCGCCGCGGGGGCCGCGCCGGCCGCCGCGCCGGCGCCGCCGCCGCCGCGCTCGCGCTCACGCCGTCCCGCGGCAGGTTGTTCACGAACGGCACCCGCCGCAAGCTCTCGAGCCTCCGGAAGTGCGAGGGGTGTATCATGAGCAGCGGCTCGATTTTCACGCCCTGCGGCGGCTTGGCACAGTCGGGAAGCTCGTATTCGATACTGCAGTCTACGTGTAAAGGCACGGAATAATCCTTGGGGGCGAGCGAGGCGGGCCGCTCGCGCCGGTAGCGGTCGGCGGCGAACTCTGCCTCGCTGCGGGCGTAGCCCGTCATGGCGCGGGCGGGTTCACGGCATGTGGCCCCGATCAGCTGACTGCGGCGAGCGAGCGGCGCGGACGTGCGTCGCGGTTGGCGCTTGGCGCGAGACTGGCGCGCGGAGCGCCTGCGCTCCCCGCGCTCCCCGCGGCCGCGCCCCCCGCTAGTGCGGGCGCGGGCTAGACGCGGCCCGGGACTATCGACAAATCGATAACCCTGGCTCGTAACTAGCGGCGTGCGCAGTGCAGGGAATGTTAAACAGCTGACTGTCTACAGTCAAGGAGGTTATGTCGCGAATAATGGCGGCCGCTTCCCAGGAAGCGACTTCGAGGAACGCGGCGGCTGCCAGAAATCTTGGTTCGTCGTAAGCGTAATCTAAACAATGGAACGGGGGCAATGCCACGTCATGTAGAAATGCCGGTCTATAATTAACATAACCTCTAAATTTGTACAATTTGTAGTAAGTAGTAAAAGACTATGTGGGTTAGTATCTCGATAGTGAGTCGTAAATTGACCTAGGTCTACGAGGTTTTAGATTTAAAATGGTTTTCCATATTACTATTCAGTTGATCCGATTAGAGTTTCAGTGTCTGGCAGTTTGTTCAGACGGAAAACAAATTGAGTTTTAACTTGGATTAACTATTTTAACTTCTTGTTGCATAAATGTTCAAGTTAGCCATAATTTTTATGTTATGTACTACGATAGAGCAGCGTGAACTAGTAGCTATAATTGTTTTGTAAATAAAGTACATCTTGTGATGCTGTGTCCCTGGCCCCTGTTTCACCAAATCGACAATTGTCGCCTGACAATGACAATTCGACTTACATGGCTGCGTCGACAGGTTAAGGTGGTTGCTGGACAGTTTATTGACCCAGCAATGTACCTACGTGGAATTGTCATTTTCAGGTGACAATTGTCAAGGTGGTGAAATAGGGCCCTGGTGATGAGGTGATGGTGAGTTGTGTGGAGAACAAGGGGACCTGCATTGGTCTCAACAGGTTTTCAAATCCATTAAGGAATAGGTAATCAGTTAAGATGCTAGCTGGAGTCACAAGCGCCTCATCATCATCGTATCAGCCGAAAGACGTCCACTGCTGAACATAGGCCTCCCCCAAAGAGTGCCACAATGATACCGGTCCTGCGCCACCCGCATCCAGCGGACTCCAGCGACCTTTACCAGGCCAGCAGTCCACCTTGTGGGGGGCCTATCCACGCTGCGCGGGTACGCGGCGTACAAACGTCTATAAAATAAAAATAACTTTATTGAGTAAATTTATTTTATAACGCTGCTTACGTCATGTTCTTATATTCTATTAAAGTGTCTTTAGGACTCAAATTTTGACATTGTTTTTGCTAGTTAGGTATGCATTGTATGTATTTTACATACCAACAGTAGACGCTATATTCTCGCCATAAGATTTCCGAGTGTGAGTAATCGTCTTCTGCTCCCCGTTCTAGTATTAACCTTTTCAACGCTCTGTCAACGAGAACAGTTGTCAACCACACGCTAAATCAACAAGACATTTAGTTCGGACTTCGGAGTTATACCTTATGTCAATGCAAGAAGGTTGCTATCACGCTGGGCTCCTTGACGCATATATCAGCCGTTGGCGTTGAACCTGCGGTGCGGATATATGCGCAGTTGCCGTCGAAAAGATTAAACATAAAGATATAGGCTAAGGCGTTCGCTTACAATCAGTCAGGCCGTATGGTAGTACCTATGCCACTAACGTACCTAGTATTAAAAGAAATACCTCTTGTAATTTCTTTACAAAATCTACCCAATGAATAGGTACCTACGGGTAGATTTTGTACAGAAACCTTTACAAAACCAGTTTCGATTCCTCAAGTATAAAAGTGCATAAATGCATTCTATACATCAATAGCCAAGGAATTACAGTGAAACCCTATCCAGCCAAGCCCCGGGGGGTTTCTAATTTAAGTACAGTCGGCTCCAGCAGCGCCGACTGTACCGGGACGAAAATAATGGCTTCCCTAACAATATGCCGCGTGTTGTGAGGGTGTTAAAGAAATCCCTGTTCCGTCCCATTTGATGTAAAAGGTTTCGGTAAATGGAGAGTTGAAGCCTGTATTAATAGACTGTATACTCTACTTTGATGACGTGCTGTTTAATGGATCGTCGATAGCGTTCACTTGAGTGCAGTTTATGAAAGACGGGATTTAAGTACGATACTTTTTTCTCTTTTTTTACCCGACTGCCGAAGGAAAGGAGGGTTTTCCTAGGGAAATGCTCGGAGAACATCACGCTTCAACCAATTTAAAGATCAAAAAGTGGATGCGGTTTACCACAGAAAATCATATGTCACTTCACTGAAAAAATAACAATAAATATGTAATTGTATATATAAGTATATGCATTTTTTTCACATCAAAAATTTGGTATGGTAATTGGACTAAGTCATCATCATCATCATCATCATATCAGCCGAAAGACGTCCACTGCTGGACATAGGCCTCCCCCAGAGAGTTCCAAATTGACCAAGTCCTGCGCCACCCGCATCCAGCGGACTCCCGCCACCTTTACCAGGTCATCAGTCCACCTTATAACCGATATAGCCCTCCGAATTGCTAAACTTAAGTGGCAGTGGGCTGGGCACATTGCACGTAGAACCGATGGCCGTTGGGGCGGAAAGGTACTCGAGTCGCGACCACGTACCGGATTGGACTAAGTATTCTTGAATAATCCAACTTAGTTTAACAGGTACCGCAACTGTAAAAAATAATTAAAAATAATCTATATAAATTCCGTAAAAAACCAGGCGACAATGCTATAAACTTTCTTTACTTTATAATTTACTATATAGGTATGTTCTTTGGGATACGAGCATAATCCACTTAATTTTGTTAATGAAAAAACCGGATGAAATTCAATAATTATTATCTCAAGGTATATATTTGATAAAATGCTGTAATTTTCTGATGCATATATTTTCGAATTCAGGTCTAAAGTCTCCAAATTTGTATATTCAAACATGTTTTCATCATAAAAATACTGATACCATTTTTGCTTGCGAGTTCATTTTTTTCCTAACTTCCGGAGCATAGATTTAGTGATTTCAATAATAAAAGCTTTTAAATTAACATATAAAAGCCAGATGTACAAATAATTAGCCTGATATTGAAATAAATGATATCTACTGAAAAAAAAATACGTTGTTTGCCAATATTTTTACATTTCCGTGTCGTACTTCTCCATTTGTGTGACGTTTTAAAGTAATTATTTATATTATTATTATGAAATGTCGTATAAAAGCAAAAAAAGAAAGTTTTAGCCGACTTCAAATCAGTAGCCAAATTTCTTCAAGTCTGCCTATAAAATTTGAAGAGTTCTCTCGATTTCTCCAGGATCCTATCATCAGAACATAACTAGGGACCAATCTGGAAGTTTATGCTTTCAAACAAAAAAATAATTTTTGAAATCGGTTAATAAATTACCGAGTTATCGCGTAACAAACACACAAAATAAATACAGTCGAATTGGTGCTCCTCCTTTTTTGAAGCCTGTTAAAAACAGTTTTCATGTGAGGTGTGCTCAAAACTCAAAAGGTCAAAAGACGTGCTACTCTTAGTCGTCGTCCTAATTAGCAGCGATCGTACGATGGCCGTCGGGCGATGAGTTCAACTTCAAACAATGGGGAATGGGTGAAAATTTTAGAAATGCCTGATTATTTTTTTGGTGATAGGAATAACCTTCCTTAGCACCAGAAAAAAGTTTCAAATTTTTCAGCTGCGACACTTATTTTTGAAAAATATAAACAGTTTCCTCATTTACGTTTTGGGTCAAGAACGGTAAATATAGACACTTTCCTTGATCTGTCTCATATTACAAAAAACTATCTTAAATATTTGTGGTAAACTGACACTGGTAATGACCAATATAGCTGCTGCAAGTGTCAATATCATTGCCAGTGTCAGTTTACCACACATATTTATGTTTTTTTTGTAATATGAGACCGATCGAGGAAGGTGCCGTAACTGACCCAAAACGTAAGTGAGGATACTGTATATATTTTTCAAAAAAAAATTGATGCAGCTAAAAAATCTGAAACTTTTTTCTGGTGCTAAGGAAGGTTATTCCTATCAACAAAAAAATAATCAGGCATTTCTAAAATTTTCATCCATTCCCAATTGTCAAAGAGTTGAACTCATCGCACACGACGGCCAATCGTACGATCGCTGCCAATTAGGACGACGCCTAAGTATTTAGTGCTGAGACACAGCTATCTAACGATCTGTGTTTTGATTTGAAACGAGCCCGTTTAGTCAGAATGGCCAGACATTGCTAATCTTTATTTTGAACCATGATTTGACGTAAACTTTTGTACTTGATGCATGTAAAACAGACATTTCTCACGACGCCCAAGTCGGGACAAACCCGAAGGTTCATACTGTTCATAGGTATCGAATGCATATTCAACAAACAGTGACAATGCCGGCTGACAATGCAGGTCGCAGGTTGAATCCAGTGATTGTATGTAAACGACGCACATTAATGACGCGACACGTCTTTTGTTGACGTGAGAAATGGCCGTTGCATTACTTATGGAATCAAGCGCTTTGTGACTGACATAAAAGACGGAACACAAACGATCCTTAGAAACGTTTGAAGGGAGACCCGTATAAGGTAACTGTAAGAGAGTAGCAACGATCATTAGGCTACGGTGACCGCTCACCAGTAGACAAGCCTTGTGATTGGTTGCCACCATCTTGGCCCCTATTTCACCAACTTGACAATTGTCACCTGACAACGACAATTCTCCGTACATTGCTGGTTCCACAAGTTACTTAATTTCTAGAATCTAGGGCTCATCGTTCACATCTTAAATTCCAGAATGTATTTTGTTGTCTTTGTTTGTTTTGTGTTACACTAGTTTTAGTTTTTTTGGTTTTAATTTTAGCAACCTATTACATCTTTTGTTTATTATTATTATTTATTTATTCAAAGACCAACTCGGATCATTCTTGTTAGTAAATGCTTACAACTAATGTTAGTAGGTACATCATCATGTCATAATTACGTAATAAAAATAAAAAAAATTTAAATGTAGAAATGTCAGAATACAACCAACAATTATTGTTATAATAGCAACCTGTTACAATTTTTGTTACTTCCTTAGCAACTTACATTTGTCTAAATGTTTTAAATCCTTCTGTGCACACTTAATTTAGAGGCGTCACTTTTCAGTTTCACAAGTTGGATTTAGAGAAACCATGTCATAAGTTATAGTCAAATCATGTCGAATTGAGCCCTTGCCTTATTTATCATCATATAAGTTATCAGTTTCCTTGAGGAATGTATTGCGTCACGATCAGATATTGGTGATTATCTGTGCAATGTGTGATGCTGATTGTCTTCTGTACGTGTCTGTGATAGTCAAAGTGTTGAAATGATATTCATTGTGTTGCCAGAAATCATTCGATCTCTCAAGAAGCGCGTCACACAGTCCTACCTACGCTATAGATAGACAAAACACTGAGAAGGTTTTGTGTGAATGTGTCTTGTGGCGCAGTGGTCTGAGGTAGGCTACAGAATGATAGTTCGTGGGTTCGAACAATGAGAAGGTAAATCTGACACCAACTGTTAGAAATGTTTTTACGGTTCCGTTCCTCAAAAGGAAAAAAAGGAACGCTTATAGGATCACTCGTGCGTCTGTCTGTCCGTCTATCACAGCCGATTTGCCCCGAAACTTACTGGATCGATTGAGTTGAAATTTGGTAAAAATAAATGTAAATTGGTTGTCTGGAAGAGATCGCTCTCAGCGATAAGATCGCCTGTTGTCTACCTCTACCTACATGTTATTGTATTGTTTCTCTCTGTAACTGCTTTGTTTGTGTGAGGTGTGCAATAAAGAGTATTTGTATTGTATTCTAAATTGGTGACCCAAAGATGGACGCGTAAAGTAAATTAATAAATTCTGAACTAGGGGGCCGCTTTTGGGGGATAAACTGGAAAATTTTAAAACAGTTTCGCAAACTGTATTGTGTGACATATCAAATGAAAGGTGTTGTTGTAAGCATCTCAGGTATACCTATATTTTTTTATAATTTTAGCAAAAATAGATTTGAAGTAATTTAGGTAATAAGACGAAAATTGACCATTCCCCCCCCCCCCCCCCCCCCCCCCCCCCCCCTCTTATCTCCGAAACTACTAAGTAGGCTTAAAATTCTGAAAAAAATATGGAAAATAATTCCTCGCAAACCTAAGAAGTTCGAATATTCAAGGTAACGGGAAAATTCTCAATATTTTTGTGTATTTTGTATGGAGCGCCTAATGCTTAGAGAATGGGAATTTTACGGAACCCTCACCACGCGAGTTGAACTTGCACTTGTCCGGTTTTTTCATTCGTCTTTTTTGTCTTGTCATCTGTCCGGCCGTATTTGTTATTTGCAAATAATGTCTGTTTTCAATAGGTAAATTTTCTTGTCTAATACTGACACGATGTTCGTAATAAAAAAACCGGAATGATAGCTTTTGGCAAAGAGGTTATCAACTCACGGGCCCATTCGATAAGACTATTAATTGTACTGAAGTTTTCGACCTTATTGCATTGTTAATGTTCTAACGACATTTAATATTTGTACCTACCTTAATCTCTAAACCAAATGTTTTATATTAAGTAGTTTATTATGGGTTAAACTTACCACTTCTTGAATTTGGAAGAGCGGTGTCTCCTGACACACACAAGCAAAATTACTTGCTTACTAGGAGGCTCCAACCAAAAATCCACAAAAATCTTTTTATAACCTGAATAAACTTTTTTCATTTTCATTTTTCATTTGCAGGAAATGGGTCCCAAATTAAAGTGCGTGACTGTACATCTAAATATAAAGTGTGTTCTCTAGAATTCCCAAAATAATATAAATACCATCATCATCCGCTCCTATCCCATTTACTAGGGGGTCGGCGCAGCATATTTTTTTCTTCCATACCTCTCTATCGTCCGTCATCTCGTCACTCATTCCTTCCTATTATTAACATCTCTCACAGGACCCCTTACTTACCTCACATCACACCACACCTTAAGTGTAAATGTGTGTTACGTTAAAACTTTAACACGTTCACGAACACAGCACCATTTCTTGTCCGGCCATGGACGTACTGCCACATCACTGTTTAGGCAAATATCGTGCCGCCGCTGTTTCGTCTATAATAGGTATGTATGTAATGTGTTACAAACCCAAACTCTCCTCTTGTGGCAGCACGGCCACAGCCGTAACGTCTACAGACGTATTGTGTCACAGCACGCGCCATTCCCCTCATTGTAGGTGGCCCTTTAAGCTTTTGCTGCGGCGGCACTAGGAAAAATTGTAATGTACCTAAAGCGGCGTCCGCTTTCATTATAATCCTATAAAAATTTGGCGCCCGTGGACGGAGTGGCAGATTTGTCGCGGTAAAGATCACCGGCCACAGCCGTAGTGCCGTATCACGAGGGTCTCAATTTACGCCTGTGGCCGTACTGTCCGTGAACGTGTTAAAAGTTGGAAGGCTTCTATTCAAAAGTATTTAAGTAATACACTCTTCTTAAATCATGATGATGATAGGCTTCTGTCCTAATTTTTTTTACGATGCCATTCGAACCAGTTTTTGGAGAGGAACAAATGTTTGTATGGGAGCAACTACAATTAAAGAACATAAATACCCAAAATATTAAGTTAAAGACCTCGCTGGCGGCATTCGAAACGTTTCATACTAATTGACATTGAATTGTGACGTCACAGTTTGGTATTTGTACTAATCGTTGTATGGAAAATCAAGTAGTTGCATAGTTATCTTACAATTTTATTTCTATAAAAACCTAAGGATTCTTTTCGTAGCTTTAAATGTACTCTAGGACAATAAAAAAATGCATATTCTTTCTAAACTTGCAAGTTCCATATAATCTTTGTATGATTTTAATTAGATTTCGTAATTTATACTTCAGTGCAATTATTTGATGGTTTACTATGCATTTAGCAACACAACGTTTTCAATTTTAACATGAGGAAACTACCCAAATCATATACAATTTTGAGTTGAATCCATCCGTGTTGTCAGGAAAGTCCGATATTGGCTACAATACAACTAATGTAACGTTTGCAAGAAAAAATTTTTGGACAAAAATATAAAAAAAACTGATCATAAGCCAAGCGCCGAGGGGCTGGCATTCTGAATAAAGACTTAGGTACTTAATGACGAATGACGAGGTCTTTGTTGGTGTATAATCTGCCGGGGGCTGGTTTTGACAAGGGGTTGAGTTTTGTAAATAGAGAGCTGTCTGCTTCAAGTTTCTTCAATTTCATTATTGCGTCCTTCAGACGATGTTGTGTAGCTATGAAAAGTGTGTGTATGTACATGTCACGAACTTTAATTTGGGACCCACTTATGGAATGCAGATAATTTTTTCGAAAAGGTTCCTAAATTAAAAAAAAATCGGTCAAGTGCGAGCCGGAGTCGCGCACGAAGGGTTCCGTAGGTACCATTATTTACAAAATATAGAGCAAAAAAATCACGTTTGTCGTATGGGAGCCCCCTTAAATAAATATTTTATTCTGTTTTTTAGGAACTTTTTGGAAATTCTCCGCAATTTGCACATCACTAATTAATCTCCCAAAACAATGAAAATTCCCTTTATAAGCTGGTCGATTACGTAGCGCACTGTACGCGCGTCAGGTACCTAGATGTCAATTTTTGTATGGGAAAGTGACAGTTGAATTGTATTAGCGCTCGTTTGAAACCCCTCAAGTTAAAATCTAATTTATTCAGTCACTTTGTGTGTAGACATATATTATTACACTACACTACGCATACTTATAAGAATCCTTACGTCACATTCCCCTTACTAAAGACATATTGTGCAAATGTCACCCACGCCGATTGACGTCCCCTTCAAATGTTACGTTATTACCCAAACTTGCAAATGCCATGTAAAATACAATCATAAATGTGCCATTAGCTTTTTTATTCTACAGAAGAGTAGTTAACAATATAACTACAACTTTGAAAACTTGAAAATCCCCCGATTTTTCATTTCAAAGTTCAATATCTCAAAAACGGCTAAACGGATTTTGATGAAACATAGCTAAAAACACTCGAGTTAAAATTATCTATGACACAAAAAAAACCGCATTCAAATCGGTCCATCTGTTTGGGAGATACACAGATACGTTAGGGCAAATATTCAGCGTTTTTAAGGCGTTTTTTTTTCGTCATTGTCGTCGCCAGCAAATACTATTAAAAGAGACGAATATCAAAGTCTACTTCTGATGAAGACGTAAGCCAATACCAGTACTAAGTCTCTTTTCATTAAAATTCTGAACAAGGGGACCACTTTTGGGGGGTAAACTGGAAAATTTAAAAAAAAGTTTCGCAAACTGTATTGTGTGACATATCAAATGAAAGGGGTTGTTGTAAGCATCTCAGATATTTTTTTAAATAATTTTAGCAAAAACAGATTTAAAAGGCGAAAATTGACCATTCCCCCTCTTATCTCCGAAACTACTAGGCTTAAAATTCTGATAAAAATATGGGAAACAGTTCCTTGCCTAAAGATTACAGAAAAACTTATAAGAAGTTTGAGTATTCGAAGTAACGGGAAAATTCTCAATATTTTACGGAACGAAAATTGGACTTGTCCGGATTTTTTCACTTTAAGGTTACCTACAAACTTCCCGTTTCATTCTACCTATATAAAATTCGTATAAAAAATGCGAGTTCCAGCCAACCCAGTTAAAGCAGCTTATAAGTTAAAATACGGGTCGAACATAATACCCAACTCAAAAGGCACCGAATCTTTTATCAAACCTTTCATCTTTAATTTGAAAACTGACAGAATTAAATCCGTTCAGGCGTGGCGATTTGAGCCGCAATCTCCCGATAAGGAACAATGACTTCGCGCTCGGCCGGGCGCGGCCCTGTCTGGACTCGAACCCGGACATTTAGTATTGATACTGAGGTACCTACATTATCCACTACATTTCTTTCATATGTATGTACAGTAAGGGAAATGTATTCACGTACCACCGTAGAACACTATCGCAATAGGCTTGTGTCCTATTTTTTTTTTACGATGCCATTCGAACCAGTTTTTGGTGAGGAACAAATGTTTGTATGGGAGTAAGTACAATTAAAGAACATAAATACCCAAAAAATTGAGTTAAAGACGGACCTCGCTGGCGGTAGCCGAAAACGTTCCATACCGATTAACATTGAATCATGACGTCACAGCGTACTATTTGTATTAATCGTTATATGGAAAATCAAGTAAATTGCTGTTTCGGTTGCGAAATACTGCGTTTAGGACCATAGTTGTCGTACAATTTTGTTTCTATAAAAGCGTAAGGATTCTATTGGTAGCTTTAAATTTACTTTTGGACAATAAAAAAAATGCATATTTTTTGTAAGCTTTCAAGGTCCATATCTTTTTATGATTTTAATTATATTTCGTAATTTATACTTAATTACATTTATTTTAAGGTTTACTAGCAATTTAGCAACACTGCGCTATCAATTTTAACATGAGGAAACAACCCAATTAGGTGACATATCACTCGAATTTGAGTGACGGCAGCCTGTCAATGTGGGCTACCGCGAGCTAATTATAATGCGAGAGCGAAAATGACAGTCTGTCAATTGTGTGCGAGTGGTTAGACAAGTTACTCAGTTATTCCGTTTGTCGTCAGTTTGTCAGGCAAATTATACTAATCCCGTCTAATTTCCACCATAAGAATGTACCTACCTGAATATATGTATTTTCTTTTCGCTCAATGTAAAGCTAAATAAGCGACTATTGGACTTTTTTCCTAAATTACTTCTAATCTGTTTTTGGGTCGTTCTTCTTTTTTACCGACAATGAACCGAGGTTTTTCTGTTTTTTTGGTTTTTGAACTATCGAAAATTGAGGTTTTAAAGTGCGATTTAAAAAAAATTGCATAGGTTTCTTCATTAGAACTAATTAAAGTTTCCTTTCTGGCCAATATAAATATTTATTTACGGTTGGTTTCTAAAAAAAAGCATGTGACAAAGTGGACTCTTTCAGTGGGGACCACATTTTGGTTTACCACTCTGTCACGGCATTCTACGAAAAAAAAAACATTAAAAAAAATGCTAGTTAGAGAAAGTGAAATATTAAATATCACTAATTAATAAAATAATATGGACGTTCATTCGAAAATTATAAAACCGTAAACATCATTACTCAAATGAGATGCCGTAATAAGACGAAGGACAGGCTATTGTCGGTCGAAAAGAAGAACGACCCTTTTGCTAAAATTATAAAAAACAATATCTGAGATGCTTACGACAACCCCTTTCATTTGATATGTCCCACAATACAGTATGCGAACTTTTTTTTTAATTTTCCAGTTTACCCAAAGTGGCCCCTTTGTTCAGAAATCATTAATTTACTTTACGCGTCCCTCTTTGGGTCACCAATTTACATATGTGTACCAAATTTCAACTCAATCGGTTTTGTAGTTTCGGAGCAAATCGGCTCAGACGGACAGACAGACGCACGAGTGATCCTAAGGGCTCCTTTTTTTTCCTTTTGAGGTACGGAACCCTAAAAATACATAATAATACCATCGACAGCGAACCCTTCTAAGCAAGTGTTACCGCAATTATTAGCGTGGTACAGTCAGCATCATAAACATGTATACACTTTTCGAACTTATATCTAAGCAATAAGGTCCTAGAATGTATACATGTTTATGATGCTGACTGTACAAATCTAACTCGATCTTATTACCATTCAACAATTTTGCTGTGGACTACTTTCAATATCTATGTCGGGCTGTATCACGCTCTCGCCATCTTTTAAATATTTTCCCAGCGCATATGAAATCTGCCAACTTTCTTATGCTCCTAGGGTCTCGATTCCAACAAAGCTTTGCTTCACGTTCTTATTTACGAGCTACCGTCTAAAATATAATATCACTATGCTCCAAATTAAGTACTAATTCATTAGCACTGCGTGAGTCAACCGGGGCGGGGCTCTTTTTTGGTAGGCAATTTAGTTTAACAAAGTTCTGCTTGCTGCACATAAATTTCGATGACTCTGCATGTGTTATATAATATAACAAAGTAACGGTTTGCATTAAAAGCCATCATTCTTCCCAAAATCGGAATGTAATTTCACCTCCCCTTTGTTACAAAAATACAGCTTTCGTTAACGCATCGCGGAAAAAACTCTATTGTGTTTTTTATAGTTTCCTATTGATTGCATTGTCAGGTTGGGCCTTCATTTCATTTCTCCCTATGATTGTGTCTAGTATAATCAGAGCTCCAGATTTTTAACAACTTGCGAGTAAAAGGGGTCAGATATGGCTGGTTTGCATGTGTGGTAAGTATTGTGAATGATAGCTTAGTTCCGGTCTTTCCTCGTTTTATTTATTTTTGGGGTTGGCGGGTTTTAGTATCCCCTATTTACGTGAGGTCTGTGAGGAATACTAAATTGACTCAGAAAAGAAAATATCATGCCAATAAGTTCTTTACATTGAGTCAGCCAGGCTGCCGCCGCAACGAAAAACGACAAGTCGAAAAAATATTGTCAGTTCATAAAGTTGTCATATATTTCTGGGATTGGAACCGGTTTTTTCAAAAAACCCCGAAGTAGTCTAATATTTTGAAGTATTTTAAGCTCTTAATGTAGGACTAGGGTTTGCAATCCGGATACAATCAAATAGTCAAATCTAACCTACTTTAAGATCTCACATTTTTAAATAACAGCAATTGTTATAGGTATCCAATAAAGCAAAGAAATAGAGTTTAATACTTGTTCATAATGTTATTTTGTTCCTATAAATACATATTTGGATTTTGCATAACTTGGCACTCATTTAGATCTCCATTCTTTTTGCGGCGAAGCCCCACAGCCAAGCATAATTTTTGTATTGAACTTGGCTCTCCTTTTACGTTTATGTTTTAGGTGGGATTGAGCTTACTATAGGCTAGTTCGATTTGTGTAAGAATGTCCCCTAATATATATTTTTTTTTCAATTAATACTAAGTACCTCAATGTTCGACGAAATATTTATTAAGTAAGGACTATCGAAGCATTTTTTTATGAAACAGTTGAAATCATGTTGAATGATTAACGATCTCGAGAATTCACGATAAAAACGGCTATTGCAGCTTTATTGTTTCCCTTGATTAGCGCAATGAGGCAAACATCCTGCGCACACGCACGCACCAGCATGTTTCCAAAACAAGTGGTACCTTAGCTAGGTAATATTTATCTTTTTAGGGCTGCGTTGCGTAGCCAATTTTTTTTTTAATTTATTTATTTAAACAACTTAAGTCTATCTTTACAGGCGGTACCTACCTAATGCGATGGACAAATGGCAAAACCGGAACCTTTCTAGTTTCGTCATGTATCTGTCCGTTTCTCCATCTGTCCAAATGTCACAGGCATTTTACTAGAAAACTATAAGGTGTATTTGAATAAAATTTTGAGGATAGGTGTATTTTGTTAGCCGCTACATAGTTCTGTAATGAAATGACTAAAAAAATTTTTTTTAGGGTAGTCCATACATTGTAAGTCCACGTGTGCCCTCAATCGATAGGCTTTTCAAAATAAATACCTATAAGGTTTCTCAGCAATAAAGTCACAAAAATTCCCCCCATTTTTACTCATTCATATATTTTTTAGGGACATACCTGCTAGCTGTACCTAGTATTGGGAAATTGTGTTCGGCGGGAAGCACCTTTGATCCACATTGTGCGCGAACAATCCTTCTTTCGTCTGCTCACGCGCATGCCTAATGCGTCGTACCGTACTACCTACTTACTTTAAATACTGGCCAAGATTAGAAGCAGTTTTAAAGATATAGAGGTTTTTCTTGAAATTTGTCGAGTGTAAAAATAATATAAGAAGTTTTTAATAGTCTTCGGAATCAGATTGATTCCATCTCGAACTTGTTCATCTTTTCGTGATTTCCCATAAACAATATAAATGTAATAGGTACAGTCAGCATCATAAACATGTATACATTCTATGACCTTATTACTTAGATATAAGGTCGAAAAGTGTATACATGTTTATGATGCTGACTGTACATGTATATACAATATTATGTATATCGCTTGGCGCTCTCCTTTTCTGCATATTTTTTTGTTTTTTTTAACCCTAGACGCAAAAGAGGGGTGTAATAAGTTTGACGTGTGTGTCTGTGGCATCGTAGCTCCGAAACGAATGGACCGATTTCAATGCAGTTTTTTTTGTCCGAAAGCTGATGCGATCGAGATGGTTCTTAGTTATGTTTCAACAAAATCGGTTCAGCTGTTTTTGAGATATTGAACTTTGAAATTAAAATGTCGGGGGTTTTTCAACTTTTCTAAGTTGTAGTTATTACAAAAGTATTTATAGCGATCCTTATTTTTTTCTACGTAACGCCTTTCTGCGAACTAATATATAGTACCAAAGTACTTATGGAAAAAGAAACAGTAATGATATTATTCCATTTTTTCCGATAGCTAAATTGAGAAATAAAAGACCTTTGTCCATTTTATAGATCTATGTCCCCTGACATGCGCGCCAATAATATAATATGCCCCGAAGCTATTGTACTTTGCTTTTTAGAAAATGTGGGAAGGATTTCATAATTTATCAAGGGGAATGAACATTTCAAAGTTTATTTACGGTTTTATTTGCTTGGGTCCCTTTAGATCTGATTAAAAGATTTGTTCGCTGAGAAACATTTGCAAATGATAAAAAATTAAGTACTACTTATTGTTAAAATGTATGGGAATAAGATACTGAAAGGGGTCTGTCAGATAAAGGGGATAAAATGTAAATGCGTATTCATTATCGAGGTAGTTTACTGTTTATGAGATAGGTAGATACATTCCCTTTTTTGCCAAGTTTAATCTCACTTTATTAGGGTTCCGATACCTCAAAAGGAAAAAACGGAACCCTTGTAGGATCACTCGGTTGTCTGTCTGTCCGTCTGTCACAGCCCATTTGCACCGAAACTACTGGACCGATTGAGTTGAAATTTGGTACACATATGTAAATTGATGACCCAAAGATGGACGCATAAAGTAGGTAAATTAATGAATTCTGAACAAGGGGGCCACTTTAGGGGGGTAAACTGGAAAATTAAAAAAAAAAGTTTCGCAAACCGTATTGTGTGAGTCACACAGTGTGACATATCAAATGAAAGAGGTTGTTGTAAGCATGTCAGATATATTTTTTTATAATTTTAGCAAAAACAGATTTGAAGTTTTTTAGAAAAAAAGACGAAAATTGACCAATCCCCCCCCCCCCCCCTTATCTCCGAAACTCCTAGGATTAAAATTCTGAAAAAATATGGAAAATAGTTCCTTGCCTAAAGATTACAGGAAAACCTATAAGAAGTTTGAGTATTCAAAACACTTATGAATTTTAGATTATATACGGAACCCTCACCATGCGAGTTGAACTCGCACTTGTCCGTTTTTTTTTATGACAATCTTGTTTAAGTTTATTACTCTTGAAAAAAATAACGATTTTTCTAAAGTTAACATCAAATAAATTTAATTAAATCTAAAAAAGGCCCTCGAGGCATTTTCTTGCTTTAACTAGGTGTCAGTGCTCAGACACTTGGGTGATGACGAGATAGTACATACTTAGTATCCTTAAAAACACCAAGTGTTATTGTAAATTAAAATACGCGCGCGCACTTGTGCCCACAATGTCTCATGGTTATTGTATTCTAAATTCCCCATTTCGTTGAAATGCTGTGAAAAGCAGCCGGCATTTCTGTGTCAACTTGATGCAGAATGCACGCATGCATCTTTGTACAATAGCCGTCCATGGCGTCCATCTTGTATTCCGCGCTCTAATACCGCACGCTACGCTTGGCACAACGCATATTTTGGTAATATGTCATGTTAACCACTGCATACATTATCAAACTGGTTAACATAAGGCAACATAATTCGCTGAGGTCTTAAATTAGCTAACCAAAAATTTAAACAAAAAGATATGTTTACCATTGGTACAGTCAGGGACATTCCCGGTCGAATCTTTAACAAAATTTTCCCTTGTTCGGTGCAACTAGCTAAGTAGGTACTAAGCTTCGGGTCGTTACGCGTCGATCGGACAAACGAATATCGCCCTAAAGGAGGTCGACCGGGAATGTCCCTGACTGTACCTATTTATTAATTATTTTAGTCGTTAGAATTTTAAAAAAAATTTGGCCGTCCGTCTGTCCATTTATCTCGGGAACGCATAGATTTATCGAGCTGAAATTAAAACCATATACTCAGGCCTACAAGTCTCTCGAAGCTGTGAAAAAATCAAACTTCTAAGTTAGCGTAAAAAAGATACGGCCGTTTATGCCGCAAAAACGTATATTTCGACACTCTCAAGGGAATCAAAATTTATAAAGTACTTTCCGCTGACCTAGAACTATGAAACTTGGCAAGTAATATCGTCTTATACTACAAGTACAGGGAAAAATCTGAAAACTTTACATTTGTAATTTTGTACGGAACCCTCGGTGGGCGAGTCCGACTTGCACTTGACGAATTTTTTTGTAGTTTTGAAGCAGTCATACTTTAAGTTGAACACAACCTCTTCACTAGAATTATTTTGAAATAGTACCTACTTAGTCATCAATCATCATCATCATCATCATATCAGCCCAAAGACGTCCACTGCTGAACATAGGCCTCCCCCAAAGAGTGCCACAATGACCGGTCCTGCGCCACCCGCGTCCAGCGGACTCCAGCGACCTTTACCAGGTCATCAGTCCACCTTGTGGGGGGCCTACCCACGCCGCGCCTTCCGGTACGTGGTCGCCACTCAAGAACCTTTCCGCCCCAACGGCCATCGGTTCTACCCTACTTAGTGTTCTACTAGAATTCAAGTGTGTAGTAATAAAAAAATACCTGACCTATTGAAAAATAAGCCTACTACTTCTACATTTTTTTTTTTGTTTTTTTTGTTGGCTCCTTCAGAGAGCTGGAGCGCTCTAAAAACTTGCCTAGACTTTTTGCATATTTTTACTCACCTCAGCGACATATACAGGGTGATTTAGGGGTCGTGGAGCAAGAATGACCAAAAGCGAATAGATGGTCACACTGAACAACTTTTCCCATAGGACCACGAAATCGCAAAAATGTAAGAGCCAATTAAGAGTTAACTGGCACGAGTGATCCTATAAGGGTTCCGTTTTTTTCCTTTTCAGGTACGGAACCCTAAAAACAGAAAAACCACGGTTCATTATCGGTAAAAAAGAAGAACGACCCAATGAATCATATTTTACAGCGTAAGGCTTTTACAGCAAATCCCTTATTTGGCACACAAAGTATCGTTTGGTTGATCTACTCATTACACGTGTGTCTCGCATGCAATTTACACCTTATTAACTTTAATCGAGGTAATTTATCGCCAAAACACTGTTCACGTATTGCGTGGTCGTGTGCTTAATTGCCAGGTAACAGGACAGATCACGTGTCAATAAATTATGTGTCTTGCATGATGTAATTGGATTAAAAGATTGAAAAAACATTTTCTAGATATTATCGCGTGGTCTTGGCTTATTTGAAAATAAATTCTAAATAAATAAATATAGTGGGACAATTCCCAAACTAGGCAAAGCCTGTACTATGGGTACTAGACAACGGATAAACATACTTATGTAGATAAATGCATACTTAAATAGATATTAAACATCCAAGACTCGAGAACAAACATTCGTATTCATCATACATCTGCCCCGACCGGGGATCGAACCCGGGACCTCAAGCTTCATAGTCAGGTTCTCTAAACACTAGGCTATTCGGTCGTCAATTATATTATTTATTTATTTATAATACATATGTGAGGGTGACTACCTTTTTCTTAAGAAAACGACGTCAAATTGATAAAGGTAAATTGTATTCAGAACTCATGACACATAGGTGTTCAATAGCTTGAATGCAGCCAACCAGGTACAAACTTGCGCCTAACAGAAGACACCGAATGATTTCGACGGTGGAAATTTCAAATGTCGTAAGGGACAAGCAGGCTTATGTCCCTTACGACATTTGAAATTTCCACCGTCGATATTTTACACACCGGTACTAAGGATTCTACGTCGACACTTCGTTAGCGCGTTCTATTTCGACGCCAGCGCCATCTATCGGCGCCTTGGTGCACTACAAATATTAATTTATTTATTATTTATAACTGTATGTCTGTCTGCCTTTTCGTGCTTCAGCCATTGAACCGATTAAGTTGAATTTTGGTATGGAGCAAGTTTGTATCCAAGGGATTTACAGGTTGAAATTGAATCCGTGATACAAGTTAGCGAAATCTGAATCTATGAATGATTCTGAACAACCAACTTTGTGTTATGCAAAAAAAGGCACCAGTTCAAGTTCATACATTTTCGTTAGTCGTAGTTGGATGTTTTTGGCATAACACAAATTAGTTGGTCCCATTGTAAAAGTTGCTCAGAATCTTGGATGAATTAACATTTTGCTGGCCCCGTAGCATGGTTGGTCTTGTCTTGTCACGCGATAGGTGATAGGATAGAGCGTGCGTCACTGGCTGACACCGTTCGATAGAACAACGACGCTCTTATCTTGTCACTTGTCGCGTGATAAGATAAGGCCAACCATGCTACGGCTGCTGTTTTTTCACCCCGTATGAGGGTTAAATGGAGGACGAAAGTTTGTATGGAGTATAAAAATTAAGTATAAATAAATAGGTACTTGTTATGAAAATTAATGGATCGTATTTATGACCAATTTAACAATTCCATATCTGGATGAATGTTTCATACCTTTTTTTGATTTAAAACAAACATTAGCGATGATTGTTTTTACGGAAACGAACCATACCGCATTTTAAAGGTCATTAAGTGTGCTTTTAAATGATACTAATATTGATTGGGTACAACAAAAGTAGTTAAAAGCTATATTGAAACGAACTTTTGAAGAGGTGCGATTTTTTTGACGCCGAGTGTAGTTATAAGATTTTTCGTAATTTTCATCATCATCATCATCATATCAGCCGAAAGACGTCCACTGCTGGACATAGGCCTGCCCTAGAGAGTGCCAAATTGACCGGTCCTGGGCCACCCGCATCCAGCGGACTCCAGCGACCTTTACCAGGTCATCAGTCACCTTGTGGGGGGCCTACCCACGCCGCGCCTTCCGGTACGTGGTCGCCACTCGAGAACCTTTCCGCCCCAACGGCCATCGGTTCTACGTGCAATGTGCCCCGCCTACTGCCACTTAAGTTTAGCAATTCGTAATTTTAGACCTTCGAAAAGTATTCTGTAATAATAAATTTAAATAAAATATTTTGATTTTGACTTTAACCCATTCAAGGCCAGTGACTCAACGTATGAGCCATGCCTCTACGTGCGATATCCGCTACAGAGCGGAAAAACGCCGCTACGCGCTACGGCGTAGCACACGTAGCGATGCGTAGCCTCGAATCGGTTAAACGAGTGTCGCAGGCAGAAGCTGGTAGATAACGTAGATCATCATCATCATCATATCAGCCGAAAGACGTCCACTGCTGGACATAGGTCTCCCCCAAAGAGTGCCACAATGACCGGTCCTGCGCCACCCGCATCCAGCGGACTCCAGCGACCTTTACCTGGTCAACGATAACGTAGATATATAGTTTTAATTACGTCGCATCAAGAATTACGCCTTGGCCACGACTTTGGTCTTAAGCGACCTGCGGCAGCGGTTTTTCTAATTCATTGCGCGTGATCCCAACTAACCACAGTGCGTTGCGCGTCTCGACCGCGCAATGAACAGACAAAACGCTGCCGCAGATCGCTTAAGACCAAAGTCGTGGCCAAGGGGTTAGACCACACCAGGGATCGGATACCGGTATTTTCACCATACAAAACTACCGGTTTTATTTCGTTCAATTTCGTTCTTTGGTTTGTAATGTCATTTTTGATCAGGCTGTCTAATAATACGAAAATGTTACCTAAATACATGATAGAGTCCTACATTAAGAGCCTAAAATAATTCAAAATATTAGACTACTTCGGGGACTTTTGAAAAAACCGGTTCCGGTCCCTGGACCACACACGGGCCACGGAAGTCACACATCGTCACAGGTGGCGTGCTCCTGATAACTTTGAATGGAGCCATTGTTGCCAACAACCGGCAGGCCCGCATGCACAATACCAGTGCCAGTATATTGACCCCGCATCCGGGTTTGAGAGCGGCTGTTGACAGATCGCCGTTAAATGATGGACAAATTAGGAACAATGCCGTGACGTGTCCATTATTAACTGTTATTGGAAAAACAAGCAATAATATTTTGAATTAAACACATCCAAAAATTTGCTAAAGCTGTGACGTGATAGATAGACATCAATAGTATCCATATCCACGACACAACACATGTGCATTATCATTAATAGAAAGTGGCAAAATAAGTTTTAAAAACCGGCCAAGTGTTCCGAAGGGTTCAGTGCCTATTAAAAAGATCGTATCGTCACAAAAATCTTACGGCTCTTACGTCCTTTTCTATAGGGAAGACAGTTTTTCAGCAATATCTCGAAAACCTTTGAACCGATCTTGTTCAAAATAATTTTCGGTGAAAGAATCCATGTTTTTTTTTCATATTTTTTTTAAATACACCGTTCAAAATTAGAGGATACAATTTTTGTGACTTTCGGGGCGATTATCTCCGACTCTATTCACTTAAAAATAAAAATAAATGCTGAGAAACCTTATATTTATTTTGAAAGGCCTATCGATTGATCGACACGTGGGCTTACAATTAAAAAAAATGTTGACTGAGTTTAATGTATGAAGTGCACCTTTAAAAAAAATTTTTTTTTTTCCTTTTAATTAGAAAACTGTGTAGCGGCTAACAAAATACACCTATCCTCAAAATTTATTTCAAATACACTTAATAGTTTTCGAGTAAATGCAAGCTGCATGCTGTGACATACGGACAGACGGACATGACGAAACTATAAGGGATCCGTTTTTAGGGTTTCGTACCCAAAGGGTGAAAACGGGACCCTATTACTAAGACTTCGCTGTCCGTCCGTCCGTCCGTCTGTCTGTCACCAGGCTGTATCTCAAGAACCGTGATAGCTAGAGAGTTGAATTTTTCACAGAGTATGTATTTTTGTTGCCGCTATAACAACAAATACTAAAAAATCGGCCAAGTGCGAGTCGGACTGGGGCTCCCATACAACAGACATGATTTTTTTGCCGTTTTTATAGATAATGGTACGGAACCTTTTGTGCGCGAGTCCGACTCGCACTTGGCTGGTTTTTTTCCATTTTGCAACCCTAAAAATGCGACTTAAGACTATTTATAGAGAAATAGTAGGTAGATTCCAAAATGTAAAACTGGCTGACGGCTATTATTTGATAGCCAATCTTTATTTGTGTTGCTTTTATTTGTAAATACAATCCGCTATTATTAGACAAGTCTAAAATCCTTCTTAAAGAACAAATACTAAGTAAGTACCTACGTTGCATCTATTCCCGAGTGTCTTTGTCTGGCCGAGCACAATGCGAGGACTACAATGCATTGTACGTAAAATGGCGCTGATCCGACTTCGCAACAAAAGTACTGCAATTCACTACCAGTCGAGTATATATACCTACCTAACTTGGGCACCTAGATTCGTAACTATATAGTTACATAAAGTTACACCTAAAGGGGTAGGTAGAGCAGATCAAAATACTTACATGCCCGACTACGGCAAAGCTGAAAGGAAGGAATTTGATTTTAGCAGTGTATTAGGTATGTTTGTATTGACGTGTGTTCCACCGTAGCGTTTAAGATACTGAACCGATTTTGGTGAATCGAGATTCGGTCCCCATGGCCTGTTGGTCTGGTCTGGTGCGATCTGACCTGTGAGAAAGCAGGCCGTGGAACCCCGGCTTAAGACCAGCGCTATGCAGTATTGAGAAGACTCGCGTTAGGGCCTTATCACACTTGCGATTTGCAAGCGATTTGAAAGCGAAGCGTGCGCGCGGCGTGTTCGTCGCGTGCCCGCAACCAATTCGCCGCGATTACGCCGCGACCGCGTGACGAATACGCCGCGACTGCGCAGCGAGTTCGCCGCGTCAACAGTTGAGATTTGGGCATTTCTCCGAGCGTTTCGACCGCTGTGATTTCGGTGGTCGCATTATTGACAATGTCCTTAGGTTTTTGTGGTCTATTTAGAAAACAATGATAGCACTTCCCGCGCCTTCTCCACAAAAGCTCAAAAAATCGTCTTCAATAATACGACCACCGAAATCACAACGGTTGAAACGCTCGTAGAAATACTCATTTACTGACGGCTGCGCAGCGTATTCGTTACGCAATCGCGGCAAAATCGCGACGCACTCGCGGCGAATTGGTTACGGGCACGCGACGAACACGCCGCGCGTACGCTTCGCTTTCAAATCGCTTGTAAATCGCAAGTGTGATAAGGCCCTTAGGGCTAACGCGAGTATTCATACTGCATAGCGCTGGTCTTAAGTGACTCGAGTCTTTAAGGCTCGGCCAACCCCTAACACGCAACAGTCGCAACGCAACTCAACATTACACGGATAAAAAAGAATACGGTTTTCTACTCATTTATAGGCCTAATAGTTAAGATGTCCGTCGTCGTCTCGCAATTCATTGTTTGTTGGGGCGTTTGTCGGTATTTTCGTTTCTGGCGTCATTAGCTAGAACTACCTACTATTCCTGTTTATGAAACGTACATGAAATGAATGTCTAATATTCATATTACGTCGGTATGCTCTCTGATAATTAAGACTAAAGCCGGGTCCGCCGCGCTAATGTTTTCGATGTTTTTAAACTTCAAACATGTTATCCGTCAGTTTCGGCAAACAACTAATATTGGTGAAACATGTTTCACGTTTAAAAACCACGAAAACATGGCGCAGCAGCCGGCTTTACGCTCAAAATCACCAAAACGGGGTGAATTCGAATAAATTTTGCAATCAATAAGTTTTCTTTGCTATCGTAAAATTACTTAATTCTACGGAATAATCGTAAAAATATCGACGACTCCAGAGCTACCATCAGGCAGGATGTATTTGTATGTCGTGGCATTAAAATACTGTGTCTATCGTAGTATCTAGACGTCTAACTAAAACAGCCACTTCTGAGTATACCAGGGAGGAACATTTCCTTGGACTAAGCTGAAAGGACAGTGTTATATAAGTGACGTACAACCGATCTAAGCTGGATTTAAAAGAAAAAAAAAACATAAAAAACTAAATATTTTAATCTTAGTGACAACCCTAATTCTATACTTAGTTATTATTTACATTTGAAATTGACACATGTCACAAGTCATACCATCACATACAGTGAACTAATTATTCTTAAACCTTATTGCAATGACATAAGGTCTGTCAACGGTCAGTTGTAATTTACTTGATCTTGCTGACGTCATTGAATCTACTGGTTAGGGTTGAAACATACAGTTTTTTTCACCAAAGTTTAACAAGTTGTATCTCGGTAACTGTTAGAAATATTAATATGGTTACTAGGTGAGAAGTAAAGTACTAAACCTGAACTATACCCCATTTGCTTAAAAGTCCATCGATCTGTTCCACCCAGTATGCCTCTTCTTCAGGGGTGATAACAATAAGAGTCCGATGACAGAGACCGATTTCTGGATTCCTTGAATCAGCCCGCAGCTCATGACCACTTTGGACCCCTTTCAAAGACAGAATAAGTCCATTCCTCTGGCCTATGTGGCAGGTGGCCTTTCACCCGTCTTGCGGGTTCCCCATTATCTCCATTGAAAGTGAGATGAATGATAAATGAATGAATGGCTGAATGGATACAAAAGATTTATTTAACGTCTGCGAGAATTGGATTAAGCTAGAGACTGGTTTGTATCATAGGGCTTGAAAACGAATGTATGGAAGCAAAAGTTATACCTATTCCTTAAGCGTACGTTCACGGGGGATTGAGGAATTAATGAATAGCAGGGGACGATCTTATACAAATCGAAATTGTCCCAAAATTTGTGAGATTGGCATGGACCGGAACCGGTTTTCCTAATTAGGGTTTTACTACTTACCTACTCAATCCTCTGGCGCAACAACGACCCGAAGTGTGTCTTGGCCTCCAATATGAGTGCACACCACTGATCCTAACCTTGAGTGGTTTCTCGCCAATCGCCAGCATCCAACACATAAACCCGACCCTTATGAGCAGCTCACCAAATTCGCAATTCACCACATGCTCAGTTCATCAAATTCTCATTTGACCATGTTCGCAGCTGATCATTTTGGCATCTCATCACTTTCGCAACTCACCATATTCGCATCTCACCATGCTCACAGCTGAGCACATTCTCATCTCATCACGTGTTCATTTCACCAAAATCTCACCTGACCATTTTCTCAGCTCACCATACTATTATTTAACCATGTTCTCAGCTAAGCACTTTCTCATCTCGCCATGCTCTCAGTTCACATCATTCTCGTAAATGTACAGTCAGTGTCATGAACATCTTCAGACTTGAACTGATTAGCGATGTGTTGAACATGTGTGACAATAATTAGGATTGTGAAATAGAAATGAGGGAAAAAACAATGTGTTTAATTTGTTTATTTCAACATACAAGTTATTAACTAGTATACATTATCGTATATTCCAACCACTTAATAAACAATCTAACAAACATAAAATATCAATCTCTCTGTTTAAAAAAAATATCAAGTCCTCCATCTTCAATATAAAAAGTAGCACTTAGTATATTTTCACTTCTTATTAACTAAACTGAGGTTATTTTGCATTAAACGGTAATTTAAAGAAGCTAAATTATTCAAGCATTCTCGCACACTAATTTTTTCATGTAAACAGTAGTATTTTTTCATTCAGTCGTATTCGGATGGGAGTATTATTCTAGACTAACGGTTTTCGTGAGTAGAACAAATAAAAGCATCATATTTTTGAGATGTCACATTGTGAAATGGAGTAAATTATAATGACTATACATTTACGATGTGGTAAGCTGCGAGCATGGCGAGATGAGAAAGTGCTTAGCTGAGAACATGGTTAAATAATAGTATGGTGAGCTGAGAAAATGGTCAGGTGAGATTTTGGTGAAATGAGCACGTGATGAGATGAGAATGTACTCAGCTGTGAGCATGGCGAGATGAGAAAGTGCTTAGCTGAGAACATGGTTAAATAATAGTATGGTGAGCTGAGAAAATGGTCAGGTGAGATTTTGGTGAAATGGGCAGGTGATGAGATGAGAATGTGCTCAGCTGTGAGCATGGTGAGATGCGAATATGGTGAGTTGCGAAAGTGATGAGATGCCAAAATGATCAGCTGCGAACATGGTCAAATGAGAATTTGATGAACTGAGCATGTGGTGAATTGCGAATTTGGTGAGCTGCTCATAATTGATTTTAACTACGCGATCGTATCCCATTCGCTCTAGGTGACCGAGCCACCGATGTCTAAGCATTTCACTTAGGCTTATTTTAGAAGTTGTTTTTAAAACCCTATCCATATTGGTAACCTTATTGATAGGGTAACCCTATTGACCGAGTTAATTTGGCTTGCCACTAACCATTTTAACAACCCTATCAACATGGTTTCACTATCATGGGGTTTTGAACCAGTTATAATTTATTACCATGCTTACATCAAGTCTAGTAAGTATGTGCATAAAGAAGACATAATGTGGACGATTAAAATAGTCCCCAACAATGCACCGTACATTCGCGAACAGCCAAGTGCTCCAAATAGTTACAAGTTCTCTTTGGGCCGACATGCACGGCCTAGTTCTTGTGCCCTAGATGCGGACAAAGGCGATACGTGCTGGGGTTTAGGCTATTTTGTATAACAGGACATTTGGCTAGTATCTACTTGAATACCTACTAATCCTACTGATTAGGCTAGGCCGTGTCAAAGTCAAAGTCAAAGTCAAAGTGATTTATTCTTCAATTTAGGCATATTACATGCACCTATGAATGTCGATAAACTACCACCGGTTCGGAAAGAAAACCTCTGCCTCGAGAAGAACCGGCGTAAAAAACTCGGCGAGGTGTAATTTTTTCAAAACAGTATACAATATTATCATATCAGTATCAGAGTATTATAAAATTTTAAAATTACATTGCTACAGTAGAAAGCCTATTTATTTTACGACAGGTTTCTAGTGCAGGATTTTATCGCTGCCAAATATCCCTATCCATGATGTAGTCGTTTGTCTTATAATATGCTTTTGAAATAAGTGTCCGTTTTACGACAGATTTGAATTTAGAGTCAGTAAGTTCGGTAATGTGGTTTGGAATTTTATTGTAGAATTTTATACAATTTCCCAAGAACGACTTTTTCGCTTTCACTAGCCTGTAAAAAGTTGTTTTGAGCTTCCCTGCGCTTCTGGTAACCTTGGGCCTATCAGTGTTTGTTGGGTAGTTGTATAAATTCTTCCTAACATACATTATTATTTCAAATACGTATAGCGACGGCAGTGTTAGAATATCTGTTTCCTTGAAAAATTCTCTTAATGTAATGTTACTTACGATGTTTTCCTACCGAAAAGCTAATGGTAAATATTTCGTACATAAGTTCCGAAAAACTCATTGGTACGAGCCGGGATTCGAACCCACGACCGCCGCTTGACAGCAAGCCTGAACCTATACCTGAGGCTATAGTCTTAAATCCATAATACAAATGGTAGAACATTATATTAATGTTATGGTTTAAGATCATTTATTCTCATAAGAATTTACAATTCACTTTACATGAGATAAATACAAAACAGTTTTATAGCTCGTTAACGAGCGCACAAACAAACTTAATAACTATTAGAAAAAGGGTAGTTATACAACAATATTCACTGATCGCGCGCGCAAAGCGGGCAGCGAGTGATTTATACATTAATTATTATATATTAATGTTATCTCCCTTCGTTCAGCACATTCAAGTATCATCTGAACATCAAGAGAATCTGAGACGTAATTCTGTATCGATTTGTTTGCAAGAACATTTCCTTTGCCAAGTATCAAACTACCCGGGCTCCCTAATCCAAAACAGCGTAAGTCCTTTAAAAATTGTATGGACTTTTAATCTTTTAGTGATAGTCGTTTGGAAGTCGGTCGAATCACAATGCATTGTCAGTGGAACACGATATGAGAACATGTCTTCGCTACAATTGCTTTTTGTTGAACACGCTAAAATGGAAGCAGGTTTCAAATGGCAGTACAGTCGCTGTCATATTCATCTGCAACAAAGAGAGCGCGACTATTGTTTTGACGATGGTGTGTTGGTGTTCAGATATTTATGATCCTTGTTGTAGGTTACTAACAATCTTTTTCTAAGGTTTATTAAGCATGATGGCTATGCCTAGTAGATCTGTGAGCTATAGAATGCGCCTGTCATTTTATCAAGAAAACATTTATTTTTTAAATTGCGAAATACTATACAGCGTGGTAGACGACGAGGGACTTTTGCGGAAATGGGAGATATTTTAGCCTTAGCACTATATTTGCCCCATACAAACTATGTAAATATGTGCAGCCGTTTTCAACTTATAGCCTTTTAAACATTCACGAAAAAAACTACTTGTGCCAACCCTAAACAATGAACTTACAAATAAATAATATTTTAACATTTATTTGATTATTTTGACATTTATGCGTCAATTATACATCAGTGCGCATCAGTGTCAACGCTCGGTAATAAGCTTAACCTCTTCAGCGCCATAAAACTAACGAAATGACGTGCTCTGTACGCCAAGGAGATGCTTGGTCATCACCACAGTGTAAAAGTAGTAAATTTGGTTTTATTATTTTTTACTTAATTCATGATTCTAACTAACCCTTACAACTCTACTGTATATCACTTAAACGATTCAATATTTTCGGAAACGTCCCGCATCGAGTTCCACCCTGTATAAATAATGATTGAACCTGCTTACAAAAGAAAGAATACCCGGACAATCGAAGACGTCAAAAGCTCTTATTCCCATTTAATTATGACTTTTGACGTCTTCGTTTGCGTATCCTTTTAGGCTATCCTGTACACGCATCTTCTTGTTGTATAATCCCTAATAGTCCAGGCAATGAACTGAAAACTTGTATGGAAAAAATGACATATTTGGAAATAATGTATAATAGCTAATTTTTTTAATGTAACGGATATATTATCAATTAAATTGTTACCTAGAGGCAAAATCCACCAAAAAATCAGACATCAAAAAAATCAATATTCAATTAGCTCCTAAAAAGTCCGGATAAATATTAATATTTTTTTTATCTTTATTTAGGTTCATTTACATTTGCTTTACAATATTCAATATAAATAAAATAAAAAAGACAATGAATGTTTAATTTATATCTATATAATCACTTCCGGGTGGAAAGTTTGGTGGATTCTTGAATAAAGCATCTCAGAATAATGTTTTAAAATGAAATAAACAAAAAAAACGCTATTATAAATTAATGTTTTTCGAAACCGTATTTTGCCTCGGCTATAACTGTTTTCTTTCGGTCCTCACGACACAGGCTAGACCTAGTGTAAGGGCCATTGATAATGTATCTATTGTGACCGAGCGCGACGACAGCGCCACGTGACAGGCGGCCATTATGGACAATATTGTCACCGCTGTCAAACAAGAAGTAAGTAAATATTGTTAAAAATATTAATGAAATCTTGTGTTATTTTACTATATTACACAATTTTGGACAATGGTAGACAGTAACATTATTTTTATCTCAAAAACGATTAGAAAATGTTTACTGCAATATGGATTTGACAGCTCAAGTCAGCGACAAAAATGACAATTTTAGCCGTAGCGAGCGCTGTGATCGTTTAGGCTACCCCCTCCACCCGCTTTGCACTCTGCCAATTGTTTTGCTGTTTTGGTAAATAAATAATTTTGTATTTGTATTTTGTAGCTACTTTTGATGATGACTGTACACTCAGCAGGAGAGAAACGTGACCCTTGCATTCAAACTCCTATCCAGAGGAGTCAGGGGAGGTCACGTGTCTCTGCAGCTGACTGTATTTACCTGCTAAACTCACACGCCACCCGAATCGCACCGAAACTCATTAAAATGAAGGGCACTCGATAAAAGTGCCCATTACAATGGATTGTAATTAAAATGGCGGCATTTCTATCAGAATGGCTGATATAAAATAACAATGGTGGGGCCGAAAGCTTTTTTTTCCGTTCCAGATAATAGACAACTGTGCAAGTACTCTTTTGATGTTGATGAAAGCCGACTTTTTACTAATTATTAACAAGCAAGGAGTTCGCAGCTATACAAATAATAATAAATTTCCTCTTTTATCTCGGCCAACTGAAACAATACATTTTTATCGACATGATCAAAAAAATACGGTAGGTATTTTACCTCGTTGAATCCTAATTACCCGACTGCCGATGCTCTCCAGGTTATGTTTTTCGAGCGTATGTATATTTGTGTGTATGTCTTATTCTTTGGCACGCCCTGCAGCATAAACCATTTGACGGATTTCGACATATGAGGTGTTGTTGGATTCCTTTTAATCGTGGAAGTGACATGGGCTCTAATATTTGCAAAAAAGCAGTTGGCGTATTCAGAAAATCTTTTGATTTCACTTGTTTTCCTTTTTATCTCAGCCTACTTAAACAATGCGTTATTCAGACTTCAAAAAAACGAGGGGGGACTCAGGAGCAAAATTATTTTCGTCATGGGCGTTAACGCTTGAATCCCTCGCTACGCTCAGGATTCTTCACTTCACTCTGGATTCAATGTACCGCCCTCGCCGTAAATACATCATTTTGGCCCCTTGAGACACATAACTATTGCGTACCCATGCAAAACACGACGTCGTTAAACTAATCCGAGATATCGGTCGTCGAGAAAATGCTTGCGCATGCGCTTGAAGGTGAGTTTTGTGTGTGCTTGTCTGTTAGTAAGCGGGAGAGCATTCCAAAGCCGAACTTATAATTTTTTCTCCTTTTTAGGGTTCCGTTCCTCAAAAGGAAAAAAAACGGAACCCTTATAGGATCACTCGTGCGTCTGTCTGTCCGACTACAGGACCGATTGAGTTGAAATTTGGTGAACATATGTAAATTGGTGACCCAAAGACGGACGCGTAAAGTAAATTAATGAATTCTGAAAAAGGGAGCCACTTTTGGGGGGTAAACTGGAAAATTAAAAAAAAAGTTTCGCAAACTGTAGGTATTGTATGACATATCAAGTGAAAGGGGTTCTTGTAAGCATCTCAGATAATTGTTTTTTTATAATTTTAGCGAAAACAGATTTGAAGTAATTTAGGAAAAAAGACGAAGATTGACCATTCCCCCCCCCCCCCCTCTTATCTCCGAAACTACTAGGTGTAAAATTCTGAAAAAAATATGGAAAATACTTCCTTGCCTAAAGATTACAGGAAAACCTATTAGAAGTTTGAGTATTCAAAGTAACGGGAAAATTCTCAATATTTTACGGAACCCTCACCACGCGAGTTGAACTCGCACTTGTCCGGTTTTGTTTTCGTTAAGAACACTACAGTGGAATATAAAAGTGTTTTAATAGAGGCTGTTGATTGTCGATTTGTCGATGCATGCGTTCTTCTGCAGCTGACTGCGGGGGGAAAAAACGTACTTCGCTTACTGCGGGAGGAAAAACAGCCGTTGAATATGGGAGATAAAAACTCCCGTTTGCTAAGTACGTTGCGCGTGCGTCGATATAAAAGGTCATTGCTCTTGTAGACCAAAAGGACTCAGCAGTAGGAAGACACTTAATTATTATTACAAGCTTTATACTAACTTGACCTGTGCGTATGTAAGTATTTCTGTGTCATCATCATCATCATATCAGCCGAAAGACGCCCACTGCTGGACATAGGCCTCCCCCAAAGAGTGCCACAATGACCGGTCCCGCGCCACCCGCATCCAGCGGACTCCAGCCACCTTTACCAGGTGATCAGTCCACCCTGTGGGGGGCCTACCCACGCTGCGCCTTCCGGTACGGTAGAGAACCCCGCCCCAATGGCCATCGGTTCTACGTGCAATGTGCCCCGCCCACTGCCACTTAAGTTTAGCGATTCGGAGGGCTATATCGGTTACCTTGGTTCTGCTGCGGATAGCCTCATTTCTGATGCGATCACGCAGAGATACTCCCAGCATAACCCTCTCCATTGCCCTTTGGATGACATTGAGCCTTCTTATGAGGCCCATAGTAAGGATTTCTGTGTATTGTGTTATAATTTAAGCGGCAAAATCGAAACACGCTTACAAAATAATATAAACTTTAAATGGATACGACTGAAGTTTCAGGCCCTTATAGCACGTGTCATGAAAACACATTAGGTACACATGTTAGAGCAGTTAGAATTAGAACTCCACCCAGAACACTGCGAGTGACAGCGCATTATACTTGTGGAATAAATTAGGGACGAGTACAGTCCCAACAACACACTATTTCAATCATCATCAGCATGTCAGTCGAAAGACGTCCACTGCCTGGATAGGTCTCCCCCAAAGAGTGCCACAATGACCGGTCCTGCGCCACCCGCATCGACTCCAGCGACCTTTACCAGGTCATCAGTCCAGTTTGGCCATCCCTGCAGGTCTATCACGTAACGCATTGTACGTACGTTAGGTAGATCTGATTGTCAATGTTTAATGGGAAAATGACAGTTGGACTGTCCTAACGCGCATTCGAAACGTTACGTGATTTCCCCTCTGGAGTACGGTGGAAATAATGCGATCGCTAACCCGCTTGCTAAGCGTGGCGATTACTATACCCCCCCCCCCCCCCCTCCCCCGTCTCAAAAATTAAATCTCGGATGAAAAAGGAGGAGTAAGGAGTTTTTTTCATACATATTGATGCTTATTTGCATTTTTATTCTATAAGCACTTATTGGACTATTCGCAGGCAGAGTCCAGGGCTGTTATTCGCTACGCGCAAATGCGGCTCACCCCGCCGGTCACCCGTTACGAAACTAGACCTCTACCTACGGTTAGTTACTACGCATCGCGGTGTCAAGGTATATGAATGAATGAATGAATGAATGAATGAATGAATGAATGAATGAAATATTTATTTGCCAGAATACGTTACAATTGGTGGTCTTAAAATTATTACAGAATCAGTATTCAGTCAACTTGAAGTCAACATGCAAAATATATGCATAATAACAGATATTAATCTATGCTCAGAATTATTATAATAATATAATTGTGGGTGAGCGTTGAGGTGAGCTTAAAACAAGTTACAGAATAGGGGTGCAGCACAATTCGCAGCACATGTTATCAACTAGAAGACGAGGGGTGAATGACCTTATCTACAACGTTATTTGCAACGCACTATACTTCAACTTTACATATGATCGAGGAGATAGCAACTTTGTAACTGCGTTTTTTTATCCGACTGTACCCGCTGTACACGGCGAAGTGAAAACTTGCTACATTATGTATTAACATCTACATGCTGGTTATAGTTTTAAATGAACCTAATTATATTTAATCAGATGTGCGCAGAAACTAGAACTGCCGTTGCTCAGTAACGGTTCTGAAAACTGTTACTGTTAATGAAATTCACAGATTAATTTACTTCATTAGAAAAGTCATCATTATCATCATTTTTAGGGTTCCGTTCCTCAAAGGAAAAAAAACGGAACCCTTATTGAATCACTCGTGCTATTGAATCAATCTGTCTGTCTGTCCGTCTGTCACAGCCGATTTGCTCCGAAACTACTGGACCGATTGAGTTGAAATTTGGTACACATATGTAAATTGGTGACCCAAAGATGGACGCGTAAAGTAAATTAATGAATTCTGAACAGGAGGACTTTTGGGGGGTACACTGGAAAATTAAAAAAAAAGTTTCAAACTGTATTGTGTGACATATCAAATGAAAGGGGTTCTTGTAAGCATCTCAGATCTTTTTTATAATTTTAGCAAAAACAAATTTTAAGTAATTTAGGAAATAAAACGAATTTTGACCATTTCGCCCCTCATCTCCGAAACTACTACGCTTAAAATCCTGAAAAAATTATGGAAAATAGTTAATTGCCTAAACATTACAGGAAAACCAATAAGAAGTTTGAGTATATTCAAAGTAACGGGAAAATTCTCAATATTTTACGGAACCCTCACCACGCGAGTTGAACTCGCACTTGTCCGGTTTTTTTTAACAATTTGTTATTGCTTATTGTATTAATAGATATGAGTGAGATTGTGACGTCATGCCGTGCCATTTCTCTTCTAGTAAAAATGACTTCATACAAATCTACACAATGTTGTATTATATACTGTTATTTATTACAGTATTCGAGAAAAAAAAAAACACACAATTCACAGACACTATTCATCCTAAAATATGGTATAATTTACGATCGCATTTTCGCTAGAATCGTCGATTTATCGCATAGAATAAAATGCAGAGCGTGCACTTACAAAAAAAACGCGCTTAATGGCTGCCCGGCGCGGCATGCAGGAACAAAGGGACCCTAATCGTTGGAGTAAATTGGTTTAGGATCTGGGGCTGTATTATAGTCGGTTAAAATGACAGTCCGTGATATAACTGCAGCCATAATTCGTTTTGTTAACCGTTGCCTTTTGTCGGTCATCAATTGGGAATGGATGAAAATTTTAGAAATGCCTGATTTTTTTTAGCACCAGAAAAAAGTTGCAGACTTTTCAGCTGGGTAATTTTTTTTTTAAATATAACTTACTTACGTTTTGGGTTTAGGACGGCGAATAAGACACTTTCCTTGATCCGTCTCATATTACAAAATAATTTTAAATATCTGACCCTGGCAATGACAAATATAGCTGCTGCAGTTGTCTATATAATTGCCAGTGTCAGTTTACCACGGATATTTACGACAGACGGAGTGGCGACCACGTACCGGAAGGCGCAGCGTGGGTAGGCCCCCCACAAGGTGGACTGATGACCTGGTAAAGGTCGCCGGAGTCCGCTGGATGCGGGTAGCGCAGGACCGGTCATTGTGGCACTCTTTGGGGGAGGCCTATGTCCAGCAGTGGACGTCTTTCGGCTGATAGGATGATGATGATGATGAGACAGATCAAGGAAAGCGTCTTATTCGCCTTCCTAAACCCAAAACGTAAGTGAGGAAACTGTTTACATTTTTCAAAAATAATTGACGCAGCTGAAAAATCTGAAACTTTTTTCTAGTGCTAAGGAAGGTTAGTCCCCCCAACAGGCGATAAGACCGCCTGTTGTCTACCTCTACCTACATGTTATTGTATTGTTTCTCTCTGTAACTGCTTTTTTTGTGTGAGGTGTGCAATAAAGAGTATTTGTATTGTATTGTATTGTTAGTCCTATCACCAAAAAAAAATCAGGCATTTCTAAAAATTTCATCCATTCCCCATTCATCATACTCGTAGCTTGTTTCCGTTTGTACCCACCCTAAAGGAGCCCGGGGTCCACTTTGGCACTTAATCCCAAGATTACAACCCAGGGGGCAAACTAGACCTACTCGTAGTTGGGACTTGGGGTTAAACCGGTTTCCTCACGATGTTTCCCTTCACCGAAATTGCCTTGCCTTTTGTTGCCTACCTATTTGAATCTAACAGACTTGTGATGTGAGCTTAGTTTAGAATTGATAACGCAGTGTTGCTAAATGGATGGTAAACCATCAAATTATTATAATAATGTATAAATTATAAAATGCTTGTGTGGGACGCTACATGTGTAGACACACTGGCACCGTCTCACCTCCAACGGACTACTTCTAAAGCGGGTGCAGCAGCAGAAAACGCCGAAAATCTGAAATGTAATAAATATCGAGGCCTCGGCAGAGAGTACGACTTTGTACCCTTTGGCGTCGAGAACCTCGGTCCCAGTGCGCATAAGTTATTTGCAGAAATCGCGAAACGTCTGGTCGATGTAACTGGTGACCGAAGAGCTGGCGGCTTTCTCGCGCAACGCATCAGCATTGCAATTCAGCGAGGAAATGCCGCCAGCATCCTCGGTACAATGCCTCGAGGGCCTTTTTAGGGTTCCGTAGCCAAAATGGCAAAAACGGAACCCTTATAGTTTCGTCATGTCCGTCTGTCCGTCTGTCCGTCTGTCCGTCTGTCCGTCTGTCCGTCTGTCCGTATGTCACAGGCATTTTACTCGAAAACTATAAGGTGTATTTGAATAAAATTTTGAGGATAGGTGTATTTTGTTAGCCGCTACATAGTTTTGTAATTAAAATTCCAAAAAAAAAATTTTTTAGGGGTGCACTCCATACATAAAACTAAAAGTCAAAAAAAATTTTTTCATTGTGGCCCCCCGTGTGGCACATCAATCGATAGGCCTTTCAAAATAAATATAAGGTTTCTTAGCATTTTTTTTGATTAAGTGAATAGAGTCGGAGATAATCGTCCCGAAAGTCACTAAAATTCTGTCCCCCCCCCCTCTAATTTTTGAACGGTGTATTTTAAAAATATAGAAAAATTCATGGACATAGGGCTTATTCATTTCATTCACCGAAAATTGTTTTGAACAAGATCGGTTCAGAGGTTTTCGAGATATTGCTGAAAAACTGCCTTCGTCAAAGAAAAGGACGTAAGTGCCGTAAAATTTCTGTGACGATACGACCTTTTTAATAGGCACGGAACCCTTCGTTTTGCGTGATCCGACACGCACTTGGCCGGTTTTTAGATTTAACTTAGTTTTAATTTATCTTAGTTAATGTTAATTATAATCTTGTATTCATTAAAATCATAAATTCTTCTCTTCGAGCCGAAAGGAACTAAGGTGATGATAATAAATAAATAACTAACTAACTACCGTTCCTTCACAATGTCCAAAAATCAGACAGATGCCCATATTACGACCTATCGTTAAAACGTTTAGAATTGCCCCTGGGTTCCATGGGATCTGACAGCTGGTGTTCCATTTGATTGAAGACAGGGAAATGTGGATTGAAGAGCGAACCCCGTAAATTATTTGGATGTTTTATAAAGCTGTTATTAAGTTAATTATGATGTGTAATGAAGGATATAATTACACGTTATTACACATGCAATAGGATATTTTAATTAGTAAGTATCATACGTAAAATATTGATTTTAAAATTGGATTCGATGATTCAAACAATTAAATTTCACGTGAATAGTTTTTCATAGTACGTCGATGGTAACCATAAATACTTGAATACATAGTCATTTTGTATAACATAACGCAACTTTTTTGACTTTTTTGATTAGTAGGTATGTCCAGCCCTTTACCTGTGCGTTGATTGTTAGCGAGTGTAATGGATAATTATTTATTTATTTAATAAAACATGTTAACTTGACATTACAGTAAAACCAATGCGTCATATAATGATATTGGTTTGGTTCAGTTGATTGCCTGTCAATCCTGTCATCCATCTCCTTAGAAGCTCATTCACCTGACTCATCATAATATTTTTGCATGTATCATTTTATTAAACTTTCAGTATTTTTTTAAGTTAAAAGCGGAATGCCTACAGCACAACTACAAACAAAATCTCACGGTAGGTACCTTACCTACACCACTCTGCGATTCGAGAGGCCACTACAAAAAAGGGATTATTTATCCGTCACCATAAAGTTACGCTGTTGTGCGTATTCCTAGCCCCATTACAACAATTAAAACGGACCCCTTGCAGTTTTAACTGCACTCAGCACATCAAACAGCGTTTATGGGAACCGCTTAGACTTACCCTCGCCTCTTACCACGCGTGCTATACTATGGGCACCGCCGCCGGCCATTAGGTTTTTGCATCACAGGGGTTTGATCTCTTTCTTATCTTAACATTTTCTGACGTGATAACGCCTTATAAATCGATGAACGCCGGCTGCATGCACGAAAGTGTGACTCATTGTCCCGTTGCTGACTGACATATCAACGCACAGCCCAAACCGCTGGTTCTAGAAATTCCAAATTTGGCACGTAGGTTCCTTATAAGTGCACTATCAAAATTCACCCTCTAAGGGGGTGAAATGGGGGTCCAAAGTTTGTATGGGGAAACAAGATTAGATCGACGTTTTATTCGAAACTTCACAGGAGTATTCCTAACGATAAATGAGTGACGTGTTTTAGGTTTTTTGAGAATTCAATCCCTAAAAGGCGGAAATGTGGTGACAAAATCTGAAAATCAACAATTCAATTTATAAAAGTATGCAATTTTTCAACAATGTTTTCGACGTTATCACGTAAAATTATCGTCCGTAAACCGACTTTACGTTTACAGACAACCATTTTTTTTAAAGTTTGAACCATTTAAGTACGTCAATGAAGGCTTACTTTAAATTTTCCGGTGTTGTTACTATTTTTACCCGACTGCCAAAGGAGAAGGGTAATGTTTTTCGAGTGTATGTAAGTATGTATGTATGTCTGTTTCTTTGTGGCCGCCTGTAGCCTAAACGGCTCGATGGATTTTGATATATGAGGTGCCGTTGGATTCCTCTTAATCGTGGGAGTGACATAGGCTATAATATTTGTCAAAAAGCAGTCGGGTTTTTCGAAAATTCTTATGATTTACTTGTTCTCAGTAATATGAACTTTATTACTTACTATTTTTGATAATTAAGTTTCTATTATAGATACTTACAACTCTTAACTAAACTCTTATACATGTCAAGATCACCTATTTCGAGTTTGGTGCAATTAAGTTTTTATACGCGAGCGAGCGGCGTGCTAAATTGGCATGCTTAAAAACCGACCTCACTAGATAGTTCGTCATGCACCGTCTATTTCTTTGTCTGAGTTAATAGGTTGGTACAAACTTTTTTAGAAATAAAAAATGCTGTTGTTTCATTGAAACTTAATGATAAACCATTGTAATAGAATTTGTAAGCTCTGAAATCTAAACGAGCCCTCGAGGGTTTGATATTTGTCCTTGAGTTTGAAGAATACATAATCACAAATCACAACCCAGAGCGATCGACTGAATAGACGAGTATCTACTTTGAGTCTGGATAAACACACATAAGCCGTCGTCCATACAACTCGACACGGGCTAAGCAATTCACAATTTGTTTCACCTCACCTCTTTCATCCCTCGTACAATTTGACACCAAGATTCGTAATAACAACGCGTTATCAAAGCTTTGAACACCTCGCCGAGTTTTTTACGCCGGTTCTTCTCGAGGCAGAAGTTTTCATTCCGAACCGGTAGTTTATCGACATTCATAGGTGCATGTAATATGCCTAAATTGAAATCACTTTGACTACTGACTTTGACTACGCTGGTTTGGAGGTGTGGAGCATTTTGAATCGCCCAGCACGACTGCTAACCATTGTTTGCGCTGCATAAAAGATGAACTCACTCGGAAGAGCGTTTTCTGCGATAACACCGCCTGCTGCGATAATTTTATCTACTATTGTACTCTCCAACATATGGATTTGGACGAGGTAAACAGTAGGCATTCTATTTGTGCGGATTTTCGGAGTAATCAGTAAACGTCACCCCAAGCCGATGCCTATACAATTAATTGCAGCCCGCTTGACTGGCGGCATAGAAAGAGTGCTTTTTCTGGCCAAGGGAAGTGTGAAAATGTGTACTTACCTGTCATGCTTAATGCACGATGTATGTAATGTACTGTCGCCTTTATCTATTTATGTATACTTACTAATTTGTAGATATCCGCAGCAGAACCAAGGTAACCGATATAGCCCTCCGAATCGCTAAACTTAAGTGGCAGTGGGAGGGGCACATTGCACGTAGAACCGATGGCCGTTGGGTGGAAAGGTTCTCGAGTGGCGACCACGTACCGGAAGGCGCGGCGTGGTGAAAGCCCCGGCTTCTGAAGAGTATAGGTAGGTAATAGGTATTACCTTTGACCGATCGGTTAGCCTAGTGCGTAGTGACGCTGCCTACGAAGCTGAAGGTCCTTGGTTTGAATCCCGGTAAGGGCAAATATTTGTGTGATGAGCACATTTGATGAGTCTTGGATTTGTATCTATTAAATATATCGTCGTCTAGTACCCATAACACAAGCCTTATTGAGCTTACTATGGGACAAGTTCAATTAGTGTAAGATTGTCCTCTAATATTTATACCTACATATACATTCAAAGCTGTCTGTACCATCTCACGGCCATATTGGACGCTTCTCTCGTTTACAATAAAGGCCTAACTAATGTTCAATAAACCAAGCCAAAGCGTCCCAAATATGACAGTGTTAATTCAATAAGGCTATATCGTGATAACTAAATTGGGCGAGGCCAGACGAGGCCGACGCCTGAATTCTTACCGAACACGTCTCTCGAGAACCATCAATAGGTCAGACCTACAGTTATGCATATTTGTTACCAACTTCAGGGTCAGGTTATACTGAGGACTAGCTAAGAGTACGAAACGGTTTGTGAACGTGAAGTACTTAGCACGGATAGGAAAAGGTCGACGGCCAAATGTGAACGCGCCTTATTCGATGTTATTGATTGACATGGTGTTACTCGAGGACGGTGTTTATGTCGGTGATAACAAACTCAAATATTAATAGGGTGAGGTCTAAGTTCACTATCACTTGAGAGAGAGTATGACATCTAAAAATGGTTGTCTGTAAACTGAGTTTACGGACGATAATTTTACGTGATAACGTCATAAGAAAACGTTGATGAAAAATTGCATAACACGTATTTACTCATTTATCGTTAGGAATGCTCCTGTGATGTTTCGAATAAAATAGTCGATCTAATCTTGTTTCCCCATATAAACTTTGGACCCCCATTTCACCCCCTTAGAGGGTGAATTTTGAATGGATTTAATGTAGTTTACCTACTGTAAGCTGAGGTCACTTCTGAGAAAAAGTTCCGCTTTGATCATAGAAGCCAATGATGTAATATAAAAAAGAGGTAGAGGGTCATAAGCGCTCCAGAAGTGGCACACTAAAATTGAGTCAATTGCACCAACTTCCCTCAGTTATGAGTTATGAGTCGTCAATGGAAACGTTAGCTGTCAGATTTGGTGGCCATTTTTAAACACGGAATTACGTAAAGACAACATATCTACTTTTTTACAAAACAACATATCTACCTCTTTTAGGGTTCCGATACCTCAAAAGGAAAAAACCGAACCCTTATAGGATCTATTTATTTAATTAATTAGGCTCACAAAACAAGTTAAAGTCTATGAAATAATACAATTTTTGCAATAGTGTTCGGATCTGGACTTTAACTCAAAATATGTGTGCACAGAAAGAGTTATTTTAGATGAAATTTATTTTTAGAGGATGGCCGTATAATTTGAGTCGGTGGTTGTTAAACTACTTAAATATTTAATATGATGGGGTGATAGTGAAACAATTTGATTAATATATTTTATGAGATTATTGAGAAATTATCGCAAAATTTAGTGTGTGATATATCAAATGAAAGCATGTCAGATATTTTTTTATAATTTTAGCACAAACAGATTTGAATTAATTTAGGAAAAAAAAACGAAAATTGCATTTGTCCGGTTTCTTTTATATTATATCATTGATAGAAGCAGTTAAATCAATCCGTGCGATTAAAAACAGATGTTGGCGAAGGTATGTTTTATTTACTTACTATCGATATCGATGCGCCAAGTCGGGAATGGGCCTTTTAAATATCCTACGAGTAATTTGGCAATCATATCAAAAGTGTAATACCATCGTTATTGTAAACAACATACAATATTTCATCTGTCACCGAATTAGTGTCATCACAAACTCGTCACACAAAACAAACAACCTGATACGTTCGTCCTAACAATACAGCATTGTCCTCACTTTCATACAAAACCCTGTTTTTGTCCGAAACTTGATATAATATCTTGGTGTGTAGATTCTTGGCAGATGTGTCAACAATGTTTTCTATATGGCTACAGAGAAATGTTGCCAAAATGTGATGGGAAAATACTGCTAACGCGGCTTTATTACAATGAAGTAATGTATCAAAGTAAGTGGCAGTGGGCGGGGCACATTGCACGTAGTAACGATGGCCGTTGGGGCGGAAAGGTTCTCGAGTGGCGACCACGTACCGGAAGGCGCAGCGTGGTCCCCCACAAGGTGGACTGATGATATCAGCCCAAAGATGTCCACTTCTGGACATAGGCCTCCCCCAAAGAGTGCCACAATGACCGGTCCTGCGCCACCCGCATCCAGCGGACTCCAGCGAGTTTTACCAGGTCATCAGTCCACCTTGTGGGGGGCCTACCCACGCTGCGCCTTCCGGTACGTGGTCGCCACTCGAGAACCTTTCCGCCCCAACGGCCATCGGTTCTACGTGCAATGTGCCCCGCCCACTGCCACTTAAGTTTAGCGATTCGGAGGGCTATATCGGTTACCTTGGTTTTGCTACTGATAGCCCCATTTCTGATGCGATCACGCAGAGATACTCCCAGCATAGCGCTCTAAAATTGTCTTATAAGCAAAATTCGAGACCTGTCTCTCTACAAGTAGGTTACATGGGCTAACCAATAATTAATAACGGTTTAGAAATGCGAGTCATTTCTATTACAAACATTACAAAATGGTAAAAATCCACGTAATATTTAAAAACCGGCCAAGTGCGTGTTGGACCACGCAAAACGAAGGGTTCCGTGCCTATTAAAAAGGTCGTATCGTCACAGAAATTTTTTACGGCACTTACGTCCTTTTCTTTGAGGAAGGCAGTTTTTCAGCAATATCTCGAAAACCTCGGAACCGATCTTGTTCAAAACAATTTTCGGTGAATGAAATTAATAAGCCCTATGTCCATGAATTTTTTCATATTTTTAATATACACCGTTCAAAAATTAGAGGGGGGGGACAGAATTTTAGTGACTTTCGGGGTGATTATCTCCGACTCTATTCACTTAATCAAAAAAAATGCTAAGAAACCTTATATTTATTTTAAAAGGCCTATCGATTGATGTGCCACACGGGGGGTTACAATGAAAAAAAAAAATTTGACTTTTAGTTTTATGTATGGAGTGCACCCCTAAATTTTTTTTTTGTCATTTTAATTACAAAACTATGTAGCGGCTAAAAAAACACACCTACCCTCAAAATTTTATTCAAATACACCTTATAGTTTTCGAGTAAAATGCCTGTGACATACGGACAGACGGACATGACGAAACTATAAGGGTTCCGTTTTTGCCATTTTGGCTACGGAACCCTAAAAAGGCGAAGTTGGTAAAGCTATGTTTGTTCGACGACAGAGTACTTATAGTATAGTTAGTACCAAACTACCAACCAACTACTTTAATAATATCTGTATTTTTAACCTCTGACGCAAAAAAAGGCTAGCAAGCTCAAAAGAACTTTTTACAGGCTAGTAAAAGCGAAAAAGTCGTTCTTGGGAAATTGTATAAAATTCTACAATAAAATTCCATAACACATTACCGAACTTACTGACTCTAAATTCAAATCTGTCGTAAAACGGACACTTATTTCAAAAGCATATTATCGTATTTTATTGTGTACTGAAAACAGAAACAAACAAAAAACCGGCCAAGTAGGTGTCGGACCACGCAAGGGTTCCATGCCTATCAAAAATGTCGTATCGTCACAGAAATCTTACGGCACTTACGTCCTTTTCTATAGGGAAGGCAGTTTTTCAGCAATACCTCAAAAACCTTTGAAGCGATCTTGCTCAAAATAATTTTCGGTGAAAGAATTTAATAAGCCGTAGGTATGTCCATGATTTTTTAAATATTTTTTAAATACACCGTTCAATAATTAGAGGGGGGTGGGACACAATATAGTGACTTTCGGGGCGATTATATCCGACTCTATTCACTTAATCAAAAAAATAATCATATTTATTTTGAAAGGCCTATCGATTGCTGTGCACACGTGGACTTACAAAGGAAAAAAAATGACTTACAGTTTTATGTGTGGAGTGCAACCCTAAAAAAAATGTTTTGGTCATTTCATTACAGAACTATGTAGCGGCCAACAATATATACCTATGCTCAAATTTTTATTCAAATTCGCCTTATGGTTTTCGAGTAAAATGCCTGTGACATACGGACAGAACTATAAGGGTTCCGTTTTTGCCATTTTGGCTACGGAACCCTAAAAAGGAAGTACTAGGCGAACGAAGGGATCTCTTCCAGCTAACCTTTGAGCAAAGGAGTTAGTGTGAGATGTGAGCGTGGGAGATGACGATAGACGAAGTTTCACGTTCTCACGACTCGAATTTTCTCACGTTATCCGCACTGTTAAATGCTCAAGAATCCAATTTTTGTAAAGCCCATAACTACTTATAACACCAACTGTTTCATTGTCGGTGCCGGTTCGAGTCCCCGCCGCGCATAAATCACTTCCCGAGGGACCTCACATCCTTTATTGTCTGTGCGTTCGTGTGAGCGAGTGTTTTTGCTGCGAGTGTCTGCATTTATTTGGTGGTAATTGATGTTTAAGTGGATGGGCCGGGCCATCTGCCGTGGCTACAGTTGAAATACACCCAACGTCATTATCATCCTTGATTAAATATTGGTTGCATTACAATAACAAATGTTAACCCCTGACGCAATGGAGGCATCAGGGATCATCATTATTGCCTACTTTCCTAAAAAAATAATTCGTCAGTTAGATTATCAAAAAATATTGGACACTTATTTTTTTGATTGTCAATTAAACAAAAAATGACGAAGATATGGCCAGTTAAAGTTCCGTGTGACGTCACATTATGGTTACACTTTTAGGCATAATGTGACGTCACGCGGAATTTTAACAGGCATATACGTGTCCAATATTTTTTGATAATCTAACTGACGGTCTAAATATAATTATATTTTGTTTACCCAAGAAAGTACCCAATTGGGCCCGAAAATGAAAAGATGATCGGCAAAAAATTTGGCTCAAAATAGAAAAACGTTTACTATGCAGAAAAACATTATTTAATTTAATCAATTTATACATTCAAATCACGAAAAGATTTTGGGCCAACTTTTCTGCCGGTGAGTGCAATTAATTCGTAAGGATCTCGACGGTAAACTGGGCCCCCGCAGGACACATAGAGGTCCTTCCTCCAAAAAATATCTAAAAACATATTGACGCCATCACGTTTCGTGTTGAATCAGTTGTGTCAACGAAAAATGCGCAAACATACGTGCTCGCTCACGATGTTTACCGGCAATCGGCTAAAGTAAACATTTACTTGCAAAAAATCTAGGATTGCGATTGGAAAACTGCTGAAAAATGTCTGGAGAGTCTAACATTGCCACGCAATGACTCATCAGTAATAAATGCAAGGAAACCAAGGTAATGATTGTTACTGAAGCTATGAAAGGTAACAAATAAAAGTGGGATTAGGATCAGTACTATTTGATGGTATGGGGGTCGTTCTTCTTTTTTACCGACAATGAACCGAGGTTTTTCTGTTTTTTTGGTTTTTGAACTATCGAAAATTGTGGTTTTGAAGTGCGATTTAAAAAAAAATGCATAGGTTTCTTCATTAGAACTAATTAAAGTTTCCTTTCTGGCCAATATAAATATTTATTTACGGTTGGTTTCAAAAAAAAAACATGTGACAAAGTGGACTCTTTCAGTGGGGACAACATTTTGGTTTACCACTCTGTCACGGCATTCTACGAAAAAAAAAAACATTTAAAAAAATGCTAGTTAGAGAAAGTGAAATATTAGATATCACTAATTAATAAAATAATATGGACGTTCATTCGAACATTATAAAACCGTAAACATCATTACTCAAATGAGATGCCGTAATAAGACGAAGGACAGGCTATTGTCGGTCGAAAAGAAGAACGACCCATGGATGGAGCTGTTTGTGGCTAGCAATGTCTTGTACATTCAAATACAAAGTGATTTATTCTTCAATTTAGGCATATTACATGCACCTATGAATGTCGATAAACTACCACCGGTTCGGAAAGAACCGGCGTAAAAAACTCGGCGAGGTGTCATTTTTTCAAAACAGTATACAATATATCATTTCAGTATCAGAGTATTATAAAATTTTAAAATTACATTGCTACAGTAGAAAGCCTATTTATTTTGCGATAGATTTCTAGTGCAGGATTTTATCGCTGCCAAATATCCCTATCCATGATGTAAAGGCAGTGTACAATAAATCAAAAATCTTAAAAAATCTTGAAAGAAAAATAAAGAGAATGTGATCATTTTTATTGCTTACCATTACCACGTACAATTAAGTCTGAAATTTAATATTTACCAAGTAACCCTGACAATACATTTATTTTCTAAAGTAAATACAAGATGTTAATTAACATTAACTAAATTAAATTAAAACTAAGTTAAATCTAAAAAAGGCCCTCGAGGCATTACCGAACATGCTGGCGGCATTTCCTCGCTGAATTGCAATGTTTATGCGTTGCGCGAGAAAGCCGCCAGCTCTTCTCTCATTCTTTTCTTATTAAGCAACCCATTTTGGGAATACAATATTAATAATAAAAGTTACACCGGTATCTAAATAGTTGGCTCAAGAACTGTGGAACTGAAAGCATTTTTACTCCAGGCAAAATACGGTTTCGAAAAACATTAATTTATAATAGCGTTTTTTTTGTTTATTTCATTCTAAAACGTTATTCTAAGATGCTTCATTCAAGAATCCAACAAACTTTCCACCCGGAAGTAATTATATAGATTTAAATTAAACATTCATTGTCTTTTTTATTTTATTTATATTGAATATTTTAAAGCAAATGTAAATGAACCTACATAAAGATAAAAAAAAAAATTAATATTTATCCGGACTTTTTAGGAGCTAATGAAATAATATGTTTTTGGATGTTTCATTTTTTGTTAGATTTTGCCTCTAGGTAACTATTTAATTGATAATATATCCATTACATTAAAAAAATTAGCTATTATAAATTATTTCCAAATCTGACATTTTTTTCCATACAAGTTGTCAGTTCATTGCCTGGACTATTTCTGTCAACCCTCGCTTTAATTGGCGCTTAAAAATTAATGTCCGCGATTACGTATATTAATAGCTGTGATAAAGGTGCTCTTGTCAGAAATTAAAATTATATTTCGGTCAATCTCCAGATTTGTGACAGCATCTAATTGACGCGACTCCATATAAAATAAAATAAATAAATCAATATCGTGGGACAATTCACACCAATTGGTCTAGTCCCAAACTAGGCAAAGCTATGGGTACTAGACAACGGATAAACATACTTATATAGATAAATGGATATTAAACATCCAAGACTCGAGAACAAACATTCGTATTCATCATACAAATATCTGCCCCGACCGGGGATCGAACCCGGGACCTAAAGCTTCATAGTTAGGTTCTCTAACCACTAGGCTATTCGGTCGTCATATGTTCGTAAAGCGTCGCTCTAATTAAAATCAGCATCAGAAAATCGTTTATTTCTTAGTTAAAGGCTATAGTCGGGTTTCCATAGGCCCTTGTATCAATTGTGACAGTTTTTGACTTATGATTTTTTAAAGTTTTTTTTAATGTGTTGTTTTTCGGGATGTATTCAAGCGAGTTGCTTCAAATTTTCAAATGATGTTCTTATATAGAATTGCATCACTGCCCAAAAAACTTAAACTAGTTATCATAAAAAAAAGAAAATAAAGACCAAATAAAAAAAGATACATTTTTTTAAAGTTATTGCGAAGTAGTGACACCTCTAGATTTTTTTCTCAGAATAGACCACACATTAGCCTACTACTTGCCTAAAAATCAAAATTTTTCAGGCAATATTTCCTGTCAAAAATCAGCAATATGTGTGGCCGAGTTCTGTATTCAATCGGTGTTTTTCAATGTCGTATACAAACCCCTCGATTATGTTTGAGTTTTTTTATCAGTTTGTCGTATATATGAGTAAAATGCTAATGAAAACTATAAGAAAACTATATAAGGGCCGACTTACTATGGAAACCCGACTATATAGCCTTTGTATACATAATATTCCTGGCTCCATTCGGATCTCAGAGGTGCAACGGTCGCTTAAGTCTACGTGAGATCAGTGCAAGTGTCAGGACCGCAGTCACAAAATTGGGGAATAAACGATTTATGGTTTATTACAAAAGAACACAACACTATTTTTTTTTTTATACCTATATGTATTTTTATTAAAAGTGAATACAAGATTATAATTAACATTAACTAAGATAAATTAAAAATAAGTTAAATCTAAAAAAGGCCCTCGAGGCATTGTACCGAGGATGCTGGCGGCATTTCCTCGCTGAATTGCAATGCTGATGCGTTGCGCGAGAAAGCCGCCAGCTCTTCGGTCACCAGTTACTCTAAAATTAAGTTATGGTAAGAAATATGGCCTGTGAAAAAGGTTTTTCCACTAATGTATCCAAAGACGACGAAGCAATTATGCTTTCTGACGATAAGCTGATTACATAGAAGCAATCCCTTTCAATTCAACTTTGCATATCTTTTACATATTTAGTATTGAAAGAAGTTAGATAATGTAGAAAAAGTCTCTGCTAGGTTGTATAGGTTCTGATAATAAGCAAACACCCTAGACTACGGACGCTTGCAACACTAGAGGAGTCACAAGCTCGTTGCCAACCCTTTATTGATGAAGGATTCGTTGAGCTAGAGACAAAAAGCTGGACCTTCACATGCGCATCCATGGGAACGTTTGGGCAGGCTGTACTGATGAGAGAAATGATGCAAATGATCAGTGTCGAATTAATCCTAGCCAGTTTCCGTTTTGCTACGCTACGTAAACGTAATAACTGTATAGAGACCAATGTGACCCAACGATTCGCATTCCAATTATACCAATGTGTTGCCTTACTCGATGTTGTGACACGTGTGAAAGATCATCATCATCATATCAGCCGAAAGACGTCCACTGCTGGAAATAGGCCTCCCCAAAGAGTGCCACAATGACCAGTCCTGCGCCACCCGCATCCAGCGGACTCCAGCGACCTTTACCAGGTCATCAGTCCACCTTGTGGGGGGGTTACCCACGCTGCGCTTTCCAGTACGCGGTCGCCCTCAAGAACATTTCCGCTTGTGAAGGATGTGGGCAACAAATTAAAATAGTTCAAGCCGGGAAGCATGGGAAGCCAGTCCTGTCAAACTGAGGGTTGATTACGTAACTTTTCGAACGCACGTTAGGACAACTCAACTGTAATTTTCCCATACAAAAAGCGACATTTTGATCTACCTGACATAAAGTCCAATGCGTTAGGCGATCGACCTACTGTGGGCGAGGGGTAATCACGTAACGTTTCGGACGAGCGTTAGGACAATGGAACTGACATCTTCCCATACAAAATTTGACGTTTAGATCTACTTGACGCACGTACAATTCGCTACGTAATCGACCTGGGTCTAAGTTGACAGACACTTAGATGAACTCTATGAGTAATGATTGCAAGGATACAGAAAATAATGGTTGTCTGTAAAGTCGGTTTACGGACGATAATTTTACGCGATAAGGGAGGTAATCACGTAACGTTCCGAACGCGCGTTAGGTAGATCCAACTGTAATTTTTCCATACCTATAAAAATTAACATTTAGATCTACCTGACGCACGTACAATGCGTTACGTGATCGACCCGAAGGTCATAAGAAAACGTTAATCAGTAATCAGCGACCCGAAAAACCATAGAAACAATACCCATGTTGATTTTCAGACTTTGTCACCACATTTCCCCCTTTTAGAGGTTTAATTCCCAAAAAACCTGGAACACGTATTTACTCACTTATTATTATAAATACTTCTGTGAAGTTTCGAATAAAATAGTCGATCTAATCTTGTTTCCCCATACAAACTTTGGACCCCCATTTCACCCCCTTAGAGGGTGAATTTTGAAAAATTATTTCTTACTGCACCCCTAGACCTTATAAGGAACCTACGTGCCAAATTTGGATTCTCTAGAACCTGCGCTTTGGGCTGTGCGTTGATATTTCGTGCGAGCAGCCGGCGTTCATCGATTCATACGACGTTATCACGTCAAAAAACAAATTGATATCATATTGTGCAATGTCGAGTCTAATTGATCTCCTGCCTCGCTCCATCATCGTTTACAGTTGCCGCCGTGAGAATCGTGACTGATTATTTACGGATTAAGCGTTAATTAAATAAGTTTTCCACGGGCACTTTACCAAGGAAACTGTACAATTGTTGTTGTGTGTTTAGGGTCAATTATCGGTGATGCTCAGTGCTCGGTGACCACTTGGTTACAGACAGACAGGTTACTATGAGTAACCCGAGGATGGTCGATAGCTTCTCGGGCATCATGCGCAAGCGAGCCGCCTCGCTACTGGGGAGGCTGAGGGCCAGTGCCAACAGCATCCTAGCGATGTTTGCAGGCAGGTGGCATGGGGCTTACATAAACCACTGCACTACGCTCCACGCCGTATCATAAGGTTTAAGTACTAATACTAGATGTAAAATAATGTTTAACTAACACCAGTACATGTAATTTTTTTTCAATGGGTATTATATTCTAAATTGACATATTTTTATTTTTATTGTATATATTTTAAAGAACATTTTCATTGTGTAAACATATGGATGCAAATCTGGTATAAATTACTATTTATTTTTTATTTTATTATAGTTTGTATCGACACCTTCTCATTGCTAGGATTAAATATAGACACAAATATTAATTAGCAAGACCACATTCAGAAAATAAGCTCAAAACTATCCAGATTCACGTATGCCTTGTACGAATTAAAAAAAAACAACAGATTTAAAAACTTCCATATCCGCTTATTATGCATACGCCCACTGCATATTCCGATATGGCATACTGCTTTGGGGCAACACTACGTATTCGAATAGCCTATTCATATTACAAAAAAAAATGCATCAGAATCCTAGTTAATATAGTTGTTAAATAATATAAATCATATGGATCAGCGCTAGTTGAGATACAAAACTTTATATGTATATGTAAATAGGAGATTTCTACTTGTTAGTTGCTCTGCCAGAGGCTAGTTTTCATCATCTGGGTCTCTTTTCTTTCGTTTTAAACCTAATTCCCGTGACTCAGTAAGACCAAAATGAGTAGCATTATTAAAAATATTCAAACACAAGATGTCCCTGTACTTTACAAAAAGCCTATTTATTTTAATCGGATAAGTAATAAAACTATAGCCACTCTAAAAACCCATTGAAAAGAACTTTAGAAGTAAGTAGTATAGGTTTAAATATAAGTTGTTGCAGAGATTACACCGGGCCAACTTACATACAAGCATCACTTCTGTATAGTATAGTATCAGTGTACATTAGGGTGTTTTAATTTTTGACGGCTTCTACAATCCATGAAACCATATCTTAGCATGACCATCTAACACTGTTCCTTATGAACATTAACTTCATTCTGTAACTCCAAACATAGGCTTTTTCAAGATGAGTGTTAAAACAGCCATGATTAGTCTTGTACTGTCTTATTTTAAGGGCTAAGACAATTTAAGTGTTGAGTATAGGCGACAAATGAATGTTGTGTTTGAGTGCTTTAGTGATGACTGTTTGTTTGAATTGGTTTAAGTGTTGTTTAAGAATGTGAAACTGTCAAAGCTTTGACAATCATTATCTCTCGTCCCTTATTGTATATTGCTGTCTGCACTATCACTAATAATAATAACCCTAGTTGTCAGTTATCTATGTTTAAAGGCCCTTTGTAATCTTTCTCTAAGAGCTCATCTGTCTAAATGTGCTGATAGACTAGTATTCACATGTAACAGTTTTAGTTTTAGGTTAGGCACTCATTACAGGACCCACTGAAAATCAGCGTCGTGGCCCCTGAGTCGACATGCTGAGTGGGATCCTTTTTTGAAACAACCAACTATATTGTATATTTTTAGCTCTAAGAATTCTGTAAATTGTTTCATTCATTCATTCATAACAAAAAATCGAGTATTCGCCGTTTTAAGAGTCGAACTGAACAATGAAGCAAAGCGTTGAGCTAAACTTCGGTATGTTGTTGAGATTTAACCACGAAATCATCTTTTATAATATCCATCTACGGGTGGCGCAGGGCCGGTCATTGTGGCACTCTTTGGGGGAGGCCTATGTCCAGCAGTGGACGTCTTTCGGCTGATATGATGATGATGATGATAATCTCGATATAGAACCATACCTGCAGGAAATCAGTCGTAAAGAAACTACAATAGCTATAATTTTAGCAAAAACAGATATGAAGTAATTTAGGAAAAAAGACGCAAATTGACCGCCCCCCCCTCCCGCCCCTTATCTCCGAAACTACTAGGTTTAAAATTCTGAAAAAAATATGGAAAATAGTTCCTTGCCTAAAGATTACAGGAAAACCTATAAGAAGTTTGAGTATTCAAAGTAACGGGAAAATACTCAATATTTTACGGAACCCTCACCACGCGAGTTGAACTCGCACTTGTCCGGTTTTTTTATGCATTTGGATGTGACTTATCTGGATGTTCATCTCTTGACGAATACAATTTATTTATTTATTTGAAGATATGTATACATGCCCTTACAGAACTATTCCAATTCGACATGACTCTTAAAATTAATATATACAACAAAGTTATTACAAATAACAATCAGGTACAATTATTGTTACCAATAACAGTTTCACGGTTGTAGGCCTCGCATTTGAACAATTGAACCGCAGATGCAATCTGATTTATTAGTTCTGTACGCGAAACCTCGCTGTTTTATTCTAGTTAATGTAGTAAATAGTCTTTGTACGTCCAAATACAGCAAACAACATTTCCCTACATGATTCGCCTTTAAACGCTTAATGTCTAAACAAGGAAGTGATCAGTCCACTTCGCTCCCAGCTGGCGGCGTCAATGACCTCCGAGGGGGAGGATAACCAGAGGTATATTCTTGTTCGTCGCTTCTGATCCCAATCGCATTTTTCGCGCTAGCTCTCACACGCACTGAGTACGGGTTAGAGTGAGGAGGACATATTGAATTTGGTTAATGGGACGTGAAACGGATGAACCGAGTTGCCTATTAACCATCCATCCTGATCCATCATCGGAGCATGGCGACGTCCTGGGATACTCTCGCTTGACAACAACTCGACTGAAACCAGTATAAGTATGAACTCCAGTTACGCTTAGTTGCTACGTCTATAGGGATCAAGATAAACGAGGCGTGAGTGAGGTGAGTCGAGAGGTGTGAATCGCATGGCTTGTCGACGATTTAATCGATTAAAAATGTGTCCTTAACATTTTCTTTTTAGATAATAGAGGAATAAGTATCCTCGCTCTACACGCGTATACGCAGGCAAAGTCAGGGTATAAAATATAAGTGAAAGAATTTCTGCGATTGAATAAGCGGTACCACGGAATACCTTCTTTACATACAAACTTGTAAGATTGTATTGATCTAAACTCGTCAACTATCCCATTCATGAAAGCCACGATTGCTGACAAGACTTAGTAATTATTAAAAAAAAGAAAAAAGAAAAGAAGACATTTATTCACTACACAAAAGACACACAGAGTTAAGAGTAAACATATTGTAATCTGTTTTTTAGTTAATTTTCACTGTTAATTGATGCATGCTGTGTCCTTCTGTAGTTAATAAGGTACTTAGTTTTAATTTGCGCATATAAGAGTAATACTATGTAATGGTATGCTTATTGTTGAAGGTCCTAATAAATAAATAAAAGAAATAAAAAAAACTTACAGACTAAAAAAGCTACAATGTCAAATTTTTTGTCATTCTAATATTAGGTAGGTCTAGTTTTTTTTATCATTTATTTACTAAATAATAATACAAAGGAAACATTTTTACAGCGGACAAAGCCTTAAAGATTTAACTGCCGCTGTATTCGCTCTTTTATTTATATAGGTACCTACTTTTAGGGTTCCATACCTACCTCAAAAGGACAAAAACGGAACCCTTATAGGATAACTCGTGCGTCTGTCTGTCCGTCTGTCACAGCCGATTTGCTCCGAAACTACTGGACCGATTGAGTTGAAATTTGGTACACATATGTAAATTAGTGACCCAAAAATGGACGCGTAAAGTAAATTAATGAATTCCGAACAAGGGTGCCACTTTTGGGGGGTAAACTGGAAAACTAAAAAAAAAGTTACGCAAACTGTATTGTGTGACATTTTAAAATGAAATGTTGTGAGCATCTCAGATATATTTTTTATATAATTTTAGCGAAAACAGATTTGAAGTAATTTACATCAGGTTCTCACTTATAGTAACAAACTAATACGAAGAAATCTATAGCCAAAGGAATGTTGACGAATTTCTCCGTAAAAATTCTATTGTTATCTGCTGATCGATCACGTAAGAGTATTTGTATTGTATTGTATTGTAATGCATTGTACGTGCGTCAGGTAGAGATCAGATCTAATGTCTCTTTTTGTATGACAGTTAAGTTGTCTTAACGCGCGTTTGAAAAGTTATGTGATCAACCCTCTGGAATGATTGTCAATGTGATATGATTTCGTCTCGCCAATGTTATCGAAAAGTTATATCTCCCTCTGGAATGATTGTCAATGTCTGTATGATTTCTTCTCGGCAATGATATCGAAAAGTTATGTGATCAACCCTCTGGAATGATTGTCAATGTTTGTATGATTTCTTCTCGCTAATATGATATCGAAAAGTTATGTGATCAACCCTCTGGAATGATTGTTAATGTGATATGATTTCGTCTCGCCAATGTTATCGAAAAGTTATGTGATCAACCCTCTGGAATGATTGTCAATGTCTGTATGATTTCGTCTCGCAAATGATATCGAAAAGTTATGTGATCAACCCTCTGGAATGATTGTCAATGTCTGCAATGTATGATTTCGTCTCGCAGATGATATTAGACCAACTCCTCAATCTCGGCATTCTTTTGTCTTGCCGTTGGCATCGATACAAGTCGAATTTTCTCCAAATCACATTCCTGTCTGATATTGAAAACTTACCTCTTTTGAAATGAGAACTCAATAGCAATCATTCACATGTTCATGCAGAGGTTAATCGTGTATGTTTATTTCCATATTTTTATGCGACACCTCAATGGCATGAACCATGAATAACTTTAATAACTGCATTCATCCTTTCAGTTCATGAGAGCTATAGGTACAGCACAACATGTTTACACGACGCACAATTCAACCTTGTCAATGTAACTCGTTTGGCTTTGCGCTGTCATGAATTCTACAAACCTTCGAGGTTCTTATTTCTACTGACGATTTCACAATTTTGTATGGATTTCCTTTTGTATGTCCGTCAGTGTCACAGTCAGTGGGATTATCCACACCATATTGATTTAATTCTGTTCAATCTGGCATTCAAATAAATCATATTAGTATTGTATTTGACTTAGTTCTTATACCGCCGAGAGAGGGTTCAAAACGTATTGCCATAAACAATATAAACATATTGCCTCGGTTGACTGGTTTTCGATACTTTTACGGAATGTTTTTGAACATGGTTTGACAGGTTTGAAAGGGTGGCTCAGATGCGAGATTGATTATACATGAACACATAAAATCCGTATTTTATTATGTTTACCCTTTTATATAGAAAGGTGTTTGTCGCATCACATTACAGCTTAAGAAGGTAAATCCATAGAAAATTATAGAATAAAATACGAGTCCCGGGTTGCCGATGAAACCGGAGGTCCCGGGTTTATGAATGATGAATTGATGAAGTATTAATATATACATATAAGTATGTTATTCGGCGTCTAGTAGGAACTCATCTCATAGAAAAGGGTTGCTTAAATTGGGACTAAAAAGTAAACGTCCAAGTGCTCGACGCTGTACTAGTATATCGAGGGCTGAGTGGTCAAACCCGATAAATCGCGTAATAGGTTTTTTGAAAATGTAACCATGTGTAACGAATGTTGAGTTCTTATTTCAAAAAGTAATCATCTCGATTTATCGGGTGTGACCACTGTGACCGCTCAGCCCTCGAGCATGGGCACTCTATGTCAAAGCAATATGGGTTAAATACGAACTAAGAGGACTTTGCTTCATTCGAATTTAAGCCATGTCACTTTGCAAGCACTCGGACGTTTACCTTATAGGTCGATTTGTAATTTCGCTAAAATTTAGGTTTCTATAAATTGGAAATAATAAGACTTGAGTTACGATTTCTGTGACAAATTACTAACAAGTCCTCATAGTAACGCGATAGGTAATCAATAATCATTACCTAATTAACAGCCCACGCGAATCAAATTTCACGTTAATCTACTGGAAGTGAGGCAAATATCTGTTCTTTAATTATTTTCATTCTGTAACAACAACAACACTCATCAAATTAGTTAAGAGTAATAAAAAGTAATTACTTTTGTAACACTAATATTTATTACCTTTAATTTCCCTCAATTTGAAGCCATCAAAGGGGTTAGGCTCGTAAAACACACTTTCCCGAAATGTGCACTTTCTGTAAAAGTGCATTTTTTTAGAATGATCATTTTTCCGTAAAGTACACTGTCTCTAAAAGTGCACTTCCCGATATGTACACTTTGTCAATAGGTGCACTTTCCCAGAATGTGCACTTTCGCGGAAGGTATATTTTCCCGGAAAGTACACTTTAAGGGTAGGGATGTTAACACCTAGCATATGTGTGAGTGCCTCGCCTACGTCACACTCACACTCGCATACGACCAATCTGCAGCGCCGAAGATCCCGCTTTACCGACTAAATGTGTATCTTTAAATAATAAATGTGTATCTTTTGAGAAAGTGCCCTAAATGGAAAAGTGTACATTTTGGGAAAGCGTGTGTTTTGGAAAAGTGCACTGTTTGAAAAAATGCACCTTTCGAGAAAGTTTCCAAATTGGGAAAGTGTATATTTTGGGAGTGTACGTTTTGCGGAAAGTGCACCTTTGCAGAAAGTGCACATTTCGGGAAAGTGTGTTTTACGAGCCTAACCCCATCAAAGTTACGCCATTACTTGTAACTAGGTACACGTGGTATTGGATTTAGGGTAACGAAACGAAATACACTCCTTTGTGGAACACAATTTTTTGCTCGTTTTAGGGTTCCGCTACCTCAAAAGGAAAAAACGGAACCCTTATAGGATCACTCGGTTGTCTGTCTGTCCGTCTGTCACAGCCGATTTGCTCCGAAACTACTGGACCGATTGAGTTCAAATTTGGTACACATATGTAAATTGGTGACCCAAAGATGTACGCGTAAAGTAATTAATGAATTCTGAACAAGGGGTCCACTTTTGGGGTTACCCCCCTGGAAAATTAAAAAAAAAGGTTTCGCAAACTGTATTGTGTGACATATCAAATGAAAGGGGTTGTTGTAAGCGTCTCAGATATTTTTTTTATAATTTTAGCAAAAGTAGATTTGAAGTAATTTAGGAAATAAGACGAAAATCCCCCCCCTTATCTCCGAAACTACTAGGCTAATTCTGAACAAAATATGGAAAATAGTTCCTTGCCTAAAGATTACAGGAAAACCTATAAGAAGTCTGAGTATTCAAAGTATCGGGAAAATTCTCAATATTTTTGTGTATTTTGTATGGAGCGCCTAATGCTTAAAGAATAGGAATTTTACGGAACCTTCACCACGCGAGTTGAACTCGCACTTGTCCGGTTTTTATAGATAGAACGGTACCCTTCGTGCGCGAGTCCGACCCGCACTAGGCCGGTTTTTTATAAGGAAATAAGAGCTTATCCAGATAATTTTGTGCACTTGAAGCGCGTAGTTATTTCTGCTGCTGACTTTACCTGCCTATGCAATACCGAATCTTATAAATATATTGACAAAACATAGTTAAAATAAACAAGAGTCCCCAAGATTCATCTAAACATCCCTCTATTCAATTGTTAGGGAAGTACACAAGTCTTTTGTCTACTCACTAGTACCTCTGTAGTTTCTTTTGGCCCCTAGGTTACAATCTTTTGTCTGTCGCCTTCACGAAACAAAAGGTCACGCGTATTACCGGAAGCTTCGGTTAATACTAGAGAGACTTTTTTTTCGGCCTCAGTTGGCGACAATGAGGTCTAAGGTCGCACTTGATTGGCGAACGATTTAATTACACCGAGTAGATGAGAGTTATAGGTTCTCGAGTGGCGACCACGTATCGGAAGGCGCAGCGTGGGTCCCCCACAAGGTGGACTGATGACCTGGTAAAGGTCGCTGGAGTCCGCTGGATGCGGGTGGCGCAGGACCGGTCATAGTGGCACTCTTTGGGGGAGGCCTATGTCCTGCAGCGGTGATGATGATGGAGATGATGAGATAGGACAATGAGATTAATGTTGTTTTATGATAATAATTAAGTTTTCTCTGTGTCTAAGATAAAATACGAATGAAATCAATGATGTAATAAAAAAGGGGTAATTATATTGTCTATATGAAAGTCCGTGTTTAAAAATGGCCACCAAATCTGACAGCTAACGTTTCTATTGACGACTCGAAACTGAGGCAAGTTGCGTGAAATGATACTGTTTTAGTGTGCCACTTTCGGAACGCTTAAGCGCCTGCTAGACGGTCGCCAACACGCCCCTCCGACCGAGCGACCTTGGTCGGCCCCGACCGTTGTAGTATGAAATTTTGTTGGAAACAACTGTCTACACGGTCGGTGCGGACCATGGTCGCTCGGTCGGAGGGGCGTGTTGGCGACCGTCTAGCACGGGCTTTATAATCTATCTATCTCTTTTTATATTACATCTTTGAATGAATCGAACGGAAAAAAAAATTTAAACTTGCACGTCACAAATATGCACAGACTGCTCCAAACGCCTGGTATATAGAGATGACGCGTGACCAGAGGGCTGGCTCATATCTGGCACAGCGGATCAGCATTGCCATTCAACGTGGCAAAGCTACCAGCTTTCTGGGCACGCTGTTTATTTATGTTTTTATACGACCGTATTATTTATGAATAAAAATTAAATTAAATGCGCAGACTTCATGTAAAGCGGCATATTAAAGGGCTTTTTTTTTAGTTTAAATTAGATTGCGTACTGTGCAATTTGAAATAACTAAGTACCTATTGGCCTAGTTTGGGATCCAATGCCTCAATGTAATTTTTTCTAACGTGTTTACGTCATCAATAAACTTTTCATTTTCATGTTAAATCTCATTGAACGAAATATCTCTGATTGAGCAATCTGTAACTTTATTAATGTAGCATGACGCATTTTCATTGCAGCGTGATAGTGAAATGGTGCAACTTTCAACTGACTACAAACAACAACAACGAGATTTGTCAGCAATATCATTGCAATTTATTACGATAATCACAATTCACAGTATCGCTGCAAGTGCGCAACTAAAATTCCACTAAAACGACGTTTTATAATAACACTCCTCAGTTAATCTCGTCTTAACTGAGATTATAACCAGCTTACCAACAGTGCCTCAAAGATTAAAACGTAATGCTCTAAAAACCTAAAAACAAAGAACAATCAAATTAACTTTGACGCGCCGCCGGCCGGCAATGTTGTGCGGAATTCCGTTGCCTGCAATCGAAATGCATTCACAGTATTTCTCAGTCGTCCTCCGGGGTGGCAGTCGATATCCAAGTAATACCGCAGTCTGCGCGGAGGCATGCCTTAATCATCCCCGGGCCGGAATATTGATGCCGACGGGACATCTGGCGCATCTGAAGTATGCGACGGCGCAAAAATATAGAGCTTTTTCATTATGTTCGAACTTTATTTCAATGATAACTAGAGTCTGTCTAATGAAAGTTGAACCTAGTAGTTATTTGATTGTTAACACTTTGTCTCTATGTTATCTGAGGTGTCATGTCGTATGTCAAATTTAAATTTCTCTGAGAAAATTGCGGCTGTGTGAGTGACCCTGTGTTACCCTGTCATGATTTTTTTTAAATGTCGCTATTTTTCAGGTTCTTAGCCAGACTCTAAGTAGGGGATTGTTCCAATGGAAGACTTTGTAAAGTCGAGTCCAGAATTGACAACATTTAATTTTTTCATAGCGGCTCAAACTAAAAACCATTCAGAGATTTCGGCTTGCTAAGTAAATATAAAAAATAATGGATTTGTATCATCATCATCATCATATCAGCCGAAAGACGTCCACTGCTGGACATAGGCATGGATTTGTATATTTATTAGTTTTTGAGAAAACTGGAAATTACTTTGACGAAGCCATTTAAAGGCTGAATGTGGATATTCCATAGCTTTGCTTATGCATCTTGTAGGAAAAAAAAACCGGCCAAGTGCGAGTCGGACTCGCGCACGAAGGGTTCCGTACCATTATCTATAAAAACGGCAAAAAAATAACGTCTGTTTTATGAGGAGTCCGACTCGCACTTGGCCGGTTTTTTAGTATTTGTTGTTATCGCGGCAATAGAAATACATAATCTGTTAAAATTTCAACTCTCTAGCTATCACGGTTCTTGAGATACAACCTGGTGACAGACAGACGGACGGACGGACGGACAGCGAAATCTTAGTAATAGGGTCCCGTTTTTACCCGTTGGGTACGGAACCCTAAAAATGTTGTGACATTGACAGTTATTTGACTCCTTCTATCTTGTCAATGTCAAATGTCATTGTCACAGACACAGCACGCTATTAACTTTTTAATTCAATAAATTGACCACAGTACTAATCTTATTCATCCTTTAAATGTACTTATGCCCTTTTCGAACGTGGTAGTTTAAAACACCCAAATGAAGGGGGTTTAAATTAAAATAAAATGAAAAGAAAAAATACGCGTCTCCTAACTTAAAAAGTCTAGTTAATCATTATTATTGTGCTTGGAATCAAACTAATAATTTTACTAAACAAAATAATAATAATAAAAATTGGTTGGAATTAAAAATACATCGAACATCATTTTGGACATCGTTGAGGACGCTGTCCGCCATTTTGTTTTGTTGACAGTTCGGACCATTAGCCAAACAAAGCAAGCCATTCGGCTTTCTGTCATCGGTCTGTATGAGTGTGAAAGTTTCGACGACAATTACTTGATAAAATATAAATAGAATCAAATTTATAGAAGGCACAAGGTTAAATCGACATATTTGTGTCGACAAAAACCTATCATTATTTATTTTTTCCTATGTCTGGCAACATTTTCGGTTGTCAAGTTAATTCGCCTAATTCTGGACTCGACTTTTAGAGATTAGGGCTGTTATTCGCTACGCGCTCATGCGCCTCACCCAACGCGTCACGCCTAACGAAACTAGACCTCTACGTACGCTTAGTTACTACGAATCGCGGCGTCAAGATATATTTGTGGGTGAGCGTTGAGGTGAGCTTAAAACAAGTTACAGAATAGGGGGGCTGCATTATTTTACATTACGATTCGGAAACCTCAGAATAAAATATTATCACAAACATGCTCGGAATAGCGTCCTTAATTGAAGACTTTGTAGAGGATACGGTATTATTTTACATTTCGATTTCAAAAACTTCTCAGAAAAAAGTATCAAACATGCTTGGAATTACGTTCTTGTGTTAGTAATAAATGGCCGAACGCCGCGTCACTTTTGAGATGATGGATAATGGATTTTCTTACAGCATTTTTAGTGTTTATAACACAGTCGGCCGGCAATTCCTTTTTTCCAAGTGCAGTAAATTAATGTACATTGTACACTTTTTGAGACATAACTTTGTGTCGACTATATTTTTCTGTACATATCCATCATTGATGGATTGCGTTGTTTTATTACAAAGGCTCTGCGGCCACATTTCATAAACACTTTGGATAGAACAAAGTGGGGCTAATGGAATATAAAAAATAAATTATATAATAAATATTTGGGGGGAATCTTACACAAATCAACCTAGTCGCAAACTAAGCAGAGTGTACTATGGGTACTAGACGACGATATAGGTACATACTTATACATCTCCTTGGACTAAGCTGAAAGGACAGTGTTATAAGTGTGGACAGTGTTTTGTTTTTTAGTTTCGTTCCATGACGCATTGGTTTTTTTACTGTAATGTCATGTTAACATGTTTTTAATAAATAAATAAATAAATAAATAAGTGACGTACAACCAATCTATTATAATTGGGTTGTGTCCTAAATTTTTTTTACGATGCCATTCGAACCAGTTTTTGGAGAGGAACAAATGTTTGTATGGGAGCAACTACAATTAAAAAACATAAATACCCAAAAAATTGAGTTAAAGACGGACCTCGCTGGCGGCAGCCGAAAACGTTTCATACTGATTAACATTGAATCGTGACGTCACAGGGTGATATTTGTACTTATTTAGCATTTTAAAGTTCCGAACCTCAAAAGGAAAAAACGGAACCCTTATAGGATCACTTTGTTGTCCGTCTGTCAGTCTGTCAAGAGCAAGACCCTTTATCTCGGGAGCGCGTGGATGTCTTGAGTTGAAATTAAAACCATATACACTAGTCCCAAGTAATGTGAAGTGATGAAGTCTACAGTCCCTACTTAATCGTTGTATTGAAAATCAAGTAAATTGGTGTTTCAGTCGTGAAATACTGCGTTTAGGACCATAGTTGTCATACAATTTTGTTTCTATAAAAGCATAAGGATTCTATTGGTAGCTTTAAATTTAGTTTTGGAGAATAAAAAAAAATGTATATTTATTCTAAACTTTCAAGATCTTTTTATAATTTTAATTATATTTCTTAATTTATACTTAATTACATTTATTTCATGGTTTACTCTCAATTTAGCAACACTGCGTTATCGATTTTAACATGTGGAAACTACCCAATTGTTAAGCTGGATTTAAAAGAAAAAAAAACATAAAAATCGAAATATGTTAATCTTAGTGACAACCCTAATACTATACATAGTTATTATTTAAATTTGAAATTGACACATGTCACAAGTCACAAGAAAAGTCAAATTCTTAAACCTTATTGCAATGACATAAGGTCTGTCAACGGTCAGTTCATAATGTTGCTGTTTGTAATTCACTTGATCTTGCTGACGTCATTGAATCTACTGGATAGGGTTGAAACATACAGTTTTTTTCACCAAAGTTTAACAAGTTGTATCTCGGTAACTGTTAGAAATATTAATATGGTTACTAGGTGAGAAGTAAAGTACTAAACCTGATCTATACCCCATTTGCTTAAAATTCCATCGATCTGTTCCACCCAGTATACATAAATACATAGAAAATATCCATGACTCAGGAACATATATTCGTGCTCATCGCACAAATAAATGCCCTTGCAGGGATTCGAACCCGGGACGTCAGACTTCGTAGGCAGGGTCACTACCAATTAGGCTACAGAGGTCGTCGATTAACGGGAACTAATTTAACTAATGATTTGATTATAGCACGGCAGGTGAAACAAAATAAAATAAAAGCTGGTATGGTAAAAAAGAACTTATCTAGTTTTAATTGGCCTACCTAATTAACAACAACAAAAAGTGAACGTGTTTACGTGCACTGGGCCATAAGCCATAATTAAGCCAACGAAGTAAGTAATTTATCGAAGGTTCCAATGAAGCGATAAACTTCCATACAAACTTGAGTCGTTTTAGAGAACGTTGTTAACCACATGCTGGGTTTTGCAACTGTGAGGAGACAGCTTCTAATTATGTTCCTAAAGAGTAATTTGCTACTTTCCTAAAAAACACGTATTTTTTTATTTGTTAATTAAACAAAAATTGACGAAGATATAGCCAGTTAAAGTTCCGTGTGACGTCACATTATGGTACACTTTTTAACATAATGTGACGTCACGCGGAACTTTAACGGGCTACATCTTCATATTTTTTGTTTAATTGACAAACAAAAAAATACGTGTCCAATATTTTTTAATAATCTAACTGACGGACTACATAGAATTATATATCTTTTACTCAGGAAAGTACCCAATTGTATGTAGTAATGAATCAATAACTACTAGTATACAGGGTGTCCCTGAAGTACCACGTCACAGTGACACCGGAGGTAGGACAGCTCAAGAACCTAACCAGCCTAACATGACTCCAGTAAAAGTTGCACGGTTTTCGAGTTATGTGGTCCCACACACCTCCACGTCCGGGCGAACGGTGCGTCAAAGCATTCTGGTTGAAAAAAGGCTGGTTATTAGGTATCTCTTGAGCTGACCTACCTTCGGTGTCACTGTGACGTGGTACTTCTGTTCTGGGACACCCTGTATGTTACCAAGATAAGAAACATGATCTTTAATAGGTAGACTGAAAAGCTAATTAATTTTTTTTAATTTGTAATATTGACAATTACGAATAAATGAATATTCAGAATAATTTAGACCTATATTAAAGATATTGAGTTTTGTGTTAATTCTACGACAGTGGCAAACAAGCGTACCGTAACCTATGAACGCTTGCGACTCCCAGATAATCACAAGCGCGTTGCCGACTCTCGGTTGTCCGAAATCATCTGACCAAATGCATTTTCAGTCGAAGTTTTTCTATGGATCAGTTACCTAACTTTCGCTGGGTATATTCTAGTTTGCAAAAGTTGTGTTGGTCCAAAGAGGGTAATCACGTAACGTTTTGAACGCGCGTTAGGTAAATCCGACTGTCATTTTTAGGGTTCCGTACCTCAAAAGGAAAAAAAAGGAACCCTTATAGGATCACTCGTGCGTCTGTCTGTCCGTCTGTCACAGCCGATTTGCTCCGAAACTGCTAAACCGATTGTGTTGGGTACACATATGTAAATTGGTGTCCCAAAGAGGGACGCGTAAAGTAGATTAATGAATTCTGAACAAGGGGCCACTTTTGGGGTACCCCCCAAAAGTGGCCCCTTGTTCTGAACTGGTAAATTTAAAAAAAAAGTAACATAACAAATGAAAGGAGTTGTTGTAAGCATGTTGTTGGATATTTTTTTGTATAATTTAAGCAAAAACAGATTTGAAGTAATTTAGGAAAAAAGACGAAAACTGACCACCCCCCCCCCCCCCCTTATCTCCGAAACTACTAGGCATAAAATTCTGAAAAAAATATAGAAAATAGTTCCTTGACTAAAGATAACAGGAAAACCTATAAGAAGTTTGAGTAGGTATTCAAAGTAACGGGAAAATTCTCAATATTTTACGGAACCCTCACCACGCGAATTGAATTCGCACTTGTCCGGTTTTTTTTTCATATAAAAATTGACGGCTTGCGGTTTAGTGAAACATCAAAACATAACTCCATAATTTGTTTCACCGTGCAACTATCCAATGGAATAAACTTTGACAGCTGTAAAAATACCCTCGCGGCACACAAAGTATTATATATAACAAACAGCGCTGTATCGTAAAAATACATTTTAAAACCGCCGAACCCTACATTTTTCATAGAAATTGGATACTTTCACAGACGGCAGTTGGTCGAGTCAGATAAACAACAGCTTGACTATTCACGAATCACCTCACCTCACTGCTTAACACTTTTATGACGCCGATTCCTTATAAATAACAACGCGTTATTGGAGACTTGCACGTAGAACCGATGGCCGTTGGGGCGGGAAGGTTCTCGAGTGGCGACCACGTACCCGAAGGCGCGGCGTGGGTCTGGTAAAGGTCGCGGGAGTCCGCTGGATGCGGGTGGCGCAGGATCGGTCACTTTGGCACTCTTTGGGGGAGGCCTATGTCCAGCAGTGGACGTCTTTCGGTTGATATGATGATGATGATGATGATTGGAGACTTTAGGCAGTGTGCAGTCAGCACTGATTAACCTAAGGCCTATTCAGAACCATTTTGACCTATGACCTTTTATCGGGCATAGATGGGTATTTCCTTATGTTAAAATCTACCTTCTTCCTTATGTTATAACTACTAGTAAACACTAGAAATCTATCGCAAAATAAATAGGCTTTCTACTGTAGCAATGTAATTTAAAAAAATTATAATACTCTGATACTGAAATGATATATTGTATACTGTTTTGAAAAAATGACACCTCGCCGAGTTTTTTACGCCGGTTCTTCTCGAGGCAGATTTTTTCATTCCGAACCGGTGGTAGTTTATCGACATTCATATGTGCATTTAATATGCCTAAATTGAAGAATAAATCACTTTGACTTTGATACCGTTCTCATACAGATAGTAAACCATCAAATTATCACATGAAAATCTATTAAGAAAATCTGTGTAATAAAAAATATTATTTCGAAGAATCAAGTAAAAGTAAATTAAAAGCTGCCAAGAGTTTTACTATTTCAATAAAAAGATATTGTAAGACAACGCTACCACGACCACAACAGCAATTTATGAGTTTAGTATAATACAACGTTGGGACGCCATAATTAGCTTTTAATTACTATAACCGGCAAAGTCTAACTTTGGCACTAATTTTTAGGCCATAAAGGTAAAAGCATTACCTACACTTCGCTGGGCAGTGTTTTAAATTAGTTTCTGTCAAAAATTTCATTTTTTGTACAAGCTTTTATTGCCGACCGTACTTTTCTGTATACCATCATCAACTACTCATTGAGACGATTCTAACGAGCCCAAACACAACGGGGTTACGTCGATTAAATACTGAATTCCCATGGCCACCTTCTGTCTCCATCATCAGATCAGCTCGATGGTACCATAATATTAAATTGTCATCCAAACTATACTACTGCCCAAAATTTCAGCTCAATCGGATAACGGCAAGTGACTGAAAAATGGATTGCTAATTTTGACGGACAACTTACATACGAACAGGAGCCGTAGCATGGTTGGCCTTATCACGCGACAAGTGACAAGATAAGAGCGTCGTCTCGTTCTATCGAACGGTGTCAGCCAGTGACGCACGCTCTATCCTATCACCTATCGCGTGACAAGGCCAACCATGCTACGGCTCCTGGTCAAGTTAATATAAAGCTTGTAAAAAAGGGTGACCTGGGCCCTATTTTATAAACATTACAATCCTACAATTTTGTAAAAAAGTGACATATTTGTTAAGTTTCACTAACTAAAACTTAACAAATATGTCACTTTTATACAAAATTGTAGGATTGTAATGTTTATAAAATAGGGCCCTGGTAAAGGTCGCTGGAGTCCGCTGGATGCGGGTGGCGCAGGACCGGTCATTGTGGCACTCTTTGGGGGAGGCCTATGTTCAGCAGTGGACGTCTTTGGGCTGATATGATGATGATGATGATGATGAAAAAAGGGTTATGTATTTACCTACCATTATCTATAAAAACGGCAAAAAAATCATGTCTGTTGTATGGGAGCCCCAGTCCGACTGGCACTTGGCCGGTTTTTTAGTATTTGTTGTTATAGCGGCAACAGAAATACATAATCTGTGAAAATTTCAACTCTCTAGCTATCACGGTTCTTGAGATACAGCCTGGTGACAGACAGACGGACGGACGGACGGACGGACAGCGAAGTCTTAGTAATATGGTCCCGTTTTTACCCGTTGGGTACGGAACCCTAAAGAAGGAACTCTTATGGTCTATCCGTCTGTGTCTGTGTCTGTCAGAACGTTAAATATCTCAGGAACTACTTATTGTATTTTATTGTGCTCTAATCGTAGTCAGTCCCATACAGATATGGATCCCCCGTATATAAAAACTAGTTCTAATGGCATCACGGAAAAAATAGTAAACTAACCAATCGTCATTTCTGTGTCTGCGGTCAGATGGAGACAGGTGGTGATTGTGAATACCTCTGGACAAAAACCAGCCAAGTCCGCGAGACGGGCGACCAGGGTTCCTTGGGTATTTGTGCGTTTACAAATTGGATTCCTTCACAAACAGACTTAGGCCTGTGTCGGGTTGCTGATAAAAGCGGGATAACCGGCCAAGTTCGGTGAAGTTATATGATCAAGGGTTCAGTGCATTTTGAGTCTTATATAAGAGCTGTTTTAAATGTTTTTTCTTTAAAATATTCCCTAAAATGAGAACTAGATAAGTCGATTGATCCCACGAAACACACTGTTGTAAATCTCATCGCAATGGTTAGAGCCGTTACCGTGAAGCAATTAACAAACAAATAAGCATACTTGTTGTCTTGGACGACCGAATAGCCTAGTGGTTAGAGAACCTGACTATGAAGCTTGAGGTCCCGGGTTCGATCCCCGGTCGGGGCAGATATTTGTATGATGAATACCAATGTTTGTTCTCGAGTCTTGGATGTTTAATATCTATTTAAGTATGTATATATCTATATAAGTATGTTTATCCGTTGTCTATATAGTACCCATAGTACAGGCTTTGCCTAGTTTGGGACTAGATCAATTGGTATGAATTGTTCCACTATATTTATATTTATTTGTTTAATATTATAATAAATTGGCACAAACACCTTGACATCTACAGCAATCTACAGAGTCGCGAATACATATATACCAGATAATCAAAGTTACTTAAAAGCTTAACTATTCCTACGGATCCCCAAAGCTCAATAGAATAAAAAAGCTCGTTCATCTGAGATTGACGGCGGCCGCTTTTGTACGGGCGCCATTTCCCCATCCCCTTCCAAAAGAGCTTTTATTCATACGATCTTAACGGCAAATACGGCGTTCTGCGAAAGCTGGTCGTATTACAAGTTGCACGAAGCTTTGTAAGCTGCAATGAGCTTTTTGCATGAATGCATCAAGTTGACAGGTTGTGTAGACGTTGTATAGTGAGGCGTTATTACGGAGTTCTCAATTGCGCCGGCGCCGCGACTGTGTTATTGTTGGTAACCACATTGTAACTAAGTAAGTGTGTGACTTCCATAAGAACATATATTTTAAGGGCTGAAAGCCTAAGCCCTCATCATCATCATCATATCAGCCGAAAGACGTCCACTGCTGGACATAGGCCTCCCCTAAAGAGTGCCAAATTGACCGGTACTGCGCCACCCGCATCCAGCGGACTCCCGCGACCTTTACCAGTCCACCTTGTGGGGGGGCCTTCGCGCCGCGCCTTCCGGTACTAATAAGCCTTAATGAACGTAAACTGTTATCTCTAGTAAAAAAAAAACTTTTTTCCATACAAATGAATTCGGCACGCAATGTATCAGTAACAAAGCTAACAACTGACATTACCATTTGAAACTTAGCTCTGCCTGCCTCTCTGAAACGTCAAATAAATGTCAGCAGTAGGTAGGTACATTGCTGCTTAAGAAAATAAAAAAAAATAATAGCTCTCTAGTAGAAAAGGTAATTATTATATTTTTCAGCACTTAAAGCTATCGTTACCTAAAATTTATGTTCTAACTAATGGATATCACAACGCTGAATATTACATATTGGAACATATTTTGTGTGAATACCGACGTTGTTACTAAATCGAGCAAAAACGGCTTAAAGGATTTCAATTACATTTGGCATAGAGATAATTTATGATCTGAAAAAAACCGATATAATACTAAACTTTTATATCAAACCATCCGTGAAATAGACGGGTGTGTTCATGCGGATGAAGTCGCGGCATTGTGTTAGTAAATGATTTTTACCATGTTACATTTGAGTTTAAGTTAGAGTTAAACGTCATCATCGACATATAAGAGTCAAAACGCTTTAATAAAAGCTATCTAACGTAAAACCTTGTGGTACACCGACTCTAATAGTAAACGGATGAAGCGCGGCAAATGATAATGATCCCAGAGGTTTCAGATCATTACCAATCGCATCAAGAACGAACTCGAAATGGGCATACATTCTACAACTCAAGATTCCATATCGAATTGATATGTATCATCGTCATAAATTTAAGTGTTTGGCTCTTGTCGGTGGAGCAATCTCCGTGCATATCTCTGTTGAGAATTTTCTTTGACAACACATTTACTTTTTCTTGATTTTGTCCTATACGGCTCTTCCGCCTCCCTTCTACTTTTCCCTCCACAATAGGTTTTATTTATTTATTTATTTATTTGAAGATATGTATACATGCCCTTACAGAACTATTCCAATTAAACATGACACTTAAAATCAACATTATACAACAAAGTTATTACAAATAACAATCAGGTACAATTATTGTTACCAATTACAGTTTCACGGTTGTAGGCAGATCCATCATCTCACAGAATCTCAGGCATTCTTTCCTCACAGACGCCCGTCGCCACGCAAACAGGAGCCGTAGCATGGTTGGCCTTGTCACGCGATAGGTGATAGGATAGAGCGTGCGTCACTGGGTGACACCGTTCGATAGAACGAGACGACGCTCTTATCTTGTCACTTGTCGCGTGATAAGGCCAACCATGCTACGGCTCCAGGTCGCACTCGGGTGCTGATGCCAAGAGAGCATTCAAGTGTGTGCACGGAGCAGCGGAGAGTTCAGGCGCGAGACGGTGCGCCCCGCTGGCAAAGCCAACAGATCGCGTCGCCCCGGCCTGAGGGCTATCCTGGGGATGTCTGGAACATGCAGTCGCACAACTTAATATGTAGGTATAACCAATATGACGATGTTGGTCAAGAAACCGGCCAAGTCCATGTCAGGCCACACGCAGTAGGGCTCCGTAGTTGCCTGTCTGTCTTTGTTACATCAACACGCGCGAGCCAACTGAATGGTTGCGTCGGCCGAATTTGTACGAAAGTTGGCATTTCCAAGTACACATTTAGTTGGTTGACTATTACTCGGTAACTAGTTATGCCTTTTTAGCCGTAATAGTCTTCCTTTTAAATTCATTATATGTACAGTAAGGGAAATGTATCCACGTATCACTGTAGAACCCTGTCGCAATTGACAGGCCGCCGTCACTCAAACTCGAGTGTTATGTCACCTTATTGCGACAGGGTTCTACGGTGGTACGTGAATACATTTCCCTTACTGTACTACTGCCACGATTTTTTTCACATTCCCAGCAGCCAATTAGCCAGCCGGGGGTACACTTGAGTCGAACTAAAATTAGGACTTCAAAGCCCAACACGCAAACGACTGAGTTAAAAAATGGTTTTCGAAAACCCATAATATTTATTAACAAGGTTTCCAACGATACCCGACATGGGTTTAAAGAGAAAACAATTACATCCCACTTTACGTGTAGGGGAGGTACCCAATTTTTTTTAAAGATTTGTTCTGTCCTTTTGTCGCCGTGACTGATACATATACCCATGCCGGATTACAGCTTTCTAATAGTAAGGGTCACTGTTAAGCCACAGACGGAAGGACGGACAGACGACATGGCGAAAGTATAAGGGTTCCTTGTTGACTACGGAACCCTAAAAAAGGTGAACAGACTGTGTGAGAGACGGTACGAAGAAGTGGGGAATGCCAAGCAAGACTAACATGACAGAGAAGATTAGAAAAAAAAACATGCTGCATGAACCAAGACTTATATCATTTTAATTCGCCAGGCGTTCTAAAATCGGGCCTAATCTTAATATCATTGCATCGCATTCACATATACGACCATTAGTCCAGGCAATGAACTGACAACTTGTATGGAAAAATGTCAAATTTGGAAATAGTTTATAATAGCAGATTTTTTTATTGTAACGGATATATTATCAATAAAATAGTTACCTAGAGGCAAAATCCAACAAAAAATCAGACATCAAAAAAATCATTATTTAATGAGCTCCTGAAAAGTCGGAATAAATATTAATAAATGTTTTAATCTTTATTTTGTTTCATTTACATTTGCTTTAAAATATTAAATATCAATCAAACAAAAAAGACAATTAATACTTAATTTATATCTATATAACTACTTCCGGATGGTATGTTTGTTGGATTCTTGAATAAAGCATCTTAGAATAACGTTTTAAAATAAAATAAACAAAAAAAACGCTATTATAAATGAATGTTTTTAAACCGTATTTTGCCTGGAGTACATGCGTTTTTTAAGCAAAAGAGAGAGCATTTATTGAACGAAGACTATTTATTCACTTATAATGTTAATTCGTCAAAACGCCCTCCGAAACGAAACCCACAAAGTCTCTTCTCGTTACCATCGCCGGGCCCCATGCTGGCCCATACAGAATGAGCCTTGAAATTGGCTCCAAACTTACATTAGGTACCATTAATAAATTCTGCTTATCGTCATAATCTCACTGTAAAGCATCAAAACCGAACGCCGCAGGGGTCTCCCGTGGAAGACGAGACTCAAATAATGGCATGGTATTCACGAGTCGGACAAACCAAAAACACTTTAGCTCCCATAACGTACGAATGTTGTGAATCAGAGGGTCAAGATATTATGGTCGTTGAGGGAAACGACTTGAACTGCCTACAGACGTGATGTAATTTACAAAGTGTAAACGATAAATAATGTGAGATAGCTACGGTGTTATGTATGGGGGAGAGGAACTGTTGTATTCAGTAGATGTTCGCAAATAGTATTTTATGCAACAGTTGTATAAGAGAGGTCAAAAAAGGCGAGTGGCGTGGGTTACGATGTGAGCCGAAGGCGAACATTGTAAGGAAAGACGCCACGAGCGTTTTTTGACGTAGTTATACAACGTTGCATACAATACTTTTTCTACGACTAGCTACTATCTAGTAGGATTATACAACTGGATCCTGCAAGAGGGAGTAGTTCCTGAACAATGGAGACAAGTAAGAGTGTTACCTATTGCAAAACCTGGCCGTGACCCCAGCCTATCATCATCATTGCGCCCGATATCCCTTCTCTCTTGTATATGTAAAATCTTTCACTTAATAATTTTGAAAAGACTAGAATGGTTTTGTGAAAGCAGGTCTATATTTTCCTCGGGCACGACAGGCTTTAGACGAGCACACTCGTGTTTGGATAACTTATCAAATTTAATAACATATATTCAAACCGGCTTTTCAAAACACACTAACACTTTAGCATGCTTTGTAGATATTGACAGTGCGTACAATAATGTAAATGTTAAAACATTAGTTGTAACTTGTAATGTTGAACAGATTAGGTATTGACAAGACTCTGTGCTTGTACATTTGGAATTTTTTATCGAATCGACAACTACAAATTGCAGGAACTCGTGACATGGTAAACGTTAGAAGCACAGGACTAGGTCTAGCGCAAGGAGATCCTCTATCCCCCCTTTTGTTCAACATTGCAACAATAAATGTATGCAAAAAGGTAACCAATGTTATAATATCTCAATACGCAGACGATTTTGTGCTGTATACACACATCAATGATAGTAATTCTATAGAGTATCTGCAAATAGCCTTATCCACACTTACCACAGAGCTGGATAAAATAGGTTTATCATTATCTAAGAATAAAAGTAAGATATGTATATTTAATAGAAATAAAAAAAAGGAAAATATTCATGTAAAAATTAATGGGGAACGAGTTCAGAATGTTAGCAAAATTAGGTACCTTGGGATGTGGTTGGATACAAATTTAAGATGGAATACTCACATTTTAGATACATGTAGCAAGATATATAAGTATCTCAATATTTTAAAAGTCCTATCAGGAAGCTCTTGGGGAGTTCATCAAAAGCATTTACGTAGATTGTATATATCTTTAATTAGGAGTAGAATTGATTATGGAAGCTTTTTGTATGGAACAAGCGCAAAAACCAATTTAATGAAGCTTGATATATTACAAAACCGAGCCATGAGAATCTGTGGTGGATTCATACGTACTACACCCATACATGTTATGGAAAGTGAACTGTCCCTACCTACACTATGTATACGAAGAGAATGGCTAGCCTATAGATATTTACTGAAAGTACGCACAGTTGATGAAGACAATATATTAGATAAATTAAATGAACTATCTATATATTGCGGAAATAGTTACTGGAGAAACAAAAGCCAACCAATATTAGTTAATATAAATAAATATTTATGTTGTAGAGATATATATAAAAGTCAAAATAATAGACTAGAAATGTACGAGTTAGATACATGGATATCATATATTAACATTAAGGCATGTATAGAAGACAACTTACAAGATATGGACTCCCCAAAAAAGGATAATAACCCCATAATTCTAAGACATAAAGCATTAGAGATGATTGTTCAAAAATATAATGATTATTATAAACTGTATACAGATGGGTCCAAAACAGCGAGGGGTGTTGGAAGTGCACTATACGATCCGCAAACAAACACAAAAAGACAATTTAAATTACCAAAAGAGTGTTGCATAATGAGAGCAGAGTTATTAGCTATCACACAAGCATTAGTATATTACGCTGAATTATTGAATACCAAAAATATAGTAATTCTATCGGACTCGAAGAGTGCACTACAACATCTAGCGCGTTGTGTATCCAGATCCCGAGGGATGCCGATTGCCTACCAAGCATTGAAAGTGATCAATGACTTACAGAATAAAAATATAAGTGTTAAAATTCAGTGGATTCCGTCTCATGTTGGAATCAGAGGGAATGAAATTGTTGATTGTCTAGCTAATGAGTCTATTGATAACGGGACTGATCTCGCATGTAAACCTTATGCATCAGAATTAATTCCCTTAGTAAGAAGGGCATGTTTAGCCAACTGGGAAAAAAAGTTTGAGGAAAATTCTGCTGCAAAGGGTATATGGTACCTTGGTACCGTAGTGTACAAGGACGACCCAGGTGGGCTCCATGGTTTGATAGTGCCAGACTTACTAGGAGGACGCTAACAACCGCTTTAAGATTACGTTCGGGACACATACCGTGTAATAAATTCTATCATTTAATGAGAAGAAAAGATAATAATCTATGTGATAATTGTGGCAAAGTAGAAGATCTAGTCCATATTTTGATAGAGAGCACCAGGTTTAGTTGTGAAAGACAAAGAATTTTAGGAAATTTACTAGATAATACGACATCTATAAATTCGATACTTGCTGATCCTATGTCTGATGATGCCTTGAAAACCTATATGTTCTATCATAAATACCTAGAATTAAGTCTTAACTGAAAGGTGTTAAAAGCGTTTTCTCCTATGAGGCTGGCATTGTCACCAAGAGTGTACAAAAGCCTCTTTAAAATACAAGAATAAAAAATAAAAAAAAATAAAAACGACTAGCTACTATGAAATAAAATGCAAGATTAAACAAAGAATAAACTTTTCTTAAACTTTGTCGTATAGGTGCCGAGATTTAGTAGGCAACAAATTTTCGGTCACTGCTTGTGGGCTGCCGGTGTATTTCTTCTGGTGTTGAATATTTTCATCTTCATCCATTTTTATTACTTTTGAGTAACACAAACTATTTTATAGCAACCACAAAGGCCGCAAAGTCAAACAACAATTTATAAAATAACCGGGAATTCGGGAAACATGAAAGTGAGACAAATGGATGTCTATAGTTAACTTTGTTTTTAATTGATGTCATCTTGCCAGTACTGCCATATTAAGAATAAGGTTTTTCCTAAGTTGGCAGCAATGGCTATAGTTAAAAAATTTCTAAAAAGTACAAACATTCAATGGTTTGTTAAGTTGGTAGTACCTAATGTATAGGTTTAGAAGCGTATGGCTGCTAAGCGTATCGTTTTGGCGACATAACAGCACGGCTGTGCCGTACTGTTATGGGGAATAGAGTATAGACTTTTCTGCAAACTTATTTTGTATGTCTTTATATTAGTGTTCGTGACTATGTAAATGACAGATAAAAGTACAGGAGTAGAAAAAACTCTTAATAGTTCTGCATGCTGCGGACTAATACAATTTGCGACGGAATAAAGCGTGGTAGAATTGAATTATTCAGCGTGCAACTCTATAAGGGTGTTACAATCAATAGGGGTGCACTAAATAAAATAATCAATAATGTTGTATTTTCTCGAAAAAGGATTAAAACCGGCCAAGTGCGTGTCGGACCACGCAAAACGAAGGGTTCCGTGCCTATCAAAAATGTCGTATCGTCACAGAAATCTTACGGCACTTACGTCCTTTTCTTTAAGGAAGGCAGTTTTTCAGCAATATCTCGAAAACCTTTAAACTCATCTTGTTCAAAATAATTTTAGGTGAAAGAATTCAATAAGCCGTAATGTGTCCGTGAGTTTTTTCATATTTTTAAAATACACCGTTCGAAAATTAGAGGGGGGGGACAGAATTTTAGTGACTTTCGAGGCGATTATCAGTGGGTCCCAAGATACAGGCTCATCCTAGTTTGTAGCCCAACGGATAGTGTATGTTTAATTTGCAATCATGTGCTCGATTGTCCAATAAATTATTCTTATTCTTATTTGAATCGACTCATAAAGAAGGATGATAATCCACTTTTTGAGAAGCGGTCATGCGAAACTTGGGGTATCGCAAGAGATCGCTCCTTACTTGACTGCCCCATAATAAAATATTGGGTCGAAGTGGCCATCGGGAGGGCCAAATAGGTTGAGGCAGCGTCCAATCGCGAGAAGCCTGGGCGTGGGATGCGAATATTGTTTTCATTGTTGTCTTGTTAGGGTTCCGTAGCCAAAATGGCAAAAACGGAACCCTTATAGTTTCGTCATGTCCGTCTGTCCGTCTGTCCGTCTGTCCGTCTGTCCGTATGTCACAGGCATTTTACTCGAAAACTATACGGTGTATTTAAATAAAATTTTGAGGATAGGTGTATTTTGTTAGCCGCTACAAACTTTTCTAATTAAAATTACAAAAAAAAATTTTTTTAGGGGTGTACTCCATACATAAAACTAAAAGTAAAAAAAAAATTTTTCATCGTGAGCCCACGTGTGGCACATGAATCGATAGGCCTTTCAAAATAAATAAAAGGTTTGTCGCGAATTTTTTTGATTAAGTGAATACAGTCAGAGATAATCGCCCCGAAAGTCACTAAAATTCTGTCCCCCCCTCTAATTTTTGAACGGTGTATTTTAAAAATATGAAAAAATTCATGGACACAGCGCTTATTAAGTTCATTCACCGAAACTTGTTTTGAACAAGATCGGATGAAAGGTTTCCGAGATATTGCTGAAAAACTGCCTTCCTCAAAGAAAAGGACTTAAGTGCCGTAAGATTTCTATGACGATACGACCTTTTTAATAGGCACGGAACCCTTCGTTTTGCGTGGTCCGACACGCACTTGGCCGGTTTTTTTTATTTTTATTTGTACTTTTCTATGCCTAATACTAACATAGTTATTAAGTCAAAATGTGTTACTAACATCCTATGGATCATTTGGTCTGCAATAAAAGATTTTTATTTATTTATTTATTTATTTAGTGATTAGAGCGCCTGTTGTTTCCCCTCTGTCTCCATGTACCTATCTCTATGTATCTTTTGTACGTATGCAACAAAGAGTATTTATTGTATTTTTAACCCCTGACGCAAAGAGAGGAGTGTTATGTTATAAGTCTGTGTATCTGTCCGTGGCATCGTAGTCCGAAACGAATGGACCGATTATAATGCGGTTTTTTCTGTCCGAAAGCTGACGCGATCGAGATGGTTCTTAGCTACGTTTCAACAAAATCGGTTCAGCTGTTGTTGAGATGTTGAACTTTGAAATGAAAATGTCGGGGGTTTTTCAACTTTTCTAAGTTGTAGTTATACCAGACTTGACGACGCAACGGAGCCACGCAGTTTCGTCGCCTAAATAACTGTGTTGTTGTTGTCTTAGATTAACTATCATAGATGCTTGAAACAAATGGTTCATTATTATACCTCCATCACATGCCGGGGACACGCCGCCATTTTGAATCCTCCAATCTATAAATCGGTTAACTGCCCAAGTGAACCGCAAACGTACTGGCAGAACCGGGTATTTTTCCAAGTGACAGTTCCATCCGTACAAAAACCACGCCATCTATATCTATCCGGCGGTCGGTCTATCTATCAGCCGGGCTTACATAGGAAAGCAATCTATTCCACTCCCTAGCGGCTATAACCCGGTTTACAGTGGTCATCAATACAGTAGGCCGGTTTCTTGGGATTAAACTATCCTGTAAAATGGGCACTAGGGTTGAGACTTAGAGCATACATAACTGGAGTAGCCTCGTAACTTAATCCTCTGTAACCTTGCACAATGTGCAAAAAATCATACAAGACAATTTCACAATCGATCACAAAACCGCCTCGCAAGAGAACACTGATCATAAGAATGCCCACATATTGCTGTATTTGCTGTAAGCACTTGATATTAAAAAAAAAGACGTGTGGCACTCGGGGACTGCCGCGGTAAAGCTATTGCATAGCATTTTGTATCAACTTATGCAATTATAATTTTTTTTTTTTTTTTCATGCAGTATTTCTTTTTCTTTGATATTAATTCAAGTTACACTTTTTGAGCGTGGTGACCGATAAGAAAACAAATTTTTCTATTATTAAATCTATATCTATAATTAAAGTTTTAATATCCGACCTATTCAGAGGCGGGGCCCATACACGGTGAGTAAATACTGACAAGCCACCATAGCTGTCTCACTCTATCGCATGTTACAGAGTGAGACAGCTATGGTAGATTGTCAGTATTTACTCACCGTGTATAGGCCGTCAAACTCTATTCAATTGTCTATGGAATTTAAAAAGACAAATTTGTTGTCAGTGTCACTTGTGGTTTTCTAAGATTTTCCATGTCGTAACATAACTCATAACAATCTATTTAAATAATTGTATTGTAATTAATCATTCTATCGTGATTCTAGTGTGGTGTAATTAATTATCCGTAAGTGCAATTAACACGCGCTAACTTTGCTTCAGTTTTAGAAGTGCCGTGTGTTATTACGATTTTATTGTTGCTATGTATTCATGTCACCATTGATATTTTATTATTTATTAGTTTTAATGTAAAGCTCTTGCAGAATAAATATAGATATGAATTATTGTTTACTTTTATCCCTTCGATTAAAACGATTATTTTGTCATTGACAAAGGAATAATATATTTGTGAAATAATAAGTTTCAAAAAAGCTAACTCCACTTTTCACCCATATTTTGAAAAATATCAAATCTGCCGAACACTTGGGCGCATAAGTGAAGTTAGCTTTTTTTGGTAAAATACCTTTTTTAAATATCGTAGTTATTTAAGTATGTGCATGTGTGAGAGCACACATACGCCTATATACGTACACACCCACACACGCATGCATTTTGACATTGACGTGGGGTACATGTCAACCTAAGATAATAGATGGCGTAAATTACAGGGTTTCCGTTTTTAGGCCCAGAGATTGTTCTCTATTTCAGTATATAACAAAGTACTTTGTGCTTCAAGCCACACCTCGTTGCCCGTCGGAGTGGGGAGCGTGAGGTTTTTTCGTTACGGAATTTCTAGATTCGGTCCCCGCGCTCAAGGCCCGCGATAGAAGCTATGCAATAGCTTAAAAACGTTCAACCACTTCAAGCTTTTAATATATAATTGAGTTTCAATATCCTATTAAGATGCTCCCCCCGCCCCCGCAAAATTCGGCAGACATTTTTGTACGCAAATACGACATAAGGCTACTCCAGTTATGTATGCTCTAAGGGTTGAGATTATGAATCAGATTTCTAAACTACTGACTGGCGAAATTAACTTTATCATCGTATTTTTTTGTAATAGTTAAGAGTTAGAATAGTTAAGACGAGGTCGAAGGTATTACATGTATTACTTTCGCGTGGTATAAGGCTTCCGTAAAATATTGAGAATTTTCCCGTTACTTTGAATACCTACTCAAACTTCAATTCAACAATTCAAACATGTTTATTTTTCCCATTGACCCAATAGAAGTAGTTAATATAGTTAAAAAACTGAGTATAACTTATTAAAAAAAAAAATTCAGAATTTTAAGCCTTGTAGTTTCAGAGATAAGGGGGAATGGTCAATTTTCGTCTTTTTTCCTAATTTACTTCAAATCTGTTTTTGCTAAAATTATAAAAAAAAAAATCTGAGATGCTTACAACATTCCTTTTCATTTGATATGTCACACAATACAGTTTGCGAAACTTTTTTTTTTTAATTTTCCAGTTTGCCCCCCAAAAATGACCCCTTCGTTCAGAATTCATTAATTTACATTACGCGTCCATCTTTGGGTCACCAATTTACATATGTGTACCAAACAACTCAATCGGTCCGGTAGTTTTGGAGCAAATCGGCTGTGACAGACGGACAGACAGACGCCCGAGTGATCCTATAAGGGTTCGTTTTTTTTCTTTTGAGGAACGGAACCCTAAAAAAAGAGGTACCCTACGTCTCTTCTCTGAAAACCTTCTGTATCTGTCCTCCTATCCCTTGTGTGCTAATTACGGCTTCCTAGAAAGCCCCGTTCCTGGGTTCTATCCCGTGCCGTTCCCGGAACTACCTGAGAAGCGACGTGTTCCTTTTTTGCGGTCCCAGGTTCGGATCTAGTTAGCCCTTGTAGGCGTGGTAAGAATGTCAAATATGTAGTACGGCCAAGGATTTTAATTGTTGAGCCATTTCGATGTCAACTAATTTTGGTTTTTAGGGTTCCGTACCTCAAAAGCACAAAAACTCTTCCTATCCTAGGATCCTAGGATCACTCGTGCGTCTGTCTGACCGTCTGTCACAGCTGATTTGCTCCGAAACTACTGGACCGATTGAGTTGAAATTTGGTACACATATGTAAATTGGTGACCTAAAGATGGACACGTAAAGTAAATTAATGAATTCTGAACAAGGGGGCCACTTTTGAGGGGTAAACTGGAAAATTAAAAAAAAAAGTTTCGCGAACTGAACTGTGTGACATATCAAATAAAAGGAGTTGTTGTAAGCACCTCAGATATATTTTTTAAATAATTTTAGCGAAAACAGATTCGAAGTAATTTAGGAAAAAAGACGAAAATTTACCAATAATATCCGGAACCGGTTATCCGATTTCAATAAATCTTTCACATAGTATATACCTATATTATGCAAAAAATGTTTAGTTTAAGTAAGCTGAATAAATAAATACATATTTTACCCAGCGGTTGTGCAGCTAGTTTTAACTTATTTAAAAAGTTTCCTTCGCCTAAACTGTACTCTGCAAGTATGTGGTTCAAATATACCCAAAAGTCATACAACGCGCTGCGCATCCAATTTAATAATGACTGCCGCGCTTCTGCAGTGCGTCATCTATGTTTGCCGAGGCGCGTACAGACAGACGGCTTTGATGCCGTCTGGCGGAAAAAAATCTGCCTCTCTCTTGAATAGAATGCGCGGGAGTAGCAACAGCATCCTGATATGATAGCTGGTAAGTTTGATTGTCCCGTGACAAAAATACTTACCGACCGCACCAAATCCCTACTTACTATTAAATACTAACGTAGACTAAGATTAAGTAACACCAGTGGACCACGTCGTTGTCTTGAAATTGAAATTGAAATAAATAATTTTAAAAAAAACCCGGAGCAAATAACGTCGGTTTCTGTGGTCGCTTCAAATACTTTAGAATTACAATAAATTTCAAAGGCTTTTAGTAAACTTATTGTCGCTTCAAAACTAGCCAACGAAACCAAACCAATGTCAACCTTATAATAATGATCTTAAGGTCTACTAATAGTCAAAGGGTGGGTAGGTAGGGTGTCATTGGACATAAGCATTTAGCATTCACTAAAAACTGACGCCAATGCCAATCTTTAAAAAAACCGGCCAAGTGCGTATCGGACCACTCAAAACGAAGGGTTCCGTGCCTATTAAAAAGGTTATATCATCACAATCTTACGGCACTTACATCCTTGTCCTTATTGAAGGCAGTTTTTCAGCAATTTCTCGAAAATCTTTGAACCGATCTTGTTCAAAATAATTTTCAGTGAAAGAATTTAATAAGCCCCACCTATATCCATGATTTTTTTCATATTTTTAAAATACACCACACCCTGGGGACACAATTTTAGCGACTTTTGGGGCGATTTTCTCAGACTCTATTCATTTAATCAAAAAAATTGCTGAGAAACCTTATATTTATTTTGAGGCCTACCGATTGATGTGTGCCACACGTGGCCATACAATGAAAAAAAAAAATTTTGACTCAATTTTATGTATGGAGTGCACCCCAAAAAAATTTTTGCTAGTCATTTTAATTACAAAACCTTACACTTAACTTATCTTACTTAAAATACACCTTATAGTTTTCGAGTAAAATACCTGTGACTTACGGACAGACGGACAGACAAACATGACGAAACTATAAGGGCTACGGAACCCTAAAAACCCGTCTTAACTTTGAATAATAGTTCATCTCAAAATATCACGTCATAATCTTCAAAAAGGCGTATACATTAGCTTATTTCTATATACAAACGCCCTTTTGGAAATCACTTTTATATTGTACACGAGTTTTTAACAGCGATGGGGAGGATTGTATGGATTGTATGCTTTTATCACAGTCTAGCGATTTCAATGACCCAACTGTCCTTTGGAGGATACCGAATTGCCTTTTTTGTACGCGATTGTAACTCTAATTGCAGGAGTATTAAAGCCTGGAATGGCATGGATACTCACGTGTTCTTTGGGTCGCTATGGATCTGAGGTTTAGATAAAATTCACGCCTAACTTTTATACTCCAGGGTTGTTGAATAGAATAAAATCAATAAAAAATACATAGAAACTAGTATATTTATTCACAGAAGTTTGTTTATAGCTTGTACATACACCGAGTGATTCGGGGTCGTGATCAGGAATTACAAAAAGTGAAGATGATTTTTATTCAAGTTTTCACAAGACCACCACTAGACTATACTTAATAGTACATTGTTTAACGAGGGGCGTAAGTGGAATATTGCTAACGAGAGTCTATCAGAAGCCCGACGCCGAAGGCGGAGGGCTTTTGATGACTCGAGTTTGCAATATTCTTACGCCCGTGTTATACACAATGTTTTTCATCACATTTGCGAGGAAATAAATAACTACAAAAGACAGAAAAATCTAAGTTTCACACAGCCGCACCAATCAAAAATTGACATCTTCACTTCCAGATCAGTGCTAGTGGAGCTCGCAGCTCAATATTTCAACCAATCACAGAGCAGTATTCTTGCGGGGCGGGGCGACTTGACCAACTAGATTTTTTTATTCAACTAATCACACAGCAACCAGATTTGCTTAAGCCAGTCAGAGGGTTCTATATTTTAAAACTAAACTTAACAGCCCGTGGGAGGTAAAACGGCTATAACTGCTCTATATGCTCGCAAGTAATAACGCCATTGACGAGCAAGTGTGATGAAAATGTATTTTCTTTCTTTCTAAATCGCAAAAAACCAGTGATGCCATACATCAACTCCCATCACCATCATTATATCTGTGTGTCTTTTGTGTAGTGAATAAATGTCTTCTTTTCTTTTTTTTTCTTTTATTATATAAGCCGAAAGACGTCCACTGACACTCCATTATCTCATATTTTTTCTGATTCGTCTCCTGGGAAAATTAGTTCATTATTACCACCATCTTCTTAATTTTTTTGTTACTCGGAGGGATAAACACGTAACGTTTCGAACGAGGGTTAAGACATTTTAACTGTCATTTTCCCGTACAAAAAGTGACATTTACATCTACCTGACGGGCGTACCTACAATGCGTTATGTGATCGACTAGCTGATCATGACACCGAAGTTATTTAATTCATCTATTGGTTGCTTTGTGGGTTTATCCAGTAGGTATATATTGTGTGCCATGGGTACAAGTAACAAACCGCATAAGGTCGGAGTAAAACTACACATAAATGCTTCTTTATTTACTCCCCTAAACAAATAAATAATTGTAAAGTATAGCACTTTAAGTGCAGGGGTGAAGTGTTCAGGCATTGTCATGTTCAGTGTGTAAGTTAGTTTTTAAGATTATATGTAGTTCACATAGCATACATAACATAGTTTTAACGTAGGTACTTGGGTCGTTCTTCTTTTCGACCGACAATAGCCTGTCCTTCGTCTTATTACGGCATCTCATTTGAGTAATGATGTTTACGGTTTTATAATGTTCGAATGAACGTCCATATTATTTTATTAATTAGTGATATTTAATATTTCACTTCCTCTAACTAGCATTTTTCTAAATGTTTTCATTTTTCGTAGAATGCCGTGACAGAGTGGTAAACCAAAATGTGGTCCCCACTGAAAGAGTCCACTTTGTCACATGTTTTGTTTTAGAAACCAACCGTAAATAAATATTTATATTGGCCAGAAAGGAAACTTTAATTAGTTCTAATGAAGAAACCTATGCATTTTTTTTTAAATTGCACTTCAAAACCACAATTCTCGATAGTTCAAAAACCAAAAAAACAGAAAACGACCCATTTAACACTAGTTATAAAATGAGCGCGGTCTCGCCAACAAACTGTTATCGCAGTTTGGCGGGTAACATAACATTGTTAATTGTTTTGAACTTTTGATAAATAAATATATATTAATTCATAATTCTTTTCAATTCATAATTCGTTTATTAATAAAATATTATAAATTGTACACGTTATAATTTATAATAAACATCCAATTGCATTTTTTTTAGTTACGGTCTTACGACTAGTGATCAATTAGAGACTCTCGGAAGACAAAAAAAAATGGTTCATCGAATAGAAGAATGAAACGTATCCTACTAAGCCTACTAATATTATAAATGCGAAAGTTTGGATGTTTAGATGTCTGAATGTTTGTTACTCAATCACGCTTAAACGGCTCAACCGATTTGGATGAAAATTTGCACGAAGATAGTTTATAGCCTAGATTAAAATATAGGATAGTTTTTATCCCGGGTCCAAGCAGAGGAAGTCGCGGGCGGAAGCTAGTCAACAATATTAAGATACCCAACTAAGTGACCAATGTAGAACTATAATTTAATCCCGTTCTAGCAACTCGCCATTCAACTTGCTTAACAAGAGACCCGTTTTTTGAATGCTTCCCTCTTTATACAAAAAACCGTGTAAAATTGTAAACGCTCCCAACACCGTCACCCTAACACGGAATGACGTACATCCTCATATAACGGGCACTTTTACTACCTTTTTGTGTAAATATCCGTTTGAAAAGGCGATGTCACGCCCTTTCCTTTAGATTAATGATACTAAAATAAATTTCCAAGGGATTCCGCACGGTACCAAACATTTTAAAATTGTATGCCTTACAAAGACATAAGTCATGTTGAGCTTCAAGCCATATTACTCCTAATTGTTAGCATCATATGAACTAAATTAGCTTTAAACGTTTAAGCAGAAGTAGGTAATTCGTTCTGATTCTCGATCGAGTTTTTTTTTTTGCTCTATAACGTTAAATAAAGCGAAATCTGTTTGATAACGCTTTGTATTATCAACGGTAACATTTTTTATTGTATCATGTTTCCCTAAAAAAAAAAAACTTTTTAATCACATTTTTTGATAGAAATTTTCGTAATGGTTCTCTGAATACCATCAAAGGGACGCGCCTACTGTTGAAATTAATCTTTATTATATGTGTAAAACTATCAACTTCGAGTTTTTTTAATTTATTATTTTATTTCCATTCCATTACACAGCATTACAGGAGTACCAAAGTGCTGTGAACCTAAAAAAAACCGGACAAGTGCGAGTTCAACTCGCGTGGTTGAGGGTTCCGTATATAATCTAAATTTCATAAGTGTTTTTAATACTCCAACTTCTTATAGGTTTTCCTGTAATCTTTAGGTAAGTAACTATTTTTCATATTTTTTTCAGGATTTTAATCCTAGTATTTTCGGAGATAAGAGGGGGGATGGTCAAATTTCGTCTTTTTTCCTAAATTACTTCAAATCTGTTTTTGCTAAAATTATAAAAAAATATGTCTGACATGCTTACAACACACAATACAGTTTGCGAAACTTTTTTTTTAATTTTCCAGTTTACCCCCCAAAAGTGGCCCCCTTGTTCAGAATTAATTAATTTACTTTACGCGTTCATCTTTGGGTCACCAATTTACATATGTGTACCTAGCAAATTCCAACTCAATCGGTCCAGTAGTTTCTGAGCAAATCGGCTGTGACAGACGGACAGACAGACAACCGAGTGATCCTATAAGGGTTCGGTTTTTTCCTTTTGAGGTATCGGAACCCTAAAATAGTAATAATATAGGTATATATTAATTAAATAAAACCATTTTCTTTTAGGTACACAAATAATAAATAATTCGGTAAAAAATACAACCTCCTGTTTTTAAAGTTAGTAAACCACGAACACGTCACTTTTATTTTCTTACTTGGACGATCTATAGACAATATGCGCTTATTTTCTTAAGTATATACAAGATGATAATTAACATTAAATAATTAAATTAAATTAAAACTAAGTTAAATCTAAAAAAGGCCCTCGAGGCATTGTACCGAGGATGCTGGCGGCATTTCCTCGCTGAATTGCAATGCTGATGCGTTGCGCGAGAAAGCCGCCAGCTCTTCGGCCACCAGTTACAAGAACTTATTGAATTTTTTTTTATAATACTATAAAACTACTATAAAATATTTCATGTTTTTACTTCAATAACGTTATATGAAAATTTATGAATTTTTCGTAATATTTAAAAAAAAAGTGACACAATAAATTATTTACACAGTTTTACTGAAATCAAAACTATCGATGACTGATGTTATATATATATTCCTCACAGTCGGTGTGATAAATTGTATCTCACTCAGGAGCAAAATTATTTTCGTCATGGGTGGTAACGCTTGAATCCTTCGTTACGCTCACGATTCAATGAACCGCCCTCGCCGACCTTCAATAAGTGTTTTGTACGAATTTATATTGAATAAAATATTTTGGCTGTAAATAAATAAGTTTGCTCCCTTGATACACAAATAACTATACCAACGAAAATAATAGATTTTTGCGTCATAAAGCCGACTTTACCTAAACCACTTTATATGGCCCTTACTTTCCATTGACCGGAGTACAATTAAGGGCTCAAGATACGTTGGTTTATTGGAGGTACTTGAGTAAGGTCTGTAAAAGAAAGGCCGTAAACCAAACAAATGAAATAAAAGCAGTCGTGAATCCTTTATTGCAGTGATCTCGTCTGCAATGCGATATCGATAAGATATCGTTGCCGTAATGAAGAAGATAAGGGCACAACGTGGGTAGTCGGCAAAACCCTTGCGGTATTTGTTTTATATACACGGTGATTTTGATTTCGTGATCAGGAACCAATTTTTCTAATTCAGTTATTTAATGCCAAACACGATCAACTCGTGTTTACCTGAGAAAAACTTTCTTTTTTTCCTGAATAGAACTGAATTAGGAATTGTCACCTTTGTCGAAAGGATCTCGAGTGGCGACCACGTACCGGAAGGTGCGGCGTGGGTAGGCCCCCCACAAGGTGGACTGATGACCTGGTAAAGGTCGCGGGAGTCCGCTGGATGCGGGTGGCGCAGGACCGGTCATCGTGGCACTCTGGGGGAGGCCTATGTCCAGCAGTGGACGTCTTTCGGCTGATATGATGACGATGAAAATACCCTAACGGTAGTTCAAATCTATGAAACTAAACCCTCCATAAAAAAATAGTTCCATCAACCAACCTCAAAACCATTGTGTCCAATTATTAAATTAAGTGTAATAAACGACACATGCATGACAAGTAGATGTTAGAGTTTAAAAAAAAATCCTACAAGGCGCTGAAATATAGGTTAAATTAATCTTAACATTATCATTAAGTATAGTTAATGAACTTGCATGTAATTGCATGAAACCTCATCCATTGAAATCTGTTTAGGCTGTTTATTAATACTTTTCGGCTCCTGAAGGGTAGATCCAACTGTCATTTTTCCATATAAAAAGTGACGTTTAGATCTACCTGACGCGCGTACAATGCGTTACGTGATCGACCAACTGAACACGGATTAAAAATGTATACAAAGTTTATTTCAATTACTCTTCAGTCTTACCTATACAGGGCGTCCCACGGCGATGCCACATGGAGGGAAAGTACCTTAAATATCACAGATAGCATATTTTGCTGAAAGAAGACTTCATTTTATTTTTAAAACTTAGTAAAGTTGCATTCATACTTTTTTAATTTTTTTAGAAAAAAAATGTATGGAAAAAAAAATTCGCGTCATTGGAGGAAAAGTACCTTAATTATTGTAAATGAACATCTTACTGAAAGAAGGCATTATTTCGATTTAAAAAAACAAGTTGAATTGCATTTTAAATAATTTCATGGTTAAACCGGTAATCGAACCCGCTACACGCAAAAAAATACCTTAAGTAGCTTTGTCATACCGATCGAAAGGCGTCAATGTGAGAATATTTTTTTTTGCCAAATAACATAGTGTTGGAAACAAAAGGAAGGCCATTAATTTTTTCATTTGATGTGAAATTTTGATTAGAATAATGACATTGCCGTATGGGCATACAACTTATCTTTCATTTTAAAGTACCTATTACTAGGTAATGAATGACCCACTTGAGAATGACGCGAATTTTTTTTTCCATAATTTTTTTTTTCTAAAAAAATTAAAAAAGTATTAATGCAACTTTACTAAGTTTTAAAAATAAAATGAAGTCTTCTTTCAGCAAAATATGCTATCTGTGATATTTAAGGTACTTTCCCTCCATGTGGCATCGCCGTGGGACGCCCTGTATATGTATTAGTTCAGGAGCCAACTTCAAAAATCCACCCTCATTTTATCATGATCGCAATAAACCGAAAGTAGAAAGGAAAATATTATTCCAAGCCTCGTTTTTATTTGCAGCATTTACTATGTAAAGTAAGTCAGCGATAAAGGGACCCTTTTTATCTGAGCCGTTTTTTTATTTAATCTTTCTTTATCCGGCTGGCATTAATTTTGTATATTAAGTCGGTGGTTACCAGTTTTTGGGGTTTCGTTGGGTTCCGTAGTCACCCTAATTTTGTTGGTTTAGTTAGATTGTAATCAATTGTAATAAAGGAGAGGATTAAGTTTAGCTTTAAAATGAGAATGACGAATGTAAAGTAAACTATATTGTGTCAAAACTATTGTGTGTTCGGTTATTTAATCCTGTTTTGAATGAACAAACATTGTATAGTCTCGTCTATAAATATGTAGGTATAGTTTTTGTAACGTGTGGCAAATAAAATTCAAACTTTATACACAATGGGGTTTTATCTCTTTCTCCGATACCCAAAGGTTGTCTGGAAGAGATCGCTCTTCAGCGATAAGACAACCTGTTGTCTACCCCTACCTACATGTTATTGTATTGTTTCTCTCTGTAACTGCTTTGTTTGTGTGAGGTGTGCAATAAAGAGTATTTGTATTGTATTGTATAATGACCTCATGTTAAAATTGACAAATGGATAGTAAACCATTAAATTATTGTAATAAAGTATAAATTACAAAATATAATGAAAATCATAAAAAGATATGGACCTTGAAAGTTTTTTTTTGTCCAAAAGTAAATTTAAAGCTACCAATAGAATTCTTACGCTTTTATAGAAACAAAATTGTGGGTCGTTCTTCTTTTCGACCGACAATAGCCTGTCCTTCGTCTTACTATGGCATCTCATTTGAGTAATGATTTTACGGTTTTATAATGTTCGAAAATGAACGTCCATATTATTTTATTAATTAGTATTAATTTAATATTTTAGTTTCTCTAACTAGCATTTTTTTTTAAACGTATTTTTATCGTAGAAGTCCGTGACAGAGTGGTAAACCAAAATGTTGTCCCCACTGAAAGAGTCCACTTTGTCACATGTTTTTTTTAGAAACCAACCGTAAATAAATATTTATATTTGCCAGAAAGGAAACTTTAATTAGTTCTAATGAAGAAACCTATGCATTTTTTTTTAAATCGCACTTCAAAACCACAATTTTCGATAGTTCAAAAACCAAAAAAACAGAAAAACCTCGGATCATTGTCGGTAAAAAAGAAGAACGACCCTTGTACGACAACTATAGACCTAAACGAAGTATTTCGCGACCGAAACAGCAATTTACTTGATTTTCCCTACAATGATTAGTTCAAATAGCATATAACGTCATACATTTGAGTCCATCATCAGTATGAACAGATTTGGCTGCCGCCACGCCAGCGAGGTCCGTCTTTAACTTTAATTTTTTGGGTATTTATGTTCTTTAATTGTAGTTGCTCCCATACAAACATTTGTTCGTCTCTAAAAACTGGTTCGAATGGCATCATAAAAAAAATCTTAAGTGACAAGCCTATTTTAAGCTGATCGTACGACAATAAGCGTCGCAGGGACTATATTAAGACTTTAATTACGTTCTAGTGCTTGACGTGACATGGATGTGTGATATGGGCACTTTATGTCTAATGTCTAAGCAATCCCACTAAAAACATTACATCTAAAGTGATTGCCAAGACTTCCTAGCTCATATAGCTTTCAGCGTCACAAAGATATCAGATAGCAAATAGCGCCAAGCTTCCTACTCTACACGGCTTAACTCTACCAGCCACGCTCTACAAATTCTACATCTTGGCTAAAAAGTATACACTAGTACATTTTGTTTTGCATCGAGAATTCGCGAAAAAAACTATCTTGTAGACGCGTGCACACATTGTTTATCAATCACAAAAAGACATGTTTGCGCAATTTTGTGCTGTATCTGCATTCCTACCGACCATAACCGTGATTCTCTTGCTCCTATAGTAGACTGGACTAAAGAAAATTTGTTATTAAGCGAAAATATCACTAGCCGCCACAAACTTAATTACTAAAATGGCATGAACATTTACGTTGACTTTAATCGTTTTGGTTCTCATGTGTAAATTTGCGTGAATTGTTTGTATTAGTGATCACGAGTCACGACGATTCACAAATACGCCGAGCATGTAGTTAACTCGTACATAAATAATGCTGTTATGTACATTCTGTCGGAAGTTTCAATGAATGCGCATTAACCTACTTGGTTATCGGGTCACTGTATTAACTTACTTGAGGCAATATTGGAACATGCGTTCATATGTTAACAGTTATTCGTTTTAGAGAGATTATTTACATTAAAATTATACGAGATAAGTGAGATCCACCACACCACTTCTTAGACTAAGTATTTAATCCAATTTGTAAAGTCCAATCGTTCATAACATCGTAACCCAAACGATTGATAAAATAAATCATAGGACAAAAATGGGTCGCTCCTTTCAGTGACTATTTACCCATAAAGCGCAGACTCGTGCACGCTGATTGAAGCTTGCACGCTATTGGTCGAGCGACAGATTAGCGCACTCCGTACTCACCACACGTTTTGCCGGCCACTGCTTCAACAAAAGGGACTTTTCAGCTTTGCAGCGCCACTTTTCATTTAATTCTTACAGTGAATACAAATCGATATACTCGACGCTATGCCACCAAAGATTAGCGGTAAGGCCGCCAAGAAATCCAAGGCCCAGAAAATCTCCAATTCCAATAAGCAGAAGCATAAGAGTAAGGAGAGCTACACCATCTACATCTACAAGGTGCTCAAGCAGGTGCACCCCGACACCGGTATCTCGAGCAAGGCCATGTCGATCATGAATTCATTCGTGAACGACATCTTCGAGCGCATCGCAGCCGAAGCATCCCGTCTTGTCCTCTACAACAAGAGGTCCACCATCACCAGCAGGGAGGTGCAGACGTCTGTGAGGCTGCTGCTGCCCGGTGAGCTCGCCAAGCACGCCATCAGCGAAGGTACCAAGGCCGTCAGCAAATACACCAGCTCCAAATATTAGAGAGCAAATATAATCCAAAAATATAATCAGGGCCACAATCTGATCAATAAATTGTTTCGAGTCGTGCACGTTACGTCAATCTGAACTACTGTTTTACTATAAAATTACGGCCTACCGACAACCTATGCTTAATAAATATTTGAGTAAGGTTAAATTTATACTTAGCAATGTAAATTACTACGTTGCATGTCACATTGTACAGGGAAAAATATGGTTTCGTGCCTGTATTAAAATTAATGCCGCTATTTGTACCAATGAGATCAATAAATGAACAGATAAATTGTGTAATCAGTCGTAAAGATGCCAGTCGTGGGGAACTTGTCTATTGTTATCATTGTTACATCGATACTGGGCCGTGACGCCATTAATCTTAATGGATAGGAAGAAGGGTACCTAAGTAAAAATAATATCACCTTTCTTGCCTCTGTCAGTTTGATTTTGAAAGATGTCTTTCAACAGTTTCTTAGGGATATTCTCTAGCTGATTTGCGTCTGCTCAATACGTGTCTGTGATGCTAAGAATTTATTTTGAGTAGGATATTATTATAGTACTTGCAACTCGGATTTTGGTTTGGTTTTCGCTGGACCTAGCGTGGACCAATGATGTAATATAAAAACCGGCCAAGTGCGTGTCGGACCACGCAAAACGAAGGGTTCCGTGCCTATTAAAAAGGTCGTATCCTCACAAAAATTTTACGGCACTTACGTCCTTTTCTTTGAGGAAGGCAGTTTTTCAGCAATATCTCGAAAACCTCGGAACCGATCTTGTTCAAAACAATTTTCGGTGAATGAAATTAATAAGCCCTATGTCCATGAATTTTTCCATATTTTTAAAATACACCGTTCAAAAATTAGAGGGGGGGGACAGAATTTTAGTGACTTTCGGGGCGATTATCTCCGACGCTATTCACTTAATCAAAAAAAATCCTGAGAAACCTTATAATTATTTTGAAAGGCCTATCGATTGATGTGCCACACGGGGGGTCACAATGAAAAAAAATATTTTGACTTTTAGTTTTATGTATGGAGTGCACCCCTAAAAAAATTTTTTTTTGTCATTTTAATTACAAAACTATGTAGCGGCTAACAAAATACACCTATCCTCAAAATTTTATTCAAATAGACCTTATAGTTTTCGAGTAAAATGCCTGTGACATACGGACAGACGGACAGACGGACAGACGGACAGACGGACATGACGAAACTATAAGGGTTCCGTTTTTGCCATTTTGGCTACGGAACCCTAAAAAAGAGGTTAGATAGGTTATAAGCGCCCAGCCCTCATCATAATCATCATCATCATCGGCCACAGCATCTATGCCAGATGATTGTTGCAGCGCTTAGGGGCCTATGGGCTGCCGCATCTACGTTAGTGGCTATAAAGTCCTATAACAGCGCGACATTTCTTGCCACATTGATAAAGCACGGCGAAGTCTTTTCTGCTGAAGTTCACGAACCAATCTTCTTCATGTTTTGTTGTCCCGACTTTGATATCATGGCGCCATTCAGGTCTCATGTTGGCGCGTTTTCCCCAGCCTTCTGTCCTAATCCCAAAACTGATCATATCTCGCTTGCAAGAGTCCCTGAATCTTAAGACTGGACGCCCAAGAGGTCTTTGACCGCCCTAGTCTAAGCCTATCCGGCCTAACATGGGCCCAACCCTATAATTGCGTCGTGTTGACAATGGCTCGCTCAGTCAGACCACGTCCGTTCAGTAATAAAGCGGAAACTATGGAACTAGGGTTGCCTACCGTACTATACTATATAGTATAAAATAAAAATGGTATTGAAATAAACTTTATACGCCAGAACCCTAGTTATAGGTAAAGGCCTCTTCCAGAGCCTGCCATTTTTTCCTGTCTTGGGCCTTCCAGACCCAGTTGGGCCCCGCCACCTGTGTTATGTCGTCAGACCATCGGGCTAACGGACGACCTTTCTTCCTTTTTCCTGCTGTTCCTTTCCATACCCGTTATGTTACCCGGTGCGTCCATCTCTCGTCTTGTACTCTCTTGTACTGTACTCTCTCGTCGTCTCGGCCATGTCCTGGCGATATGGCCAGCCCGTTTCCACTTAAGCTTCTGGGCCTGGCTATGTCTATGACTTTTGTTCTTTTCCGGATTAGATTGCACTATACATATTTTGACTCATTGTACTATATACTGTTGAAGAAATATATAGTAGGTACCTACGCAAAAATACTGTACAGGGTGATTTAGGGGTCGTGGAGCAAGAATGACCAAAACCGAATGAGATGGTCATACCGAACTTTCGCATGGGACCAACCACGAAATCGCAAAAAAATAAGAGCCAATTAAGAGTTAACTGTGAGTTATCTGTGAGTTAATTGAGAGTTAAAGTATGGAACAGTTGATTTTTTTTGCGATTTCGTGGTCGGTCCCTTGGGAAAAGGTTGTTCAGTGTGACCATCTTACTTGTATTCCCTTTTGGTCATTATTGCTCTACGACCCCTAAATCACCTTGTATTTTGGGGGTCCTTACGAAGTGCTTCAAATTGCCCGGGTTTCAATCATCATCATATCAGCCGAAAGACGTCCACTGCTGAACATAGGCCTCCCCCAAAGAGTGCCAAAGTGACCTGTCCTGCGCCACCCGCATCGAGCGGCGCAGGTTTTAATTAAATTTTACTAAATAGCAACAGTGCCCAGCCAAGTACTATATTTTTTACAGTGTTATTTTTATCGGTTTATTCTGTAAATAAATATATCTCCCCCAAAAAAAGATGGCAACCCTATATGGAACCCTACTCTGCCGATAAGCCCTGTTTACCGCCCTAGTGTAAATCCGCCGGGGGCCTATTTGAATCAAAAGTAGATAGCTATTTAGGATTGGTATGACATTTGTCGCGCCTTCTTATACACTTATTAACTACTAGCTACTGCCCGCGACTCCGTCCGCATGGAACTCGTTTATATCGTAGTATCAAATTTTCACCCCCCCATTTCACCCCCTTATGGGATTCTTTCCGGGATAAAAACTATCCTATGTCCTTCCCCGAAACTCAATCTCTATACCAAATTTCAACTAAATCGATCGGTAATTTTGTAGTGAAAAAAAGAGTTTCCCTCATTCATACACTTTGCACCCCTATTTAACTCGCTTAGGGGTAGAGTTTTCCAAAACCCTAAAATTACTTTTCTTGTATTGTAATAAGGAGTCCGTACACAAAGTTTCAAGTCTCTCACTTAAAATTTTACTCCATCCCCATACGAACTTTCAACCCCCTTTTTACGCCCTTGAGGGTGGAATTTTCAAAAATCCCTTCTTAGTGGGTAAAAAACAGCTTTCTAGGTTCAACGGTTTGGGCTGGGCGTTGATTTAAGTGAGTGTGTCAGTCAGGACTTTTACGTTTATATATAAAACCGGCCAAGTGCGAGTCGGACTCGCTCACGAAGGTTTACGTAATAACAACGAGCAAACAAATCACGTTTGTTGTTTTGAGCCCCCTTAAATATTTATTTTATTCCGTTTTTCAGCATTTGTTGTAATAGCGGCAACAGAAATACCTACATCTGTGAAAATTTCAATTGTCTAACTATCACGGTTCATAAGATACAGCCTGGTGACAGACGGACAGAAGGAAGTTTTTACCCTTTGGGTACGGAACCCTAAAAGCACGTCAGTGTAAAGTGCATGTAAGCGAGCGTGGAACGATATCAAACTGATGTCCATTCAATATCAATACGTCGAGTGAAATAGACCCCAGGATCCGTCCATCCGTTCGTGTCGGGAACTTCAAAGGGGCACGCTCGACCTGTCCCCCTATTCTGTAACTTGTTTAAGCTCACCTCAACGCTCACCCACAAATATATCTTGACTCCGCGATGCGTAGTAACCAAGCGTAGGTAGAGGTCTAGTTTCGTAACGGGTGACCGGCGGGGTGAGCCACATTTGATCGTAGCGAATAACAGCCCTGCTCTCGCTAATTGGTCACTGTGGAGGAATAAATATGGGTACATGGTACATCTACATTCAATGTTCCGAATGAAAACCGTACATTACATGGTTGTAAGAATAAACTGCTGCTTTAGAGATGGTTGAAAAAGTTTGACTGAATTGTGAAAGCATTTAATTTTTCACAGTATAAAACATTACCCTCCTCCTTTGGCTGTCGGGTAAAAAGTATGCACGGGTAGTTCTATTAGGTACTCCGCTGCAATAGATGGTATTGCAGCGGAGTACTACCAACTAAAGTAATGATGAAAAAAATATAGTACAGTACGTCTAGCACTGCTCAGTCGCTTCGCGCGCGACTAAGCGTCTCCTATCTCACTCGCACCGTACAAGATAGAAAAAGGAGGGTATAGATCTTTCTAGACTCGCGTCGCGGCGCGGCGTCAGTTGTGCTAGCCCCGCAGAGTTGTCGCACTTGCTAGTTCGAGCGACAGATACGGAGATACACGAACGAAAACGAATTTCGTTTCGCGGTAGGCCCTCAGAGTACAGAACAGACTATGAGTTCCCTCTATTTCTCCAGGATCCCATCATCAGAACTGTATTTTGGTGACAACGGGACCAATCTGGAAATATATGCTTTCAAACAAAAAAATATTTTTTCAAATCGGTTCATAAATTACCGAGTTATCGCGTAACAAACACACAAAAAAATTTGAAGTCGGTTAAAAACAATGATTTCGGAGAAAAACCTATTTGATCAAAGTACCCCCCCAATCAAAGTAACCCCAATCCATTGTACCTTATCTTATCTTATCTGTATATAGATGTACCTACGTATTTATTTACCTCGACCTCTGTAAGTAAGTCTAAGAAAATTCTTTGAAATAAAATAACCTTTTACGACAGTATACTTTTAGCTTTTTATTTACACAGACTTTGCTCTAAAAACTTCAAACACATTTCGCCGTCACGTTAACCGTTTATGACAGGTACGTAGACAAAGGGAGACAACCGACCGAATCAAAAAGTCCCACGTCACTATAAAAACCTAGTTCAGATACGACTCTTTGACTGTACAGCGTAATAAAGAGCTCGGAACAGGAATGGCTTATGGCACGGTATTGTGGTGATAAAATTGACGTTTTGTTACGACAGGGGGCGCCCCTTGACTCCTGTTAACCCAGTTTGTTATCGGTTTAGGGCTCCACTGGGTTTAGGGATATATGTACAGGACAGGTAGGTAACTAGGTACTGAGAATCACCGACATAAGGTCTAACGGATCTTTATAAAAGGGTTGTCTGTTCTTATATTATAAAGAGGAAGTATGTGTGAGATTGTAGCTTTGTAAGTTTGTTTGTTTGTATGTGGGTAATCTCCGGAACCGCTTATCCGATTTCAAAAATTATCTTACCTTTCTGGATATGTTCTCTGCAATTCTGCAATACACGGGTGAAGCCGCGCGGCCATCATCATCATCATCATATCAGCCCAAAGACGTCCACTGCTGAACATAGGCCTCCCCCAAAGAGTGCCACAATGACCGGTCCTGCGCCACCCGCATCCAGCGGACTCCAGCTACGGCACATCTTTTCGTCCAATATTCCGCAGTGTCTCAAGACGAGAGTCTTTGACCAGTGTGTGTTGCCAGTGATTACATATGGCACGGAAACGTGGTCGCTTACTATGGGCCTCATAAGAAGGCTCAAAGTCACCCGCGCGGCCAGCTAGTGAATAATTCAAATTCAAATTCAAAAGATTAGTTCAGACCGTAGTTCCATAGATATAATGAAATGAAGGATATTTTTTTACACCACGACAATAGTAAATTGTCGAAAAAAAAAAACAATGCCCAACAAATCTTAGTAGTTAGGGTCGTGCAATCAACTGCATTGCTGAGTGGAGGCCATTTCAGGTTCACATCCCGATTCAGGTAGTTTGTATTATTTTTCTCACATTGATTGTATACTTATTCGATGTATTTGTTAATGTGTTTTTACATATGATGTGTTTCCTGAATAAATGTGATTGTATTCTATTCTATCATGAATGGCCCTGTGATAAAAAACGAATCTAATAACTGTGTGAATGTCATGCCCTTGCCAGACAGAGAATGAATCTCTTTGGTAACGGCTACCCGCAACCAAAGGAATTCAGGGTACTCCCACTGAGCTGCATCATCCGCTTTGTGGAAATGATGGGGCGAGCTTGGGAGTAGCTATAAAGGGGAGGGCAAATGCACAAAAGATCCCACTGGGTCGACGTGTATCCGAAAGGGCCCTCAAATAGATAAGATAAGATAATAATCAACTACTTTATAAATTGTATTGTGCACATTTTAATGTATATATTAAAAGTAGTCCTCTAATCGTGTACATAGATCAGCACCTGTTACAGAGATGTTACCATTCATCCTGTTTAATTATTGTTTTGTAATTAAAGCTACTTAACTATTACAAAGCCACCCTTTAGACTGTCCAAATTAAAAAGTAACAATTGTTACAAACAGACAGTAGACATCAATTTGTTTAATTTAAAATTGATCTCAACACATTTTACTTACACACTTTTCCTGGGAAGAACGAGCTTTGCTTTGCTTTGCTTTGCTTTGCTTTGGTTTGCTTTGCTTTCGTGTCGTGATTAGTATTCGTAGAACTAGGTCGATTTTTTTTGTCTAGGTCGTAAGGACCTGTTTTGTCAATCATTTATAAATAATAAGTCAATTACTTACACAAATGTGATGCTCATATAACACAGAATAAATGACTGTGAATTGGGTCGTTCTTCTTTTCGACCGACAATAGCCTGTCCTTCGTCTTATTACGGCATCTCATTTGAATAATAATGTTTACGGTTTTATAATGTCCATATTATTTTATTAATTAGTGTTATTTAATAAAACACTTTCTCAAACAAGCATTTTTTAAACGTTTTTTTTTTCGTAGTATGCCGTGATAGAGTGGTAAACCAAAATGTGGTCCCCACTGAAAGAAGAAACTTTGTCACATTTTTTTTAAACCAACCGTAAATAAATATTTGTATTGGCCGGAAAGGAACTTTTAATTAGTTCTAATGAAGAAACCTATGCATTTATTTCGGACAACTATGATCCACAGGTTGCTACAGGACTTATATATGTTAAAATCGCACTTCAAAACCACAATTTTCACAGTTCAAAAACCAAAAAAGAAGATTGACCCAATTATGGATCCGTGACTCTCTGGTTATCGCTTACTAGCGAAGTGCACATAGACATCCTCCAGCTTAGTTAGAAAGAAAGAAAGAAAGAGACATTTATTCGTGACAAAAACAACTAAACACAAAAGAATGTCACATTTTTTTGTCACGAAACGGTTCTATCTCTGCATAATGCTAGCGCATTGATGTCATATCAAGTTACCGGGAAAGCAAAGTGATGCCTTTTGCTTAGTCGGCACTAACTAATACTAGTATATCAAAATGGCGGCCAGAATTTTACTTATTCGCTCCCGTCACAGCCACCTGTAGGTACTTTGCATGCTCCTATCAGGGATCGGATACCGGTATTTTCACCATACAAAAATACCGGTTTTATTTCGTTCAATTTCGTTCTTTGGTTTATAATATCATTTTTGATCAGGCTGTCTAATAATACGAAAATGTTACCTAAATACATGATAGAGTCCTACATTAAGAGCCTAAAATAATTCAAAATATTTGACTACTTCGGGGACTTTTGAAAAAACCGGTTCCGATCCCTGGCTCCTATTAAATTGTCATTGAATTATAAATCAATTCGTAACTGCAAAGGAACCCGGCACTTTATGCACTGCGTAAAACGGTTTTTTCTACACAAAAACTCCAACTACACAGCTTGAATTTTAATTACAAACAACGCATTTTTATTGAATACTTTCACGCGTGAGTGGATATTGTATTATAATTTTATTGTTACGATATTGTACGCGCATAAACTGGGGTGTCCATCAAGCGTATTTGAAAATCAATCTTAAACTGTATGCATTAAAGTTGCTATTAGAGTGATGTTGGCTCAGAAAAGAACGCCAAATGCAGTTAAAAAATGATTGATATAATGCAATTCGTTTTTTAGGATTTTCTGCTTTAGTACAGTGAAATGTGGATCGATTGGACTATTCTTGCGTCCGGTTTTTGTTGGGTATGGAATAGTATGACTCAAACGTAATATAAAGTTGTATTACTTTGTTGAAGTAGCAGAGCGTATTTTTGTGTTTTTATAATTACTAGTATCGTTTGTAACTAAGTAAGTTGTCCGTCAAAATTTGCAATCCATTTTTCAGTCACTTGCCGTTATCCGATTGAGCTATTATTGGGTAGTAGTATAGTTTGGATGACAATTTAATATTATGGTACCATCGAGCTGATCTGACGATGGAGACAGAAGGTGGCCATGGGTATTCAGTATTTAACCGCCGTAACCCCGTTGTGTTTGGGCTCGTTAGAATCGTCTCAATGAGTAGTTGATGTTGGATGTTGGTATACAGAAAAGTACAGTCGACAATAAAAGCTTGTACCAAAAATGATTTTTTTGACAGATACTTACCTATTTGTTTTTTAACTAGGTATTTGAAAAACAGAAACGACAAAAATCTGTATAAATGATTGAACCTCCTCACAAAATTTAATTTCACGAGAATCGGTTGAGAAATGTGAACTTCAGAAGAGAACAGCCGGACAGACGGACAGCTGGACATCCGGGACACACAAAATAATTTTGGCCCAAGCTAACGCTCGCTCGCTCGCTCGTTCCTCGTTCAATAACATACCTACTGCCCTGCTAGCATAACTTGACTCTCGACTCTACTCGCGCGCGAGATAGACTGTCCGTCACTTGATTAATACTGTCAAAAAGTGACAGATAGTCTATCACGCGCGCGAGTAGAGTAGAGAGAGAGTCAAGTTATGCTAGCAGCACTGGCCAGCTACAGTAGTATAGTTGGGATCGGGACTAAAATAAAGCCGATGCCCATTCTATACGGTCTACTGGTGAAGGCAAACTTACAAAGCCGTTTATCCACCAACTTTAACTCTTTGTACCTGAACGAGCGAGCGAAGAGAGCATTCACCACTTCAGTTTGGGCAAATTCTTTCGTATGTCTGTTTGTCTAGCTGCTCTTCTCTATAGGTCGCGTTTCTCTGCGGATTTTCGTGAAATTTTGTTACCAGCACGTCTAGCACAACTTGCTGCTCAGTCGCTTCTCGCGCGACTAGGCGTCCCCTATCTCACTCGCACCGTACAAATTAGAAAAAGGGGGTAGAGCTTTCTCGACTCGCGTCGCGGTGCGGCGTCAGTTGCGCTAGCCCCGCTGCACGGCTATCACAAGACGGCGCGCGAGCTCTCTCGATTTTTCTCGCACTATCCGTCTCTCTCTTATTAGAAAACTTAGAAAGAGAGGTATAGTGCGAGAAAAATCGAGAGAGCTCGCGCGCCGTCTTGTGATAACCGTGCAGGTTCAATATGTAATAGATTGTTTTTGTCTAATTCTAAAAATATTACTTAAATACTTAATTCAAAATCATAATCTAGGTAAACTCTTTAGCCGGCCCTTCAGCTAACTTTTGATTACTCGGTAACTGACTAACTCTTGGACTATTTTATCATTCATCATCATCATCATCATGTCAGCCGAAAGACGTCCATCGATGTAATATTACTTATTGTTAGGATGTTTAGATAAATATTCTCAGAATATTGTAGTAAATTGTAAAAATTATAACTTGTAAAAAAACCCAATCATACAAAGTTTAAATAGTTATGTAATAAGAAATATTTTTAAATATAAAGAAAATAACTTTATTGATTAAATTAATGTTAGCGCTGCTTACATTCTATTGTACATTTTACATATAAACAACAAAGCACCTAGCCGACCAATAGTAGACCCTATGTCCTCAATATAAGGTTTACAAATAGTCAGCATATGTACGTCGTTATCGACAGAATAATAGCAGATTTCCGTATGAGAGTAAGCGACTCTGCTCCCCGTACTAGTATTAAACTGTATCACGGTGGATACAGGATTCACCACCCTATTTTTTGCATAATTCCTGATCCTAAAAGATACATACTAAGAATGCTATGTTTGTGGTTAGAATTAGTTTTACTAATCTAGTGGGTCCGCTGAGAAACGATAACTTTCTAGTAATGGTACCTAGCCCGCCATCTATCGGACTGGCGCGTAACTTGTTAGCACAAAGTAAGCGCTGACCGAGCAAGGCCCAGCAGCGTTAACGTGTTGGGTTTGCACTACCAAGGTATTTCGGTAGATGGCGCCACTTGTCGCCGTAATTGAACAAAAAGTGAAATACACATTGTATTTCACTTTTTGTTCAATTACGGCAGAGCCGAAAGGGAGGGAGGTTAGTTACCTAGTTATGGACATTTTCCGCAAATCGACATCCAAGGTGCCTATTTTGCGTGAAAGGATTAGACCGGCTTCCTCACGATGTTTTCCTTCACCGAAAAGCTAACGGTAAATATATAAGTTCCGGGATTCGAACCCACGACCGCCGCTTGACAGCCGCATGCCTGAACCACTAGGCTACCGTAGCCAAAGATTATTGAGAAGTAACTTATTATATAGGGAGGGAGGTTATGATTTTGGCAGTCTGTTTGTATTTACGTGTGTTCCACCGTAGCGTTTAAGATACTGAACCGATTTTGATGAATGAGATGTCAATCGATTCGAAATAATGCTGCGGGTGGGGGTGACTTGCTATGCTACTTGATGCCACGTTTTGTATGAAAAAAAAAATTTTTAGTTAGTTTTTCGTGTTTTTGAATTTTTTATGCTTGTATGTTTTGTTTTTTTTTCCCCCCCGACTGTCTATGGTTTTGGCATATTTTGCAGTTATTGCTTGATTGATTTTAACATGTGAAATGTATATTTTAGATTGCATTTGTTTAATTGAACGACCGAGCGAAGCGAACTAAGTTCTCCGTTTTAGCATGAGCAAAAATTCTTTCGTATATCCGGCGTCTGTCTGGCTGTTCTCCTCTATGGTCGCATTTCTCAGCCAATTCTGGTGAAATTTTGTGAGCAAGATATATATGTGATATAGATTCTTTTGTCGATTCAATTTTTCGAAATAAAAAAGAATCGGCCAAGTGCGTGTCTGGCCACACAAAACGAAGGGTTCCGTGCCTATTAAAAAGGTCGTATCGTCACAGTAAGTACAAGTAAGATTTTACGGCACTTACGTCCTCTTCTATAGGAAGGCAGTTTTTCAGCAATATTTCGACAAACCTTTGAACCGATCTGGTTCAAAATAATTTTCCGTGAAAGAATTTAAACGTTATACTTAAACGTAAATGCTACTATAATACTAATAAATAAAAAAGTAACTTGAACAGAAAAGTAGCATTTTGATCCCCCTCGTCGCAGAGCAAAATTTACTTTTCAGAATGAAAAGTGTGAAAAATATTTTGCCTGTAACGGCAAAAGTATCAGACCAGACCGAGTAAAAATATCTGATACTCCTTAAAATCAAAATTATGTGACATATGACCAGCATGATGATGATGCTGTCCTGACCGATTTCGGCCACAGCGACTGTGTGTTCTGGATTTGGTGTTACCGATTTGAAATATGAATAGTGTTGTTGTTCTACTCTCTGGTGCGCTCTCATGTGGCTTGCATACCCTATCTTTTTTGCAAAAGTACGAGCGCAATTTGGGCAGGTTAATACCCCGCCAATTAAGTTGTAGTGGATGGTTGCCGGTAGGCGAGCCTTGAGCTCGTCTCGCTTTTTATCGAGCTCGTTACGACGCTCAAAGTTATCCATCTACCGTAAAAGCCATCGGATCACATATAGTCTATATTCATTTTATTCATTCTGTTACATTTTCTTGGGCTGCTAACTAGGATCAAAGATAATAAGACAACTATGCAGTCAATAAAATCATTGCTTTATTAATACAAATATCACAGACGAAAAACTAAACTAAACCAAACTAATCTTTCATCGGCCAAGCCAACTCGTCAGCAACTCCACAGGATTGAAAACCTTCATCTCCACATCTTGCCTCTTCATCGCTACTTCTCCAGATTTAAACAAAAACATCCCTTTAGTTTTACTGCTGCATCCGTAACCTACCACCTTCTCATTGCCTTTACACCCTGCCTTCATCAGATCCTCCCAATTCGAGCATCTCTGGCCTTTGAGAAATTCCTCGTCAACTACAGAAGCTGCAAATAGTTTCCACGCTTGTGCATGGTCACATTCTAGACTGATCTTCCTATTCTGACATTCAGGCTGTTTCACATCAACTCCATTCACATACACATCTAGGTCTCCTATAGGATCCTCCAACCCTAGTACGCCGGCACTCGTATGAATGACCTGGACAAACTTAGCATCAGTTTTAGCTAATCTAAAAGATTGAGCAATACACGGCTTTGCTGGATCTAAAGCTGTTATCCTGCTTAAATTCTTATTCATACCTTGCTGTACTAACTTACCTGTTATTCCTACTACATGAGAACCTAAACTGAAGCCTATAAGATGCACATTACTCAGCTTATATCCTTGCTTATTAATGCTCTTCAGGAAAGAAAACAAAAGCCGTGCTAAAGACTGAACTCTAGACGCAGAATCCACGTAACCTCTACAGAACGACAGTCTAGTATCAAGGACTAAAACCATTGGTATCTTTTCTAATAAGGCATTAACTAAGGTCATAGTAGATTCATCGGTAGGTGTATTCCACCACCCAGGGACGTAAAGGACCAGAGACGAGGGTCTCTTTCGCATGAAGAGTCTGGAGCCGTCGGCGACGCGATAGGTCCTGTTGCCGTCGTTGGTGTATTCCACCAGGTCGATGAGCGGAGACTCGAAGGTGAAAGGCCGGGAGAACAGGATCTCTAGAGGCAGGACCTTACCTGGAAGGAGAAGAAGGTATGGTTAGATTTACAAGCTTATTAATTTTGAACAAAAATATTCTTCCTATGCACATATTCTTCGCTGTTCAATAAATGCCTTTAGTCCCATCTCGTTAGCTAGATTTGGTAGGTAGCTTCGAAATAGGAATTGTGGTTTCCCGTCTCGTTGCTAGTTACGCAATGGGAAAGATTTTCCCATCTCGTAGCCAGATTTGGTAGCAAAGCTTCGAAATAATAATAATAATAATAAAGCCATTTATTTCCAATAGATATGGTTTCTAGCAGCATGCATTATACATTTATAAAATTATATTATATTCCTTTACATTGTATTTCTTATTTCTATCTTAGATTATATTATAGTGATACCATGTGTAACACTAGGTATCACTATTAAAACTTCGAAATGGGAGAAATAATTTCCACTTCGAAGCTGGCTGCGAAACGGGAATCTTTTAGGCCCACCTCGTATCCAGCTAGCTGCCAAATTTGGCTATGAGATGGGAAAATCGTTCCTAATTCGAAGCTGACTACGAGACGGGAAACTACATTTACCATTTCGAAGCTAGCTACCAAATCTGGCTATTAGATGGGACTAGAGGACTCCCGCTTCGTAGCCAGCTTTGTATTGGGATTATTTCTCCCATTTCGAAACTAGCTACCAAATCTGGCTACCAGGTGGGACTACAGGATTCCCGCTTCGTAGCCAGCTCCGTATTGGGATTATTTTTCCCAATTCGTTTTCGAATTTATATCGGAGCTCTTTAACATGATTCAATACCAATTTTGTGAAGTCACCGCCGATCTCTCAAAAGTCATTGTACTAAGTGCCAGTTGTAGCGTTATCAGTTGGTCGATCACGTAACGTTCCAAACGCGCGTCGGGTAGAGTAGATCTAAATGTCAATTTTTATATGGAAAAATGACAGTTGGATCTACCCGACGCGCGTTCGGAACGTTACGTGATTAACCCCCCCCCCCCCCCCTTTTTTTTGATAGAGTGGAAATGCACTTACGCAGCCCCCTACCCAGCCTGGGGAAGCTATATAGGGGGGTATGTGGGACTCTCATCCTCCGGCCAACTCTATTTAAAGAGAAGGGGGAGGGAGTCTACCCACTAAAACCACTCCGGCGTTTCCGTCTCCGCCGTTAATGGGAGCGCCATGGGATCGCGAGCATGTCACCACGACGCCCCCCGACGTGATTACCCCCCTGAGATAAAGTTGGTAAAATAATAACATCGTGATATCACGAAATTGGCGAGGTGTCATTAAACGTGATGGACGATTAAAGCTACCATTACGACGAACTATGACGTAATGATCTTGCGCAGGGTGAAGGCTGACTGGTCGCGGCTTTGTCTGAGCGACATTAGTCTAATGATGCAGCAATCATCCACCTAGACACGCATCACACTTTAATGTAGGGTATTATGCACTAGAATAGAGACTACTACTAATATTGAGATTAGGTACAAACAATCATTGAAACAATAACAGCGTACCTATACTCGTATTCGTATTCGTTTATTCATGCCATCCCATACAAGTTATACTACAATACATGATACCCCGATGGGGCGCAGCAGAAACTTACAATTAGGTATTAGCTTAAAACTATAACAATGAATTTATTACAAAAACAAAAGACAAAAAAAATAAACAGAATTATACAGGTTTAGCTGGAAAAAAAGTCATCCAAGGTGTAGTAACATTTTTCGAGTAGGAAATTTTTTAATCGTTTGGAAAACATTCTCTCGCATTTTTCCTCTTTTATACGACAGACGACAGTCGATTCTATTATAAATTTTTACTGACATCGCGTGTGGACTTGAGGTATGTAGTTTTAGTTTGGATCCCGATATTGTAACTAGATTATTTTTAAACCTGGACTATTTCTTTTGCTCTAAACACTGATAGGCCCAAGGTTACCAGAAGCGCAGGGAAGCTCAAAACATCTTTTTACAGGCTAGTAAATGCGAAAAAGTCGTTCTTGGGAAATTGTATAAAATTCTATAATAAAATTCCAAAACACATTACCGAACTTACTGACTCTAAATTCAAATCTGTCGTAAAACAGACACTTATTTCAAAAGCATATTATAAGATAAACGATTACATCATGGATTGGCAGCGATAAAACCCTGCACTAGAAATCTATCGCAAAATAAATAGGCTTTTTACTGCAGCAATGTAATTTTAAATTTTTATAATACTCTGATACTGAAATGATATATTGTATACATTTTTGAAAAAATTATACTTCGCAGAGTTTTTTTCCGCCGGTTCTTCTCGAGGCAGAGGTTTACTTTCCGAACCGGTGGTAGTTTATCGACATTCATAGGTGCATGTAATACGCCTAAATTGAAGAATAAATCACTTTGACTTTGACTCTTGTTAGAATTGTAGAAATAATACTTTTTTTCTCTATCAAATCTCGAAAATCTGAAACGTTTTTCCACAATTTCGAAAGAACTTGATGAAAGTTTACTTTGAAACTAATCAGTACTACATGCGTCATATTTTAAAACATTTGTACGCCATTTTATGGTAAAGAAAAATTCATTTTATATTCATGTAACATCATTATGTACTCTTGTATATACAAATAAATTTTTGATTGATATCAATCAAGAAGTCTGCTTATTTCGTTCCCCGAAAAGTAAGTACGTTATTAGCACGTGCAAGTAAATTTCTTCTCACATATGTGACAGAACGGGATAAATAGGTACTCGCGGTGGGATCCCCATATACCTCAAAAGGAAAAAAACCCTTAGGAGATCCTATACTGTCTGTCAAGACCCTTTATCTCGGGAACGCGTGGAGGTATCGAGTTCATGTTTACAGTCCCTTGAAGCTGTGAACAAATCAAACTTCTAAGTTAACGTAAAAAAAAGATACAGCCGTTTATGCCATAAAAAAACCTATATGTGTACACTCTCAAGGGAATCAAAATTTAAGTATGGGGTATTTTCCGTTGACCTAGAACTATGAAATTTGGCAAGTAATATCTTCTTATACTACAGAAGTACAGTCAAGGGCACCAATATGTATACACCACAAAGTCTCAAAAATATGTACACAGACCTTATTTCTGCAACAGTAAGGTTGTAGTATACATATTTAAGAAACTTTGAGTGAATACATACAAATACAAATACAAAATACAAAATTCTTTATTGGTAAAAAACACTTCGATTACATTACACAAGGGGTGGTGCCTCCCATTAAGCATGATAATGCCTGTGTCGGAAGGCGCCGCTCTTCGTTGTGGTAAAAAGTAATATTAGAAGGTACACAGTTATACAGTAGGTATTTAAATAAGTAAATAAAGAAGAGATTAACTATTAAACTTGTATACACATTTAGATTTAAAAGCTAAGTGTCAGGTAAGTAGGTACCATAAATTACAATTTTGGTGCCCTTGACTTTACAGAGAAAAATCTGAAATACATTTGTAATTTTGTACGGAACCCTCGGTGGGCGAGTACGACTCGCACTTATCCGGTTTTTTTGTGTTTAAGCAGCCACCTAGCACTCTTTATTAGATAATATAAGATGCAAAATCAACATAAAATATGCTACATTAAGCAAAGCCATTGCACGGCCGTGAACTTGTTCGGTTACTTCCTTGCATTTTTAATAAAACAATAAAAACATTCGGTACCAAATAAATTACAATTGTTGAATCATTATTTTGGTGAGTTATCCGGAATAAAATAACTTATATATCTGTTTTTAAACCCGGACGTGTTTTAATACCTCCTTCCTCTTTTGACGTTGATTAAGATGTCGATACTTACTTGCGATTGAGGTTTTTAGTTTATTCTTCAGGATATTATTTAATCAACATGACTACTTCCACCTACAAACATTTATCTTAAGTAGGTAATTACTTTATAAGGATTACTTTGTCTTAAATGTTCTCGAGTGGCGACCACGTACCGGAAGGCGCGGCGTGGGTAGGCCCCCCACAAGGTGGACTGACGACCTGGTAAAGGTCGCGGGAGTCCGCTGGATGCGGGTGCCGCAGGACCAGTCACTTTGGCACTCTTTGGGGGAGGCCTATCTTTAGCAGTGGACGTCTTTCGGCTGATATGATGACGATGATGATGATGCATCCAGTAATTGTACCATTTAGATGCATTTAGTTATTTACCTATAAATATTGAACCTGACTATGATGCTAGAGGTCCCGGGTTCGATCCCCGATCGGGGCAGATATTTGTATGATGAATACGAATATTTGTTCTCGAGTCTTGGATGTTTAATATCTATATAAGTATGTTTTCGTTGTCTAATACCCATAGTAGGCTTTGCCTACAGGCTTTGCCTAGTTTGGGACTAGATCAATTGGTGTGAATTGTCCCACGATAAAAAAAAAATGTTTTAAGTACTTTATGTGGCACTATTTCAACAATACGGGTGTAGACTCAAAATGTATATTACTTCAAAAGAAAGGCAAAAAAATATGCCTAATAACGAAAATCCCATTCAAATATCTCAAAAAATTACGAAGCTACAACCGTTTTAATGTTGCTTGTTAGAGAGAGAGAACGTTCGGGGATTGTGACGTCACGATTCCCGAGCGTCATAGTAAATGACAACCGTTTCATACGAAGGTGCGTTTTGCGGAACAGGGACAGAATTATACCTCCTCTTAAAATTTTGGACACTTATAACTTTGTGATTATTTAACCTCTTGCGTTTATTTTTCTCCATTTAACTACATTTTTAATCCTCTTTCGAGAAAATACAACATTATTGATTGTTCTATTTATTATTATCTACGGGGTCTAATGTTACTTAATATTTTTTGTACACATTATTATAGAGCACGAAGTATAACAATTGCGATCTAAGCTTTGTTGACGTATTGGCAAAACCTTTTAATATACCTACACACTATATTGTTCTAAACAGCACGATTAACTTACATGGGTCTATAATGCGATACTTGTTTACTTTTATTTCTGACGTTTTGGCACTGGCTGGCGGCCGTGGTCTCAAAGATCCGTAAAATAATATTTTAAATATAGCGAAGTGAGAGTCAATTAGGGGTACAATGGACCAGGGATCGGAACCGGTTTTTTCAAAAGTCCCCGAAGTAGTCGTCTAATATTTTGAATTATTTTAGGCTCTTAATGTAGGACTCTATCATGTATTTAGGTAACATTTTCGTATTATTAGACAGCCTGATCAAAAACGATATTATAAACCAAAGAACGAAATTGAACGAAATAAAACCGGTATTTTTGTATGCTGAAAATACCAGTATCCGTCCCTGCAATGGACTCTACTGCAACAAGAGTAAAATTTGGCGAAAAATATTTAGCCCTAACGGCAGTAAGACTTTAAGGTCGTAATGAATACGGGTCAAAGCCATATCAGTCGAGCACATCAAAATCAACATCAATAAAGTTTACATCACTGTCATTTCTCATATCCAAATGTTCCCAATCGGATTAAACCGGCGACCTCTGTCTTAATGAACGTAAACATTCCGAGCGATGGTTCAAGTTCAATGTGAACGGCTTCGGTATGGGCGCTATCGAAATACCTTTCCAATGTCAACTATTTGTGCCACCTAAAGCCATGACTATCATAAGTTTATTTTATACTAGCTGCACGCACGGCTCCGCCCGCGTATCACAGAGCAGGCAGCCGTGGGATAAAATATAATATAGGTACTAGCGCCCGCCCGCGACTTCGTCTGCGTGGACCCGGGATAAAAACTATCCTAAAAGGGATGACCTTAATTATAGCCTATTAAATAATTAAGAAATATCAATTATAACTTTTGTCAAGTGCGAATCGGATTATAGTTTTCCCAAACATTTTGAGACCCAGCGCCTGATGAAGGCAACGAGCAATTTGGTCTCCATACAGAGTTCCATCCCCTGTTTCGTCTCTAAAAGGGATGAAATTTGACATAAATTATAGCTTATGTCCTATTCTGATATATAAGGTACATAACTGGAAAGTTTCATATAAATTCGTCCGTAGTTTTTGAGATTAAGTGGAACGTACATCCATCCATCCATCCATCTAAATATATAAAAGAAGAAACTGACTGAGTGACATTGACATATCAACGCACAGCCCAAACCGCTGGTTCTAGAGATTCCAAATTTGGCACGTTGGTTGCTTATAAGGACTTGGGGTGCACTAAGAAAGGATATTTAAACCATCGGCAAAAAAACATACTAAAGGTTTTGCCAAGATTGGCATTGTATTGAATTGTAATCATGTATTTTCTTTTTGTCTTAATCAATAAATTAAAAAAAGGAGATATATATACAGCCTGTATGTTTAAAATTACCTCAAATTGTAACCAAACATATAGGTTTTAGTAGCATGAAGCGATATTGCAAGAAAATTTTAAGGTACCTAGTCAAGTAACAACGCGTGTTTTTTTTTTAATTTATCAAGCACCAATGTATTGCGTACACTCATTTGACACATGGAAGAGGCGGGTCACTTGTGACAGTCGTAACGTCACATCATTAAGACAAAGTAGTGATACTAGTGATACATTGCATGCTGAATAATTTTACAAGGAAAAAAAATGGTTGTTAAAAAAAAAACTTGCAAGATCGGTTCATAGCCTACGTCTGGTTACAATTTGAGGTAATATTAAACATATTTGTACAGGCTGTATATACTAGTGTACTTATTTGAAATAGCTGCTGGTTTTTTTTCTTTGGAAGCCTCAGGAGCTTTATTTGTTGCATGTATATTTGTTGTCATGAATAAAAATGTTTATTCCATTCTTGTTTTATTGTACTGACAAGTTGGTCAACGGGAAGGTGCGGTTAGAACTGCGTTGTTGCCAGATTTCTAATGCCTGTATGGTTTTGGTGTGATTGGTTATGGTGGGCGAAAACGTTGACGGATTGGTGGCCACTAACAGGAAAAAGAAGCGTCGGTCGTCCACCAGCTCGATGGGTTGACGACGTAAAAAAGAGCGCGAATGAGACTAGCACGTAACTTGAAGAGAGACCATTATGCTCTGCTCAGCAGTAAGCGATTACAAGCTGATAATGTTGATGACGATGATATGGTTTCCGAGATTTTGACGTTGTGTCAACTTACCACGGTCTCCCCTACGTGGTCTCAGCAGTTAGAGCGCAAAAAAGTTAATCACAAACATTTTCACGTTTATAATATTGACCAAGGAAATCGTGTCAATCAATGACACGATACCAGCAGCCAGCAGCAATTTCGCCAATTATCAGATAAACCCGTCAAATATTCTTGGTATCCAAAGGCAAACTACATTATTTCCCTGAGCCATACAGGGGTTATTTCCATTGGCACAAAATGTAATGTTATGATGTCTGTTGCATTATGTGGCATTGTCACATCATGCAGTCAATGTTATGTCACAGATTGCGCCTAATCACTGACATAGCGTTACGCTCGGGGGCGTACCTTCCGGAACTATTTATCGAGTAATTTCATAGGCCTTGTCACTTATATGTGACATGACAGCATGACAAGTGGATAACACTAACTCTGGCAACCTTCCTTGTAAACTAACTTAACCTACACTAGCAACTTGAGCTGATTAGTACGAGTAAGGTCAAAGATTTCGAGGGTATGTGCTGTGCTGAGATGGACCTAAAATTATCTCTAGCTACACGCAAGCAGAACCAAGGTAACCGATGTAGCCCTCCGAATTGCTAAACTTAAGTGGCAGTGGGCGGGGCACATTGCACGTAGAACCGATGGGGCGGAAAGGTTCTCGAGTGGCGACCACGTACCGGAAGGCGCGGCGTGGGTAGGCCCCCCACAAGGTGAACTAATGACCTGGTAAAGGTCGCGGGAGTCCGCTGGATGCGGGTGGCGCAGGACCGGTCAATTTGGCACTCTTTAGGGGAGGCCTATGTCCAGCAGTGGACGTCTTTCGGCTGATATGATAATGATGATGATGACACGACAAACCCTCAAATCAATAAAGAGTCGATAACGCGCTTTCGTGGTCGCTTCAACTAGGATATTTTCAGAGGAATAACGCATTCAAGAAAAAACCGGACAAGTGCGAGTTCAACTCGTGAGGGTTCCGTATATAATACACAAAAATATTGAGAATTTTCCCGTTACTCTGAATACTTAAACTTCTTATAAGTTTTCCTGTAACCTTTAGGCAAGGAACTATTTTCCATATTTTTTTCAGAATTTTAAGCCTAGTAGTTTCGGAGATAAGGGGGGAATGGTCAATTTTCGTCTTTTCTCCTAATTTACTTCAAATCTGTTATTGCTAAAATTATAAACAAAATATATCTGCGATGATTATAACAACTCCTTTCATTTGATATGTCACACAATACAGTTTGCGAAACTTTTTTTTTAATTTTCCAGTTTACCTCCCACAAGTGGCCCCCTTGTTCAGAATTCATTAATTTACTTTACACGTCCATCTTTGGGGCACCAATTTACATATGTTTACCAAATTTCAAATCAATCGGTCCAGCAGTTTCGGGGAAAATCGCATCCTATAAGGGTCCGTTTTTTCCTTTTGAGGTACGGAACCCTAAAAATGAGTTTCTTTTTGTTGACAAAAAGATAGCTCCTCAAACAAGCCACCGTTTTGTAACTAATAATTTAATTTAACTTTATTCCAATCCGTTATTGAAATGTGCTGATGCTTTGAACTTTATCTTTTGTCATAGCGTCAAAAATTCGTTCCTAAATGGGATCCTTGACCAATTTTCTGGTAGCCCTGACAATTGATAGGATCCGTCCTAATTAAAGGACTAATGTAAAGACTTATGACAAACTAGGAAGATTTTGTTTTTTATATAATTATTCTAATAATAAAGAGAAACCTAAGAAACCTGGTTGTCCAACATGACAAACTTCTTGACATATCGAGATATATTCTTGACAGGGATAATAATATTTATTAAAAGTGAATACAAGATTATAATTAACATTAACTAAGATAAATTAAAACTAAGTTAAATCTAAAAAAGGCCCTCGAGGCATTGTACCGAAGATGCTGGCGGCATTTCCTCGCTGAATTGCAATGCTGATGCGTTGCGCGAGAAAGCCGCCAGGCCAGCTCTTCGGTCACCAGTTACATCGACCAGACGTTTCGCGATTTCTGCAAATAACTTATGCGCACTGGGACCCCACGGACCGAGGGTCTCGACGCCAAAGGGTACAAAGTCGTACTCTCTGCCGAGGCCTCTATATTTATTACATTTCAGATTTTCGGCGTTTTCCGCCGCTGCACCCGCTTTATTCTTGACTTGACATAGGTACCTACTTCAATATGTAACAAAATCGTCAATATCACGAGCTGCCAAAAACAATCCCGACACCGTCGAAGGCTGTGCGTGAGGATATTCACATTTTAAAGCATAATTACAAAACGTGCCCATCAGCAGTTTAACTTACGTGCCATTGACTACATAGGTATTTTATTTATACACGTAACTGTCAATGGCGGATGCTACACGCTCGATATTTATCGTGATATTTAGATCGTAATCCAGGATCGTGGATTTTTAGAATTCTAGAAATCCAGCGATCCGTATCACGATACGTAATACGCCTATACTACACACTCGATAAACATCGTGATCCTGGATTACGATCTAAATATCACGATAAATATCGAGCGTGTAGCATCCGCCAATAATATGCTCTCCTGACCGGTTTCGGCCACGGCGACTGCTGCGCCAATAATGCGTTGAATGGAGAGATTCGTTGATATTATAAACAATGAATTATGAATGTGAATGTCAGGCTAGAACAATACTTTAATCTAAAACGAATTGTCTTTATTTAAATATTGATCAAAGTATCCGGGGACCATAGGTCTACCTCGTCTTGGCTAGGCAAAGGGGAAACGCAACCAGTTTTATGGGAACCCTTCCGCAGGGAGCCGACCTTGGGACCTTTTTTATTTATTGAAATAAAAATACAAGATTATAATTAACATTAACTAAGATAAATTAAAACTAAGTTAAATCTAAAAAAGGCCCTCGAGGCATTGTACCGAGGATGCTGGCGGCATTTCCTCGCTGAATTGCAATGCTGATGCGTTGCGCGAGAAAGCCGCCAGCTCTTCGGTCACCAGTTACATCGACCCGACGTTTCGCGATTTCTGCAAATAACTTATGCGCACTGGGACCCCACGGACCGAGTGTCTCGACCCCAAAGGGTACAAAATCGTACTCTCTGCCGAGGCCTCTATATTTATTACATTTCAGATTTTCGGCGTTTTCCGCCGCTGCACCCGCTTTAGAAGTAGTCCGTTGGAGGTGAGACGGTGCCAGTGTGTCTACACATGTAGCGTCCCACACAAGCATCCGTCCCAACCTCCATGGAACCAGAGACACACCATCAGGTCTTTTGCCATCATCTCTGACAATGCCAGGCGGCTCAAGAAGAGCAGGCACATTGATGCTGGCAAGAGACCGGCGGATTATGTCATTAAGTGTCACATGTCTTGAAAAGCGGCCTGCACTTTTTTGACAACAAAGTCCGTGGTGACCCAGTCGGTCCACGTCCGTGCCACAAGGGCATTTTATTTAATTTAATCCTTCTGAAAGTTTCAGGATATGTTAGTTAGGGCTTAAAATGGTTACGAAAAATAAAGCAAAGATCCCCGGTTTTTCTTTGACGATTTTCACTATGTCCTTTACAATGTACATCGGCGCCCAATTAATTTGTTCTTTCCAAAGTACATATAACGCTATTTCCCAGTAAATAATCACCTCTTTTTAAAGTGCACCATTATACAATGGGTCACAGACGTCATAGTAAATAAATACCCTTTGGTATCATAGTACTTAGAGCTTAAATATAATCAGTTTCTCCATGTAATAAAAATAAAAACTTATTATCCAGCTTTTAAAGGCGAACGTATAAAGTAACTTTAATTTTATTTTTGTGTGTAAGTGTATCTGTTAGTGTACTTACATTGTACTTGTTTTTCATGATAAATAAAGACCTTTTACAAACAAACAAACAAACAGTATATAATACGTACACGTAGCATCAGCAGTCTTGATGAGCTCCTCAAAGTTCTCAGTCAAGAAGGGAGGCAAGAGGGACCCGATGCCGTTCAAGATGTCCCCCCTCGCCGTCCCCACTAGCAGCAGCAGCAGCAGCCTCATCACACCCTCTTACACAGATCCTTGGGTGGAGTATGCACCACTGTGACTACAGTTCTGGTGCTGGATATTGCAGCACAACCACTGTCACTACAGTTGTGGTGGAGATTACAGCACAACCACTGTGAGTAAAGTTCTGGTGGTGGAGATTGCAGCACAACCACTTTGAGTACAGTTCTGGTGGTGGAGGTTACAGCACAACCACTGTGACTACAGTTCTGGTGGTGGAGATTGCAGCACAACCACTGTGAGTACAGTTCTGGTGGTGGAGATTACAGCACAACCACTCTGAGTACAGTTCTGGTGGTGGAGATTACAGCACAACCACTGTGAGTACAGTTCTAGTGGTGGAGATTGCAGCACAACCACTTTGAGTACAGTTCTGGTGGTGGAGATTACAGCACAACCACTGTGATTACAATTCTGGTGGTGGAGATTACAGCACAACCACTCTGAGTACAGTTCTGGTGGTGGAGATTATAGCACAACCACTGTGAGTACAGTTCTAGTGGTGGAGATTGCAGCACAACCACTTTGAGTACAGTTCTGGTGGTGGAGATTACAGCACAACCACTGTGACTACAGTTCTGGTGGTGGAGATTGCAGCAGAACCACTGTAAGTACAGTTCTGGTGGTGGAGATTGCAGCACAACCACTGTGAGCACAGTTCAGATGGTGGAGATTACAGCACAACCACTGTGATTACAATTCTGTTGGTGGAGATTACAGCACAACCACTCTGAGTACAGTTCTGGTGGTGGAGATTACAGCACAACCACTTTGAGTACAGTTCTGGTGGTGGAGATTACAGCACAACCATTGTGATTACAGTTCTGGTGATGGAGATTACAGCACTGTGAGTACAGTTTTTGAGGTGAAAATTGCACGACAGTGTTGACAGTTCCCTGTTCTTAGTTCTGTTTTGATGGTGGAGATTGGAATTCAACAGTGTCTTTTTTGTGCTTACAGTTCTGGTGAAACAACCGCCACGGTGTTATGGCTGTTCTGATGGCTTTTGAGGTGACGAAGACACCACGCCCTTGGTAACCTTATGCTATTGCACTGTTAGTGATCTCGTGGATATTGTCGTACTGTTAATACGGTTCTGATGACGGTTCCTGAGATTGTGTAGACCGAACAGTCACTGTAACTTATTGTTCTGGGAGATGGCTTACTATAGAGGTAGTCCTGATAGATTGTTAGGGCGGTCAAAATAACGTCACAGCCACGATATTGCCAAAATTCAGTAGCAAATTTAAAGGTGATAAAAATTCAGATACGAAGATTACGTGTGTTAGGTCCTGATTAATGCTGTGTTGAAGGTAGTAACAAACTTTTAGAATAACAATGGAGGCAACTAACGGTAAATCGGGCTATTTAAATTTATCTTAAAGGTCATTTAATAGTTCATTAGCACTCGCGAAGTCAAAAACATTAATTTGTATAAGTCAGTATATTAATGGCACTATTGAATTAACATTATTTATAAATGCGACAATAAAATAAAAAAATAACTATTTCGTTCGGCAATCACGAGTTTATGAATCAGACGAACGTTCACTTGTTTTCGAACTAATAAATGCTGGGAACATACTGGCAGTCTCACACGAGAAAAAAAAAACTATTCAATTGAACTAGTATAACCGGTGTTTCGTCGACGGTGACGGGAGCGATCCGCGCGGCGCCTGCGCATCTTGCGGACTGAGCGCTCCGCCAGCAAGAGTGTTGCTATAGTTGGCGGCTTGTGGTGCGGTCGGTGGAGTTTATTTAATGCGGTTTGTTATTGGGACGAAACTATGTAAAAGTTAATGGGGGAAACATAAATTTAATTTATGTTATAGTGTGGGACTAGATAGTGTCGGTACAGTCGACGTCAAAGATAATTTATGCTTACAACTTTTGCCTTATTACGCAGCAATTAGGTGCAAAAGTGTAATCATGTCTTTGGCGTCAATTGTATACATGCATTGTTTCGTCAAAGAGACAATACAGGGTTATTGGTATCCCCATAACGCATTCTGCAAACGCGAATCATTTTCCAGCGAATTCTATTTTTTTTATTGTCAGGCAAATCACTTTATATACGTATTAAAAATAAAATTACATAGGTACCTATAGAAAAAAAACTTTTTTTTTCTTTGGACCGACTTACAAGATAAAACATGAATTAACTCAGACACGTAAAAAAGTAGGGTAGGAAATCAGATAGGTACCTATCTATGTATTTAGTTATTTTTTCTTCAAATTCTTTTACAACGAACTCATAAAAAAATGAAAAAAACTATATGAAACTTAAACAGTCAGATTACTTAATAAACGTCTCCTTTTTAACTTTCCAAAAAGACCTAATGATCACCCATTAACGGAGTATTTTACCTAAAAAATTTGTCTCAGACAGCCGCATCGTCTCATGATGATACTATCATCGTCTCCACTTATAATAAATCTCTAAATTAAAAAATGAATCAGCCAGTATTGACCATGATGACAATGACGGAATTTTTAGGGTTCCGTTCCTCAAAAGGGAAAAAAGGAACCCTTATAGGATCACTGTCCGTCTGTCACAGCCGATTTGCTCCGAAACTACTGGACCGATTGAGTTGAAATTTGGTAAACATAATTATGTAAATAGGTGACCCAAAGATGGACTCGTAAAGTAAATTATGAATTCTGAACAATGGGGCCACTTTTGGGGGGTAAACGGGAATATAAAAAAAAAAGTTTCGTAAACTGTATTGTGTGACATATCAAATGAATGGGGTTGTTGTAAGCATCTCAGATATATTTTTTTATAATTTTAGCAAAAACAAATTTGGAGTAATTTAGGAAAAAAGACGAAAATTGACCATCCCCCCCCCCTTATCTCCGAAACTACTAGGTTTAAAATTCTGAAAAAAAATACGGAAAATAGTTCCTTGCCTAAAGATTACAGGAAAACCTAAAAGAAGTTTGATTATTCAAAGTAACGGGAAAATTCTCAATATTTTACGGAACCCTCACCACGCGAGTAGAACTCCCACTTGTCCGGTTTTCATGTTTTTGAAGTCGGTTAGTAAGTAGCACAAAGAGTACCTAATTCAAAACCGCAGAAAATACTTTGAGTCTTAGAAGTTTAAAAATATGCTGCATAAATAAAGCAAGGTACGTAAATGTCGACATTGAACTGCACTAGCGTTCGATTTTCGGTTCAACCTTTGCCCCAAGCCTAACAGGCAACAAAACTCAAACATGAATATTTTGTATAAACTAAATAAACTACATGTGGAAAAACCTGCGGTTTCATGTTAGTTAACATTTTAAATACTAAAATGGAGAAGACACACTTCCAAATTGTTTAATAATTTAGAATATTGTTTGTCTGAAAAGTTGAGTCGCTCAACAATATCTATTATAATAATACATACATACATACATACATATAATCACGCCTCTTTCCCAGAGGGGTAGGCAGAGATCACGGAACTCCATTTGCTACGATCCTGACAAACCACTTTCGCTTCACTCACCTTCATAACATTTCTCATACATGCTCGTCGGTTTAGGGTACTTTTGACCTGGCCTTTTTGTAAGATTTCTCCAATTTGATCGGAGATAGTTCGCCTAGGTCTTCCCCTTCCAACTTGCCCTTCCACTCCTTTTATATACACTCTCTTCGTTAATCTTCTCTCATCCATCCTCTCTACATGTCCAAACCACCTTAACATACCCTTCTCAATTTTCGTGACTATATCTCCATCCATTCCACACTTATCTCTTGTCACACTGTTTCTGACTCTATCACTCAATTTCACTCCACACATACTTCTCAACGCTCTCATTTCTACTGCATTCACTCGACTTTGATGTCTTTTCTGCCACACCCAACTTTCACTACCATACATAAGTGTGGGCACCAACACCTATGCACAGCCACGCGCGCTTTTTGTGATATTTTCTGGCTGCCCATAAAGGCGTTCAGTGCCCCATTCACTTGATTCCCTGCATTCACTCTCCTTTCAATATCTTTCTCATGCTTTCCGTCTCCAGTAAATAATGTCCCCAAATACACAAATTCTTTTACTTGTTCCAGTCTTTCTTCACCAATCGTTATTTCGCAGTCTGCCATAATTTCATCTTTTTCAAATACCATCACTTTCGTCTTACTTACATTCATCTTCATCCCTTTCCATTCAAAAGATTCATTAATCTTCGTTACCATCATTTCTAACTCCTCAGCTGACGATGCAAGTAGTACAAGGTCGTCAGCATATAGGAGACATTTGACGCGTAACCCTTCTATTCTCAAACCACATTCATCACCTTTCAGATCCTGCAGACAGCTGTCCATGAATAGATTAAACAGCCACGGAGACGCTACACATCCCTGTCTAACACCCTTTTCGATGTTAAACCAGTCAGTATATGACCCGTTTATTCTCACGCAAGCACTGGATTCCTTATATAAAGATTTCAGTGCTTGAACGAGGCGGCTGTCTACTCCATACGTGCACAACACCGACCATAGTTCATCCCTCTATCATAAGCCTTTTCCAAGTCCACGAAAGCGCAATAGACCTTTTGACCTTTGGCCAAATACTTCTCGGCTATGCATCGTAAGGAAAAGACTTGATCCGTACAACCCATACCCTTTCTAAATCCTGCTTGTGCATCCCATACTTTCTCATCGGTCTCTTTCACTACTCTTTCAATTAACACTTTTGCATACAATTTGCCGACGATGCTGAGTAAGCTAATGCCCCTGTAGTTTTTGCAGTCAAGTTGTGACCCTTTTTATTTAATTCAGGCATCTAAGGCTAAAGGGCTATGCTGGGAGTATCTCTGCGTGATCGCATCAGAGATCAGGCTATCCGCAGCAGAACCAAGGTAACCCTCCGAATCGCTAAAATTAATTGGCAGTGGGCGGGGCATTGCACGTAGAACCGATGGCCGTTGGGGCGGAAAGGTTCTCGAGTGGCGACCACGTACCGGGAGGCGCAGCGTGGGTCGGCCCCCCGCTAGGTGGACTGATGAGCTGGTAAAGGTCGCTGGAGTCCGCTGGATGCGGGTGGCGCAGCACCGGTCATTGTGGCAATCTTTGGGGAGGCCTATGTCCAGAAGCCGTAGCATGGTTGGCCTTGTCACGCGATAGGTGATAGGATAGAGCGTGCGTCACTGGCTGACACCGTTCGATAGAACGAGACGACGCTCTTATCTTGTCACTTGTCGCGTGATAAGGCCAACCATGCTACGGCTCGGAGCCGTAGCATGGTTGGCCTTGTCACGCGATAGGTGATAGTATAGAGCGTGCGTCACTGGCTGACGACACAGTTCGATAGAACGAGACGACGCTCTTATCTTGTCACTTGTCGCGTGATAAGGCCAACCATACTACGGCTCCAGCAGTGGACGTCTTTCAGTTTCAGTTTATTTAATTCATTAACAATTTTTATTGTGTTTGAATGTAAAATAATAATTAATAAAACATAATTCATAACATAAGTCAAATAATTATTTAAAAAAATACAATAACTAGTCAAACAATTATATTACAATAAAAAGTCACACAATTAAATCACAATAAGATAAGTCTCCGTAATATGTCCAATAATAAAAATAGCCAATGATAATAATTTTTTTGGCTGATATGATGATGATGATGACATACTTAGCGCATGATATCTCCCCAGGCCTGGAACGTGAACTGGGAGATCAAGCACATGATGGCACAGTTCGAGGAGGGCAACATAGGTACGTAGTAGTATTACTTGTTCTGTGGTAGACTTAGGTACTATTACTTGTTCTGTGGTAGAGGTAGAAGCTGTTCTTATTGTTTGTGCAGCCAACGATATTCAAATGAGCAAAAACGCATGGACAGAAGGTTTTACATGTTCATATTATCTATTGTGTTTTTCCTTTCGTTTTATTAACCAATATAATTAATTTTTTTATTAAAAGTGAATACAAGATTATAATTAACATTAACTAAGATAAATTAAAACTAAGTTAAATCTAAAAAAGGCCCTCGAGGCATTGTACCGAGGATGCTGGCGGCATTTCCTCGCTGAATTGCAATGCTGATGCGTTGCGCGAGAAAGCCGCCAGCTCTTCGGTCACCAGTTACATCGACCAGACGTTTCGCGATTTCTGCAAATAACTTATGCGCACCGAGGGTCTCGACGCCAAAGGGTACAAAGTCGTACTCTCTGCCGAGGCCTCTATATTTATTACATTTCAGATTTTCGGCGTTTTCCGCCGCTGCACCCGCTTTAGAAGTAGTCCGTTGGAGGTGAGACCAATATAGTTTTGACATCGAGGTCACGCGATTACCCTACTCGTGTACCTATACTGTAAGTAATGTGTACAGTTGCTTTCCTTTGAGCTCAGAACCCCAAAAACCGATGGGCAGATGCCAAAGAGAACCGCAAAGCCTACTAACACCATAAAACACCACAGGTTGCATACAAATGGCTCTTAATCCTGGTCTTACGGGGTCTACTGTTAGTTGTATCCGTCTTTTGATTAATGGCTTTTTAATGATGGTGATTAATGGGTCATTACTCCTAACGGGAGCTTCGCCCGTTCTGGCCCTTGACGATAAGTTTGCCAAAGGTTTGATAAGAATTTTTGTTACATAGCGGGAAAATTCTGCTAAACGAACTATGCCTAAACAGTAATTAATCACACGTGACTGGAGATGCCCGGATCACTGTAGCTGTAGGTAGTATGTAAAATTTCTCGTGTCAGCACTTCGAGGTTACACACTTGTCATTTTCTTTTTAATGTAGTATTTTATATGTATTATTAAATATTTTTCGTTACGTTACTCTCTCTCTTTTTTAAGTTAATTTGAAAGGCCGTGTCGGACAGCAGGGAACGTGGACCGACCACAAATGGTCTCGCCGGAAGACCAGCGCTGGCTCGCGACCCTCGCGAGCCAGCATTATGCTGAGGCGAGACCATTTCGTGACAAACTGCTTAGTTTATAGTTTATATGTCTAGTATTTTAAGTTGTAACTGTATGATTAAGCTGAAGTCACGAATAAATTATTTCATTTCATTTCATTCCAAAATGTTCTTTGTCATTTTGACGTCTAAGTCTTGTCTTTTTACCCGACTGCCAAAGGAGGAGGGTAATGTTTTTCGAGTGTATGTAAGTATGTATACATGTATGTATGTCTGTTTCTTTGTGGCCTCCTGTAGCCTAAACGGCTTGATGGATTTTGATGTATGAAGTGTCGTTGGATTCGTCTTAATCGTATGAGTGACATAGGCTAAAATGACAAACATTTTGACGTCTAAATCTCGTCTTTTCTGCTAAAGGAGAAGGGTAATGTTTTTCGAGTGTATGTATAATAATAATAATAATGGATGGATGGTTGGACAGGCCCCCCACCTCTGGCTTGCCTTAACCGGCCGTCCAGAGTGGAGTCGCAAGAGCTGTTGCTCGAGGGTAGATGTGGACACCTAAGTGGCGAGTTGGCTATATGTTTAAAGTCCAGTGCCACCTCTCTACCCCTCCAGCTCTCTGACCGGTGTTGCCCTTAGACCATTTTTTAATGTCGCTATTAATAGGGGCCCATCTAGCAGTTGGCGAGTCACCGTCTGCCAGAGATAAAAAGTGAAACAGTTTTATTAGGCAGGCGTCCGATGTTTCACCAATAGCCCAGTCACTAGTCCATCATTTTCACCCAATAACCCGTTTTATTTAGATTCCATCAACCAGTAATAGTCCCTATACACCCTAGCGGGTGCTGTCTCTGTGTGCGTCTCATGACACGGGCAGGGACAGCATCCGCTCGGTGTACTCCTTGCATTCCATTAAATTGTCAAAAGGGCCTCTACGTGTTGGCTCAGTTGGTACTTTGTAGGTACCTAGCCGCACGCACGCCTCCCAAAGGTCCGGGACATCATGTCCCGTGAGCGGGAAAGACATACATAATAATAATAATAAATATTTCACGAGGTAACCGCCATGTGGGATGTTGATTCGACGATCATCGTCCCGATAGTCGTTTCGGCGAACGGTTTAATAGCGAAAAGTCTCGACCGCCACCTTAAGAGACTCTCGCTAGATGGCTGGGTCAAGGGTCAGATACAGAAGGCGGCACTTCTGGATACGGCGCGGATAGTCAGGAGGTTCCTCTCTCTGTCGCCCTGACCACCGGTAGTTTAGGCCCCGCCTCGCTGCCGGCGGTACCCTAGGTTAGGTTTTTATAATGATTTTATATTTTGTATGTATAGTTTTATATTCTACTTTTTATATTAATATTGTAAAAACCTAATTTAAGATAAAATATAAATAAAGAGATAATAAATATTACGAGACAATCTTACACAAATCAACCTAGGCCCACGGTATGTATGTATGTCTGTTTCTTTGTGGATATTTGTCAAAAAGCAGTTGGGTTTTTCGAAAATTCTTTTGATTTTTTTCCCTGTATAATTTTTTCTAACTGAGGTAACTGGCTTCGATGACTGTCTAATCCAAGAATAAATAATATTCCTTTCGTTATTTCTTTCCACCATTCTAATTATTTAGAGTAGATTATTCAAGTTTATGAACCTATATTTACATGAGAGGATTATAAAATGACTATAAACTAAAACTACTTACGTACTAATAACTATAACTTTGTAAGTAATATTACTTTTACTTAACCTACTCGACTAATACAAGGTCAGTCAAATAGCTAATATAAAATAATAAGTACGCTACTTTTCGCGATTGTTAAACAAAGCTGTTACGACATGAAATTACGGAGTTTATTTATGTTTATAGAAGTATTAGAATCACGCATGTTTGTTTACCGCATTTGAAGTGCATTCGTCACTCACCAAAGGCATATGTCACTCAGATAACATAATATTTAATCGAATGTCGATATTGAGAGAAGTTCATTAAAACGTGTTTTTAAAAACATTCGGGTTTTATTGCATTATTCATAATCCGTTAGTTCACTTCACTTCACTCTATTGTTTATGGCTACTGTGCAACTCAAGCACAATTCTGCCAGCATCGAGTATCCAGCTTTGCACGGTGTAAATGAATGAGGGAAGATATAGTAAAATACACAAACTCGGGTGATTCCTGAGAACAGATGACAAACACACACAAATAACATTAACCATAACAGATTAGGACAAGTAAACGTGAGACAAGAGACTAATATACAATAATATGTTAAGAAAAAGCCACCAGCTACAATTTTATGTTATTTTTGGCTATATTAACTTAGAAAGCTAGCACATAAAATGTACGGACACAAACGTCAGAGTGACAGATAAAGACAAACGAATTTTGGCGTCATTTCAACTTAGGTCAGATGAACGTTTGTGAATAAGGGAAAAATCTGTAGATACCGCATTAACTTTTAACTCGTCCTAATACTTCAAACAATAAAAAAACAAAGATTTCTGACATGATTAAAGTTGAGCTTTATTAGATTGTTAAGTATATCATTATTTAAGTAATTACCTGCATATGGATGTAAATTTAATAGATAAAATAAAGGAACAAACAAATAATTATAAATTGATTATAAAATAAATTAACCTAACTAACCTAACCCAGTTATAGAAAAAATACCCCGTCCAGCAGTTCCGTCTGCGGCATGGAGCCGATAACGCTGGCGGCGTTACCTCTCTGTATTGCTAATGAAATTGATTTATATATATAAAGATTTCTTGATTATCAAAAAACAAATACAACATTCACGTTGTTTTTACTCAATCAATTGAGAATTCTTTTACATATAGGTAGTATAGATACCATTATTTTATGAAAATAATATTGGTTCACGGGTACAATAAAATTATAATATGAAATAAAGTCGCCGATTAAGTCGTCCTTCAGTTTCGAACCATTTTTCAGCTAAAAGCCGGTATCTGATTGAGCAGAAATAAAGAGGGGTGTTATAAGTTTGACGTGTCGTGTGTCTGTGTATCTGTGTGTCTGTGGCATCGTAACTCCTAAACGAATGAACCGATTTTAATGCGCTTTCTTTGTCCGAAAGCTGACGTGATCGAGATTGTTCTTAGCTACGTTTCAACAAAATCGGTTTTTCGGAACTTTGAAATGAAAAAACAACCGTAAAAGTTCAGTGAAAATGCAATATTGTGGCACCACCGAGCTGGTCGGTTGATGGAGGCAATGTTGGCTATACTTAAATAAGGTAAATATAGCTCATTGGAATGCTTTGCGGTAATTAGGAGAAATAAAAGTACCCACAGACAAATAAAATTATATTTTATTTTAAACAGACATATTAAAAGATATTAACAAGTAACAAATCCATTTTATTCATTAAAGTGTGAAATACTTCCAAACAGCAAAAATCCGCAACATGCTTCGTCAATCATTTACAAGTTATAAATCCATCACAGGTTTCGTCAACTATTTTCAACGCGCTGGCAACCCGTGTGCTCATGACTAAGAACCGCGAATCGGTTCGAAACATGTCGAGCGATATTTGACATTAAATACGTGGGTGACCCGTTTTCAATAAAGGTATGTTTTTAAAAAATATTGAATTGCCAACACTTATGTCGATACAACTTTTTCCCTGTCAGTCTTTATGACATTGACATAGGATTGTATTTTACCTGGCATGTGGAAAAGGTTTTTCACTATACCTGCCTAGCTAGCGTTAATAGGTATGTCAGTCGTAAAGCATTCGTCCTTTACCAACCAATATACAGGCTGGGCCCTGTAACAGGAGCAAAAAATGAAACGATAGATTATTAAACTAGTAAGCGATTATTTCCAAGTGGTTTTAGTTGAATTTTTTTTTTTTGTCGTCAAAATAAGGTTACGTGTATTTTTGACTCTCCTGGAGTGATATAAGTAACTTTTAGGGTTCCGATACCTCAAAAGGAAAAAACGGAACCCTTATAGGATCACTCGGTTGTCTGTCTGCCCGTCTGTCACAGCCGATTTGCTCCGAAACTACTGGACCGATTGAGTTAAAATTTGGTACACATATGTAAATTGGTGACCCACAGATGGACGCGTAAAGTAAATTAATGAATTCTAAACAAAGGGGCCACTATTTTGGGTAAACTGGAAAATTTCAAAAGTTTCGCAAACTGTATTGTGTGACATATCAAAGGAAAGGGGTTGTTGTAAGCATGTCAGATATATATTTTTTATAATTTTAGCAAAAACAGATTTGACGTAATTTAGGAAAAAGGACGAAAATTGACCATTCCCCCCCCCCCCCCCCATATCTCCGAAACTACTAGGATTAAAATTCTGAAAAAAATATGGAAAATAGTTCCTTGCCTAAAGATTACAGGAAAACCTATAAGAAGTTTGAGTATTCAAAAACACTTATGAAATTTAGATTATACCCTCACCCTCACCACGCGAGTTGAACTCGCACTTGTCCGGTTTTTTATATTAAAAACACGAAAAAAAAAAACACAAAAATATCTTTTGTTAACAAAAATGCAAAATCTATTATGACTCATTACATGAGATGTAACCTCAAAATCTGCATCGACTGCTTTGCTATGATCTTGTGGTGCCAAGAAGGTGCCATTTGGAGGTCATAACTTTAGATCAAAACTTCTCCGGACTAAAAAAAAAAAAAAATTTAGACACAAGGGTCCTTTTAAATGTTTGCTCCTGTTACAGGGCCCACCCCGTATTAAAGTGCAATAGGGATAAATGTTTTATGTCCTATAAACGCGATCATGGTAGCTTGGCTGTAACATTTTATATGTCACCCGCATGACAAAGTCACGATAAACTTGACACTTCATTTCCTTGTTCATTTCCCAAACATTATGTCACAGCATTATTTGCTTCGTAATCCATCACTTCCGATCAAATTGTTTGTGTGTGCATGTCCGTCTGTTTGCTCACGATCGTGACATTCACGCATGCGCCACGGTCGCGTTGGGTAACGCCATACTTATCATAATTGTGATGAAATAATGAGGTTTGTAGGGTCAGTTCAGGTTTTATTGATGCTCTCTTAGCAATGATCATAAAATGCGTTTAAAATACGCTTTAAATATGGGTGAAAAACGAAAGTATGATGGAACGCGTTACTTTGATTCGGGGGGCGACTTCGATCAAATAGGTTTTTCTCCGAAATCATTATTTTTACTTGTGGGCGAACTGTGGCAGTGAATATAATTAGTATTCTATCTTGAATGAATGAATGAAATGAATGAATGAATGAATGAATAAAATCGTTTATTCACAATGAACATATGGTAACATAAGATCTTAAATTACAAGCATTGTTTCCCATGATATATTCAGTCTAGGTAGACGTGTGAAAATAGTTGTCAGTGATTGGATCACTCGGTCATTATAATAATAATTAGATTTAGTAGATTAAATGTAATTTGACATCAATTATTCAAATTGTAAATTTAAAAGAATGAAAATATTTAAATCACAATAAAAAAAAAAACTATATATAGGATAATTATACAAATAAGTTCTTCAGATGTCAATTAACAATTAAAACTTATGGAATAAGAATTCGTTTATGCTGTAGAAACAATTGTCAACTAGTATTTTATACAATGTCTTTTTGAACTCGTTGAACTCGTTAATAGGCAATGTCTTTATTTCAGCTGGTATTTTATTAAATATATTAATACACATACAATAAGCGCTTTTATTCCTAAGTACCAATTTGCTATTAGTTGGCAATGCTAACCTATAGCGTCTATGTGGGCGTGTTGTTTCTTTGTCTGCTATGAAGGTAAAAAGTTCAATATTCAGTTTTACAAAAATACATATCTCATAAATATAGAGGAAGGATAGTAGTTTATGCTTAATAAATAATGGTTTACAAGGCTCTAGTCTGTCTACTCCGCAAAGGGTACGGAAGCATTTTTTTTGTGCCACAAAAGCGCGATCGGCGTTAACAGAGTTGCCCCACATAATTACACCATATCGTAGAATAGACATAATGTATCCGTGATATGTTAGTAAGGCACTTTTGAACGAAACAGTTCTTTTAATGCGCCAAAGAGCAATCTTGCTGTATACTTGATTAAATCTTCTTAATTTCATATAGTTTTGATTTTATACTACATTCTAAATGATCAAAGTAGTCCCATTTTTCCTAAAGTAACATTCCACGGCCTGGGTATGACACATGAAAATAAATTTTTAGTGCCCGTTCTTGTAGTTTATGGGACCGATACATCACTAGTCATAGTGAGGTGAGGTATGCTCATATTTGTTTTAATTTGGACTGTTTTTAATCTGGTCACATTGACAATAATATATACAATTCCTCATGACTTGCATATTTTGACAGAATGCCGGCCCATAATTAAATTTGCATACAAACATGCGTCATTATCTAAAACGGTAACCTACTAGGATACGTTACCTACTTATAAAACAAGTTATCTGTTTGTGCGAATAATTTTCACGTTAATTTGTACGTGTTTTTCGAGATCAAATGGATCTAATTTCGCGCATAAAGTTTCCTGCTTTATTGAAGCTTTTATACCCAACCAGGTCTAGTTTTCCGTCTGGGTTAGTGGTCAGATGGCAGTTGCTTTCGCAAAAACTAGTACCTACACCAATACTTAGGATTGGGTTGCACTCGAACCCAGGCTCATTAGACGGATCCTACATAAGTACTACTTATGCTATTAGGCTGATACTTTATGAGGTTCCACTTAGTCACGGTTTTTGTAATAAAGGAATATTCTTTTGTCGTATCATGCAAGGTATCTTTCCTGGCATCTCAATCTGTGTAACAATCCAATTTATGATAATTCACCGGGACCGATCTCTTATAACAATAACATAAATGACAAAGTTATTTTCTTCAATCCAAAACTATTACAAAAAGATTCCAAGCACACTTTGCGTGATCAATTGGTCCAAGCAATAAAAAGTTGTTACGATCATTGGTCCATTACAGCAATACGAAAAGATCCTTATAATCATTACTCATATGCAATTGACAACCCGTGTCAAACGTGCCTCGTATAATTTGGCCCAGATATCCTTAACAAATATGCGTACTTAGAGCTCAGATTCATACTGGCTTGTGTAAGGCTAGTTTACGGTGTAGTGAGTGTGCCGGGGATGTTATAAGACGCGTGTTGTGATGAGAAGGTGGTTCCAGTCAGGATGAGAGCGGCGCACTGTCTGTTGGTCCTGGCGTTGTTGTTGTGGCAGGTGTCTGCTGCGCCTAGCGTGAGTGTTGTGAGTATTTTGGTTTAATTATAAATAAGAGCTGAAGGTTTTTCGATATGAGGAAACCGGTCTAATCCCAAAAAGATCTAGTTTTCCCTCTGGGATGAAAGGTCAGTCGCTTTCATATCACTAGTGCCAACGCTAAATCTCCTTTTGTACAACAGGGAAAGGAAGATGATGGTTTTTAGATCGCTTTTGCGATTAAATGAGCACATTATGATTTATGGCACACTGGAGTTTGGCGGAAAACGACATCGTAATCGCATAGTTCCATGTAGATATCAGACACACGTACAGCAATCTCAACCTCAACTAAGTTCGTAGACATATATAATTATCTTGACTCCTAGATTCGAAAGAATTATGCGTAATAGGAGCTCAGAATTTTCTGGTTCGTCTGAAGTAAGTTGTTCTGAATACAAGCCCCACTTACCAATCAATCAATCAATTAATCATTTGTTGCAATATCACAAAAGTAGGTACATGTTTACTTAAAGCTACAGATCATTGTGAACCCTGTTGGGCACTGCAATGTTAGGGAGAGGAGGACTTACTGAGCGTTTATATTATAATCTATCTTCTAAGTATTCATTTAGCGTGTAATAAGATTTAGTAAGTAGTAGTTGCTTTATTTTATTTATGTACTTTTTACCGTCTTCTTCTTCTTTTATCGAGTCAGGTAACTTATTATAAATCTTAATGGACATTATTAATGGGCCTGAGGATAGCAATTTCAGGTTGGTGGGTGGTTGAACGAGTCTTATTCTTATAACGGATATAGATCGTGAAGAGGAAATGTCATCACGTTTTACATAGAACTCTTTATGTTTCCGTACAAACTTACATGTCTCAAAGATGTATATACTAGGAATTAGTAATTTATGTTTTTTTAAATCACAGTTTAGACGGAACTCTAACCAGTCCTGTAAGTATGTAAATGTAACGTGTTTAAGCGCATTTTTTGCCCCCTGTTTGTCAATTCATATGCTAATATCTTATTTTTATCATGCTAATTTGTCTGACGCACTAAAGTAGCTGTTGTCAATATAGAGACCCTCGAAAAGCCTCTCAATCATTGCTGAAATAAAATAATGACGTCACTTTCATCAAATTTTGTGATTGTAACAGATAATTTCTGCATACAAATACCACTAGTTCACTGAATAAGATTATGCCGCGGTCTGGACTGGACGCGGGCGAAAAACGGAGTGACGATCGGGCATTCATAAATTGAACTCGATGAAATGTACAGTCAAGTCTAGAAGTATATACGGGGTGGGCTCTGTAACAGGAGCAAATATTTAAAAGGGCGCTTCCTTAGAGCATCAGCAGTAACCCCTTCTGCCGTGTCAATCCTATCTCATGTATCTTGAGATACATGAGTTACGCGTAACAGGTCTAAATCTGTTTATTTTCCATGCCTTTATCGACCTACATACTCAGTTTTTTAATTTAACTACGAGCCTGTCACGTAACTCATTTAACTCTGTTTTTACCATAGTAAATCATGGCTAAATACTGTACAAAAAAAAACTTCAAACGGCGTTTTCTCAAAACTATGCTTTTTGAGATACATAAGATAGGCTTGACACGGCAGCCTTGTGTCCAATATATATCATCATCATCATCATCATATCAGCCCAAAGACGTCCACTGCTGAACATAGGCCTCCACCAAAGTGTGCCACAATGACCGGTCCTGCGCCACCCGCATCCAGCGGACTCCAGCGACCTTTACCAGGTCATCAGTCCACCTTGTGGGGGGCCTACCCACGCTGCGCCTTCCGGTACGTGGTCGCCACTCAAGAACCTTTCCGCCCCAACGGCCATAGGTTCTACGTGCAATGTGCCCCGCCCACTGCCACTTAAGTTTAGCGATTCGGAGGGCTATATCGGTTACCTTGGTTCTGCTGCGGATAGCCTCATTTCTGATGCGATCACGCAGAGATACTCCCAGCATAGCCCTGTACTGAAGTGTTTGTACGAGAACGCCACTATGTCAGTCCGACTCCAAGATCGGAGCTCGAAGCATATTCCGCTGCAGCGGGGTGTCAGGCAAGGGGATGTTATTTCCCCAAAACTGTTCACCGCTGCACTGGAGGACGTTTTCAAGACTCTGGACTGGAGAAGGCTAGGCATCAACATCAACGGCGAGTACATCACTCACCTTCGGTTTGCTGATGATATAGTAGTCTTGGCTGAGACCATGGAGGACTTGAGTACTATGCTCGATGACCTCAGTAAAGCCTCCGAGCGAGTTGGTCTAAGGATGAACATGGATAAGACGAAGGTCATGTCAAACGTCCATGTAGTACCAACTCCCTTTCAATCGGACACTTTACGCTCGAAGTTGTAGACGAGTATATATACCTAGGACACACTGTCCAGTTAGGTAGGTCCAACTTCGAGAAAGAGGTCAATCGTCGAATCCGACTCGGCTGGGCAGCATTCGGGAAGCTACGGCACATCTTTTCGTCCAATATTCCGCAGTGTCTCAAGACGAGAGTCTTTGACCAGTGTGTGTTGCCAGTGATGACATATGGCACGGAAACGTGGTCGCTTACTATGGGCCTCATAAGAAGGCTCAAAGTCACCCAAAGGGCAATATATATATTTTTTATTAATTTTGATCTAAAGTTATGACCTCCAAGTAATGTATCTTGGCACCACGAGATCATAGCACAGCATTCAATGGATCATAGCACAAAATTTTCAGGTGACATAATGAAATGAATTATAATAATTTTTGCATTTTTGTTTACAAAGGTATTTTAGTGTTTTTTTTTAGTGTTATTAGTATAAAAAGTTACCTATATCACTCCAGAAGGGTAAAAGAGTACACGTAAACTAATTTTAAAGAAAAAAAAACAAAAAAAATGATTATCAATTAAAACCACTTGGAAATAATTGCTCATAAGCTTAATAATCTAGCGTTTTATTTTTTGCTCCTGTTACAGGGCCCACCCTGTATACATTCGGGAACTTTAAGTCTGGGGAATAAGATAAAAAGTCATATATATTTATTCAGAATTCATAGGTAGTACAGTGGTGGTCTTTTTTTAAGTATACCTTATACTTACTATCATGCATACAAAATTCAGGTGCCTTTGTAGAAATTATAATTCTATAGTCTGTAATGGCAGTTAAACAATCTGTGATAACTTCATCTGTGATGAGCACTAATATGTTCCTGAGTCATGGATGTCTTCTATGTATTTAAGTATTTATTTATCTAAATATATATATATATATATATTTATAGACGTTACTGTACGAATACTATCTATGAATGTATGCATGAGTCGGACTCAGAGTGGGCACGGAATCTCCCAGCCACTGCGCCACTGATTTAGCCACTGCGATAAAAGATCACATCATCTGAGTCGGTAAACGTACTTCCGTATTTTGTTTGCAATTGCAAACCGGCTATTTAGCGATATTAATAACACAAGGAAATATTTGTAACGCGGAAGCGTGCATCTAAAAACAAGTCATGTTCATGTTATTAACCACATTTTAGAACTTTATTTACTTTATTAAACTTACTCACTAGCTCCGTACCTCAAAAGGAAAAAAAACGGAACCCTTATAGGATCACTCGTGCGTCTGTCTGTCCGTCCGTCACAGCCGATTTGCTCCGAAACTACTGGACCGATTGAGTTGAAATTTGGTGAACATATGTAAATTGGTGACCCAAAGATAAACGCGTAAAGTAAATGAATGAAATCTGAACATGGTGGCCACTTTTGGGGGGTAAACTGGAAAATAAAAAATAAAAAAGTTTCGCAAACTGTATTGTGCCTGTGCGACATATCAAATGAAAGGGGTTGTTGTAAGCATCTCAGATATTTGTTTTTATAATTTTAGCAAAAATAGATTTGAAGTAATTTAGGAAAATACGAATTTTGACCATCCCCCCCCCTTATCTCCGAAACTACTAGGCTTAAAATTCTGTAAAAAATATGGAAAATAGTTCATTGCCTAAAGATTACAGGAAAACCTATTAGAAGTTTGAGTATTCAAAGTAACGGGAAAATTCTTAATATTTTACGGAACCCTCACCACGCGAGTTGTACCTCGCACTTGTCCGGTTTTTTTTTCAATCACGGTAGACTTGAGGGCTGACTGATGGCAATTGGCAGTAATAATTACACTGTATGCTTGCATATACCGTGTTCGGAGCAATTTTGCCACGCCTCATCCATGTACCGTACCGGAAGGCGCGGCGTGTGGGTAGGCCCCCCACAAGGTGGACTGATGACCAGGAGCCGTAGCATGGTTGGCCTTGTCACGCGACAGGTGATAGGATAGAGCGTGCGTCACTGGCTGACACCGTTCGATAGAACGAGATGACGCTCCTATCTTATCACTTGTCGCGTGATAAGGCCAACCATGCTACGGCTCCAGCACGGCTATCACAAGACGGCGCGCGAGCTCTCTCGATTTTTCTCGCACTATCCGTCTCTCTCTTATTAGAAAACTTAGAAAGAGAGGTATAGTGCGAGAAAAATCGAGAGAGCTCGCGCGCCGTCTTGTGATAGCCGTGCTGGTAGAGGTCGTGGGAGTCCGCTGGATGCGGGTGGCGCTGGACCGGTCACTTTGGCACTCTTTGGGGGAGGTTTATGTCCAGCAGTGGACGTCTTTTGGCTGATATGATGATGATGATACATGTTTTGTTTTTGGGGTGTGGTCATCGTTAAAAATACATAGTTATATTACTCGGAATAACTTACTGAGGGAAAAACCAACTTTTTGCTACCTAATCTATAAGTGTATAGAATAAATAATACTCAGGCACACTCGGGCATGAATTTGTCGCGATATTTTTCCTAAATTTATATGAAAATCTTGGCATTGATCTGACTCCATTCTGTTGGAACAAACTTTTATTTACACCCGCTGGAAAAATATCAGAGGTTGCTCTGGACAGCCTTATCTTATCTTATCTAGATGAGGGCCCTTTCGGATACCCTTCGATCCAGTGGGATCTGTGCATTTGCCCCCTCCTTTATAGTCTAAAGACTTGGGAGTAGGTATAAATACCTACTCCCAAGCTCGCTCCATCATTTCCATAAAACGGATGATGCAGCTCAGCGGAAGTATCTTGAATTATTTTTAATAATTAGAGGAAAATTAAAAGGCATGATACAATAAAACTAATCAAATAAAACTTAAATATTACGAATGTTAGATATAAGATTATGTTGCTGTGCCCTAACACGGCTCATGTATTGGACTCAATTTACTGATAAGACCTTTGTTAACAACATGATGCAAGAAATAAATGAATGAATGAATGAATGAATGAATTCCTTTGGTTGCGGATAGCCGTTTCCAAAGTTGTTCTGGACAGTAAAAGTATATGTTGCTTGTAGGCCCGTTGACCAGATGCTTAATGCGTATTCCTTTGACAAAGCATGTAATCATATGCCTTGTTTATGGACAGTTAAGGGCGTTCAGCGGCTAAGGACGCGTGTTTTCAGGCGTGTATGGGAACGCTCTCGCCTGTACATCAACACTCCTAGGCAACGCTACTACACGTTTTGTTTGCGCGAGTTTATTCGACGCGGGCCCCACGCCCCCAAATTACGGCCTAAGAGTTTGATAGATTTCGACGTGTGATGTGTTAGAAGATTCAAACCAACTGTGGACCTAATTGGCATATTAAACTTAATTCCTCTCCGCAGCTGGGCCATGACCCATCCTCGCACCCCCCAGCATTAGCAGCAGTATCCGAGCTGACATCACGAGTGGCGAGCAAAGCCCCGCGCCTGAGCAACCTTAGCGTGAAGGACGCCCGGCTGCCGATACCAAACCAGCAGGAGATCGAGGCGATCAAGAAGGTGGCGCAGATACTCGCCATGTTGGGAGAACAGGTATTGGGGTAGGGTACGTACTGATAGTCTAGACTACTACTGACTGATAGTTTCGACCTGTGGGTCGTGACCCCCTGAGAAGCGTTAAGAACAAGATTATCGTAGTATTTGTCCATATTAAGGAGGTCGCGTTATGAAAATGGTTGAAAACTAGCGGTCGAGACTCTAATTTCGATTAGAGTAGCGCTCTTAGCTATTTTGTTAATGGTTCTAAGAGGGGTAGTCACGTAACGTTTTGAACGCGCGTTAGGACAATTTAACAGTCATTTTTCCAAATAAAAAGTGACATTTAGATCTACCTGACGCGCGTACAATACGTTACGTGATCGATCTGCTGGTTATCTTCAAAGCACTTCGTAGGAACTTATGTATCTAGATTGATTGATTTATTTATTTTGCAAGAACATACACAGGTGTTGGAAAATTATACAGACATGTCAGTAGGGGTTACATGCGGGTATGCTCTGCCACAATTTGGCATGCAAATCTTAATCTAACTTGAAATTAATGCTACTGTTATTTATTCATATAGACTGCAGATATACTCGTAGTTATCAGTGATCAAGTGATATTGTCAATGGTTCCCTGGTTTCCTTTAAAGCATGGATTAGGAACTATTTTGTGTGTAGACGGCAGAAACTGATCTCGAATGGCTCGGTAGGCTCTGTGACTCATTGGTAATAAAGTAAGCAAACCAATCTCTAGTTTGTAAATGAGTAGCTAGTTGGGAAGTGTTTTCGCCTGAACATGAAGATAGCCTGGATGCCAGGGTCAACTCAGGGCATGATAATTATGTTGGTGGGGTGTTAGCTTTACCCAAAGTGAGCTCGTACTTTTATGAGGAAGACAGAGGGTACCTTTTTTTTTGACGGAGTGGAAATGCACTTACGCATCCCCCCCAGCCTGGGGAAGCTATATAGGGGGGGGGGGGGGGGGTATGTGGGGCTCTCACCCTCCGGCCAACTCTATTTAAAGAGAAGGGGGAGGGAGTCTACCCACTAAAACCACTCCGGCGTTTCCGTCTCTGCCGTTAATGGAAGCGCCATGGGATCGCGAGCATGTCACAACGACGCCCCCCAAAGACTAAGACCTAGACCTAAGCTACTTGAGAGGGTTACACCAGAGAGAACAAGAAAACTCCAGTACTTCCAGTAGTTATAATAATCGGTAACACCTAAACTAGACTACACAGCCGCTATGGCCTGAATCGGTCAGGACGATATCATCATCACCTATTCACATGTCTCAGTCAATTCTTATGAATAAATGCTCCTGTTCCAGCATAGACCTTCTGGACCTAGATGGCATAATGATGTAAACAGCCCGTTCTGTTGCAGGTGATCCCGGCGATCATCGGCGAGCCGAGCGGCGGCGGCGCGTGCGACCCCGTGGAAGATGCCCCTAATGATGCTGTCAGTGACTAGACTACACTAGTTAATAACTGGTCATATAAGTACAAAAACTGGGTTTTATCAAGTGCCCCTTTAGGGTACAGCCGGGAAAAAGCGAGTTAGATGACTGGGTTTTATCAAGTTTGGCTCGTGTACTGCAGGCGTGTCTGCAGAACTATCTGATTGAACGAATACACTGAATTTATATGGGGTTGTGCCAAAGCTGGTTTTAGACGAACATAATCGTTCTATTCTCTCTATGTCTCCATCTTTGTCCCCCTATTCTGTAACCAGTCACACTTGTGGAACAATTCTTATCATGGTTCTAAAAACGAATGAATATATAGGCGTCCGATCACCTGATCTTTGAATGAAGTCAATCATTAAATTGCTAGCGGGATTTAGGCAGCTCATTTGTTACTACCTACTTATTGGTCTCATCCAATATTTGTCTAAGATTAATATAAACCTTCGTGAGGTGACCCACCATTCTTAAGATTACACGATAATTATACTAACATGATTGTTAAAACCCAGTATTTGTTGATAGTAATTAAATAATTAATTTATGGTTAACAAAGGGTACTTATTAGCGACTTTCTCTGTATAATAAACTGGAATATTAACTACAAATCTTATTTATTTTACACTGGCTTCCGCCCGCGACTTCGTCTGCTTGGACCCGGGATAAAACTATCCTATATTTTAATCCAGGCTATAAACTATCTTTGTGCAAAATTTCATCCAAACATCTAAACATCCAAACTTTCGCAATTATAATATTGAACTAGCTAATAAAATATCTCTCACGAAACAAAAAAGAATCTTCTGCCCGTCTTTAAATATTTTTTTAGGTTAAAGCAATACTTGAGACATTTCAAGAATACCTAACGCAAAGAACACCCGAGTGTCTTGGTTTTACAACACAATTTCTAGTCTGCAATCTTGTTTATTTACAACAACACAATTCTGAACCTTAAAATTAACCCATTTCTGCTTTATTGAACTGCTGGTTAAATTAAAAGCGCATTCAAGCAGACGATTTTCTGATGAAGCATAACGAAAACGGATAGTTTTTTTTTAGGGTTCGGCAGTCAACAGCCCTTATAGTTTCACCATGTCCGTCTGTCCCTCTGTCCGCCCGTCCGTCCATTCGGCCGTCTGCTGCTTAGATCAGGAACCCTCTAGAAAATGTAATTCGGCATGGGCATATAAATCACGGCGACCAAATAATAGTTTTTTTTTTCAGTTTGTTGTTACAAACACCCAAAGCCCAATCACACCAATATCACGCATATTAGGTAGTTAAACATACTGCAGTGGTCATTCTAAATATTATGTTAATGCAGTCGCCTTGACCGGAGCCTCAAGAGCGCTGTTGCGGTCGATGTCGGTGCTCGCCGGGCAATGGCAGTGTAGCCATTGGTCATTACCTAATGTCACTATCTATTATTGAATAACTGCTAAATATTTAATAGTAACCTACGGGTTAACTAAGTAGGTAGTGGCTCTATGAGCTGTTGACCTCGCGAGTTTATATTTTTTTTAGTTCCTAAAGTTGAATCAACGAAAAATCTCTAGAATTATCGAACTTGACCACAAAATTTCACGAGAATCGGTTGAGAAATGCGGCCTGTAGAGGAGAACAGACGGACATACGAAAACATTTTAGCCCAAGCTGAAACGGAGACTTCGTTCGCTTCGCTAGCTTGTTAAATTACATTTATCATACTTAATTTAATTAGCCATGGCCATACCCTTTGCAATAGGTAATTATTTCCCCTAAAGTCGATATTTTCTCAGAAAGTGCTCGACACTGACTTGAGCCTTGAGCCTTTCAATTTTAAGTCGAAACAATGGAGGTGAATAAATAGGTGTTAACTGGTTGCCATCAAAGTGGACTTTGGGACGTTTAGCTTACTCAGGATTTTTCTTATAGAGCGTACAAAATTTTACGTATTTTAAGTCCTTATGAAAATTACCTAGGTATGGTTAAAGTGACATTATAAATCTTGAGGTTTTTACAGCGGTGTTTCTACCTATAGACATCACACGTTGAAAAACAAGTTTTTAGGGTTTCGTACCTCAAATGGAATAAAACGGAACCCTTATAGAATCACTCGTACGTTGTCTGTCCGTCTGTCACAGACGATTTGCTCCGAAACTACTCGCGATTGAGTTGAAATTTGGTGAACATATGTAAATTGGTGACCCAAAGATGGACGCGTAAAGTAAATAAATGAATTCTGAACAAGGGGGCCACTTTTGGGGGGTAAACTGAAAAATTAAAAAAAAAAGTCTCGCAAACTGTATTGTGCGACATATGAAAAGGGGTTGTTGTAAGCATCTCAGTTTTTTTTAATAATTTTAGCAAAAACAGATTTGAAGAAATTTAGGAAAAAAGACGAAAATTGACCATATAAACGTTAGAGTTTATATTTATTCGGAACCACGGAATTTGAAACCACGCGAGTTGAACTCGCACTTGTCCGGTTTTTTGTTATTCAAACCAGCGCACTTGTGAAATATACCACTTTGAAGATAGTTAAAATAGTATAAATGCCAGATGTAAGTACTGTATTAAAGAAGTTAATCTTAAGTATGTCAAAAGATTCATTAACGCCATTTGGTCCCTGTTACTACGGCCTCTCTCTCTGCTTCAACAGATGTCGCTACGCGCCATGTTCGCATGCAGCATCTTCCTGCGCACGTAGTGGTGGCGCCATCTCACGGTGCAGTAGAAAATTAACTCGAACACCGAGACGAGACTGATGCCCAGGAGGGTTACCCACTGGCTGCACATATAAGCTGAAATGCGAATGGTTTTGTTGGTAAATTGGAACATTCAAACTAGGCCGATCATGGACGGGGACACGGGAGGTTTTGTGAAGTGATTTTTGTGGCGCATGAACACGTGGTGAGCTTTTCTTGAAGTGTGAATTTATTGTCCTCTTTCTTTCCGGAGCAAACCTTTTTACGGGCTCCAACAAGAGTAAAAGAAGTGTGAAGTTGATAGGGCTTTTCATGGAGATTGAGACTTGTGATGCTCTTTTCAAAGAGTCATCATCATCATCATCATATCAGCCGAAAGAGGTCCACTGCTGGACATAGGCCTCCCCAAAGAGTGCCACAATGACCGCTGCGCCACACGCATCCATCGGACTCCAGCGACCTTTACCAGGTCATCAGTCCACCTTGTGGGGTACCCACGCTACGCCTTACTTGGTCGCCACTCGAGAACGTTTCCGCCTCAATGGCCATCGGTTCTACGCAGAGTGCCGAGGTTAAATCTGCGCTCGTTTTGACATGTTAAAGAATGATTCATAATGACAGTACGATCAACCAATTTGAATCCTAGGCCACCCTAAAACCCTGTCTCATTGACACCCTGCTAATCATTTATGTACTCGTACCTATTAGCCATAGAAGTCACTTTGACGTTTACTTTGTAAAGGTTCTATAGTGGCCTAGGCTTCAAATTAGTTGTGCCCTGTAGCCCGGGCATTAGAATACGGCTACGGTATCCCCTGCCTGTCGTACAAGGCGACTAAAAGGGGTCCTCGGGGTGGTACACGGTTGCAGTTAGGGGCTGCAATCGGAAAAAAAAAGGTAGATACCACTGAGGCATGACGCTAGGGCGGCAGTGGTGCGTTCCATAGGATATCCCAGAGCCGTCCGAAATGCGTCGAGGAGGATCATCGGGGGGTTTTTAGTCGGTGCGAGTCCGACATAACCTCCGCGCTATCCCCGTGGCGTGGAGGTATCCATAACGAATTTTCCTCCCATATAAAAAAAGGCTTCAAATTAGTTGACTGTACATCGTTCCCTGCCCGTACAGTGCCGGAGCCGGCGCCTGACCATAAAACCCGATTATTGACATACTGTTTCCCACGCGATTTTGACGGGTTTCACCTCAACGAGTGCCGGGCGGGTTCAGGCCGGGTCCTGAACGCTGCGGATGATCCTTTACTCGGTGCGCGTGGAACGCATTTCAATCAAATTGGAATTAGGAACATGCATCAGACTGAGCTTGCATTTTCAAGGCTCCCAAAAAAATCAAGCAAACCAGAGGTTATAATAAATGTTCTACTGACCAAGGGTCTCAAACCAGTCGGAGTAACTCATCACCGCGTAGAGGTACTGGTCTTCCGACGCGTAGAAGAATCGCAGCATGCTAACGTTCGTCAGCGGTATTCCATGACTGTCAACGAAAAGACGAACATTAGGCGACTATACAGGGCGTCCCACGGCTATGCCACATGGAGGGAAAGTACCTTAAATATTGTAGATGGAACATTTTACTGAAAGAAGACATTATTTTAATTTAAAAAACAATTTAAACTGCATTCATAGATTTTTATATAATTACATGGTTGAACCGGGAATCGAGCCCGCTATACGAGAAAAAAAATACCCTGTAGCTTTATCATACCGATCGAAAGACTTCACATAAGAATTATTTTTTGCTAAATAACATAGTATCAGAAATAAAAGAAGACCATGAATTGTAACATTTGATGTGAAATTTTGTTCAGAAAAATGAAAAGCTGACATTGCCGTAAGGACATACAACTGACATTATCATTTTAAAGTACCTATTACTGGGAGAGGAAATAATCGAAAGAGTGCGACTTTGTATTCAACAGAACAGGACTCATTTTGAGCATTTGATAAATTAAATTGATTAATTTTGAATTAAATATGTTACAATTCATGGTCTTCCTTTTATTTCCGACACTATGTTATTTAGCAAAAAATAATCCTTATGACGAAGTCTTTCGATCGCTATGATAAAGCTACAGGGTATTTATTTTCTCGTGTAGAGGGTTCGATTCCCTATTCAACCATATAATTATTTAAAAATCTATGAATGTAGTTTAAATTGTTTTTAAAATTAAAATAATGTATTCTTTCAGTAAAATGTTCCATCTACATCATTCAAGGTACTTTCCCTCCATGTGGCATAGCCGTGGGACACCCTGTATAAGTACCTGTACATCCATACTAATATTATAAATGGGAAAGTGTATGTGTTTGTATGTTTGTTTGTTTGTTTGTTTGTTTGTTTGTCCGTCTTTCACGGCAAAACAGGGCGTCGAATTGACGTGATTTTTTAAGTGAAGATAGTTGAAGGGATGGAGAGTGACATAGGCTACTTTTTGTCTCTTTCTAACCCCCCACTTCCCCAAAATGGGGGGTGGAAGTTTGTATGGAGCATTCCGCAATTTTCAAGGTAGAAAGCTAAAAATTGGTATGCGGACTATTTGTGACCAACAAAAAAATTGTGCATCATTTTTATTGGAAATCTGCACCCAACCCCTTAAAAGAGGGGGTGAAATTTTATATGGGGGTCCAGATATGTAGAGTCGATATGTAGAGTCGATATGTAGTCGATATGTAGAGTCGACACCTATCTAAATACACAGTGGACATCTATCTAAATATGTAGAGTAGATATGTAGTCGATATGTAGAGTTGATATGTAGATTCGATATTTATAGTGGATATGTAGAGTCGATATGTAGATTTGATATGTAGAGTCTATGTTCGATATGCAGAGACTATGTAAAGTCGATCTAAATATATAAAAGACTGAAACTGAGACGCACCTTTTTTGTAGACGGTTAACATTACTCTTAGTACGCGGGCGAAGCCGCGGGCAAAAGCTAGTTATCATATATTACGATTTTCGAGGATTCACACTGTCATGACCCAGATACAGTTAACTACTCGATTGACAACACGTTGGCAACATTTGTAGGTCCGCTGGCAGGTCACCTCCACTTCACTTATAGCAGAATAAAATAATTACACCATGGCAAGATGTAGACCTAAGGTCTTGCAATAGTTCCACTTACGCGAATCTGTTCTGGAACAGCCGTCCCTGCCTGTTCAGGTACGGGGCGGAGTACGCCTGGGCGGAGTGGACGGTGCGCGCGCAGTCGGCGCGGCACTCCGAGCAGAACAGCGCGTCTTGCAACTCCTCGCTTAGGGCCTCCCCGTCCGGGTGTTCCAGGTCGTAACCGGTGGGATGGTAGAAGACGAATTTCTCTAGAACACGGATTTTGGTTTGTCAAGGACTTGGTTTTTATAAATATGTGCTGTAAACCGTGAGACTAACTATTTTTAACTGGCTGTACTGAAAAATGTATTACGCTAATTTGGCAAGTAGCTTCAAAAGATGGCGTAACAAATCCGAATTTCAAAATTGTAAAACAATTGCTAGATTATTGAAGAATACTTGTGTTACTAAAGGAATGTGAGATTCATGTTGTTAATAATTGTGTATTTAATACTGCATAGGTTTATCAAAGTTCTATTCCCATCGAGTGAGGGAAAACATTATTTTTAAACGTGTCTCAAAGGAAAAAAATGGAACCCTTATAGGATCACTCGTGCGTCTGTCTGTCCGTCTGTCACAGCCGATTTGCTCCGAAACTACTAAACCGATTGAGTTGAAAATTGGTAAACATAATATATAAATTGATGACCCAAAGATGGAAGCGTAAAGTAAATTAATGAATTCTGAACAAGGGGGGCACTTTTGGGGAATTAACTGGAACATTTTTAAAAAGTTTCGTAAACTGTATTGTGTGACATATCAAATGAAAGGGGTTGTTGTAAACATCTCAGATATATTTTTTTTATAATTTCAGCACAAACAGATATAAAGTAATTTATCTTATCTCCGAAACTCCGAAAAAAAAAGCCTAGTCTTAAAATTCAGAAAAAATATGGAAAATAGTTCCTTGCCTAAAGATTGCAGGAAAACCTATAAGAAGTTTGAGTATTCAAAGTAACGGGAAAATTCTCAATATTTTACAAAACCCTCACCACGCGAGTTAAAAAAAAAGAAAAAAAAAGAAAAGAAGACATTTATTCACTACACAAAAGACACACAGATATAAAGGGAGTAGTAGGGGGTAGTTGAACTCACTGTCCGGTTTTTATTACACACACACAATTTTCAAAGCTTACTGTACGTCTATGTATGCGGGCAGTCTATGGGTAATTCGCTAGTAGCCAGTAAGTCACCTTTGTGTTTGTTCAAGCAGCTCAGTTCATTAAGTGTGCAGACAGGGTCGGTTCTGGGCTGTAGTGTGTAAGGCACGCAGCCACACAGCTGGAGCGCGGCGTAGCGACGGCACTCCAGGAGACACCAGGAATAGCTGCGTCTCCAGCGGGGAATATCTCCAGTACCACTCAGAGGTATACGGCAGCCACGCTGGCAAACAAGACACAATTAACATCATCATCTTCCTAGCGTGGTTTTCCGGTTTAGCCCTAAATGAAGCCCGGGGTCCGCTTTGCCAAGATTTGCCGTAGGCACTGGTTCCACGAAAATTACTGCTATCTGACCTTACAATCCCTCTGGGTGTGAGGAAACCGGGATTAGACCGGTGAAGGAAAACATTGTGAGGAAACCGGTTTAATCCCAATAAGGTTTACTTTCCCTCCGGTTTCCTCACGATGTTTTCCTTCACCGAAAAGCAAAGAACAAATGATATTTCGTACACAAATATTGTTTTGAAAAAAAAACTGTGGTACAGTCAAGAGCAAAAGTAAGTTATCACTTTTGTATGTACCTTATTCCACTGCGATAAGGTGAAAAAAAACCGGTCAAGTGCGAGTCTGACTCGCGCACCGAGGGTTCCGTACGAAATATCACACAACACACACGTCTTGCTCCACCCATTAATTTTGGAAAAATCTTAACAACGCATCATGAGTACCTACAGCGCTATTTATCGGTGCATTTTGTTACTAAGTTGCGCGACCAAGGAACTCGGTATTACAGTAAGGGAAATGTATTCACGTACCACCGTAGAACCCTGTCGCAATTGACGGGCCGCCGTCACTCAAACTCGAGTGCTATGTCACCTTATTGCGATAGGGTTCTGCGGTAAAAACGTTAATACATTTCCCTTACTGTATGTTGGTTTTTCAGCGATAATTCTTTATCAAGTGAATCAATTTCGATAATTCTTTTTTTTATTTGCTAGAAGGTACTTTCGGAACACTTTCATACAAATTTGAAGGAAAAAAAATAAACACAGATGTATTAAATTACAAACAAAATTAACATATGATTTTTGAAGAATAAAAAAAAATTACGCTAGATAGAGGCATCGTTATACTTTTCCGGTAATATTCACGTTAATATTAATCATATATATTACATATTTTAAATTTTTTCGCTTGGTTAACTTCGGAGATAAGCCCCCCCCTTGGTGGTGGTGGATAGTATTTTTTTCAACATTTTTCTTTATAAATCAAAATTTTACCATTGTAGAAAATAAAATAAAATACTGTTTTAGAATGTACAATTCAAGCCCTTTTATATGATACCCCACTCGGCCTACTACTACTAACTAGACTTTGAATTTTTGCCCCCCTTCTTATCCGCCCTTATTTATACAAATTAAAAGTATATATTAAAATTTTTCATTTTCCATACACGAGGATTAGCTTTGTTTACAACTATTCCAAATTTCAGATCGATAGTATTAGTAGTTCCTGAGATATTTGACTTTGTGACAGACAGACAGACGGACGGAGTCGCACCATAAGGGTTCCGTTTTTACCTTTTTGGTCCGGAACCCTAAAAAAATATAACCTATACTTTTGCTGTTGACTATACTAGTCGGGGTGGATCTAAAACAGACACAATCAATTAATAATGAATAATGAACTAACAAATATTGATCGTTCTCGTTGTGTCTAAGTTTGTGTCGTCCTTGGAATAATATTTAGCCAATATACGTATATTTTAAAATCTATTCTATTGTTTCCTAGATCAGGCGTAGGCGTAAAAATAAAATAATTCGTTGTGTGATGTGAATTCGTTTTTAGATGACGTCATGTTAAGAACTGTAGGAATTTTTACACTTAACATAAGTATCTATGGAAAAATGCAATTTTGGTACAAGCTTTTGTTGCCAACTGTACTTTTTATTGACAATCAAGGATTCCAATGAGCCGATACTCGACGGGTTTATCTTAGTAAGTTTACGAGTTGCCATAGTCACCTTCTGCCTCTTCATCAGATCGGCTCGGTGATGTAATAATATTGCGTTTTCACTGAACTTACCAAACACATCAAATCGAATATCGGCAGATGGCAGACAATTCAGTTGCAAGATTTGACCCGCGCAGTAAGTATATGCTAGCTAACAAGGCAAGTTTATTTAAAAAAAAACGCTTGTAATACAAACCCATGCTTCATTGAAGTAGTCAAGGTTAGAGCTGGCGATCTGCGCTCGAGTTGTGATCGTGTAATAAATTGATGCGTTTGTTGGTGCGAGTTGCACACTAACCGAACCGCCCTCCAAGAAGGGGAACTCAGTTCCGTCGAACACCAGCACCTGCAGATGAGAAGAAGTGCGTCTCGGAAACGGGTCAAATCCGGAAAAAAAATAGTCACCTATCTTGTAGACCAATCTATTTCAACCCGTGCCTACGGCACGACAAATTCTGCGGCGCGAGAGGCAGCGGAAGACCAAGGGGCAAACAAAAGAAAACGCTGGCCCCGTAGCATGGTTGGCCTTGTCACGCGATAGGTGATAGGGTATATAAGAGCGTGCGTCACTGGCTGACACCGTTCGATAGAACGAGACGACGCTCTTATCTTGTCACTTGTCTCGTGACAAGGCCAACCATGCTACGGCTCCTGGTGTCGTGTTAAATCAAGAAATAACATATATATTCTTCATTTTGTGATGAAATGCGTCAAGTAGCAACGCACCTCAACTCCAACCGAAGGTTTCCTGACGTAGGCGAAATCATCGAAGTCCTCTCTGATGGCGACGGAGAGGCCGTTGTCTTGGCCGACCAGCTTCAAGATACGCGGCGGTGTATGACGATCTGCGTCCCTAAAGGCGATAAAACTATTAATATAATAAAAAAAATAAAAAATCTTTATTTCAGACCGGTTGATCCATAGAATGTTAGTAACAAATGACTTAAGACTATATATAATACTGTATGATTTTAAGGTATTTTCTTCAAAGTGTTACGAGTAGCCTCATTGTCTGTTAAATAATCTAAGCAGAGCAGACGATCCAATCTGATAGAAACGATGAAAAACGTCTATAATGATAATGTTGATCATGATAATAGAATAGAATAGAATAGAATCGTTTATTGCATATCACATTACAGACATGGATGGATTTATAAATAAGTAGGTATACATGTGACACCCTGCAAGGGCACAGCAGTATCAGAGGGCTCACTAAACCATTTATAAGTAAATTTATACAAAGCAACATTTTTTATTTGCCACCATTAAAATATTCCTCTAAACTATAAAAACATCTGCTTATTAAAAACAATCTCAATTGTTTGTTAAACTGTTTTGGTTGCAATAATCAGCTTACTCGTAACGACCGTTGAAAACGCAGCAGGAGCCAACCGATGTGATGCGCGTCGCGAACAACCGGTTGCAGGCTTTCTCTCTGCCAGCCCACGAGCATTTTACCAGCATGGAGTCGCAACTCGGAGCCAGCTGTAGGCAAGGCAATATGGTTATTGGAATTTACCATCTGATGGAGAACATGGTTTTAAATCTTTAATAAAATAAATACGTGATCTTACCCACAACATGAGTGCGGTGATGTTCAACTTCCCGTAAGGATCGATGTTCTGGAGATAGTGCGCAAATTGCAGGTCCACCTTTGGTAGCGCCAGCGTCAGGAGAGCGCCGGAGTCCAGAAGGTTCCGTCGAATTGCCGCAGGAGTGTAGGAACGGTTCTGGTCCATACTTACTCTGAAGAAGAGAAGAAATCATATCCTTTTATGTCATGGAGTACACAGGCTCTTGTTTACTCATAATTCCTTTCTCCCTGGTCTAGCCAAAGGACAGGATAATTAATTGTAAGTATTCAGTTAGGCAGTGCAAAGGCCTAATAGAAGACGGGCCAACGACAGGTGCGGTGCGCGCGCGCGTCTGAATTATATTTTTCGTGTGTTTATAAATGCGGTTTCTAGATATTTTAAAGACGAAACAGACCGGGACTTTTCACTTGTTTTATCTTGTAAGTATTCAATTTCAATCCTATCTTCACCGCCAGTGAGATAACAGCTGTGCACCTGGCATCTAGAAACTGGAATCGGTGACTTCGAAAATCTGTTCATGAGTCATGCTTGGAGACCGCAAATCGGCAAACGTAGTCTGATACTGGAGACTTACCTTAACAGATCTGTGTGGGTCGGTGAAGGTCAGAGAATCGTGTTGCCGAACTATTATTGATTTGAGAATTTGAATGTGATGACAGCAATAGAAAAATGCACACGCTTCACTCTCAAGATAGCAGATTCTTGTGAGTGATAGCATACTCACCGCCAGAGCAAGGAATTATCGGCTGTGATCTTCTGTGAATTAGATACATTTCCAGGCGAGCGATTCTCATTATGAGTGACATCGCTGTACTCTAACTCTCCAAGATATTTTCCAATTTCCATGATCCAGGGTCTAGGTCTTACATCAAGTTGGTGATATCCCTGAGCGCCCGTTGGCTGATGACGTTGAAGCTACACAGTGCGACGGCGGGGAAGGGCAGCTCCCCGATGGAGTGCTGCGTGGACTGCAGGTTGACGAGGAGGGGCGGCTCCGACACCAGGTCGAGGAAGGTCAGGGATAGAACCACGGAACCGCCGATCAGGGATACGGTGAGGAGGAGTATCCAGCGGTATCTGGCAAACATTTAAAGGTCAGAAGTCTTATTATTATTTTAACCAAGAAAATCTAAATTCGCAATAAAATCTAACTTCAGTTCCGACTTCAGACGATAGGAACTGCGATATTCAATTCGATATACCATTATCTTACTTACGAGAGAGACAGTAAGTAGTAATTAAGTAAATGTACTTGACTAGCGACTTGATAGTAGTGGCCCGTTTGACGAAGCTGCTACAAGTGACAATTTTACAAGTCTAAACAGGCAATAGAGGTCAAATGGCCAGGCGAGACATGAACCTCAGTGTTGCAAGTATCTACTGACGGTATGTCAGCTATTGCGAATATGCAATTATGCATGTCTTCTTAAGCCGCGTATCCATGTGAGCAGCCTCAGGCCGAGCAGCCTCGGCTTGAGCCAAATTGAGGCTGCTCACTCTGAGGCAAGGCTCGAGGCACGTTGCTGATCAAGATGAGGCGTGGCGCCTCGACCTGTACCACAACTTCGAGCCAATTTAAAGAAATAACGCGATGGCACCTCATGGTGCCGTACGATATACATGTACGATGAGAGTTGTGTAGTTTAATTAATTTAACTACAGTATCGTTGTCCATTGCGACCTGAGGCAATACTTTCGTCTCCACAAAGGCACGGATCGGACTGAGGCTCTTTTGAGCGCGCCAAAAAACCGACAAAACATGGCTCGGCCCGCGGCAACGAATTTGCCTCATGGCGCGACGTGCCTCAGGTTGAGACAGCGTGTCCACTTGCGCTGGACCTTGGCCGAGGCTGCCTTTAGTGGATACACGGCTCTACAGGCAGGTGGCCCCACGGTTCGGCCGCGACTTCGAGCTGCCGCTACCGCATCTGCCGCCGCTCCAAGCCGTGACCGAGCCCCGAAGAGTTTTGTAGTGGCATCTCAACTCTCTCCGCAGCAGAACCAAGGTAACCGATATAGCCCTCCGCTAAACTTAAGTGGCAGTGGGCGGGGCACATTGCACGTAGAACTGATGGCCGTTGGGGCGGAAAGGTTCTCCAGTGGCGACCACGTACCGGAAGGCGCGGCGTGGGTAGGCCCCCCACAAAGTGGACTGATGACCTGGTAAAGGTCGCGGGAGTCCGCTGGATGCGGGTGGCGCAGGACCGGTCACTTTGGCACTCTTTGGGGGAGGCATATGTCCAGCAGTGGACATAGGCCTCCCCCAAAGAGTGCCAAAGAAGAGTGGATATGATGATGATGATGATGATGATGATCTCCACTCTAGATCACAGAGTCAAGCATTGCTTGCTTTATTCGAGGAGCAAGTCGCAATCTACTTATTTCGGAGCATCCCGAACGACTTCATACTCATCATCATCATCATAGGCCATTATAACATCTATAAAAGATAATTTAAGCAGCATTGACGTCCGTATACACCTATGACATGTGAAGGTCATACACAGGACTGTAGGCGCAGCAGGACGCTAGTGCCCTGGCCTAATTTACCTCTCGCACAGCGAAGTATCCTCATCAGCGACCCTCCTCACGGCCTCCACGGAGCAGTGCCTCCAGAACTCCCCCACGGCGTCCCGGAGGCTTCCTCGAAGCCGCTCCTCGCAGCCCCAGCGCCGCCCGAACCGCCCCCGCGCCAGAGATAGCTTGCGGGCCTTGACGCGTTTGGACCAGAGCGCAGGGTCTACCGTGCGCATTGTGATAGACAAATAACCTTCACGCGATTTCAGATTTTGAAAATGGTAGCCTGCAGCCGGCTGGTAGGTAGCATTTAAAATATTATATAAACGTCTTATTCGCCGTCCTAATTCTAAACCCAAAACAAGAGTGAGGAAACTGTTTATGTTTTTCACATAAAAATAACGCAGCTGGAAAGTCTGCAACTTTTTTTGGTGCTAAGGATCTGGCATTTATAACATTTTCATTCATTCCCAATTATGCAGTAGCGATCAAAAAGCTCGGCGTCACTATATCTTCATTATCCTGGTCGATTTCGACCACGGCGACTGGAAAAAGAGAAGAATTCTGGGTAACTGGAGCGTCGTTCGTGAGCTCTCAGGTGACTGACGTAGCCTATATTTGCAGAGAATGTGCGACCACTTTCCCAACAGGTCAGCACCCCTCCGACAAAGTTGTAGTGTATGGCCGCAGGTGGTCGAGCCTTCAACTCCTCGCGCTTAGCGTCGAGTTCGTTACGTCTTCGTTCTTCGAAGGCTTGCACATTAACCTTCACTGTATTTATGTCTCCACTTTGACCGATCTTGAGCCAAAATCTCCCAGCGCGATGGGTCAATATCACACCTTCGCATGTGGCGCTTCAGCACATCTTTATAGCGTAGAAGCTGGCCGCCCTGTTTTCGCTTGCCTTCCTGCAGTTCTGAGTAAAAAACAGTACCTGGTAGGTACTGTAAACTTTGAATTTATTTTACGATATCGCGTGAGCCATGCACTAAGTAATATTTTACTACAAGTTTAAAGTGCACCTGACATGCCAATCAAAAATAATTTTAAATAATAAATGGTTTGCTTGGCGCGGTCACGCAAATCAACGCTACTGTTAATTACTTTTCCATTTGTTATCTTATTTCTCTTTAGGTCCACTTTGGCGTAGCTGGTGGTGACGCTGGCTGCGAAGCTGACCCGGGTTCAAGTCCCGGTAAGGGCATTTATTTTGCGATGAGCACGAATAACCTGAGTCTCGGATGCTTTCTATGTAGGTATTTATCAGTATTAAGTACCTATGTATGTCTTTTACCCATAATTCAAGCTTAGTTTGGGACTTGGTCGATTTGTGAAAGAGTTGTATGTTTGTTTATTTATACTTATTTATTTATTATTACCTACTTGTTTATTATTAGTAGACTTGGGACTTTTGGATGCTCGCTTCTAGAATCCACGGAGTCGCCATTATGTTAAAATATTTTTTTCGAAGTCAAAGTCAAAGTGTAAAAATAAAACATTATAGATGTCATGTCATGATTTATGCTGTTATATCGGTAATAAACACGTTATTATGGCCGCAATAAATTATATCACTTGTGTGGGACGCTACATGTGTAGACACACTGGCACCGTCTCACCTCCAACGGACTACTTCTAAAGCGGGTGCAGCGGCGGAAAACGCCGAAAATCTGAAATGTAATAAATATAGAGGCCTCGGCAGAGAGTACGACTTTGTACCCTTTGGCGTCGAGACCCTCGGTCCGTGGGGTCCCAGTGCGCATAAGTTATTTGCAGAAATCGCGAAACGTCTGGTCGATGTAACTGGTGACCGAAGACAGTGCTACCTAACTGCGCCGTGGGAACTCAGAATTATACCTAAACTTTGCGCGCCGCAAACGGTACATCCGCCAGTGGGTCGGCGCACGCGCTCACGGCCGGACGCTGCTTACGCGCACAAGAACAGTTATTCACCAATTCTTTAAAAATGAGTTCGTAATGTTTTTTACGGAACACCTAATACCTATTTCAAAGACTTACGTGATACATTTAGGCCTGCTTGAGTTTCGGTAATTTTGTATACCTACCCCGAGCCTCCGACAAGTTTAAGTACTCCGCCACTCCGTTGTTTGTATTGATTTCATGTTTATGTTTATCCCTGTCTAGCAGCAATTATAATAGTTTACTTAGTAAGATTTACGGGGTGCATGCATTGCACGGCCTAAGAAAGGGCGTAAACATCGTCGTTGCTATGGGGACTTATAACCTTTTGGAAGTGCTTGGAATGCACTCGTGAGGATGAAACACGTACCTAATCAGAATATTTTAAAACAACTTATGCCTAGTGACTAATTCCAAGTTTGCAATGCTACTTTTAAACTATTATACAATATGTCGTTATTTACTTACGTTATAAATAACGAAGATAGGAAGGTACCTACCTACCTACTAAACTTTATTTCGTACTGTCGTCGGGATACACCTACTTACTTAAAAAATGAAGTTACCTACACAACAAGTTTCGTTTTGTTATACCTATGTGGTAGCTAGTAAATTAATAGGTACAGTCGAGTTCTCCAATATCTATACAGACAACCTTTCAAAAATATCTATACATGTGTCTTATGTCAGTAATAAATAATAATAAAGCCTGTGTACAGATATTTTTGAAAGGTTGTCTGTATAGATATTGGAGAACTCGAATGTACCTACATTCAGACTGTCGTAAGTAACCATAGACAGGGTGAGAGATACTTGACATTACATTTTATTTAACATGCTGTTTTGATATGCCTGTATGTAGGTATGTAGCTATGGAGTTCAGATACTGGCAGAATCTTCGGAAATACATACAAGTCTTTTGAAAAATTAAAATTGAAAAACGATAACAATTAAATTAATCTAATCAGTGAAGTGCATGGAATGTGTGGTTCTGCACGAATAATAAAACGTCCTAGCCGACACAATGTTTTTTTTAATACTACGACGGTGGCAAACATGCATACGGTCTACCTGATGGTATAAGCAGACACCGTAGCCTTTGGACGATTGCGATTCCAGAAGAATAACAAGCGCGTTGCCGACCCTTTATTGATTTGAGGATTTGTTGTGACAGCTGAACGGAGATTTTTTTTTTTTTTATTTAGGTTCAATAACAATTGTTAATATCAGTACATTCATGACTTCATTCATTTTGCCTTGTAAAGATAGATGTCACAATCACATATAGGTCACACCACATGCTTTATAATTTATACCTTACCTTAGAATTTAAAATATAAAGTAGGTTCTTAAAAAAAATGTATTTTTATTAGAACGTTACGACGTCTGTTACTTAGATACATACAGCAGGGCAATTGCGTAACTCTTCATACGCGTACATATCACCTACCAGACTGACAAAATATAATTGTCATGCCATAAATTTACTTACTTAGATACTTACATATCAACATTAACATTAAAATTGATATGTAAGTATCTAAGTACGAATTAGAGCAGCCTCGGGTTGAGGCACGCACGGATCACCTATTTTGCTCAAATTCGTACGTGCTCACGCGCTGAACATTTAGAGAAGGAAAAATATTCGTGCAACATTACATCAAGGTGAAGCAATTGTAGTTGCTTACACATCATTATAAAAATATTTCAAAAAATATTAATTACAACTTCATTTCTAAGCGGTGTCAACCCTAGCGTCTATTGGCTGGCAAGTGCGGGCAACGACCGGCGCGTTCAAGGTCGCTCCATTGTTAAATTTAGTAGGCATGGAAAGCGGTAGGTATGCGCTTTTTTATTCAGAGTCGAGTATCTGTTCGTTAGAACTATTATATAATCTGTGCCGAAGAGCTGGCGGCTTTCTCGCGCAACGCATCAGCATTGCACTTCAGCGAGGAAATGCCGCCAGCATCCTCGGTACAATGCCTCGAGGGCCTTTTTTAGATTTAACTTAGTTTTAATTTATCTTAGTTAATGTTAATTATAATCTTGTATACATATTAATTTACATTTTGTTACCTTGCCTAATAAATAATTATATCATAAATCTATTACACACACAAGACACAGTTCACAGGTGAGATTTAGTTAATTAAGCATCCTCTTTGATACTTGTGTTGGGACAGACTACTGACAACTATTTACAAATAAAAAATAAATTTAAAAAACACTAGAGTAATAAATTGTCATTTTTGATTAAAGACGGTTTAAGCCATTTCTGATATAATTTAAAATTAATACTTATTACTTATCTACCACTTCTTGTTTTTGGAAGAGCGGTGTCTCCTGACACAAGCAAAATTAATTGCTTACTTCCTGGCTCCTACCTTGGCTATTGTAAAAATCCTTTTATAACCGAATAAACGTTTTTTCATTTTCAATTTTCGTTTTCAATAGTTTTACGACAGTATGATTATACACATACAAGTTAATATGTAGGTACCTACCTACTTATTTACTTACTTTGATATTGACTTCGAAAAAAATCTTATTTTAACATAAGGCGACTCCTTGGATTCTAGAACCACGGCGAACATCCAAAAGTCCCAAGCCTAATCATTAGGTACTGATAATCGAAAAATATCAATAACGACGGAGAGCCCTTTGCGTAGCCTATATAGAATACAAAAAAGGTTTTGACACCGTATCCCGTATTCCGTAAGAAATGTTGGAATATTTGTAATGCAACGCTGCTAATTTTTACAAATATTATAGCATGTCACTCCCACGATTTAACTTTTGACAGCTAAAGACGGCCACAGCCGCGCGAGCGCTTTGCGCATTTTCGTTAATTTTATGTAATAAAAAGCTTTACAAGTGACTTGACCCATTTTTAGGGTTCCGTAGCCAAAATGGCAAAAACGGAACCCTTATAGTTTCGTCATGTCCGTCTGTCCGTCTGTCCGTCTGTCCGTCTGTCCGTCTGTCCGTCTGTCCGTCTGTCCGTATGTCACAGGCATTTTACTCGAAAACTATAAGGTGTATTTGAATAAAATTTTGAGGATAGGTGTATTTTGTTAGCCGCTACATAGTTTTGTAATTAAAATGCCAAAAAAAAAATTTTTTAGGGGTGCACTCCATACATAAAACTAAAAGTCAAAAATTTTTTTTTCATTGTGACCCCCCGTGTGGCACATCAATCGATAGGCCTTTCAAAATAAATATAAGGTTTCTTAGCATTTTTTTTGATTAAGTGAATAGGGTCGGAGATAATCGCCCCGAAAGTCACTAAAATTCTGTCCCCCCCCCTCTAATTTTTGAACGGTGTATTTTAAAAATATGGAAAAATTCATGGACATAGGGCTTATTAATTTCATTCACCGAAAATTGTTTTGAACAAGATCGGTTCAGAGGTTTTCGAGATATTGCTGAAAAACTGTCTTCCTCAAAGAAAAGGACGTAAGTGCCGAAGGTTTTCTGTGACGATACGACCTTTTTAATAGGCACGGAACCCTTCGTTTTGCGTGGTCCGACACGCACTTGGCCGGTTTTTTTTAATAGTTCATGATACGTACATTAATTTTGACATGACAATATTTATAAATATATATCTGAAGTTTCATTTTATTCATTGTTTTGTTTTGCACCCTTGCTATCAAAAGGTTAAGAGGAATCCAACTACACCTCATATGTCGAAATCCGTCAATCGGTTTAGCATGTAGGGCGTGCCAAAGAATAAGACATACACACATACATACGCTCGAAAAACATAATCCTCCTTTCCTTTGGCAGTCGGGTAAAAAATGGATAAATTCGAACTAATAGGATTTTTCTTCATTCGAATTTACACCGTCACTTTGACATAAAGTGCCCATGTCACACTAAAGTGCATGGTCGATGACTAGGACACTTACCTTAATCTTAATCCTACTGTTATTGTATGTTTGAATGTTCAGATGTTTGTTACTCAATCACACTCAAACAGCTCAACCGATTTGGATGAAATTTTGCACGAAGATAGTTTGTAGCCTGGATTAAAATATAGGATAGTTTTTATCCCGGGTCCACGCAGACGAAGTCGCGGGCGGAAGCTAGTGCAATAATAAAACACAATTTGTTACTTAATTTCTTACATTTATTTATTGTTTCAGTAATATTATAAACGGTATTTAGTAAAGTGTACATACATTTTTTTGTACAAATTAATCTAAAAATAACTAACGTTATTTGTCACTAGGGCATGCAATCCCCGGATTTATTACTACTACAATACCGGGATCCCGGTATTGTAGTAGCAATAAATACCGGGATTGCATGCCCTATTTGTCACCATTGGTACGCTACATAAACATACAAAATTATTAGCATTTTATGCTCAAAAAGATCATTCAAAGTGCTTTTTGCTTTTAATGCCTTTCCCACGCAGATCTTATGCGGTTTGGAGACCTGTCATCTCAACATTATACAAAAAGGGACAAAATATTAGTCAACGATAAAATATAGGCATTTTTAAAAGCGAGTTGCACTAAAATATCGAAATCTTATAATACATTATTGAAAAACAAATCCATATAATTAAATCATTCTCATAGGTATATCTTACAATAAATTAGTTTGTATACATTGACAACGGCGTACAAAACGAAACAATTCAAAGTTTTAACCTTTTTATTAAAATTTTAACCTTTTGACCGCTTTCCGTCATCGAGCGTCACAATTAAAAAACTCGTCTGCACAGTGCCGACGGCCATCGTCAACCGGTTAATCCGGTTAAAAGGTTAAAATTAGATTAGGGAAACTGGCCAGTGCAACACATAAAAACTTACACATGTACCAAAACAACAGTGATCTTCCGGATCGTTATTTACAACTGGTACACAAATAAACATACAATATATGTAATAATTTCGAAAAGTTAAGGCCGCATGTTAGTTCCAGTCCTGGTCAACGTTTAAAATAGAAATATACAGCACCCTAGGAACACCTTCCTTATATTTTTCATGTCAAGTATGTAAAATTCAGGCACACTTTTTTTAACCTTTTAACCAGTCTCTCACATAACAGTGAAAATTAGTGTTGTCACAAATATATGACATCACTTGTCAAAAGATTTGTATATTCTTGGCATATTTTCACAAATATGTGACGTTTGAATTGGGATACACAATTGAGGCACTGTTCAAATCATTACCATTATTTATAAGTAAAAATAAGGCCTCTTATGTCAGTTTATGTATTAGTTTAATGGCACTTTGTGAACATTATTGAATATTTGTTACATAACGCGACCATCAAACATTTTAAACATACATAAATTATAAATTATATCTATTAAAAGCTCGTATCCATAGCATTTCAACTTAAAACTATACAAATTAATTACATACTGCAAAAAGTGAATATATGCTTCAATATATTTGGCATTTACAAGAAAGCTATATTTTTATTGGAAGCACTAAAAATAAGATCTAAATAGTTAATTTATTCAATTAGTTAATTTACTACAAAAATACATTTTTTTACACATTCATTATTATATGTAACAATAACTTAGAAAACGACATATAATTATTATAATAGGCAGAGTCACGTGCCAAGTACATAAGACGCTGAATTAAGCAAAATTTAAACATCATATAATGTTATGTCAAATGCAATAACTTGTATATTAAACATTAGTTCGGAATGCATAATTGTTTTCCATCGTATTTTCACGGAAACGTTCGTATTTGTCATGCTATTTCAGTCAACCTCGGTACTTTTTGTACTGTGACCGACTGAAATAGCAAGACACGTTCGTACGTTTCCGTGAAAATACGATTAGTCCAGGCAATGAACTGACAACTTGTATAGAAAAAAATTCAAATTTGGAAATAATTTATAATAGCAAACTTTTTTAATGTAAGGGATATATTATCAATTAAATAGTTACCTTGAGGCAAAATCCATTAATTAGCTCCTAAAAAGTCCGGATAAATATTAATATATATTTTTATCTTTATTTTGGTTCATTTACATTTGCTTAAAAATATTCAATATAAATAAAATAAAAAAGACAATGAGTGTTTAATTTAAATCTATATAATTACTTCCGGGTGGAAAGTTTGTTGGATTCTTGAAAAAAGTATCTTAGAATAACGTTTTAGAATTAAATAAACAAAAAAACGTAATTTATAATAAATTAATGTTTTTCGAAACCGTATTTTACCTGGAGTAGATGGAAAACAATTTTGCACTACATCTGTATTCGAATTTGACATTTAGACTAAAATTGTAAAATGAAAAATGTAAATACTGTAGGGCCAGTTCTATGACACACTATCTGAAACTATAGGCTCTGAAATCTTAATTGCATTTTTATACATTTGTATAATTAGGTCTTCCGATGTATACAGACTTGACTGTTCTATGGATTTAAAATGTCTCTTTATATTGATACCTATACTTATTATCTAACCGCGATTATGGGATTATATATGATCTTATCTTATCTTAGATAAGATAAGATAAGATAAGATGGGATTATATATGATAGTGTTACCATTAAAATGTATTTGAATTGACAGCTATTCTATTCCCATAGGTCGCGGTCAAATAATATTTTCCACTCCCCGGTGTTATACAGGGTGTAATCGGTTAGTGTAACCAGCTGATTATTCAGTAAATATAACAGATATCAGAAAAAAATAAAGTGACATCGAAAGTACGTTACCCAATGAGTGAAATCACATCATTAGCTTTTTTTTGTTTAAGTTCGATTACATACGTACATACATACATTAGTACGATTTCGTTGAGGCTATACTGTAAGAGATAATGCTTAAGGTTCATTTACACGATTAAACTGTAAAATGTATCGCACAAGGGCGTCACTTCAAGCAACAGCTGTAAACAAAAAATGTAAATAACAAATTTTCGTTTTTTTTATTGCATAAAATATAGTTTTATTGTTTTATTACGGTTTATTCGTGTAAATAATGAATTTTATACATTTTTATCTCTTACGGTAGAGGGAAATAATCGCCTCAACGAACGTCATACTAAATGTACGAGAGCGGTTAAACTTAATATTTTGTAATATTACTACATTTATTGAAGAAAAAGTAATTGATATGATTTTACTCATTGGGTAAAACTTTCGATGTTAGCATATTTCAAAGTCAAAGTCAAAGTGATTTATTCTTCAATTTAGGCATATTACATGCACCTATGAATGTCGATAAACTACCACCGGTCCGGAAAGTAAACCTCTGCCTCGAGAAGAACCGGCGTAAAAAACTCGGCGAGGTGTCATTTTTTCAAAACAGTATACAATATATCATTTCAGTATCAGAGTATTATAAAATTTTAAAATTACATTGCTACAGTAGAAAGCCTATTTATTTTACGACAGATTTCTAGCGCAGGATTTTATCGCTGCCGAATATCCCTATCCATGATGTAGTCGTTTATCTTACAATATGCTTTTGAAATAAGTGTCCGTTATACGACAGATTTGAATTTAGAGTCAGTAAGTTCGGTAACGGTAAGTGGGCGGGGCCACATTGCACATAGAACCGATGGCCGTTGGGGCGGAAAGGTTCTCGAGTGGCGACCACGTACCGGAACGCGCGGCGTGGGCAGGCCCCCCACAAGTACTGACGACCTGGTAAAGGTCGCTGGAGTCCGCTGGATGCGGGTGGCGCGGGACCGGTCACTGTGGCACTCTTTGGGGGAGGCCTGTGTCCAGCAGTGGACGTCTTTGGGCTGATATGATGATGATGATGATGAAGTTCGGTAATGTAGTATCTAGGTATATCCCCCCCCCTTGCTATATCTGTTATATTTAGGGATTAATCGTGTGGTTACCGTGGCTGGTTACAGCGCGGAGCCACCCTACGTCCAGCCGCCGGTGAGCTTGTGGAACAGCTCCTCGTCGAGGGTCTGGTTGGCGTCGCGCGCGCGCATGGACAGGAAGATGTAGCCGCCGATGAACTCGTGCACCACCTTGCAGTCGGCGGACTGCACGCTGAAGATGATGTTGCCCTCCTCGAACTGTACCATCATGTGCTTGATCTCCCAGTTCACGTTCCAGGCCTGGGGAAATTAATAGCACATTACACAGGCTTCGTATTATAATTAAACGGTGTCGCAAGCTCGACCTGCCTGCAACTAAAACTCAAACTAAACTCAGCCTGCAATTGCATTCTTCCCGGCCACGGTAAAGGTGACTTTCCACCGGCGTGGATCGACGAGGCGCGGCGCGGCGTGTATTGAAATTTGTATGGCAAATTTTCAATGCACTCCCGGCGCATCTTCGGTGGAAATAGTACGGATTGACGAGAATTTGCGCGACGCGAAGTGAAATATTTGTTTGTATAAAAATAAACCGTATTGTTTCTGAAATAAAATAAAATAAATATCGTAGGACAATTCACACCAATTGATCTAGTCCCAAACTAGGCAAAGCCTGTACTATGGGTACTAGACAACGGATAAACATACTTATATAGATAAATACATACTTAAATAGATATTAAACATCCAAGACTCGAGAACAAACATTCTTATTCATCATACAAATATCTGCCCCGACCGGGGATCGAACCCGGGACCTCTAGCTTCATAGTCAGGTTCTCTAACCACTAGGCTATTCGGTCGTCGAGATAGAATAGAGATTAAATTAACTCTGCAACAGAAACAAACATCTCGCTACAGGTGTTTAGTTGTTAATACGTCGAGACTGCCGTAGGTGATTTTCCACCGGCGTGGATTGACGAGGCGCGGCGCGGCGTGAATTGGAATATTTTTAGTGGAAAAGGGTCAGCGCGATTTCAATTCACGCCACGCCTCGTCTCGTCAATCCACGCCGGTGGAAAATCACATTTACCGTGGCCGGGAAGGATGCAATTGCAGGCTGAGTTTAGTTTGAGTTTTAATTGCAGGCAGGTCGAGCTTGCGACTCCGTTTAATTATAATACGAAGCCTGCAATTGCCATTCCGGCTAAGGCTAATATAGTGCTTTTCTCAAAAATGGGGGAATAATAAACTTTAAAGATCGTGAAAACATTAATGATTTCCCGCCGTTTTTCTTTTTAAACCGAATCGCAAGTGTATTTTTCTACCGAAAAATGCAAACTATTTGAGACACATAGAAAAACGTCGCGTTTGCAACAGATAAATACGAGTTGCATTGGCTGAATACGACCTGTGCCGTCTTCTATATGCCGGTTTCAACTTTTTAAAAAGTTTGGTACTCGACAAATAAAGGAATTTATATGTAACATTCCAGACGGCCTGCAATGTTTTTTATTTTTTTATTTTGATCTGACCTGAAACTATACACTTTACCTTCCAATATGTAGCGACTAATGTACACTTTGCGGGCCATTTTTGAGAAAATATACTAACTATGTCATCATCAGACTTTTGGATGCTCACCGTGGTTCTAGAATCCACGGAGTCGCCATTAAGTTAAAATATTTTTCATCACACTTGCTCGTCAATGGCGTTATTACTTGCGAGCGTACAGAGCAGTTATAGCCGTTTTACCTCCCACGGGCTGTTAAGTTTAGTTTTAAAATATAGAACCCTCTGATTGGCTTTAGCAAATCTGGTTGTGGTTGGTTGAAAAAAAAAACTAGTTGGCCAAGCCGCCCCGCCCCGCAAGAATACTGCTCTGTGATTGGTTTAAATATTGAAGCTGCGCGCTCCACTAGCACTGATCTGGAAGTGAAGTTGTGAATTTTTGATTGATGCGGCTGTATGTAACTTAGATTTTTCTGTCTTTTGTAGTTATTTATTTCCTCGCAAATGTGATGAAAAACATTGTGTATATTTAGCACGAGCGTAAGAATATTGCAAACTCGAATCATCAAAAGCCCTCCGAACAGAAAAATTCCGTTTTGAACCCTCTCGTCTTGGAGCAAAACTTACTTTTCCGAATGAAAGGTGTGAAAAAAAAATTGAAGACGTATTTTTTTTTAATCAAACAAAAAAATGATGAAGATATAGCCCCTTAAAGTTCCACGTGACGTCACATTATGGTATACTTTTTATAATAATTCAAAATAAAAAAATACTTGTCCAATATTTTTTGATAGTCTGACTGACGGATTAAATATAATTGTATAACTTTTCTTGTATTGTAATAAGGAGTTCATGCACAAAATTTTTAGTCTCTCATTTCAAATTTTACTCCATCCCCATACAAATTTTCAAACCTCTTATTACCCCCTTGAGTAGGTAGGTACCTATTGTGAAAAAATCAGCTTTCTAGGTGCAAAAGTTTGGGCTGGGCGTTGATTTAAGTGAGTGAGTCAGTCAGTCAGGACTTTTACGTTTATATACAGCGTGGAAGTCGACGAGGGACTTTTGCGGAAATGGGAGATATTTTAGCCTTAGCACTATATTTCCCCCATACAAACTATGTAAATATGTGCAGACATTTTCAACTTATAGCCTTTAAACATTCAGTAAAAAAACTACTTGTGCCAACCCTAAACAGGTGACTGGGTCAATGAACTTACAAGTAAATAATATTTTATCATTTATTTGCTTTATTTGACATTTATGCGTCATTCATACATCAGTGCTATTACGTCAACGCTCGGTGATAAGCTTAACCTCTTCAGCGCCATAAAACTAACGAAATGACGTGCTCTGTACGCCAAGGAGATGCTTGGTCATCACCACAGTGTAAAAGCAGTAAATTTGGTTTTATTATTTTTTACTTAATTCATGATTCTAAACATTATTTGACGACCGAATAGCCTAGTGGCCCCGGTCGGAGCAGATATTAGTATGATGAATACGAATGTTTGTTCTCGAGTCTTGGATGTTTAATATCTATTTATCTATATATAAGTATGTTTATCCGTTGTCTAGTACCCATAGTACAGGCTTTGCCTAGTTTGGGAATTGGAATTGTCCCACTATATTTATTTATTACAAATCTACTGTATATCACTTAAACGATTCAATATTCCCGGAAACGTCCCTCATTGACTTCCACCCTGTATATAGATCACATTGCGTCTGGACCCGGCTTTAGAGTCGATTGAAGAATAGCTCTCATTTGAAGCTCAGGTGATTGATCAGCACCCGAGTGCGATCTGTTTGCGTGGCGATGGGCGTCTGTGAGAAAAGAATGCCTGAGATTCTGTGAGATGATGGATGCGAGGCCTACAACCGTGAAACTGTAATTTGTAACAATAATCATACCTGATTGTTATTTGTAATAACTTTGTTGTATATGTTAATTTTAAGTGTCATGTCGCATTGGAATAGTTATGTAAGGGCATGTATACATATTTTCAAATAAATGTATATATATATATATATTTATTTTTACGTAAATTGTTAGGTACCTTCATGGTGCTATACCGCCAAGTCTTGAGATGGTCCCCGGTGCTGGGGTCCAGCCTCATGATGCGGTTGTTGGCGATGCTGACGACCTCGTCCTTGCGGTGGCCCATGAACCGCACCACGAACAGCGTCTGCCCGTAGTCGGGCAGGTTCTGCCAGCTCTTGATGTACTGGAGCTTGGCTTCCAGGAGCGGGAGGTCCTTCACGTTCGCGTGGCTCTCGAGCACGCGCTGGGTGAACTGTGGAGGAAATAAGTTTCCGTCAAAACTTGTACTCTCTCGCTACAAATAATAACATCTCTGCACGCTTGTAACATAATGTTCGTGAAACGCGCGTTTAAAGTCACAGAGATATAGTATTTTCCAGAAAAAAACCGACAAAAATATAGTACTTGGCTGGGCAATGTTGCTATTTAGTAAAATTTAATTGAAACCTGCGCCGCTGGATGCGGGTGGCGCAGGACCGGTCACTTTGGCACTCTTTGGGGGAGGCCTACGTCCAGCAGTGGACGTCTTTTGGCTGATATGATTGATTTTTGTGAGACTCTGTCATAATTTTTCAAATAAAAATGCCGCTCACCTTTCCCTTGAGCCGCTTGAGCACACTGGGCGCGACATAGTTCTCGGGCTGCAGCTGTTCCAGATGCGGCACATTATGATATGCGCCGCCAACGATTGAACTCGACTGGTAAGTATCCGCTCACCTTTCCCTTGAGCCGCTTGAGCACCCTGGGCGCCACATAGTTCTCGGGCTGCAGCTGTTCCAGATGCGGCACATTATGATACGCGACACCAAAGATTGAACTCGACTGTGAAGTATCCGCTCACCTTTCCCTTGAGCCGCTTGAGCACCCTGGGCGCCACATAGTTCTCGGGCTGCAGCTGTTCCAGATGCGGCACATTATGATACGCGACACCAAAGATTGAACTCGACTGTGAAGTATCCGCTCACCTTTCCCTTGAGCCGCTTGAGCACCCTGGGCGCCACATAGTTCTCGGGCTGCAGCTGGTCCAGATGCGGCACATTATGATACGCGACACCAAAGATTGAACTCGACTGTGAAGTATCCGCTCACCTTTCCCTTGAGCCGCTTGAGCACCCTGGGCGCGACATAGTTCTCGGGCTGCAGCTGTTCCAGATGCGGCACATTATGATACGCGACACCAATGATTGAACTCGACTGTCAAGTATCCGCTCACCTTTCCCTTGAGCCGCTTGAGCACCCTGGGCGCGACATAGTTCTCGGGCTGCAGCTGTTCCAGATGCGGCACATTATGTTACGCGACACCAACGATTGAACTCGACTGTCAAGTATCCGCTCACCTTTCCCTTGAGCCGCTTGAGCACCCTGGGCGCCACATAGTTCTCGGGCTGCAGCTGTTCCAGATGCGGCACATTATGTTACGCGACACCAACGATTGAACTCGACTGTCAAGTATCCGCTCACCTTTCCCTTGAGCCGCTTGAGCACCCTGGGCGCGACATAGTTCTCGGGCTGCAGCTGTTCCAGATGCGGCACATTATGTTACGCGACACCAACGATTGAACTCGACTGTCAAGTATCCGCTCACCTTTCCCTTGAGCCGCTTGAGCACCCTGGGCGCCACATAGTTCTCGGGCTGCAGCTGTTCCAGATGCGGCACATTATGATATGCGCCGCCAACGATTGAACTCGACTGTGAAGTATCCGCTCACCTTTCCCTTGAGCCGCTTGAGCACCCTGGGCGCCACATAGTTCTCGGGCTGCAGCTGTTCCAGATGCGGCACATTATGTTACGCGACATCAACGATTGAACTCGACTGTCAAGTATCCGCTCACCTTTCCCTTGAGCCGCTTGAGCACCCTGGGCGCCACATAGTTCTCGGGCTGCAGCTGTTCCAGATGCGGCACATTATGTTACGCGACACCAACGATTGAACTCGACTGTCAAGTATCCGCTCACCTTTCCCTTGAGCCGCTTGAGCACCCTGGGCGCGACATAGTTCTCGGGCTGCAGCTGTTCCAGATGCGGCACATTATGTTACGCGACACCAACGATTGAACTCGACTGTCAAGTATCCGCTCACCTTTCCCTTGAGCCGCTTGAGCACCCTGGGCGCCACATAGTTCTCGGGCTGCAGCTGTTCCAGATGCGGCACATTATGTTACGCGACACCAACGATTGAACTCGACTGTCAAGTATCCGCTCACCTTTCCCTTGAGCCGCTTGAGCACCCTGGGCGCGACATAGTTCTCGGGCTGCAGCTGTTCCAGATGCGGCACATTATGTTACGCGACACCAACGATTGAACTCGACTGTCAAGTATCCGCTCACCTTTCCCTTGAGCCGCTTGAGCACCCTGGGCGCCACATAGTTCTCGGGCTGCAGCTGTTCCAGATGCGGCACATTATGATACGCGACACCAAAGATTGAACTCGACTGTGAAGTATCCGCTCACCTTTCCCTTGAGCCGCTTGAGCACCCTGGGCGCCACATAGTTCTCGGGCTGCAGCTGTTCCAGATGCGGCACATTATGATACGCGACACCAAAGATTGAACTCGACTGTGAAGTATCCGCTCACCTTTCCCTTGAGCCGCTTGAGCACCCTGGGCGCGACATAGTTCTCGGGCTGCAGCTGTTCCAGATGCGGCACATTATGATACGCGACACCAATGATTGAACTCGACTGTCAAGTATCCGCTCACCTTTCCCTTGAGCCGCTTGAGCACCCTGGGCGCCACATAGTTCTCGGGCTGCAGCTGGTCCAGGTGCGGCACGCTGTGCTGCGCGGCGTGCGGCGGCGGGCGCTGCAGGCGCAGCAGCGCGCGCACGGCGCCCGCCTCGGCCGCGAAGCCCGCGTCGGCCAGCGATTGACCTCGACTGTGAAGTATCCGCTCACCTTTCCCTTGAGCCGCTTGAGCACCCTGGGCGCCACATAGTTCTCGGGCTGCAGCTGGTCCAGGTGCGGCACGCTGTGCTGCGCGGCGTGCGGCGGCGGGCGCTGCAGGCGCAGCAGCGCGCGCACGGCGCCCGCCTCGGCCGCGAAGCCCGCGTCGGCCAGCGATTGACCTCGACTGTGAAGTATCCGCTCACCTTTCCCTTGAGCCGCTTGAGCACCCTGGGCGCCACATAGTTCTCGGGCTGCAGCTGGTCCAGGTGCGGCACGCTGTGCTGCGCGGCGTGCGGCGGCGGGCGCTGCAGGCGCAGCAGCGCGCGCACGGCGCCCGCCTCGGCCGCGAAGCCCGCGTCGGCCAGCGATTGACCTCGACTGTGAAGTATCCGCTCACCTTTCCCTTGAGCCGCTTGAGCACCCTGGGCGCCACATAGTTCTCGGGCTGCAGCTGTTCCAGATGCGGCACATTATGATACGCGACACCAAAGATTGAACTCGACTGTGAAGTATCCGCTCACCTTTCCCTTGAGCCGCTTGAGCACCCTGGGCGCCACATAGTTCTCGGGCTGCAGCTGTTCCAGATGCGGCACATTATGATACGCGACACCAAAGATTGAACTCGACTGTGAAGTATCCGCTCACCTTTCCCTTGAGCCGCTTGAGCACCCTGGGCGCGACATAGTTCTCGGGCTGCAGCTGTTCCAGATGCGGCACATTATGATACGCGACACCAATGATTGAACTCGACTGTCAAGTATCCGCTCACCTTTCCCTTGAGCCGCTTGAGCACCCTGGGCGCCACATAGTTCTCGGGCTGCAGCTGGTCCAGGTGCGGCACGCTGTGCTGCGCGGCGTGCGGCGGCGGGCGCTGCAGGCGCAGCAGCGCGCGCACGGCGCCCGCCTCGGCCGCGAAGCCCGCGTCGGCCAGCGATTGACCTCGACTGTGAAGTATCCGCTCACCTTTCCCTTGAGCCGCTTGAGCACCCTGGGCGCCACATAGTTCTCGGGCTGCAGCTGGTCCAGGTGCGGCACGCTGTGCTGCGCGGCGTGCGGCGGCGGGCGCTGCAGGCGCAGCAGCGCGCGCACGGCGCCCGCCTCGGCCGCGAAGCCCGCGTCGGCCAGCGATTGACCTCGACTGTGAAGTATCCGCTCACCTTTCCCTTGAGCCGCTTGAGCACCCTGGGCGCCACATAGTTCTCGGGCTGCAGCTGTTCCAGATGCGGCACATTATGATACGCGACACCAAAGATTGAACTCGACTGTGAAGTATCCGCTCACCTTTCCCTTGAGCCGCTTGAGCACCCTGGGCGCCACATAGTTCTCGGGCTGCAGCTGTTCCAGATGCGGCACATTATGATACGCGACACCAAAGATTGAACTCGACTGTGAAGTATCCGCTCACCTTTCCCTTGAGCCGCTTGAGCACCCTGGGCGCGACATAGTTCTCGGGCTGCAGCTGTTCCAGATGCGGCACATTATGATACGCGACACCAATGATTGAACTCGACTGTCAAGTATCCGCTCACCTTTCCCTTGAGCCGCTTGAGCACCCTGGGCGCCACATAGTTCTCGGGCTGCAGCTGGTCCAGGTGCGGCACGCTGTGCTGCGCGGCGTGCGGCGGCGGGCGCTGCAGGCGCAGCAGCGCGCGCACGGCGCCCGCCTCGGCCGCGAAGCCCGCGTCGGCCAGCGATTGACCTCGACTGTGAAGTATCCGCTCACCTTTCCCTTGAGCCGCTTGAGCACCCTGGGCGCCACATAGTTCTCGGGCTGCAGCTGGTCCAGGTGCGGCACGCTGTGCTGCGCGGCGTGCGGCGGCGGGCGCTGCAGGCGCAGCAGCGCGCGCACGGCGCCCGCCTCGGCCGCGAAGCCCGCGTCGGCCAGCGATTGACCTCGACTGTGAAGTATCCGCTCACCTTTCCCTTGAGCCGCTTGAGCACCCTGGGCGCCACATAGTTCTCGGGCTGCAGCTGGTCCAGGTGCGGCACGCTGTGCTGCGCGGCGTGCGGCGGCGGGCGCTGCAGGCGCAGCAGCGCGCGCACGGCGCCCGCCTCGGCCGCGAAGCCCGCGTCGGCCAGCGATTGACCTCGACTGTGAAGTATCCGCTCACCTTTCCCTTGAGCCGCTTGAGCACCCTGGGCGCCACATAGTTCTCGGGCTGCAGCTGGTCCAGGTGCGGCACGCTGTGCTGCGCGGCGTGCGGCGGCGGGCGCTGCAGGCGCAGCAGCGCGCGCACGGCGCCCGCCTCGGCCGCGAAGCCCGCGTCGGCCAGCGATTGACCTCGACTGTGAAGTATCCGCTCACCTTTCCCTTGAGCCGCTTGAGCACCCTGGGCGCCACATAGTTCTCGGGCTGCAGCTGGTCCAGGTGCGGCACGCTGTGCTGCGCGGCGTGCGGCGGCGGGCGCTGCAGGCGCAGCAGCGCGCGCACGGCGCCCGCCTCGGCCGCGAAGCCCGCGTCGGCCAGCGATTGACCTCGACTGTGAAGTATCCGCTCACCTTTCCCTTGAGCCGCTTGAGCACCCTGGGCGCCACATAGTTCTCGGGCTGCAGCTGGTCCAGGTGCGGCACGCTGTGCTGCGCGGCGTGCGGCGGCGGGCGCTGCAGGCGCAGCAGCGCGCGCACGGCGCCCGCCTCGGCCGCGAAGCCCGCGTCGGCCAGCGATTGACCTCGACTGTGAAGTATCCGCTCACCTTTCCCTTGAGCCGCTTGAGCACCCTGGGCGCCACATAGTTCTCGGGCTGCAGCTGGTCCAGGTGCGGCACGCTGTGCTGCGCGGCGTGCGGCGGCGGGCGCTGCAGGCGCAGCAGCGCGCGCACGGCGCCCGCCTCGGCCGCGAAGCCCGCGTCGGCCAGCGATTGACCTCGACTGTGAAGTATCCGCTCACCTTTCCCTTGAGCCGCTTGAGCACCCTGGGCGCCACATAGTTCTCGGGCTGCAGCTGGTCCAGGTGCGGCACGCTGTGCTGCGCGGCGTGCGGCGGCGGGCGCTGCAGGCGCAGCAGCGCGCGCACGGCGCCCGCCTCGGCCGCGAAGCCCGCGTCGGCCAGCGATTGACCTCGACTGTGAAGTATCCGCTCACCTTTCCCTTGAGCCGCTTGAGCACCCTGGGCGCCACATAGTTCTCGGGCTGCAGCTGGTCCAGGTGCGGCACGCTGTGCTGCGCGGCGTGCGGCGGCGGGCGCTGCAGGCGCAGCAGCGCGCGCACGGCGCCCGCCTCGGCCGCGAAGCCCGCGTCGGCCAGCGATTGACCTCGACTGTGAAGTATCCGCTCACCTTTCCCTTGAGCCGCTTGAGCACCCTGGGCGCCACATAGTTCTCGGGCTGCAGCTGGTCCAGGTGCGGCACGCTGTGCTGCGCGGCGTGCGGCTGCGGGCGCTGCAGGCGCAGCAGCGCGCGCACGGCGCCCGCCTCGGCCGCGAAGCCCGCGTCGGCCAGCGATTGACCTCGACTGTGAAGTATCCGCTCACCTTTCCCTTGAGCCGCTTGAGCACCCTGGGCGCCACATAGTTCTCGGGCTGCAGCTGGTCCAGGTGCGGCACGCTGTGCTGCGCGGCGTGCGGCGGCGGGCGCTGCAGGCGCAGCAGCGCGCGCACGGCGCCCGCCTCGGCCGCGAAGCCCGCGTCGGCCAGCGATTGACCTCGACTGTGAAGTATCCGCTCACCTTTCCCTTGAGCCGCTTGAGCACCCTGGGCGCCACATAGTTCTCGGGCTGCAGCTGGTCCAGGTGCGGCACGCTGTGCTGCGCGGCGTGCGGCGGCGGGCGCTGCAGGCGCAGCAGCGCGCGCACGGCGCCCGCCTCGGCCGCGAAGCCCGCGTCGGCCAGCGATTGACCTCGACTGTGAAGTATCCGCTCACCTTTCCCTTGAGCCGCTTGAGCACCCTGGGCGCCACATAGTTCTCGGGCTGCAGCTGGTCCAGGTGCGGCACGCTGTGCTGCGCGGCGTGCGGCGGCGGGCGCTGCAGGCGCAGCAGCGCGCGCACGGCGCCCGCCTCGGCCGCGAAGCCCGCGTCGGCCAGCGATTGACCTCGACTGTGAAGTATCCGCTCACCTTTCCCTTGAGCCGCTTGAGCACCCTGGGCGCCACATAGTTCTCGGGCTGCAGCTGGTCCAGGTGCGGCACGCTGTGCTGCGCGGCGTGCGGCGGCGGGCGCTGCAGGCGCAGCAGCGCGCGCACGGCGCCCGCCTCGGCCGCGAAGCCCGCGTCGGCCAGCGATTGACCTCGACTGTGAAGTATCCGCTCACCTTTCCCTTGAGCCGCTTGAGCACCCTGGGCGCCACATAGTTCTCGGGCTGCAGCTGGTCCAGGTGCGGCACGCTGTGCTGCGCGGCGTGCGGCGGCGGGCGCTGCAGGCGCAGCAGCGCGCGCACGGCGCCCGCCTCGGCCGCGAAGCCCGCGTCGGCCAGCGATTGACCTCGACTGTGAAGTATCCGCTCACCTTTCCCTTGAGCCGCTTGAGCACCCTGGGCGCCACATAGTTCTCGGGCTGCAGCTGGTCCAGGTGCGGCACGCTGTGCTGCGCGGCGTGCGGCGGCGGGCGCTGCAGGCGCAGCAGCGCGCGCACGGCGCCCGCCTCGGCCGCGAAGCCCGCGTCGGCCAGCGATTGACCTCGACTGTGAAGTATCCGCTCACCTTTCCCTTGAGCCGCTTGAGCACCCTGGGCGCCACATAGTTCTCGGGCTGCAGCTGGTCCAGGTGCGGCACGCTGTGCTGCGCGGCGTGCGGCGGCGGGCGCTGCAGGCGCAGCAGCGCGCGCACGGCGCCCGCCTCGGCCGCGAAGCCCGCGTCGGCCAGCGATTGACCTCGACTGTGAAGTATCCGCTCACCTTTCCCTTGAGCCGCTTGAGCACCCTGGGCGCCACATAGTTCTCGGGCTGCAGCTGGTCCAGGTGCGGCACGCTGTGCTGCGCGGCGTGCGGCGGCGGGCGCTGCAGGCGCAGCAGCGCGCGCACGGCGCCCGCCTCGGCCGCGAAGCCCGCGTCGGCCAGCGATTGACCTCGACTGTGAAGTATCCGCTCACCTTTCCCTTGAGCCGCTTGAGCACCCTGGGCGCCACATAGTTCTCGGGCTGCAGCTGGTCCAGGTGCGGCACGCTGTGCTGCGCGGCGTGCGGCGGCGGGCGCTGCAGGCGCAGCAGCGCGCGCACGGCGCCCGCCTCGGCCGCGAAGCCCGCGTCGGCCAGCGATTGACCTCGACTGTGAAGTATCCGCTCACCTTTCCCTTGAGCCGCTTGAGCACCCTGGGCGCCACATAGTTCTCGGGCTGCAGCTGGTCCAGGTGCGGCACGCTGTGCTGCGCGGCGTGCGGCGGCGGGCGCTGCAGGCGCAGCAGCGCGCGCACGGCGCCCGCCTCGGCCGCGAAGCCCGCGTCGGCCAGCGATTGACCTCGACTGTGAAGTATCCGCTCACCTTTCCCTTGAGCCGCTTGAGCACCCTGGGCGCCACATAGTTCTCGGGCTGCAGCTGGTCCAGGTGCGGCACGCTGTGCTGCGCGGCGTGCGGCGGCGGGCGCTGCAGGCGCAGCAGCGCGCGCACGGCGCCCGCCTCGGCCGCGAAGCCCGCGTCGGCCAGCGATTGACCTCGACTGTGAAGTATCCGCTCACCTTTCCCTTGAGCCGCTTGAGCACCCTGGGCGCCACATAGTTCTCGGGCTGCAGCTGGTCCAGGTGCGGCACGCTGTGCTGCGCGGCGTGCGGCGGCGGGCGCTGCAGGCGCAGCAGCGCGCGCACGGCGCCCGCCTCGGCCGCGAAGCCCGCGTCGGCCAGCGATTGACCTCGACTGTGAAGTATCCGCTCACCTTTCCCTTGAGCCGCTTGAGCACCCTGGGCGCCACATAGTTCTCGGGCTGCAGCTGGTCCAGGTGCGGCACGCTGTGCTGCGCGGCGTGCGGCGGCGGGCGCTGCAGGCGCAGCAGCGCGCGCACGGCGCCCGCCTCGGCCGCGAAGCCCGCGTCGGCCAGCGATTGACCTCGACTGTGAAGTATCCGCTCACCTTTCCCTTGAGCCGCTTGAGCACCCTGGGCGCCACATAGTTCTCGGGCTGCAGCTGGTCCAGGTGCGGCACGCTGTGCTGCGCGGCGTGCGGCGGCGGGCGCTGCAGGCGCAGCAGCGCGCGCACGGCGCCCGCCTCGGCCGCGAAGCCCGCGTCGGCCAGCGATTGACCTCGACTGTGAAGTATCCGCTCACCTTTCCCTTGAGCCGCTTGAGCACCCTGGGCGCCACATAGTTCTCGGGCTGCAGCTGGTCCAGGTGCGGCACGCTGTGCTGCGCGGCGTGCGGCGGCGGGCGCTGCAGGCGCAGCAGCGCGCGCACGGCGCCCGCCTCGGCCGCGAAGCCCGCGTCGGCCAGCGATTGACCTCGACTGTGAAGTATCCGCTCACCTTTCCCTTGAGCCGCTTGAGCACCCTGGGCGCCACATAGTTCTCGGGCTGCAGCTGGTCCAGGTGCGGCACGCTGTGCTGCGCGGCGTGCGGCGGCGGGCGCTGCAGGCGCAGCAGCGCGCGCACGGCGCCCGCCTCGGCCGCGAAGCCCGCGTCGGCCAGCGATTGACCTCGACTGTGAAGTATCCGCTCACCTTTCCCTTGAGCCGCTTGAGCACCCTGGGCGCCACATAGTTCTCGGGCTGCAGCTGGTCCAGGTGCGGCACGCTGTGCTGCGCGGCGTGCGGCGGCGGGCGCTGCAGGCGCAGCAGCGCGCGCACGGCGCCCGCCTCGGCCGCGAAGCCCGCGTCGGCCAGCGATTGACCTCGACTGTGAAGTATCCGCTCACCTTTCCCTTGAGCCGCTTGAGCACCCTGGGCGCCACATAGTTCTCGGGCTGCAGCTGGTCCAGGTGCGGCACGCTGTGCTGCGCGGCGTGCGGCGGCGGGCGCTGCAGGCGCAGCAGCGCGCGCACGGCGCCCGCCTCGGCCGCGAAGCCCGCGTCGGCCAGCGATTGACCTCGACTGTGAAGTATCCGCTCACCTTTCCCTTGAGCCGCTTGAGCACCCTGGGCGCCACATAGTTCTCGGGCTGCAGCTGGTCCAGGTGCGGCACGCTGTGCTGCGCGGCGTGCGGCGGCGGGCGCTGCAGGCGCAGCAGCGCGCGCACGGCGCCCGCCTCGGCCGCGAAGCCCGCGTCGGCCAGCGAGCGCCCTCGCGCGCCCAGGCGGCACGCGGCCACCCACTCCGCGTACTGTTCCTCCTGGGGACATACGTTTCAATAATATTAGGGATACTCCAGGCAAAATACAGTTTCGAAGAACATTAATTTATAATAGCGTTTTTTTTGTTTATTTCATTCTAAAACGTTATTCTAAGATGCTTTATTCAAGAATCCAACAAACTTTCCACCCGGAAGTAATTAAGTATATAGATTTAAATTAAACATTCATTGTCTTTTTTATTTTATTTATATTGAATATTTTAAAGCAAATGTAAATGAACCTAAATAAAGATAAAAAAATATATTAATATTTATCCGGACTTTTTGGGAGCTAATTAAATATTGATTTTTTTGATATCTGATTTTTTGTTGGATTTTGCATCTAGGTAACTATTTAATTGATAATATAACCGTTACATTAAAAAAATTATCTATTATAAATTATTTCCAAATCTGTCATTTTTTTCAATCAAGTTGTCAGTTCATTGCCTGGACTAGGAACAATCTTAAAGTCTAACTTAAAATCTTAATCTAGCTTAAAACTAGGCGTACACTACCGCTCCAACGGATTAGTCCATATACAGTGCGAGTCTCCATAAATTGCACATCTAAATATATAAAAGAAGAAACTGACTGACTGACTGATCTATCAACGCACAGCCCAAACCGCTGGTTCTAGAGATTCCAAATTTGGCACGTGGGTTCCTTATAAGGTATAGGGGTGCACTAAGACAGGATTTTTTAAAATTCAACCCCTAAGGGGGTGAAATGGGGGTCCAAAGTTTGTATGAGGAAACAAGATTAGTTAGACTATTTCATTCGAAACTTCACAGCAGTATTTCTAACGATCAATGAGTAAACATGTGTTTCCGGTCTTTTGAAAATTCAACCCCTAAAAGGGGGGAATGTGGTCACAAAGTTTAAAAATCGACATGGGTGTCGTTTCTATGGTTTATCGGGTCGCTGATTACGAAAACAACAACGATTTTAAAATCCAACATGGCGGACGTGAAATACCATCTCCCCAGTTGGGGTAAGCTGGGGTTGAAATGTCCAAAATATCAATATAGGTGTCGTTTTCATGGTATTTTGGGACGTTAATTATGAAAATGGCATCGATTTTGAAATTAAATATTGTGGACATCTATCTAAATATGTGGAGTCGAAATGTAATGTCGATATGTAGAGTCGATATGTAGAGCCGATATGTAGAGCCGATATGTAGAGTTGATATGTAGAGTCGTTATGTAGAGTCGATATGTAGTCGATATGTAGAGTTGATATGTAGAGTCGATATGTAGTCGATATGTAGAGTTGATATGTAGAGTCGATATGTAGAGTTGATATGTAGAGTCGATATGTAGAGTCGATATGTAGAGTCGATATGTAGAGTCGATTTGTAGAGTTGATATGTAGAGTCATTATCTGGAGTCTGGACATCTATCTAAATATGTAGAGTCGATATGTAGAGTCGATATGTAGAGTTGGTATGTAGAGTCGATATGTAGAGTCGATATGTAGAGTCGATATGTAGAGTCGATTTGTAGAGTTGATATGTAGAGTCGTTATCTGTAGTCTGGACATCTATCTAAATATGTAGAGTCGATATGTAGAGTCGATTTGTAGAGTTGATATGTAGAGTCGTTATCTGGAGTCTGGACATCTATCTAAATATGTAGAGTCGACATGTAATGTCTATATGTAGAGTCAATATGTAGAGCCGATATGTAAAGTTGATATGTAGAGTCGTTATGTAGAGTCGAAATGTAGTCGATATGTAGAGTTGATATTCAGTCGTTATGTAGAGTCGATATGTAGAGTCAATATGTAGAGTCGATATGTAGAGACGATATGTAGAGTCGATATGTAGAGTTGATATGTAGAGTCGTTATGTAGAGTCGAAATGTAGTCGATATGTAGAGTTGATATTCAGTCGTTATGTAGAGTCGATATGTAGAGTCAATATGTAGAGTCGATATGTAGAGACGATATGTAGAGTCGATATGTAGAGTTGATATGTAGTGTAGAGTCGTTATGTAGAGTCGATATGAAGTCGATATGTAGAATCAATATGTAGAGTCGTTATGTAGAGTCGATATGTAGAGTTGATATTCAGAGTCGTTATGTAGAGTCGATATGTAGAGTCAATATGTAGAGTCGATATGTAGAGTCGACATGTAGAGTTGATATGTAGAGTCGGTATGTAGAGTCGATATGTAGTCGATATGTAGAATCTATAAGTAGAGTCGTTATGTAGAGTCGATATGTAGAGTCGATTTGAAGAGTTGATTTGTAGAGTCGATATGTAGAGTCTATGTCGAGTCGATAATTATATAAAAGAAGAAACTGGCTGACTGACTGACTGACATATCACCGCACAGTCCAAACCGCTGGATCTAGAGATTCCAAATTTGGCACGTTTGGTTCCTTATAAGGTCTAAAGGTGCACTAAGAAAGGATTTTTCAAAATTCACCCCATGGGGGTCCAAAGTTTGTACGGGGAAACAAATTAAGTACGAGTATTTCATTGGAAACTTCACAGGAGTATTCCTAGCGACAAATGAGTATACACATGTTTCAGGTTTTTTGAGACTTCAACCCCTTAAATGTGGTGACAATGTCTGAAAATCAACATAGGTATAGTTTCTATGGTTTATAGGGTCGCTGGTCGCTGATTACGAAAATAACAATGATTTATAAAATCCAACGTGGCGGACGTGAAATCTCTCCTGCTGGGGTTTGAAATGTCTAAATATCAATATGGGTGTCGTTTTTATGGTTTTTTTTGGGACGTTAATTACGAAAATGGAATCGATTTTGAAATTTAACATTGTGGACAAGAAAATTCTTGAAAGTATTTGTGCCAAATTGCAATTTAATTGGAACATACGGGTCAAACTGAGATGCACCTTCTTAGGGTGCCGTAGCCAAAATGGTAAAAACGGAACCCTTATAGTTTCGTCATGTCCGTCTGTCCGTCTGTCCGTATGTCACAGGCATTTTACTCGAAAACTATAAGGTGTATTTGAATAAAATTTTGAGGATAGGTATATTTTGTTAGCCGCTACAAAGTTCTGTAATTAAAATGACAAAAAAATTTTTTTTTTAGATACATAAAACTAAAAGTCAAAAAAAAAATTCATTGTGACTTCCCGTGTGGCACATCAATCGATAGACCTTTCAAAATAAATATAAGGTTTCTTAGCATTTTTTTTGATTAAGTGAATAGGGTCGGAGATAATCGCCCCGAAAGTCATTAACATTCTGTCCCCTCTAATTTTTGAACGGTGTATTTTAAAAATATGGATAAATTCATGGACAATAGGGCTTACTAATTTCATTCACCGAAAATTGTTTTGAACAAGATCGGTTCAGAGGTTTTCGAGATATTGCTGAAAAACTGCCTTCCTCAAAGAAAAGGACGTAAGTGCCGTAAAATTTCTGTGACGATACGACCTTTTCAATAGGCACGGAACCCTTCGTTTTGCGTGGTCCGACACGCACTTGGCCGGTTTTTTAGATCTCTAGATTTCTCGACGAGAGACTCGGTCGACGCCATACGGCCGTCTCAGCGCGGCGCCGCGCGTGGCGCCGCGCGGCGCGTCGAGCGCATCGTTGTCGCGCGCCATCGTCTGGCGTACAAGTGCTTTGTGGGATAGGCGTTGTTGCGCGTCCGCAAGCCACCTCCCGAAGACTGTACAGTTATCCGTCCGATAATTTGTTCCCAGCTTTACGGTCATGGTATGATACGGTGTAGTGGGCAGATACCTTAATAGTAACACGAGGGAAATACTTCTATTGTGCAACTTACGTTTTCGCACCTCAGCCAGATCTCGTTCATGGCGTCCTCCGCGGGCACCTCCAGCTTGATGCTGTAGCGGTCCGACGCGGGGTGCGCGTCCGGCGTCACCTGCACGCACACACACACACACACACTAATTAAAAAATAATAGCCTGGCGGTTAGAGAACCTGACTATGAAGCTTGAGGTCCCGGGTTCGATCCCCGGTCGGGGCAGATATTTTTACACTATTCGCCTATTGCAATGGAATAAGGTGCAAAAGTGTAAACGTATTTTTGGCGTCGACGCACTACTTGAATGTCAAAGTCCTTAATGGTGGGTACATGATATCTATAGACTCTATAACTTGTACAATTTATGAGTCGTGGGTATGGAATACTTTGGGAAATTTAACGGGCTATGACGGGGGTGAAGACACGTTTTCGAACGAGCGGTAGGAGAATTCAACTGTCATTTTCCCATACAAATGACATTTAATGATATTTGTATGATGAATACGAATGTTACACAAATCGACCTAGCCCCAAACTAAGCGAAGCTTGTACTATGGGTACTAGACGACGATAAACATACTTATATAGATAAATACATACTTAAATACATAGCAAAACATCCATGACTCGGGAACAAATATTCGTGCTCATCACACAAATAAATGCCCGTACCGGGATTCGAACCCGGGACCTCTTGCTTCGTAGGCAGGGTCTTTATTCTTTATTATATTGTAGTCATGTTCATAGTACATTGAGGTGTTACAAGTATATGGTGGTAGGTACATGACACCCTGTAAAGGGCACTCAATATTTGTGGTTCTTACATTTAGATTCATAATATAGTTAAATGTGTGTGAAGATTATTTATACTAAAACATATTAAATTAATAAATTACCTAACTAATTCACGTATTAGCCCTAGAAAATAACATTAACATAATAAGAATTTTGATTGGAATTGCATGAGGATGTCAGATAGATTTCATTAAAATTTACAACATAATATACATTATTAATCTATCAATTAATTAATGGAACTGAATTGCAGAGAGATTATTGACTGGATTTTAATGTTTACAATATAATCACTAGAGGGAGAATGTATGTCAATAAATAAAGTGATTTGTCATTTAGGAACTCATCTACCGAGTAGTATGCTTTGTCGAGCAGGAGTGTTTTTATAATAGTTTTAAATTTCTTATCATTAGGCTCACTACCGACTAGGCTAAAGCGGTCGTCAATAATAATAATAATAATAAACTTTATTGAGTTACAACAGAAGTTATTTGTACAGCAAAAGTGTTGTATAACCTAATCACACAGTTATCTAGTTGTACAGTCAGCATCATAAACATGTATACACTTTTCGACCTTATTTTCAAGCAATAAGGTCCTAGAATGTATACATGTTTATGATGCTGACTGTACTTTACACTATTGTGCAGAATGAAGTCCTTTACTTCCCGCACTAGTTATAAACTGTATCACGGTGAAGTAAGATTCGTCAGCCAACATGAATAGGTATAACAAATAAACTTAAGTAATGTTTTTACGTAATACGCGGTAAGTTAAATTTTTTATGGTAAGTTAGATAGCGAACAATGTGGGTACTTGAGATTATTATTATGATATTTAAGGAACAATAGAGTGTTATTTGAGCAGACTCAGGAAAACAGCACAAAATCTCGCCATAACCTCAGAAACAGAAATAAATTAACTAGTACATTTACGAAACTCGAAATTGTAAGATCGGGCACATACCACATGGCGATAAAAGTGTACAATAGTGTTCCTATAATTATAAAACAAGTTGAAAAAAATAAGGAGTTCTTTCACAAGTTGAAAGATTTCTTAATCATGAAAAGGTATTATACATTAAAAGAGTATTTTAGTTGTAATTAATAGATGTTTGTTAATTTTAACCTTAATATTATTGTAAACAGTGTTGTTATTAGTACTTTTGCAGTGCCCTAACAGGGTTTATATTGGGACGTAAAATATTGTAAGACCATTTTGTAACCATATAAAGCAATAAACGATATGAATATGAATATGAATATGAATATTTGAGTATGTATTATGTGCTCACCTCGGCCCCTCGGAGCTCCCCGCAGTAGGTCGGCGGCTCGCCTCGGCCCGCCGCGTCCTTAGACGAGTGTATGCGCAGCATCCCGTCGCGACACGACACCCAACCTCGCTTGTATGCCTTCAGGGTAAACCGTTTCGGCCTGGAAGCGAGACAATTGTTACATTACAAGCTTTTTCAAGCAACCCAGTTTTGTAGTGGCATCTCAACTCTCTACGCAGCAGAACCGAGGTAACCGATATAGCCCCTCCGAATCGCTAAACTCAAGTGGCAGTTGGCGGGGCACGTTGAACTGATGGCCGTTGGGGCGGAAAGGTTCTCCAGTGGCGACCAAGGCGCGGCGTGGGTAGGCCCCCCACAAGGGGGACTGATGACCTGGTAAAGGTCGCGGGAGTCCGCTGGACCGGTGGCGCAGGACCGGTCATTGTGGCACACTTTGGGGGAGGCCTATGTCCAGCAATGCACGTCTTTCGGCTGATATGATGAAGCTTTTTTACGCCACTGCTCGGAAATGTGGCAAGCGATGGTCAGAATTCAGGCTTCAAAACTGGCGTTAGTTGGACGTCGCACGTACAGGTCAACTATGAATTCAAACTGTCCAACAATGTTTTTGTAGTACAGTTGAAGTAGCGATTCGAACAATCACACCTAATACTTTAGTACATTGTTGACCTCTTCAACAATGTACTAGAAAGTAAGCAATAGATGGACGAGTTAGTTAGTAAAGTACGAGTCCAGCTATTGCACTTTCGGCCGAGCAGTGCTTTTCACGCCTACTGTGAGGAAATTGCAAATAATTATAATTTTAAATCAAAATTAAGTATCTTGAAGATCATAATACTAAACAGGCTCACTCGCCTCGCGCTCCGGCGGAAGAGCAAGGAGCACATACGCCGGCGCGACCGCGCGCGGTGCCCTGTGATTGGTCGATCGCTGTCCAAACTGTCCAACAATAACATTGTTAGACAGTTTGAACTCATAGATGGCCTGTTCGTGCGACGTCCAACTATCCCCAGCTTTGAAGCCTGAATTCTGACCATCTGTTGCCACATTTTCGAGCAGTGGCGTGAAAAAATGAATTCTATTACAGGCGAATAGAGATCATTTTTAGATGTGGTGGCCAGCTACTAACGATTAACCCTGTGACGAATAACAATACAAACATTTAAAACGTTAAGAATTGAGTAAAATATATACATGGTTTTAACTATACTTAATACTGAATTTATGTTACATCAAACTACATTCAAAAAGGATGTTAAGAAATATGGTTAATGTGAATAGATTGCGTTGTTAGAATGGAATGTCATACAAACATGAAATAAAATCAGTTAGAACACTTGTGATTAAAATTACGGAACAGCAATCAAAGGATTGGCATTTGCGTATTTTTGTTTTAGTGCTGCTAAATACATTTAACTCTAGCCATTGTATGTATACAAAACCATTGAAATGTACGATAATAATATCTCAAATAATTGATACAATTTTTTTGGTCTTTAGACGGAAGTCGCCCATACAAATATGTCTTGCGTAAGATATATATAGACGACCAAGGCGTTTTATACTGTCTGTAGGTACAGTCAGCAGCAGAAGTAGCTAAGCGGGCGGGGTGTTCAAAATAACCTACACACGATCTTAATTTCTTAAGAATAAAGTCGTGTGCAGGTCATTTTGAGCACCCTGCCCGCTTAGCTACTTCTGCCTTCATTAAGGCTTGTTCACGAAAAAAAGTAGCCAGTCTTTTTTATTAAATTCTTTAAAAAAATGTCTGTTCATATTAAAAACCTGAATTATACAACAGTGGCTACTTTTATTCGTAAAAATTATTACTGTGACAGGAATCGTGAAAACGAATATAAAATTCTGATATTACCCTCAAAATGTGATTTGAACATATAACGGCTTCAGCAATACGACATACAGGGTGGTAAATTGTAAATCTCTTACGCAATAACACAGTAATCGTTGTGACACTTGCTTTTGTCGCACGCCAACAGCAGATGAAAGAAGAAATAATGATATTATCATATATGTATACAAATAAAATATTAAAAATACAATAAAATTGGTAATAATAAAGTTGGCAATACAATAACATATGCATATATTAAAACGTAGATTCAGAATAAATGATAAAGTCTAGCGACAGGAAATAAGAATAGTTAAATGATCGAAGACGGTTCACAGAACTAGTTTTCGGTACGTTATACTTATAATGCCACGTATCCATTTGAGGCAGCCTCGTGCCGAGTGGCTGCCTCGGCCCGAGGCAGCGCAAGTGGAGACGCTGTCTGTCAGCATGTCGCGCTATGAGGCAAATCCGCTGCCGCGAGCCGAGCCATGTCTTGTTGGTTTTTTGGCGCGCTCAAAGGTGCCTCTATTCGAAGCATGCGCTTAGTATAGACGGGTGTGTCGGTCTCAGGTCGCAATCGAAGTCGTGGATCAAGTCGAGGCGACACGCCTCACCTTGAGCCGCAACGTGCCTCGAGCCTTGCAGAGTGAGCGGCCTCATTTTACCTCAAGTCGAGGCTGCTCAAGTAGATACGCGGCCTATGACGGCCAGGGTTTGTAACTCAGTAAGACATGACCGAATTGCTAAACTTAAGTGGCAGTGGGCGGGGCACATTGCACGTAGAACCGATGGCCGTTGGGGCGGAAAGGTTCTCGAGTGGCGACCACGTACCGGAAGGCGCGGCGTGGGTAGGCCCCCCACAAGGTGGACTGATGACCTGGTAAAGGTCGCGGGAGTCCGCTGGATGCGGGTGGCGCAGGACCGGTCAATTTGGAACTCTCTGGGGGAGGCCTATGTCCAGCAGTGGACGTCTTTCGGCTGATATGATGATGATGATGATGAAGACATGACAGTACTCACCTCATGTACTTGAGGTGGCCGGCCAGCTCGGGCACCTGCATGATGTCGGGCCGGGCCGGCGGGCCGCCCTCCAGCTGCGTCTCCAGCTCGCTGAGCGCCGCGTCGATGTCGTCGGGCGCGGCCGAGTGCCCGTCGGCCGCGTCCGCCGACCCGCCCGCCAGGGTCTGCAGCTCGATTTGTAACTATGGAGGAACAACACGTGATTCATTTATTTATTATTTACGGCATTACAGCGAACTAGGGAATGCAATAACCGGTCATATTTCATAACCGGTTATAGTGGAAAAATAACCGATTACGTTTATTTAGTGTTAATAACAAGGAAATTATCGGCTAAACACCAAATAATAACTACTAGACCATTCTGACATAATGTGGCAACCCAAATACACGCTGTCATTTATAAATGAAAGCAAAAGCAGCGTAGTTCGAGTTTCACTGTACCTCTAGAGTCAAACCGCAACTAACAAACATGAGCTCTTTGATTTCGCCATTTTTAAGCAATGATCTAATAATTCATCACTAAAACTGTACTTACAATTTGTCATAATCACAGAAATAATGTAAGAAACTAAATATAGACTAGAATATTTTGATAATTTATGTAAGGAAACATTGTGGCACTCTTTGGGGGAGGCCTATGTCCAGCAGTGGACGTCTTTTGGCTGATATGATGATGTAAGGAAAAGTATAACCGAAAATAACCGTAACCGGTTATTTAACATTCCGAAAACCGGTTATAAAATATTGTCAAAATAATTAGTTATAACCGGTTTCGGTTAAAACCGGTTTGCACAGCGAACCAATACGCCGAGAAACCAGATTGCTCAAATTTGTAGGTACACTACAATCGTACAACTAACAAATGAGAAAAGCAATATTGAGAACACAAATGCAGTGAAATTTTATGCGTGTACAGTGGACTGCCTATTATGCATCGTCCCACAAAATCTCAAACATTCCCGGCACACGGTGATATAAAAGACAATGGTACGTTTACTTTAAAAGCTACGGTAGCCTAGAGGTTCAGGCCAGGGATCGGAACCGGTTTTTTTCAAAAATCCCCGAAGTAGTCTAATATTTTGAATTACTTTAGGCTCTTAATGAATACAGAATACAGAATTTATTGGTAAAATAAGCATTTTACAAGTCACAATTTCATTACAATATACACCCAATATTTTAAGGTTTTTACCATGCAACATTATTATTACAATTATTTATTCATTTGATTTCTGTTTAATACGGCGCTGGGTCAATGATCCGTCCGTTTATTTGTCATTTTTTTATAAACTCATCTATTGAGTAATAAGCCTTCTCATTGAGCAATAGCGTGAGTTTGTTTTTGAAAATTTTGTCACTTTTTGAGTCCTTTATGTAGTCCTGAATGTAGGACTCTATCGTGTATTTATCTTAACATATTCGTATTATTAGATTGCCCGATCAAAAATGATATTATAACCAAAGAACAAAATAATACCGGTTTAATTTGTATGGAGAAAATACCGGTATCCGATCCCTGGTTCAGGCATGCAGCTGTCAAGCGGCGGTCGTGAGTGCGAATCCCGGCTCGTGCCTATGAGTTTTGCGGAACTTATGTACTGAATATTTGCCATTAGCTTTTCGGTGAAGGAAAACATCGTCAGGAAACCGGTCTAATCCCAATAAGGTCTAGTTTTTCCCTCTGGGTTGAAAGGAAGACGCCGATCGCTTTCGTAAAACTAGTGCCTACGGGCTCCATTAGGGCACAACCGGGAATAACGCTAGGCGGATGATGTTGGAGTTGCCACCTCGCCTGCTGGTACAGCTGGTTGAGGCGCGGCGCGTCCTGTCTCACCTGTAGAGCAGCGAACAGCAACATCTCCTCAGTTCAGTGCACCTCCTGGTTGAGGAGTTGCCACCTCGCCTGCTGGTACAGCTGGTTGAGGCGCGGCGCGTCCTGTCTCACCTGTAGAGCAGCGAACAGCAACATCTCCTCCTCAGTACAGTGCACCTCCTGGTTGAGGAGTTGCCACCTCGCCTGCTGGTACAGCTGGTTGAGGCGCGGCGCGTCCTGTCTCACCTGTAGAGCAGCGAACAGCAACATCTCCTCCTCAGTACAGTGCACCTCCTGGTTGAGGAGTTGCCACCTCGCCTGCTGGTACAGCTGGTTGAGGCGCGGCGCGTCCTGTCTCACCTGTAGAGCAGCGAACAGCAACATCTCCTCCTCAGTACAGTGCACCTCCTGGTTGAGGAGTTGCCACCTCGCCTGCTGGTACAGCTGGTTGAGGCGCGGCGCGTCCTGTCTCACCTGTAGAGCAGCGAACAGCAACATCTCCTCAGTTCAGTGCACCTCCTGGTTGAGGAGTTGCCACCTCGCCTGCTGGTACAGCTGGTTGAGGCGCGGCGCGTCCTGTCTCACCTGTAGAGCAGCGAACAGCAACATCTCCTCAGTACAGTGCACCTCCTGGTTGAGGAGTTGCCACCTCGCCTGCTGGTACAGCTGGTTGAGGCGCGGCGCGTCCTGTCTCACCTGTAGAGCAGCGAACAGCAACATCTCCTCAGTACAGTGCACCTCCTGGTTGAGGAGTTGCCACCTCGCCTGCTGGTACAGCTGGTTGAGGCGCGGCGCGTCCTGTCTCACCTGTAGAGCAGCGAACAGCAACATCTCCTCCTCAGTACAGTGCACCTCCTGGTTGAGGAGTTGCCACCTCGCCTGCTGGTACAGCTGGTTGAGGCGCGGCGCGTCCTGTCTCACCTGTAGAGCAGCGAACAGCAACATCTCCTCCTCAGTACAGTGCACCTCCTGGTTGAGGAGTTGCCACCTCGCCTGCTGGTACAGCTGGTTGAGGCGCGGCGCGTCCTGTCTCACCTGTAGAGCAGCGAACAGCAACATCTCCTCCTCAGTACAGTGCACCTCCTGGTTGAGGAGTTGCCACCTCGCCTGCTGGTACAGCTGGTTGAGGCGCGGCGCGTCCTGTCTCACCTGTAGAGCAGCGAACAGCAACATCTCCTCCTCAGTACAGTGCACCTCCTGGTTGAGGAGTTGCCACCTCGCCTGCTGGTACAGCTGGTTGAGGCGCGGCGCGTCCTGTCTCACCTGTAGAGCAGCGAACAGCAACATCTCCTCCTCAGTACAGTGCACCTCCTGGTTGAGGAGTTGCCACCTCGCCTGCTGGTACAGCTGGTTGAGGCGCGGCGCGTCCTGTCTCACCTGTAGAGCAGCGAACAGCAACATCTCCTCCTCAGTTCAGTGCACCTCCTGGTTGAGGAGTTGCCACCTCGCCTGCTGGTAGAGCTGGTTGAGGCGCGGCGCGTCCTGTCTCACCTGTAGAGCAGCGAACAGCAACATCTACTCCTCAGTACAGTGCACCTCCTGGTTGAGGAGTTGCCACCTCGCCTGCTGGTAGAGCTGGTTGAGGCGCGGCGCGTCCTGTCTCACCTGTAGAGCAGCGAACAGCAACATCTCCTCCTCAGTACAGTGCACCTCCTGGTTGAGGAGTTGCCACCTCCCCTGCTGGTAGAGCTGGTTGAGGCGCGGCGCGGCCTGTCTCACCTGTAGAGCAGCGAACAGCAACATCTCCTCCTCAGTACAGTGCACCTCCTGGTTGAGGAGTTGCCACCTCCCCTGCTGGTAGAGCTGGTTGAGGCGCGGCGCGGCCTGTCTCACCTGTAGAGCAGCGAACAGCAACATCTCCTCCTCAGTACAGTGCACCTCCTGGTTGAGGAGTTGCCACCTCCCCTGCTGGTAGAGCTGGTTGAGGCGCGGCGCGTCCTGTCTCACCTGTAGAGCAGCGAACAGCAACATCTCCTCCTCAGTACAGTGCACCTCCTGGTTGAGGAGTTGCCACCTCGCCTGCTGGTAGAGCTGGTTGAGGCGCGGCGCGTCCTGCGCCCGCGCGGTCAGGTCGAAGAACGAGTAGAACTTGAAGCGCAGCTGTAACGTGTCCCACTCGCGCACACACTGCTCCATTATGGAGAGGGAGGAATCCAGCCAACTGTAATGTGTGACGGGAAATTAGGATTTTAACACGCAATGTAGCTGAAAAATTGCTACCGGCCGCCGATCACTGTACATTACATATTTAAAATGCGTAACACAATCAAAACAAATGCCTATCTGAACACTCCACAACTATATTCAAGATACTTAAGTTTTTTTTTCACCTATAAAGGGTGTTTTTTTATGAGTATCCAAATTTTTTCCAGGCATTAGGCATCATTTATAGATTTCATTTATGAAAAAAAACAACAAAGATTTTTTTTATTTTTTTTTTCAAAAATAATAATGATTGTAGTGTGATCACCGAGTCGAATGTAAACAAACTAGACACAAAAAAATGTGTTGTAGTGAGGGTAGTTCACATTTACATCAGGCTGGCCGCCCGTTCAGCAACTTGTGTTACTCGTATCAATTTGACGCAGCGGGGTGCCGGGGCGGGGGAGGACGCCCGTGCGTGGCTCTCGGTTGTTATGAATGACTGGTGAAGAGGGGCGCGGGGATGACGGTGCGCAGCGAACATTGACAACAAACTAGGTCTGTTTTGAGACAACTTTGAGGTGCCATAACTCAATATTTCAGTACCGAGGGATAGTAAAAGAAAAAACACGTAAATTATAATTGTGTATAAGGCTTAACATACCTGAATTTGGATACTCATATGTTCTGCAACTGTTGGGCTGTTGAGTTTAAGAGGATTGTGGGTAGTGGCTGGATGGGTAAAGCCTATAATCAAATATTATCCCATCATGATGGAGGCTTACGTTCAGTAGTGGACAAACTGCAGCTGATTGATTGGTCTATATTTTATCTGCTTGAGAATGTCATTAAATTCGCCTTTGGTAAGATAAGTTTCTCTTTTAAGCAATAAAGATTAAAAAACAAACATGTTTGTCATAGATTACGTCGAAACATTTCGAGAAATTCTACGTATTTATTCTAACAAGGAATTAAACATTGTTTTACCTAAGTATACACCTAAGGACACTTATAAGTTGGTTTCATTTCGTTTATTATCATTTATTTTTGGTTTGGTTTCATTTATTTTGTACAGTAAGTATACAATTATCCTTGTTTGTAACTAAGTGCGTAAACGTTCACAATACTTAGTACAATAGTGACGTCTTGTTTCCATTACCGTGCGTCAATAACACACAAGGAAATAATATAACGAACGTTTCTAATTTGGTAAATCTAAACCAACAACACTGGTTAAATTAAAAGACCATTCGACCGCTTCAGCGCAAAATGCACAATACGCAAAATTTACAATACACTCAAAACTCGCCGGTAGGTAAAAACAGAGAATGTAAAATGTACAGGACACAAAAATATACACAACAAAAATATGCAATACGCTAAATCTAGACGAAAGATATGGTTTTAGAGGCCGGTTAGCCAAGGAGACGTCAGCGAGAGCCTAATAGCGTCGAGCGAGAAATCAGCGAACACAAAAAAGGTTTATCATTATTCCTGGCTCGCTGAAAAAGCGTTTTAGCGTCCGTAGAGAATCTAGATTAAGCGAGAAATCAGCGAGGTAAGCGTGAGTTTACTAAAGTTTGTATTATCCTTACCCAACGTTCATCCTAGCTCGCTCAACGAGCGTCTTCGGGGTTAATAGCGACTCCCTGGACTGGCTATCTGGTTCCAAAGGCGAGTCAGCGAGCGAGAGGTCAGCGAGGGCATCGATGGCGTCGAGCGAAGCGGCGCGCGGGGGGGTGCCGCAGTAGCCGCCGTCACTCGAGCCGTCGCTCTGCGTGCTGTAGATGTGGGTGCCGTAGCGGCGGAGAGTGCCGTTCTAGAAGGGGGACATTAACGTTGTAATTGTTCTTTCTTCTGGCAGTTCTGATGGTCAAACTCCTGAACGAGGTTCTTACCGGGGTAGATTTGCGGCCTAAGAGGTAGTAGTGTGATTAGTCCTGATGGGACTATATCAAAACTTGTAAAGAACCCCTGATGGCGTCTGAAGGACGAAGCGTCTTGCCCAATAAAATCTGGTAGTTCTACATAAGGTCAAAAGCGTTCTAAAGGTCCTTTACCTCCTTACTCCTACTCTCTCTGATCTGACAAGATCTGGTTGTTCTTCTAGCCAGACTCCCGAACGACATCCTAAGAGGCGGTGTGGTTTATTTGACCAACGAGGCTCTTCTATACTGATACAAGAGCCCCAGATGGCTTCTGAATGCTGAAGCGCCTTCCTCAATAAAATCTGGTATTTAACTTTCTAACTAGATGTGGATAATCACAAACCAGTATGCAGCCAGATAGAGCGTCATGCCATGGTCAGTAGAACGATATTACCTCATTCAGCCCCTGCCGCTGCCTCTCGCGCTGCCGGCAATAATTCCCTAAATACTGCTCCAGCAGGATCGAGAGGAGTGTGTGTTTACATACTGCCCTACCACTCACTTCGCTTTCAAGTTTCGGCAATGGCAGACGTCTTTCTCCTCCAGGCGCTCGGCGAGTACTGAGCGACGGAGCAGAATGTAAACACGCACTGCTGCTCGCGCTGACGGTCCTTTTAGTTCCGCACAAAAAACCGCCTTTTTGGGGACCGCCGGGCAGCGCGAGTGGCAATGGCAGTGGTATGAGAAGTTCGTGTTTACACACTCATCCTGCCCACTTTGCTGCTCACTTCGGCTGAATGTAAACGTAGCAGACAGTTCTACTTGAGGTCATACTATAAAGGTCCTTACCGAAGCCACAGGAGTAGCGGACTGCGAGCGGGGCGGCGGCGGCGTGGCCGGGCAGCCGTTGGACCTGTCCAGACTGTTAGACGAGCCCCGCGTCGCGGCTATGAACGTGTTGGTGTCTGCGGGCGCTGTCGACCGGAGCCGCTTCGCTTCCTTCAAGTTCTGGTAGTTCTGTTTCAGATGGGACTGCTCTAGGGGGTAGCAGAGGGACAGCTCCTCTGGGTGTCGGATGCCTGAAAAGATGTACGGGTCATTACGTGAGTGTAGGTTTGGGTGCTTGGTTGTGATGCCAGTGATGACGTATGGCACGGGAACGTGGTCGCTTACTATGGGCCTCATAAGAAGGCTCAAAGTCACCCAAAGGGCAATGGAGAGGGCTACGCTGGGAGTATCTCTGCGTGATCGCAGAAATGAAGCTATCCGCAGCAGAACCAAGGTAACCGATATAGCCCTCCGAATTGCTAAACTTAAGTGGCAGTGGGCGGGGGCACATTGCACGTAGAACCGATGGCCGTTGGGGGGAAAGGTTATCGAGTGGCGACCACGTACCGGAAGGCGCGGCGTGGGAAGCCCCCCACAAGGTGGACTGATAACCTGGTCGCTGGAGTCCGCTGGATGATGATGATGATGATGAGGTTTGGGTACAAAATGACGTTATTAACTAGAAGAAGAGTTGTGACAAACGTTACTTCAGTGATCTCAATGATTGAAGGAGGATTTTCAGCACTGTTTCAATGAAATTCAGAAACTATGAACATAAATCAGATATGTACTCAACTCACCAAGACTCTTGCACAACTGCATCACAGCACTGAACGTGTCAATCGAGAAGTCTATCTTGCAATCGATATATCTCAAGTCGGGCAGCTGTATGCGCAGCGGCTTGTGCATCGGCGTGAAGTGCAGACACGCGTCCGCGTGGACCCCGCACTGGTCCAGGGTCTGGCGGGGACGGGAGAGCCATTTGTTGCGCGTGGGCCACCAGAGGGCGTGGTCGGACCAGTCTTTCTTGAACTCTGGAAACGAAACGATAATGTGAATTAAGTTTCTGGCAAAAAAACATTTTAGGTAAGGTAAGCCAAGAACGTTTAGTGGTGTACCATTTTTGAACCGTAATGCAGAAATAACAGAGTCAAAAGTCGCAAATCACTGTCTTGCTTACTATACAAGCTTTTTCTCAAACATGCGATGAAATGTCGTCATTACGTGCGTTATAACAGGCTTCAAAGTATCACGTTTCGAGCGGAACCACTCGAGAGAACTGTACAGGGATTTCATACAAAATTGAAGGCCTAGACCGGGAAGTATTTTTTATTTTATTTTAATGTAAACATGGCGTCTGTGTTGATGAACAGGCTAAACAGCTGATTTTTTTTTTTTTCTAGTGGCTGAATGGTTATCGGACTCAAAATATCCGCGTTAATGCCTATTTTTAACCCCGACGCAAACAGAGGGGTGTTATAAGTTCAACGTGTCTGTGTATATGTCTGTGGTATCGTGGCTCCCAAACGGATGGACCGATTTGAATGCGGTTTTTTTTGTGTCATAGATAATTTTAACCCAAGTGTTCTCAGTTATGTTTCATCATAATCCATTCAGCCGTTTTTGAGATATTGAACTTTAAAATGAAAAAATCGGGGGTTATTCAACTTTTCTAATGAGTAGTGTATTTTTTTATTTCATTGCATATGTTTGAGAAAAGCACTATACATGCCTGGCCGTGAAAAGGGCTTGCCGGCTTCGTAGCTATACCTACTCACCCGGCAAGCCCTTCTTTTCCGGCGTCTCCAGTAATGTACTATTATTGCCGCCTGTTTTTTGCGTAGTCATTCATCTTCGTTGAGAGGGGTCCCAGCGAGCCCGAACACGACGAATCATCTTGTGCAATTACTTGTATAAAGCACTATTTTAATTAAAATTGACATTGTTTGCCCACAGGGATCATGGATCGTGGAGAAATATGGTATTACACTTGTGTACCTCTAATGTTAAATACAAATCTCATCGAAGCTTTGTGTTTTTGAGATTTTAGATAAATGCAAGCGTTTCAGAGCACATCATTTTCAAAACTCTGCATAAAAATTATCCTGATGACCTGAGATAAACCGCAGTACCTCAAGACGAGTCTTTGCCCAGGGTGTGTTGCCAGTGATGACATATGGCACTGAAACGTGGACGCTTACTATAGGCCTCATAAGAAGGCTCAAAGTCACCCAAAGGGCAATGGAGAGGGCTATGTTGGGAGTTTCTCTGCGTGATCGCATCAGAAATGAGGCTATCCGCAGCAGAACCAAGGTAACCGATATAGCCCTCCGAATCGCTAAACTTAAGTGGCACATTGCGCGTAGAATCGATGGCTTTTGGGGCGGAAAGGTTCTCGAGTGGCACCACGTACCGGAGGGATCGTCGCGGGTAGGCCACAAGGTGGACTGATGACCTGGTAAAGGTCGCGGGAGTCCGCTGGATGCGGGTGGCGGTTAATTTGGCACTGTTTGAGGGAGACCTATGTCCAGTAGTGGACGTCTTTCGGCTGATATGATGATGATGACCTGAGATAAAAGAGCTACAGAATAAAACTCCCGCTTAAGACTTCGTTCCGGCCACATTCCACCGGTTTTATGATGCGCAAAGTTCCGTCACCGAAATGTTCAGTGTGTGACATCGTTGAAGACGTATACGATATATTGATGGAATGTGTGCGGAATGACTCGTGTAGTCGTGTAGAAGCCAACTGAAGATATGTAGCACCTTGTTAGATGTTGGTGGGTGCAAGCGCAGTGGCTTTTCCACTGTCGGACGAAGCCAGGGCGTTATTTAAACTAGTGAAGATAGGTATCAATAATTGCCATTAAGGTGAACCGTTGTTGATCATATGGCGCGTCATAAAATTAGCATGCTTCTTTAAGCAAAATCAGGGGCGGTTCACTCTTTGATTTCGTCGCGCCGCACGAAAACATACCGGCCGGCCGCCCTTAGGCGGTCTATCAGTGGTTGCCGCGCGCTGTTACGGGACGCACGCGTTCGCGCTTTGCATTGCATCGTCATTCACCTCGTAAAATAAATATGCCGCGTCGTCTATTTATATTGGTTGAAAATATTTTTTTTAATATTATGTTTATGTATGTAGGTAACCCAGAGTTGTGTGTTTTCGTCTTACATTTTGCAGAATCAGGCAGTTTTGATGTCATAACCTAAAGGCAAATTACACAGCTTTTGTGTAATTGGGTGATACTAAGTAAATAAAGAATAATCGTAATATCGTTAGTAAAATACACTATTATACTAACGACCCTATAATTTAATAAGTCGAGCTGGCGGTAACCCTAGCTCTAAGGCTCCGCCTCCGAAAGAGCGCGTTGCATGCGATAGAAAGAAATGGCCACATTTAGGCACGTTTGACGTATCTAAACAGGGAATTTGTTAACAGAGAACCTTCTGTACGTAGTACTATTTCTATTCTGTGGCAAAATGTACGCACACATCAATATATGTATACGCCAACCAATTACTCCACAACATTTTTGCAAATAAATTTTCCTATTCTTCTTATTTCGCTAAGCGATAAAGCTTAATAAAGATTTAAAAAAACTCTCGCTTAGTCACCATTTAAGTTATCAAAGCCTCGTTGTATATTTTTTATCAACTACCGGACGAAACGTTACAGTAAAGTATATCAATAACACGCGCTAAATTCAATCACATCCTGTTGATTCAGAGCGTTTAGCCAGCAGATTATAATTACAAACCTTTTACAAAATACCCAGATGCGTAAAAACGGTATTTACTACTAAAGTAAAACAGATTAGTTTACGACGATTACATAATTGTTATGATTTTTAACGTATATATAATTTTTTACGTATATTTAATTTAAGGAGATAATTACAAAAGAATGACTAACTCCATAATAAACGCGCCGAGAATATGGATTGTGACGTCATAGTCTATGCCCCTTTAATATAGAGCGTTATCCGTTGGGTGCCCGCGCGTGCAGATTTCAAATGCCAAAAACATCAGAAAAAAAAATCGTAAGAAAGTTTTAATGCTACAGTTGATATTTCTCTGGATTATACTTTTGATTTAAAGTTATTCGCAATAAAAAATAAAGATTCATATTCCCTATTAAGTAATTATTCGGAGTGCATGTAATTTTTCAAATATAATCTAGTTTATTTAGGAATATTGTACGCCTTAGAGGCAGTTTATTGAACTATATTATTTATTGAACACCTGTATTACCAACATTCAAACAGCAATAAAAAAATGATTCTGATTTTGACTTTTAAGGTCCGTATATCCGCACGTTTCGACGACCGGTTAGCCTAGTGGGTAGTGACGCTGCCTACGACGCTGAAGGTCCTGGGTTCGAATCCCGGTAAGGGCAAATATTTGTGTGATGAGCATGAATATTTGTTTCTGAGTCTTGGATGTTTTCTCTGTATTTAATAGGTCAGTCAAAATCGACATCAGACCTCGCAAACGCGCATGTATCTACGATTTTTTTATATGTTATTAGGTTCATTGAGAGTAGTTTACACCCAAGTTTGCAACCCTGAAAACCTTGTGCTACCCCCATGGTGCTCGAAAAACTGGGAAATTTTGGCACTTGTTTCAGTTTTTTCTAAAAAAAATACTCTAATTAAGCGTTTTTCAAGTAAGTTTTCTTCCAATCTAATAAAGCTTACTAAATTTGCTGCAAATTGAGTTTAATCCTAGCACTCTACGTCTATTGGTTGCAGAAATACAGCTAGTCAAATGTGGGCAATTTTTTTTTAAAGTGTAAATTTTGTTGTAGGATCATTTTCTAAGACACGTACTGGCTAAACTAATGCTCGTAGGTAAAAGTCATATGAAAAGAATTTATAGGGAATTAAATTAGCTTTAATTTAATACCAAAGTAGTGCCACTAGACTTCATATTTTCCTCAAAAATAATAAAATAGTAAAATATCGGTTCTCTAAATCATCTCCGAAAATTTTATGTACGAATATCACATCGCAACCAATTTTTCGCATAATGTCATTTCGCCGAATGATCATATTCCAATTGAATTTTATGGAATTGTTTCATTTCCCAACTAAATCTTTGGCAATTCTATCTTTGGGCTCGGTTTTTAATAGGAATTTTTTGAAATACATATTTTCATGTGGTTTATGGTTTAGTCGGTATAATATACATTTAGTTAATTAATAATTACCAAATGTGTTTTTTAACGACGAAGACGTTTCCGCTATGTTTCTGTTTATTACCAACAAAGACAAACGTTTTTAGGATGCAATGTTTGAGTTGTTGATCGAGTATGGAAATGGTGCCAAAAGTATGCGTGTTAGAGTATGTCCATATAAACCCATGCATTTCCTAATAAAGTATTCATTCTATTCCTGATACTCGTCTATCATTTAACTCCAACATCACTCCAATACACTTTGAAAAAGCTGCCATACAGAGTATTCGAGCGAATTTTGAAGGAATTACTATACAAGGATGTAACTTTCACTTAGGGCAAATTTTATACAGGTAGGTTTTTGTTTTTTAATTACAGAGCTTACACAGGTCTTTTTATTAATATTTATGAACAATAAAAAGTCGATTCTAAGCAATAAGTGAGGTTTCATAGAATCGACTTTTGACCGATGACGGCCGCGATGCCTGGGAATAAAAAAAACAGTCGGTTCTGGCGCTTCGCCGGCCGCTGCCGCGGCACGCTCGCTTCGCTCGCTCGGCTCGCGCGCTGTAGGGACGCAGTTGAACCTAACACTCCTCCTCGCTTCGCTCGTCGTCGCACCTAACTGGACTCTGTGAAATGTTTTTTTTAACGATAGCTAGTACTATTTTTTTTTTCACCAAATGAGCTTCATATTTGTCTAAGGCAAGTATACAAGAGCAGTCATAGTTTTAAAGATCCGGTTTTAGTGAGTATCTTTTACTTCGTTTAAGTAAAAAGTTGCCTCATATATGAAAAGGGCACTGTTACACTGACGAAACATTATTCGTTTAATAGTTGTTAGGCCTAGTGAAAGATTTGACAAATGATCAGTATGCCAAAAGTATTGAGTCATTACAATAATCCGCTTTATAATAATTCTGCCAAATGGAACGTTGTCATACAAAAATTTGCTAATAGTTGGTTGTCAAAGTGAACCATCGGCGAAATGTTGGTTGGCAAATGAAATTCGGACAAAAAAAGTTCGGAGAAAAGGCAGAACACCTAAAATATCGGATGTTGGCTAAATAATAAAAACATTGTACTGAATAAAGTTGGTATTTATTTCTTTAAAAAACGGGCAAGAATGTGATTTTAACATTTTAGATGTAGCATATTGTTTCAAAATAGATAATCGTAAACATAAAAAACCAACATAACCATAAATTTAAACTGCAATAATAATATTTACACGGTTGCAAAAACAGTTTAGAATTTCGCCCTTTTGGAAGGACCAGGTGTCATACAGCAGGAATGGCGGCATATGGTGTTAGGTCGTCCACATCCTCGTCCTCCTCGTCCAGGACGATAGGGATGGCGTTGTTGCAATTTCGCCCGTGGCAAAAGGAACATAAGATAGAACACTTAAGCCCAGCCTTTCTGCAAGTGCACGACCCTAAGCAACCTTTTTTGCATTTGCAAGCCACAATTTTAAGCAGGATCTGAGCAGCGGGCACTGCGCACATTGTGACAGGCATAAGACCTTGTTCACTGGTCGCATCCCCAGTCACACGGGTTTTTGTCAACCCCTAACCATTTTTGCACTTGGTGGTAGGTCCTCCAAGAATGATATTTTGCAGCCTCTGTAGTTGGGGGGAGGCGAGCAAGGTTGACTTTGACCGTTGCTGTCGCTTTTAAAAATGCTGAGTATCGCAGGGTATTCAGTGATTCCTCCGGAGAGTTTCATCAGGATCATCTCGCCAGCATTTCCTACTTCTTCCTTGTTGGAGTTTGGATCAAGGAAAATGCTGGCGAGGTCTATCCAGTCGGGGTTTTTTTTGAAGACGTTGAACGACTTCATCTTGCCTTGCCAGAAAAGCGCCGAGGTTGTGTCACACCCACTGATGGCATGCAGAAATAAAATCATCCCGCGTGGAACCTGCATTTTTCCACATATAAATGAATTAGCTGGATATTGGATGCAGTTTAAACCACCTCTGCTGCCTTTCTGGAAGTACACGTTTGTCTCTCCAGAGCTTAAGACGTTAAGAAGGACAAGTAGGTCCACGTCCTCCCCAATGATAAACACTTGATCGAAAGATGAGCTCTTGGAAAGGGCAGTCCTAACTATATCGGCATATGCATCTTCTTGAGATTGATGGATCTCGATACCCAGCCTCTCAAATTCAGTACGCATCATGGTGATCAGTCGGCATTTGTTAGATTCATTTGAAAGCAGTTTTGCTTGGGGCACTTTGATGGGGGTTGATTCATCAAACAAAATGTCACTGCAGGAGAGAGAAGCAGAGCGTCGCAGGCGTTCTGCTGATTTAGTACTCCTCATAGCTGCATTTTCTGGGTATCCATCAAAAACCACAGTTGCGTTTTTACCAAAGTGGTTGTTATCATAGCTGACGTATCCCGCTATAATAGCTCTGACTGAATAATTTCGATGCCAGATCACCTTGTGCAGGAGGTAACCACCATCGACCACTGAACGCTCTGTTTCCTAAGATGATGTTTTCAGTAAGTGGTGTAAATGCTGAATAGAAGGAAGATTTTGTGCCCTTGCGCATTCCTTCTTCAGTGAACAAAGATAAGGGATACGGTGCTAGCTCATATGCAAAATGCTGCTTCAATTGTTTATCTGATTGTTTTGTGATGCAGACTCTTTGGAATATGGTAAGGGGATCAACATCAACTTTCTTGTTGAACACTTTCACAGAGGTGGTGACTGATGCCAAGGTCTTCACTTTGTCCTTTCGTTTAAAAGTCACTTTACCAAAGGTATTACCAACAATTTGTTTCACACCTTCCGCTCCCAGTTCTTGTGCCAAGTGGCAGTTGATATTAGGGCCTCCGACGATTCCACTGTGGATGGACACAAGGCGGTCTATGACTGGGAATAGAGGGTGTGTGTTGAACCAGATCTTCAATTTTTTTAAGGTCATTACACACCTAGCAATTTGTAAAAACAACTTGCTATAGTTAGAATGAGACAGCACTATATATCTTTCACTTAACTATCGCTAGATGGGGAAACAAATTGTATCGTTTGTAGTGTGCTTTCTTTCGCGGTGTTGGCAGCAATGATTTTAAATTAAAAAGCTTGACTGGACTGGGGGCTTTCCACCAACGGCATTCGAAGTTTTCCCTCTCTGTTGCTCTTACGTACGAACTCGCAAGTCTGACAGAGAGGGAAAACTTCGAATGCCTTTCGCGGTAAGCCCTCAGTTCTTATTCTGACAGTGTTTTTATGAAAAATGTATGAACCATAAAAGTACGCTAAATAGAGCATAAAGTTTATCGACGACGACTTATTGATGTTTTTGTATTTCAGTCAGCGCATATATAAATGACAGATAACGGTACAGGAGTAGAAAAAAGAAATAAATACCAACTTTATTCAGTGCAATGTTTTTATTATTTAGCCAAAATCCGATATTTTTCAATTTGATTATTTTCGAGAAAAATATGAGGCCTAGAGGCACCACTTTGGTATTAAATTAAAGTTAATTCAATTCCCTATAAATTCTTTCCTTATGACTTTTACCAACGAGCATTAGTTCAGCCGGTACGTGTCTTAGAAAATGATCCTATCACAAAGTTTATACTTTAAAAAAAAATTGGGCAAATTTGACTAGCTGTATCTCTGCAACCAATGGACGTAGAGTGCTAGAATTAAGCTCAATTTGCAGCAAATTTAGTAAGCTTTATTAGATTAGAAGCAAACTTACTTGAAAAACGCTTCCTTAGAGTAGTTTTTTAGAATTAACTCAAAAAAGTGCCAAAATTTCCCAGTTTTTCGAGCACCATGGGGGTAGCACAGGGTTTTCAGGGTTGCAAACTTGGGTATTAACTACTCTCAACATACAAAACAACATATTAAAAAATCGTAGTTACATGCGCGTTTGCGAGGTTTGCCTTTTTTTGTGTCGATATTGACTGGCCTATTAAGTATTTATACCTATTATATATATCGTCGTCTAGTACCTATAACTATAACACAAGCCTTATTGAGCTTACTATAGGCCTAGTTCGATTTGTGTAAGAATGTCCCCTAATATTTATTCATATTATACACAACTTAAAACTACTACAAAAACTTCGCCAAACTGCGAGGCAGTTTGTTGGCGAATACTAATGGGTTAACTGTCAGAGGGAATGACCAAATTGTTTTATCGACAATTCCACTTATCGATGTTACGGAATATTATCGCATATCGACTTATACGATTACTCTGTAACATTTGACCTCTTTGATAAGCAACCTGCATCTCCATAATAAAATAAATCATGCCCACGTCACATATGCCATTTACGTCGCTTGGTTGTCAAAAGTAATTTCCGTGCCGTGTTACTAAAATGGTTGATAAAAATATTTTCTGTTTTATTCCTTACCATTATGCTTACATGGGTCGTTCTACTTTTCGACCGACAATAGCCTGTCCTTTGTGTTATTACGGCATCTCATTTGAGTAATGATGTTTACGGTTTTATAATGTTCGAATGAACGTCCATATTATTTTATTAATTACTATTATTTAACATTTCACTTTCTCTAACTAGCATTTTTTTAAACGATTTGTTTTTCGTAGAATGCCGTGACAGAGTGGTAAACCAAAATGTGGTCCCCACTGAAAGAGTCCACTTTGTCACATATTTTTTTTTAAAACCAACAGTAAAAAAATATTTATATTGGCCGGAAAGGAAACTTTAATTAGTTATAATGAAGAAACCAAAGCATTTTTTTTAAATCGCACTTCAAAACCACAATTTTCTATAGTTCAAAAACCAAAAAAACAGACAAACCTCGGTTCATTGTCGGTAAAAAAGAAGAACGACCCACATACAAGCCTGATTTCGTTACTTTGACGATGTGTCATTAAGTGACATTTATTTATCGATAGTCGATAAAACATTTCGGTCAAACCCCCTGACAGTTTGATTTTTGCTATGAAGAATTCCGGTCCTTGTGGTAAATATACTCATTCTCTGCTTAATCTGCTGTAAGAACATATTATTATGCTAAAATAAACTAAACATATGTACATTGTTTAAGAGCACCTATCTGTTTTGTTGCAATGGTTCAAAACAGTAATTTTTTTTTCTTAAATATTGGTTTTGTCAAAAAGTATTAGTTTAAGTAGTACTAAAGTATAAGTTTCTCGCATAGTATTTAAAACTACAAAAAAATCCAGCGATTAGATTATTAATGAAATATCAAAGGGTTCATTTTTTAGGGTTCCGTAGCCAAAATGGCTAAAACGGAACCCTTACAGTTTCGCCATGTCCGTTTGTCACAGGCATTTTACTCGAAAACTATAAAGTGTATTTTAATAAAATTATGAGGATAGTTTTGTAATTAAAATGACAAAAAAAATTTTTAGGGGTGCACTCATACATAAAACTGAAAAAAAAAACATTGTAAGGTCACGTGTGGCACATTAATCGATAGGCCTTTCCAAATAAATATAAGCATTTTTTTGATTAAGTGAATAGAGTCGGAGATAATCGCCCCGAAAGTCAGTAAAATTGTGTCTCCCCCCCTCTAATTTTTGAACCGTGTATTTTAAAATTATGAAAAAAATCATGGACATAGGGTTTATTAAATTATTTCAGCAAAAATTGTTTTGAACAAGATCGGTTCAAAGGTTTTAGAGATATCCCTAAAAAACTGCCTTCCTTAAAGAAAAGGACGTAAGTGCCATAAGATTTCAGTAACGATACGACCTTTTTAACAGGCACGGAACCCTTCGTTGTGCGTGGTCCGACACGCACTTAGTCGGTTTTTTTTTCATATTTATTCACCAGTTTATTTAAGAGCCTTAGCACTTCAAAAATAATCATCTGTCGTTAATACTCCTTTTGACAGACATATCAGCCCGACTGTACAGTCAACATCATAAACATGTATACACTTTTCGACCTTAAGTCTAAGTAATAAGGTCACAAAATGTATACATGTTTATGATGCTGATGGCTTATGACCTTCTTCGCTCGCTCATCTCGCGATCACTAACCCCTTGACGTCACCAATCGACCAATATTAATCGACCCACGACGAGAGAATCCCGTTTCGCCTTACCGCCTAAAGAAGCCGGGAGACAGCTCAAGAAATACTGGTCGCTATCAGCTAGTACATAAAAGGTTCATTCTTAGTAGAAGTCAGTGCCAGTTACGTCTATTCTATAAGTGAAGTCGTTGGCTTCTGTTCATGAATCACGTGGCGTTGAAGTAGTGGCGAAAGGAGGTATAAAAGGGGTTTTTGACCGCGGATAGGGCTTTTTTGACTCCAATAGCGATCGAACGGTAACATCTAATCACTTGCATCGTGGTGAGTCATTTGTCTGAGTCTGCAAAGTTTTTATTTGTCTACAGTAAACGTGAAAGGGTTTTTTGCAACTATACTTTGGTTTTTTTGTGACTAATCGACCGGGTGTAGAGTGCTAAAGCATAGTTAGAGAGCGGATTTAGAATTGTTATCTATTATTATAAGCAGTGTGCGGATACATTTACTAATTAGATTAGATATTATGACAATTGGGAATGGATGAAAATTTTACAACTGTCTATTTTTTGGTGATAGGAATAATCTTCCTTAGTACCAGAAAAAAGTTTCAGATTTTTCAGCTGCGTCAATTTTATTTGTAAAATATAAACAGTTACGTTTTCGATCAAGGACGGCACTTTCCTCGATATGTCTTATATTACAAAAAAATATCTTAAATAAATATCTGTGGTAAACTGACACCGGCAATGATATTGACAGTTGCAGGCGTTGCAGCAGCTATATTTGTCATTACCAGTGTCAGTTTAGTTTACCACAGATATTTAAAATATTTTTTGTAATATGAGACGGATCAAGGAAAGTGTCTGTTGACCGTCCTTGTCCCAAAACGTAAGTGAGGAAACTGTTTATGTTTTTCAAAAATAATTTACCCAGTTGAAAAATCTGAAACTCTTTTCTGGTGCTAAGGAAGGTTATTCCTATCACCAAAAAGTAATCAGGAACTTTTGATATTGTCATCCATTCCTCATTGTTACGCGATCTCTAGTGGATTTTCACCGTAAGGCCGCGGTCTAAACGCCAGCGGGCAGCGGGACGATGAGCCGCAGCTTATACATTCGCCGGAGTTCAATCTAGGACGCGTCCAATCGGTGGTTCATGGTTACTCTCTATCAGGGATCGGATACCGGTATTTTCACCATACAAAAATACCGGTTTTATTTCGTTCTTTGGTTTATAATATCATTTTTGATCAGGCTGTCTAATAATACGAAAATGTTACCTAAATACATGACAGAGCCTAAAATAATTCAAAATATTAGACTACTTCGGGGACTTTTGAAAAAACCGGTTCCGATCCCTGCTCTCTATATGATCCGCGTTTTCTTAATTCCGAGAATGTTAAACACATTCAGTGCCGGGAACCCGACTGTCGGGTGCCTACGCCGTAGGCGCTTTCCGCTACACACTAGGAAAACTACGCGATCGGCTACGAGCGTAGCGCTTCTTGGTTCTAAGCACTGAATGTGTCAAGAGCGGAAACTAAACCTTGGGATTTAAGAGGATTGTCAAGTGCCGATACGCGGCGCGAATAGTACAGTCAGCATCAAAAGTAGCTACGCAAATGAAGACGTCAAAAGTCTTTATTAAAAGGCAGTAAGAACTTTTGACGTCTTCGATAGCGTAATAACTACGCCGTAGTTACTTTTGATGCTGACTGTACCTACATTGTTTAACGAGGGGCGTAAGTGAAGTATTAGAGGCGGAGGGCTTTTGATGACTCGAGTTTGCAATATTATTACGCCCGTGTTATACACAATGTCATAGTGCAAATCGGTAACACCAAATCCAGAACACACAGTCGCTGTGGCCGAAATCGGTCAGGACAGCATCATCATCATCATCATCATCATCATCATAATCGTCATCATCATCATCATTATCATCATCATCATCATCAACAACACAATGTTTTTCATCACATTTGCGTGGAAATAAATAACAACAAAAGACAGAAAAATCTAAGTTTCATACAGCCGCACCAATCAAAAATTGACAACTTTCACTTCCAGATCAGTGCTAGTGGAGCGCGCAGCTTCAATATTTCAACCAATCACAGAGCAGTATTGTTGCGGGGCGGGGCGGCTTGGCCAACTAGATTTTTTTTTCAACCAATCACGGAGCAACCAGATTTGCTTAAGCCAATCAGAGGGTTCTATATTTTAAAACTAAACTTAACAGCCCGTGGGAGGTAAAACGGCTATAACTGCTCTGTACGCTCGCAAGTAATAACGCCATTGACGAGCAAGTGTGATGTAAAAATGCTATCTGTTTCACACCGCTCTGCCTCTCGACCTGTATCGTGCGATAGAGAGAGTTGCAAGTCCTGGAGGTCTACATTTTTTTGTTGAAGTATTGTTTCGGGTGATAACGTCTTTACCCCTAAACCTTTATGAAATGAAACAATTTTGCTATTATTGGATTAAATACACTTTAATCTATGTCTGTACGTTTTCCTTTTTTAGTAAACGAGTTCAGATTAATTAAAATAAAATAAAACGATACACAAAGTTTTTAAGTCAAAAATATAGATTTTTAGATGCTAATAACTTTTAACGTAAGCAATATTTCATACAAATCAAAACGTATAGACCTAGTTTTTCATAATATCAACAACACATCCAAAAATTATAAAAATCGAACTATTTACGGGGTGAAAAACGTTATCGCTTTTTGAATGAAAATGTACAGGTTCACAATCCTCTTCTTCTCAATCTCAAGAAATACTTGTCTAACAAAGCTACGAAATACCACCGTTATGACACACATTGACACTTCATGAAGGGTTATTTCTCTCACACGTCCGCTTATGTTCTAATTTCGTGTTTTATTCCCAGAAACGGCGTGTAGTTACCAAATGTCAATGCACCCAATACAAGCATGACACAGCAATAAAATATGGAGAAAAGTTTAGTGGCCGCCACATTGTTGTCATTCCGAAGTCTACAAACAAACATAAAAATTGATGACGTTTAAACTTTAAACGGCCCGCGCAAGTCAACTCACGCTCGCCTCGGCAACAGGGGCTCGATTCGACATGTTTTATAACATCTCTTTACATCGATGATTTCGAGATTTAATTTTATCGCATTTCTGAATTTCCAATTCATCTACACTTTTCACACCTGCTATTCAGAAGAGAGTAATTGTCTCCCTCAAATGAGGGATAAAAATTGTACTTGCATCCTGTTTAATTTAAATTTTGCTCGTAAAAGTTGTGACTCGTACCGGAAGGCGCGGCGTGTGTAGGTGGACTGATGAAATGGTACAAGTCGCGAGTCCGCTGGATGCGGGTGGCGCAGGGCCGGTTACTTTGGCACTCTTTGGGGGAGGCCTATGTCCAGCAGAAGACGTCTTCCGGCTGATATGATGATGATGTTGAGGTGTACCACCATGTACCACTCGGTAGCAAAAACATTTCCGGTTTAGCCGTAGACACTTGAATCCCTCGTTACGCTCAAGATTCCACTACAATTCCTCGCAACTACGCCCGGTATTCTATCCTCCTAAGGCCCATGGTACGGTCAAGGACTTTAATTGTTGAGCCATTTAGGTGTCAATTAATTTATATTTTTTAGTAGTTAAGCTATAAAGTGTCCAGTATAAAGTGAACTCTAAATGGCTCAACAATTAAAGTCCGTGACTGTACCTACTAAAAGGAGTTAATCGTTTAAACAAATCTAAATGATTTTCAATTGTAACAGAGTTGCATTTGTTTGGTTTTGTCTTTGTTTTTGAAAATAAGAAATTCAATTCTATTTCCTACACCAGTTGATTTGATTCAATAACATTTAGGGGGCTATTTAAGAATCTTTCACTTACTTAACTCCAGATTTTCCCTTGGGACGACACAATCTATTTTAAATATCTATATATTACACTAACGAATCCAATATAATATATAATGAACTAACTCAATGCCCTTCTCGCATCAACACCAGGAGCCGTAGCATGGTTGGCCTTATCACGCGACAAGTGACAGGATAAGAGCGTCGTCTCGTTCTATCGAACGGTGTCAGCCAGTGACGCACGCTCTATCCTATCTATATTCAATATTTTCTTTGATCCTATCACCTATCGCGTGACAAGGCCAACCATGCTACGGGGCCAGACTGTGATGTTTTTGTGAGCAAGTGGATGTATGTATGTGGTGAATGTATGTCGTACTGTGAATCGATGGATGACCGCCCGACTTCTGTTCGTGTTTAATGTAAAATTTGTCCATACGAAGTTATTGTTATTATGTAAGAGCCGTAGGAGCGGGGGGAGAGGTAGCGCGCAAGTGAAACCTCGATTCGCTGGAGAATAATATTTATTCCGCAACAAACGTTACAGCGGAGTAAAGGAGGCGTAATTGAAACCTCGCGTCGTCCCTTACTGGTGTGATGGTCCGGGAACCGTACGCACCACACAGTAATAGGTAGGAGTCAATCTAGTGAGCCGGGAGTCCGTCTACACTTGATTAATCCAAGTAAGGAAGATACATTGTCAAAATTCATAATTCGACCTAAGGATTCTACGTTGAACAAACGATAGCGCCATCTAATTCGACGCCAGCGCCATCTAGGGGAAAATTGGATTCCTAGTGTAGTTACTCTACGCGCTCCTGGATGGCGTTAGTAGTAGTCACTTCTGGGTGGTTTAGTTATTCTACTTGGTCCTGGATGGCGTTAGTAGTACTCATGGTCTGTTGCAGTGTACGATTGGTGTTACATTCTCCCCCTCTATCCATGAAGGCGTCTCGACGAGTAGGATAGGATATTGGATTTATTTTCGTTTATGCGTAGCCTTTGTAGCTGCCTTTCTTGGCCTTCCCCTTTTCCGTATAGGCTGTAGGGGTTCCGGCAAGATTTGGTCATCTCCCTTGAATGGGGTCAGGGCCGAGGTATGGTAGGTTCCGACTGTATTTTCAGGTTCACTAGGCTTGGCCAGTTTGTAAGTGGTCGCGCCTTGCTTGGATTGCACAATGTACGGGCCATCTCGGCGTGGCATCAACTTGTTACTCATTCCTTGAGCAGAACGGCTGACCATGTGCGTATCAGCAAGCACTAAGTCTCCTGCTCTATATCCTGGATCAGGTCGTCTTGCCTTGTCGGCTTGTTCTTTTCGGGTTTCTTCCTTGTCTTGTCGTAGTTCTCTGGTTCGTTTCAGTGTTTCCGCCAGTAACAAGAGTTTCGGGGTTATCTCTGGTACAAAGTTTTCGGATAATACTATTTGTTTCAGATCATGTTTGACATCGTCTGGCGATCGGAGTTCGCGGCCAAAGGTGAGGTAGGCTGGTGTGTGGGTTGTCATTAGGCTCGTTGCTGTGTTCATGGCAAATCTTATGCAAGCAAGCTTTTCAGACCACTCCCTGTGATTGTCTTGTACTAGAATGCCCAACTGAGTTTTTATGTCTCTGTTTTTCCGCTCTACGGGGTTCGCAGCTGGGTGATATACAGGGGTAAACGTATGGTGAATACCAAGACAAAAGGTCATCTTTTGCATAACAGCACTAACAAACTGTGGTCCGTTGTCGCTATGAATCCGCCTAGGGATACCATATCGAAGAAAAACTTCATTTATCATGGTCATAGCACATGCTTCGGCGTTGGCCGTCTCAAGGGCAAACAGTTCTACCCAACCTGTTGCTATATCCTCCACTACAAGGATCCAGTTTTTGTTAGTTACTGAAGTTGGCAAGGGTCCGAAAAGGTCAAATGCTAGACTTTCAAATCTTTGATTTACTGCGGTGGTTTGTAAGAGTCCGGCGGGTTTAAGGTTGGTCGGTTTGTAGCGTTGACACATTAAGCAGTTTTTCACGTATGACTCAATGAATCGTCTCATACCTTTCCAGTAGTACCGGCACGATATCCTTTGGTGAGTCTTATCGGCACCATAGTGTCCTGCTAAGGGATCATCGTGATAGAGCGCTAAAACATTCTTCCATTCATGCTCAGGAACCAATAGCTGAGCGTCGTCGCCATTCCCATCTGGATCGTACTTATAGAGCACACCACTGTTCAAGACGTATCCTTTACCGCCCCAATACATAGTATCTTCACCTCCTGTTTCTAAGGCCTTTATGATGGTAGCTATATGTTTATCTTTTAATTGTTCACTGCGTATTTCAGAAGGTTTGCGTGTGGGCATGTTTATTACTACGGTACATAGTTCGCAATCATTGGTGTGATAAGAGTCACATTGGGGTCTGGATAGGGTATCGGCGACCACATTCGTCTTTCCTGGTGCATACTTAATCGTAACGTTGTACGCTTGCATGATCAAAGCCCAACGTGCCAGTCTTCCTGTAGGCGTTTTAATCGCCAGTAGCCATTTAAGGGCTTGATGGTCCGTAACCATGGTAACTTGTCCGCCTTCAACATATCCGCGGAATTTGTTAAGTGCCCACACTAATGCCAGTGCTTCACGCTCTGTGGTGCTGTAGTTCTTTTCGGCGGAGCTTAACAGTCTACTAGCAAACTCAACTGGGTGCTCATCTTCGCCCTCCCCCTGGACTAATATAGCTCCGATTGCGTAATTGCTTGCGTCAGCCTTGATAATGTAGGGCTTGGTCTCATCCGCTTGCCTCAGGACCGGTGCAGTGGTTAGGTGGGCCTTCAAGTCATTGAAAGCTTTCTCTTGAGCTTCCTTCCATTCCCATTGAGCATTCTTCTTGGTTAATCTTGTCAGTGGTTCACTGAGTTTGGAGAAGTTCGGGATGAAGCGCCTATACCACGAGCATGTTTGTATGAAGGATAGTAAGTGTTTTAGGTTTTTTGGCTGTGGTAGACCAGTAATTGCTTCTACCTTGGAGGGATCGACTCGTAAGCCGGTCGAGGTGATCAAATGCCCCAAATACTTGATAGAATCGCAACAAAAGTGACATTTGGAGAGGTTAATAGTTAGGTTGTTCTCTTTCAGAACCTTCAACACCTTATCCAGATCCTCAATATGCTGCTCGAACGACGTGGACAGTATGATTAGATCATCCAGGTATGCCAGCATTTTCACATCTCCCACCAATACCTTGACACGGTCGATAAGGCGTTGGAAGGTGGCAGGAGCATTTCGTAGCCCAAAAGGCATTCGGATGAATTTAAAAATCCCGAATGGCGTTATGAAGCTCGTTTTGTTCTGATCTTCCTCGCGCACTTTTACTTGCCAGTAGCCAGAGCGCAAGTCAAGGGTAGACATATATAGCGTAGGCTTAGCGTCACGCAACAGGTCATCAATTCGTGGCATTGGGTACGTGTCCGGTACAGTGATGGAGTTCAACCTTCTGTAATCGATGCACGGGCGTAAACTTCCGTCTTTCTTTGGTACTAACACAGCAGGAGCAGACCATGGCGAAGCAGAAGGCTCGATAACCCCTTCGCTGAGCATCTTGTCGATCTCGTTTTTCAGTTGTTCCCTTCGGACTGGAGATAATCGGTAGGGTGGAACAGCTATCGGTGGGTGGTCGCCTGTGTCGATAGAATGCTCAATCAATGTTGTTGGGTATCTACTAGGTAGGCAAACTTCCTCACTTTTCATTATGACTCTTTCTATATGGCGTTTCTGGTCATCGTTCACAGGTCCCGTTTTGACTATCCCAACCTCCAACGCACACAAGTCGATATCTTCAGCCGTGTAGCCCGTGAACAGCGCTTGAGAGTTTGGTGATAATGCAATCTCTGTTTCTTCAACTGACCGTACTGCATCAGCGAACATGTACTCCATGTGGTGCGTTTCCGGAGAGTACCCATCAAACGCCTGGCGAGGCCGTTTGGCTGGAACAGGGTTGTACAGAGTAGCAACAGCCGCGACGTTGGGTTCCGATTCATACACCGGCTTGGTGTACCTGGGCGCAGCTCCGGGGTATAAATCGGGTTCAAACTGTGCCATTGTTACACCGTCTGGTTCTTCCAAAGTGAAGTCGTAATTAGTATGTGGGCGATCCACGAAATTCCAGGAACGTTGAGGTATGTTGATTACCATGCCTGAGTCTTCTATAAATCCCATGCCAAGCAACGTTTTATTTTCTTTAGTATGCGGAAGTACTACAAACGTTGTAGGTATTATTCGATCGCAAATTTTAACGGGTACTGTAATCGACAGGACTTCTTCTCTTCGTTTCAAGCCGTCTGCCATCGATACGTTAGCAGTTTGCTTAGCAAAACTGCATTGCCTTTCCTTCAGGCATTTGTATAGTTGATACGAAGCGACACTGGATTTAGCACCAGGGTCGATAAACGCAGTACCAACGATGTCATGGATGGCAATCCCTACTTGTACTCTCGGGCGGGCATCCAAGTTGATGTCCAGCGCGCAAAACCCAGTTCTCTCCATCTTAGTCGGTTGGGCGTCTTTACACTTAGGGCATTTGCTTCTCGTGTAACCGGGCATCCCACATCCATAGCAGTAAAGAGTCGGCGTACTTGGTGAAGGCGCCTGGGTAGACTCGGTTTTAATTTCTTTAGGAGGATGGTACACTCCACCCACTTGCTTCAGCTTTTTACGGCATTCATTCAAGGTGTGGCCCGTGGCACGACAGTAGTCACAGCGTTGTTTCTTCTTAAATTGACCAGCTTGCTTTCCAGAGTTGTTGGTAGATAGCACTGATGAAGACTTCTCACGTAGCATCTGTTCAACATTCCTGGCAGCTGTTAACAACTGGTCGAATGTCGTCACCGAATCACGTGGTATTCTCTCGCGTATGTCAATGTGCAATTGGCCATGAATCGCATCTATCTGTAACTCCTCGGTCATACCCGGTGAACGTAACTGGGATAGCAAGGCTCTGTTCTTCGCGATAAATGTTTCCGTCAGCATGTCTTGTGGTTGCTTGCATGCGAATACTTCCTGGAACACTTGGACGCCAGAAATCCTTGGTGCAAAGGCGTGGCGCACTCTTGCCTCGAAGTCGGTCCAAAGGGTTATACTATTCTTCACGCCTTGCCACCATGTCGAAGCTTCACCTTTCAGCACCAAAGGCAGGCTCATGATAGCAGCTTCATCCGTCATGCCATTAACTTTCTTGTAAACTGATGCGGCTGATAGAAACTCTTCCAGTCGTATAGATTCTCTAGTGCCATCATAGGAAAATGACACGTTAGCAAATGATGCGGTTGAAGACGCAACACCGCCTGCTGCGGCTTGCATAGCTGCTGCCGTAAGTGACGTCACCAATTGATGTAGCTGCTCCGGAGACATAGAGACGTTGGCCATCTTCTTGGATTTAGGCTGCTTGTTACCAGAAGGTCCTTGAAGTTTGCGCGGTCTCAACCCCACTCGTAGCGTAGGTCTTGATGTGGGTGTAACCGAAGGTCCGTTGCCAGAGTGCGCCAGCTTGGATGACTTCGGCCGAACGTTGTGGCGCCAGTGTAAGAGCCGTAGGAGCGGGGGGAGAGGTAGCGCGCAAGTGAAACCTCGATTCGCTGGAGAATAATATTTATTCCGCAACAAACGTTACAGCGGAGTAAAGGAGGCGTAATTGAAACCTCGCGTCGTCCCTTACTGGTGTGATGGTCCGGGAACCGTACGCACCACACAGTAATAGGTAGGAGTCAATCTAGTGAGCCGGGAGTCCGTCTACACTTGATTAATCCAAGTAAGGAAGATACATTGTCAAAATTCATAATTCGACCTAAGGATTCTACGTTGAACAAACGATAGCGCCATCTAATTCGACGCCAGCGCCATCTAGGGGAAAATTGGATTCCTAGTGTAGTTACTCTACGCGCTCCTGGATGGCGTTAGTAGTAGTCACTTCTGGGTGGTTTAGTTATTCTACTTGGTCCTGGATGGCGTTAGTAGTACTCATGGTCTGTTGCAGTGTACGATTGGTGTTACAATTATAATTTTTATGTGTAACTTTTATATGTATAGTGTATCCTAAATTCCACAGTGTCTTAGTGTAATACTGTAATGCTGTGTAATTAGTTAAATAAAATAAATAAATAAATAAATAATGCTCATGCATTTTGTGCACTCGAGACTTCCTTGACTCGCGCCCGTGACGTCATCGAATCCACTTTCCTCAAGCGAGTTTGACTCACCTGGACTCGCCGAACAAAATGGAGCGTCTCTAATAATTCAGACATCCTACAATGAATACAGATTCTTATATCGATGACGTAAGTTTCAAAATCGACTGTACCGTTGTACGATTCAGTGATGGGAATGGATGAAAATATCAGAAGTGCCTGATTTTTTTTGTGATAGAAATAACCTTCCTTAGCACCAGAAAAAAAAATCCGATTTTTCAGCTGCATCAATTTTTTTTTTAATTCAAACAGTTTCCTCACTTATGTTTAGAGGCAAGGACGGTCAATAGACACTTTCCTTGATCCGTCTCATATTACAAAAAAATATCTTCAATATTTGTGGTAAACTGACACTGGTAATGACAAATATAGCCGCTGCAACTGTCAATATCATTGCCAGTGTCAGATTACCACATATATTTAAGATATTTTTTTGTAATATGAGACTGATCAAGGAAAGTGCCGTCCTTGATCCAAAACGTAATTGAGGAAACTCTTTATATTTTTCAAAAATAATTGACGCAGCTGGAAATTCTGCAACTTTTTTCTGGTGCTAAGGAAGGTTATTCCTATCACCAAAAATTATCAGGCAATTATAAAATTTTCATCCATTCCCAATTTGCTGCGAAGGCATTAAAAGTACCTACCTTTATCATAAGTATGAATTACCTTTTAAATTGGAATATAACTGCAATGAAGACAGGACCAATAAGACCTTCCATAAATAATTATTCGTGTTTATGATCGTCATTACCGCTTCCCAGGAATCGAGAAAACAACAAAATTGAGGTTAATTTCAACAGACTTGGTTTGTAAAACTCTAAATTCAGAGATCTGAGTATACTCAGAGATCTGATGGCGAGTTGTCCAAATAATGCAAAAAAAAGTTTTTACATAAAAAACGGCACTTTAAAATTTTGCTCAAAAAAAGTGATTGTTTGAATGTTAATTAAATACTGAACCAACACTGGAGTATTATATTATACTTTATTAGTAAACTATAATGCGTAGATGTTATTAAAATAATCTGCCAACCGTATACCACAGACAATTTTCATTTCCTTTCAGTCATATTCAATTTATTTCAATCTATTCATACAAGTAAGTTGTTGAAAAAAGTAAGACGATTTTACGTATACACTATACCAGAAGTCGGCAAACTTTCTAACCAAAGAGCCAATTTCAGAAAAAAAAAAAATTTTAAGAACCGTAAAGAGCCATTTACACAATGTTCGATCTCACATTTCTTTGAACCTATCTTTATGAGGGGTCCTCGAAGAGCCGTAAATGACCCTTTAAAGAGCCGCATGCGGCTCGCGAGCCGCGTTTTGCTGACTCCTGTACTATACAATTAATTATTGGTTATGTATCGAAAAGAAAAAAAAGAAAAAGAAAAGAAGACATTTATTCACTACACAAAAGACACACAGATATAAAGGGAGTAGACATACAATACAATTGACACATTGTGTGTATCGCTATTTATTACATTATTTTCTTTAAGTAAAGTAGATCAAATGAAAAAAACAACACGTTTTTATTTTTTTCTAAGGTCCTGTTCTGAGATAATTGTCGGAATCAGGCGTTACTTTACAGAATTCCATGATAAGTTTCTATATAAAGTAATAATCTTTATCTATTTCGCTAAAAAACGTGCCGATCTATTAGCGATAATAAGATAGTTGCGTATTTTTGCATGCATTCAACATTTACGGTCGGCATGTGACAACTGGCATTAGAACGTCCCGAATACGGCCCTGAACCTACTACCACGCATACGAAGCCATAACATGAAACACCCCCTTAGGAGAATCCTTCCTAGCGACGAAAAACAAACCCAAAGAACTAGCAACGTTTATAAACTAGGACTAGTCGCGTCAAATCTGCATAATGTATTCGTCATTACCTCAAACATCAGAGAGGTAACAATGTGCGCATTCCTTGTACAAAACGCCAAAGTTTCCATACAAAAAGGGAGGATGTACGCCCTTTTGATTGTGAAGCGATCGCTGCTCGCGCACTCTGACCATATTCGTCTCGATACTAGATAGACGCGTTTGGAACTCACTCAGCTGTTAAAGGGATTAACTACATATGGTACCTGTAAGTAATCCAATGCGTTCTGTAATAGGATGGTGGACAGTGATTTTGCCACACGGATCACGTATAGCGATTTCTTGTTCACTTGACTCGAAAATTCCTTTGTTGGGAGCTTCGTTTTATCATGTAAAGTGGTGTAAAGAAAACGGGAAGCGTTGACATTGTGTAAAAGCGTATAATGTAATTTGAAAATAACGGCGGAAGCCTTTGAAATAGAAGAATTTGAAATAGAAAAGATAACTGAAACTGCAATTTGTACACTTTTTGGCTATCGTCAATTCTTCTGCCTGCCTATTGGGTTGATTTTTTTTAGCTACCAAAGAGGCTTTACTGAGCACAGAGCACACTACGAACGAATACATATACGAGTGTCGTACCATAGTACGTAAACAACATATATTAGACGACCGCTTTAGCCTAGTTGGTAGTGACCCTGCCTACGAAGCAAGAGGTTCTGGGTTCGAATCCCGGTACGGGCATTTATTTGTGTGATGAGCACAAATATTTGTTCCTGAGTCATGGATGTTTTCTATGTATTTAAGTATGTATTTATCTATATAAGTATGTTTATCGTCGTCTAGTATCCATAGTACAAGCTTTGCTTAGTTTGGGACTAGGTCGATTTGTGTAAGATTGTACGCAAATGTAAAAAAAAAAAAAAAAAAAAATTGGTATAAATTGGCATAAACCATTGAGAAGTGGTTTGAGAAACCGGACAAGTGCGAGATATTTAGCAAACGTATTCTTCGATTTCGTTATTTAGCGTTTTTAGGGAAGTCTGACCAATTGACAATCTCAGGCTGCCACAATTGGCTACTTTCCTAAAAAAAAATATTTAGTCCGTCATTTAGATTGTCAAAAAATATTGGACACGTATTTTTTTGTTTGTCAATCAAACAAAAAATGATGAGGATATAGTCCGTTGAAGTTCCGCGTGACGTCACATCATAGTATTTTTTTAGCATAATGTGACGTCACGCGAAACTTTAACGGGCTATATCTTCATCATTTTTGTTTAATTGACAAACAAAAAAATACGTGTCCAATATTTTTTGACAATCTAACTGACGTACTAAATAGAATTATTTTTTTTTACCCAGGAAAGTACCCAATTACAACGATGATGCAGCTACACAGTAATGATGATGATGATGATGATGATAATGATGATGATGATGATAATGATAATGATGATGATGATGCTGTCCGGACCGATTTCGGCCAAAGCGACTGTGTGTTCTGGATTTGGTGTTACCGATTTGCAATATGACTAGTGTTGTTGACACAGTAATAAGTGTCTGTCAAAAATGTAATTTTCGGTACAAACTTTTATTTCCGAGTACAGACAGCAATAACAGCTTTTCTGTACACCGTCATCAACTACTCGTTGAGACGATTCTAACGAGCACGAACTCAACTGGGTTACGTCGGTTAAGTACTGAATTCCCATGGCCACCTGTGTGCATCATCAGATCAACTCGGTGGTACCATAATGTTGAATTGTCATCCAAACCTTTAGCCAAAATTTCAGCTCAATCGGTTGAAGATATCTGCTTCAAAATTGAGTTGCAAGATTCCACCCGAACATAATAGGCTTGTGTCCTAATTTTTTTTTACGATGCCATTCGAACCAGTTTTTGGTGTGGAACAAATGTTTGTATGGGAGTAAGTACAATTAAAGAACATAAATACCCAAAAATTTAGTTAAAGACGGACCTCGCTGGCGGTAGCCGAAAACGTTCCATACTGATTAACATTGAATCATGACGTCACAGGGTAATATTTGTACTACTTAGTCGTTATATGGAAAATCAAGTAAATTGCTGTTTCGGTTGCGAAATACTGCGTTTAGGACCATAGTTGTCATACAATATTGTTTCTATAAAAGCGTAAGGATTCTATTGGTAGCTTTAAATTTACTTTTGGACAATAAAAAAAATGCATATTTTTTGTAAACTTTCAAGGGCTATATCTTTTTATGATTTTAATTATATTTCGTAATTTATACTTGCATTTATTTGAAGGTTTACTATCAATTTAGCAACACTGCGCTATCAATTTTAACATGAGGACACAACCCAATAGTGAAGTACATAGTTACATTGTAAGTTAATAGAAAGCTTGTAAAAATAAGAACGATACTCGTAAAATGACATCTGTCGTTCGGTAATAAGTAGTTATTGCCACCGAAAGGTGTGTATGATAATATTTCATCATAATTGAACTCATTTTTTTCACAGCCAGCATTTGTGTACATACAATGTTGAAATCAGTCTAATTCAAAAGGGTCACAGACACAGAATTCAGTTTTCATATCCATATTAATATCACAAAAATGAAAGTCTCTGTGTCTGTTTTGAACTTTTTCATATTTAAACCCAATGATGTAATATGAAAAAGAGGTAGATAGGTTATACGCGCTCCAAAAATGGCACACTAAAATTGAGTCAATTGGCACAACTGGCCTCAGTTTCGGGTCGTCAATGGAAACGTTAGCTGTCAGATTTGGTGGCCATTTTTAAACAGAATTTCGTATAGACAACATATCTACTTTTTTATATTAACATCATTGTTTAAACCGCTGAACTTAGATGAGGCAAAGGATATAAGATATTTTTATACTCGTTGACTTTAATGTTTGAATTAAGACTTCGTACACGTATATCCGGTCATTGTGGCACTCTTCCGGGGAGGCCTATGTTCAGTAGTGGACGCCTTTGGGCTGATATGATGATGATGATGATACGTATATAATCACATACTTTTTTTCAATGGAGCTCCCAATTCCACTTAAAAATATATTTCACAACTGTTTAGACAACTAAAATAAATTCAACCAATCACGTGACGCCTTTGTTTAATTAAAATAAATTTGATCAATGGCACGTCACGTTGGCTACAGTACAAAAGACATCAACGACGTTTAGCCCGCACTTCCGATTTGCACTTCGTTTCAGCAGGGCTTAGATTTTCATTAGATACCATGTTTGTTTAATTATTTCTGTTGACTCGTATAAAAAGTATTACAACAGTTACACAATTAGCTCTTAAATTCTCGTACCTTACTTAGGCCACTCGGCGACTCGACTTTAAGAGCCATCATTGTGTAACGAATGAAACCATCCCCTAAGGAGGTGAAGTTTGAAGCAAAGAGATATTAACGAGTCCTTAGCGGCCACACTAATTTACTATATCCTTTACTCCGAAACCGACATAAGTACTTCAAACCTAAGATCAAAGTTGTCATAAATATAAATGAATTCCAGAAGACTTCCTAATAAATTATACTAACTAGTTACATAGTAACACGCGGGAGCAATTTAGGCAGGTGTTAACACTATTACCGTTCAAAATAACATTAAGTCACGGCTGAGATAGCAACGGGATGCAACCGGGCGTAGACAACTGATTAAGTTGTTTTTAATGCCGGGTGCACACGTGCGTGCAGCGAGCGGAACACGCAGTTGCCTCGGGTTTCGAACGAACGATCAGAAATTTCGATACGATCTGACAAAGCTTTCTGAACGAAAACCGAATGGAGTTTTTCAGAATGCTTTAAGTCACCAGTTCACAGCACCTTGGTCAGGAACCGTAGCATGGTTGGCCTTATCACGCGACAAGTGACAAGATAAGAGCGTCGTCTCGTTCTATCGAACGGTGTCAGCAAGTGACGCACGCTCTATTCTATCACCTATCGCGTGACAAGGCCAACCGTGCTACGGCTCCTGGAGTCCTTTTGACAGCAGTTTTTAAAGGGTCTGCTAGACGGTCGCCAACTAACAAGCCCCTCCGAATGGGCGACCTTGGTCGGCACCGACCGTGTATAGACGGTTGTTTGCAGCATAATTTCATACTACAACGGTCGGTGCCGACCAAGGTCGCTCGTTTGGAGGGGCTTGTTGGCGACCGTCTAACAGACCCTTTAATCCACCAATCTTGATGATGATTAAACATGATTGGTGGATTTTGACACCTAAGACCCCTCGCCACAGTGCTGCCAGCCGGTGACATAATGCATTCTGAAAAACTCTCAATTGGCTGATTTGTCTTTCATTTGTGTCGTTAAAATTCACATCACAGATACTCCGATCTCTTTGTTTCAATCCATCCATCTGCACATCAGCCCCACCTTTTTTCCGTGTTGCCCTTCCATTCTTTTAATTAGCTAATAGTTAATAGCATAAACTCTAATATCATAACAGATTTCTATGCACTTGTCTACATACACTGTTACACACTTGACCCTGGCATCGCTCGCCCTGCACTCGCCTGTCTACGGGCAGCTTAACCTTACAGAAGAAATCGACCGATAATCGTTGCCTACAAGTAGCAATAACAGATAATACTGTTTATTGTAAACCTCAAATATTTATGTAACCGATAAACCGATGTCATGAAATGTTAATGTTAAACGTTCGTCGATACAAGCTTTGGCATCGTCGTTTATACATTTACTAGTCATAATTTAATTAATACAGTGAAACTAGTTCACTTGTGATTAATTATAAAACGCAGGGCATCTGGTGGATTTATTGCTCGACCTGCCAAGCGAATTGATCTGTGTGCGCGCTCATCAAAACCGTTGCAGATGGGAGCTACCGAAATGAAACAAACATTGAAATTAAACATATAATGCAAGATGAAAGGATAGCCTTTAAAGGGCTGGATGAAAAATAGAAGACAGCTCTCTCAGCAAACTCTGAAAGCGAATCGAAAATGTTTTTTTGCAGTAACAAACTAGAAGTGGAAACGTAAACAGAGGAATGGATAGCACTTGAGAAAGACTAGATAAAAATACAAGGTACATTTTTTGGAGAATTACAAACAGCTTGTGTAGTTGTATCAAATGCAATGAAGAATTCAGAAAAATAATCAACAGTTAAAATATTCACATTAATATACTGTTTTGTAACTGAAAGGAGATAATCGATAGTGGATACAAATTAGAAGATAAACAATCTGGGTCTAAACCGATCAATTTAAATATAATCGACAACAAAAAATCATTGAAGTTAGTAGTTATACCGTCATCATACTTTTGAGAAGAATATCACAAAGTAACCGTGATCATAACACACAGCATTGTACACACACATCAATCAAAATCGCATATTCATCAATGGAACTGGAACAACGCTGCGTATGTTGACCCCGACGAAGGGAATTGGATAAGTGGTTGTTTTTAGTGCAGCGGGACACGCGATGACCTATTTCTAACCGAACCTAGAACAACAAGAAATATAGTAGGACTACTATTCCCTAATAGACCGGCAGATGCTGACACGATTTTTCCATTCATTTGTACCAAGTAGGGTAGGCCACCAGGTGGACTGATGACCTGGTAAAGGTCGCGGGAGTCCGCTGGATGCGGGTGGTACAGGACCGGTCATTGTGGGACTCTTTGGGGAGGCCTATGTCCAGCAGGGGACGTCTTTCGGCTGATATGATGATGATATCGTTCGACTTTCATCATTTATCCGACACGTTCGATTTACGCCTACGCGTTTAGACCGCCGGTACCAGCGCTATGACCATCATTTTCTTTTTCTTCATTACGTAATTAGACCCTGAAAAGTTGCCATACTTGGTACAAAAGACCGGAAAAATTGTGTCAGTATCTATAAATATTACATTGATTTGAATGTGCAAATCAGAAACATAAAATCTGATATTACGGAAAACAACGCTTGTTTATGTTATGACGTTAATCGGACGTTAAATATGATTGATTCAATCCTCTATCCTCTTAAGGTTGTAAAAAACATTAATTTATGATAGTTCCTCTTCAGAGCTGAACGGTATTCTAAACTGTACTCCAATCAATCACGCCAATAAGCCTAATAACAAATGGAAATGGGAATCTTCATAAATACTATATACTGTAATGAAAATGTGCAATGTCAAATAAATGAACATCACGTACTCGCAGTTTGCATATGGCTCGGCGAGTAGCTGACTAGCTGTGCTTACATAAACAGTATGCATGGTAAATATAAAACAGGCAAGGTAATTAAACTAACCGTTATCTTTAGTAATAGTAAATAAATCTCAGAGAGGCGACTCGTAAAACAAACAGTGGCAAATAAGCAGAAGCGTTCAAGTATCGCACTGTTTATTTTAAAGTTCTTGTTTTCTGCAATAAATTTCAATCGCCAGACACGCCATACCTAATAACTTATTGAAAGGCATCTATTCAATCGATCAAATAATAATGCCGCTGTGATCTATGTAGGTCGATCAGCAAGAACGGTAGTGGACCGAAAGGGCGTACCCTGCGGCACACCTTTGATCTCAACACACACAAGCCGAGATCCGCTTTCAGATTACGATAGCGACCATATTCCTCTCACGCCTAATGATACGCTTGTTCAAAACGTTAGTAAGATACTCGACCTTAACGTTTTAGTAATAAAGTTTGCGCTGTCGGAAGCTTTCTTCGGGTCCGAATCTGAAGTTGCTTCCGTTGTTTGTTTACTACAGACCGCTACTGTTGGTTAATGTATGAAGCGTGCCTGTTTGATGCATATTAATAGCGAGCTCGGTCTCCAGGGTAAACATGTGTTACATGTGTCGTGGTCGCAGGTGGTGTATTTTAAACTACTGTTTTGACAATTATTACACCATAAATCAGGGGCAGGGTTTAATCGGGGGTCATTAAATAAATTTCAGGTTAAATGGTATCTTGGAAACGTCGGGTCATAATGGACTTAATGGTGTCGGCCATCGTAAACTACGTTCCCATTACGTTCCGTGGCAGGAAGATTTCAATGATCATAAATCAGCAATGCCATTAAGTTATACGCACATAAGTGACTGCGAAGGCATAAATTCAGTCACAGTTATTCCCGTTAGTTAAAAGCATACACTGTACGGTGCCATTTTGCTAAAAGTGCTGTCAGTCTGATAAAGAGTCATTAATGATTTGATATCATTAGTGATCTGATACCATTAGACAAGTCAATCGAAACACGATATGCACTAAACTAATGCGTCCATGTCACGAAAGTGAGTGATGTCTTTATCACAGCCAAACGTGACATCAAAATTAATAACGCAACAATAACAATGATAGCATAATTAAATAATTATAGACTACAGATGGACCTTGGATTAATTCTACTATCTTCCAAATGTGAAAGTTTGTGTTCGGATTTATTTTTATTTATTCCTTATTGCAAAAAAACTTAGATTACAAAAGGCTGACTTTGTTTCTTTGATGTGTGTTAAATACTCCATTACGCAAATGGCAAATGGATTTGGATGAAACACAAAATAGTTTATGACTTGGATTAAATCATAGGGCACTATCACGGAATTAATCCCCAACGAAGATGTAAGTGGGAGTGAGACGCTATTAAAATATAAACGTTGGACCCTTTTGAAACCTTACGATCAGCATAGAACAACACACTATGATCGACCAATTTATGTGATTGGAAGGTGATAATTATATTTGTCTCCCAAGTAATTTAAACCCAAATATGTCAGGAACAAGCAGATGACCCCAATTCTGCACGCCATTAGAGAAATAGCCGCGATATTGTGACCAGTTGGCAGATATCAATAGTGTACAATGATGAGCTAGTGACACAAGCCGCGTAGGCGCAGGCGCCGCCCACTGCTTCCGTCGCCCGCGCACCTGATAGATGTGAGGCAATCGCTGGCGAGCGAAATTATACCGCAGATGATACGTTTACGGTATACAAAGGAAATTAAAGAGGTATTAGCTCGTTAAAGAGTTTAGGGACCGAGAGAGTTAAGTGCTAAATGCAACAAACATCGAAGATAGAAATGGAAGCAGAGGCGCTACCACGAAAATCGAATATCGAAGTTCGTATATCGCTCTGTCCAGTATATAAAGTGCGATAGAGACAGAGATGTCCGAATTTGATATTTTTGTCGCTCCGTTTTAGCGTGCGTCATAAAATGGTTTGCATATGAATGCAAACCATGAACAGGCAAAGCTGATCAATAATAAGCAGCTCTTTAAGAGCGTTGGAAGTGCCAGGTTTATAACACTAGATGATTTATCATTTATGATGACAAAATTCCACTGCCTGCAGATAAATATTATTCAAACATTCATAGAACTTCCCCTCTTGATTATTAAGTGCCATACAGTAAGCCTATAAAACCACGAATTGATTTCCTATTGACAAATCCATCATACACAATTAAGTGCGTGCAACTTATTTCTACAACGTCGTAAGTTTCCACATCGTCCGTGACATAAACGTCTTTTACAAACCAGGAACGTGGTTCAAAGAGCAACACCCTCTGACCTTTAGTAGACCTTATCTCGTTGCATTAGGGTCCAGAAATAGTCAGTTAACTGCTGCCGATACGTATGAGCTTCCTGCGTTTATAATAGCAAACGTAATCAATCCGGTTCGAAGAAAGCTTTGATTGATTGACGAAACAAGCGTGGGTGTTTACAAAGACCGAGTTAAAATTTAATGCGTTCCATTTTACTATTCTTGTGTTCTAATGCTTTGTTACGACATCGGTAACGGTTCTCGTAAATGCACGACGAATTGGTAAGTCGGCTAGAGGTTATATCTTCCTTATTGAAAATCACGTATGTAGGACAAAGGGTAATTATGTCAGTTAAATACTGAATATCCATGGCCACCTTCTGTCTCTATCATCAGATCAGCTCGATGGCACCATAATTTTAAATTGTCATCCAAACTATACGACTACCCAAAATTTCAGCTCAATCGGATAACGGCAAGTGACTGAAAAATGGATTGCAGAACTTACACAGATCAAGTTAAAGATTGTAAAAAATCGAGAGAAATAGCATTGACGTAACATCAAAAGAAATTTAAATAATATAAATACGACAAAATTACTCAAATATCTAAGGAAATTGACGTTCAACTCGGTTCTTAAGAACTTTTTTGCCATTAATTGCTTGCCAAAAAACTACTTAAATACTGACCATTAAACGGAGACGAGATATAATGGATATATTTTAAACACAAAGTGCCAACGTCAACCCCATGAATCGCACTTTTAAACAAAATGCCCACTGCCAATCTGCACCTTATTACCACTGGCATTTATACAAAGGCTAGCTACTGACAGAACTAATTTATTACGTCTAGCATAACCTATTGTGCATTCACAAGTGGCATTGCTATTATAATTAGGTGTTACTTAAGTCAGTAACCGAGGCACATGCACGCTACGTCAATCAAACTCATTATAATTATAATGAATAATCACGTGGCTTTAATATAACTGCAACATTATATTGCTCATTGTTTTTAGATGAATTAACCCTTAGTCATAGCCTGCACTATGATCCATTACGTCAATGGTAATTAAAATAGTCAGTTTATTCTCATATAAGGTAGTAAACAATTATTTCCGTCATTAAGGTTGACTGGTCTATATTTATACGGTAGCTACATTCGTTAGGCGCATTAAGGAAATAAATGGACCTATCATCAAATGATTCAATTTGCATTCCAGTCGGCAGCTGCCTCAAGTCTACAAATTTGAGATCAAAGAATTTGGGCCACGTTGACAAGCAGCATTCATAAGTGAATTCATTAGAACTGGATTCGACGGCGAATTCAAATCAGATTAAATAGGTGCGGCATAGCTCCCATCTGGAGCCAATGTTGCTGGAGAATTCGGAAATAGTCGTGGGTTTGTTGGTATTTAGAGCGTAGGCGATGTCGATAATAGTATTAAAAATATGCACTGTCTGAGACAAGTTCGGCATAAGTGGTCGCACGAAACGAGATAAACGTGATATTGAAGCATTAAATGACAAATCGAAAACCGACAGCAATAAAACTCAACACAATCGAACGGTAATCATGGTACAAATAAATTTAACTTATCTCTGAACGCATCGCACGCACCGATCAAGGCAAATCCGAGTTTATACGAATGACGTTTGGGTTGAAAACGGCTCCTGTGTAGTGCCATTGATATACTTGATATGATCGCACTACTTATTCGAGACGGTGTATAAATATGGAGTTTTATAGCGCTGACTTCAAGACCGATTGTCCTGTAATGCTGTTCGCGAAGGTTGTTCGACGACGTACCGGCCCGCAGAACGACTACAACTTTATATAGTAACTGTGAGATCAGAATCGGCCGGTGTCGTTGAATCGGCCTATTTCGACTACGGGTTATGCGATCCGGTTCGGCCCACGATCATTCCAATTACGATCACGCCAAATTGATCAATAAATTGAACGCCAAGGAGGCATAGTTTACGTTTAACAGAATTTCGAAAGTGTAGGTTTTATCGATTCCATTAAATGCACTATCGATAAAGTTATGAAATGATATAATGATTTAACTAAAACAATAGAGCACGTGTAGAGTGTTGAAACGTTCGAGATTATTTTAGTCACTCGTTCTTACGGAGAAGTCATCTGTTATAACAGGAAGCATGTCATTATGGAAGCTTTGCAAGCTAAACTAAAGCTTTTGAACTAATATGTAACGCAAACACGAAATGTAAACATTAAAAGCAACGATGTTGGGACACGAAACGTTTAATGGTATATCTGTGAATCTATGCCATCTGCGCAAATGTCAGAGTAATTTAGAGAACTAGTTTAGAATAGTGAATATGAACTTTATGTAGCTGCAGAAATTATCTGTCAATCAGTTGTCGTCTAAGTCTAGCTGCAACTGTAACATTGTTGAAATAGCACTACAAAGAATAACTACATATTACAAGGGGGTGTGATACGACAACCATAGGTACGAACCATCGCAAAAGACAAGACGTGCGACATGCGGAGAGTTCGTGCCATCCCTATTTTTGATAAAAAAACAAAACGAGATAAATACGAACTAATAAGCCCTAATAAGAACGTTCTGCTATTGCGAATCTGAAAAACATAAAACAAAAGGCAACAAAATGGCGACATCGGATCAATCCGTAGGTTGGCGGATGGCGCATTAGGTAGATAGCATTGGCAACAATAGTAATTCATTGAAGAGATTCATTGAATGGCTGGATCGTAGTAGGCGTATACCGATCGTCGACTAAGATTAGATAATGTTTTACAACAAGCGACTTTGCCCGCCTTGACGATTATTTTATATTATTTAATCAACTTTTCTTAGTGTTTAATTCTATATCAACGTTGTTTACCACTGTATAAAACATATACAGGGTGGAAAGTTGAGATGGGGCAATAAGGGTAGCTACTAGATCCCTTGCTGCTACGCCAAAATGCTCTTAGGAGACCTTTACTAACTTTTTAAGTGATGACAATCGACATTCACAGGTTTATGATAAAATGTACAGTCAGCGAGAAAATCGACAAATTTGATTTTTTTTTAAATGCCATTCGGTTCCATTTCTATCAAGGATTAAAATACTCTTTGAGACCAACTAAGGTTAGAGTACTAGAACACCCACAAATCAAAGAAAACTTTTTTCATACAGTTCGTAGGGTAATTAATTACAAAGTGAAATTTTCTTTAGCCTAAAGATCATTCAATTGTACGGAGACAACTACAATTAGGATATTAGAAATGAGAAAAATCGGTAATAATCCCGTAATCAATCATCGAGGTAGGGGACCCTCGGTGAGCGAGTCCGACTCGCACTCGTCCGGTTTTTTACAATAATACCGATTTTTCTCATTTCTAATATCCTAAGAGCATTTTCGCGTAGCAGCAAGGGATCTAGTAGCTGCCCTTACTGCCCCATCTCAACTTTCCACCGTGTATGTAAATAGCAGTTTTACTAGATGGAAGCGCCAGTATATATTTTGCCTGACTCTGAAGCTTTCGAGATAATCAAACGTCAACACTTCCGTCTAAAGACACCATTTGCTTTCTTTGATTTTGGCACTCCACTTTAGCACAAATATTGTCCTTGTTATTTTGTAATATTATTGTATTACTATTATCAAGTTATTCTTTTAACACATATTTTCGAGCATCACTCTCAATAACGTTTGATTCTAAAATATCTGTCACTTCAATATTTGTGGTTGTAAGGAAGGGACAAAACACGTTTTAGTTTAGTTTGTTATGAATACTGACCCAAATCTCTGTTTATTTCGTTATTAATTAATAGTGACGTTAAATTTCAACGTTCAGATAAAATCAACACGAAACTTAATTAGTTAATGGTTGCAGCAATTAAGTTTATTAAACATTTCACGCTTATCAACAAATTCCGTTACCTCCACTCCACAGTCCATTGTCTGCTTACCTTTACCTAAAAAAGAAAAAGAGATATTAGACAACATTCATCAAAGTTTAAATTGAGGGAAAAGGTAAAAAATCATTGTTTCGAAAAGGAATAAAATTTGTAATCTTTCGACATACCAGGCTCGTCGTTCGACTTACTGTCATTCGGCACAAATGAAAAATCGTCAACACGAAATGACCATTTTCAAATTGGACCAAAAGTCATACCAGCAAAAGTGAATTTAGTGACAATGTCTATACTTTTTATTGATCAAATTTATTTCTTGTTCAATATGAATCTATCCCAAATGGAATTTTGTCCAGTATGAAATAGGTTCACATTTAAATACGTGCAACTGCAAAGTGAATATTGTCTTATTTAAATCAATGACAAAATTATGAAAATCGGCTTATCCATTGACATAAGTATATGATGTATTTCCGATTGGTCATATTTTTGGAGTGTACGTTTCCATATGGACGTATTTTTCGATCTATATCAAGTATGTCAATTTTACTTTTAGGACGTAATAAAATTTTAGCATTATTCACGCTGGACAATTCTCCATGTCGAGGATTTTCAAATTGACATTATTCACATTCGACCAATAATTTCGAGTTGTCAATTTTCAATTGGAGCTGAATGACAGTAAATCTGTCTCTCTTAATCAACCGACCTACCGAAATAATTACTCCAATTCTTTAATTGATTAATAAGGGAAATGTATTCACGTACCACCGTAGAACCGTATCGCAATTGACAGGCCGCCGTCACTCAAACTCGAGTGATATGTCACCTTATTGCGACAGGGTTCTACGGTGGTACGTGAAAACATCCCTCACTGTACATTCTGTAAGCATTTAGAACACGATTCGGGTGTATATTTCTCTCTCGATATCATTCATTCAACGTAAAGGCGTCCCACTCCATTCCAGGTTATGGACAAACAGAAACCCAATTAGAAGTAGGGAGTTAATTTATTGAATCAGGCGTTACTTTGCGGAAATTCATGATGTATTACGAGAACAATATTCCTTTGCTATTCCGCTAAAAAACGTGCAGGTCTATCAGCGGAGATCAAATGCAACTATTTGCGTATAAACATGCAAATAATTACAGCAAACCACCACCAATAATGAAAAAACCTCGACACGTGTTTCGCCTCTCTACGAGGCATCATCAGGAGATGCTGGCAGTTATAATATGTGTTATGGTTAGTTAATAGTTGCATTTGATCTCCGCTGATCGACCTGCACGTTTTTTAGCGGAATAGCAAAGGAATATTGTTCTCGTAATAAGCAGGGAGTTTCCATGTAGTTTGAATGATCTATGATGTAAAACGTACAATTTCTTCGGCAGATGATTCTGCTTAGCCGCTGCTACAAGGCATCCAAACACTTCAATTCCCACCAGCGTTTTGAGACATTTGAACACCTAATCTTACAGTCTAAAGAAAACTCCGGTTTGCCTAAGTACAATATTGGCCGCCTGCTTAACCTACTACAACTTAAATCCATCAAAGTCACCAAAAACCCTTAACATGTTCCTAAGATAACATATCAATTACTAGTGTCATCCAAGAGATTAGCATATTGCTTTCCCTGTCACAGGAGTGGGCGACCAGTGAAAGTGTTTGTAGTTACAGCATAGACGCCTTGTCATCTTGGCAAAGATGGTAACATGATGTTTTTAGAAACGGTTGGATTGCTTCATATAAGGCTTGTTCACGAAAAAAAGAAGCCACTGTTAAATTATTCAGGTTTTCCATATAAAGTGACATTTTTTAAAGAATTTAATTAACAAGAAGGTCTCTTCACCTATCGTTTTGAGCGGCGTAATGGATATTTATATCAGCTGCTATCCATTTTTGGGCTAACTTTCGAAATCTCCGAATTGTAGTCATAGATTTTGTAAATTTCACCTTTGGGTCATAAAGGTTCTTGTTTTTCCTTTACTCAAATAGATTATCGATGCTATAATGTTCCGCAAATATCTTTTCAGACTCTTAATTGCAGGTCATAATTTTAAATCATGCCAGAAGTAGACACCTTTCTATGCAATTATTTTAGCTTTAAGCCTTAACTGGCATTATGTAGGAATTCATAACTTTTAAGGAATAATAGATGGATTTTAGATTCTTACACATAAAAAAGAATACTCAGTTGGCTATCTAATTGCGGTTTGAACTACCTAGACCTACTGGGTGACAGTGGAAACATAGTTTTCGATGGCTACTTTTTTTCGTAAACAATAACCTTAGTCGCGGGTAATAGCTTTGTATGTTCACTCCGGGACCAGACTTTCAGAGTATATAATTCCGTTCTGGTGAAAAGGTTAAGGAAAGGAAATAACATAACAAGGAAGGATAATACCTATTTGGTGAAATCATACGAACGAGGTCAAACAGCACAAACAGTCTACATAATTATTTACGGCGACAACACAGAGAAATTGCATATTTTACGTGATATTGTCATCGTTGAGTACCAATTGTGAAATGCGTGTTGTTTACGATGAAACTGCATGAAAACACATGAACATTTGAAAGGGTTTAATTCCTACTTTCAGCAACGAATTGTACAGTCACTAGCATTTCCAGCATTAATATCTGCCATAACAAAGCAGAAAGCCTGGTAAAGGTCGCGGGAGTCCGCTGGATGCGGGTGGCGCATGACCAGTTACTTTGGCACTTTGGAGGGAGGCCTATATCCAGCAGTGGAAGTCTTTCGGCTGATATGATGATGATAACAAAGCAGGCAAAAACATCTGACACGTCCTAAAAGCCCGCGTAATTGTCGCTTCAGCTTGTGGCAGATTTAACGCTGGCGTCTGTACTCGGGTCGTCCAACTGATCGAAGACACCGGAGGGGTGACGAAGTCGAAAAAGACCTGAACGAACTTGGCGTTATGAAGCGAACCGTAACTTGGCGTTATCAATAAAATATTTGTATTTGTATTTGAACTCTGGGTCGGGACAGAAACGGCATTGGACAGAGAAGCCAGTCGGTAGGTATTTAGTGCCGGTAGCCAAGATTCACATAGTTGCGCCACGCCACAGCAATAAAGACCAACAGGTTACGCAGGTGTGATACGCTGTTGTCTTAAATTTCCCTTACCTATCTGTTTTCAAGTTATGAGGATGCCATGGCCACATTAGTAAGACTAACAGGTTACGCAGGTTTGATACGCTGTTGTCTTAAAGTTCCCTTACTTATACTACAGTTTTCAAGTTATGAGGATGCAAGGGCCACAGCAGTAAGACCAGCAGGTTACGCAGGTGTGATACGCTGTTGTCTTAAATTTCCCTTACTTATCGGTTTTCAAGTTATGAGGATGCCATGGCCACAGCAGTAAGACCAACAGGTTACGCAGGTTTGATACGCTGTTGTCTTAAATTTCCCTTACTTATACTACTGTTTTCAAGTTATGAGGATGCAATGGCCACAGCAGTAAGACCAGCAGGTTACGCAGGTTTGATACGTTGTTGTCTTAAATTTCCCTTACTTATCTGTTTTCAAGTTATGAGGATGCAATGGCCACAGCAGTAAGACCAGCAGGATACGCAGGTTTGATACGCTGTTGTCTTAAATTTCCCTTATACTACTGTTTTCAAGTTATGAGGATGCATTGTTGACAGTTTAACAGATAAAGTCAAGTGTGCCGTCAACACAGGCCTGACGAATTTACCACCAGACACACAAAACAATACTACAGAGCAACTCGTTCATTTCATACAACAACACTTACGCGATAGCCGTGTGTACTTACAAAGGAACGATATAAAAAAAAAAAAAAAAAAGAAAAGAAGACATTTATTCACTACACAAAAGACACACAGAGACAAAGGAGTAGACATACATGACAATTGACACATATTGTGTGTCTTCGCGGCAGTGAAACGGTCGCTGTCTCAGCATTGTGCCGAGGTGTCAGACAGACACCTGCAGCGCTGGTTTTCAGACAGCACCGCAAGTGGCCCACGGAACGCAACGCAACACAGCATTAGATAAAAAGTAAGTAGACACATAATAAATAAATAATTATTGCAAAATATTGAAAATATATATATAGAACAGTAGCACGACAAGCGATATATAGCAAGGTTATCAATACATAGTTCAAAAGTTACGTACGATTATTAGGAATTCAAACAATAAGTCGTCTAGACGCTAACCTTATCCAATCCCGTGACCAAGGAGTCAGAACTTCTCGGAAATATTTACACTATTCCAGGTTATAAGATCCCAGTAATAAGTTCTATAATCGCGTGCAAATCAAAATGTACATAAGCCTCACTGCCCCTGCTACAAAATTGCGCTAGTATAACAAAGTCCTAACTACTATATAAAGTCTATGCATTGTTAGCACTTTTATAATTAAACAAAATTAACGATCGTAGAACAATTAGCGGGATCTGCCCAGACTGTTAGCGATGTCTGGCTAAATAATTACTCTAGTGAAACTTGGCCCTACATGAAGCGAACGTTGTTGGTTTTGAAATGTGCAGATACCTACACGAGAAATAAAACTGCATCTACATATAATACATGTGCCTCATTCCATATAACATTAGAATTTTAACGGACAAATTCGTCTACGTTTCCTATATTTTAATCCAGGCTAATAAACTATCTTCGTGCAAAATTTCATGCAAATCGGTTGAGCCGTTTAAGCGAGATTTAGTAACAAACATCCAAACATTCAAAGTCAAAGTTATTTATTCTCCAATTTAGGCATATTACATGCACCTAATGAATGTCGATAAACTACCACCGTGCACCGGTTCGGAAAGAAAACCTCTGCCTCGAGAAGAACCGGCGTAAAAAACTCGGCGAGGTATATTTTTTTCAAAACAGTATAGAATATATAATTTCAGTATCAGAGTATTATAAAATTACATGGCTACAGTAGAAAGCCTATTTATTTTGCGAAAGATATATAGTGCAGGACTTTATCACTGCCAAATTCATTCAAACTTTTGGATTTATAACATTAGTAGGATAGTAGGATATTCCTTACAAAAGAATAAAGTGGCTTAGAGCCTTTTGGTTTACGAATGCAGATAGGTACAGTATTTTGTAACCTGAAACGATAGTTAGTGAGAAATCTCTGCTAAGCAAATGTTTGCCCCTTGATAATGTACATTGAGCCTAGAAAGTGGAACGTGCATAGAACAGATAATGCTTATCTCGTCTTCACAACACGTTGAAGGCATTCTTTCTCACGTTTCTTTGTATACTACGGTGGCTAACAAACGTACGGCCTGTCTAGTGGTAACCCAGCAGTAAGTGGAAAAGCAGCGTTGTAGGTGTCTGTCTGACACCTCGGCATAATGCTGAGACAGCGACCGATTCACTGCCGCGAAGACACACACAATGTGTCAATTGTATTGTATGTTTACTCCGTTTGTCTCTGTGTGTCTTTTGTGTAGTGAATAAATGTCTTCTTTCTCTTTTCTTTCTTTCTAAGAACCTATCCAGTTTCCACAAGGACTAAGACTATTATTATAATACAATGTCATTCAATTAACACTTTGTTTAATAATTACAACTTAGTAAGGTTGAAAACCCCCCGATTTTTTCATTTCAAAGTTCTATATCTCAAAAACGGCTGAACCGATTTTGATGAAACATAGCTAAGAACACTCGGGTTAAAATTATCTATTATACAAAAAAAACCGCATTCAAATCGGTTCATTCGTTTGGGAGTTACGATACCACAAACAGATACACAGACACACAGACACGTTAAACTTATAACAGTATCTCTTTGCGTCGGGGGTTAAAAATTACAAATAGTTTTAGTATTGTATTTACACTTTAAGTATCTATGCTTTTTAAAAAAAAAACAATATTCTATTTCCACTTTTCGAGAAGTATTTTTTGCGAAAATGTTATTATTGCCTAATTATCATAGCTACTAGCGTTGTTGTAGTTGTGACGGGAAAGTTGCAATTTTCACCACCACCCCACCACTAACCCTAACCCCACCCTATTTTTAAGTAACTACTAACAAATATGTTCCCAGTTGGTTGATGAATAAATTTATCATTTTATTATTATACTACATAATCTCAAAATAAAATTCGTACCTACCTCGAAAACATTATCATTTTGATCGAATTTCTGAGAAATTGGCACAGTGTAAGTGTATAATAATTCAGTATTCTGGTCGTTCTAGGAACCGACTAAGTATACTTATACCGAAATTGGCAACTACGGACTGGGTCATCATCCACTTAGCACGTTCAGCCATCTTCGCCAATCAAATCGTTAACCTCTGACTGGCCATACGTACCTAATGTATAAACTCGAACAACGCGGGGTTTTCGTGTGTGAACGAGTTTGCAAAATATGTCAATTAAGTTGCCGAAAGTGTTGCGTCGTGACTGGCTTTTTAACAAAAAAATAATAACTTTAATAAGACTTCGTCCGAGACTAAACTGCATGAGATTTGCTGATCAGTGATCATGCTGTGTGTGCACTTATGTTGGATGTCGTGCTAGTCTATGTATAAGCCGTTGAATAAGAACCATTGTATATCATAAACATACCTAGATATTTTTCTAGCACGAACGACTTATTGTAAGTGATTGACAAAATAAAAACATCGACAGTCCTGTTATCGATAAGTACCACTTCAACGTCATAGAGGTAAATAAATACAAATATATATATATATATATATATATATATATATATATATAGGGTACAAAACTACCAATTTATTTATATTTTAAATACTTCAGAAAACAATTTGCAATACTTTCGTAACTTTCTTTCTTCGTGTCACTGAATTAATTATCCCCGAAGTCACTCCATAACACACACACACACACACACCGAAATTGTCTTTCAAATCGACGCAGAACATGACATGTAGTTTTTCCCAAACCCATTTTTGGTCCCAAAACAAATCTGTGTCTCTGTATATGGTTACAGTGTAGGTGCACGCGGCGTCTAGGTAGGTAGCCAATATAAGTCTGTGGTTGTATGTACGTATTGTCGTTGAAGTAGTATGTACTTATCGATAGCAGGATTGTCGATATTTTTATTGTGGCTAGCACTAAACAAATGTTGTTCCTGCTCGAAAAATATCTAGGTATAATCATAAACTACAATTTCGTATACTTAAATCCGCAGCGACAGCCGAAGACTTATCTTTCGCCTTATCACAAGCAAATAAGCACTTTTAAACATATATTTGACGTCGAAAGGATATGCGATGGCAGTAGAGTTCAAACGGATACATGATAATGCACTCTGACGTCACGTACCATATAAATAGTATGTCGCGGGCATCTGCCATTGTGATTGCGTGTGCGCAAGCTAATGAGGCGAGCAAGCGCCAGGAAATCAGACCATGTCTTTAACTTTAATCTTAAGTATCTACATATAGTAAGTCACAATAGGCATGACGACAAAAAAAAATTGACCAGTTTTTGGAGAGGAACAAATATTTGTATGGGAGCAACTACAATTAAAGTACGTAAATACCCAAAAATTTGAGACAAAGATTGACCTCGGTGGCGGCAGCCCAAAACGCTTCATATTGATTGACTCAAAAGTATGACGTCACACGTTGCTATTTGAACGAATCATTGTAGGGGAAATCAAGTAAATTGCTGATTCGGTCGCGAAATACTGCGTTTAGGTCCATAGTTGTCATACAATTTTGTTTTTATAAAAGCGTAAGGATTCTATTGGTAGCTTTAAATTTACACTTGGACAATAAAAAAGAAAACAAGTTTTTTTTAAACTTTCAAGGATCATATCTTTTTATGATATTACTTATATTTTTTAATCTATACTTTATTATAATAATTTGATGGTTTACTATCCATTTAGCAACACTATGTTATTAATTTTAACATGAGTCATCATGCCTATTATGTGTTCTATAGTTTAGTGACGTTATTACGTAGAAAAATGTACCTATTTCTTTAGCTATGATTGATTTAGTAGTATAAACAAGGGACAAAAAGTACTTCAAGAGTACTTTAAGAGTGAATTAGGCTTTTAATGGAATCCCCTAGAGTTGCAAACGTCCTCAAGCTACTTACGTGGTTACCATCAGGCGAAACCTACACTTGTTTGTTACAAGTTAGTAACATTGTATTATTTATATTCGTGCGTGAATCACTCTCAACAAACTGCCAAAAAGGCTCTAATGTTGCAGTTAGTATTTGTTTGTTAAGTAACTCTCCATTTTCTTTATTTCGCATTCATCATCATCATCATATCAGCCGAAAGACGTCCACTGCTGGACATAGGCCTCCCCTAGAGAGTGCCTAATTGACCAGTCCTGCGCCACCCGCATCCAGCGGACTCCCGCGACCTTTACCAGGTCATCAGTCCACCTTGTGGGGGGCCTACCCACGCCGCGCCTTCCGGTACGTGGTTGCCACTCGAGAACCTTTCCGCCCCAACGGCCATCGGTTCTACGTGCAATGTGCCCCGCCCACGCCACTTAAGTTTAGCAATTCGGAGGGCTATATCGGTTATCTTAGTTCTGCTGTCACGCAGAGAGACTCCTAACATAGCCCTCTCCATTGCCCTTTGGGTGACTTTGAGCCTTCTTTATGAGGCCCATAGTAAGCGACCAAGTTTCAGTGCTATATTTCGCATTGATTGGCTTTAATTACAAATTCAAACATAAATGTTATACTAATGGTCGAAGCTAGTGCTAAAATGCTCGGCGCCGCGAAATCGGGGCCTCAGTCTGTTCAAATGAAATATAGCATCTCGCCAGTGACATCGCTTACATAAATACTAGCAATTAACATGTCAGACTTAGCTCTCTCTTGTAAGTGATATTTTCTAGTTTGCATAATTACTAATCGAGCTGTAAAGGGAATTGCAAGTTCTATAGCTGTAAATTAGGAAAACCATTGTCTGTATGTAGTGTAGATAAGGTAATTAATAAATATAAATAAATATTTGGGGACAATCTTACACAAACCAACCTAGTCCCAAACTAAGCAAAGCTTGTACTATGGGTACTAGACGACGTCATACTTATATACATAAATAAATACTTAAATACATAGAAAACATCCATGACTCAGTAACATATAAATTCCCTTATCATCAGGCAGGGTCACTACCAACTAGGCTACAGGTGTCGTCAAATCTCGTTAGTGAATTAGTTAAAAACCAAAAAACCAGGGAAAAACCAAGCTTAACTGTGTCATGTATGTACAAAAAAAAGTCCTTAGTTAATTGAGCTCTGGGGCTAAAGTGCTAACCCGAATCACATACCAACGTTTTTTATTATTTTGTAATTTTACTTGGAAAACAACTATTTCTCCTACCTATTCTAATATAAAAAGACGAAGAAACATAGAAATGTGCTCGCTTCTAGTCAGACTTGAAATCAAACTTAGCTCATCGGCCCAGCATAGTCAACTCCCGATTATCTGAACGCTTCATCACAGGCGAGTCTTCAACATTGAACGTTGAAACAAATTGCGGAAATGTGAAGTGTTGTGAACCGGCGATCACGAGAAGCAAATTTTCTTAACCACTGTCTCCTTTTAGAACTGTGGGAAACACTCTCCTATAATTTACCATTTATCACGCGAAAGCTAAAAGTCACGAAGATACTAACGCTAAAGAACATTGTAAACATTGTATTTGTATTTACCATTTTAATCCCCGAAGCTAGTAGCGTATGTATTTTACTGATCAAGATCGTGTTCAAGCCAAGAAATTCTTAGAATAACCGATGAGTTCATACGTAAGTTCGGAACGGGATTCATGGACCATGACCCAGATTGTTTTATTTGTGGCCTTAAATCGCGACGCACATACATCTTGTGTATAACACAGCATATTCGCTTCAATAACAAACACGACAGTCGAGGAACAACAATTTAATTCATTGATAACAAATCATTAGAAGCTTTGTAATTCAACCTTTTGTAATGACATTCGTGTTGTGAAACGTGAAACCCGCACAATTAGTGTTAACAGACTATTAATGTCAATGTCATCAAATTAAACAGTATGACTTTTTTAACAACTTTATAAATAGTAAATGAGATAACGTCATAGTGTTACATCATTACGCTTGGGTGGGTCTAGTTTGTTTGTTTTGCCTTAGCAAGTATCGGAAACATTGTCGCCTTGAAAATTAACATAATGATTGTAATCATCTTTATACCTACATAAACTGTATTTATATCTTTTAGTTTACCACTAGCGAAACTATTTGTATTCTCTGTTCTCTGCTTGATTATTTATGAGATATGAGATAAGGAAATAGCACGGCCTTGTTTATTTACACATAGTTAACACCTACAGTCTCCAGCAATAATATTTGACCGGACAAAGCGCGCAAAAATATCTAACATGATTTAACAAATAGGGCTGTTTCAGATATTTTAGCGCGCCTTGTTCTGTCAAGATATCCGTGAAAATGATGGTTCCTGTCTAAACAAATAAAATATAAAGATGGGATATGGGTCTTAAGTACACTGGAAAAGTAGTTTAATTTTTGTTTTAATATCTATGTAGGTATTGTATCCATGCAGTCACGTTCCCTCGTTTTTTTTTTAATTTAAATTAGAAATCTTAGGAACAATGATAGGTAGGTTAGTAAGTACAAAATATTAGAAATTTGACAAAATTGACTGCCAATTGCTAGTGCATCAAAATCGGTTAGTCAAATCTGCCAGTATCTTTTACAGGATACCATTTGTGACATTTACATCCGCGTATATTTCTATCCTAAACTTTAAAAATATTTATACTTAGGATTTGTTATATGAACGAGCCATTTCAGGTATTCGGGATATTAAAAACATCAAGTAAATTGATCGCTTCCTAACCCGTTAAAAGCGAGGGGGCTATATTCTCCGTTTCTAGTTCAGCCATGATTGATGAGTTTTCACCGGCAACTATAATAGCCTATCTATCGATCTATAAGCGATTTCCGTTCCTACAACCTACGTGCAATGGAACTGCTTAAAATGCGTTTCTTAGCAGAGAATTCGTTAATCAATCACTGCGACAGTAATTACAAATTAGAGCTTAACTCCAATCGATTGAAGTTTTGTTCGGACGGGAATCAGGTTTGTCATATGTCCACATATGTCTAATGGCTTAACGTAATTTAAATAGTAAGATTATACAGATCGACGTCGACGACCGTCTGTCTCCGCTGGCTTGGTCATGATGTAAGGATGGAGGAAGATCGGGGTGCCAAACGGGCATATTTGGGGCGTCCAGTAGGGCGGACGTCCCAGGTATCGCTGGAACGACGTCGTCGAATTAGACCTGCGCGACATTAAAGCCATGAACTGGAAGGAGATGGCGCATGATCGGGTCAAGTGGCGACAACTCGTGTCGGAGGACAAGACCCACTTTGGGTCGGAGAGCCATTGAAGAAGAAGACAGATCGACGAAGTTAGCCTAGTCACGAAATGACCGTAAGATCGCCTGGTCAGCTGTCACGAGTTTGGTCAGACTGTGGGGTGTGGGGGCCGCTGCTGGGAAATCTGCCTCCTTGATTTTCACGGTTGCCGTAAGTTGCCAGTCTCCTCCTAAGTCGGTCCCTCGCTCGAGGATAGTGACCCTGTCACCTAATTTTTTTAACAGCTCTCCACAACAGTCGATGAGCTGTTAGTAAAATAAGTATCTACCCCAGCATAGGTAGAATGATGGCGTTAACGCCTGCACGGCAACATAGACTATCCGTCTCTTTCTAAGCGTTCTAACTCGAAACAGACGGATAGTCTATCAAGCCGTGCAGATATTATAAAGCATTCGCTCCTCTCGTTCTTACCTACACATTCTTGCAGTAGAGAAATTCTTTACTTTTGAGATAAACGTTAGCTAGGCTGGTGGCGCAAAAATCGTTTGTCACTTTAACTTAGTATCTGCAAGGGACAAAACTGTCTATAACCGTAACAGAGGCTTAGTAAGTTTAATGAATAAGGGGGTATTCGTTTACAAAAAGAGAATTCCGGAGGTCGCGCCGGTCGGCGGGTGCCCGGCCAGAAATAGATCGGGGGCTATTTTTACTGGCCGCGTATCCGCCCGGCTGCGTAAGCGCAAGTAACCAGCGGTGGCGCCTCGTGCGTCTGCACAGACAGACAGACATTCACACGAGGTTTCTCGACGAGAGATTGATAGGGGATTTTATGTTGGCAAAATGTTTGTCCAACAGATTCTAGACGCAAAAGACTTTCGCAAAATGTACATGCAACAGTGTATAGTCGACCAACGTAGAACAGAAACTCTAAGCCCTATTATAATTAGACAGAAACATTCGCTTTGCAGTGAGTCAATTTCGGAGAAAACATCGATTATAATACAGTAACTTAATGCAATATGTCCAAATTCTGCTACTCGATGCACTTGAAGATGTTAAAGTCGCAAAAACTGGCGCTTTAAGTATATCACAATTTCAAAAATTGTTAGTAAGTTTAATGCTCCTTAGACTATATCACCAACAAGTGAATATGACTTCTCACCATATTCAGTATAAACGAAATATTAACATTCTAAGCAAGGTCACAGTCGCACCAACATACAAATATTTGTCCCGTCACTTACAGCAAGTCCACACTGTCACTTTTCTCACGCCACTAAAGCCTAACCACATACTGGTTCCAATTCCAACATAACATAAGGCCTTTTTCTAAGAAAGTTTTGGCGTGGGAACCATTGAAGCAAGTTGTAGTGTCAGTTAAAAAATAGAAGAAATGCTACCGTAGTGAGAACCGACCAAGGTTTTCGGGAGAAGTTCTCACACTTTGGGGACGGGCCTCTTTTGATCCTAAATAAAGAAAATAATCCTATGCATCATTATGTGTCATATAACGTGTAAATTAGCCTGAAATCAGTTCAGATTCGAATGTAAAAAGAACCTATATATATGTATAAAACAATTCGGGAGGATTCCAAGTTATTTTCCGAGCCGAGGGTATTCATGAGGTCGTATAGGAATTTAAAAAAAGAATTTAGATCAAACTTTTGCTTATCCAGAAAAGTTGCAGTAGGAGGAGCAACTTTTGACATTATTATCTCTTTTTATTAGCAGATACAAGATAAAAATACATACAAAAAAAACAAGTCAAATCTCTTGTTTCTAAACTTGGCCAGGAACTCGATGGTTAAATTATTTGGATTCCTTCCGAGCACTTTTATAAGTAATTTGTTTTATTTATCTTAATTCAATCTTATCCCCCGTAACCATATCAATTTGGTTACCTTATAATAAGGTAACCTTACTGATAGGGTAAGCCTATTGTTATGGTAAGCATATCGGATGTAGTAACCGTAACAAAACCCTATCTCAATAGCGTTTTGTTATGGTTACTTTAAGGTTACCACATCCGATATGCTTACTATAACAATAGGGTTAGGTTACCCTATCAGTTACGTTACCTTATCATAAAGCTACCATTATGGATAGGGTTTTAAAAACAGCTTCTAAAACAAGCCTATGGAAAACCCTGATCAGTTCCGGTCCCAGTCCCAGACATTTAGCATGTCTTTGACACTGGCCGGACAATTTGCGTTTTCGACCAAAACTAGTGTATTTATTATTATTATTGGTGATTTGTGGGCCTTTAATGTGCCGCTTCGACCAGCGAGTGATCTATTGTGGCAGCCCTTTTATAGTTTCGTCATGTCCGTCTGTCCGTCTGTCCGTCTGTCCGACTGTCCGTATGTCACAGGCATTTTACTCGAAAACTATAAGGTGTATTTGAATAAAATTTTGAGGATAGGTGTATTTTGTTAGCCGCTACATAGTTTCGTAATTAAAATGACAAAAAAAAAAATTAGGGGTGCACTCCATACATAAAACTAAGTCAAAAAAAAAAAAACATTGTGACCCCCCGTGTGGATCAATCGATAGGCCTTTCAAAATAAATATAAGGTTTCTTAGCATTTTTTTTGATTAAGTGAATAGAGTCGGAGATAATTGCCCCGAAAGTCACTAAAATTTGTTTAGAGTTCACCGTTAAGGCCCGTTGCCTCCAGGAAATTCCAGATTCTTTGGGCGGTGATATGTTGTACCTCTTCTGGGTGCATGATGTGCAACCCTAGGTAGGTACTTCTTTTATTTATGAGTGGTCCGCAGGAGCAGAGAATGTGCATTGCTGTCTCCTCTGTCTCCTGGCAGAAGCTGCAGGTTGCGTCCTGTTTCATACCCTTGTAAGTACTTCACTATAATCGTAAGTAATTCATGAAGGCTCGCGATTTGGAGTTGGAGACATGGATGACATGTATGTGGTTCATTGCAATTGCGAGTTGCCAACGTATTCCTTTACATTGCTACTGCATGGCATGGGGCCCGGTTTACAAAACTACATACAAGTGACAGTTTTATGAATTTTACAAGTCTGAACTGAAGTGACTTAACTGGCAACTTGGCAAGTGGCAACACTGGTAGCAATTTTGTTGACATTTTTAAACGCTTTTTTCAATGGTAATTTTTCCAAGCACGTTAAAAGTCCATCATCATCATCATCATCATCATCATCATCATCATCATCATCATACCAACCGAAAGACGTCCACTGCTGGACATAGGCCTCCCCCAGAGAGTTCCAAATTGACCGGTCCTGCGCCACGCCACCCGCATCCAGTGGACTCCCGCGACCTTTACCAGGTCATCAGTCCACCTTGTGGGGGGCCTACCCACGCCGCGCCTTCCGGTACGTGGTCGCCACTCGAGAACCTTTCCGCCCCAACGGCCATCGGTTCTACGTGCAATGTGCCGAGTCCAATGTCCATGTTGAAACAATTTTTCAAAGAAACTGTCATGTTGTCTCCTGGCTCACAGAATAGCAACAAGTAACAGTTGGTTTATCCAACTTTTTTTTTAACTTGACAGGACAATTGCGGTTCTAAAAGATAATTAACCCTTATTCCAGTTGAAGGGGTATAGATTTATCCAATAATGAAGGGATTTACTCAATGCCAGAGGTTAATTCCCCAACAAGCGTTAATGTATTTCGTCGGCCACATACGGGTGGTCTTCAGTTCACAAAACGTCCACTGCATTGTACTGGAACCCTATATCTTAATGATTGCAGGCATGACTGGCAGTTTGTTGCAGTGATGTTGGCAGAAAATGTATATATTATAATTATAAGTAAAAGTAGTGTAAGGCAATCTCAATTTGTTGTCTTCCAAAACCAATTTAATTTGAAGATGATTTATAATATAACAGCTAAGAAACTAAACGTAGTGCGTTGACCCGTCCTTAACCGACCCTTGCAATCTGAAGACCAGAAGGTCTTAAGAACTGGGCGAAAATATCTTTAGAATTATGAATTCTATTCCACAGACTTAAGTTACAAAATGAGTTAAAAAAATCGAATTCCCGCAACACCCTTTCGAGTTGCAAAGCAGTGCAGACGTCTGATGGCCCGCATATCGCCTCAACCTCTTATTCTACTCAATTAAATGATAAAAGCGACTTTCATTCGTATACCATAAAGTTCATTCTTGAGAATGGTGGACGCGAGATACGAGGTTGATAAAGTAATCATTGTTTACAAAACAAAATGCCAAAACGGGCATAATGCGGTCTTGAATTCGCGAGCCATTTAAATTTAGAATACCAAAGTATGCGCCTGGGGATCGCAAGATGGAGCACATATTTTAAATTTGGAACAAGTTTTATAAAAATGTATGGTGATCAGTGATTGGCCAAAATTGACGGTGATCACATAGACTATGTGAAAATTGCCGATAATCGCAAATTTCCATGAAATAGCCGCCATGTTTCAAACAGAAATAATTAACACTTCATTGATTTAACTGCCACTTTTTAAAGAAGTGTCCAAATGGCCGCCACGAGCTGACAGAAGTCGAATTATATCGTTTGACATTTGTAGAGGAACATTGTTTATTATTATTGTTGTGTAAAAAGACAATACTTCAATCGTATATTTTTAGCTGTTCTGTAAATCTACCGACCAAGTTTTAGTGGCTACAATTTCGTTGAATGCTTCTGTTATAAACCTTATTTCACATCACTTAATACAATTTCATTCTTTCAACATATTGTAATATTGCTATTTATAACATTATCTTCAGAAATCCGACGGTAACCATAACCGTTATGCGGGCGATATAAAGGAATCGTTAATATATCAGTAGCCCATTCCGTTCTAAATTCTGAAGTGGTAAGATTAGGCAATACGAATTCCGGAGAAATCTGATCACTGCTGAGTATAAATAAATAGTTAATGTTAGAAAATGGAAAATATTCTCTTTGTAAAACATAACTATGTACAGTCAACATCAAAGAGATGTATATAATATACATTTTCACGTTATACATCATCATTATCACCGGTCGATATACGTCCCACTGCTGGGCACAGGCCTCATGAGAGGGAACGGGCAGTAGTCCCCACGCTGGCCCAGTGCAGATTGGGGACTTCTCATACCTCTTTGAATTTCTTCTCAGATGTATGCAGGTTTCCTCACGGTGTTTTCCTTTACCGAGGATTGGGGACTTCACATACCTCTTTGCAGTGGCGTGCTTACCATATAGGCACATAGGCAGTGCCTACCTTGCAAAATAACTCCACAACATATATTTTTCTTCTCTATGATAATACTATAATAGTTTTTAAAACAATCTACTTCTTTACTCACATTACGGGACGCGCTGCAATTTAAATTTGCGCGCGAACCAGGCTCGCTCAGCGCAAGGCAGGCAGTAGGCACGGCGGAGCGATGCCTAAGCTACGGCACACACTCTCACAGTGCGCTTGTGTAAATATCGTCCGTGAACTATGTACGGATTTGCTCAGTGCACACACATATAAGCAAATCACACGCACACATGCTTCCAAGTCCGGCCGCCGGACAGAGGGGCTACCGCGAAACGAAAACGTACTTCGTTCGTCTGTCGCTCGAACTAGCAAGTGCGACAGAGAGGGAGATACGCGAACGAAGTTCGTTTTCGTTTCGCGGTAGCCCCTCAGAGTATTGTGACCAACCACTGACCTGCCCCCGCATTTCAGCCAATCAGCGCATAGCGCATTGCAACTTCAAGATTCGCCTTATTAAAATATCGTGCAGAACAAAGTTTCATGCGGCAAATGAAAGAAGTCCCAGTTGCTGTGATTTTTCCTCGTAATGTGGGGCGTTCTAATTTGTCAAGGTTGTTTGTTTTTGTTTACGAAAATTTGTTTTGAATTTGCTATTCGATTCGGAAGCCATTAACGTGATTTTTTTGTTACGACTAAGTTGTATTGTGAAAGAAAAATTCTTGTATAAATAGTTGCGATACATAGTTTGGTTCGGAGCGATTTTCTTACGTTTTCTATTGAATTTCCCGTGTGTTTCTGTTTATTGGCGTGTTCTATATTTGTGTAATAAACCTTAAATATGTGTTTTAGCTGTGACCGGTGTATTGACCTAGTGTGTTTGCGGAAGTTAACTTTCGGCGAATTTAGTAAATTAACGTTCAATAATAAGGTAAAGGTAGTTAATAAAGGTAGGTGTATGCCGCAGTTGCAATTAGATCAAACTCGGGGTAATATTACTCGTCAATTTCATGTAAAGTATTACGAAAATTTTAGCTGGTTGACTGGTTGCATACACACACAGAAATTATTTTGTTTTCCGTGCATTTTATTCGGAAATTCTCCAAATGTATGGAATGACACGGGCGAATATGTCGAAAGTCGAAATAGCCTTGGTAAGTTCTAACATTACTCGTACTTTACTTAGTAACAATTTAATTCTGCATAATTTCTCTTTTCTGCAATTTGGTGACGTGCACTGCTAAACACAACTTGTTCGTCCCCACATTAGTCTCCTCAGAAAAAAACTGCCTACCCTAACTAAAAACCCTATGCACGCCACTGCCTCTTTGAATTTCTTCTCAGATATATGCAGGTTTCCTCACGATGTTTTCCTTCACCGAGGATTGGGGATTTCACATACCTGTATGAATTTCTTCTTAGATGTATGCAGGTTTCCTCACGATGTTTTCCTTTACCGAAAAGCTAACGGTAAATATCAAATGATATTCCGTACATAAGTTCCGAAAAACTCATTGTTACGAGCTGGGATTCGAACTCACGACTGCCGTTTGACAGCCGCATGCCTGAACCGCTAGGCCACCGTAGCTTTTTGCCACTTATACCAGTCGTCAGTCTCAACGAAACTCATAATTCTCGGTTTGTTGCGTTAAAAATGCCAGCCTTACAAAGAACAACTGTTTATTTTAAAAATAAACGATACGCTTATGAACTGTTTCCGTAGAAATTATGGACAAAATACTGATAAGTATAATAATTACATACAAACGATTAGAGTATAATAGATTCGTTCATAACCAAGATACTTATTAATGAAAGGATAACATAATTTTAAGTTGAGTTTAATGGTTTTGATAATAAAATGGCTGATGGCGCAAAAATCGAGAATAAATATATGAAATATTGAAATATCAATCTTATACAATGAAGATAAATAAAAACGACTTTAACAATTTCGATGGAATCTACAATATAAAGTCTTACGAGGAAGGAAATTCTATCTAGCTTTAGCATTTTCGGAAAATATTTGTATATACAGTATAGGTAACCAATTTAAACTAATCATTGCCTAAAGATCATATCCAATGTCAACTCAATATAATAATAATAAATAGTAACCATTATTTCAGGCCCCTATTTCACCAACTTGACAATTGTCACCTGACAATGACAATTCGCCATACATTGCTTTTTCTGAAAGTTAAGGTGGTCGCTAGGTTACTTGTGGAACCAGCAATGTACGGAGAATTGTCGTTGTCAGGTGACAATTGTCAAGTTGGTGAAATAGGGGCCAGCAGGCATGTAAGGCCCATAGTTACAAACCTGAAAGACTGTTTTTAGGGTTCCGTAGCCAAAATGGCAAAAACGGAACCCTTATAGTTTCGTCATGTCCGTCTGTCCGTCTGTCCGTCTGTCCGTCTGTCCGTCTGTCCGTATGTCACAGGCATTTTACTCGAAAACTATAAGGTGTATTTGAATAAAATTTTGAGGATAGGTGTATTTTGTTAGCCGCTACATAGTTTTGTAATTCAAATGACAAAAAAAAAATTTTTTAGGGGTGCACTCCATACATAAAACTAAAAGTCAAAAATTTTTTTTTCATTGTGACCCCCCGTGTGGCACATCAATCGATAGGCTTTTCAAAATAAATATAAGGTTTCTTAGCATTTTTTTTGATTAAGTGAATAGGGTCGGAGATAATCGCCCCGAAAGTCACTAAAATTCTGTCCCCCCCCCTCTAATTTTTGAACGGTGTATTTTAAAAATATGGAAAAATTCATGGACATAGGGCTTATTAATTTTATTCACCGAAAATTGTTTTGAACAAGATCGGTTCTGAGGTTTTCGAGATATTGCTGAAAAACTGCCTTCCTCAAAGAAAAGGACGTAAGTGCCGTAAAATTTCTGTGACGATACGACCTTTTTAATAGGCACGGAACCCTTCGTTTTGCGTGGTCCGACACGCACTTGCCCGGTTTTAGTTAGTTAGACATATCACCATCACCATATCAGCCGAAAGACGTCCACAGCTGGACATAGGCCTCCCCCAAAGAGTGTCACAATGACCGGTCCTGCGCCACCCGCATCCAGCGGACATAGAATACAATTATAAAATTAAAACGCTAATTATTATTTAGGCGACGACACAGTGTGGCTCTATAGGGCCTCCTCATGGAATCCCCACAATAAATTGAGTTGAATGACAATTTGGAACATGATCATGACAATTTAAATGTAACCCTAGATGAATGTCATATTATTGTCATTGCCAAGGTTTAAACTGATCCACAATATTAAAAGCTTTTATTTAACTTGCAATGTAGGTATGTATGTATGTATGTTTGTTCGGGTGGAATCTTGCAGGTTAAATTTGACCAACTTCCCGAAGTCCAATCAAGTTGAAATTTTGTACAATTATGTAAGTCGGATGACAATGCAATACAATACCATAAACCTGATCTGATGATGGAGACGGAAGGTGGCTGTAGGAACTTCCTAATTATACAGGATAAACCCGTCGTGTTTGGGCTCGTTACAATCCTCTCAATGAGCAGTTGATGAGTGTGCAAAAAAAAGTACAGTCGGCAAAAAATCCAATATGGCGGAACACCCAAGATGGCGGGTTATTTATTTTTAATGCACTCCTACAATACGGGTTTCAAATGAAAGGGCTTGCTGAGAATAACTCGAAAAATAAAGTGACGTATATATACAGAGAAACCTGTCCAGCGATGACTATAAAATAAATTAAAAGTAAAAAAACTTTTTTAAAAACATCTTCTATTTAAATGCGCTAAAAAGAATAAAATAAACTTATCCTTTAGCGAGAATTAGGTACTCGTATATACTCAGGTAAATCTCGCGACAAGCTTTTATATCATCTAATATGTGTTATGACGTTATAAGTTTATAGTAAAAGTTTTAAAGAAAAAGTTTATTTTATTATTTTTAGCGCATTTAAATAATTTGCCTGATACAGTTGGCTATTAACCTCTTGTATGCTGGGACACTTACAGCATAACAACACTAAAGGAATTTGATTTTTTGTTTCTGACACAGATTCAATGTTCGATAGGCGATCAGTGCAGATCTGCTACTAAGCATACGAAAGGCTAAAGACATATGCACTATTATTTTCTGTCTGTGGTATCTGTCTGTGGTATCGTAGCTCCCAAACGGATGGACCGATTTGAATGCGTTTTTTTTTTGTGTCATAGTTTCATCAAAATCGGTTCAGCCGTTTTTGAGATATTGTACCTTATTTGTAGCATTGTCACATGACTAACAATGGGAAATGGATACCTCTTTGTAGTCGACTCCACGTCATTGTCATTACTGACCAAAATTCCCCATGGTCATTGCGGTAATGACTTTACAAAACAATACCTAAATACATGCGTAACAATCAATACTAAGTCAAAAGGAATGTAACAATGACAAATGGTATTTACAATGTCGTATCAATAATTTAATAAGAGTAGGTGTTTTACAAATCAAAAACCGGCCAAGTGCGTGGCGGATCAAGGAAAACGAAGGGTTTTATATGTGTAACGAAAGTTACCCATATAAAATGTATGAGTAATTGCCGTTACGTAATGGAAAAAAGTTAAAGCGTAGATTAGATTTAGGGCTCTTAACTGTGTACAGTCAGCATCATAAACTTATCACAGTGATAAGGTCCTAGAACCACCAAAAGTGTATACATGTTTATGATGCTGACTGTACAATTTTATTGCAATTTTTTGGCTCTCAACTATGTACAATTTTTTTGCATACCCACCCACTATCTAATCAGAACTCATTAGGTCCAGTGAAGAATAAATAAAATGTATGTTGACAACGTGTGAGCACTATCAGCTATTGACACAATTAACTGACCACTCCTAACTCTTATTACCATGAGATAAAGACTACAAAAGGTCAGTTATTGTTTGTACGGCATAACGAGGAGGTTATGGGTTACGGAGACGCTTAATGGCTTAGTAAAGAGGAGTGGCGTCACGCCCAGACCTTGACCTTAAGGTTGAATTGATACTGGAAATATGAACACGCAAAAATGTTGTTGGAAAAAGGTTTGGCACTGCTGCGGCTGTTTAGTGCTTAATTGCTTTTGTACACACATACATACATATAATCACGCCTCTTTCCCAGAGGGGTAGACAGAGATCACGGACCTCCATTTGCTACGATCCTGACAAACCACTTTCGCTTCACTCACCTTCATAACATTTCTCATACATGCTCGTCGGTTTAGGGTACTTTTGACCTGGCCTTTTTGTAAGATTTCTCCGATTTGATCGGAGAAAGTTCGCCTAGGTCTTCCCCTTCCACTCTTTTTACATACACTCCCTTCGTTAATCTTCTTTCATCCATCTTCTCTACATGCCCAAACCACCTTAAAGTACCCTTCTCATTTTTCATCACTATATCTCCATCCATTCTACACTTATCTCTTATCACACTGTTTAAGACTCTATCACTCAATTTCACTCCACACATACTTCTCAAAGCTCTCATTTCTACTGCATTCACTCGACTTTGATGTCTTTTCTGCCACACCCAACTTTCACTACCATACATAAGTGTGGGCACCAACACTCCTCTATGCACAGCCATGCGTGCTTTTTGTGATATTTTTTGTATAAAGGCGTTCCGTGCCCCATTCACTCTATTCCCTGCATTCACTCTCCTCTCAATATCTTTCTCATGCTTTTGTGTGCCCCTGAATTTACGACGAAGTTGCTTGGTACTGGTATTTTTGGCCCGTTGGGACCCTCCAACGTATTTCAATACATCACAAAATCACACTTCCTGACCAGAGGCAGACGCATAATGTTGTAAATGTTGTAATCACCACGGGCGGTAATAAAGAGAGCCTTCGATCGCATATTTATCGCCCTTGCCTTCTGAGCGATCTGACACGTTCTTTGTTTTACCGCTCTATCTGGGGAATGTTCTATTCCACGATCATGCCATTCGGCCCTATTGAGTGCCTACAGAATAGCCATAGTAACACTACTATACTTGATTTGTGTATTGTTGCGCTCTGGTGATGGTGAGTAAAGTCGCCAGACAAGTTCAAGGATGGGCAAGATGGGCACGTAGAACCCTATCGCAATTTCGCAATAAGGTGACATATCACTCGAGTTTGAGTGACGACGGCCTGTCAATTGCGACAGGGTTCTACGGTGGTACGTGAATACATTTCCCGTGAACCGGTGGGCATAAGCTGATTCTCCGATCCTCGTCTGTTTCACTACAGTTCTATTTTCAAAGCTACTCCGTTCACCTGGCCAACGGTTATGTTTGGCAAAACATCAACAGTCGAAGCGAAGCGTATACGCGTCGAAGCGTGCGTGCCGTATAGCGCACAGGCTACCCCGAATGAAGTCAGACGAATATAAATAGAAACTGAATTGGAACGGGTATTAGAAATCACGGCATCGTTTGGATTTACGATCGTCTTAAAATAAACAAAGGAACGAATAGGTAACAAAAAGCAATACAATGGTTGTTTCAGATCAAACTGAGGAGCATTTTTGCACTTATATTTGGTTTTTCGCGAAGAACAGATTGTCTATTCATTATCACCATCATCATATCAGCCGAAAGACGTCCGCTGCTGGACATCGGCCTCCCCCAAAGAGTGCCACGATGACCGGTCCTGCGCCATCCGCATCCAGCGGACACCAGCAACCTTTACCAGGTCATCAGTCTACCTTGTGGGCTCTTTGGGGACTGTTTGTTCGTTTACTTCAAATGTGCCATAAATTGAGATTATCGAAGTTTCACGAATGCAATGTACTTAGTTAGTTGATAAATTTGGAGTTCAAGGATACTCTTATCGTGAATTAATTAATAAAAACCTTGGTGTTAAACCGTTCTGGCGTTGTTTAGGTAACAATTTTCCTTTTGCTTCAAGTTTTACTTGGTTTTTACGACAGTGGCATTGCTTTAAAAGTAAGTGAGGGTCGATCTCTAAATACTAGGTCATTCTGCGATGAGAAAGCAGTCATTGTCACTTAAGAAAATGAGATTCATTTGTTAGTGAAACTAGTTTTGGACTCCTTTTGACAGCGGACAGATGCCCATTTTTAAAGGAAGACCGGGTGTACCGGGTGCTTCAATACTCGGCTGGGCAGCATTATTCGCACAGATCTAAGAATCAGGAAAATGGTTTTCTCAAAAGGTACGGAATGTCATTTATAATCTACGACGGACCTTTACAGGGAAAGATAAATAGGAAATCTGAATACATCTGCGAAGAAATGTATACGCGCCAGCCAGTACTGGCTCTGACTCTGATTGTGGCGTTTTCACGCTGAAGAGGTGCTGATTTCGAATTGACCTTAATACGGTGTCATAAGCTAAAGTTTTGGCTAACTATATTTAGCGTATTTTAAGTGGAATGCCACCGTATTATAAAACCTCTATAGCATCACCTCGTAAGCGTGTGTTTTCTCAATATCTGACGTCAGATGAGTTCGCGGCAAAACCGGTTGGAATGATACACCGATGTATAGAGTCATCCGCAATCTTGATTCACTGTCACAGAATGTTGCGGTGTGTCTTGTGGTTTACTGTATGATTGGTATTTTCTTGGGTATTATGTCACTTACACCTGGGTGTAAATATATAATGTATATATTTTATTTATTAGAGTCTAAATCCCAATAATGTCTAGTTTCTCTGAGTTGGAAAGTCTGATGGCCTTCAGCTTATTTTTGATATTTTGAAGATTTTTAAATACCTACATAAAGATTAAAGACTGAACGTCGTTTGTTGCTTGTTCTTATTTCCCAACAATGGCTATGCAGAGCGTTTTTGATGTGTCATTAAAAGTTGGTAATTTAGAATAGAATAGAATAGAAATACTTTATTCAACATCACATTGCATTGTTTGCAGTATTGAATAAAATTTTGATAATAGTTGTATTTTGTTAGCCGCTACATGATTTTGTAAATAAAATGACAAAAAAAAAACTGGGGATCACTTCATGCATAAAACTGAAAGACATTTTTTTTTATTGTAAGGCTACGTGTGCGGCACGTCAATCGATAGGCCTTTCCAAATAAATATAAGATTTCTCAGCAATTTTTGATTAAGTCAGAGATAATCGCCCTCTAATTTTTTTATGGTGTATGTTAAAAATATGAAAAAAATCATGGACATAGGGCTTATTAAATTCATTCACCGAAAATTGTTTTGAACAAGATCGGTTCAAAGGTTTTCGAGATATTGCTGAAAAACTGCTTTCCTTAAAGAAAAGGACGTAAGTGCCGTAAGATTTCTGTGACGATACGATATTTTTAATAGGCACGGAACCCTTCGTTTTGCGTGGTCCGACACGCACTTGGCCGGTTTTCCTTGATACTGTCATCACTCATCGGACGTGCTATAAAGAGCACACACACCTTTTGGTTTTGTTATGAAAATCTACAACTATGAGTCAAACTTGCAATGTATTCAGTAACGGTGTGTATTGTGCTTAATCAGCACGGTGCGTGACATCTTTGCATAATAATACAGCACAGTATTATTGTTCTTAGAGCCGTGATAATAAAAGTACTTTGGACGTTAAAAGGGCTGTCGACGGACCAAGTTCTAACAATAAGGAATTTGAATGTTATTTACCTAAATATTAACTCTGTAACAATGAAAGTTCGGTAAACATGCTTTGGATGCTGTCTATGTTTAAAAGAGACTAATAAATTATTGTGTATACGAAAAAAAACCGCACTACAATCGGTTTATCCGTTTGAGAGCTAAGATGCCACAGACAAACACAGATACACAATATGGTTGCATTTTTGACGACGAAACAGCCAGAACTAGAATTCCCCCTTTTTTGAATGAATGGGATCCACTGTCCTCTAAAGTGCAATGCAGTCATCAAATTTGGTCGACACATGACTAATTTCGTCGCGGATTGGCGAAGACAATAACTATTTAAAAAAAAACATTTTAATTCCGGCCTAAGACTGGCGGAGGTAACAAGAGCTCAAAACCGTCCCTCTGGCATCCTGTTTATTTGACTGTATCTCAGATACAACTGATAACACACGATTCCAGTGACATGCGCTTCACAATCCCGCCTCACTCGTCGCCGGCATAACTGTACCCTGCTTAAACGACAACTGTGCGCAGACGCAGGTCTCAGTTCCACTGGTCGTCGATACGTATGGCGTGTAGCAATCCCAACTAAGGCAGCCGGACACTAACGGTGGCCACATTCCCCCTCCGTAACCCAGCTAATTGCGGTCTTACGAATGTCTACCTATATGTTAATGCCCGCTTTCCTTGGGCTTTCTCTCGAATTCTGTGCTGACTTAAATTACGCACGCTTTAGCATTTTCCGCGTCTCTTGTCACCATAATTCCTGTTCGCAGCTAGCTTAATTTGAGCGTGTTTTTCGTGGTAGTTGTGTGTGGTGGGGGACCAGGGTTTATGCTGGTGGCGATGGGCAGGTCTGCAATCAATGCCTTATAAGGATATGTCCTAAATTTCGCGGCTTTGGATGTACCTAATTGTTTGCTGACGCCGCAATGCTACGAAGCTTTCCGACCACTACTGTGTGTGAATGTGCAGGACATTACAAGAGGCGATGGATGGTGTTTCATCTCATTGGCTTTTTGAAGGAGCGCGCGAAGCGAACGAAGTTCTCCGTCTCAGCTTGGGCGCAAATGCGTTCGTATATCCGGCTACATTCTCCTCTACTAGTCGTATTTCTCAACCGATTCTCGTGAAATTTTGTGAGCGGGTTCAATAACTATATAGATTTTTTTGTCGATTCAGTATTTCGTTTTTTTTTTCAAATGACAGGCTTGAGACTCTCTCGAGTTCTACAACTCACAGATCCACTATTTCATCATCATCATCAGCAGCATACGTCCCACTGCTGGGCACAGGCCTCTTTCGGCTGTTACGATGATGATGAATGGACAATTATCAAGTTGGTGAAATTGGCGCCAGCTCGCCTATGAATTCAGGGCCTTTATACTTCGTGGAATGTTTACCCATCCTCTGTAGGTACCAGTCTAACCTGTGTCTAGATAAGGATTAATTTAATTCCATTACTTTACCTAAAGCGTATCGACACAATAGCTACGTATTTTCCTTATTTGTCTCATTTAACTAACTTTGCAGTTGTATAATGTTGGGTGGATATAATGACTACCTGTTTCGAATTAATGTACAAGCCATATGGAGAATGAAGAGAATTAATTGCATAGCATTATGGTGTAGATAACACTTCACTTCGTGTGTTAAATTATTTATCTATACTAATCAAACGGACATATCCATCCATCATTCCATACTATCCCTCAGCGAATGAAAAAACCATAGAAGTGTAACCAGCGCTGAAAAGTGGCCTCACAAAAAGGATGCACATTGCCATTATGCGGCGAATGCGGACGTGGGGGCGGGGTGGCAAAAGGATGCCAAGCAGCCGTTTAGTTCGAACATGCGCACACATGCGCATACCGGGTATTGGGCACGTGTTTCTGTAGAAATTTATAAAGAGTTCGCCACGCCTTCTATGATTTTTTCGTTCGCTGTTAACAGAGTGGGCAAACACATCCTAACGTCCCTAGAAATAACAATACAATACAATACAAATACTCTTTATTGCACACCTCACACAAAAAAGCAGTTACAGAGAGAAACAATACAATAACGTGCTTAGCTTACTTTTTTTCAGATATTAATGCTGGTGTCTGTACTAGAACTGATGCTGTCTCGCCAATAATCGCTACGTGTAACATTGTTAGATCATCATATCAGTCGAAAGACGTCCACTGCTGGACATAGGTCTCTCCCAAAGCATGCCAAATTGACCGGTCCTGCGCCACCCGCATCCAGCGGACTCCCGCGACCTTTACCAGGTCATCAGTCCACCTTGTGATACAAGGTTAGATATCTTCGGTGAATGCTATCAGGTCATTAACCTCCGCAACTGATTGTCACCTTCTCTGCATCAGAATTCAGAACAATGAGCGGACATCTTATCTGTGCGTGCGGCGGAAATACAATATGGCGGCCAACCAGCGTAATAGATGTTACAGCGACTGTCAATTGTTAATCATTGACTAGCTGTCAACATATCCATCGGAGAATCACAAGCTAGTTGCCGACTCTTTATTGATGTGAGGATACGTTGTGATGACACCTAGAGACAAATGGTGGTCCCCCACTCTCAAGCACAGAAATTGCACTTACTAGCAAAAACGTCGTTTAGGCATAAGAAACGTGCCTACTCTGTGCATCTCTGTATATCGTATAACTTGTATTCATTCACACACGGCACGTGTAGCGCTAGGGCTGTCACGCCAAGAATACATCAATGAGGGCAAAAAATGATCTAGCTCACCAGATGTCGCTTGAGTAAAGTGAACCGATATTAATTAAAGGACATGTTACTTCACATGTATGTCAGTGTCATTATCAACCCAACCATACCAACGTCCCTTTGGGTATTCAAACCATCATAAACAGAGAAGCTGTGGCCGTTTATCGTTTTCATCGTGGGTTTACAAACCTCGTAATAAATAAGAGAAATTAGGTACGTGCGGTTCGTCGCGTTCAAGTGGCGGCGGATCACAGCGTGACGCGCATATGCGCGCTCGCGCGGCGCCGGCCCTCGACTGACTGGCGGCCTCAGGCCACGCGAGCGATAGGTGTCTAACGCGACGCGACCCGCCCACTGCAAGCCCCCTGTCTCAAGTCTCAACACTGCACATCATCGGGAGCGCTGCTCTACTAGCATTCTCAATAGTAATACAATCGCTCCAAAATATTGTCAATGTTTCGCGTCCTTACTATATCCCAATCACTGTGTCCTACCCCTACCTCTTCTAAACACTACTTCTAGGTACTAGCATTCTCAATAGTAATATAATCGCTCCAAAATATTGTCATCGTTTCGCGTCCTTACTATCTCCCAATAGCTGTGTCCTACCTCTACCTAAAAACTACCTCTACCAGCATTCTCAATAGTAATACAATCGCTCCAAAATATTGTCATTTTTATCTCCCTATCTCCACGCATTAGTCGTACCTAGTTACACAAACGGATTTCGTCGCTATCTTATCAGCATTGCGCAAATCCGTTGCGCAATGAACCTACTACATTTACGAACCAAGCATTTTTGTTAGCGTATGCAAATAATTGAAACAATCTCGAAGGTTATACGCCAGTTGGCGGCATTGGGTTTCTTTTAAAAGGCAAGTAAGGCCCAAACCGTACAAGGTTGGTTTACTTATACAGTTCTTAAATCCGAGTATGGCTTGAAGAGGATAAAGTCAGTGCAATGTTAAAGATTTTACCGAACGTGTCAAGTGTCCCAATGTTTAAATTAACCTTACTTTCGCACCCACATTTTGGTACAACGTGACCGTTGACAGAAACTCTTGAAATTTGTTAAAAATTGATTACTTCACGTCATCCTCGGGCGTAAAACAGCTCAGTAATCGCTAGTATCGCTAATGTGGTAAAATATCTCTTTTTCTATCCTCAACGTGAGCGATTATAAAGAAACTCTCAGCTTGTGAAATGATCAACATCTGAAACATATTTTACTTTACCCCCTAGACATGTAATAAATTCTATTACGGATCTCGCAGCCCTGTCGCTTTCAAGTACATTTCTCGATCGATAAAACCCATAAAACGAGACTCGTCTGCAGACATATCTTGAGCGTTTGTTAGAGATAGGAGTCATTTTCGGCGCTTTCCGAAGGGTTGCGCCACTTGAGACTAGGGAGCCTGCGTACCTAATCAGGTACTTGACGTGTTCATCGCCCTTTTGTCAAATTTGAAGGAGTATCTTGCATGATGCTTGGCTTACAGTAAGTTTATATCGTCTGGCCACCCAATCGAGTAGCGAAGATGCCAAGCGAAGTAAATTTAGACCGCCCTTATAGTCTTTGTAACTTGTTATAAGTAACAATATACAACAATTCGACATTTGAATCTTGAATTCTGATCAAGATTGTCCAGAATACGATTCGTTGTTTGATTGGTAACATGTAAAAAGAGATAACAGATTTTACATCACCCTAGGACGTAAGTTGGATTTTCTGCCCGCTACGCGAGGAGATAATCTCACTTCCTGGCCAAGGCAAGACGTAAAACTTTAGACAAACCACGGGCGGTAATTTGTAAAGCTCCACATCGCATATTTACGGCTTTCACCTTCGGTTCGGGCCGCAAACACCTGCGATCTGGGGCATTCACGAATTCACCGCCCTAGGTATGTTATGTACTAATTCTTAATTCGTCTTTATATCTCTAAACTAAAGAGTTACACGTAGATTATTTCGTTAGACGCCGCTTTCTTGATACACAAATGACTGACCAGATAAAGACTATTACACTAAAATAAAAATGTATGATCATTGAGCTTTGATCTGAACACGATGTTTTCCGAGAACAAAGACATGAGTCACGCACGTCTATAATAATTGAGGAGTTCCTTTCGATTTGGCAAGATTGAAGTTCTGTCAAAAACCAGCAAAGTAATTGGTTCCACATTAGGTACATCTCGTGGCGTCTTAACCGATAGAGCGACTACAAAAATAACCAAGACATGAGAACCCGCTTTTGAAGTCGGTTTTTATCCCAACATTTTAGTACCATGTCTAATTAACATAGCTCTAACTAATGCTTTGGATTATTCGAATCTGTCACATGAGTCACAATGACAAAGTGCTAAAATACACGGTTCTTTTGTAGTTAATTAAAGAGCGGAAACTCTTCCGCCAGGGTCGAGACCTCAGATACACAGATAATTAATGTGTTATAGTACACGGAGTTATGACATGTGTGTTATTAACGATCGTTTACAAGGAAATGATACAATTTAATTTATCGCTTTTATTATTTGCTGTAGTTAAAAGACGCCGGTAGGCTTCAGCTGCATCACAAATACACAAACAACCGGCGCAGGACACCAGTCTAGCATAAATAAGCCGAGGCAGGTACCCATGATTCCCACCAACACATGGCCAACTTGATTACCTATAGGCTAATATGAGCAAGAAGAAGGCTCAAAGTCACCCAAAGGGCAATGGAGAGGGCTATGTTGGGAGTATCTCTGCGTGATCGCATCAGAAATGAGGCTATCCGCAGCAGAACCAAGGTAACCGATATAGCCCTCCGAATCGCTAAACTTAAGAGGGCGTTACTGTGCACACTAGCGCCACTGGTAAATAATTGTGATTATTTAAATTTCACGATAGATATTTAAAAAAGGAGGCCACTACTCACTGTATTTTGTATTTAAGTACCTTCTGAATACACCAAACTAGTTTTTATGTTGCTGGATTCGTCAATCTATGCGTCCAAAGTAAAAACGGCCGTTTTTCTATTGAGTTTATAGATCGACGAATCCAGCAACATACAAACTAGCTTGGTGTATTCACAAGGTACTTAAATACAAAATACAGTGAGTAGTGGCCTCCTTTTTAAAATATCTATCGTGAAATTTAAATAATCACAATTATTTACCAGTGGCGCTAGTGAGCACTGTAACGCCCTCTTAAGTGGCAGTGGGCGAGGCACATTGCACGTAGAACCGATGGCCGTTGGGGCGGAAAGGTTCTCGAGTGGCGACCACGTACCGGAAGGCGCAACGTGGGTACCCCACAAGGTGGACTGATGACCTGGTAAAGGTCGCTGGAGTCCGCTGGATGCGGGTGGCGCAGGACCGGTCATTGTGGCACTCTTTGGGGGAGGCCTATGTCCAGGAGTGGACGTCTTTCGGCTGATATGATGATGATGAATATGAGCAAAGCTGTTCTTAGACCGTAAGAGGGCGTTAAAGTGCTCACTAGCGCCGCTGGTAAATAATTGTGATTATTTAAATTTAACCATAGATATTTAAAAAGAGAGGCCACTACACACTGTATTTTGTATTTAAGTACCTTGTGAATATATCAACTCATCTATCAACTCAAAAGAAAAACGGCCGTTTTAACTTAGGACGCATAGATTGACGAATCCAGCAACATAAAATTTGATGTACCTATTGCACCTACATTCCGTGGTATACTTTAAACTTCCTTCACAAATAGCCAAGTGAAATACGAAGCTAGACTATCCAATAATAACACCTTGCGCAAGTACCACCGACTTAATAAGCAATTTGCTTGCAGCTAGAAATATCATGAACGGGATATTATTGTTATTAACCAGCAATTAGGATTGTTCATATTTTTTAACCCCCCATTTTTATTTTATTTTTCGAAAATATAGAGTAATTCAAGAAACTAATTTCAACATTTTAGCAATTCGTCGCTTCGTTTATTTTTTATAATTTTTTGAAAATATGAGATATGACTTCTCGTAAATTACATGTAGTGGCTGAATCTATGTATAGCACACGCCCAATATAAAAGAAAAAGGTTTTAAATGTCAATCGATGGTTTGTAGACATCTGTCAATGTCATCATTGTCATTCTAAACGTGTTCATTTCTCATTCTGAAATTTCTGCAATAAATTTAAAACCCAAATGCAATGCCACATGCTTGCATGTGCTAAGAAAAAGCCTCTGTTTTGTGTTGCTGACCCATGTTTAGAAGTAACAAGGAATGTTATCTTAGTATGGGAAACTTTTGATGCATGTTACATAAATAACATCATTAAGCATGCGGAACAGTTTTGGGAAACCTATATATAATAGTCACTAAGTAGCAACTCAAAGCAAAAAAGTGGGATTACATGTAAACGAAGACAAAACAAAAGTAATGACAAACAGCCTATACAGATCATGCTAGATTCTTCACCGGTAGAATATGTTGAAGACTACATTTATTTAGGTCACTTAATTTCCTTTAAATCAAGCACTGAAAAAGAAGTTGATAGATGAATAAAACTCACATGGAGTAAGTATTGGTCCCTGAAGGAAATTTTCAAAAGCAAAATGCCTACTAAATTGAAAACTAAACCCATGAACACCTGCCTACTCCCATGTCTCACTTATGCATGCCAATCCTGGCCCCTAACCAAAAAAACGCTGTACAAACTGAAGGTATGTCAGAGAGGAATGGAGAGAAGCTATCTGGGATTGAAACTTAGAGATAGAGTAAAAAACAAGTCAATCAGAAAAATAACCAATGCCACAGATGTAGTCAAACAAGCGCTGCGACTCAAATGGAAATGGGCAGGGCATACACTAAGAGTTAAAGACGAAAGGTGGTCAAAGACAGCAACAGAATGGTACCCCATGGACAGCACATGAAGAAAAGGAAGACCACTCTCAAGATGGAGTGATGATATCAAAAAGACAGCGGGATGCTATTGGGGAAGAAAAGCTAAAGACAGGGAAACCTGGAAAGCTTTGGAGGAGGCTTTCACCGCTTTAGGCGGTCCTTATGCGGAAGAAGAAGAATATTTTAAGAATAGTGAATAGGAAAGTGAAATATTAGTGAAAAATAATAAAAACAAACAATATAAAACTTTATTTTTAAAATAGTGCATAAAATATGGTCAAAAACTCTGTAATAAGGAAATAAAAGCTCATCTTATCTTATATATTTACAAAATTAATAAAAAGTGCTCTGAATTAAATAACATGTTTTATTTTCAACATTAGATATTCTCTTCCTGTAAAGTAACTCCAACATTTCTTAGCTTCGCTGTAGGTTTAAATGTCGGTTGTTTTTTTCACAGATTTAAAGTTGCTGTTTGTCACATCTTGTTCAGGCTGCAATATGAACAATTAAATATGAAAAGTCATGTAAATAAGCTAAGAAAAAAATATATTAGAGAAATCTTAAATATGTGTGTAAATACTGTCACATGCTCTGCTTACCCCTTTTGAGGGCACATACACACCGTTTTCTCGTTCCATCAATGGGGCCCCATTGACGGGACAAATCAATGGGACAATGAGGAAGGCTTGTTTCTCGTGGTCCCATTAATAACATTTCACTTCCTGTATATAATATAAATTGCACATATATGTTGTAAAGATAGGTAGGTTAGGTTCGTTAGGCATCCTTAGATGCCCGAAGGGCAAACAGAGCAAAAAAACTGTTGAAATACCAGGATATCATATACCTAACGAACATATCCTACCTAGTGTTGGAAGAAAAGTGCACATACATATACAGGATGTTTAAGTGCACTTCAATAGAACTTAATGGGACTACAAGAAACAAGTCTCCCTCGTGGTCCCATTGATTTGTCCCATCAATCAAAATCGCGCACATACATAACACAGGCGTTTAATACTCTGTTACTGAACCTGCCCGTAAAGCTAGCTTTTAGTCTAATGAGTCTAGTAGATATCCTTTCTGTATTTATAAAATTTATATTTTTAAAACTGAATGAATTGAATATTGAATGCATGTGGTTTTTTTATACTTACTTCGAAGTGATCCTCGTAGCAGTATTGTGTATAACACTGATAATACTCCACGTTGGCTTCACGACACCACATTTCACGCAAGTCTTCCCGGATGCGAACTATCGTTTTCGAGCTATTGTTGGAGTCGTTTTTACACGTTGGTTAATAACATTTCATGTAATTTTCCATGTCTTCCATTAAATTAATCACAAATAACGATATTTACAGTCAGTTTATTTATAGAGTGGCTTGACAGAAGCTTGACAGTGACGGAAAATACCACAGGTTCGATAAGTGTTTATTTTTTAATGACCAAAGTCTTTTCTGATTCAGCCACCAGGGAGGTCCACAGAAGGTCAAACAAAGGTCACACGTATATATGCTGAAATATCTTTAATCATCCATTATTTTGATGAAGTAAATGTCGGAAACTGTTTGAATACCTCATATCTCGAAATGGTTTTCGAAATAGCACTTAAGAAAAAAAATGAACAATCCTAATTCAATGCATTGCAAAATTATTTCAACAACTCTATTTTCAATTTCAACAGTTGTTACACGTTATACCTCTTGGTTATAATAATAATAATAATTTAGATTCCATCAACCAGTAATAGTCCCTATACACCCCAGCGGGTGGGGTGCTGTCTCTGTGCGCGTCCCATGACACGGACAGGGACAGCATCTGCTCGGTGTACTCCTTGCATTCCATTAAATTGTCAAAAGGGCCTCTACGTGTTGGCTCAGTTGGTACTTTGTAGGTACCTAGCCCCACGCACGCCTCCCAAACGTCCGGGACATCATGTCCCGTGAGCGGGAAAGACATATAGTCATTTAATATAATTTATGGCACCCCCGCGGCCGTCCTGGCCCCGTAGTATGGTTGGCCTTGTCACGCGATAGGTGATAGGATAGAGCGTGCGTCACCGGCTGACACCGTTCGATAGAACGAGACGACGCTCTTATTTTGTCACTTGTCGCGTGATAAGGCCAACCATGCTACGGCTCCTGTATCGATACCACAGATAACCTCCAATAGATAGAGCCTATGAGTGATTTAGTTCGATTCAAAGGTCACCACACCTGCGGGTTGCGGGGAAGACGGTAACGGCGCTGCGATTGGCTGTTTCGAAATTAGCGCGCTTTGTCACATCATGGCGCCAGAAGCGTAGTGATGGGACGCGTTGGTCGTTAACGGTTTTTAGCGTTGCCGCAATTAATTGTTAGTAAACTATTTTACATGGCGTAGGTATCCTTTAACATGGTTTAATTTTTTTGAACAGCCGTCACTGTTATATTATTATCATGTTTCGTTCATTGACTATTTTGCTCACCACGTAACATAAAAATGTACGTAAATCACATCGAGTATTTATATGAAATGGTTCTTTCTAGGCATTAGCCTGCTCGTGGCACTAATAGTAGTATATTGCCGCGTCCAGACGTCCGAGCACGGCGGACAACATGAGCGGTACAAAATTTATAAGAAAGTGCGAGATAGGGATTGACTTTTGCAGGTCGCTATGCCTCCGGCTTCTATCTACGCGGGCCGAAATCAGGCGGCAGATCTCGCTCACCTGACGCCGTCTTATGTGAAAGCAAAAATAATATCAAAGTATTATTTCATACGATTCAATAATATGGTAACTAACTATGTATTCATTATTCTTTTTTATTTCATTCTACATTATATTTATACTAAATAGCAACAGCTAACTTCGGCACTACATATTATTCTACAATACTCTAAATTACCCAATATAAATAAAATAAAACTACATAATACCTACTCTTAAACCAAACAAAAAACTTCCAGTAGGTACTACTACTACAATAATATTCTGTTCACAAGCTCTGGAAGCTATAAAATAGAGCGAGATAGTAATTTACTACGTCTCCCTCTACCTCATAGTTTGTAAGACGGTTGCAGTCCGCCACGCCGCCTTCTTGATGCAGAGGGCCTACCGCGAAACGAAAACGAACTTCGTTCGTGTATCTCCGTCTCTGTCGCACTTGCTAGTTCGAGCGACAGGGAGGGAAGGGGTAGCCCCTCAGTTTAAATCTTACATCGTATATCGTATATAATACTATCTATTTTATGAGACTTTTTAACAAAATAATTTTGACAATAAAATGACAAGGATATAAATATAATCTTTAGTGAATTTTCGTATTAAAATAGTAAACGAAAGCCCGGATGAATTAATGTATTGTTTCCTTAAATTAATCTGAATCGGTAAAATTCGAATGCGTCACTAGCCCATCACTAGAGCGTCACGTGCTTTCGTCAGAAAGGAACAGTATATTGGCATATTCATTTGATGAAAAGGGACATGCATACTTCACTACTTTTTATGGACCAGCGTAAAATGAACTCCGCGTGACAGAATGAAATTTACATTTATATGATAAATTTAACTTACCTGTGAAATGTTATTCCGTCGGTTTTGTAATTAGACGTTCGGGAGTTTTTCCACACCACTTCACACAGCAATAAGTCATTTATAACGCAAAATCAAATTTAATTTGTTGGTTGTTTGACGCACGTATAGATCGCGCACTTGGTCGAAACTGACAATATGGCGCGGGGTTGGGGGGTGGTTATTAGTGCTACAAGACTTATGCGTGGTGACCGCACGTCGCCCTATAGGCTCTATCTATTGGAGGTTATCTGTGATCGATACTGTATCGTTCGTTGCTAAGTCGCTGTGTGCCCTAAATCTTTGTGGATACACGATCACAATGCCATCGCCGCTGTTTCAAAACTGCAGCAATATTTCCTATAATAACATACTTTAGCACTAGTGGGCGAAGAGACCTCCATTCCAAAATATCGAGCGTAGGTGAGAATATTTTAATAAATTGTTCACGATACTTGTCTAGGCGTCGCATGGAACCTCAAGCTTCATAGTCAGGTTCTCTAACCACTAGGCTATTCGGTCGTCCCATATCCATAGTGCAATCAATCTAACCTTAGATTCCAGATGAAGTAAGGGCGCATGATCTTGGATTGACGGAGAACCTAATCCAAATACATCAGAGGATTCAGAGGGTACCAATAATCCCTGTCTGTGTGTGTCTGTATTAGGGGGCGTCCACAAATTATGTAACGCAAATTGGAGGGAGGGGGGGGGTCCAGCCAAGCGTTACGGTCCTGTTACGTTGGGGGAGGGGGGTGTCAAGGTTTGCGTTACGTCACGCACGATTTTTTATAATAGTATACTTAAAAAAAGTTTAGTTTTTCACATCCCTAATTTGCGGTATTTGTCTAAGAAAATATTGGCAACACCGAGCGCGCTACGCGACAATGACAGGCAGATACAAAAGTCTACCCTCCAATGAAACGAGAACAATATAAAATATTACCCTGAAGACTTGTTACGTAACGGAATTGAAGGGGGTGGGGGGGGGTCCCAGCTAAGCGTGACGGTCCTGTTACATGAGTGGAGGGGGGGGTTAAAAATTTAAGAATTTTGCGTTACGTAATTTGTGGACGCCCCCTTACACAAACGTACAGCAGTCAACAAACATGGTATAGAGGGGATAAACCGATAGCCCGCATAACTGATCGACTCGCCTACGGCAAAAACGTCCCCCCTCCCCCGTCGCCGCGAAGGACGCGTGCCTGCGTACGCGCATCTCCCCTCTCGGCTCGCACATGCCTTTGCCGTTCCAAAGGTATAGTTGGCGTCAGAAGTAGGACTATTTTTCAAATGACCATTTAGGTAACGATAAGTGCCAGGAGCCCGATAGGTGGGCGTTCTGCTCGTACGGGGTTGTCCATATATCACCATCGTTTTTTGTCAATTTTTAGGGTTCCGTACCCAACGGGTAAAAACGGGACCCTATTACTAAGACTTCGCTATCCGTCCGTCCGTCCGTCCGTCCGTCCGTCCGTCTGTCTATCACCAGGCTGTATCGCAAGAACCGTGATAACTAGAGAGTTGAAATTTTCACAGATTATGAATTTCTGTTGCCACTATAACAACAAATACTAAAAAACCGGCCAAGTGCGAGTCGGACTGGGGCTCCCATACAACAGACATGATTGTTTTGCCGTTTTTAGAGATAATGGTACGGAACCCTTCGTGCGCGAGTCCGTCTCGCACTTGGCCGGTTTTTTACAATGCACTAGAAAACTATACAAGCGTTCTTTGCGGTTGGTAAAATAACATTTCTATACAAAGTTATTACCGGCTGTATTAATAATGTGTGTGCTGATAACACAATAACCTACAAAAAGAAGTGAGATCCCATAACAAACATTTCATGTAAAAAATAGGCCAAGTCTCGAAACTCTTCCGCCGTAAAAAGTGAGATATTTCGTAGAGCAAAGTCAGGCTTTCTTATTTATCTTTATATGCTTGCTTGCTTGGTGGTGCGTATTTTATTATTATTGTTGATTTGTGGGCCTTATGCCGCTTCAACCAGCAAGTGATCTATTGTGGCAGCCCTTTGCCTCCAGTAAACTCCAGATTCTTTGGGCGGTGATATGTTGTACCTCTTCTGGGTGCACGATGTGCCGCCCTAGGTAGGTACTTCTTTTGTGCATGAGTGGTCCGCAGGAGCAGAGAGTGTGCATTGCTGTTTCCTCTCTCTCCTGGCAGAACACGAGTAAGCGTAAGGTCGCCAGAATTCCCGAGGATGTGCTGTTTAGAGTGAGGAACACTTTTCCCTTTAGCCATCACCACAACGAATCCTCAAATCAATAAACGGTAGGCAACGCGCTTGTGACTCATCAGCTCAAAATTTTACTCCTCCCCTGACCAGGAAATGGGAGTTTTCCGCACGAGTAAGCGACCGGTAATTGCCACTTTAATAGCCAGGTGTGACGTAAATCTACGCGTGCCGAAAATCCCACTTCCTGTCCAGGGAGAGACGTAAAATTTTGTACTCACAACGGGCGGTAATGAAGAAAGCCTCTGTCCTGCTAGCATAACTTGACTCTCGACTCTACTCGCGCGCGAGATAGACTGTCCGTCACTTTCTTATTAATGCTGTCAAAAAGTGACGGATAGTCTATCACGCGCGTCAGTCAAGTTATGCTAGCAGGAGCCGTAGCATGGTTGGCCTTGTCACGCGATAGGTGATAGGATAGAGCGTGCGTCACTGGCTGACACCGTTCGATAGAACGAGACGACGCTCTTATCTTGTCACTTGTCGCGTGATAAGATAAGAGCATCGTCTCGTTCTATCGAACGGTGTCGCCAGTGACGCACGCTCTATCCTATCACCTATCGCGTGACAAGGCCAACCATGCTACGGCTCCAGGGCATATCGCATATTTAGCGAACTTGCCTACGGCTCGGGCGTCAAATACCTGCGATACGAGACATTCTTTGTTTTACCGCCCTAGGTAAGTAAGTAGGTAAGTATATATATACCTCATAATACTACAACTACAACATTGATTAGACAGTTTCGATGCTGACTGTACCTGCTTTTATAGGTAACAACCAGCCTTCCGACGTATGATGAATTTTATGAATATTGATAATGTTAATGCTGAAACCAGTTCACTCCTCAGTCCTATTCAAAAAGCCTCACCTCAGCAGAACCGTGTAACTCTGACCTCCAAATACATATAGTTGTTATGAATCTACAGGTCAAGAAACTAGGAGTGAGATGGAAAGGATTGTGAATGTAGCGGACAGCGGTAGAATATATAAGTATATGGATGCGGGGAGATTGCAATTATTGCCAAAGATGCCCATTTGAGGCTGAAAATGGCATTTCAATCCTAAAAGAAAGGTTTTAATATGTTTTTTGATGCTTACATGCTGTCCACATCATGGTTAGAATAGAATTAGAATTAGTGATATGTATAATAATAGTATAGGTAGCTTAATATGGACACCTGGGCTATTATATTTATAGTACATGAAATTTAGTTTTTACTGGAAGAGAATACCTATCTTATATGAATAAGTTTTCCTTTGAGCGGTTAAATAAAAATATATAAATAAACAAATAGCTTCTGCCCGCGACTTCGTCCGAGTGGAACTCGTTTGTATCGTAGCTCCATACAAACTTTCACCCCCATTTCACCCCCTTAGGGGATGATTCCCGGGATAAAAAGTATTCTATATGTTAATCCAGGCTGTCCTACTAATATTATAAATGCGAAAGTTTGGATGTTTAGATGTTTGGATGTTTGTTACTCAATCACGCAAAAACGGCTAAACCGATTAAGATGAGTTTTGGTATACATATAGAATATAGCCTGGATTAACATATAGAATATCATATATACTCTATATGTATACCAAAACTCATCTTAATCCGTTTAGCCGTTTTTGCGTGATTGAGTAACAAACATCCAAACATCTAAACATCCAAACTTTCGCAATTTATAATATTAGTAGGATTACACCCAACCTTGGTTTGCATGCAACCAAATGCCATTGGCATGATTTATATTTATAAACATATTCATGATTTACTGATTTTTGCAACATTTTTTTTCATGTGCTACTGAAATGTAAGATTTGCTCATCGAAATACTATAGCAACAAAATACTAACATAAATGTATAATGAATATTTAAAGGAAATAAATTGTGGCGAAATACTTCACCAAATCTGTCAATATGCATATGGACAATAAATTAAGGACATATAGTTTGTTATCCTCATAAATACCATTATATAGTATTTTACACACCCATATTATACCTACTTACTGTTGGTATTTATCACTTATGTAGGTATATGTATTAATTGTTGAAATTCAAAAGTTAGATGTTCTCATATCCTACTAATATTATAAATGCTAAAGTTTGGATGTTTAGATGCTTGGATGTTTAGTTGTTTGTTACTCAATCACGCTTAAAGGGCTCAAACGATTTGGATGAAATTTTGCACGAAGGTAGTTTATAGCCTGGAGTATAATATAGGATAGTTTTTATCCAGGGTCCACGCAGACGAAGTCGCGGGCGGAAGCTCATTCTCATATTAATAATATAGCCTTTATTAAATCAAACAATATATGTTATTACGCATATATATCGAGTTTATAATTATCTATATGTAACTAATCTTCCGTTTCTATTTGGTCTTGCTTTAATACTGGCACCACACTTTGCGTTGCATTGCTGCCTCTTTCATTTGCCGTAGGAAGGAAAAAGATGCAACACAAATATTTGGACAAATACCGCCGTGTGGTGCCACCATAAAGCATAAGCTTTCTCATATTATAACAAAGTGGAGGATATAATTTAGATGAATTAATGAAATAGTAACATGGACCATAAGTGTAGCGGTGGCGGAAAGGGATATTCCGTGGACCGAAGCCAAAGATACCAACCATTGGATTCTCATTCATCTCCACTAGTGTGTGCAAAGCAAAATTTCTTCATGCTTTGATCTTTGTAACAATGGTACGGTCGACGCTAAAAATACGTTTACACTATTCGCCTTATTGCAATGGACGTATTTTTGGCGTCAACGTACAATAAACATTGTGGTGTTTTTTCATGTCACACATCCTGTAGACAAATCCAATACATAAAACCGGGACTGATCCTTTCTCAAAAACGGTCGAAATTATACTGAACATTCTTCTTGTGTGTAAATAGATCACCTCTAAAACTGATATTGGCAAATCGACCTTGCAAGGAATAAAAGCCATTAAAAAAAACTATCTATGAGCGTTTCTGAAAAAAAGTGTACATGGCCCTTTTTTTAAGAATTCGATTTTTTGGGTTTTTCTTACTCAGAATCATTGACACTATCGATCCTCATACAAGAAAAAAAGTGTCCAAAATATTCCATTCCAGATTGTCACATTTTTTTCTTGTATGAGGATCGATAGTATAAACGATTCTGAGTAAGAAAAACAGAAAAAAAACGAAATCTGAAAAAAAAAGTACATGTACAGTTTTTTTGAAAAACGGTCGTATGGGATTAGTAAATTCTGAACCTACTTTTGTTTTCTTATTTATACAGTTAGGTACCTAATTTTTTATTGATTTTCTAACTGACATGACATACCACCTCTAAAATTCAATTTTTGTTTGAGCTTGCCTAACTGGTTTAATCGGCGGTAGACAAACATATTACAGGAATATGATTCATTAATCAACTAACCAGTTATGTAGGTATAGCTTAGCTTGGTTTTCCCTGTCACTTCTTCCTTTTAATTTCCCTCGATTTTTTTCATTATTATACTGTTGACTGGCACACATCAGTTTTCGTGTTCCGTACCAAAATTACAACAGTTCACTTGTGTGATCACAAAGTGACTGACCATCCGTCACTGGCATGTTTTAGTTTTAGAATGGAATTTTCTTGATCGATCAAGGATAAAAACACATTTTTACTACAGAGGTTTGTTGAGTTTTATGAATAGGGTTTGTCTATAAATAAATCACCCACTCAGATTCCCAATAAAGGTCACTGTTTGAGATTAAAACATCCCTGACTCAGCCAACAACAATCTCTGTCCCTAATTTATCATTAGTAAACTGATTCACTAACACAGCTGTAAAAAGAAACAAGATACTTGCAAACACACACGCACATATTACAGTTATAAGTGTTAACTCATCTGACATGACTCATGGTAGAAAATAAATCAAGGACTGCTAAAGGTTATAAAAACAGCATCTTACCGAAGAGTTCTGTCAATTTCAGCATCACTCCACCGATGTGCATGTCACCTTTTACCACCAAGGTGCGTTTTTCGTTCAGGTCCGTCACATACACCATGAGGTTCCATGATCCATCACCAACTATTTCGCCGTCGGCCAACATTTTGACTGGTTTTGCGTTCACTTAGCACTTAAAATGTCACTTCCGAAGCATTGCGGTTTTAACTGATGTTAAGGAATCACCCGAACCGCTTGACCGCACAAGTTTAACTGAGGAAGTGAGGGAGGGAGGACTCGTGAGTACTGAGGAGGTGAGGAGGGAGGGGAGGAGGGAGGGGAGGGCTTGTTTGACGTTGACAGTGGACGGAATGCACAGATTACAGAAATAGGCAGATAGGCCCTAATAAATTGAACGTTTTCTATACATCCGATCTCTTCTCACTTTCGTACTGAACAACGAGTAAGAAAGGGATAGAACCATGTTATCTGACAGGTCTTCATACGACATTGTCTCCGCTTTCTCGCTCGCACGACGTAATTCGCTCTCTCGCTCGCTCATGATTTGGTGCAGCGAAAGATATTTTCTTACAAGTTATCGATATCGATATTTACTGTTAATAAATTTGTAATATGCGATACTCGTAAGTAGTGTATTAATTAATTACACCATAAAACCCGATATAACAAATTGTATCTCCATCCATACTGTGCAAAAATTCATATGGAACTTACCAATAAAAAAAAAACATTAAGTACTAATAAACTGCATTCAAGACGAATTCAGTTATGCAAATACATAGGTAGTCAGACAAGTTAGTTTTTAATCATCACCATTTTGTGGATTTTTAGTGGAACTAATTTATTTTTAACCTACTTAACCTAATAAAGGAGGAGTTGGACAATTCGTGGGAATCCAAGTCGATCTATTTGTTTAAAACGTAAAATATTTTTAATATTGGCATGATAATAACTTATGTAATAACTTAAGACAGAAGGTCCTTTAAGTAGAGACTAAATAGATTAACCGACTTGGTATTACATGGATCTCACAACTTTTTACGGTAGAAAGACTGAGCTGCGAGACTTGGGTTTTTTTACAGGATCCATTTTTCTAGAAGAGTTTTGTTATTTTCCGGAATTCTAAAGTTAACAGTTAACTACATGTAACATCAAAATATTTTGTCTTAACGCCTAGATAAATAATTCATGTCGACAAAATATCGATATATACATTTTAATAAAGTTACAACACTACCCGTGTTTACGACAATAGTATTTTTACGAAAAATCACAATAAGATCAACTTGGAACCTTGTAAAAAGTACTTATTTGATAGCATCCAGCATTTGCAGTAATCCCAGATCATTATATTGCGTAATGTACATGCAATATTTGAAAAATAAGCAAAAGGTTCTTACCGATGGTAACCGGTATTTTCACCGGTCTTCTTCGTTAATCTAGAGTAAGTCCGATAGTACGGGACTGCACAAGACATTTTGCCACTACATATAAATTAGATCTTGCACTTTCAACACAAATATATAGTTTTACAACTAAATATTTTTCAAATAAGAAAATTTCCTATAGATTTGACGTTGATTTGACATTGACGTCTGGGAGTATTGTTTACTTTTTTAAACATTGCGGTGTGCAGTTTATGGAGAACACTCGTTAATAGCCTCAAAATACCGTACTATTTGTCTCATTCTAACTCATCTCAGCTGACCATAAGAAGTGACAGAGACAACTATATGATACATCGTCTTGCTTAATTCTGCGGGTCTGTATTAGTCTGTGACGGAATGCGAGGCATGCGGGACGGACGGGAGTAATGGTCGTATCACACTTGGGGTTGCGTGTCGCGTTGCATCGTTGCCTCTCTTTCATTTGCCGTAGGAAAGAAAAAGATGCAACTCGAATATTTGGGTAAATACCGCCAAGTGTGGTGCCACCATAAGGCACAGATTACAAATATGGCATGCCCACTATATAATGAATAAAAATGTCGACAAAATTAATAAATTAAAAATGTTAGACAATAAAATTAAATGAGCACTGTCAATTTTAACATATTAAGGATTTTTTATTTAATCCAGATATAAATCTAATCTGCTCGTTTTGGAACGTGTACAAATGTCGTAAAACTTTTCGTTTACCAAATCTAGCACTAAAGAATAATAATATAAATTAATACTACAATTGGGTTTTGTATAACTTTTAATAAAGAAATCATTAAAAAGTAATTATGACATGGCGTACCCTGAATTATTTTTTAGCTATTTATTTTATATTCTACAAAATACAAAAGACGTTACGTGGCTTTTGTTAGTATTTGAACGAGTCTTAGAACGTCAATGTGACAGCATTTTGTAGATCCATCCATGACAGTCGTTCTGTCTGTTCTGTGATATGTTGTCACTTTTTCAGTTTGCATGAGCGTTAATTTATTTAGTGATATTAATATGTATACTATTTGAATAATATTGAAGTGCCATTCATTGAATTCAAAAATTAAATCGCTTTACACTGTCGTAAACACTTTATACTGACGTGTTGTTGCCATTGCAAACCGTTTCTGTACATTGTTGCTGGCGGGGCTGATTTGTTATAAGTCAACTTATGAATGTAATAACTAAACCTTTTCTGACAACCATATGAGCAAGCGAAGTTTATCCACGAAGACAATGGTAGCTACCAAACATAAAAACAAAGGTAAATTCTAGATTTTCGATACTACAAAATTATTTCAATGTAGACTATGTATAAACAAACTATATTATTTTGCAATTTTCTTTGAGTTCTATTATTATCTGTATCTTAAAACACAGTGTCATGTAACAGTAAGATTTTTAGCACTCTATGGTGTCCTATCTCAATAATAAAACAATATCACATGCATGACATATATTTAGAAAATATGATCTTTGAATGTTTGTTTTAACAACCCATATTATCTCTTGTAATATTCTCGTGTACTTTTGAAAAAAATTACATAGTAAAATCTGGGACAATCTTTTTCTTGTTTAAGGATCAATAGTATCTAGGATTCTGAGCAAGAAGAACCCAAAAAAATAGAATTCTGCAAAAATAAGTTCATGTACACTTTTTTTGAAAAACACTCATCTAAGTACTGTACCTTGGTTGGTGTTCTTCACCAAAGAGAATATTGAATATTGTTCTTCACCGAATCACCAAAAAGTAGTTTTGTTGTAATTATAATCACATATTATAAGGGTTATCTTCGAAACAGTGTATAATTATACATCCTACTAATATTAAAACCGGACAATTGCGAGTTCAACTCGCGTGATGAGGGTTCCGTATATAATCTAAATTTCTTAAGTGTTTTTGAATACTCAAACTTCTTATAATTTTTCCTGTAATCTTTAGGCAAGGAACTATTTTCCATATATTTTTCAGAATTTTAATCCTAGTAGTTTTGGAGATAAGGGGGGGGGGGGGACCATTCCCGTCATCATTTCGTCTTTTTTCCTAAATTACTTCAAATCTGTTTTTGCTAAAATTATAAAAAATATATATCTGACATGCTTACAACAACCTCTTTCATTTGATATCATCACACAATACAGTTTGCTAAACTTTTTTTTTTAATTTTCCAGTTTACCCCCCAAAAGTGGCCCCCTTGTTCAGAATTCACTAATTTACTTTACGCGTCCATATTTGGGTCACCAATTTACATATGTGTACCAAATTTCAACTCAATCGGTCCAGTAGTTTCGGAGAAAATCGGCTGTGACAGACGGACAGACAGACAACCGAGTGATCCTATGAGGATTCCGTTTTTTCCTTTTGAGGTATCGGAACCCTAATAATTGCGATAATTTGTATGTTTAGATGTTTGTTACTCAATCACACTTAAATAGCTGGACCGATTTGGATGAAATTTAGTACAAAGATAGTTGAATAAAATACGATAGTTTTTATCCCGGGTTCACGCAGACGAAGTCGCGGGCGGAAGCTAGAGGGTCAATCAACTTTTTCTTGTTGTTGTTCTGTCTCGGTAAGCCAAGAGACAACAGTGACAGAGTTTCTTAGAAAAAATACCATAAATTGGGCTCCTATCATGGTAAGGAGTTGCCCCATCATGGAATGGGTTTACCAATATAACAAAAATACGTGTTTAGTGGATTTAAGCCCCATAAAATCATAGTATTAAAGAGTGACCCAGTGGACGTAACCATGGGAACGAGCAACAAAAAAAGTTGATTGGCCCATAAAAAATTTTTTTGGAAAAAATCCTAACTGTAGTTTTTCTTGGAATTTAATAGTTTAGACATCTTTTTCTTGTTATTATTTTGTCCTGGCAAGCCAGGAAACAATAGTAACAGACTTGGTTAGAAAAAATATTAAAATATGGGCTTCTAACATGCTGAGGATACCTATTCGTTTCCATAAAATCTGTCATAGTAACATTTACTTTACATAATAGACATAACATCAAAAAAGTTGATAACACACACAACAGTTAAACATTTTCATCAGTATTCATTATTTAACAGCAGGCTTAGCCTAGTAGGTAGTGTCCCTGCCTGCCTGCCTACGAAGCTAAAGGTCCTGGGTTTGAATCCCGGTAAGGACATATTTGTGTGGTGTGCATGAACATTTGTTCCTGAGTCTTGGATGTTTTCTATGTATTTAAGTATTTATTTATCTATATACACGTATATATATCGTCATCTAGTACCCATAGCAACAACAACAACAACACAAAAAGCTTTGCTTATTTTGGGACTAGGTTGATTTGTGCAAGACGGTCCGAAAATATTTTTTAAAATTTGTTTTAATCAATTTTCTGTCAATATTCCAGTGGTACCTTGCTCTACTCCGGAGCGTCAAGTAGAATCCCCTTCAAGAGACAGTGATTCCGTCTGTGATTCCGAAGCGGCCAGCCCAGTTCCATTTTACTGCACACAAGATGGCGCTGAGGGTGAAACTGATGTTGTCTGGAACTATTACACACCAAAGGCGGAACAAACGGCCATGCCTCGAATTAAAAACTCCACACCGCTTAGCAGGAAAGAAAAGAAAACTTCTAAACCTAAGTTAATAGATCGGCCTACACCAAAGCGTAAAGTTGTCAATAAAGTATCACATAAGAATACTGCATTATTTCAAGAGCTGGTGGAATTAAACCAAAATTTGCATGAATTAATCGGCAAGAAACGAACCAGTGATGTGATCGAAGAAAAAGAGTCCGGCAGTGAGGAAGACATCTTCGGTGATTTATCCGGCCAATCACCCAAAAGCTGCTTTAAAACGAATACCCGGTGCCTTAGAAAAAATCTCCTAAGCTCAAAATTTGCAAAGCCCGACCCTGAACCAGCTCTAGATTCTGACGACTCCATAAATGAGTGTCTAATAAAAGCCAGTCAGGTTATTGAGGAACATGTATTAAAGGTTACACCACCGAAGAAACCTAGATTTGAACCGAAATCGAAGAATATAAAGTCAAGTATTAATTTCCAAATGGATCAGGATTCAATGGATGCCATACTGAACAGCATCAAGCTGGAATCTCCATGGAATCGCACAAAAAAGTCCGAATCTCCACGCCTTAATAACGATTCATTTGATAATTTGATAGGGAATTTAAATGATAGTACACTGGACAATCTAACTCAGGCACCGAACGCAACCAAAAGTAAACTGAACAATTATAAAAGCACAAGTTGGATGATAGACGACATAGTGTTGCATGATGATAGCATGTCTAAGTCATTCTTTGGACGGCACTACTCTATGCCCGAGTCACCAACGGTCAACAACAAGCCTTCTACGAGTGGTATGGTCATCACGCGATACAGTTCTATGCCTCATGGGAATACTGAAAAAACAGGTTTGTTTCTCTTTACTTAAGTTTGGATTTAGTTTCCTGGTTCCCTAGTTCCCTGAGACTAGCATGGGACCGGGGTAAGTGGCGTACTCGAAGGGTTATTCCCACCTGTTACCACCAATTTGTTACCAGTGGTAACAGCTGGGATTTTTTTCCCATCTTTTACCACTAAAGTATTCAATGATAACTACTGTGAAAAAAATATTCTGAGATGCTTACAACAACCCCTTTCATTTGATATGTCACACTTATACAGTTTATGAAACTTTTTTTTCTAATTTTCCAGTTTACCCCCCAAAAGTGGCCCCCTTGTTCAGAATTCATTAATTTACTTTACGTCCATCTTTGGGTCACCAATTTACATATGTTTATCAAATTTCAACTCAATCGGTCCAGTAGTTTCGGAGCAAATCGGCTGTGACAGACGGACACACAGACACACAAGTGATCCTATAAGGGTTCCGTTTTTATGTTAAAATTTATAACGGTGTACCAACACTATTCCACGGGTCCTGCGCCACCCGCATCCAGCGGACTCCAGCGACCCTTACCAGGTCATCAGTCCACCTTGTGGGGGGCCTACCCACGCCGCGCCGCGCCGGTACGTGGTCGCCATGAGAGAACCTTTCCACCCCAATGGCTATCGGTTCTACGTGCAATGTGCCCCCGCCCACTGCCACTTAAGTTTAGCGATTCAAATAAAATTGTATTGAAACTTTAATCCGCTTACATAAGAGCGATGCGACATTTATAAGTAAGTTGTACTTATGCACCAATAAATTTACACTTGACTGTAAATTACAAAAGAAGAAACCAGTGTTCATACACATTTAAAATAGAGAAATGACGACTGTTGTGGTTAGGTCTCAGATCAAACAGCTTTGACGGTTCCAGAATTAATCATGATTAATATTTTTCAGATCCCAGTGACTCCCCGATCAGATGTACTCAAGATGAAATCAAGAGAAAGCATCAACTAGCAAGGGAAAAACTCCTCGCGAAGCGACTCCTGCCTTTCACCTTATCACAATCCAGCCAAGTTCCACAGCCACCGGTCTCGGAAATTAAGAAGAAACAATTCCAACCTAAATTTGCCAGGACAGTGAACACCGCCCCTAATAATTTCGGTGTTGCCAACACAACTAACAAAATCCCCCCGAAAGTTGATGTTAGCTCTTTAAATCGGGTTTCTAGCGGGAATACTCAACAAAATATAAACAATATGATTAGTGATAAGTCGAAAGATTTGAAGTTGCTTATAGAAAAGAAACGACAAGAGGCGCTGATGAAATTAAGACGCCGGCAACCGCATAATTAAAATTAAAATAGTTTTGTTGCTTGGTTTCTAATATAATCACAGACCTATAATCTGGGTATGTGAATATAATATACAACATGGGCCAGAAGTACCGGGTTATTCCCACCTGTTACCAGTGGTAACACTCGCCGAGTACTTTAGTGGTAAAAGATGGGAAAAATATTCCCAGCTGTTACCGCTGGTAATTGGTGGTAACAGGTGGGAATAACCCGAAGTACCTGACGGACTATTTATTAGATAAGATAAGCTTTTATTTCCTTATAACAGGGTTTTAAACATATTTTTTGCACTATTTAATAAAGAATTTTAAATTACTGAATATTTAGGGACTGAAAAATTGTGGGCTAGTCAACGTTAGAGTCTGTCTAATGAAAGTTGAACCATGGACCTAAGATACTCGGGACAAGCTATGGTAATAATAATACCACGTCCGATTGATATTCGTATTAAAATTAAAACTATACCAGCTTGTTCCAATCAAAAGGATTCTAATCCATAAAATATTAGATTTAATTCATTATGTATTGTACAAAAAACTATTTTTTTTCGTGCATGCAATGTTGATATTGCTTCGAGTACCTCATGCCCATGTTGTATATTTTGTTTGTTTTATATTTACAATATAGTGATACTTTTTAAATTATGAGTTTTATAATCGAACCCAATATTATTATAGTAAAAAATTCAGTCAGACTATTCAGGAATAATTCACTCAACTTTTCTAGTGTTATAGGATTGTTGCAGGCTGCCTAGCAATTTGTCACAACAACTTGCTGTAGTTATAATGAAAAGTATGTGTTGCTGACTCGTTCCGACACCAGCAAGTTGTGATAAAGTTTAAAGGCTTTAAAGTAATCTTCATTAAACTATTTAAGTATAGCAGTTTGCGTTATACCTATATCATTGTGATAACTACATGAAATAAGAGTGTAAAATTATGTTATAAATTGTGAGTGACCATATAATTGTTATTCTAGCAGATATTATAATGATTTTGATATCAATTTTAAAATTTCACTTTTATTTACCAACTCCTTGAGCTATTTATTTCACGATCTACAGATATATATACAACTTAAAAAAGTTGAATAACCACCGACATTTTAATTTCAATATCTCAAATCCGGATGAACCGATTTTGTTAAAAAGTAGCTAAGAACCATCTCGATGACGTCAGCCTTCGAACAAAAAATCGTATTAAAATCGGTCCATTCGTTTAGGAGCTACGATGCCACAGACAGATACACAGACACGTCAAACTTTTTTTTTTTGTTTATTCAAGAAAAAAGAAATTACATTTTATAGTTTTTATATAAACTCGCCAAACTGTGACGTTTGATGGCGAGAGTTTTGCGTCGGGGGTTAAAAATACGGTTGCTATTTCCTATCCTCCTCACAACGGATTATTCCCATCTGTTACCACCAATTTGTTGCCACTGGAGAGAGGATTTGTTCCCAAAAGAAAAAAACCGGCCAAGTGCGTGTCGGACGACGCAAAACGAAGGGTTCCGTGCCTATTAAAAAAGGTCGTATCGTCACAGAAATTTTACGGCACTTACGTCCTTTTCTTTGAGGAAGACAGTTTTTCAGCAATATCTCGAAAACCTCTGAACCGATCTTGTTCAAAACAATTTTCGGTGAATGAAATTAATAAGCCCTATGTCCATGAATTTTTCCATATTTTTAAAATATACCGTTCAAAAATTAGAGGGGGGGGGGACAGAATTTTAGTGACTTTCGGGGCGATTATCTCCGGCTCTATTCACTTAATCAAAAAAAATGCTAAGAAACCTTATATTTATTTTGAAAGGCCTATCGATTGATGTGCCACACGGGGGGTCACAATGAAAAAAAATATTTTGACTTTTAGTTTTATGTATGGAGTGCACCCCTAAAAATTTTTTTTTTGTCATTTTAATTACAAAACTATGTAGCGGCTAACAAAATACACCTTTCCTCAAAATTTTATTCAAATATACCTTATAGTTTTCGAGTAAAATGCCTGTGACATACGGACAGACGGACAGACGGACAGACGGACATGACGAAACTATAAGGGTTCCGTTTTTGCCATTTTGGCTACGGAACCCTAAAAATGAAGTAGGTACCCAAATGGTGATAGGTGGGGTTTGCAGTCGCCATCATATATATCGGGGCGGCCAAATTGCTCACAAACATCTGAACACGTCTCTAATGCCTCGACTCACTTTGGCCGCTCCGATATAGAGTCTGGCAGTGGCCAACGAAACGTGATATTGAAAATGACCACGTAATTTAAAATTGTAGCTATGGTATGCCAGTATGAGCTAGAGTTAGAAAATGTTGATGCTTTTCTTTTGTATTTAATTATGTAGTTATTAGTTAATGATAAAAGTATTAAAATCGTTTAACCCTCTAGCTCATTCAGACATACCATAGCTACATTTTTAAATTTAGCGGTCATTTTTAATATCACGTTTCGTTGGCCAGATTCTATCTGATGGCGACTGTACCCTAATAAACTTAAGAGTCTGGGTACCGAAAGCAGAACCCACTATAATTAGATTTTTTAACAGCCGGTATTTGACAGCCGTTACCCCGGCAATAAACGTCAATGATGACATAAATTATACTGGGATGACTGCTGTCAAATATTGGATGTAAGGGCATTTTCACTATAGGTTCAATAACGCGGTAGGACTAAACGTCATACGTAAGCATACATTTTGACCAACAATGTTGCCGCGTAATTGAATCTAGTGGAAAAGTTGACTTTCGTTCCCCAGACTACCTTTATTAATGGTAACAGCTGGGATTTCCCTCTCAGTAGATACCACTGGTAACAAATGTGGAAAAAATCTTAGTTCTTACCAGTGGTAACAGAAGGTTGAAATAACCCCTCACAATCACAATAAGTTCCGGTGTCAGTGGCGTGGCAACCATAAAACCGGATTCCTATCGGCTTACCTACTTTATGAAAAATTCTCACATATAAAAGATATGAATGCTTTATGTCCGAAATAAACGGTCATACTATGTTCAAGAAATGGTCGTCACGATGGAATTCATCCAAAAAATGTTTCTATTCACTCGTGCAACCCAAAATCCCCTCTCGTCCTTGGTTTTTTAAGAATCGTTCTCTCTCCAAAAGACATACTAGTATCATCATCCGACTTCGTCTGGGACGGGTTTGCTCGCCTGAGCTTCTTTTTAAATTTAAGCTGAGAGATTCCCCTTTGTGTGAGTGTGGTGAAGAGATCGGTTTTATTGATCATATATTTTTCAACTGCCCTCGTAATACCCCTTCCTTTCTTCTTCTTCTTCTTTTTTTTTTTTGGCGTTCTGGCCAACTGTGTCGGCTCAAATTTGCCAGTATCAAGTATCAAGAGAGCTGCTCATGATCTGTGAACAAACGGACAACACAAACACATAACGACTACCAACCACCACTGTTAAAAATCTAATAGTCTAAAATATTATTGTAAGACTAGCATCACAAACGAGGTGTTATGGGGATACCCCTTCCTTTAATCTCTATTCTATGTTGCCAAAACTAAAGATTCCCCTCCCTATGAATGTAGCTTCTTTAATCTGTCTTACCGAAAACAAAAAAGTGTTCCGTTTACTTGCCAAGTTTGTAGAAAAGAATAACATTAGACTTTAACCTATTTAATCCCCATAACACCTCGTTTGTGATGCTAGTCTTACAATAATATTTTAGACTATTAGATTTTTAACAGTGGTGGTTGGTAGTCGTTATGTGTTTGTGTTGTCCGTTTGTTCACAGATCATGAGCAGCTCTCTTGATACTTGATACTGGCAAATTTGAGCCGACACAGTTGGCCAGAACGCCAAAAAAAAAAAAGAAGAAGAAGAAGAAGAAACGGTCATACTAGCTAGCTAGTCAGAACTAACCCACCGCAGATCCTTAAAATTCCTAAGCATAAACAAAACGTTGGCGTATGTTGTCAAATGTCAAAAGGGAAAGTCAAAAACAAATGTCAAAATAGAATTAGAAAATTCACACAATATCCTCGAAACTTTCCGAAATCGTTGAGAAAGTATGTTAATTTGTTAACTTAAAATTATTGGAATAGTGCAAGTGCCGTGCAAACAACTTAAAGAAAATAATAAAAAAACCTAACCTATCGACGTAGGGAAATTTGAATAGTTTGTGAAAAGATCTTAGAAATGGCTTTGAAATATTCTCGCCTACTCCTAAAAGGGATGTCTGCAGGTGTCAGCAGGTCAAATTTGAATATTCATCGAAACTTGGTGTCGAGTTCGCCTGTACGGCTCGCTATGGTGCCCATAGTCGTAGAGCAAACGGGCAGAGGCGAGCGAGCGTATGACATTTACTCTAGACTTCTTAGAGAACGTATCATATGTCTGATGGGTCCTATAAACGACGATATAAGCTCTTTAGTAGTTGCGCAGCTGCTGTTCTTACAATCTGAGTCGAGTAAGAAACCTGTGCACTTGTACATCAATTCACCCGGCGGGAATGTTACTGCTGGGCTCGGTATATACGATACGATGCAGTACATAACGCCTCCGGTCGCGACGTGGTGTGTCGGTCAAGCGTGCAGCATGGCTTCTTTACTCCTATCCGCTGGAGCTCCGGGAATGAGACACGCATTGCCTAACTCAAGAATCATGATTCATCAACCGTCCGGTGGAGTTCGAGGCCAGGCTACCGATATACAGATCCAAGCTGAGGAAATATTAAAGCTGAAAGCGCAAATCAATCAACTATATGTTAGACATACAGGATTGCCGTTAGAAAAGGTTCAGACGTCCATGGAACGGGATCATTTTATGTCTCCAGTGGAAGCTAAGGCTTTTGGTCTCATAGATAATGTTCTAGAGCATCCGATGTCTCATGCGATGGACAAGGAATGTGGAAATACTGGAAATCAAGCACCCAAGTTGTGATCTGTAGAAATATGTGATAGATTTAACCGTGTCCAAGATGTTACATGACCTGTATAACTATTTATTAAATAATACATTTTGTTAATTAATATAATATTTTTTTTGGTGTTGGAATCATTCTTTCCTTTTTATTAGGTTAACTGAAGGCAACATATTCACTCTATTGCATTAAAGATATGCTGAAGATATGATTAACAATCTGTCATCCGCTTTCCCACTGTTTCTTTCATAATGTTTGTAAAAATCATGTGATTGTCTATGATGTCCATAATTTTTATTCGTTTTAGGTTTCCAGACTGATCCTTCCCCACAAAATAAAAATTTATACCGAAAATTCTCCTCGTGTGTAAATATGTCAACAACCATGATATTGGCAAATCCATCTTGCTAAAATAAGCAAGGAGTAAAAGCCTTAAAAAAAGGCTGTAATTATGATGATGATGATAATGATTAATAATTATATGTGTTGACTGGAGGTGGAAATGATCAATATAATAGTAAGTAGGGTAATACGCAATGATATGATGAAAATTAAAACAAACCAACATCCTAAAAATATATTTATTAAATTACCTAACTAACTTACAATAATATACGAGAACAAAATAATAGTTATTTACGATACAAGTGCAGAAAATAGGAAATTCGCAACGAGTGGCGACACGAGTTGCGAATTACCTATTCGCACGTGTATCGTACAACGTTTTAATTACAGTACATATGGCTCTTTAAAGTTTCAACATATGCACGGAAAGTGCTCATTTGCGCACTAGTGCGGGAAAGTAACACCATGTGTACTGTAAAGTAATTAACATTGTAGTAAAACAATATTGTGAAGGTGTAAAAATTACCAGAATTACTTTTTATCTTAACTTAAAATGTCATTATATCTCCACACTAAATGAAGTATGAAGTCGACCAAAAGAAAGAGATGGGAATACAATACATCTCGTTTTGATTAAGGTACCTATTAACCCTTTGCCAGGCAGATGCTTTATTTATATCGACCACATACAACCTGTCAAACATGTATCTTAATGTCAATAAATATGACTGACATTCGATAGTAAGTAATTTTTCAATTGCCGGCCTGGAAAAGGGTTAAAGGTCGAGCGATATTCGACCTCAAAGACGTGGGTGGGTAACCCGTTTCATGATGCTTATTTTTTAGGTATTACATTTTTTGTTCATTACAGATTTCGAGACCATAATCTGATTTACAGACCGCTTCTAATACGGTCGGCTGCCTTGGCTAGAGTTACGTATTCCTAACGCGCTAAGTATCATGCACGTAATTAGTTTAAAGATCTCATGATTATACTGCGCGAGGAAATTATTTTCTCATTGTATGAAACTTTCACTTGTCGAGTGACCGCGCGCGGTGGCAATTTTTTATCTCGACACGCACTTAAAGCATTAAAGGCCCTTCCGTAATTATGCAATCTTTGCTATAAGTACCTTAAACAATTTATCGGTACAGTAACGGTTCCACGGAATGCCGTTTTTGCAGTTTGTAACAAAAAGCATTCAAAGCGGCTACCGCGAAGCGAAACGGCAACTTCGGTCTTTCGTCTATGTCCCTCTCTATAATTAAATGAACGCAACGCAATTGGCTTTTCGCGGTACCTACCTATTCGGTTAAGAGTTCAAAAGTCACGTACTTATTGTTTGGAAAGTATACCTAATAGATTGGTCTCTGTTACCTACGTCTGGTAACAAGCAAATCAAAGTTACAGTTTCAATTGGTAATAGGCCCATAACTACTATGCCCGTGTCCATACTACATTTTCAAATTCAGTGTATGTCTACTGATATACAGGGTGGAAACTTTTATTGGGTCAGAGCAGAATTTTATCATTGACGTTAACATTTTTTTCAAGTTTTTATCAATCGGCTTTAAAGGCCTATACACACCTTGCAATTTATCATAACAACCGACAGAGATGCAAGTTGCATTGTGACAAAATGCAAAGCAATATAGATCTAGAAATTAGAAGCACCATATATGGGATCAACAGACGTAACAATCTACATTGAATCTGTTGTTCGTTGAGAAACAAAATTGACGTTCAGATTTCACGTTTGTTGAGATTTGTGAACATGTTATTGTGTCGGAGACCAATCCCTTCTCATGGTCCATTCCAAATACCGTCTTACTCTAGTTTAATATAAGGTTCAAGTTGCATCGCCCGCATCACGTCGCCCGTCACCGAGCACCGGCCAGACTGGACGACGTGTCTGGCGTCCTCTTTGCCCATGACCAGCTGCTTGAAGTTGGACTCGGTGAGGGTGAAGGTGGAGTCGGGGTCGTCTTCGGGCTCGCCTTCGTATACTGTCACGTTGTTCAGGTCCAGCGCTGGAATAAATGTAGCATCTAATGTTACAGTGTGACCAATTTATTTTTCGTCTTGTTGTGATATTGTTGTTTTAGTGCATTTAAAATTAACTTATCTATAAGTTTTTATACTCGTCAACTTTAATGTTTGAATTAAGACTTCATACACTAAACTAAAACCACATACTTTTTTTCTATGGAGCTCCCAACTCAACTTATAATTATAAGACACGCCTTAGACAACTAAAATAAATTCGATCAATCACGTGGCGCCTTTACTGAACTATAATGAATTTGACCAATAGGACCTCAGACTTGCACTTCGTTTCAGCAGGGCTTAGATATTTTTCATTAGATACCAAGTCTGTTTAATTATTTCGGTTGACTCGTATAAAAAGTATTGTATACAATAGTTACACAATTAGCTCTTAAATTCTCGTACCTTACTCAGGCCACTCGACTTTAAGAGCCCTTATTGTGTAACGATTGTATAAAATACTATTAGTAGCTAGCTATGTATTAACCATGCTATACTGATTTTGTACGCCTACAGGCAAAACAATATACCTAGTGTTCCACAAGCCATTATTTTATCCACGCACCTATTTTTACAAATAAATCGACTATGACAATAATCGGCTTTGAGACTTAAAAATAATAGGTGATAGCTTGTCAGAAGTAGGTAATGGGGGTAGGTAGCTTTCAAGGTTTCCGAGGATGCAGTACCTATATTGAATTACAAAAGGGAAAAATTTGTTGCTCCAAGCACAGAATAAATAATAGCTACTAGCAAGATTCGAACCATCGACGGCGGCGAGTCGCTGCTATCAACTGAGCTATCGGAACCAATTGTTCGGTCATTGAATCTTTCAGTCAGTTCGCTCTTACCTCTTAGGGAGACGTGTGCGACGTCGAAGATTTTTACATTGAGAAATCGTCAGTAAAAATGCGCCACCCCATACTATTTTTTTATTATTCTGCGACGGTGGCAATCAGGCATACCTACGGCCTGCTGATAAGCAGACATTGGCGGACCCAAGATTTTGGTATGGCGGGGCTTCGACCCCCACTAAAATTAGATTTAAGCAGAATGTAAGATATGTCCCTGAAGGGCTTAGATGGTTTTGGGGGAAGCTTGAGACCCTAGTCCCCCCCTCGATCCGCTACTGTAAGCTATACCATAGCCTATGAACGCTTGCCCTTTATTTACTGGAGGAGTTGCGTTGACAGCTCGAGACAAATGCAGGCGCATCCTCGTGAATTATTTTGTGTATTTAGCAGTAACGTCTCAAACGACATCTACCGAAAATTATTCGAAAAACCGGCTGTTTAATCAATACTCACTCCAGCTGTAGACACTAGTGCCCTTTATTATGTTGAACAGGAACACGCCCCCCAGCGCCTGCGCCTTGCTCTTGTCTACGGAGGCGAGCCTCGCTTTGATCTTGGAGACTATGTCCGCCTTGCTGTCCGCCTTCCCTGGGGATAACTCGCTCTGATTGGCTCCCTGGAATGAAGAGAATTGTTGAGAAAGTGCTTAATGGTTTCAAGTAACGGTCACTTGGCAAAGCTTCTCTCTAAATTTACAAAAAAAAATTGGCTCCGAGCAGGATTTGAAATTTGAGCCAGCAACATTCATGTATACGTCGCCGACCTTTAGACAGCTGTTACGTTACCTACTGCACGGCTATCATAAGACTGCACGCGAGCTCTCTCGATTTTTCTCGCACTATACCTCTCTTTCTAAGTTTTCTAATAAGAGAGAGACCGGATAGAGTGAGAAAAATCGAGAGAGCTCGCGCGCCGTCTTGTGATAGCCGTGCTGCTTAGTTAATACAAAATTAATAATGTTTCGGCGCATTTTTTTTTAAGATTAGTGTCTTTTTACAATATATTATGCATATTAAAGTAAAAAAAAAAAAAAACAAAATATAATAAAAAACGTAACCTAAAGTGCGGCCGGCAGCGGGGCGGGCCCTAAGCTACCGGTGGTGGGCGACAGAGAGAGGAATCTTCCTGTCCTGCAAGGCTATAACAACTAACAAGACGGCGCGCGAGCTCTCTCGATTTTTCTCGCACTTTACCTCTCTTTCTAAGTGTTCTAATAAGAGTGAGACGGATAGTGCGAGAAAAATCGAGAGAGCTTTCGCGCCGTCTTGTAATAGCCGTTGCTGACTATCCGCATTTCGCGCAGTGTCAGCCATCTAGCGAGGGTCTCTTACGGTGTTGATCATGACTTCGCTAACAAACCGTTCGCCGAAACGACTATCAGGACGATGATCGTCAATTATTATTATAATATTAATGCTGGTGTGTACGTAAATACTAGCAATATCTTTGTTTGGTCGACTTCACGTCGCCTGTCCTATTAGGTACTTAGCAATTGGAAATTGGTGTCACTGTTATGCTAATATTGTTTGAAACGGCACCGCTTTTACGGAGAAACTTCTCTAGGTTCGTTTGTTTCTTACGCAACGTTGAGTCAATCATCAGTAAACACAAGAGACACTTAAATCACTTAAATGTTAAGTTATACCTATTATACCTTAACTCAACTGACATACTTCTGCTACTACTTACTTATTATTCTGAAAAGATATGGAAAATAGTTCCTTGCCTAAAGATTACAGGAAAACCTATAAGAAGTTTGAGTATTCAAAGTAACGGGAACATTCTCAATATTTTACGGAACCCTCACCACGCGAGTTGAACTCGCACTTGTCCGGTTTTTTTTTATTGTTCGAATACATTTTGGTAGCTGCCTGAGGGCCTACCGCGAAAGGCATTCGAAGTTTTCCCTCTTTGTCAGACTTGCGAGTTCGTACGTAAGTGCAACAGAGAGGGAAAACTTCGAATGCCGTTGGCGGTAGGCCCCCTGTACTTGTAATATTAAGTTAGGCACCTACTTTAAGCCGTGTCTCCTGGACGTATTTTTTCGAAACATTATACAAATACACTGGTCACTGGTGTATGCAAATTGCAAACATAATATTTTTGTGTAAAGTTTTCGTGTTGTATTTCGAAAAAAACACGCGCGGAAGACCTGGATTCATACAGACAGGATAAAACTCGAGCCACCATTAGATTTTGTCACATTAAAAATATGATCATTCTTTATGGTTCTAGGTTTCAAATTGGTCTTGAAGGTCCATAGTTCCACCAGGGATCGGATACCGGTATTTTTACTTTACAAAAATACCGGTTTTATTTCGTTCAATTTCGTTCTTTGGTTTATAATATCATTTTTGATCAGGCTGTCTAATAATATGAAAATGTTACCTAAATACATGATAGCGTACTACATTAATGCCTAAATTAATTCAAAATATTAGACTACTTCGGGGACTTTTGAAAAAAACCGGTTTCGATCCCTGGTAGCTACATACAGGATGATAAATCCAAGTGGGCTAATTTAGAAACGTTTTAAGCTCCTAATAAAGAATATTGTTTTAACGAATCAAATGGTAATTAACCTTTCGTATGCTTAATAGCAGATCTGCACCGATCAGGGCTGTCGAAAATTGAATCTGTGTCAGAAACAAAAAATTCAAATTCCTTTAGCGCTGTAAGTGTCCCAGCATACAAGAGGTTAATCCTAAGGTCGCTTCCCGCCCGTGACGTTGATACCTGTGAAATTTCATAGGTATCAACGTCACGGGGGCTCAACCAATCCTATATAGGTGGTACCCATTACCCATGCCATGTGAGGATTTGCTACTATCATCACTCAATGCTGTGAGGTGTGAGGAACATCATTTGATTTAAAAGAACATGCTTTGGATTGAACAGCCATTATAAATATTATTTAGGTACCAATAGAAACAAGTAGTTATTTTTCGAAAATAACGAGTACCTACCTAGTTACCTATGAAGTCGTTGGTAGAGGTACCTACTTTATTTTATTATCAGCAGACTTGATATCTCCAAAATTGACATAAAATTAATAACACTGGTTTGATAATTGTTTTAGTACGTACGTAGTACCAGTAGTACGTACACAACACATTAAAATAATTAAATCATAATCTAAACTTGAGTCCCACACATTAGGCAATACATCAAGAAGTTTAAGCGTAGGCCTACGTAACGCCCTTTCTATTTCATCACAATGCCAAATTGCCAATGGCAATACAAAACCTTTCTGAAACATAATTAACGCATCAAAACAAAATTGAATTATAGCTACTTTAAAAACAAATGGCAAACTAACTAGGCACTCACACAGAGAACAAACTTTAAAAAACATAAATATTTTTAAATTTGGAACTCACCATGTTGTGTATCGGGTCCCGTTGCTTGAATCGTAGTGTGAAGATTTGAGCTTTCACTCTCGATCATACTTCTTAACTGACCGTTGCACGGCTGTTTTAAAATCAACCTTATAACCATGGAAATAAAAGCCCTACTCTCGTCTTTTGACTGATCTCGTCGATAATTTTTTACCGAGATTCCATATGCAGCCAACTTGGTTGATATTAAACTTTATGGTATTGGAATAAGGGTATGTTCTATGTTATGTGCGTTGAGCCTTTGGTAGATATTGTATAAAGGTAGATGTCGGAAGGAGGGAACGATTGCAAAATGAAGATGACGGTAACGGTTTTGGTTATGGCATATTATGGCGGATCTTACAGCATATATATATTATGGTTAGTATCTGTAGGTACCTATTTAATATAATTATAAGAAGCTGTATGGTTATTCACTACTTCTATCGGATTAGGTTGTTTCGATGTTAGAGGACCACTTTATGCGTGATCCCCGTACTCGCTGTATTTCTTTGAAATCAGGGGCTTTTTGGGACAGTTGAGATTCGCCGTTCGAAGTTGCGATCGAGCAAATGCGATGCGATGACACAGAGGAGGGTTACAATTTTAATTTTGAGTATTAATTACTTAATATATAGTTCTAATAATTTTCACTGAATAAAATAATAATAAAAACCGGCCAAGTGCGAGTCGGACTCGCGCACGAAGGGTTCCGTACCATTATCTATAAAAACGGCAAAAAAATCATGTCTGTTGTATGGGAGCCCCAGTCCGACTCGCACTTGGCCGGTTTTTTTAGTATTTGTTGTTATTAGCGGCAACAGAAATACATAATCCGTGAAAATTTCAACTCTCTAGCTATCACGGTTCTTGAGATACAGCCTGGTGACAGACATACGGACGGACGGACGGACGGCGAAGTCTTAGTAATAGGGTCCCGTTTATATTTTACCCGTTGGGTACGGAACCCTAAAAACGGATCAATTTGTAGTAATCGAGATTTTTCGTAAATCCCTGAAAGTGAATAAAATATTAATATCTCAATTTCTATGAGAAATTGACACACGGAAGTTTTAGTCTTCATTTCAAAATGATTTGCTTTATCCATAGAGAAATTTATTTATGCTCTATCGAATAAGCGAATAAAACGAGGATGTCCGTTTTTCGGGTTTAATGACATACTGTGGGACTGGATGTCTAGGGGAAGCCTTTGGTTAGCAATCGGACATTACGAGGGCTATGGAAAATAGTGTCTAGCATCTGAGCAAGAAACAATAATTTTGCACACGTTCATACCTACCTGGGAACACTCAAATACCTACTCCGAAATATTTTATTACAATGTGCTAATTCCTATTTTCGAAACGCCGAATTTCATGATTCCGTACTTATTATAATTGTGATAACTAAAAAACCACGAAATTATGTTGCTGAATTTCAAAATTTCCATTATGTTTAACCGATTTTTATAACTCCGAAGAATGAAAAGCGCGAAGTGTCATTTGGCTTCGCCTGAAAAACTGTAGGTATTCCGATTATCAATTTTCCAAAATTTCATAGCTAATTCGGGATTTGACATTCGGCAAAATGAACTTCGTGTTTTTAATAATCGGAATATTATTTCTTAGGAATAATGATATTCAGATTTTGAACCCCTGTGTAATATTACGATTCCTGTTTCCAGTAAATAATATATAAAAAGGCGCAAGGTTAGATTTATTCATAGTAGTTTCAGATAGACTCTAAGGCAGGTCGGTGTAGGTACGTAGGTAGGTACGATGACGAGCGAAGCGAGGAGGAGTGTTAGGACGAAACGCCACACTACTTTTTAAGATTAATACTTATACTTATTTAGACGACATGTTAATTACGTCATATTATATTATATTATAAATTATTTATGATCCTAAACCGAATAATTTAATTTTGTACTCGTTCAATGTCATCCTGTATGCCTATGCCTATCATGAATATTACTTGATATTCATTATTAGATACTTATTTAAACGACACGTTAACTATGTTAAGTATAAACTACCAATATATACCAATAAAGCATGTTCCTAAACCAGTTTTACAAATAACGGAGTTCTAAGAAAAACCAGTCGTCGAAGTCATGTTTTTTTTGCAAAGTTGGTTGAATAATTAAATGTCAATGTCAAATAAATATCAAATCGGCGATCGGCGTGTCGCTGTCAGTCAAGTCAAGTCATATCGGATAATATGATGGGATGGGAATGGGATATAGTGACTATCATTGAGGTGTGTTCAGATTCTACAAAGTTGATATTATAAAACTAGGAAATATTAACAATAATGGTTATTGTAATAAATTTTTAAACTTGTAAAACATTAGATCGATAATATTGAATTATCATTTCTCTCGGCTTGCTAGGTAGGTAACTAGAGAGAGAGAGAGGAAGGAATTTAATGGTTATGATAAATGGTTTCTGAACGCAGCTGAATTGACATTTCTTCTCACATTTCGCCTTCGGTAATGTTTTCATGGTGTTTTGCTTTCATTTTACAATAAGTTACACTTAACTATTGAAACTATTTTGAAATATTTATGAATGTAAGCGTTCCTTTACCCAATATCATTATTATTATATATATATATGCGTATGACTAGTCCCTGGGCAAAATTATTAGGTGCACTCCACAGATCCGTAAAGCCAAATCTCCCCCCACTTGACATTGGCAAAGTGCCTAAGCAGCAAAAAGCCACTGAAAACGGGGAAAAAAAAAAAACTATTGAAACCAATAAATAAACAATAGTCCGTGAATGAAAATATAAAGTTGAATGTTATACGAAAGTGGTGAGTGGTTAATTCAGTGTCAGTTATAACTTCTTAAATAAAGCCAGGCCCCTAATTTTAATAATAAAAATATCTTTTTGATACCAAATACACATGTAATGCCTATGTCCAGCAGTGGACGTCTTTCGGATGATATGATGATGACATATATAATCATAATCTTCCATCTTTGCAAATAGTTTTCCTGCATAAGAATATCCACTGTTTTCTTTCACTAGTGCATTCAGTAAGATAACTTGAGTTGGCCGAGTTTTACCAGTGATCCGTTCAAAGAGCGGCTTTACTACCGAGAAATAAGATTCAAAATGAAATGGCAGTGTTTAATAAAATGGGACGTTCATAATTTCAACCATAACCTTGAATATGATTTGTACAGTCTCACTACTGTACCTACATTTTCCGTTTACGTTGCGACCTACTTTAGGCCGCGCTACACTATGACATTATGAAGTTAATTTAGATTAGTGCAAACTTAACTCTCATACTATAAACATCAACTGAAGGAACGGCCAATTAATCTCACTATTTTGTAACTTTAAAAGTAATAAATCAGTTTAACTTTAACTTAACTTCTCCGTTCTTTCAACGCACTCCAACACAATATTTAAGTGTATGGGCTAACTGGCTCATACATGATTACAGAGCCATGGGGATCAGCATTAAAGACTTCAACAGATGTTGCCGCTGTTGCCTTGTGATGGCAGATGCCATGAAACCCTTATTCGGAGCCTGTCTCAATGTGATGTTGACGAAACTGATGAATTTGCTGGTGACATATTTCTTTAATACCTACTTAATTAATACATTTTTGTAAGTCCTCAGGTGACTAAAGGATAAAGGGTCCAGGACTTATTCAGGAAAGGACAGGTTTTTTATGACATTATAGTAAAGAATGCGTTAAAATAAGCATGTTTTGTAGGAGGACCATTTTTGAAAAATCAAAATTGAGTGAGTAATTGGGCATCAAAGTTTTTATTCATTCAATTTGACATTATTTTTTTGATTGTTTCAAAAAAATACATCTAAATAAGCATGTTTGTCCTTTTTGATTTAGGCCAACCAAACCTCGTCCCAATGTGGAACAGAATGTAGCTACATTTGATTTCAGTTCAGTGAAATTTTACATCTTTTATAACCCCGTTGATTTATACAAATTTTGTATCAGTTCACTATGTAAGAAATAACTAAAACATAAGAAATTCAACTCAATTTTAAATAACTTGGTTCAAACTCTGTTGTATTGTGTTCGGCACAAGAATAGATTCATAATGTACATAATCTAGTGCATAATAATTTTTCATCGTATTTTCTCGGTAACGCACATACATGTCTTGCTATTTCAGTCGGTCACAGTCACAGTACAAAAGTACTGAGGTTGACTGAAGTAGCATGGCAAATATGAACATATTTTTTTGTTAGTCAATTAAACAAGAAATGATAAAGATATAGCCCATTAAAGTTCCTCGTGACGTCACATTATGGTACACTTTTTAACAGTGTCCAATATTTTTTGATAAACTAATTGGGGGACTAAATATAATTATATTTTTTCTACCCAGGAAAGTACCCAATTATGCAGTACATCTGTAGTTATTTTTTTAATTCCTTAAATAGTGAAGTTAGCCTTCTTGGGGGACAATAATAAATGACATAAAAAATTGGGTCAACCCTGATAACCATCATGTTTATTTCTAAGCTTGCACCGATGGACGGATACCCGCAGCAAATGTGTTCCCGATGCATCCTAAAGCTGAGTTCTGCATACACGTTCTACACAACAGTACTGAAGAACCAAAAACTCCTTGAAGAAATATTAAAGGTCATCATCTCATAACTACTACCTTCAAACATGCCTACTTTGCCCGCTTTTATCTCATATTTTTTTATATAGTAGGATTTTTTTTGCTTATCGGATGCTTCGTAATCATACGCATGTGTTCAGATTATTTTTTTAATCAACATCTATTCCAAATTTTTATCGATTTTGATCGCTGGTAAAGTTATCTGGATTTTTGCCAACATTGCCCATGTCACATTATTGACGCAACTATAGCTCTTATGATGTTGATAAAAGACTCAATCCAAAATTTTGGGCCAACATGGCATTCCATTTAAACATGTTTCTTATAACTACGAAACTTTTTTTAACACAATACAGGGCAATGTTATTTGGGTATTTTCAATCTTTGCCATACAAGTCCATACACCTCACATTCCACAATTTGCTGCAAGCCCCTGGCTGAAGTTAAAGACATGTATGACTCAAAGTAAAGTCATAAATATAATCTAGTGTAACCCTTTGAGAGCTAAAGACGGCTGTGGACGCGGACGAAAACTCGTGCCACTGAAGCCACGGACGGCCACATGATAATATTGATAAATATTGTCATTTTGCCATTTATCAGAAGTTTCATTTTATTCATATTTTGTCTGGCTATTGTTTTGTTTTGGCCACAGTTGGGCACCGTTTTGTTTTAGTAAGTTTTAGTAAGTTTAAAATAGTAAGGTTGCCATAAATATGTTGTTTTCGTTCATTACCAGATTTCTTCAAATTTTGCTTTTTGGGCAAAGTTCCCCCTGGTGGCAAAGTAGGCATGTTTGACTGTATGCATAATGTATCCATTATCGTTGCTCATGCATAAGTACCCAGTTGCTCTTCATTGTATTAGTATCATAACAATGAGATTAATTTCTGTTTTCGATCTATTTTCAGGCAGCTGTAGAAAATGGAGATATACCTACAATAGTAGGTGACTTTAGTGAAAAGAATGAATCGACACATCACCACCATACACCAGAAAAAGAAGTAAACACACCGGAGAAGGAAAACTCAGTGTACAAAGCACCTTGTATACAACACTTCAATCCCAAAGGTGGGCATATCTGGGCCAAGTAAAGCATAAAGCATAAGGGTTCCGTTCCTCAAAGGGAAAAAAGGATCCCTTATAGGATCACTCATGCGTCTGTCTGTCCGTCTGTCACAGCTGATTTGCTCTGAAACTACTGGACCGATTGACGTGAAATTTGGTAAAAGTATGTAAATTGGTGACCCAAAGGTGGGCGCGTAAAGTAAATTAATGAATTCTGAACAAGGGGGCCGCTTTTGGGGGGTAAACTGGAAAATTAAAAAAAAAAAGTTTCGCAAACTGTAGTGTGACATGTCAAATGAAAGGGGTTGTTGTAAGCATTTCAGATATTTTTTTTTTATAATTTTAGCTAAAACAGATTTGAAGCAATCTAGGAAAAAAGACGAAAAATTACCATTCCCCCCCTTGTCTACGAAACTACTAGGCTTAAAATTCTGAAAAAAATATGGAAAATAGTTCCTTGCCTTGATTACAGGAAAACCTATAAGATGTTTGAGTATTCAAAGAAACGGGAAAATTCTCATTATTTTACGGAACCCTCACCACGCGAGTTGAACTCGCACTTGCCCGGTTTTATGTACAACTAGCTTCCAATCCGGGATAAAAACTATCCTATATTTTAATCCAGGCTATAAACTATCTTGCAAGATTTCATCCAAATCGATTGAGCAGTTTAAACGTGATCGAGTAACAAACATCCAAACTTTCAATGTTATAATTGTTATAAATACATACAGTAAGGGAAATGTATTCACGTACCACTGTAGAACCCTATCGCAATAAGGTGACATAGCACTCGAGTTTGACTGACAGCGGCCTGTTAATTGCGCAGGGTCCTACGGTGGTACGTGAATACATTTCCCTGACTAACTGCTGACTTCTCTGCTGACAGTCATCATCATCTCCCCCAAAGAGTGCCACAATGACCGGTCCTGCTGACTGTACATACTTATTATTTACAGGAACTGTCACATCAAACCAAAACAGCACATCAACGCTCAATATCTCTGGGATTGTGAATTGTGTAGGGAAACTTGAGAGAAAGAGAGAAAGTGAGCATTCATCAGAGAATGAGGATTACCAGTGCTCACAGTGTAAACATAGTTCCAAAAATGAAGATGACTTGAAGGTATTAACTTTACTTAGTTATTTATGGTATGACGGTATGGTATGGTATGACGCCAAAAGCCAGATTCGTAAAACTCGGCCCAAGCCCGTACCATTACATTACACTAACAATTCAAGTGGAGACCTTTATTGTTTCAAACTCAAACTCAAACTGATCATTATTCAAGTAGGCCTAGTAACAAGCACTTTCAAATCGTCAGTTAATTTTTTAGAGTAATTTTTAAACATAAAGAATAAAATATATATGATATAAAAATTGTATAAACAATACTAGTAGAATATTTCAAAAAAAAACAATCTAATGTCAAAAAACAAAATATTACGAAAATAATGAATTAAAAATTCAGTCAAAATTAGTTCCATGGAGTTTTGTCATTCATGTAGTCTTGTATGCTATAATAAGCTTTCGAGATAAGTTTACGCTTCACATAGTTCTTGAATTTATTAATAGATAACTCAGTTAAGTTTCCTGGAAGTTTGTTATAAAACCTTACACAATTACCCATGAATGATTTTTTAATTTTTTGGAGCCGAGTGGTGGGCACCGCGAGCTTATGCTTATTTCTAGTATTAATATTATGTATGTCACAGTTTTTCCTAAAATTGACAATGTTTTTATGTACATACAAAAGGTTTTCATAGATATATTGACAATGTAATGTCATTATATTAATATTTTTAAACTTATCTCTAAGTGAGTCTCTATGGTTCAATTTATATATCGCCCGAATAGCCCGTTTCTGCAAAACAAAAATCGAATGAATCTCTGAAGCACTGCCCCACAATAAAATACCATATGGCATAATGCTATGGAAGTAGCTGAAATATACTAAGCGAGCGGTTTTCACGTCTGTTAATTGACGGACCTTGCTCACTGCAAATGCTGCAGAACTCAGTCTATTCGAGAGATTAGCAATATGGGGGACCCAAGAAAAACTGTACTATCAACTAGTTCCAATTCCTCACCCTTCACAAAGACACTCCCTTGCTCGTGCTTAACGTGATTCGTGACAAATTTAATACATTTAGTCTTTTTCTCATTGAACAATAATTTATTAACATTAAACCAATTTACTACTTTAGAAATAGCATTGTTTACATCATTGCAAGTTTGTTGCTGTCTTATGAGTTTGAAAATAAGTGAGGTGTCATCTGCAAACAATACTATATCATGGTGGGTCTTTACGAGGTATGGCAAGTCATTTATGTAGATAAGGAACAAGAAAGGCCCCAATATTGATCCCTGCGGTACACCCATCGAGACCAATGACCCCGGTGATCGCTGTCCATTCACTTCGTTTTACATGTCGCCGGAGCTTCAAAACCAATTTTGGATTTGCGAGTCACTCTCGCGCCCATGCACGCAAATAATAATTACGCAAAAAATCGATTTGTCAGGATGTCGCCGTCGACGGATACGTCTGGGAGGACATCATCGTCATCGTCATCATTTATGGTATGGGGGGGCACTATAAACAGTTCTCCCACACACCTTATCAGGGTCAAGTCCCCCCCTCTCCCCCTCCCCCCCCGCCCCTCCCCCCACCCCCTTTATTTATTTATAAAAAAAAAAGTTTTTCCTTCAGATTCACTTTCAAACACACCTCGGTGCTGAAAGCGTGTGTAAAGTCGATGCAGATGTTTACCAGCAACTATGTAATATCTGTGGTATGTATAACTAGTGCTTGATTTATTTTTAGAGCCTGTCTTTAGTAGCAAAAGATATCTGAATGTTTTCTTTGAACAAAATCTACTCTAGTTTTTGTTTGTTTCCATTAACTTCAATAATTCCTCAGGTTACAGGGGAATAGGGGATCATCATCATCATCATATCAGCCGAAAGACGTCCACTGCTGGACATAGGCCTCCCCCAGAGAGTTTCAAATTGACCGGTCCTGCGCCACCCGCATCCAGCGGACTCCCGCGACCTTTACCAGGTCATCAGTCCACCTTGTGGGGGGCCTACCCACGCCGCGCCGCGCCGGCACGTGGTCGCCATGAGAGAACCGCACCGCCCCAGCGGCCATCGGTTCTACGTGCAATGTGCCCCGCCCACTGCCACTTAAGTTTAGCAATTCGGAGGGCTATATCGGTTACCTTGGTTCTGCTACGGATAGCCTCATTTCTGATGCGATCACGCAGAGAAACTCCTAACATAGCCCTCTCCATTGCCCTTTGGGTGACTTTGAGCCTTCTTATGAGGCCCATAGTAGCCCATAATAGGGGATCAATAACATTTAACCAGGAATTTTCGGATCGCTGCTTCAACTGGACTACAAAAACATTGTGCGACGGTCCAACTAACCCCAGCCTTGAAGCCTAAATTTTGATCATCTTTTGCTACATTGCAAGTTAAATAATAGTAGTTTTTGTAACTCTACATAATGAAATGTTACAATAGGATCAGACGAGTGTTTTAAGGCCTAATTATGTACAGTTGCACATACTACTTTATCTACACACATATCATAAACGCTTAATGATGTGTTCAGGAACTATTCGAATATCGGCCTTTGCACCGCCATGACCGACTAGATTTCAAATCATGACCAAGTAGATTTCCATCGAACAGTATCGAAGGCTCTGACCTCTGGGCCACGCTTTGAAATTTGAATGGGAATGGTCAATTTTCGTCTTTTTTCCTAAATGACTTCAAATCTGTTTTTGCTAAAATTATAAAAATAACCATCTGAGATGCTTACAACAATCTATTTCATTTGATATGTCACACAATACAGTTTGCGAAACTTTTTTTAAATTTTCCAGTTTACCCCCCAAAAGTGGCCTCCTTGTTCAGAATTCATTAATTTACTTTATGCGTTCATCTTTGGGTCATCAATTTACATATGTATACCAAATTTCAACTCAATCGGTCCAGTAGTTTCGGAGCAAATCAGCTGTGACAGACGGACAGACATACGCACGAGTGATCCTATAAGGGTTCCGTTTTTTCCTTTTGAGGTACTTACGGAACCCTAAAAATGTGGCCATAATGGCGAAAAACGGTAACAATAATATTAGACCTTAAATCATGCGACGGAAGGTTCAGGACTCAAGGCAAAGTACTAACTTTATAAAGGACTCTCGGTTTTTGTAATATGTTTCAAAAAATATTCAAAGTCAAAGTAATTTGGAGTCTTGGATGTTTAATATCTATTTAAGTATCTATTTATCTATATAAGTATGTTTATCCGTTGTCTAGTACCAATTGGTGTGAATTGTCCCACGGTATTTATTTATTTTATTTTATTTATTCTTCAATTTAGGCATATTACATGCACCTATGAATGTCGATAAACTACCACCGGTTCGGAAAGAAAACCTCTGCCTCGACAAGAACCGGCGTAAAAACTCGGTGAGGTGTCGGTTTTTTCAAAACAGTATACAATGTATCATTTCAGTATCAGAGTATTATAAAATTACATTGCTACAGTAGAAAGCCTATTTATTTTGCGATAGATTTCTAGTGCAGGATTTTATCGCTGCCAAATATCCCTATCCACGATGTAATCGTTTATCTTATAATATGCTTTTGAAATAAGTGTCTGTTTTATGACAGATTTGAATTTAGAGTGAGTAAGTTCGGTATCCGCAGGCTATCCGCAGCAGAACCAAGGTAACCGATATAGCCCCTCCGAATCGCTAAACTTAAGTGGCAGCGGGCGGGGCACATTGCACGTAGAACCGATGGCCGTTGGGGCGGAAAGGTTCTCGAGTGGCACGTACCGGAAGGCGCGTCGTGGGTAGGCCCCCCACAAGGTGGACTGATGACCTGAAAGGTCGCTGGAGTCCGCTGGATGCGGGTGGCAGAGGATCGGTCATTGTGGCACTCTTTGGGGGAGGCCGATGTCCAGCAGTGGACGTCTTTCGGCTGATATGATGATGATGATGAAGTTCGGTAAGGTGTTTTGGAATTTTATTGTAGAATTTTATACAACTTCCCAAGAACGACTTTGACTTGTCAGGACCCAGGAGGGTGTACTAGTGTACTGTTGTTGCAGGCGCGCGTTTCCGCCGGCGCACGTCCTTGCACAAGCACCTGCGGCAGCACCGCGCGCGCCGCGCCTGCGCGCACTGCCGCAAGACCTTTGCCGAGGCAGCCACGCTCAGAGTGCATCTAGTGTGAGTAGTCGCAAGCTCAGACCCCGGGACAAGTATCTAGTGTGAGTAGTCTCAAGTTAACACCCCGGGACAAGAGCCGGTGTTATAGTAGAATTTTTTTGAACTGAGCCGATCTACTTATCTTCAAAACAATAGCATTAAAGTTAAGACTGCGCCGAGCGTAAGACGCGGGCGCTGTTTAGGTTTTTCGCTAGATGTGTGCGTGAACGCACACAACGGCGAGTGTTTCTAGCTTGACCGGCCGTCCGGACGCAAAAGAACGTAACTAATATTTTTGTTTAATTAGGTGTTAGGTTTGGTAAACACAATAGTTATTTATCTTGTAATAAACAGAGATACTTGTAAAATTTCTTTTGAACTCGTACTCGAATTAATGAACACATACACTCCTGCATGTCTTACATACATAGCAGAGACGGGAAAAAGTTAACTTGAATAAGAATGAAAACAGAATTGTTACACTTATTCAAATCGAGGTGAATAAGAATAAAATCATGCGCCCGTTATTTAAAATAACATGAAGGTGAATAATTCATGCTACTTATAAAATCAGGAATAATTATTCCACAAATGTTTATTCAAATAAAACGTTATTTGAATAAGGATAATTTTGTGGTAGGTATCATCGGTAAAATTTTGTAAGTTGATTTTCACACAATATAGAGTATGATAAGTTTGGGTTCATTATGTTTGTTTTGACCAGTATACAGACCATATATTACACTTGGTGACGATGGTCTGATGATGGAGTCAGGAGGTGGATAGAGGAACTCCTCAATGGCTACTTGTATACCCCTCGAGTTTGATCTCATTTGTTTTGCTTTGACGAGTTCTATACATTACACTTGGTGACGATGGTCTGATGATGGAGTCAGGAGGTGGATAATGGAACTCCTCAATGGCTACTTGTATACCCCTCGAGTTTGATCTCATTTGTTTTGTTTTGACGAGTTCTATACATTACACTTGGTGACGATTGTCTGATGACGGAGCCAGGAGGTGGATAGAGGAACTCCTCAATGGCTACTTGTATACCCCTCAAAAAATATACTTTATTAAACCTTTATTGTAAAACCCGACTTTTTCTAGCTTCATTTTTCACACGCAAATAGCAATTTCAAAATGACATATATTAATGATTTGCACATGCACATGTTCAAATACTTATTATATTTTACATCTTCGTGTATTTATGAAATTGAAAAATAATACTTTATCCATAAGTTATAAAGGAAAACGTGGGGTGCTCAATACTTTTGGCCAATGCTGTATGCTATTTCCTTTTTATAGGTGTTCTATTCTTGTAGCTTGTAGCCCTTTTTTTTGAAGTCTTCCGCATCCGCAGATCCTCATCTACAGTTTGCATTTAAAAAGATAATTTCTGTATATTTTTTATATTAATGTGAATCTGCTGCAATATAACACGCTGCTGTACAAAAAAAAACTATGTCAAATTGGAAGTGCATTAGATAAAGGTAATCTAACGGCCACAAATCGAGCAGCGGTGAACCATACGTGCTTGCGAGAGGATAGATCGTCATTCATCACGAAGTTATGGCCGTGCCATAAAATAGTACCTAAAGGGTGTTTTTTTACAGGTATACAAATTCAAAATGAAAGAAAACACGTAAAAATAAATTTTATTATCATGGTATTAGTTTTATTTAAAAGATATTCATAAGCCATTAGGTCTCAAAAATGATTTCGGGCATATGGGCGCGCCAGCTGGCTCGAATGAAGCGTAATCGGGAAGTACAATTTTCGACAACTTTCGAGCATCTGGGGCCCGTGTATTGGCAATAACGCGGCGAATGTTGGCTTCCAAGTGGTTCAGTGGTTTACCTGCGTAGACCTGTGGCTTCACATATCCCCAAAGAAAGTAATCCATAGGAGTGAGATCACACGATCGTGGTGGCCAGTTCGTTATAATGCGCTCATCGAATGTTTCTCGCAATAAATTAATGGTCGCGTGCGCGGCATTTTGCACCATATTGCTGAAAATAAGTTTGCACAATTTGCAAGCGTTGTTCTGAAGTAAGTCTATTCATTGAAATGAAATGTGAAAATCAACTGCAAACAATCACTACAAACAGTGTTGCCAATTTAAAAACCAATCCTCTATAAAAAAGGGCCAAGTGCGTGTCGGACCACGCAAAACGAAGGGTTCCGTGCCTATAAAAAAGGTCGTATCGTCACAGAAATCTTACGGCTTTTGCGTCCTTTTCTTTAAGGAAGGCAGTTTTCAGTAATATCTCGAAAACCTTTGAACCGATCTTGTTTAAAATAATTTTCGGTGTAAGAATTTAATAAGCCCTATGTCCATTATTTTTTTCATATTTTTAAAATACACCGTTCAAAACAGAGTGGGGGGACAGAATTTTAGTGACTTTCGGGGCGATTATCTCCGACTCTATTCACTTAATCAAAACAGTTGCTGAGAAATATTATATTTATTTTGAAAGGCCTAACGAATGATGTGTCACACGTGCGCATACAATAAAAAAAAATGTTGACTTTCAGTTTTATGGAGTGCACCCCTAAAAAAATTTTTTTCAGTCATTTTAATTATAAAACTATGTAGCGGCTAACAAAATACACCTACCCTCAAAATTTTATTTAAATACACCTTATAGTTTTCGAGTAGAATGCCTGTGACATACGGACAGACGGACATACGGACATTACGTAACTATAGAGGTTCCGTTTTTGCCATTTTGGCTACGGAACCCTAAAAACAACTATTACAATTTACGTTTGACAGAAGCCACAGCTCGGATCCTAAGCCTTACCGCTGCGCTGCCTGCCCGCGCGCCTTCACCCAGCAGGCGAGTCGCGACAAGCACGCGCGACAGCACGACACGCGACCGCAGCTGCCGTGCCGCCAGTGCGACAAGCGCTTCCTGCACAAGTGTAAGTTATTACCGCTGCGCTGCCTGCCCGCGCGCCTTCACCCAGCAGGCGAGTCGCGACAAGCACGCGCGACAGCACGACACGCGACCGCAGCTGCCGTGCCGCCAGTGCGACAAGCGCTTCCTGCACAAGTGTAAGTTATTACCGCTGCGCTGCCTGCCCGCGCGCCTTCACCCAGCAGGCGAGTCGCGACAAGCACGCGCGACAGCACGACACGCGACCGCAGCTGCCGTGCCGCCAGTGCGACAAGCGCTTCCTGCACAAGTGTAAGTTATTACCGCTGCGCTGCCTGCCCGCGCGCCTTCACCCAGCAGGCGAGTCGCGACAAGCACGCGCGACAGCACGACACGCGACCGCAGCTGCCGTGCCGCCAGTGCGACAAGCGCTTCCTGCACAAGTGTAAGTTATTACCGCTGCGCTGCCTGCCCGCGCGCCTTCACCCAGCAGGCGAGTCGCGACAAGCACGCGCGACAGCACGACACGCGACCGCAGCTGCCGTGCCGCCAGTGCGACAAGCGCTTCCTGCACAAGTGTAAGTTATTACCGCTGCGCTGCCTGCCCGCGCGCCTTCACCCAGCAGGCGAGTCGCGACAAGCACGCGCGACAGCACGACACGCGACCGCAGCTGCCGTGCCGCCAGTGCGACAAGCGCTTCCTGCACAAGTGTAAGTTATTACCGCTGCGCTGCCTGCCCGCGCGCCTTCACCCAGCAGGCGAGTCGCGACAAGCACGCGCGACAGCACGACACGCGACCGCAGCTGCCGTGCCGCCAGTGCGACAAGCGCTTCCTGCACAAGTGTAAGTTATTACCGCTGCGCTGCCTGCCCGCGCGCCTTCACCCAGCAGGCGAGTCGCGACAAGCACGCGCGACAGCACGACACGCGACCGCAGCTGCCGTGCCGCCAGTGCGACAAGCGCTTCCTGCACAAGTGTAAGTTATTACCGCTGCGCTGCCTGCCCGCGCGCCTTCACCCAGCAGGCGAGTCGCGACAAGCACGCGCGACAGCACGACACGCGACCGCAGCTGCCGTGCCGCCAGTGCGACAAGCGCTTCCTGCACAAGTGTAAGTTATTACCGCTGCGCTGCCTGCCCGCGCGCCTTCACCCAGCAGGCGAGTCGCGACAAGCACGCGCGACAGCACGACACGCGACCGCAGCTGCCGTGCCGCCAGTGCGACAAGCGCTTCCTGCACAAGTGTAAGTTATTACCGCTGCGCTGCCTGCCCGCGCGCCTTCACCCAGCAGGCGAGTCGCGACAAGCACGCGCGACAGCACGACACGCGACCGCAGCTGCCGTGCCGCCAGTGCGACAAGCGCTTCCTGCACAAGTGTAAGTTATTACCGCTGCGCTGCCTGCCCGCGCGCCTTCACCCAGCAGGCGAGTCGCGACAAGCACGCGCGACAGCACGACACGCGACCGCAGCTGCCGTGCCGCCAGTGCGACAAGCGCTTCCTGCACAAGTGTAAGTTATTACCGCTGCGCTGCCTGCCCGCGCGCCTTCACCCAGCAGGCGAGTCGCGACAAGCACGCGCGACAGCACGACACGCGACCGCAGCTGCCGTGCCGCCAGTGCGACAAGCGCTTCCTGCACAAGTGTAAGTTATTACCGCTGCGCTGCCTGCCCGCGCGCCTTCACCCAGCAGGCGAGTCGCGACAAGCACGCGCGACAGCACGACACGCGACCGCAGCTGCCGTGCCGCCAGTGCGACAAGCGCTTCCTGCACAAGTGTAAGTTATTACCGCTGCGCTGCCTGCCCGCGCGCCTTCACCCAGCAGGCGAGTCGCGACAAGCACGCGCGACAGCACGACACGCGACCGCAGCTGCCGTGCCGCCAGTGCGACAAGCGCTTCCTGCACAAGTGTAAGTTATTACCGCTGCGCTGCCTGCCCGCGCGCCTTCACCCAGCAGGCGAGTCGCGACAAGCACGCGCGACAGCACGACACGCGACCGCAGCTGCCGTGCCGCCAGTGCGACAAGCGCTTCCTGCACAAGTGTAAGTTATTACCGCTGCGCTGCCTGCCCGCGCGCCTTCACCCAGCAGGCGAGTCGCGACAAGCACGCGCGACAGCACGACACGCGACCGCAGCTGCCGTGCCGCCAGTGCGACAAGCGCTTCCTGCACAAGTGTAAGTTATTACCGCTGCGCTGCCTGCCCGCGCGCCTTCACCCAGCAGGCGAGTCGCGACAAGCACGCGCGACAGCACGACACGCGACCGCAGCTGCCGTGCCGCCAGTGCGACAAGCGCTTCCTGCACAAGTGTAAGTTATTACCGCTGCGCTGCCTGCCCGCGCGCCTTCACCCAGCAGGCGAGTCGCGACAAGCACGCGCGACAGCACGACACGCGACCGCAGCTGCCGTGCCGCCAGTGCGACAAGCGCTTCCTGCACAAGTGTAAGTTATTACCGCTGCGCTGCCTGCCCGCGCGCCTTCACCCAGCAGGCGAGTCGCGACAAGCACGCGCGACAGCACGACACGCGACCGCAGCTGCCGTGCCGCCAGTGCGACAAGCGCTTCCTGCACAAGTGTAAGTTATTACCGCTGCGCTGCCTGCCCGCGCGCCTTCACCCAGCAGGCGAGTCGCGACAAGCACGCGCGACAGCACGACACGCGACCGCAGCTGCCGTGCCGCCAGTGCGACAAGCGCTTCCTGCACAAGTGTAAGTTATTACCGCTGCGCTGCCTGCCCGCGCGCCTTCACCCAGCAGGCGAGTCGCGACAAGCACGCGCGACAGCACGACACGCGACCGCAGCTGCCGTGCCGCCAGTGCGACAAGCGCTTCCTGCACAAGTGTAAGTTATTACCGCTGCGCTGCCTGCCCGCGCGCCTTCACCCAGCAGGCGAGTCGCGACAAGCACGCGCGACAGCACGACACGCGACCGCAGCTGCCGTGCCGCCAGTGCGACAAGCGCTTCCTGCACAAGTGTAAGTTATTACCGCTGCGCTGCCTGCCCGCGCGCCTTCACCCAGCAGGCGAGTCGCGACAAGCACGCGCGACAGCACGACACGCGACCGCAGCTGCCGTGCCGCCAGTGCGACAAGCGCTTCCTGCACAAGTGTAAGTTATTACCGCTGCGCTGCCTGCCCGCGCGCCTTCACCCAGCAGGCGAGTCGCGACAAGCACGCGCGACAGCACGACACGCGACCGCAGCTGCCGTGCCGCCAGTGCGACAAGCGCTTCCTGCACAAGTGTAAGTTATTACCGCTGCGCTGCCTGCCCGCGCGCCTTCACCCAGCAGGCGAGTCGCGACAAGCACGCGCGACAGCACGACACGCGACCGCAGCTGCCGTGCCGCCAGTGCGACAAGCGCTTCCTGCACAAGTGTAAGTTATTACCGCTGCGCTGCCTGCCCGCGCGCCTTCACCCAGCAGGCGAGTCGCGACAAGCACGCGCGACAGCACGACACGCGACCGCAGCTGCCGTGCCGCCAGTGCGACAAGCGCTTCCTGCACAAGTGTAAGTTATTACCGCTGCGCTGCCTGCCCGCGCGCCTTCACCCAGCAGGCGAGTCGCGACAAGCACGCGCGACAGCACGACACGCGACCGCAGCTGCCGTGCCGCCAGTGCGACAAGCGCTTCCTGCACAAGTGTAAGTTATTACCGCTGCGCTGCCTGCCCGCGCGCCTTCACCCAGCAGGCGAGTCGCGACAAGCACGCGCGACAGCACGACACGCGACCGCAGCTGCCGTGCCGCCAGTGCGACAAGCGCTTCCTGCACAAGTGTAAGTTATTACCGCTGCGCTGCCTGCCCGCGCGCCTTCACCCAGCAGGCGAGTCGCGACAAGCACGCGCGACAGCACGACACGCGACCGCAGCTGCCGTGCCGCCAGTGCGACAAGCGCTTCCTGCACAAGTGTAAGTTATTACCGCTGCGCTGCCTGCCCGCGCGCCTTCACCCAGCAGGCGAGTCGCGACAAGCACGCGCGACAGCACGACACGCGACCGCAGCTGCCGTGCCGCCAGTGCGACAAGCGCTTCCTGCACAAGTGTAAGTTATTACCGCTGCGCTGCCTGCCCGCGCGCCTTCACCCAGCAGGCGAGTCGCGACAAGCACGCGCGACAGCACGACACGCGACCGCAGCTGCCGTGCCGCCAGTGCGACAAGCGCTTCCTGCACAAGTGTAAGTTATTACCGCTGCGCTGCCTGCCCGCGCGCCTTCACCCAGCAGGCGAGTCGCGACAAGCACGCGCGACAGCACGACACGCGACCGCAGCTGCCGTGCCGCCAGTGCGACAAGCGCTTCCTGCACAAGTGTAAGTTATTACCGCTGCGCTGCCTGCCCGCGCGCCTTCACCCAGCAGGCGAGTCGCGACAAGCACGCGCGACAGCACGACACGCGACCGCAGCTGCCGTGCCGCCAGTGCGACAAGCGCTTCCTGCACAAGTGTAAGTTATTACCGCTGCGCTGCCTGCCCGCGCGCCTTCACCCAGCAGGCGAGTCGCGACAAGCACGCGCGACAGCACGACACGCGACCGCAGCTGCCGTGCCGCCAGTGCGACAAGCGCTTCCTGCACAAGTGTAAGTTATTACCGCTGCGCTGCCTGCCCGCGCGCCTTCACCCAGCAGGCGAGTCGCGACAAGCACGCGCGACAGCACGACACGCGACCGCAGCTGCCGTGCCGCCAGTGCGACAAGCGCTTCCTGCACAAGTGTAAGTTATTACCGCTGCGCTGCCTGCCCGCGCGCCTTCACCCAGCAGGCGAGTCGCGACAAGCACGCGCGACAGCACGACACGCGACCGCAGCTGCCGTGCCGCCAGTGCGACAAGCGCTTCCTGCACAAGTGTAAGTTATTACCGCTGCGCTGCCTGCCCGCGCGCCTTCACCCAGCAGGCGAGTCGCGACAAGCACGCGCGACAGCACGACACGCGACCGCAGCTGCCGTGCCGCCAGTGCGACAAGCGCTTCCTGCACAAGTGTAAGTTATTACCGCTGCGCTGCCTGCCCGCGCGCCTTCACCCAGCAGGCGAGTCGCGACAAGCACGCGCGACAGCACGACACGCGACCGCAGCTGCCGTGCCGCCAGTGCGACAAGCGCTTCCTGCACAAGTGTAAGTTATTACCGCTGCGCTGCCTGCCCGCGCGCCTTCACCCAGCAGGCGAGTCGCGACAAGCACGCGCGACAGCACGACACGCGACCGCAGCTGCCGTGCCGCCAGTGCGACAAGCGCTTCCTGCACAAGTGTAAGTTATTACCGCTGCGCTGCCTGCCCGCGCGCCTTCACCCAGCAGGCGAGTCGCGACAAGCACGCGCGACAGCACGACACGCGACCGCAGCTGCCGTGCCGCCAGTGCGACAAGCGCTTCCTGCACAAGTGTAAGTTATTACCGCTGCGCTGCCTGCCCGCGCGCCTTCACCCAGCAGGCGAGTCGCGACAAGCACGCGCGACAGCACGACACGCGACCGCAGCTGCCGTGCCGCCAGTGCGACAAGCGCTTCCTGCACAAGTGTAAGTTATTACCGCTGCGCTGCCTGCCCGCGCGCCTTCACCCAGCAGGCGAGTCGCGACAAGCACGCGCGACAGCACGACACGCGACCGCAGCTGCCGTGCCGCCAGTGCGACAAGCGCTTCCTGCACAAGTGTAAGTTATTACCGCTGCGCTGCCTGCCCGCGCGCCTTCACCCAGCAGGCGAGTCGCGACAAGCACGCGCGACAGCACGACACGCGACCGCAGCTGCCGTGCCGCCAGTGCGACAAGCGCTTCCTGCACAAGTGTAAGTTATTACCGCTGCGCTGCCTGCCCGCGCGCCTTCACCCAGCAGGCGAGTCGCGACAAGCACGCGCGACAGCACGACACGCGACCGCAGCTGCCGTGCCGCCAGTGCGACAAGCGCTTCCTGCACAAGTGTAAGTTATTACCGCTGCGCTGCCTGCCCGCGCGCCTTCACCCAGCAGGCGAGTCGCGACAAGCACGCGCGACAGCACGACACGCGACCGCAGCTGCCGTGCCGCCAGTGCGACAAGCGCTTCCTGCACAAGTGTAAGTTATTACCGCTGCGCTGCCTGCCCGCGCGCCTTCACCCAGCAGGCGAGTCGCGACAAGCACGCGCGACAGCACGACACGCGACCGCAGCTGCCGTGCCGCCAGTGCGACAAGCGCTTCCTGCACAAGTGTAAGTTATTACCGCTGCGCTGCCTGCCCGCGCGCCTTCACCCAGCAGGCGAGTCGCGACAAGCACGCGCGACAGCACGACACGCGACCGCAGCTGCCGTGCCGCCAGTGCGACAAGCGCTTCCTGCACAAGTGTAAGTTATTACCGCTGCGCTGCCTGCCCGCGCGCCTTCACCCAGCAGGCGAGTCGCGACAAGCACGCGCGACAGCACGACACGCGACCGCAGCTGCCGTGCCGCCAGTGCGACAAGCGCTTCCTGCACAAGTGTAAGTTATTACCGCTGCGCTGCCTGCCCGCGCGCCTTCACCCAGCAGGCGAGTCGCGACAAGCACGCGCGACAGCACGACACGCGACCGCAGCTGCCGTGCCGCCAGTGCGACAAGCGCTTCCTGCACAAGTGTAAGTTATTACCGCTGCGCTGCCTGCCCGCGCGCCTTCACCCAGCAGGCGAGTCGCGACAAGCACGCGCGACAGCACGACACGCGACCGCAGCTGCCGTGCCGCCAGTGCGACAAGCGCTTCCTGCACAAGTGTAAGTTATTACCGCTGCGCTGCCTGCCCGCGCGCCTTCACCCAGCAGGCGAGTCGCGACAAGCACGCGCGACAGCACGACACGCGACCGCAGCTGCCGTGCCGCCAGTGCGACAAGCGCTTCCTGCACAAGTGTAAGTTATTACCGCTGCGCTGCCTGCCCGCGCGCCTTCACCCAGCAGGCGAGTCGCGACAAGCACGCGCGACAGCACGACACGCGACCGCAGCTGCCGTGCCGCCAGTGCGACAAGCGCTTCCTGCACAAGTGTAAGTTATTACCGCTGCGCTGCCTGCCCGCGCGCCTTCACCCAGCAGGCGAGTCGCGACAAGCACGCGCGACAGCACGACACGCGACCGCAGCTGCCGTGCCGCCAGTGCGACAAGCGCTTCCTGCACAAGTGTAAGTTATTACCGCTGCGCTGCCTGCCCGCGCGCCTTCACCCAGCAGGCGAGTCGCGACAAGCACGCGCGACAGCACGACACGCGACCGCAGCTGCCGTGCCGCCAGTGCGACAAGCGCTTCCTGCACAAGTGTAAGTTATTACCGCTGCGCTGCCTGCCCGCGCGCCTTCACCCAGCAGGCGAGTCGCGACAAGCACGCGCGACAGCACGACACGCGACCGCAGCTGCCGTGCCGCCAGTGCGACAAGCGCTTCCTGCACAAGTGTAAGTTATTACCGCTGCGCTGCCTGCCCGCGCGCCTTCACCCAGCAGGCGAGTCGCGACAAGCACGCGCGACAGCACGACACGCGACCGCAGCTGCCGTGCCGCCAGTGCGACAAGCGCTTCCTGCACAAGTGTAAGTTATTACCGCTGCGCTGCCTGCCCGCGCGCCTTCACCCAGCAGGCGAGTCGCGACAAGCACGCGCGACAGCACGACACGCGACCGCAGCTGCCGTGCCGCCAGTGCGACAAGCGCTTCCTGCACAAGTGTAAGTTATTACCGCTGCGCTGCCTGCCCGCGCGCCTTCACCCAGCAGGCGAGTCGCGACAAGCACGCGCGACAGCACGACACGCGACCGCAGCTGCCGTGCCGCCAGTGCGACAAGCGCTTCCTGCACAAGTGTAAGTTAGCGCCTGAATCCAAGTACCAAGGGCGTAGTACTACTGACGGCGCGACAAGACTACTCGCTACTTTATAATTTGCGTTGTTGGAGTGTGAGTAGTTTCTCGCGCGCGACGCGACTTGGCAGTGGCCCTTTCACAAAGCTATAAGCTACAATTTATCACGAGGCACAAGTAACAACAGAAATCTATCCATATGTGTGCTCGATGTTCTATCGTATTATTATATAAAAATATTAGATTTTGTGACCAGCCGGTCAATGGTGACATATGATGACACAAATTGTACTGGGATGAGCTGTCAAATATTGGATATAAGGGAATTTTCACTATAAAGCGTAGATTATTTTTTTACAATTCATCCCCAAGTAATTGGGATAAGGGAAAGCGAATGACGGTTCTGTTGTATTCTAGATTCTCTGCAGCGGCACCAAGACAGCGCGCACTCACTACACGAGTGCTCTCTCTGCAAGAAGCTATTTAGTGGTTAGTACTTCACATTCAGAAAAACGATTTCGTAGCCGATAATGCGAAACCGTATGTGGAGAAAAGCGGCCGCGAGCTGCCCTGATAGCATAACTTGACTCGACTCTACTCGCGCGCGTGATAGACTATCTGTCACTTTTTGACAGCATAAAGGTCGGTTTATATCTACAGACATTGAGCGTGCCAGACACGTGCCGTGGCAGACAGAAAAATATTCTTCTATACAGTTTCTATTAACCAATTTATATCTATCTTAACACGGCCGCGCAGACGCCGACAGACGCGGGCCGTGCTCGGCCAGTATGTGCGGAAATATATTTTGTCTGCGCGGTGCATGTCTGTAGATACAGGTCTGTCTGTGGCTATCTGCCGATCAGTGTGAATAGGGCACCGGTGTCTGTCGATGTCTGACACGGCACGCATCTGCTAGATGTGAATAAAAACGGAGTCTGTCCCGGTACATGCCCGGTGCGCTTAATGTCTGTAGATATAAATAAACGGTGTCTGTCGGTGTCTGCCACGCCACGTGTCTGTCACGCTCAATGTCTGTAGATATAAACCGACCTTAATCAGAAAGTGACGGACAGTCTATCTCGCGCGCGAGTTGCTTAGTTTGGGACTAGATACTGGACTGGACTAGATTGATATGTTTACTGTCGCTTAATATTTACTTATGTAGGTATGTATGCATGTGTGTATGTCTTATTCTTTGGCACGCCCTGCAGCCTAAACCGTTCGACGGATTTCGATATATGAGGTGTCGTTGGATTCCTCTTAATCGTGGGAGCGACATAGGCTATTATTAGAGTTAGGAATTTTGGTGGCATTGGGTGAACAAAGAGCAATGGAGTCCTTGTTATATTTTTTTTGATTGAATGAATAAATGATTGATAAATGATAAATCAATAATGCATAATAATATTTATAAGTTACATACAAGTAAATTGATTCATTAAATTAAAACATAACACATGTTTTGTTAAAATGTGTAATTTTGTCTCTATTTACAATCTCAATTTTCCGTTGGAATAAGTTTCAGTATACTACTGATAATTTAGATTACCTCGACAACGGTAAAAACTTTTTGAGTAGTTTTTCTAATACAGCATGTGGCCCACAACCGGGGCGAAAAATTAGAATGTAAGTTGTATTCCTTATATTCACTAACATTTGTTCAGCGACCTTTGAAAATAACGCGTATTTAAATTTTATTGACATGTTATATTTTGAAATCTACATAATACATGGCTTTATCATTCAGTTATTCAATTATTCAAATAAAAAAAAAATACAATGGCGACTCCACTGCACTACTTGTGCTACAAATGCCACCAGAATCCTAACCCTAGCTATTATATTTGCAAAAAAGCAGTATGATTTTTTGAAAAATCTATTAATTCCACTTGTTATATGGAAAAATTACAGTTGGATCTACCTATCGCAACGCGCGTTACGTGATTACCTATCCCTCTGGGCTTGATCGATATGTTTGTTGTTGCTTAATATTTATTTGTTTATTTTAGGTAAAAAACTCCTCCACACACATATGAGATTACATAAAAAGGAAGAGATGGACCGCTCAAATACAGAAACGTCTACTAATAATATAGTGTCTGGTAAATATCGAAATATAACTCTTTCAACCTTAACGCATTCATCGCCAACAGATTTTTTTAGCCCATTTTTTGTATTATTTTTAATTTATTAATTAAATACACACAACAATCCAAATTCTAATTCGACTGTGGATTTTTTCAAACATGTTGGATTGATAATATGTATATAGGTAGAATAAGAATAATTTATTGAAAAACGTTATTGCTAATGCATTGTGTGTGCACTGTTACGTGTTAGGGGAATTGGCTACTTTCCTAAAAAAAACATATTTAGTCCGACAGTTAGATTATCAAAAAAATATTGGACACAAAAAATATTCATTATGTATGTCTTTCCCGCTCACGGGACATGATGTCCCGGACCTTTGGGAGGCGTGCGTGGGGCTAGGTACAGTCAGCAGCAGAAGTAGCTAAGCGGGCCGGGTGTTCAAAATAACCTACAAACGCTCTTAATTTCTTAAGAATAAAGTCGTGTGCAGGTAATTTTGAACACCCGGCCCGCTTAGCTACTTCTGCTGCTGACTGTACCTACAAAGTACCAACTGAGCTGACACGTAGAGACCCTTTTGACAATTTAATAGAATTATAGAACACTTTTTAGCATAACGTGACGTCACGCGGAACTTTAACGGCATATATCTTCATCATTTTTTGTTTAATAGACAAACAAAAAAATACGTGTCCAATATGTTTTGATAATCTAACTCTGACGGACTAAATATATTTTTTTTTAACCAGGAAAGTACCCAATTGATAAAATGCGTATGAATATAAATAAGTACATACATAACAGCAGTTATACTACATCGCCGTAACATAAAAGGCTTAGGGTGACCCTTGTGAATTACTTGTACACGTGAAAACCCGTATGTTGAGGAAAGCCGCTACGCGCAGATCACCTAGCGGGTGCCCGGCACTGAAATGGTTAACACATAAAGTGGACTTTTTTGAGTCCTGTTACTGGGCCAGTCAACTATTTTTAGTTGCTCGTTGCCATGGTAACGTCTCCTGGGTCACTCTTTGAAAAAACACGTGTTTTTGTTATATTGGTAAACCCATTCCATGGTGGGATGCCCCTGTCCTTAGCACGATAGGAGTTCAATTTGTAGTATTTTTTCTAAGAAACTCTCACTGTCCTGTGTCCTGGCTACTTACTATAGAAAGTCAGATTTTTGATATTATGCCGAATTCTATTTAGATTTATGTTCATTTCCGTATCGTTTTTCAGAATCAATAAATATCCAGACAGTGACGGTGGAATTCTTGTGCCTATTGTGCAATACAAAGTTTCAAACCAGAGAGAGTCTAGAGGTATGTACTATGTAAATACATAGTTAAAAGTTCTTATCCTTATATGCACATAAAGTAGCAATTACCGCCCGCTACGCGTCCGGACATTGCACGTAGAACCGATGGCCGTTGGGGCGGAAAGGTTCTCGAGTGGCGACCACGTACCGGAAGGCGCGGCGTGGGTAGGCCCCCCACAAGGTGGACTGATGACCTGGTAAAGGTCGCGGGAGTCCGCTGGATGCGGGTGGCGCAGGACCGGTCATTGTGGCACTCTTTGGGGGAGGCCTATGTCCAGCAGTGGACGTGTTTCGGCTGATATGATGATGATGATGACGCGTCTAGAGAAACCCCACTTCCTGACTAGGGGGCACGTTACATTTCCGCCGCGGTCGGTAAAAAGAAAGCCTCAGATCGCATATTTATCTCGCCCTCGACTTCAGCTCGGGTGTCAAATACTCGCGATATGGGACATTCTCGGTTTTACCACCAGGTGAGTATATACTATTAGGGGAATTAAAAAAAAAGGCAGATTAATAATAATAATAAATATTAGGGGACATTTTTACACAAATCGAACTAGGCCTATAGAGAGCTTAATAAGGCTAACTAAAGATTAAGAATAAGGTTAAGGTTAATTAAAATGATGTTTTAAGGTGGACTTCCGAACAGCGCGGCTCCGGCGTCACTATCGCAGTCACTGTCGTTGCGACAGTAACGCTGCGCTCGAACGTGCCCTCATACATTTTCGTACTGTATAGTAGGTACTATCGCCAGAGCCCGGATTTTTCACGGCAAAACAAAACACTATCGTAATCTAGCCAGTGGTAGAAACATTATTTTATCAATATCGATAATTGTGTAGTAGAAGAAAAAACGTCACCAAATAAAATAAATATTCAATAAAAATATTACGTATATCAAACACGTCGGTTTCAAAGCGTTATAAGAAATAAATAATATCTATACGCAGTTTATGTTTTATACGTAATGAAATGACATTTAAAGTCTTATGGGATAAGTGACTATTATTGACTGTAATGTCTATTATTTTCAATGGTATAGTCATTATCGCGACTTTTTAGTTGGCCCAAATACCTTATGGCGTTTTCGGAAGAAAAATACACTTCTAGTTTTTTATTAAAAATATAAAAAAAGGTTGTTTTGCACTCTGTAAATTGTCAACAATGTAAAAATATATCGGCATGTTGTTTTTATACCTATATATCTAATAATACTCGATATCGATAAAATAATATTTCTATCACTGGCTAGATTACGATAGTGTTTTGTTTTGCCGTGAAACATCCGGGCTCTGACTATCGCTCTATCGCCGCGTCACTGACGCTGCGTTAGTGACGCCGGCGCCGCGCTGGTCGGTAGTCCACCTTAAGTCACGTCTAACCTGTCGGGTTTTGTTACTAAACGTATGCGATTGACATTGACTGTCAGTTTTGTTACCATCCGTAACTGTCCGTTTAAGGGGACAAAAATAATGAATATGTCATTTAACTTGTTAACACCGTGCTATTATTTTCAGGTACACGTTTGTGCAAAGGAGAATATTACTTGACTGTCACCGTGCGAAATATATTCTTTATTCTGTAATATACTTGTAGAAATAAATACTATTTATTATAATTTATATGCTACGTTTTATTTAACAAAATCCAGCCGTATGTTTTCTAACGATTTTCGTTAAAATTTAGGGATCTTTAAGAATCACGGTAAACGCGTATGTTTAGGAACTTTGCTCTTTGAAATGTCGGAGAAAACAATTTTACCAGGAAATGAGACCTAGTTTGTTTTTTCAGCCTCGTAAACGGCCGTATTGTAGATCTCGTCAAAATCGTTAGAGCCATTTTCGAGAAAATTCAAACAATTTTTATAAACAACGTTGATTATTAAGGGTGGATTGCAAGTTTAAGTGGATACTTCTTTGTTGGCTATGGAACCCTTGTACCCGTAACATATATCTGAATTAATTCACTAAAAACGTAGGTCATTTGACTCGCGATACATTGAAAATGGCGGTCATTTCAGCATTATTTTCAAGTCCGCCACATAAACTAAATAACATTTTGTGATTAACAACTAATGGCAAATAAAGAAGGATTAACCCTTAAATGCATGATTTTTTGTATAACTTTTTAATAAATTGAAATAGATGTGTCATGTTGTATAGATTGACGGATAGCTGAAGTGGATAGCTGCATATTGAGCCACGGACCATCAAATATACGATGCATATATACATCATTATGCATTTAAGGGTTAAAACATGTAACAATCAATTATTTGAAATCAGATTAGGCTTCTCTACAAAAAGTTATTCCGGAAGTCACGTGATACATTTTGAACTGTACCCCTATACAAGAACGCGAGCAAAGAAGTATCCACTTCAAAACATACCTCGGGTTCCACTCAGTACCTCTGCTCTCAGCTTGTCAAATAAAACAATACATTAGTAACACTATGCTATTAGGCCCGTATTCTAATTCCTTCGGGCATTCCATTTGCGCTTGGTTAAACAAAACCCACACCAATTTGCCCTCTATTCATATTACTATACGAGGTCGAAGGCGTTTTATCAGCTATCAATGTTTATGCAGTCACAACGCAGCTCTAAAAAGGTCGTAAGCTGTAGTATTTTGATACTAAGATCCGCTGTTTTGTGAGTTTGTGTAGATTATTTGGGCAGGCCTAAGCAAACGGAGTGCCGGAACGCATTTAACATGTTGCAAATAAAAAAAAGTTGTTTGGAATAAGCAATGGAATTGGTTCCTTTGTGGGTAGTTGCTTACGGGTTCGGTTCTATTTGTGCTGGCATTTTGTTTGCTCAGTCGAGCGAATAATTGGGAAGTTCTTTGGAATCAACGAAGCAATGGTGAGAAACTCGTTTGGAGATGAGACTTTTAACACGTTCACTGTCACCATACGAAATGATCTCCAAAATAAATGTATTTAATAATAAGAATAACCATGCCAATTTTATATTTTATGACGTTATTGCATCCAATTTTAAAATGAAATGTGAATTTAGTTTGTAAGATCTTTTGTAATGCCCTACCGGGGTATCATATCAGTGCCTCTTACTTTGCAACCAACATCTATTTATTTTATTTTATTGCAATTGGGTCGTTCTTCTTTTTTACCGACAATGAACCGAGGTTTTTCTGTTTTTTTGGTTTTTGAACTATCGAAAATTGTGGTTGTGAAGTGCGATTTAAAAAAAATGCATAGGTTTCTTCATTGGAACTAATTAAAGTTTCCTTTCTGGCCAATATAAATATTTATTTACGGTTGGTTTCTAAAAAAAAACATGTGACAAAGTGGACTCTTTCAGTGGGGACCACATTTTGGTTCACCACTCTGTCACGGCATTCTACGAAAAAAAAAACATTAAAAAAATGCTAGTTAGAGAAAGTGAAATATTCATCATCATCATCATCATATCAGCCCAAAGACGTCCACTGCTGAACATAGGCCTCCCCCAAAGAGTGCCACAATGACCGGTCCTGCGCCACCCGCATCCAGCGGACTCCAGCGAGTGAAATATTAAATATCACTAATTAATAAAATAATATGGACGTTCATTCGAACATTATAAAACCGTAAACATCATTACTCAAATGAGATGCCGTAATAGGACGAAGGACAGGCTATTGTCGGTCGAAAAGAAGAACGACCCAAATGATCTATGTAATTTAATGTATCTGATAATGCATGAAATAAATAAATGAATGAATATGATCTGACAATGTCACACGTCCAAGTGTGCTTGCAGTTAATAGTCATTTGTGTCTCAAGGGATCAAAATGATGTATTTACGGCGAGGGCGGTACATTGAATCCTGAGCGTAACGAAGGATTCAAGCGTTAACGCCCATGACGAAAATAATTAGGCTCCTGAGTGACGCATGCAATTTTTGAAATCGGTTGAGTAGTTCCGGAGATTACCCATTAAATACAAACCTACAATTTAACAGACTTCCTTTTTATTACAAGATTTATATCAACTTCACACATCCTAACCGATTGCCCTTGTCTTATGCGCAGCCGTAACTCCATTCTGGGCAAACACCTCATGCGCCCGGAGGAGATCAAGTTTCTTGAGTTCAACAAAATCCTGCAATTCTTCGAGTTCGCAGGACTTGACCAAGAATTGTAGTAAGTGGCGATCACAATAGATCAGCAATGGTCGCAGTGATACAATAGCCACTACCAGAATAATAATAAAAAAAAAAAAATTGCCGACAATCTTACACAAATCGACCTAGTCCCAAACTAAGCAAAGCTTGTATTATAGGTACTCATCATCATAAATTTAAGAGCCAGGCTCTTGTTACTAGACGACGATAAACATACTTATATAGATAAATACCTACTTAAATACATAGAAAACATCCATGACTCGGGAACAAATATTCGTGCTCATCACACAAATAAATGCCCGTACCGGGATTCGAACCTAGGACCTCTTGCTTCGTAGGCAGGGTCACTACCAACTAGGCTAAAGCGGTCGTCGGTAATAATAATAATAACTTCACTGTTCGTCGTCATCATATCGGTGCGGCCAAAGTGCTCATAAATATCTGAACACGTCTGTATTGTCGAGGCATTAGACTATAGCCTGTAGGCTGTAGGTACTATTTTATAGGTAAAATGAGCCTTATTCTGCTTTCTATTGTTTATTTATTAGAACCCATAATGTAGTCTTTATTAGAACCCGGGTTCCTGCAGACGAGTGATGCTGCATCCAATTATTCCGCAGACGGACATTTCCATTTCAAATCACGTGATTTATTCCCGTAGACGTTTATGTTGCTGGGGCTAATGGACTCCGACCTTAGAGCATACATAACTGGAGTAGCCTTTCAGTAACTTACCCCTCTGTAAAAAACCTTGCACTATGTGCAAAAAAACTTACAAAGACAATTTCACGATCGATCACAAAATCGCCTCGCAAGAGAACACTGATCATAAAAATGCCCGCATGTTGTTGTAAGCACTTGATATTATAAACGTTCAACCACTTCAAGCTTTTAATACATAATTGAGTTTCAATATCCTATTAAGATGCTCCCCCCCGCCTCCGCAAAATTCGGCAGACTTTTTTGTACGCAAATACGACATAAGGCTACTCCAGTTATGCATGCTCTAAGACTCCGACGGATATTTCAGTCTGCAACGGGATTATACGTCGAAATATGGCCGCCGTGGTTTAGGTGCAGAGAAGGGGCTAAACGTAGAAAATCCTGGATAAATGTACAATATGACAAATTAGAGATGCGTAAAAAAGGTTACACTGAGTTAACACTGTCAGCGCCAGGAACCCGCCTAGCGAGCGCCTACCTACTTAGCTGGATATTCAGTGAGCACTGAGCAAACAAATAAAACGAAGGTAATAAGAAGAGAAAGTGTGAGTTTAAAAATCAATGGTAGCCTAACTGATAACTCAAAATCATATGTTTTTTATGCTCGTCGACTTTAATGTTTGAATTAAGACTTCGTACACTACACTAAAACCACATACTTTTTAGGGTTCCGTACCTCAAAAGGAAAAAAACGGAACCCTTACTTAGGATCACTGCACGAGTGATCCTAACCTAAGTAAGTAAAAGTGAACTGTCTGTCCGTCTGTCACAGCCGTTTTGCTCCGAATTGAGTTGAAATTTGGTGAACATATGTAAATTGATGACCGAATAGCCTAGTGGTTAGAGAACCTGACTATGAAGCTTGAGGTCCCGGGTTCGATTCCCGGTCGGGGCAGATATTTGTATGATGAATACGAATGTTTGTTCTCGAGTCTTGGATGTTTATTAATATCTATTTAAGTATGTATTTATCTATACATATAATATAAGTATGTTTATCCGTTATAATTTTGGCAAAAACAGATTTGAAGTAATTTTATCTCTGAAACGACTAGGCTTAAAATTATGAAAAAAATATGGAAAATAGTTCTTTGCCTAAAGATTACAGGAAAACCTACTTATAAGAAGTTTGAGTATTCAAAGTAACGGGAAAATTCTCAATATTTTACGGAACCCTCACCACGCGAGTTGATCTCGCACTTGTACGGTTTTTTTTCTATGGAGCTCCCAACTCGACTATAATAATTATAAGACATCGCTTTAAACAACTAACATAAATTCGACCAATCACGTGGCGCCTTTATTAAACTATAATGCATTTGACCAATAGGACGTCGCGTTGATTCCATTACAAAAGACATCAACGAGCCAGCACACCTCTGACTTGCACTGTCAGCAGGGTTTAGATATTTTTCATTAGATACCAAGTCTGTTTGATTATTTCTGTTGACTCGTATAAAAAGTATTGTATACAATAGTTACACAATTCCACTCGGCAAGTACTCGACTTTAAGAGCGCTTATTGTGTAACGATTATATAAAATATTATTTTATATACTGGTAAAAAAGTATGTGATTTTTTTTTTATACTCGTAGAGAGCTTTTCTAAAAAAACTCGGGAATCTGAGGAAAGGTGAGTAAAATTCTTAAATTCAGTAATACATACATTGCTCCTTGTCTCGCGTCACCGCACCCCCTCCCGTCGCGGCGACGACTGCGCGGGCGTGTCCCGGCGCGGGGCGGACACGCCGACAATTTTCTGTAGAAATTCCATTACCGACCTGTCAATTTGTGACGCCCGTAACACTGTGTTTCGCAGTATATTGTCGCGAACTCAAGGTCTACATTTCGTGCATGATCATTTTTGAGAAAATAACATCCCACTAATTCCTACTAATATTATAAATACGAAAGTTTGGATGTTTAGATGTTTTGCACGTGGATAGTGTATAGCCTGGATTATTATATAGGATAGTTTTATAATAGTTATAATTAGTCCTAAACTTTGCCAATTTCTTTAGGCACGACGAGAACCTAAATCTCTATATGACACATAACCCAGATTTTACATTTTATCCACCTAAATAAGTTCCAAGCATACTCTCAAAGTAACGGAAATTGAATAAAGCGAGGGAAATCCGACTACCGGCCAGTACCGGTTTGAAAGATTTTCCGTTTTAAACCAGTAGCCGAGTTTCCTGTCCGCGTCCGTCAGTGCCATTAGTTCGAAACGTCTTCTCCGTCATAAAGCCTGCAGGATGCCCGGTGATACCCGGCTTGTTGACACACGGTCGAGGAGGCCGGCCAACTATCTTCCTCGTCTTCCTCTTGCCGCTTCGGCCCCGCCGGACCACCTGTACCATTGGGAAGTACCATTGATGGTACAAATGGCACTGATTTATCCCACTAGTACCAGAAAAAAAATTCAAATGTGACACTCGGCGTTACTTCCATAACTAAAAAGCCGTACCCGTCGATTGTTTGTTTTATTAGTTCGAAAAATGCAACAAAACCATAACCGCATACGTATTTGTGGAAAAAAATAATTAAATAAAAAATTTAAGACTACTGTCGTAACTTTTCTAAGAAAAGCGGGACGTTTATGTCGCCCACGGTGAGTTGCATTTGCACGTGTTGTATGTAAAGGTTTCTTTGCAGCACAGATGATTTCCGTTTCTCTTGAGGCTTCGATACGGTGCGAAATTCGGAGTCATTTTTAATTACTTTAAGAAAGGCAAAAAGTGTAGTGGGCCGTTTTTTAAAACTGCCGTTGTACTGGGCATTCCATTCCACAATAAAATATATTATAATTACGAAGGAGGAAATAGTTGCTGTCTTCATTACATTAAATAGTTTGTACAATGGTAGGTACTTATGGGATAAATATCAGTGCCATTTGTAACATCAATGGTACTAGTGGGATAAATCAGTGCCATTTGTACCATCAATGGTACTTCCCAATGGTACAGGTGGTCCGGCGGGGCTTCGGCTATAGCCGGGATATAGGAGGCTAATGCTAGCAAGCTAGTGCGTATATATAAAATCAGACTGCAACTCTTCATTCGCAAAGAATATTACAAACAATCAACCATGTAGGTAACCAATATTAGTCCCCCTTATAACATGTAGACCAGAAAAATAATTGATTGAACAGCAAAATTTCAAAAACAAAAATAAAATTTTGATTAGCTGTTAGTAAAATAGTTTCCGACTAAAAGTAAGCCATTAATTAGTCTCAACTACTAGCATATTCTACTAATATTATAAATGCGAAAGTTTGGATGTTTAAATATTTGGATGTTTGGACGTTTAGATGTTCGGATGTTTGTTACTCAATCACGCAAAAACGGCTGAACGGATTAAAATGAATTTTGGTATACATATAGTGTATAGCCTGGATTAACATATAAAATACTTTTTATCCCGGGAATCATCCCTTAAGGGGACGAAATGGGGGGCGAAAGTTTGTATGGAGCTATGATATAAACGAGTTCCACGCGGACGAAGTCGCGGGCAGAAGCTAGTATATAATAATAATAATAATCAATCTCTGTTGGAACTACTGAAAACAACTGAAGTATTCAGTAGCGCCATCAAAATGGAATTTGGTGTCGATAAGTGTGCGGTTATGCATGTACAGCGGGGTAAAGTTGTAAATTCAACAAATTTACAACTTTCTGAGACAATGTCACTCAAATCTATCTCCGAAGCAGAAACCTATAAGTATCTTGGTATGTCACAGTCATTGGGTATTGAGGGTGAGGGCGTAAAGCGGGCGGTGAAGGAGCGCTTCTTTTGTCGTCTGACAAAAGTACTTAATAGTCTTTTGTCGGGCGGCAACAAGGTGCGCGCCTTCAACGCCTGGGTGATGCCCTTGCTTACTTACTCCTTTGGCATACTAAGGTGGACCCAGACTGAGCTGGATGCCCTGGACCGAAGAGTCCGTGTTCTGCTTACTGCGCATCGCATGCTACACCCACGCTCGTCTGTTATGAGACTGTACATCTCGCGGAAATGTGGAGGTCGCGGCTTTTTAAATGCCAAAGACCTCCACAACCGCGAAGTGTGCAGCCTCCGGGATTATTTCCTGAACAACGAGTGTGGGATGCATCGCGACGTAGTAGCAGTAGACGGAAACTTCACCCCACTCTCCTTGGCAAACGAAAACTGGCGCAGACTTAAAGTAATGAGCGCCGAGGACCGCAAGACGGTATGGAGGAGCAAGGAGCTTCACGGGCGGTTCTATAAGGCCCTCACAGGGCCCGATGTAGATCTGCTCGCGTCGGTGAACTGGCTACGTTTCGGGGATCTCTTCGGGGAAACCGAAGGTTTTGTCTGTGCAATTGCGGACGAAGTTATCATGACGAACAACTACCGGAGGTATATCCTGAAGGACGGTACGGCCGACATTTGTCGGGCATGCCGCCGTCCCGGGGAGTCACTCAGGCATATTATCTCTGGTTGTGGTCATCTTGCTAACGGCGAGTACTTGCACAGACATAACCTTGTAGCCAGAATTATTCACCAGCAACTTGCTCTGCTCTACGGTCTTGTGGTCTCCGAAGTGCCTTACTATAAGTACACACCTGCGCCAGTTCTCGAAAATGGTCGTGCCACGCTCTATTGGGATCGATCTATCATCACGGACAGGACTATTCTTGCCAATAGGCCTGATATCGTGCTGACAGATCGATCGAAACGCCAGGCAGTGCTCGTCGACATCACCATCCCCCATGACGAGAACCTCGTGAAGGCCGAGAAGGACAAAGCCAGCAAGTACCTAGACCTGGCTCACGAGGTAACCGCCATGTGGGATGTCGATTCGACGATCATCGTCCCGATAGTCGTTTCGGCGAACGGCTTAATAGCGAAGAGTCTCGACCGCCACCTTAAGAGACTCTCGCTAGATGGCTGGGTCAAGGGTCAGATACAGAAGGCGGTACTTCTGGACACGGCGCGGATAGTCAGGAGGTTCCTCTCTCTGTCGCCCTGACCACCGGTAGTTTAGGCCCCGCCTCGCTGCCGGCGGCACCCTAGGTTAGGTTTTTATAATGATTTTATATTTTGTATGTATAGTTTTATATTTTACTTTTTATATTAATATTATAAAAAACTAACCTAAGATAAAATTTAAATAAAGAATATAATCAATCAATAAAAGTAATTTATTTTCTAATACCGTTATATTGGGATGACATGGAAAGTTCCGCGTCTTTTGGCGTAAGATAACGGGTAGCCCAAACTAACGCGAGTAGAACTCAACGGCTTTTGACAAAAAAAAAAAATAATGTAACGAATCCAGAATGTAGTAATGTTTCCAGTAAATGCAAAAGTAGCTCTATCCGCCTGTCTATCTATCTGTCTGTTACCTTTGCACGCATAAACCAATAATTAAAACCTAAAGTTAAAATTCAATGTAACTACCTGTGAGTTCTAATAATTGGCTTGTTGGTTCTCGTAATAAATAAATAAATAATCCCTTAATGGGGTTAAAAGGTGGGAGGAAGTTTGTATGGGGACCCGATGTTTAAACCTACGCCTACGCCTGAAATACTTTAATAGCAATTAGCCTCTAAGGCGATTTCCGCGAACCACGCGGATGAGTCGCGGGCAAAAGCTAGTAAGCCATATTTTCTTTACTCGCCTAGCTGGTCGCTCGTGTGTCGCCGATTCAATGGAAAGGCGTGAAATGGCGGATGATCTTCCAAAGGATTATATTACTTATCTATCGGGCTGGTTCCCTCAACCTATATTAGTTTCATGAGGCCTTGGGATTTAGTACGGACGGTGGCTAAAGTTTATGTAAGGGTACGTTTGACGATAAAAATGTTGGCTTAGAACAAGGATATGCACTGCCATAATTCGAGCCACCAGTATGTGCATACGAGGCACACGTCACAAATCCAAACCTGCAGCGAAACTGTTGGGGTTCGACGACGGAGCAGCCATTCCCAGTTCTAACTAAACTTCACCTGACTGTGCATTGCAGAGATATGAATTATTGTTATTATTATTTGTTTTAGTACCTATATTATGTTAATAAATGTACCTATATCTGTAAGAATGTTAAAACGGAGCTGCCAGTAGGTTTCATATAATCATCCGTTACTGTGGTCAATAGTTAATGCGTTTCCTGTCCGAGTACCCCCAATGATGGGTCATGCCATGCACCTGAATTTGAGGAGTCCATGATTCCACAATGGATCCAAGCTTCGAACTGGAGGCACACTTAATTGGACGTGTGACATTGTCAGATCATTTTGTATGGGGACAGTGACCGCTTACGTCCATATATAAAATGTTTTTATCGCATAATCGCTTATACTGTTGCTGTGCATAACAGTTATTTTGAAATAATTTATTTGGAAGAATTTAGCAAGCTGCCATGAATTTATTAAAGAACACGTGAAGCACTGAAATCGCGATATACATATATCGATTGAAATCTCGATGGTGATTTCCTGGTAACGATGATGCTCGAAAATTTGCACAAGATCTGGTTTCGAGATATCGCGGGATCGTGATTGCATTCCCTAGGCGGACTTCAGTATGTTAATAATAAGTCTCACATCTAGCGGTTGCTTCTGTAGCACTGTCTGCTGTTGCAATTGCTGCTGATGAAATTCCTGCTGGGATTGCGTTTGCTGCTGTTGTGATTTCATCTCTAGCAATTGCTGTTGTTGTGATTGCTTCGGTGGCAATTGCTGCTGCTGTTGTTGTTGCTTCTCAAGCGATTGGCGTTGTTGTGATTGATCCTGTTGCAATTGCTCTTGTTGTTGTGATTGGTTCCTTAGTAATTGGTGTTGCGGTGATAGTTTATGGGGCATTTGCTGCTGTTGTTGTGATTGCAACTCTAGAAACTGGTGCTGTAGTGGTTGTTTATGTGACAATTGCTGCTGTTGCTGTAGTGGCTTCTCTAGAAACGGTGGTTATTTCTGTGACATTTGTGGTTGCTGTTGTGATTGCTTCTCTAGCAATAGGTGCAGTTGTGGTTGCTTCTATGAAAATTGCTGTTGTTGTTGTGATTGCTTCTCTAGCAATAGGTGCAGTTGTGATTGCTCCTGTTGCAATTGCTGCAGTTGCGATTGCTTCTGTTGCAATTGCAGTTGCTGTGAATGCTCTAGCAATGCGTGCTGCTGTGATTGCTGCTTTTGTAATTGGCTATGTTGCGATTGTTTTCCTTGCAATTGCTGTTGATTTTGTTGGTGTTGTGATTGCTTCTGTTGTACTTGTTGTTCCTGCGGCTCCTGCTGCCGATGGGAGGTGGTATCTACCCCCACTGTGGCTTGAGACGCTGGAGGCTGGCGATTAACTGAAATTAAGGTTTGAAACACGATAGGTAAAACCCATGGGCTAAAAGTAGTCGTAGGATTGCGACCAGCGACTGCTAGGCCGGACTGAGCGCATTGTACAGTCGCCATCAGATATATCTAAGCGGCCAAAGTGCTCACAAATATCTGAGCACGTCTCTAAGGCCTCGACAATAGAGACGATTGGTGAGCACTTTGGCCGATCTGATATATCTGATGGCGACTGTAGGTATGTACGGTCTCATCTGCCGGATCGGGCCGGGGCGTGCATGAGCGCATGCGCCGAATAGGGACCGAATGCGAACATTGGGCAGAATATTCGGTCTAGCGCTTCCCGAACAGAATATTCGGTTCAACAGTTCAACCTAATGCCACCACCAGCCCTTCTAAATCAGATCGCTTCTATACTAAAAATCTTGTTCGTTTATAAAGTAAAATTGTTAAGGAACAATAATAATCCGTTTTAGACAAACGTTTTTACAAGGCAATGACTACATTAAGTACTTACATTCTTGTAACTTTCAGCCAATGAGACAAACCTCTAACATTCATCTGTAAGTATTCGTCCGTTGAACCTAATAATTATCTCCAATACTTAACCCTACACTTTGCAAAGAAAAAATCGTGCGTTCAATTCTCTTTTGCGCTGTATAAAGCGCAAACAATCGCTGATTAACCTGTCGATGACGGTGCCAGATGTGCCACCATTCTAAAGAGAAGGAACCTGGGACCACGGCTGTACTTACTGACGCTGAAGAGGGCCGTTTCGACATGTCGCTCGATGACGGTGCCCGCCAGTAGGAACACTAGCACCGCCAAGAGCAGGGGCCCGATGTGCCACCATTCCATAGATCAGACAGGAACCTGCAACCATACGGTCATGTAGCCTGACAGGTGGAATGGAACGTCAAGTAGGATTCACAAAACAAACCAAGTTAGGACTTGTCTAGAAGCAGCAGTAGCAGTAGAGACTAGGGTATTATAAAGACGGCCAATATCTTTTACAATAATAACGACCGGGTAGCCTAGTGGGTAGTGACGCCGCTTACGAAGCTGAAGGCCCTGGGTTCGAATCCCGGTTAGGGCAAATATTTGTGTGATGAGCATGAACATACGTTTCTGAGCATTGAATGTTTTTAGGGTTCCGTACCCAAAGGGTGAAAACGGGACCCTATTACTAAGACTTCGCTGTCCGTCCGTCCGTCCGTCCGTCCGTCTGTCACCAGGCTGTATCTCAAGAACAGTGATAGCTAGAAAGTTGAAATTTTCACAGATTATGTACCTATTTCTGTTGCCGCTATAATAGTAAAAACTAAAACCGGCCAAGTGCGAGTCGGACTGGGGCTCCCATACAACAGACATGATTTTTTTGCCGTTTTATAGATGATGGTACGGAACCCTTCGTGCGCGAGTTCGACTCGCACTTGGCCAGTTTTTTATGTATTTACGTATTTGTATCTATTAAATATATCGTCGTCTAATACCCATAACACAAGCCTTATTGAGCTTACTATGGAACTAGGTCGATTTGTGGAAGATTGTCAAGCCAGCCAATAAGCCAGCTGTAGGTGCTTTCACTTAAGTACCCGTGTAAGAGATACGTTTATGTATTCCGAGCTCCAGAAATGAGAAAACGAGATGTAATACTCTTCGGGAATAGCTTTTTTATAATTTCGATAGATATCTAACTTTGTGAAGTTTTGTTCATGTTTCCTCCTATGACATTTAGATGGGGTAAAATACCATAATTTTCACTTGATTGTGTTGTTTAATAATACATATCTATATTGTTTGAGTAGGCTGAGATGAAACCGAAAATAAAGACTAAATTTAGTTTAGTAGAAGAAATTTCAACAGTTTTACATATAGTCAAGCATCGTGTATCTGAAAAACAGTCCTACATGTTTCGTATTCATAATCAGGTCAGAACAGCGTTTCAAAGGACGCGACATTTTCAATTCACGCCCTCAAGGAGAAAAGGAGGGCAATCTACAAACATTGAAGCACTTAAATAAAGCAAGTTAAATCGAGGCCTACTAGAAAATAAAATTATAAATACGTTGTTACGTTTTCTGATTTCTATCTTTTGCTTGAATGAACACCTTAAAAGTGGCACTTATATAATTAATCTGATGATAAAATTCACAAGAAATTGCCTCCCCGGAGATTATAAGTACCATCTCTGACTGAAAAGGTGGTGTCAAGTTAGACTGGTTTGAGTAACATAAATAAATAAATAAAAACAACTTGCACCACCTCCTTACTACCCGTGGATGTATTTACAGGACGGAATAAGGTTGAAATGTGTTGCATGTAATGTAATGCAATAAGGTGCAACTTGTTTGGATACCAGGGCACGAGGGCTTCATCGGCAACGAAAGAGCAGATGAGCTTGCAAGAAGGGGGTCTACAAATCACTTTGTAGGTCCAGAACCGTTTGTGGGACTCTCACAGGGAACCATAATATCGGCCTTTAAAGCCTACGCCAAAACCAAACACCAGCACGAGTGGAGGAATGAGGCGGGTTTAAGGCACTCAAGGCTCTTTATAGTGGACTCGGGCTGGACCAAAAAACTCTGGAAATCCAGCAGGAAGCAACTCAGGATTATATCTGGGGTGTTCACAGGTCACTTCGGCGTCAAGGATCTCTTGGCCAAGATGGGACTATCAAACAGTACAGACTGTAGAATGTGTGGTGAGGAGGATAAGACTATGGAACACTTACTGTGTGAATGTTGTGCCCTTGCCAGACAAAGAATGAATCTCCTTGGTAACGGCTACCCGCAACCAAAGGAATTCAGGGTGCTCCCACTGAGCTGCATCATCCGCTTTGTGGAAATGATGGAGCGAGCTTGGGAATAGCTATAAAGGGGAGGGCAAATGCACAAAAGATCCCACTGGGTCGAAGTGTATCCGAAAGGGCCCTCAACTAGATAAGATAAGATAAGATAAGTACAGCCGCGGTCCCATGTTCCTTCTCTCTAGAATGGTGGCACATCTGGCACCGTCATTGAGCGACAGGTCAATCAGCGATTTTTTGCGCTTTATACAGCGCAAAAGAGAATTGAACGCAGGATTTTTTCTTTGCAATGTGTAGGGTTAAGTATTGGAGATAATTATTAGGTCTTTGATGTTGACATTATATTGTAATTTTTATGCCAAGTACTCTGCTTTGGAGCCAATGTACGACTTTGTGCCAGCGGCGGTGGGGACTGCGGGACCTGGTATGGAGGCAAAAGGCTTCATACTTGGGACGGCGGCTTAGGGATAGGGGCTGCGATCCTGGTTCCGGATCGTTCCTGGGTCAACAGATTTCCTTGGCCATTCAGCGTATCAACGCCGCCAGTGTCATGGAAACTTTCGGGCCACCAACCATCCGGGGCGGTCCTTTTTAGGGTTCCGTTCCTCAAAAGGAAAAAAAGGAACCCTTATAGGATCACTCGGTTGTCTGTCTGTCCGTCTGTCACAGCCGATTTGCTCCGAAACTACTGGACCGATTGAGTTGAAATGTGGTACACATATGTAAATTGGTGACCCAAAGATGGACGCGTAAAGTAAATTAATGAATTCTGAACAAGGGGGCCACTTTTGGGGGGTAAACTGAAAAATTAAAAAAAAAAGTTTCGCAAACTGTATTGTCTGACATATCAGATGAAAGGGGTTGTTGTACGCATCTCAGATATATTTATTTATAATTTTAGCACAAATAGATTTGAAGTAATTTAGGATATAAGACGAAAATTGACCATCCCCCCCTTATCTCCGAAACTACAAGGCTTAAAATTCTGAAAAAATATGGAAAACAGTTCCTTGCCTAAAGATTACAGGAAAACCTATAAGAAGTTTGAGTATTCAAAGTAACGGGAAAATTCTCAATATTTCACGGAACCCTCACCACGCGAGTTGAACTCGCCCATGTCCGGTTTTTTTGTTAGTTTAGGTTAGTACGTATTGTTGACGAAGCCTGTCGCGGATTGAGTGTTAATTTTATTTTTATCGTGAAATAAATGAATCTGAATCAATATGACATCCTATTCATCTTTAAAATTACAATTGCTACTTGGAAGAGGCACTGAAAATTAAAACTCATGTCACGTGCCCAGCCTACCCATTTTGCGAATCTAAGCGTGAGTTATACATAATATGGCTGTTATACAAATCTAAACTCACCGTGCGAGGGTTATGCTTGACTGAAATTAAACCATGTATGTTTTTACAACGAACATTAAACCAAACGTTACATTTTGACAAATTTCCTTCATTATCGTGGTGCCGGTCCGGCGACCGACATTAGTCCTGTTGTTTGACAGTGAGGTTTGACAAATGACATTTTTGTAATTTTTCAAGCTGGGAATAGGTCGTGTTCCTGTTTAATGCGGTTGAGGTTGACTACACAGAGGTCAATCCTGTATTCCGTTACGAAATACCTACATAAGTATTGAATATAATAAATATAGAGGCCTCGGCAGAGAGTACGACTTTGTATCTACCCTTTGGCGTCGAGACCCTCGGTCCGTGGGGTCCCAGTGCGCATTTCCACACATTTCCTGCGTTATCTCAGTGACTGTGTCTCGAATATTTTGTTTTAATTGCTGAAGGTTCATTGGCCTGTTAGCATAGACACGTCCCTTTAGATAGCCCCACAGAAAAAAATATTGTTAGCCGCGAAGTTAAGTGATTTCTACGAAAAATTGGCCGCAATTTTCTTACAGTTTCCGCATTACATGATTGGGTTGAGTAGAACGTTTTAATAATTAAAACACGTTGTCCAGTCGTAAAACGTTCTATAACAAATTTTCCGTATCTACACAAAGTAATTTTCATGCAACAACTGTCTTATTTGCCGCCGAAACAAAATGGCGGCAAGAAAAGGTTGTATACATCTAAGTTGGCCAGTTGTAGTAGTGTTATTAAGACTCCTGATCGCCCAGCCTGTCCATAAACGCGACCTTACGTCGTTATATCCTAGCAATACTTTCAAGTACAGAACTTTGAGTGTAAAATCTTTTGCAACATCTTTTCTAAACTTCTACTCGGAAACAATTTAATCCGTAACTACACGATAGAAACTTTAGCTATTAAGACGCAGTTGCAAGGAAGTCTAATAGATATGAGCGGACAACCAGTAGCTGTCAGTTTTATTTATACAGGGTGCCATCGGAGACGTAATCAGAAACCAGTTTTTCAGACCTGGTAATTGATGGTCATTTCAGCGTTGAAGGAGTAAAATAAACGTTCTTTTTTTTGTAAATTTTGTCCGAAAATAAACCGCTGATTCACTAAATCATGGTTACCCTATTTATTTAATCAAAACCTCTTTGGTTCTCATTCAGAATAGTTCATTATTATGACAATATTAGGTACAATTCAGATGTTAATACAATACAATATAATAGATCTAATCCAAATATGTATTTATAGGAACCAAATAACATTATGAACAAGTATTAAACGATATAAAAATTTTATTATGACAATTATAAAACTTAATTTAGAACGACAATGTCAGTCTTGATAATGGTGGTGGTGGTGGTGGTGAAACAAGTTTATCTTTGCATCTCTCTCTTGGTTATAGGGTGACCACGCTGTTTAGAGGAGTCTTAGTATCTTATGCGACAGATTACAAATTTTCCATGTTCTAGTTACTAAACTAACGACTAGTTAATCAAGCCTAATGTAAGTTAATTAACAGTTATAAGTGTCTATTTTTTATTCAGAAGACCTTATGAAACCCGTATATCTTCCGTAGACGAAATCCCTAAAAAGCGGCCAAGTGCGTGTCGGACCACGCACAACGAAGGGTAACCTATTAAAAAGGTCGTATCGTTACTGAAATCTTTTGGCACTTCCGTCCTTTTCTTTAAGGAAGGCAGTTTTTTAGAAATATCTCGAAAACCTTTGAACCGATCTTGTTCAAAACAATTTTGCTGAAAGAATTTAATAAGCCCTATGTCCATGATTTTTTTCGTATTTTTAAAATACATGGTTCAAAAATTAGAGGGGGGGAGGACACAATTTTAGTGACTTTCGGGGCGATTATCTCCGACTCTATTCACTCAATCAAAAAAAAAAATGCTAAGAAACCTTGCCACACGTGGGCTTGCAATAAAAAAAAAATGACTTTCAGTTTTATGTATGGAGTGCACCCTTAAAAAAACTTTTTTACTAATTTAATTACAAAACTATGTAGCGGCTGACAAAATACTATCCTTAAATTTTTTATTCAAATACACCTTATAGATTTCGAGTAAAATGCCTGTGACATGCAGACGGACGGACAAACAGACAGACATGACGAATCCATAAGGGTTCCGTGACAAAACTGTGGCGTTTAAAGATAGTTGGGGCGGCCAGTTGAAAATCCAAATGGAGCGCGACAAGCCAACGCGTCATCCAAATGGAAATGTCAAAATTCGGTAAATCAACGTCAACGTCCGTTTGGACCACGATTTGTCGTCAAAACAGTTGGCGCTCTAGTCAATGTCAAAACGGCACACGCGACCTTTGTAACCAAAAGACACCAAAATATTCATTTATTTTATTGTTATGTCATGCATTAAATAAGGTGTTACATTTTTATTTATTTATTTAATGACACCCTGTAAGGGCACACAATAAATTACATTATTAATTCTTAAATAACAAACCGAGACTTAACCTATACTTAATTATTATGTATACAGGGCGTTCCACGGCTATGCCAGATGGATGGAAAGTACCTTGAATATTGTAGATGGAACATTTTACTGAAAGAAGACATTATTTTAATTTAAAAAACAATTTAAATTGCATTCATAGATTTTTAAATAATTACATGGTTGAACCGGGAATCGAACCCGCTACACGAGAAAAAAAATTACCCTGTCGCTTTATCATACCGATTGAAAGGCTTCATCATAAGGATTATTTTTTGCTAAGTAACATAGTGTCACAAATAAAAGAATGCCCATAAATTTTAACATTTTTAATTAAAAATTATAAATTTTGAATTATTTCATTTTAGTTTGCAAGAACCAGTATGAATGTGTCCACGAGCTACAAGCAGAACTTAGACGTATCCACCACAACATGATCAAAAAATCGACAGGGAGCGAAATATTCAAAGGAGTGCGACTTTGTGTTCAACAGAATGGGACTCATTTTGAGCATTTGATAAATTAAATTGATTAATTTTGAATGAAAAGTGTTAAAATTCATGGTCTTCCTTTTTATTTCTGACACTGTTATTTAGCAAAAAATGATCCTTATGATTAAGATTTTCGATCGATATGATAAAGCTACAGGGTATTTTTTTTCTCGTATAGCGGGGTCGATTTCCGGTTCAATCATGTAATTATTTAAAAATCTATGAATGCAGTTTAAATTGTTTGTTAAATTAAAATAATGTCTCCTTTCAGTAAAATGTTCCATCTACAATATTCAGGGTACTTTCCCTCCATGTGGCATAGCCGCGGGACGCCCTGTATATCATTATGTCAGATAGGTAGGTATATAGATGTCAAAATTAGTTATTTACAATTATTTTATATCTATACAAACTTTTGTCATCAAGGAATTCGTCTACCGAGTAATAACAGTGTTCTATTAATAGCTTCTTTAGTTGTGTCTTAAATACCTTGTCACTAGGTTGCAATTTGATTACATCAGGAATATTGTAAAAAAATTGTATGCATTTATTATTTCCATCCATTTAGGGCCGAGACAAGTGGCGCAGCGTGGCACCGAGGTAAACAAACCAAACACTCAATGAAACACTCGTAATCCTGTGAGCGGAAACGAAACCTCTAATAAAATCGGTGCGAACCGGTAGTTAATGGTCCATTCCTGGCGTGTATTTACAAACGTTTATCCTGTAAAGATCAACCAGTATCGAGTATCGACCCGCATTTGGAGTCAGGCCGCGTCCGTCTGCAACAAAAACAATCGACACGCAACAAATCTGGACGAATGCGGCGCAGACTAGCTAGCTACAGTGGAACAGTTGAGTTTAATATAATACTCATACTCATACGCATACTCATTTATTCACAATATTTTTAGGGTTCCGGTACCTAACTAACGGAACCCTTATAGGATCACTCGGTTGTCTGTCTGTCAGTCTGTCACAGCCGATTTGCTCCGAAACTACTGGACCGATTGAGTTGAAAGGTACACATATGTAAATTGGTGATCCAAAGATGGACGCGTAAAGTAAATTAATGAATTCTGAACAAGGCCACTTTTGGGGGGTAAATAGGAAAATTAAAAAAAAGTTTCGCAAACTGTATTGTGTGACATCAAATGAAAGGGGTTGTTGTAAGCATCTCAGATATATATTTTTTATCATTTTAGCAAAAATAGATTTTAAGTAATTTAGGAAATTAAACGAAAATTGACCATTCCCCCCCTTATCTTCGAAAACACTAGGCTTAAAATTCTGAAAAAAAAATGGCAAATAATTCCTTGCCTAAAGATTACAGGAAAACCTATCAGAAGTTTGAGTATTCAAAGTAACGGGAAAATTGAGTGGCGAACCGGAACTGGAAGGCGCGGCGTGGGTAGGCCCCCCACAAGGTGGACTGATGACCTGGTAAAGGTCGCTGGAGTCCGCTGGATGCGGGTGGCGCAGGACCGGTCATTGTGGCACTCTTTGGGGGAGGCCTATGTCCAGCAGTGGACGTCTATGGGCTGATATGATGATGATGATAGGGCGGTGAATTCGTGTATGCCCCAGATCGCAGGTGTTTGTGTCATAAATATGCGATCTGGGGCTTTACGAATTATCGCCCGTGATTTGACTAAAGTTTTACGTCTTGCCTTGGCCAGGAAGTGAGATTTTCTCCTCGCGTAGCGGGCAGAAAATCCCACTTACGGCCTAGGGTGACGTAAAATATTAACTTGATGAGTGCGTAGAGTCAATGTAACCACTGGGGCATTCCATGCCAAACGAACAGGTAAAAAAATGTTGATCTTTCAGATTTCAGTAATATTTTAGTATGTTATACCTATACAGGTCCTCGACCTACACAATCAATATTTTTACTCTGTGATGTATAGTTAGCGATTTAGAGGTTAATATAGTTTTGACTCTACGGCAGGAATGCACTATTTGTAGTCCCAAAAAGCAAGTTTTAAAATATAAAAACAAAAAAATTAATATATGAATTTTATACTTCATTTAATGAACATTACAACATTTTTAGAAAATGTAAGATAAAATTTTTTTGGGTTTTTTTTTATGTTAAACTCGATTTTCTCAAATTTGGACCACTTTAATTTATTTCATTTTTTTTATCAAAAATAGCTCATAGTATATAAATAATCCTTTCCAAGTTTTATAATGGGCCTGGGAGTCGTTTAGGACCTAAATATTTTTTTATCTGAATGCCCCCACTGCTAAACATACTAGTGCTGTGACATCCGACCCCGCCCGCGCCGGATTATACTAACGACCACTAATTGTTACGTGGCGCGCATTCGGACACCTGTCTAATGTAGGTACAGTTTACGCCAAAATTAGTAGAATTACACTATTACGCCAACGCCTTTAAATTGAGGTTTCGTAATGACTGCGAGGTATAAAAAGGGGTCAGTTACATACTGAATTCCAAAGAGATCATTCTTTCTTCCTCAAAGTTAAAGACACTGAAGCCTAAGTTTGGTCTTCAATCTTCAACTTCGTTCGCTGCGCTCGCTCGTTCAATTAGTCACAATTAAGATGCAAGTAACCTCACATGCTATCTCGAACTAAACTGGAACTGGTATCCCCTTAGCCTCACAAGTTGGCTGGTCGAAATCGCAAGCCAATAACCAAGTTCGACTAACAAGAACTCTAATGAGACAGTTGATTGCCGCGTATGAATTTCATAGTTCGTACACGAACTCTCGAAACTTTCAGTTGTTCGGAGTTCAAGTCAAGTATTCTGATTCTAGCAACTTAGAGGATATTTCCAGGTAAGTATCTTTATGGTATCGCGGGTTCAATTTCCTGAACGGTATACTGTCAGTATTGATTAGTATTCACCTGCAATGAGTTTGGGATTCGCTACTAGGCTGTATACACTTTTCGACCTTATATCTAAGTAATAAGGTCATAGAATGTATACATGTTTATGATGCTGACTGTGCCTACTACGAACAACCTAGAACGCTTGCTGTGACAGACACTTGGTCTTAGTGTGTCCCTTTCTAATACAGGTAATTAAGTCTATTTCAGCTACTTTCATAGCATTATGTCTTATGGCATTTTACTATGGGGTAGTGCTGCTGACATAAATGTTGTTTTTTTCTGCAGAAGTGGGCTATCCTGAGTCCTTTTGAGACTTTAAAAGTGGAGATAGGTTGGCCACATGTTACGAGACCTAAAGAAAAATGGAGCAAAGCGGTAACCGAATGGTACCCAAAAGACGGAAAGAGAGGTCGAGACTTTAAAATAATTTATAATATCGAGAAAAGGTAGATAGTGTCTGCCCGAAGCGCAAGTGTCGTGGGGTTTTTTGAATTTATGTAGTTATACTCTAATGTTAGTGAAGACATATAGTTTTTAAACTTTACACTATACCAAATTCTAACTGATCCTTTTTGCTAAAAGTGAATCAACATCAAAATAAAACTATACACCCAGAAACCAGAAACTTCGCCCGTGCCTCCACTGTCACTTCAAAGAAAAAGGACAATGAAGAGTTGTTATCAAATCTCGTATCTCACCGCTTTTTCCATTTGATTACCAACCTTTAACCTATGACTCAAGATCGAAAATCAATTGGGAGATCTGTCACTTTTCAATTGTTTAAGATACAGAGTAGCTGTGGGGATGCTCTGGGCATTTTTATTGATGCAACTAAAAGCCGGCCCTGTTTCAAAACATAAGACTTTTGTAGGTCAGTGGATCGTTTATGTAAGACGATGTTTTGCATATTGGGGTGTCTACAGGTATCGTTTGGAAAATAATGCCGGGTTTACATTGCTATACCCGCTGGTTGCAACTGACTGGGCAAACGAACATCTTCGATGTGAAATGTGTTGACGCATTAGATGCTAATCTGACACACATGCCTCAGATAGCTACATGCGGTTTCCTCTACACCATGTATTTAGTATGGTCTACCGAACTATTTGGCCATTTTGACTGCCACAGAGTATTTGACGCTGAGTGTAGTACTGTTTTCTTGCGGAAGTAAGTAGGTCGCTTACCACTTTGGCTAAACTTGGCACTTACGCACCTCCGGGGTGCACATTCACCTAAACGTGGACACCGCTGGACGATGGCGCTTTTTCGATAAATAGAATCGATTCAAAATTCATGGAAATAGTCCGGGACAGTACTATACAGTAAGCACACATAACACAATTGGGTAGTTTCCACATGCTAAAATTGATAACGCAGTGTTGCTAAATTGATAGTAAACCATCAAGTAAATGTAATTAAGTATAAATTAAGAAATATAGTTAAAATCATAAAAAGATATGGACCTTAAAAGTTTAGAAAAAAATATGATTTTTTTTTACTGTCGAAAAGTAAATTTAAAGCTACCAATAGAATCCTTACGCTTTAATAGAAACAAAATTGTATGACAACTATGGTCCTAAACGCAGTATTTCACGACTGAAACAGCAATTTACTTGATTTTCGATGCAACGATTAGTAAAAATATTACACTGTGACGTCACGATTCAATGTTAATCACTATGAAACGTTTTCGGCTGCCGCCAGCGAGGTTCATCTTTAACTCATTTTTTTGGATATTTATGTTTTTTAATTGTAGTTGCTCCCATACAAATTCTGTTTTTATTGTTTGTTAGTTTTGTTCCTCTCCAAAAACTGGTTCGAATGGCATCGTAAAAAAAATTTAGGACACAACCCAATTACACAAAACTCTTGTACACACTCAATCTCGCACACTACAAATTGATAAATGGCACCCATATACCCCTGTTTTTTTTAAATATATATATATATATATTTTACGTTCTGGGCATTATAGCAATATTATTGTAAATATGCGTATACTTAATTAAAAGCACGGTAATATGTTAGCCTGCGATCGACCGATCTCTCGGGACCAGCCTGAAAACCAGCGCTGGGCCTAGCCCAGCACATGCTGAGACTGGGGCATATTGTCACTATTCTGTTTTTATTGTTTGTTAGTTTTGTAAGTTTTTTTATTTTCTTTTTTTTTGTGCCAATAAATACTCTTTCTGTTTCTGTTCTGTTTCTGTTATATTTTCCAAATACCTACGATACTATTGGACCAGTAGTGCAGAAGGAAAAAAAATACCCACGACCCTACCAGTGCCACCTTAGTAGCGTGGTGGGGAAGGAGGGAAATTGGACACTCTTTTACTAAAGTTCTATAATGATAGTATGTTTTGAATATGTAGTGTACAATACATTTGTTTTTTTCCTTTCTCCTCGAGTATATTCGTAACAGAAATTATCATACTTTTTTCTTTGCACCTGTTATAAGTCTCTATTTAGCCCAATGGTTAGCTGGTTGAGAATGCCACGCTCGCCATTTGTACATTTTTTTTGTATTTTGTGCAATAAAGTTTAAATAAATAAATGAAGTCGATCGAAAAAACTAGTTAAAAATAAATCCACAAAATCTCTCACCACCAAAATACTATCTTTGGCGCGAGATTTTTAATGGCCCTGTTTGGGGCCTGGCGCGGAACGAAATTCATTGTGCCGAAAATGAGTCTCATTGTTCCCGCCATAAAACAAGACAGGAAAATTACTGCGATTGTGCTATGGGCGCCGCTATGTGCGGTTCAGCGGCGTTTGTTTACCTTTCAATGGAATTACAACACTATTATATACATAGGGCGGGGCACATTGCACGTAGAACCGATGGCCATTGGGGCGGAAAGGTTCTCGAGTGGCGACCACGTACCGGAAGGCGCAGCGTGGGTAGGCCCCCTCAAGGTGGACTGATGACCTGGCCCCGTAGCATGGTTGGCCTTGTCACGCGATAGGTGATAGGATAGAGCGTGCGTCACGGCTGACACCGTTCGATAGAACGAGACGACGCTCCTATCTTGTCACTTGTCGCGTGATAAGGCCAACCATGCTACGGCTCCTGGTAAAGGTCGCTGGAGTCCGCTGGATGCGGGTGGCGCAGGACCGGTCATTGTGGCACTCTTTTGGGGGAGGCCTATGTCCAGCAGTGGGCGTCTTTCGGCTGATATGATGATGATGATGACAGCACTATAATAATTTACTTTGAAAGTGCGAGTTCAACTCGCGTGGTGAGGGTTCCGTGTATAATATACAAAAATATTGAGAATTTCCCCGTTACTTTGAATACTCAAACTTCTTATAGGTTTTGCTGTAATCTTTAGGCAAGGAACTATTTTCCATATTTTTTTCAGAATTTTAACCTAGTAGTTCCGGAGATAAGGGGGGGAATGGTCAATTTTCGTCTTTTTTCCTAAATTACTTCAAATCTGTTTATGCTAAAATTAAAAATATATATATATGTGACATGCTTACAACAACCCCTTTCATTTGATATGTCACACAATACAGTTTGCGAAAAGCGACCATTAATTTTCTTTACGCGTCCATCTTTGGGTCACCAATTTTCATATGCATACCAAATTTCAACTGAATCGGTCCAGTAGTTTTGGAGCAAAATCGGCTGTGACAGACGGACAGACAGACGCACGAGTGATCCTATAAGGGTTCCGTTTTTTCCTTTTGAGGTACGGGCACCCTAAAAACAACTCCAAACCAAATGTAAATGACAGAACACGATGATTGTTGGTCACAAATTCGTATTGAAACAAAAGAAGGTGCAAACCTCTCATCTCGACGCATCTGAAACGTGATACTTCGCGTATTATAATTTATAAGGAAAATAACGATATTTCATTGCATGTTCGAGAAAATACATTCCAGAAACACACAGCTTCGTCTTCTACAGCTCCGAGTTAGTTAACTCTGAGTTTAGTTAAAACAATATCAATCCATCATCATCATATCAGCCAAAAGACTGCTGCTGGACATAGGCCTCCCCCAAGGAGTTCTAAAATGACCTGTCCTGCGGCACCGCGACCTTTACCAGGTCATCAACAGTGTGTGATGTCTACCAACGCCTGTGCCTGCACAATATTAATAGCTTTGTGATAATTATAATAAATGACCATTCGGCTTCGCAATCCTTTTGTATTAATCCCTGATCAGCCACAACACCGTATCTTCATCAGGATTTCCTATCGATTAGGCTCTTTTTCCTCGGAATAGCATACGATTCATAAATTGCAATTATCTCTTGTTAGTTTCTAATACCCTTGGGCACAGAATAAATAATAGTTCTTACGTGAAGAAGGTTCTCTGTCTCGAACACGAATTTGACAGCTAGAACATTCAAATCATGGTAAGCTCCACTCTAATTTTGCGCAACTGCGAGGTGCAATTGACAAAAAAAAACTGAGTCTTGGATGCTTTCTATGCACTATTTCTACATCCAATATTTGACAGGTGTCATCCCAGTACAATTGATGTCATCATTGACGTTTATTGTACCGGGATGACGGCAGTCGAAATATCGACTGTTAAAAAAATCGAATTATAGCGACACAAATATGTATCAAGAGCAGCATAAACTGCCAACGCACTGTCATGCAGTTTGACAGTTCATTTATTATGTAACCTTTCAATGGCTTCTTTAAAAGTCAAAGTCAAAGTCAAAGTGATTTATTCTTCAATTTAGTCATATTACATGCACCTATGAATGTCGATAAACTACCACCGGTTCGGAAAGAAAACCTCTGCCTCGAGAAGAACCGGCGTAAAAAACTCGGCGAGGTGTCATTTTTTCAAAACAGTATACAATATATCATTTCAGTATCAGAGTATTATAAAATTTTAAAATTACATTGCTACAGTAGAAAGCCTATTTAAGAAATAAACGATTATTATTATTTATGTCTATTAACCCATTTGAGCCCACGCATCATTACGTGTGCTACGCCGTAGCGCGTAGCAGCGTTTTCCGCTCTGCAGCGGAAATCACAGGTAGATGCATGACTCATATGTTAAGTCACTGGCCTTGAATGCGATAACGAATTCGCTGTCAGTCACGCCCCCTAGGAACAAATTTGTATGAAGCACATGTGAATGCGTTAACCCATCCGATAATCACCACACACATGCGTCAAAGCGCTAAGGGCGATTTTCGCTACCAGTACGCTAAGAGGCTAACCCAGTCATCGTCTTCTGAAGCAACACTAACACATTGACTGCCCAGAATCGTTAAGCGCTACGTGGTTTTCCCAGTTTGTAGCGGAAAGCGACTAAGCGTAGGCGCCCGCTAATCGGGTTCCTGGCACAGAAAGTGTGAAACTTGTGAAACGCCCCATTTCAACGGCACGTGGGTCGTTCTTCTTTTCGACCGACAATAGCCTGTCCTTCGTCTTACTACGGCATCTCATTCGAGTAATGATTTTACGGTTTTATAATGTTCGAAAATGAACGTCCATATTATTTTATTAATTAGTATTATTAGTAGTATTATTATCTATTTTATAAAATTCTTAGGCTTAAGCTCTTTGTAATTCTCCCTGTTTGTAACTTACTAGGTAAATAAATAAATTTTAGTTTTTTTTTTTGTATTGAATATTTTAGTTTCTCTAACTAGCATTTTTTTTAAACGTATTTTTATCGTAGAAGTCCGTGACAGAGTGGTAAACCAAAATGTAGTCCCCACTGAAAGAGTCCACTTTGTCACATTTTTTTTTTTAAACCAACCGTAAACAAATATGTATATTGGCCGGAAAGGAAACTTTAATTAGTGTTAATGAAGAAACCAATGCATTTTTTTTAAATCGCACTTCAACATCACAATTTTCGATAGTTCAAAAACCAAAAAAAAGGAAAACCTCGGTTCATTGTCGGTAAAAAAGAAGAACGACCCACTTACGTTATTCTTACACCAACACACAAACGCGCCATGTCACGTTATTCTTAGAATTTAATCTCACTGTGTTACGTGTTCGTCGGAATCGTCGACACTCGATCCTTATACAAGAAAAAAATTGTCCCAGATTTTACTATGTAAGTTTTTTCTTCCAGTGCGTCACGACCATATAAATAAAAAAAGACGGCATACAAAAATGTGACGATCTGGAATGGAATATTTTGAGATGAGGATCGATAGTGTCAACGATTCTGAGTAAGAAAAACCCAAAAAAATCGAATTCTGAAAAAAAAGTTCATGTACACTTTTTTTGAAAAACGCTCATTAACCCGTTTAGCGCCCTATTGATACGGTGTGCCAATAGGATTTTCAACCCACCTATTATACTTATAAACTTAAATTTTGAATGATATTTTGACTTCGACTGACGTTCGACGGGTTAAATAGCGTTTGCCCACGACTTCTGCGTGGAACTGCTTTTTAGCGTACCTCCATACAAACTTCCGCCCCCATGTTTCCCCCTTAGGGGATAAGTTAAATACAGATATTCAGTAATAAAATCGCTATGTCCCCACACCTTTAGCGATATTCTCGTGGAATACCCCCACTGATGTACGTTTACTTAGAACGTCGTAGCGGCTCTACGGCGTAGTGGGCCTACAGTTTTGACTGCTACGCGTCTGCAGTTTTATCGTGTTCAAACTCCTGCTTTTGTCTCAATTACATAATAGTAATTTTCGATTTACTTTCAGTTAAACGTGGTATCTTTTGAACGCGGCATTTTGAAAACCACCACATAGTTGACATGCTTATAAACCGCAACAGCGCATTCAACTTTATGTCCAGTGAGCAAGGTTGAAGATCGTATATATATTTTGGAGCTATCGCTCCGACGGACGACAAATTGCATGTGACCCGTGTCACGGTCCTGCCTGACGCGCCCGGCATATACGAGACATGACAATTTAACACGACATACTATATATTATACTAATGTATGTATGTATGTAAGCACTTTATTGTACACAAGCAAATACATGTCCATATGATCAAAGTGCAAAGGCGAAGTTATTCCTAATAAGGGATCTCTCCAAGCTAACCTTTGAGCAATTGAGAGGAAGGTAGGTAGAACGAGATAGACAAACCACCTAGATAGACTAATAATATAAATGCGGAAGTAACTCCGTATGTCTGTCTGATACTTTTTACAATTACAAGTTTTTATTTAACTTGCAATGTAACTATGTTGTAACTATGTTTGCTTGAGTGGAATCTTGCAATTAACTTTTTGAAGCAGATATCTTCAACCGATTGAGCTGAAATTTTGGGTTTAACTAAAGTTTGGATGACAATTCAATATTATGGTACCATCGAGCTGATCTGATGATGGAGACAGAAGGTGGCCATGGGAATTCAGAGCCTAATAGACGTTACCCTGTTGCGTTTGGGCTCGTTAGAATCGTCTCAACGAGTGGCTGATGACGGTATACAGAAAAGTACGGTAGGCAATAAAAGCCTGTACCAAAAATGTTTTTTTTTTTTTATTACAAGAATTTAATGGTTTACTATCCATTTACGTTGTTACATTTATTTAGTAGTTGATGACCTGTTAAAGGTCGCGGGAGTCCGCTGGATGCGGGTGGCGCAGGACCGGTCAATTTGGAACTCTCTGGGGGAGGCCTATGTCCAGCAGTGGACGTCTTTCGGCTGATATGATGATGATGATGATGATCCATTTACCAACACTACGTTATCAATTTTGACATGAGGTCCCAAGCCCATTGCTACGCGCTAGGCTCGTGGACGATTCCGTGGTTTTCCTCGTATGTAGCGGAAAGCGACTACGGCGTAGGGACGCATACGTGTCGTCACGGGCCGGGAATGGGTTAAGGCAATTTAACGAGTATACCTATGGATTCCGTTTGTAGCAGTTGCAACTCACGCTACCTGTTGTGCTAAGCCGCGCGACATCATATTGCGGCGAGACGTCTTATAACAACAACGGCCAATGCGAGTTCCCAAGCCGTTGCCGACGATATTAAGTTGACAAGTTGTAGAGTACAACAGAAATTGCACTGTTATTCTCGAGATCGATAACCACTTGAGGCTATTACTATAGGGATGCAACGGATATCCGGCTACTATCCGGTATCCAACCCACCCGCCACACGTCTCGCAAAGGCCAACAAATGTCTCCACTCGATAGGCCCCAAGATATACAACAAGTTGCCCCAAGAAGTAAAAAACGCGCCGAGTATGAGGTGTTTTGTGAATAAACTTAAAATTAAACTAGCATCCGATGCATACTATTGCATAGACGAATTCCTGAATTATGTACACTGATGGCCAAACATCTTTTCAACTGACTTACTACCCAATCAATCGATACTGTGATGTTTAAGGGCCTACGATAAAATAATATTAACTGTTCTCCTAGAAACACGACAATTTATAAATGTACCTACTACATAATAATCAAATCGTATTGACCGCGTGCTGCGTAACTTAAGACATAACTGTTATAGATCAAACGATATTATGTACCTAATGTTATTTAAGAATGACCTAAACTATTAAAAAAAAAAAAAAAATTGATATATATAAACTGACATGTAAAACTATGTTTTATCAAGGAATAAATGAAATGAAATGAAAAAATTTCACTATCCGGCCGAATACCGAATAGTGCCGAGATATCCGGCCGGATACCGGATAGTATTTTACCACAGAAGAACATAGGTAAGGAGAGAATAAGAGTAAAAAAACCGGACTAGTGCGAGTTCAACTCGCGTGGTGAGGGTTCCGTAAAATATTGAGAATTTTCCCGTTACTTTGAATACTCGAACTTCTTATAGGTTTTCCTGTAATCTTTAGGCAAGGAACTATTTTTCATATTTTTTTCAGAATTTTAAGCATAGTAGTTTCGGAGATAAAATTACTTCAAATCTGTTTTTGCTAAAATTATAAAAAAATATATATCTGAGATGCTTACAACAACCCCTTTCATTTGATATGTCACACAATACAGTTTGCGAAACTTTTTTTAAATTTCTCCAGTTTACCCCCCAAAAGTGCCCCCTTGTTCAGAATTAATTATTTTACATTACGCGTCCATCTTTGGGTCACTAATTTACATATGTGTACCAAATTTCAACTCAATCGGTCCAGTAGTTTCGGAGCAAATCGGTTGTGACAGACGGACAGACAGACGCACGAGTGATCCTATAAGGGTTCCCTTTTTTCCTTTTGAGGTACGGAACCCTAAAAATGCGCCGAAATATTAATAAACTACGAGTGATCTCTCTGTTAGCTGCTCTGTGGCACATGGTCTGAGTGCTTAGTTGCTCTTAGCAAGTTTGATGCGGGACGCAGCGTCTTGCATTACAGCTTGTTTGTCTGCGAGTTTGCGACGAACTACGGACGCAGTCTTCCACATGATTACTATAATAGTCTAGGCAATGAACTGACAACTTGTATGGAAAAAATGTCAAATTTGGAAATAATTTATAATAGCAGATTTTTTTATTGAAACGGATATATTATCAATTTAATAGTTACCAAGAGGCAAAATCCAACAAAAAATTAGACAACAAAAAAATCCTGAAAAGTCGGAATAAATATTAATACATTTTAATCTTTATTTTGGTTCATTTACATTTGCTTTAAAATATTAAAAATAAATCAAACAAAAAAGACAATGGATGCTTAATTTAAATCTATATAACTACTTCCGGATGGAAAGTTTGTTGGATTCTTGAATAAAGCATCTTAGAATAACGTTTTAAAATAAAATACACAAAAAAAAACACTATTATAAATTAATGTTTTTCGAAACCGTATTTTGCCTGGTGAAGTGAAGTAGCAGATTGAAGTGATTTCGAGTTTTTTCGTATTTTTTCAAGACACATTTCATCTACATTTATTCCTATTGAATCCCAATGTTACTCCACCATCTATTATAATAAATAACGAACGTAATTACCGAGCATTCGGAGCGAACGTAAAAATAATACGTAGAACGCTAAAAGTGAAACCGGGAATCATCTCCTTCAGGATTTATGGCCACTTAATATCGCGGGCGTTCGCGCCGCGGCGAGCGGCGAATGTTAGACGTGGGTATAACGAACACTCACAAAAAAAAACCACATATCCGTACCTAAGTACTGAGCGTGTTTGCAAACACGTATAACTGATGAGCGCTCCAATAACCCGAATAGAGCTGAACCGTGTCAGAATCGGTTAATAAATGTCAAAACTATAGCGTTTAAAGATAGTTGGCGCGGCCCGTTGGATACCCAACTGGAGCTCGAGGCACCAACGCGCCAGCTGAATGGAACTCGTGAATGTCAAAACTCAACTCCCGTACATACCTACACGTCAATGTCCATCCATTTGGACGCATCCAATTGTGTCGCACGCGACCACGAGCAAGTGACAGCTACGTTGCGCGCCCGTGAATGTTGTCAAAATTTAACGTCCATGTCGTCCATTTGGATGCATCCATTTGTGACGAGACAAATTGCCTGCTAGTGAATGTCGAAACAACGCACGCGACCACGAGCAAGTGACAGCTACGTTGCGCGCCCGTGAATGTTGTCAAAATATAACGTCCATGTCGTCCAGTTTGATGCATCCATTTGTGTCCGAGACAACTGGCCCGCTAGTGAATGTCGAAACAACGCACGCCACCACGAGCAAGTGGCAGCTACGTTGCGCGCCCGTGAATGTTGTCAAAATATAACGTCCATGTCGTCCATTTGGATGCATCCATTTGTGTCCGAGACAACTGGCCCGCTAGTGAATGTCGAAACAACGCACGCCACCACGAGCAAGTGGCAGCTACGTTGCGCGCCCGTGAATGTTGTCAAAATATAACGCGCATGTCGTCCATTTGGCGCCAAGACAAACCAGGTGAGCGCTTAACGTTCGCGTATTCGCCCCAAAGCAAACCCAAGGATGCCCAAGGTAAAATGTGGTTCTCACAAACGGCGAATGTATCCAATATTATTATTAATGGCACATTGAAATTCGGGGTCGACTTAACGAATATTTAATATCGCCGGAGGCCGATTTATGTGCCTGTTGAAATGTATCTTTGGTTTATGTGAGCGGGGAAAGAATGAAGATTTTTTCTAAAGAGGTTCGGAGCTTTTGGCGCGTTCGCTTTAGCTGTATTTTATTATAATGGAAGCTCTTGAACCTTCAGATACGCGGTATAACTGACGATAAGAGCAAGGACGTTGCTGACGTAATGAAAATTGATAAGACGTGATGTAGAATTGAGAGACTTGATAATGTTAGTATCAAAGTTTTTGACATATTGTTCGCCGCAAACTATTTGATATGAGTTTGCGGCAAACGAACGATTAGCCACCCACATTAAATAGGTAGGTTGTTTATGGTAAATCAACCATTTTAAAACAAGCCGTCAATGGCTGCAGTATATTGGGTGTAGGCTTCTGACCAAGAACCGTAGGATTGTGTGTGTGTGTGCGTGTGCGTGTGCGTGTGCGTGTGCGTGTGCGTGTGCGAGTGCGTGTGCGTGTGTGTGTGTGTGTGGGTGTGTTCAGTCTCATGATAATCCAGTTTCATAAGCCACTCAGTCAACAACCGTTTGCTTGGAGGTCTTTATGAGGTGACATGTGCAGAACAATCTCATAAATAGAGGAGAAATGAAGGGATGAAATCTGTGGGCAAATTTTGAACGCGTTTTTGGGGTTTTCCATCGTTGGCGGCGTCTTGTATCTGCTTCGAAAATCTTGTCACGTAGTTTTCCATAACTGTACAGCATTTTCCTCAATGTATACTGCTAGGATAGGTAACATTATACAGGGTGGAAAAAATTTAAGGGCCCTGGAGGGGAACTACCTTAAATCCTTTAGTTAGCTCATTTTACTGAAAGGAAACATTCCTTCATTCTTTTAAAGAAACAAAACTGCATTCAAAGATCTTATAAAATTTGCTTGTCTCACCCGGAAATCGAACCAACTAAAAATTGAAAAAATAAACCCTCGCTATTTTATTATATGAATCGGTAGGATTATGGTTCATGACAAAATTTGTCTAATAAACATTGGTCTTTGAAAAAAAAAGTGAAAACTAATATTTATTTTATTTTATCATCAATACGAAGAACACAAATATTTATTTTATCGTAGATGGATATTAAGAAGAGAAAATAATATTTATAATTTAACTGATAAGTTGCTCAATATGACCCCCCCCTCGTTCCGGATACACAAATTGTTAAGTTTCTTTTCTCTTCTTAATATCCCTCTACTTTATTTTTTTTATCCTGAACAATAATCCTACCGATTCGTATAATAAAATAGCGAGGGTTTATTTTTTAATTTTTAATTGGTTGGATTCCCGGGTGAGACAAGCGAATTTTAGAAGATCTTTAAATGCAGTTTTGTTTCTTTAAAAAAATGAAGGAATGTTTCCTTTCAGTAAAATGAGCTAGCTAAAGGATTTAAGGTAGTTCCCCTCCAGGGCCCTTAATTTTTTTCCACCCTGTATATTAAGAAGTGTGTTGCCGCTATGGATGTACGGTGCAGTCTGAGGTGCTCGGACCGGGGTCGTGACGTATCCGTGACGTCACTATAGTACCGTTGCATCTCCGTACGGTTCTATGTTGCGCCAACACTGTATTTTATGGTGGCACACGTATATCGTCTCTAAAGGAACCCTGCCCTAATGAGCACATGAAACATTGAAATGCCATTGTGGCTGGAAGCGTCGAGCAAAAATAGACTTCGCTAAGATCTTCCAGATAAGAAGTTTAAGTGTCATGGTGTACGTTCAAAAACATTAATATTTTAACAATGGCATCACAGTACATTTATGATACCATTATATATCCTCCTAAAAATATAGATACGTTCCGTAAAATGCATAGTGCGAGACATAAACACAAAATAGCAATAACCAAGTTTCGGGTTAGAAAAGTCAGCAAATCCTTTTTGGGTCAATGCATACTTTTTTATAATAAACTACCCAAGGAAGCACTAAAGTTACCCTTTCCCAGAATAATAACATATTTAAAGACTTTTTTTACTAAAAAAAGGCATATTATACCGTTGAAGAGTATTTAAATGATAAAGATGACTGGCCTCTTATAGGACTAATTAATATATATATATTTTTTCTTTATCATGTATTAATTAATTAATTGAATAATATAATATTGGAATAAGATATGCAATGAATACATTGAATAAACTTAGAATTAGATGATATTTTAATTGATTAATGAAGCAATACAACAAATAAATATGTACCTACGATGTAATTTTTGACGATGCAAAAGTGATTGTAAAATCCTACTTGAATACATGTTTTTTTATCTTATCTTATCTTATCTTACGCATTAAATGGCGGAGTAAAACCTTGTAATACATTCAAAAAGTTTAGCTTAACACTATCACTGCCAGTAACCCGGCTAACGGGCACTCTGTTCGTAGGCGCGTTCCTCTACTTAGCGGAAAAACCACGGCATCGGCTACGAGCGTAGCGCCACGAAATTGTTTGCAGTGAATGTGTTAAATTCCCCTGACCTGAAAACCAGTATCAAATTAATCCCCATGCATGTACCCTGAATAATTCCTATTCCCAACTCCGCCGACCACGCCAAAGGAATCCCGGGAGTTGCTAAATACCTGCTCGTAAGTGTAGGTAACAGTTTCGACATGGGCTACGTAAGGCATTGGAGCTGCGGGCCTCTCATCATCTCTGCATACTAAGTAACAGCCTTACTCATAAACGATCAGCATCATCATCATTATCATGATCATATCAGGAGCCGTAGCAGGGTTGGCCTTGTCACGCAATAGGTGATAGGATAGAGCGTGCGTCACTGGCTGACACCGTTCGATAGAACGAGACGACGCTCTTATCTTGTCACTTGTCGCGTGATAAGGCCAACCGTGCTACGGCTGCAGACGAAAGACGTCCACTGCTGGACATAGGCTTCCCCCAAAGAATGCCAAATTGACCGGTCCTGCGCCACCCGCATCCAGCGGACTCCTACGACCTTTACCAGGTCATCAGTCCACCTTGTGGGGGGGCCTACCCACGCCGCGCCTTCCGGTACGTGGTACTCGAGAACCTTTCCGGCCCAACGGCCATAGGTTCTGCAATGTGCCCCGCCCACTGCCACTTAAGTTTAGCGATTCGGAGGGCTATATCGATTACCTTGGTTCTGCTGCGGATAGCCTCATTTCTGATACGATCACGCAGAGAAACTTCCAACATAGCCCTCTCCATTGCCCTTTGGGTGACTTTGAGCCTTCTGATGAGGCCCATAGTAAGCGACTACGTTTCAGTGCCATATGACAATCATACCCCCTTTTAAAACTTTGGACACTGATAACTTTGCGATTATTTGTTCTATTGTGTTATGTTTTGTCCACTTTTTATTCATTTGGTGTCAACATCGCTATTGTCATGTTGAATAATTTCACCTCCACCCTTCCAATCACCATGCAACGTACATTGTTTCAGACGCGTGCTAAACAAAGTCTTTATTACTCAACCTTGGATACCGTACTTAAAGAAATTGCTAGCTCAGTACACTCTGGTTGCGGGCAGGGTCTGATTGGGACTTATTTGAAAAATCGGTGAAGTGTTAGTCGCGCACGAAGGGTGAACGGTGGTGCGGGGCCCGCATTAGGGCGAATACCCACGAGAGATGTGCAAATATGTGCTTTCAAATATTTAACACCTCCTTTGCCTGACAGCTAGATGTCAAATTTTTGAAAAATAGCTTCGCACATTTCTGGTGGATAAACCCTTAAAAAACCGGCCAAGTGCGTGTCGGACCACGCAAAACGAAGGGTTCCGTGCCTATTTAAAAAGGTCGTATCGTCACAGAAATTTTACGGCACTTACGTCCTTTTCTTTGAGGAAGTCAGTTTTTCAGCAATATCTCGAAAACCTCTGAACCGATCTTGTTCAAAACAATTTTCGGTGAATGAAATTAATAAGCCCTATGTCCATGAATTTTTCCATATTTTTAAAATACACCGTTCAAAAATTAGAGGGGGGGGGACAGAATTTTAGTGACTTTCGGGGCGATTATCTCCGACCCTATTCACTTAATCAAAAAAAAATGCTAAGAAACCTGATATTTATTTTGAAAGGCCTATCGATTGATGTGCCACACGGGGGGTCACAATAAAAAAAAAAATTTGACTTTTAGTTTTATGTATGGAGTGCACCCCTAAAAAAATTTTTTTTTGTCATTTTAATTACAAAACTATGTAGCGGCTAACAAAATACACCTATCCTCAAAATTTTATTCAAATACACCTTATAGTTTTTGAGTAAAATGCCTGTGACATACGGACAGACGGACAGACGGACAGACGGACAGACGGACAGACGGACAGACGGACAGACGGACATGACGAAACTATAAGGGTTCCGTTTTTGCCATTTTGGCTACGGAACCCTAAAAATGGTTGTCTTTAAAGTCGATTTGATAACGTCATAAGTCAAAACATTGATGAAAAACTGCATAACACGTATTTACTCATTTATCGTTAGGAATACTCCTGTGAAGTTTCGAATAAAACAGTCGATCTAATCTTGTTTCGTCATAGAAACTTTGGACCACCATTAATTTTTATTTGGTGTCACGGCCAGCTAAATACGGGAGTAGACTCAAAATTTATTTTTCACACCTCTCATTCAGAAAAGTAAGTTTTGGTCCCCGACGAGAGGGAGCAAAATGCCACTTTTCTGTTCAAGCTACTTTTTTAATTTATTCATTGGCATGTAGCATTTACGCAATGTGCCAATTGAACACAGATCTTAAGAAAATAATCGATTGTAATTTCATCGTAATCGATTAAAAACGAACATATTTCAAGTTTTAACTTTAGCAACGTTATAGATACATTTACATATTAAAACTTCAGAATTTTTCGTAATAATTGAAAAAATTGTCACAATAAACGTCATTCTTCAATAAAACTTAAATAAAAGTTATTTAATTATTTTTAGAGCATTTTATTTCAATTTTCCTCATAATCGGTGTGAAAAGTTACATGTGTCACTCAGGAGCAAAATTATTTTCGTCTTGGGCGTTAACACTTGAATCCTTCGCTACATTCAGGATTCAATACACCGCCCTCGCCGTAAATATACTATTTTGCTCCCTTGTGACACAAATAACTAATTTCTTCAATAGAAAGAAGGCAAAAAAATATGCCTAGAGACGAAAATCCCATTCAAATGTCTCAAAAAAAGGTAGAAAACGTAGGGGGTTTGTGACGTCACGACCATCGCGCGTCATAGTAAATGACAATCGTTTTATATGAAAGTGCGTTTTGCGGAAACGGGACAGAATATACACCCTCTATAACTTTGTGATTATTTAACCTCTTGCGTTGATTTTTTCTCTATTTGACTACATTTTTAATCCTTTTTCGCGAAAATACAACAGTATTGATTATTTTATATAGTGTCGACACCCCTATTGCAGGCGATCGTGTGGGCTAGAGATGCCTCTGTGTTGGAGTGAGACCGCCCCAGGTTACAGACAATGTAACCTGGGGCTTATACCCGCTTCCATTTGCTTCGGACTATATGCAAGCCATCCAGTTCCCGAGTTAGGTACACCTCGCAGTAAAAGCCGGAATTAAATATTTACACAGTATCATTACGACGAACTTAGCGCAAGCTTAGTACTAAATACTTAACTAGCTAGTCGGACAGTACTTACCAACGTTGTGTTGGTATTCACAATGTGCAACTTGCCTGAAGCAAACCAGAGCAAGGGTGCATATATGCTTGATAGCTACGTGTAAAACGAAAAGGAGTAATGCTAGGACATCTGCTAAGACAGATACATAACTGGAGTAGCCTTCCAGTAACTTACCCCTCTGTAAAAAACCTTGCACAATGTGCAAAAAATCATACAAAAGCAAATTCACAATCGATTAATGGTCATTCACAAAATCGCCTCGCAAGAGAACACTGATCATAAAAATGGCCGCATGTGGCTGTAAGCACTTGATATTATAAACGTTCAACCACTTCAAGCTTTCAATATCCTATTCAGATGCTCCCCCCCGCCCCCGCAAAATTCGGCAGACATTTTTGTACGCAAATACGACATAGGCTACTCCAGTTATGTATGCTCTAAGGCTAAGACTTTTCTATAAGATTGTTATAGACGGGAAGAATGAAGTAACGAGAGGCAGGGGACTACTTCGAACAAATAAAGGAGAAACTTGACCCTTAGATGCATATGGTATCAATCACTTTGCTTCTGGAATGGCTTATGTACATTTCAATCCATGTCACATTTGAGACTACGTGTCAGGTTTGACAACTTGTGGCACTTCAGTTGTAGCCTTTTGGGTACAGTCAAAGAGAATATATCATAATAATAATCATATCATAATAATTTATTCAACAAAAATCTTGTACAAATTTATATTACTATACATTTACTATTCTGTTAAACTAGACAAGTAATCAAAATCATAGTGTGACGCTGACACCTGTAATAGGTTTAAACCTGTGCTACAGGGATAAGCTACCCTCCATGTGACAAAAGACTAAAAACAAATGCTTGTTAGTGATAACATAACACAAGAAAGTTAAGGGAATACAAAAACAGTATAAAATATAACCACTACGTTTAGGTACAGTATGCATTTAAGGCATCATCATATCAGCCGAAAGACGTCCGCTGCTGGACATGGACCTCCCCCAAAGAGTGCCAAATTGACCGGTTCTGCGCCACCCGCATCCAGCGGACTCCCGCGACCTTTACCAGGTCATCAGTCCACCTTGTGAGGGGCCTACCCACGCCGCGCCTTCCAGTAAGAGGTCGCCACTCGAAAACCTTTGGAACCACGTAGAACCGACGGCCGTGGCACTGCAATGTGCCCCGCCGACTGTCATGTCGATTCGTAGGGCTATATCGGTTACCTTGGTTCTGCTGCGGATAGCCTCATTTCTGATGTGATCACGCAGATAAACACCCAACATAGCCCTCTCTATTGCCCTTTGGGTGAATTTGAGCCTTCTTATGAAGCCAGTAAGCGACCACGTTTCAGTGCCATATGTCATCACTGACAACTAAATTAGTTGTTACGAATCTCTGGCTCAAGGTAGACTGGCGTCGAGAGTGTCGAGCGTCAAGACAAAGTGAATCGCAGTCAGAACCTAAGGTGTTCCTGTTTATTATGTATCGAAATTGGACTTTTCTGTGCACTTTGTTTTCAAAGTAAGTATATATGTTGGCAATTCGCTTTGTTGTATTTTTCTAAAAATTGAGTATTTTCAGCAGCTACAATTACGCCTAAGGGTGTACTTATTCCATAAAGACGTTGTAAGTTTGTATGCAGGGGTGAACTCTGGAACTAATCTTATTAAAAAAAAATGGTTGTCTGTAAATTCGGTTTACGGACGATAATTTTACGTGATAAAGAGAACATTGATGAAAAACTGCATGACACATATTTATTCATTTATCGTTAGGAATACTCCTGTGAAGTTTCGAATAAAATAGTCGATCTAAGTTTGTATCCCCATACAAACTTTGGACCCCCATTTCACCCTATTAGCGGGTGAATTTTGAAAAATCCTTTCTTAGTGCACCCCTAAACCTTATAAGGAACCTACGTGCCAAAGGAATCTCTATAACCAGCGGTTTGGGCTGTGCGTTATATGTCAGTCAACGGAACGGGACAATGAGTCACACTTTTTCGTGCGTGCAGCCGGCGTTCATCGATTATAAGACGTTATCACATCAAGAAAAGACCACGGCGCCGCCTGCACTGTCACAACACGGCGCGCGGGCTATGTCACGACGAGATAGACTATCCGTCTCTTTCCAAGTGTTCTTATTAGAAAGAGACAGATAGTCTATCTGGCCGCGACACAGCTCGGGCGCCACCTTGTGATTACCGTGCTGCTGTAACAACTAACGCTGCGATGCGACGGGAGACGCAAAAATCTACCCTCCTTTTTCTAATTTGCACAGTATGAGCGACAAAGGAGTCGCTGAATCGCGTGCGACGCGACATGGCAGTGAACTGTCCTAGACGTGCTGGTTCTCTGTAATACTCTTGAATAAGGTGTCGGAAATTCGTGATATTTGAGATACCTACTCATCATCATCATCATATCAGCCGAAAGACGTCCGCTGCTGGACATAGGCCTCCCCTAAAGAGTGCCAAAGTGACCGGTCCTGCGCCACCCGCATCTAGCGGACTCCTTGTGGGAGGCCTACCCACGCCGCGCCTTCCGGTACGTGGTCGCCACTCGAGAACCTTTCCGCCCCAACGGCCATCGGTTCTACGTGCAATGTGCCCCGCCCACTGGCACTTAAGTTTAGCGATTCGGAGGGCCTAGATTCCTACTGTTGCCGAAAAATTCTCGTATCAGCTGAATACCTTATAAATGACGCGGAATTTCATTAAAACCGCGAGCACTGTGCGTTAGTGCGGAATGATTTCAGCGCTTCGGCAGTTTTGACAATATTCGGCGAGGCTCGATCTACGTACCCCGCCTAGAATTTTTATACAATTCTGATTTTAATAAAATAAGTAATAAATTCGACGATGTGTAACAACTAATAAAACACACGCACAATACGACCACGTTTCGGCATTTAATTCTCAGCTCAAGTGGTTATCTTTGCGCCACCGTAAAGATTTACACGTTTTTAGTCTTTTTAAATGTGCTTTTTATTCCGTCGTCTTCCCCAACGTACGGTCAAGGACTTTAATTGTTGAGCCATTTAGGTGTCAACTAATTTTGGTTTTCTATGCTGTTTCTCTCCCAAAGAGTGCCAAATTGACCGTTCCTCCGCCACCCGCATCCCGCGGACTTTTCCACTTGCGAATATATTTCCCAGGAATGAGAATAAACATTGACAATACTTACCCGGTATCGAAATATTCACTGGGACATAACCGACTTAACGTAAACCCTAAATACAATCCGACACCTGAAAAAAAGGGCAGTACATACATTTTTCCTATGCCTGCCGCACTGTTAATTTTAGCTTTGCTATTCACAATTCCACTCGCCTCATGACTCACCCCTAGCATATCTTGACCAGACATATAATAAACTAGCTAGCTAGACCCGGGAAAAAACTATCATATATTTTAATCCAGGCTATAAATCATCTTCATGCAAAATTACATCCAAATCGGGTGAGCAGTTTAAACGTGATTGAGTAACAAACATCCAAACATCTACACATCTAAATAAGTATCTAAACATCCAAACTTTCGTTTATAATATTAGTAGGATAACAATTCTAACGCACAGAAGGTCCGCTGTCCAACAAAACGATGTTTTATAACGTATGACCTGGTAAAGGTCGCGGGAGTCCGCTGCTGGATGCGGGTGGCGCAGGACCGGTCAATTTGGCACTCTTTAAGGAAGGCCTATGCCCAGCAGTGGACGTCTTTCGGCTGATATGATGATGTTGATTCCCATATACGTGCGAGAATGAGATTTCATGACAGTTAAAATTTCCCCTTTTATGTATTTTTTTATTTCCTTTGCATTGTAAAATGATGTATGACACACGTGCGGGTAGGTAATTCATATATCATTACATACTTGCCGCACTTGTATCAGAAATAACTCGGACAGCACATTTTATTGTGACAATTTTACCCATGCTTTTTTTTCAGAAATGGCATCTTTTTTTGTTGCCCGATATTGCCTGGGAAACATATGAATGGTCAATAATATTTCACCCTGAATAGAAGAGAAGTGATTGAATGATTCGTTGCTACGAGTGGGAAGTGGATACTATAGCTCGGGGGGTCTCCCGCCAACAGCATTCGAAGTTTTCCCTCTCTGTTGCACTTACGTACGGACTCGCAAGTCTGACGGAGAGGGAAAACTTCGAATACCTTTCGCGGTAGGCCCTCAGTTAGGGTTAGTTGTGAGCAGAGCAAGTGTAGCAATTCGGTTGAGGGTTAAAATCGCGCCCGTGCCAAATATTTTTAAATATTCACTGTGAATAAAAATTAAAATTTCAGGAGCAGTTGCACGGAATAAATAATACTTACGTGCATTGCGTGGGATCGTCGCGGCACAACGCCGGCCACGGTACAGTCCGCATCATAAACATGTGTACACTTTTCGACCTTATATCTAAGTAATAAGGTCATAGAATGTATACATGTTTATGATGCTGATTGTACAATGAATGTCACAGTCATCCGTAGTCAGGGTTAATATCCTATACTATTAAACGAGCAATATTTGTGTATATATATATGGCACACGCTTTACCAATCAACGTCCCTTAAGTGGGGTCCCTTGCAACACGATTTGGGCCAACTAATAACCTTACCGCATGCGGTGAATTTATTAATATAAAAAAAAACGGAATTTTCCAAAATTTTAACATTTTTAATTTCAATTTCATTTATTTCAGGTTTTTGGACCCGTATGTGTTAGTTACTATAAAATTAAATTAAGTGCTAGTAAATAAATAAATAAATAATAAAATAGCCTTTATTTCAGATTTAAGTACTTTACATTGCATTTTGTAGTTGTTAACATATTTAATTAATATCTGTATGCCTTTTGTAGGCAAAGGCCTCCCCTAACTCTTTCCATTTCTCCCTATCCTTTGCTATTGTAGTCCAGCAACCTCCTGCTGCGCTCTTAATCTCATCAACCCATCTCCTTGTTGGCCTGCCACGCTTCCTCTTTTTGTGTCCAGTAAACCAGTACATTATTGCTTTAGACCACTTTTCTCTTCCTCTAATTGTGTGACCTGCCCATTTCCATTTTAACTTCTTAATTGTTGTAGTAACATCTTTTGTTTTAGTACATTTCTTTATATCTATATTTTTAACTTTATCAGATAGTCGCTTTCCCAGGCATCATACTTCTCTCCATAGCATTTTGACACGTTTCTAGCTTTTTGTAGTGGGATTTGTTTAGTGCCCATGTTTGGCAACCATAAGTAAGAACAGGAAGTATACATGTATCGAACAATTTCCTTTTTATGGTCATACTCATTTCTTTATTTTTCATAACTTCTTTTAGGTTCCAATATTGCTTCCACCCGTTTCCAATACGTCTGTCTAGTTCTTTCGTAGTCAAGTCGTGTGGAGATATAGTTTGACCTAGGTATAAGTATTCGTTTACATATTCGATCATGTTGTTGTTGACGTAAATGGGTTCTTGTTTTCCATTGGTCATGGCTTTGGTCTTCAGAGTGTTCATACACAACCCTACTTTTTGGCTTTCTGCATCTAGGTCACATATCATTTCGTTCAGTCTGTCTTTGGATGGTGAGATTATTATGAGATCATCCGCAAATCTTAAATGCGAAAGTTTTTCGCCATTGATTAATAATCCGCATTCATCCCAATTTAATTTACGGAATACCTCTTCTAGGACAGCCGTGAAGAGTTTAGGTGATACTGGATCGCCTTGACGAACTCCTCTTCCTATTTTAATTTCTTCACCCTCTCTGTCCAACTTAATTTTGGCCTTGCTGTTTTCATAGACGTTTTTTAGGATTCTGGTGTACTTAATTTCAACTCCTTGGTTTATTAGGGCTTGCCAGATTTTGTCATGTTCAAGAGAGTCGAAGGCTTTGCTATAATCTACAAAACAGCAGTAAAGGGTGATATTGAATTCCTTTGCTTTTTCGAAGAGTTGTTTGACTACATATATATGGTCCAGGGTTGAATATCCGCTCCTAAATCCTGCTTGTTCCCTCGGTTGACTTTCGTCTAGGATCTTGGTCATTCTATTGAGGATAATTTTGGCGAAGATTTTGTATATATTTGACATCAGACTAATAGGGCGGTAGTTGTTAATATTGTTTTTGTCACCTTTTTTGTGTAATAGTATGATTGTCGAAGTAGTCCATTGGTTAGGTCCTAGTAACAAAATGAAAATAAATAATGAAATACTACTCTTACATTACATTACATGAATTATTTTACTTACTTATTTTTTTTTACTTGTGTTAGAGATTGTATTTTTATCTTAAAGACATTTGTTATCTTTCGAGATCTTATTTCAGTTCATAGAGGAAGAAAAAAAAAGTTGTGTCGACAAAGTGTGAATTACAGTAAAAAATATCGACAACCTCAACTTAGGTAAGTAAAATGGTAAAATTTTGGAAAATTCCGTTTTTTTTACTTTGATAAATTCACCGCATGCGGGAAGTTTATTATTTGGCCCAAATCGTGTTGCAAGGGACCCCACCTACCCAATCTAGCCATATGGCACAAGTTTTACCAAACACCCTGTATATATACAGGATGAAAAAAAATGGGCCCTGGTGTTTATGTTTGAATTTTTAGCTAGTTCGATTTCCGGGTGAGACAAGCGAATTTAAGTAAATCTTTGAATGCAGTTGTGTTTCTTTTTAGGAATAGAATAATGTTTCTTTTAACTTAACCGATCTAACTTAGGGATTTAAAGTAGTTCCCCTCAGGGCACATATTTTTTTCCACCCGTTCTCGGAAACGACTCTAATGATTTCGGTGACATTTGGAATATAGGGGTTTACGGGGATGAGCAACCGATCTAGCTATGTCTCATGTCTGGAAAAATTCGTATTCTCCGTATTTTCTCTACTTTCACCCGAGCAGAGCTCGGTCGCCCATGAATTTTAAAATTAAAATTAAAATTAAAATTATTTATTTACCAAAAATACACTTAATATTATAGACGTTATGTCCGTCAGACGCCAAACTAGGCTGAGCCTGTATCTTGGCTGTCTGCGAGTGCGATTTACACGAAATAATTAGAATATTACCATTTTGCAGTACAAAACACTAACTTCTGTTGTTTGTTATAAATATTTTTTTTAAAGTAAAATTAAGATAAGATTAGATTAACATTACAATCTAAAACTAAAATTACTATTTGCGTATGTGCGTATGTGTGAGTGACTGTGGGTTTGTGTGTGTGTGTGTATGTATATATGACTGTGTTTGTGTGTATGTGCGCATGTGTGCGTGTGAGAGATCCACAAGACTACAACAGTTTCGGTTTGGTTATATTAGGTTTTCAGTCAGAGAATATGACAGCGTTAGTAACCAGTTCTTCACTACACATTTGGCTTTACAATTATGTACATAAATAAGGACATAAATATCTGCACACGACTTTATGACATTGACAATAGTCTTGTAAGAATTAAGAATCAAATATTGTGACACAACACAACATACAGTATTTTACAAGACAAAGACAAAAGAAAAAAAAAGCGATTCTGTGCCGACTTCGACCTTATGTCTAAGTAATAAGGTCATAGAATGTATACATGTTTATGATGCTAACTGTACACAAGACCCGAGTGTAGCCGAAGCGGCAAGACGGACAGACCTCAACGTTATTGAAAATTATAAAATTTAAAGCCGCTGGTAAAATTTGTATCGTGAATAACAGCAGCCCACGTAGCAAATGAATCAGATTTGCCTGATTTATGTAAAATAAGGCAACTTTTAATTTCGCCAGCCCCGCTTAGCTGTTTGTTTAAAGTGGGTTATAAAACTGTCTTGTTTTGATATTTATTGGCCGTCCCCTCACCTTGGTTTACCCTTATAATACCAAGGTACTGACTGTGGTTCTCCAGTTTATAAGTGAAAACCTGAAAAATAATACTGAAAGAAAATCTGCGCCATACGTGGATCAAAATATGTTTCAGTGTGAGTTAGGTACAGTAAGGGAAATGTATTCATGTACCACCGTAGAACCCTGTCACAATTGAAAGGCCGCCGTCACTCAAACTCGAGTAGTATGTCACCTTATTGCGATAGGGTTCTACGGTGGTACGTTAATACATTTCCCTTACTGTACCTAGTGTTCAGTATTGTCAGTGTACACGTCCAGAATTTAAAGGCCTAATTGCGCTTGCCCTTCGGCCGTCTACGTAACCGGGGTTTCGTAACCTGGTTTTGATCGAAGCTTTTTTTTACTCTCCGTAACTGGCTTCGGTCAAGCACTTTGTTTTACTAGTACGTAACTGGCTTCGATCAAGTAATTGGGTTGTTTCCACAAATTAAAATTGATAAAGCAGTGTTGCTAAATGGATAGTAAACCATCAAATAAATGTAATTAAATATAAATTATGAAATATAATTTTTTTTATTTATTAAAAGTGAATACAAGATTATAATTAACATTAACTAAGATACATTAAAACTAAGTTAAATCTAAAAACCGGTCAAGTGCGAGTCTGACTCGCGCACAGAGGGTTCCGTACGAAATATCATACAACACACCCGTCTTGCCCCACCCATTAATTTTGGAAAAATCTAAACAACGCATAGTATAGTAAAGTCATGAGCATGACATGAGTACCTACAGCGCCATTTATCGGTGCATTTTGTTACTAAATTGCGTGACCAAGGAACTCGGTATGTACATATGTTGGTTTTTCAGCGATAATTCTTTATCAAGTGAATTAATTTCGATAATTCTTTTTTATTTGCTAGAAGGTACTTTCAGAACACTTTCATACGAATTTGAAGGCAAAAAATTAAACACAGAAGTATTAAATTACAAACAAAATTAACATATGATTTTTGAAGAATAAAAAAAAACTACGCTAGATAGAGGTATCATTATACTTTTCCGGTAATATTCACGTTAATATTAATAATATATATTATTTTCAAATTTTTCGCTTGGTTAACTTCGGAGATAAGGGGGGGGGAATGGTATTTTTTTCAACATTTATCTTTATAAATCAAAATTTTACCATCGTAGAAAAAAAAAGAAAAACTGTTTTAGAATGTACAATTCAAGCCCTTTCATATGATACCCCACTTGGCCTACTAACTAGACTTTGAATTTTTGCCCCCCCTCTTATCCGCCCTTTTTTATACAAATTAAAAGTATATATTAAAATTTTTCATTTTCCATGCACGAGGATTAGCTTTATTTACAACTGTTCCAAATTTCAAATCGATAGCATTAGTAGTTCCTGAGATATTTGACTTTGTGACAGACAGACAGACGGACGGAGTCGCACCATAAGGGTTCCGTTTTTACCTTTTTGGTCCGGAACCCTAAAAAGGCCCTCGAGGCATTGTACCGAGGATGCTGGCGGCATTTCCTCGCTGAATTGCAATTAATAATATAAAGAGAAAGAAAGAAGAAATATAATTATAATCATAAAAAGATATGGACCTTGAAAGTTTAGAAAAATATGCATTATTTTTAATTGTCCAAAAGTTAATTTAAAGCTACCAATAGAATCCTTACGCTTTAATAGAAACAAAATTGTATGACAACTATGGTCCTAAACGCAGTATTTCACGACTGAAACAGCAATTTACTTGATTTTCAATACAACGATTAGTACAAATATTACACTGTGACGTCACAATTCAATGTTAATCAGTATGAAACGTTTTCGGCTGCCACCAGCGAGGTCCGTGTTTAACTCAATTTTTTGGGTATTTATGTTTTTTAATTGTAGTTGCTCCCATACAAACATTTGTTCCTCTCCAAAAACTGGTTCGAATGGCATCGTAAAAAAATTTTAGGACACAACCCAATTACACAAAACTCTTGTACACACTCAATCTCGCACACTACAAATTGATAAATGGCACCCATATACCCCTGTTTTTTTATATATATATATATATATTTTACGTTCTGGGCATTATAGCAATATTATTATAAATATGCGTATACTTAATTAAAAGCACGGTAATTTGTTAGCCTGCGATCGACCGATCTCTCGGGACCAGCCTGAAAACCAGCGCTGGGCCTAGCCCAGCACATGCTGAGACTGGGGCCTATTGTCACTACTCTGTTTTTATTGTTTGCTAGTTTTGTAAGTTTTTTTATTTTTTTCTTGTAAGTTTTTTTATTTTCTTATTTTTTGTGACAATAGATACTCTTTCTGTTTCTGTTCTGTTTCTGTTATATTTTCTAAATACCTACGATACTACTGGACCAGTAGTTAAGTGCAGAAGGGAAAAAAATATACCCACGACGCTACCAGTGCCACCTTAGTAGCGTGGTGGGGAAGGATGGAAATTGGACACTCTTTTACTAAAGTTCTATAATGATAGTATGTATTGAATATGTAGTGTACAATACATTTGTTTTTTTCCTTTCTCCTCAAGTATATTTTGTAACAGAAATTATCATACTTTTTTCTTCGCACCTGTTAGGTATAAGTCTCTGTTTAGCCCAATGGTTAGCTGGTAGTGAATGCCACGCTCGTCATTTGTAATTTTTTTTTGTATTTTGTGCAATAAAGTTTAAATAAATAAATAAAGTCGATCGAAAAAACTAGTTAAAAATAAATCCACAAAATCTCTCGCCACCAAAATACTATCTTTGGCGCGAGATTTTTAATGGCCCTGTTTGGGGCCTGGCGCGGAACGAAATTCATTGTGCCGAAAATGAGTCTCATTGTTCCCGCCATAAAACAAGACAGGAAAATTACTGCGATTGTGCTATGGGCGCCGCTATGTGCAATTTTAGCGGCGTTTGTTTACCTTTCAATGGAATTACAACATTATAATATATATATATAGGGCGGGGCACATTGCACGTAGAACCGATGGCCATTGGGGCGGAAAGGTTCTCGAGTGGCGACCACGTACCGGAAGGCGCAGCGTGGGTAGGCCCCCCACAAGGTGGACTGATGACCTGGTAAAGGTCGCTGGAGTCCGCTGGATGCGGGTGGCGCAGGACCAGCAGTGGACGTCTTTCGGCTGATATGATGATGATGATGACAGCACTATAATAATTTACTTTGAAAGTGCGAGTTCAACTCGCGTGGTGAGGGTTCCGTGTATGATATACAAAAATATTGAGATTTTTCCCGTTACTTTGAATACTCAAACTTCTTATAGGTTTTGCTGTAATCTTTAGGCAAGGAACTATTTTCCATATTTTTTTCAGAATTTTAACCTAGTAGTTCCGGAGATAAGGGGGGGAATGGTCAATTTTCGTCTTTTTTCCTAAATTACTTCAAATCTGTTTATGCTAAAATTAAAAATATATATATATATGTGACATGCTTACAACAACCCCTTTCATTTGATATGTCACACAATACAGTTTGCGAAAAGTGACCATTAATTTTCTTTACGCGTCCATCTTTGGGTCACCAATTTTCATATGTATACCAAATTTCAACTGAATCGGTCCAGTAGTTTTGGAGCAAAATCGGCTGTGACAGACGGACAGACAGACGCACGAGTGATCCTATAAGGGTTCCGTTTTTTCCTTTTGAGGTACGGAACCCTAACAAAGCTTTAAACGACTTTAATTCAGTACTTCACTTTATTTGAAGAGTTCATACAAATATTACTCGTTTAATAGTATAGGATATAGCACTTTTCTCAAACATACAACGCACCACGTAAGTTTAGTGTAGTTACTGTTAACTTATGCGTGAACTAGCTTCTGCCCGCGACTCCGTCCGCATGGAATTCGTTTATATCGTATCTCCATACAAACTTTCATGCTCCATTTCTGCCCCCAGCGGTTGATTTCCGGGACAAAACCTATCCTATGTCCTTCCCCGGGACTCAAACTATCTCGGTACCAAATTTCATCGAAATTGGTTCAGCGGTTTAAGCGTGAATATGTTACAAACAGACAGACAGATAGACAGACAGACATACTTTCGTATTTATAAATAAATACATAAATATTAGGGGACATTCTTACACAAATCGAACTAGGCCTATAGTAAGCTCAATAAGGCTTGTGTTATAGGTACTAGACGACGATATATATAATAGGTATTTATAATAATAGTATGGATACGGATGTTATGGGGATTATATAAATTGAAATGAATGCAAAAAACAACTCCAAACAAAATGTAAATGACAGAACTCGATGATTGTAGGTCACAAATTGCTATTGAAACAAAAGAATGTTACATTGCAGACCTCTAGCTCTCGTCTCGCCGCACCCGAAACATGATACTTCGCGTATTATAAGGAAAATAACGATATTTCATTGCATGTTCGAGAAAATACATTCCAGAAACACACAGCTTCGTCTTCTACAGCACCGAGTTAGTTAACTCTGAGTTTAGTTAAAACAATATTAATCCATCATCATCATATCAGCCAAAAGACTGCTGCTGGACATAGGCCTCCCCCAAGGAGTTCTAAAATGACCTGTCCTGCGGCACCGCGACCTTTACCAGGTCATCAACAGTGTGTGATGTCTACCAACGCCTGTGCCTGCACAATATTAATAGCTTTGTGATAATTATAATAAATGACTATTCGGCTTCGCAATCCTTTTGTATTAATCCCTGATCAGCCACAACACCGTATCTTCATCAGGATTTCCTACTGATTAGGCTCTTTTTCCTCGGAATAGCATACGAATCATAAATTGTAATTATCTCTTGTTAGTTTCTAATACCCTTGGGCACAGAATAAATAATAGTTCTTACGTGAAGAAGGTTCTCTGTCTAGCAACACGAATTTGACAGCTAGAACATTCAAATCATGGCAAGCTCCACTCTAATTTTGCGCAACTGCGAGGTGCAATTGACAAAAAAAGACTGAGTCTTGGATGCTTTCTATGCACTATTTCTACATCCAATATTTGACAGGTGTCATCCCAGTACAATTGATGTCATCATTGACGTTTATTGTACCGGGATGACGGCAGTCGAAATATCGACTGTTAAAAAAATCGAATTATAGCGACACAAATATGTATCAAGAGCAGCATAAACTGTCAACGCACTGTCATGCAGTTTGACAGTTCATTTATTATGTAACCTTTCAATGGCTTCTTTAAAAGTCAAAGTCAAAGTGATTTATTCTTCAATTTAGTCATATTACATGCACCTATGAATGTCGATAAACTACCACCGGTTCGGAAAGTAAACCTCTGCCTCGAGAAGAACCGGCGTAAAAAACTCGGCGAGGTGTCATTTTTTCAAAACAGTATACAATATATCATTTCAGTATCAGAGTATTATAAAATTTTAAAATTACATTGCTACAGTAGAAAGCCTATTTAAGAAATAAACGATTATTATTATTTATGTCTATTAACCCATTTGAGCCCACGCATCATTACGTGTGCTACGCCGTAGCGCGTAGCAGCGTTTTTCCGCTCTGCAGCGGAAATCACAGGTAGATGCATGACTCATATGTTAAGTCACTGGCCTTGAATGCGATAACGAATTCGCTGTCAGTCACGCCCCCTAGGAACAAATTTGTATGAAGCACATGTGAATGCGTTAACCCATCCGATAATCACCACACACATGCGTCAAAGCGACAAATTAGTAACCCTTCTTTGCTATCCCTCATTTCACTCCAAGTGCGTCCTATCCCCAGTATTCAACTCCGTCCCCGTCGCCGCATTCTATCTGCTGTCCCGGCGGCGCGAACTCGTGCCCTATCGCACTCACCACTGCACCATGCCTTGACTCTTCTCAATCATGTACTGGACAGCGACAGCAAACTGGATATGTTTCACAGCACGGAATCTCAATTTCTCTCGACTAGCAGCCGATATTTGGAGTCTATTACGACTTCAAGTTCCGTAATTTCTTGATACTTAGCTACTGTATTACCACTGCTTTAGACCTAAGTACCTTAATGTATATTAACCTCCTGTATAATTAACATGCATAGCCTGTCTGTTAGTGTTCATTTAAGGAATGAATAAATAAATAAATAAAGCGCTATGGGCGATTTTCGCTACCAGTAGGCTAAGAGGCTAACCCGGTCATCGTGTTACGTAAGCAACACTAACACATTGACTGCCCAGAATCGCTAAGCGCTAAGTGGTTTTCCCAGTTTGTAGCGGAAAGCGACTAAGCGTAGGCGCCCGCTAATCGGGTTCCTGGCACAGAAAGTGTGAAACTTGTGAAACGCCCCGTTTCAACGGCACGTGGGTCGTTCTTCTTTTCGACCGACAATAGCCTGTCCTTCGTCTTACTACGGCATCTCATTTGAGTAATGATTTTACGGTTTTATAATGTTCGAAAATGAACGTCCATATTATTTTATTAATTAGTATTATTAGTAGTATTATTATCTATTTTATAAAATTCTTAGGCTTAAGCTCTTTGTAATTCTCCCTGTTTGTAACTCACTAGGTAAATAAATAAATTTTTGTTTTTTTTTTGTATTTAATATTTTAGTTTCTCTAACTAGCATTTTTTTTAAACGTATTTTTATCGTAGAAGTCCGTGACAGAGTGGTAAACCAAAATGTAGTCCCCACTGAAAGAGTCCACTTTGTCACATATTTTTTTTTAAAACCAACCGTAAACAAATATGTATATTGGCCGGAAAGGAAACTTTAATTAGTGTTAATGAAGAAACCAATGCATTTTTTTTAAATCGCACTTCAAAATCACAGTTTTTGATAGTTCAAAAACCAAAAAAAAAGGAAAACCTCGGTTCATTGTCGGTAAAAAAGAAGAACGACCCACTTACGTTATTCTTACACCAACACACAAACGCGCCATGTCACGTTATTCTTAGAATTTAATCTCACTGTGTTACGTGTCACGAGGATTCCGGACTCAGTGGGAGAAGGGCTTTACAGTCGTGAACATCGTGCTCAGACGAGACTTTTTGGAAGCGAGGTAATGTTGTAATATAACATTGTATTCGTGCATTCAAAAACAGAATGTTTATCATGTGCATCTTGCGTTATTGCACATATTTTACAAGTTTAACTTAGTGGAGTTTTAACTTTTATAAATCTACCAGCGCTGCTCCACCCGCTTATATAATAATGAAATATTATTAGAGCGTTTTTCAAAAAAAGTGTACATGAACTTTTTTTTTCAGAATTCGATATTTTTGGGTTTGACGACCGGTTAGCCCAGTGGGTAGTGATGCTGCCTACGAAGCTGAAGGTCCTGGGTTCGAATCCCGGTAAGGGCAAATATTTGTGTGATGAGCATGAATATTTGTTCCTTAGTCTTGGATGTTGTAGTATCTGCGTACAACGGATCGCTCTCTTCTTGTGCAATGTTCTACACGCAAAGTTAGTGCTCCAATAAATAAGGAATATAAATTCAGTGGGTTTTATTTCCAATACAACATTGGCGACGAGGACGTCAGAACAGCACGGTGCAACGATTGAACAATCAAGAAGAGCACGAAAATCATTAAAAGTAAGAAATTAATTACTTTTATTGTTTGGCGGTAATGGCGACGGCAAAACGCAGTTTGAGGTTATAACAAATAAACGAAAACCTGACTGACACACGTCATTACCGATGTGCAATAACGTGAAATGAAACGTTAACATGAGTGACAGTGACAATGCAGACAACTTGGAGGAACAAACCGAACCAAAACAACAGACAGAAGAGGAAATAATTTCATTGATTAAACAAGGAAGAAGAACTTATATTTACCGGTGTGCAAAAGATACTTTGATAAAGATATTACTACAGGAAGGTTTACAGTACCCGCTAAATTCAACAATAGACGAGTTAAGAAAAATACTAAGTGGATATTATAAAAAAAAGGACGCGTTACAACCTAAAACAGAAGCAGTGGGTGTTACGGAAAAGAAAACAATGGCGTCCAATCACGAAATAAAACAATTTGATGGAGAAAACTGGGAAGTTTTCGAGCAACAATTGGAATGTTTGATATTGTTAAATGATGTACCAGACAAGAAAAAGGTCCCGTTACTCATTACGAAACTAACACCCAGAGTTTTCGAGACGCTGCAGTTGTTGTGTGATTCAGATAAACCCAGTGCGTTAAGTTTTAACACGTTATGTGAAAAGTTACGACGGAAATATACACACACACAAAGTTCACTATTAGACAGGGCTGAATTTAGAAGACGGAATCAATTCCCATCAGAATCCATTGAAGACTACGTTTTTAGCCTAAGAAAACTAGCGAGAAAATGCCGTTTCAAAGACGAAGACGACCAAATTAAAGAAAAACTCATTGAAGGAGTACATTCTAAATTAATTATGTTTGAACTGATGAAACAAAACCAAGAAATGAAGCTTGAAGACATGGTACAGTTAGCGAGGACTGTGGAGGCAGCCTACAAGCATTCCAATGGAGATGGGGACACCAGTAACATATCATACATTAAGCCGAAGCAAAAATTCAAGCAAAAGTATTCAGTGTCAAAACCAACAAGCACCAAAAATATTAATAAAAATAGATGTTTTTGTTGCGGTAAAGATAATCATTTGAAAAAGGATTGTACCCTGAAGAATAAATATTGTTCGGAGTGTGGCCAACTTGGCCATATTTATAAAATGTGTCCCAGAAACAAGTTTAAACAGACAAATGTCTTGGATGTGACAATTAATGATCAACCAGAAGACCAAGGCTTAGAAGATGTGAAAACATTATATGAGGAATACGAAACTTACAGGTTTGACAAAGTAAGTAAGATACCACCATATGTAGTCGAGCTGGAAGTAGGTGATGGACAAAAAGTTCACTTTGAAGTGGACACTGGTGCGGAGGTTTCAGTGATGCCAATAACTTACAAGGAACAATATTTAAAAGAATATATTATAGAGGATTGCAAGGTGACATTTCGTAATTTTGATCAAAGTGTGTCTCAGCCATTAGGTATAATTCATAATATACCAGTGAAATATAATAATACTAATAAAATGTTAAGCATATATATCTCAAAAGGGTCAACTCCTTGTTTGATGGGACGAGATTGGTTAAGTCAATTAAAAATGTGGCCTCCCAATTTCAAGGAAATGGCTCTTTGTAATTCTAACATCTTGGTACAAAATGTTTCAGATGCCAAACAACTAATTGATAAGGAGTTCGCAGAAGTATTCAGCCCAGGGTGGGGTGATTTTAAAGGTGAAGCAATTTCTTTGAAATTAAAAGGGGATGCAACACCAAAGTTCCTGCCTGTTCGTCGTGTGCCTTATGCCCTTCGAGATAAGGTAAAGCATGAAATTGAAAGATTACAGGAAAATGGCCGTATAGTGCCAATAAAGCAGAGTCAATGGGGAACACCAGTAGTGCCAATCTTGAAGCCAGACGGTTCAGTGAGGCTGTGTGGTGATTATAAGGTGACTCTTAATCCAAGTTTGGAGATCGATCACTATCCACTACCACACGTAGAGGATATATTTGAAACATTAAAGCAGGGGGAATACTACTGCGAACTAGACCTGAAGGAGGCCTACCTTCAGGCAGCCTTGACTGAAGAAAGTCAAGATTTAACCACGATTGTTACGGAATTAGGTACATACAAATACAAATACTTACCATATGGAGTTAATACAGGACCAGGCTCTTTTCAAAGATTAATGAGCAAAAGTTTACTAGGAATACCTAACACTATAGTTTTTATTGACAAAATTTATGTGGCAGGGAAAAGTTTACAGGAAACTTATGAAACTCTTGTAAAAGTGCTAAGTAAGTTGCAAGAAAGTAATTTTAAATTAAAACCGGAAAAATGTAAGCTTTTCACTAGACACATAGATGTCTTTGGTTTTCGTATCAATAAAGATGGAATGAGCATTATAAAATCAAATATTGAACCACTGCTCAACGCCCCAGCTCCGACTAACCTAACAATGTTAAAATCATTTTTAGGGAAAGTAAATTATTACTCCAGGTTTCTTAAGGACATGGCAATAATATTAACTCCGCTGTATGAATGTACCAAGGTAAATAAATTTAACTGGACAGAGGAATGCCAGAGGTCATTTAATATAATTAAACAGAAATTAGCATCGGCGGATAATTTAAAGCATTTTGATCCAAACCTACCAATTATTGTAACATGTGATGCCTCAAATTGTGGTTTAGCAGCAATTTTGTCAAACAGGGATACAGACGGAACAGTTAGGCCTATAGCATATGTCAGTAAAAAATTGAATCCAACGGAGAAAAAATATACAACCATTGACAAAGAGGCTATGGCCATTGTATTCGGAGTGACAAAGTTCTACAACTATATCTATGGTCGAAAATTTGTATTGGAAACAGATAATTCAGCGTTAGTCAGGATATTTGGACCAACAAAGGGTATTCCAAAAATGGCAGCAAAACGATTACAGCACTATGCCATATTCCTTTCAGCTTTCACATATTCAATAAAACACATAAAAACTAGTAATAACCCAGCAGATTTTTTGTCCAGAAATCCTGAAAACAATAGTAGTGACAACAATACTTACCATGAAATTTGTAGAGTGGAAAACTTGAATCACGTGATCTATACAAACAGTTCCGAAATTGATCCTTTAAATCACAAAATAATTCAAGAGAATACCAAACAAGACCCACAATTAAGTAAAGTAATGGAATATTGTAGGAAGGCCTGGCCTGAAAAGAAATTAATTACATCAGACCTTTTACCATTTCACAACAGAAAAACTGAAATTAGCATAAATCAAGGGTGTTTGCTATGGGGTCATAGAGTAATAATACCTTTAATCGTCCAAAAAGCAGTTTTGAAAAGCTTACATAAAACACATTTCGGAATTGTCCGTATGAAAGAAATAGCTCGTTCATATTTCTGGTGGCCAAATTTGAATGCAGAAATTGAAAACATTGGACAGTCTTGTTTAATTTGTTTATCAAATTACAAGAACCCTGTTAAATCACCAAAAGTATGGCCGACTCCACCCGTCCCATGGCATAGGTTACATGCAGACTTTCTGGGTCCTTATTATAATAAAATGTACTTAGTAGTAATAGATAGTTACAGTAAGTGGCCTGAAGCATTTGAAATGTCAAGCATGACGGCTACCAAAACAATTGATGTACTGGATAAGTTATTCAGCCGGTTTGGATATCCAAAACAATTAGTGACAGATAATCAAACCACGTTTACTAGTGCTGAGTTTGTAAACTATTGTAAAGAACGTGACATTAAACAAACATTTTCACCTCCTTACCACCCAGCTACAAATGGAGCAGCAGAAAGATTCGTGCAAACTTTTAAATCTGCAGTTACTAAAATTAGAGAAAGTGGATATAATATTAATTCGGCTATAAATTTATTTTTATTTGATTACAGAACTACTCCTCAAAAAACTACAGGCATTACTCCTGCTCGATTGTTGCTGGGGAGGGAATTGAGGAATAGATTTAGTTGCTTAATACCTCCACCTTTAGTTGAGAGTCACTCGGACGGACAGGAGGGAGAAACATCCAAAAGGAAGGTTAAATTTGGATTAGGACAAAAAGTCATGGTAAGGGATTACCGAAAAGGGTATAAACCCTGGATAGTAGGAAAAATTGTATCTGAATCTGTTCCAAATTTGACTTACCTGATTGATGTACAAGGCATGTCTTGGAAACGCCATATTGATCAAATGGTGTATTGTAATGATGATGTTAATAGCAGTTAGGGTATGTTGTTTAGTATCGTAGGCCAAGTGTTACTTGTATTTATTTATAAATGATGCCAAGATAAATAAACTACATGATTGTTTTATATTCATGTTCATTTGATTATTTAGATTCAATCTAACTAGTGGCATCGAGGTGTTATATTAGCTAAGTTAAAGTATGTTCTTACATAGGTATATAAGCGATGTAGATTTATATAAAACTAAATTAGTTTTTATTATTAGTCCGGGAGAATGTAGTATCTGCGTACAACGGATCGCTCTCTTCTTGTGCAATGTTCTACACGCAAAGTTAGTGCGCCAATAAATAAGGAATATAAATTCAGTGGGTTTTATTTCCAATATAACACTCGGTTATTGTCGGTAACACTTCGTTTTTCACATAGAGATCATCAGATTCTAGACATACCTTTTAAAAAAGAAAAACATTAAACCGACCATTCAAGAAATACTGATTAGCAGTAGTACGCAAAAAAAAAGCTTCCTCATCAGATGACGTACACATGTTGCTGTGATTGTTGCAGTTGATCATCTACTTATGTCATATAGGTATCTGAAGCATGATTTTAACGCAGTGTATTTTAAGCACCGGTTTGGAAGGTATGCGTCAAAAAAGATTCGCGTGAAGCACGTCACTGCGATTCCGTACCGTCACCGTTTTTTAAGCAGCGGTGTGGGGAGCATGCGTCAAAAACGGTACGCATACGACGCGTCACTGCGATTCCGTATCGTGACCGTTTTTTAAGCTGCGGTCTGGTCGCACCTTAATTTAGAACGACAATGTCACTGTGAGTCAGTATTGATAATGGTGAAGTGCACACTTGCCTACGCATGTGAAACAAGTTTATCTTTGCATCCACGTTGCTTTGTGACCACGCTGTTTAGAGGAGTCTTAGTATCTTATGCGACAGATTACAAATTTTCCATGTTCTTGTTACTAAACTAACGACTAGTTAATCAAGCCTAATGCAAATTAATTAACAGTTATAAGTGTGTATTTTTTTAATCAGAAGACCTCATGAAACCCGTATATCTTCCGTAGACGAAATCCCTAAAAAGCGGCCAAGTGCGTGTCGGACCACGCACAACGAAGGGTTCCGTGCCTATTAAAAAGGTCGTATCGTTACTGAAATCTTAAGGCACTTTCGTCCTTTTCTTTAAGGAAGGCAGTTTTTTAGAAATATCTCGAAAACCTTTGAACCGATCTTGTTCAAAACAATTTTGCTGAAAGAATTTAATAAGCCCTATGTCCATGATTTTTTTCATATTTCTAAAATACACGGTTCAAAAATTAGAGGGCGGGACACAATTTTAGTGACTTTCGGGGCGATTATCTCCGACTTTATTCACTCAATAAAAAAAATGCTAAGAAACCTTGCCACACGTGGGCTTGCAATAAAAAAAAAAATCACTTTCAGTTTTATGTATGGAGTGCACTTCTAAAAAATTTTTTTTTAGTAATTTAATTACAAAACTATGTAGCGGCTAACAAAATACACCTCAAAATTTTATTAAAATACACTTTATAGTTTTCGAGTAAAATGCCTGATACAGACGGACAGATAGACAGACAGACATGACGAATCCATAAGGGTTCCGTGACAAAACTGTGGCGTTTAAAGATAGTTGGGGCGGCCAGTTGAAAATCCAAATGGAGCGCGCGAGCCAAATGGAAATGTCAAAATTCGGTGAATCAACGTCAACGTCCGTTTGCATCTTGATTTGTCGTCAAAACAGATGGCGCTCTAGTCAATGTCAAACCACCAACCAAATGACGGCTATACCGGGTGGAAAAATCGAATGCAACATGAAAGGGAAAACACCAAGCCAATTTAGATCAATTTATTTTTCAGACAAATATACACATTACATTAAAGATTATCATCATAATTAATTAAACAAGTGCAGTTCACCTTAAATAATTTCTGGCCGCACTATCTTTCACCACACTCGTCAACTACTTTTAGGAGAGGTTATCACTTCGACGTTCCGACCACGATTAACTTCCAGTCTGTCTCCTAGCCTGACGATCCTTACTACCCCCACCATTTTACAGATATCCACTCTGCGTTGCCTGATTGGTGGTTGTTCAGCCAATCAGGGTAAGCGGCCAATGACATGAAAGTTAGTGTTGCCAGTACAAGAAGTATTGATATTGAATTAATAATGAATTTTCCAGGTAACAAATCATAATTATAATAATAATCAACTATATAACGCTAACAAACATGGATGGCAACTACCTTAAATATTGTAAATAGCACATTCTGTGTAAATGAAACATTGCTTTGTTTTTAAAAACAATAAATTCTGCATTTAAGGATTTATGAAAAATCGCTTGCCTCAGTCGGGACTCGAACCGGTTTAGTAAGTTTATTAAATTAATATTGTTTTATTTTGTGATTCCGTTATTATGATTGTATTTGTTATTTAGAAAAAAATGAACCTTATCAGTTACCCTTTCAATCTGCATCATAAAATAGAGCACGTTATTTTTTGTCACATTTGACCGGTTCGAGTCCCGACTGAGGCAAGCGATTTTTCATAAATCCTTAAATGCGGAATTTATTGTTATTAAAAACAAAGGAATGTTTCCTTTACACAGAATGTGCTATTTACAATATTTAAGGTAGTTGCCATCCATGTTGCATTCGATTTTTCCACCCTGTATAGTTAGGGAGGTAGCGAGCATTTCGGTATATGTATAATTTGCACACGTTTCACGTCGAGGTGGATTGCAGTTTGAATCATTACGAATTGATTTGGTCCAATCAATTAAAGTCCTATGTCGCTGCGTTTTCGCGTTACAGCGGATTGAAGTTGCTTAAAAAAATCGGGGGTATTAAATCATTTGCACATGTATGCCTCTGGAGTTCATGGTCACAGTCATCTCGGAAACGAAGAAAATCAAAGAGGCAGACATTCAGGACTCTGCATTATCATGGGACGGAGTTGTAAAAATGTTAAAAATAGCTCTACTAAGTCATTTGCACGCGGTTCTCATTGCGGTGCTGTAGTGCTTCGGCTATGTTCGCCGATGCTCAGACAGACTGCTTTTACGCCATCCACATGAACCGAGGTTTGTCTGTTTTTTTGGTTTTTGAACTATCGAAAATTGTGGTATTGAAGTGCGATTTAAAAAAAATGCTTTCGTTTCTTCATTATAACTAATTAAAGTTTCCTTTCCGGCCAATATAAATTTTTTTTTACTGTTGGTTTTAAAAAAAAATATGTGACAAAGTCGACTCTTTCAGTGGGGACCACATTTTGGTTTACCACTCTGTCACGGCATTCTACGAAAAACAAATCGTTTAAAAAAATACTAGTTAGAGAAAGTGAAATGTTAAATAATAGTAATTAATAAAATAATATGGACGTTCATTCGAACATTATAAAACCGTAAACATCATTACTCAAATGAGATGCCGTAATAACACAAAGGACAGGCCATTGTCGGTCGAAAAGTAGAACGACCCAAATACTAACCCTAGTCTTAAATTATACTGTAATTACTAACAAACTATGGATCACGTTGTCCGAATTAAATATTTTGAATTTGAATTTGAATTGCGCGCATTCGATTCACTATGACTCCGTGGATTCGAAAAAAAATATGGCAGACACTTTGCTCACTGATTTTCAGCTGTATAGATGTTTGAAATTCACGGAATCAAGGGACAGCGGGTATTGCATGGGATGCTAAAAACGGCCGTGGACGCGGACGAAAACTCGTGCCACTGAAGCCACGGACGGCCACATGATAATATTGATAAATAGGGTGTGACCGGGAATGTAGTTAAATTATTACTTTAATCTTGGGCCGAGACAAATGGCGCAACGTGGCACCGAGGTCAACAAACCAAACACTCAATGAAACACTCGTAATCCTGTGAGCGGAAACGAAACCTCTAATAAAATCGGTGCGAACCGGTAGCTAATGGTCCATTCCCGGCGTGTATTTACAAACGTTTATCCTGTAAAGATCAACCAGTATCGAGTATCGACCCGCATTTGGAGTCAGGCCGCGTCCGTCTGCAACAAAAACAATCGACACGCAACAAATCTGGACGAATGCGTCGCAGACTAGCTAGCTACAGTGGAACAATTGACTAATAGAATACTCATACTCATACGCATACTCATTTATTCACAATATTTATAGGGTTCCGGTACCTAACTAACGGAACCCTTATAGGATCACTCGGTTGTCTGTCTGTCAGTCTGTCACAGCCGATTTGCTCCGAAACTACTGGACCGATGGAGTTGAAAGGTACACATATGTAAATTGGTGACCCAAAGATGGACGCGTAAAGTAAATTAATGAATTCTGAACAAGGCCACTTTTGGGGGGTAAATAGGAAAATTAAAAAAAAGTTTCGCAAACTGTATTGTGTGACATCAAATGAAAGGGGTTGTTGTAAGCATCTCAGATATATATTTTTTATCATTTTAGCAAAAATAGATTTTAAGTAATTTAGGAAATTAAACGAAAATTGACCATTCCCCCCCTTATCTTCGAAAACACTAGGCTTAAAATTCTGAAAAAAAAATGGCAAATAATTCCTTGCCTAAAGATTACAGGAAAACCTATCAGAAGTTTGAGTATTCAAAGTAACGGGAAAATTGAGTGGCGAACCGGAACTGGAAGGCGCGGCGTGGGTAGGCCCCCCACAAGGTGGACTGATGACCTGGTAAAGGTCGCTGGAGTCCGCTGGATGCGGGTGGCGCAGGACCGGTCATTGTGGCACTCTTTGGGGGAGGCCTATGTCCAGCAGTGGACGTCTATGGGCTGATATGATGATGATGATAGGGCGGTGAATTCGTGTATGCCCCAGATCGCAGGTGTTTGTGTCATAAATATGCGATCTGGGGCTTTACGAATTATCGCCCGTGATTTGACTAAAGTTTTACGTCTTGCCTAGGCTAGGAAGTGAGATTTTCTCCTCGCGTAGCGGGCAGAAAATCCCACTTACGGCCTAGGGTGACGTAAAATATTAACTTGACGAGTGCGTAGAGTCAATGTAACCACTGGGGCATTCCATGCCAAACGAACAGGTAAAAAAAATTTGATCTTTCAGATTTCAGTAATATTTTAGTATGTTATACCTATACAGGTCCTCGACCTACACAATCAATATTTTTACTCTGTTAGCGATTTAGAGGTTAATATAGTTTTGACTCTACGGCAGGAATGCACTATTTGTAGTCCCAAAAAGCAAGTTTTAAAATATAAAAACAAAAAAATGAATATATGAATTTTATACTTCATTTAATGAACATTACAACATTTTTAGAAAATGTAAGATAAAAAATTTTTGGGTTTTTTTTTTTATTTTAAACTCGATTTTCTCAAATTTGGACCACTTTAATTTATTTCATTTTTTTTTATCAAAAATAGCTCATAGTATATCAATAATCCTTGCCAAGTTTTATAATGGGCCCGGGAGTCGTTTAGGACCTAAATATTTTTTTATCTGAATGCCCCCACTGCTAAACATACTAGTGCTGTGACATCCGACCCCGCCCGCGCCGGATTATACTAACGACCACTAATTGTTACGTGGCGCGCATTCGGACACCTGTCTAATGTAGGTACAGTTTACGCCAAAATTAGTAGAATTACACTATTACGCCAACGCCTTTAAATTGAGGTTTCGTAATGACTGCGAGGTATAAAAGAAAAGGGGTCAGGTACATACTGAATTCCAAAGAGATCATTCTTTCTTCCTCAAAGTTAAAGACACTGAAGCCTAAGTTTGGTCTTCAATCTTCAACTTCGTTCGCTGCGCTCGCTCGTTCAATTAGTCACAATTAAGATGCAAGTAACCTCACATGCTATCTAGAACTAAACTGGAACTGGTATCCCCTTAGCCTCACAAGTTGGCTCGTCGAAATCGCAAGCCAATAACCAAGTTCGACTAACAAGAACTCTAATGAGACAGTTGATTGCCGCGTATGAATTTCATAGTTCGTACACGAACTCTCGAAACTTTCAGTTGTTCGGAGTTCAAGTCAAGTATTCTGATTCTAGCAACTTAGAGAAGATTTCCAGGTAAGTATCTTTATGGTATCGCGGGTTCAATTTCCTGAACGGTATACTGTCAGTATTGATTAGTATTCACCTGCAATGAGTTTGGGATTCGCTACTAGGCTGTATACACTTTTCGACCTTATATCTAAGTAATAAGGTCATAGAATGTATGCATGTTTATGACGCTGATTGTACCTACTACGTACAATCTAGAACGCTTGCTGACAGACATTTGGTCTTAGTGTGTCCCTTTCTAATACAGGTAATTAAGTCTATTTCAGCTACTTTCATAGCATTATGTCTTATGGCATTTTACTATGGGGTAGTGCTGCTGACATAAATGTTGTTTTTTTCTGCAGAAGTGGGCTATCCTGAGTCCTTTAGAGACTTTAAAAGTGGAGATAGGTTGGCCACATGTTACGAGACCTAAAGAAAAATGGAGCAAAGCGGTAACCGAATGGTACCCAAAAGACGGAAAGAGAGGTCAAGACTTTAAAATAATTTATAATATCGAGAAAAGGTAGATAGTGTCTGCCCGAAGCGCAAGTTTTTTTGAATTTATGTAGTTATACTCTAATGTTAGTGATGACATATAGTTTTTAAACTTTACACTATACCAAATTCTAACTGATCCTTTTTGCTAAAAGTGAATCAACATCAAAATAAAACTATACACCCAGAAACCAGAAACTTCGCCCGTGCCTCCACTGTCACTTCAAAGAAAAAGGACAATGAAGAGTTGTTATCAAACCTCGTATCTCACCGCTTTTTCCATTTGATTACCAACCTTTAACCTATGACTCAAGATCGAAAATCAATTGGAAGATCTGTCACTTTTCAATTGTTTAAGATACAGAGTAGCTGCGGGGATGCTCCGGGCATTTTTATTGATGCAACTAAAAGCCGGCCCTGTTTCAAAACATAAGACTTTTGTAGGTCAGTGGATCGTTTATGTAAGACGATGTTTTGCATATTGGGGTGTCTACAGGTATCGTTTGGAAAATAATGCCGGGTTTACATTGCTATACCCGCTGGTTGCAACTGACTGGGCAAACGAACATCTTCGATGTGAAATGTGTTGACGCATTAGATGCTAATCTGACACACATGCCTCAGATAGCTACATGCGGTTTCCTCTACACCATGTATTTAGTATGGTCTACCGAACTATTTGGCCATTTTGACTGCCACAGAGTATTTGACGCTGAGTGTAATACTGTTTTCTTGCGGAAGTAAGTAGGTCTCTTACCACTTTGGCTAAACTTGGCACTTACGCATCTCCGGGGTGCACATTCATCTAAACGTGGACACCGCTGGACGATGGCGCTTTTTCGATAAATAGAATCAGAATACAGAATACAGAATACAGAATTTATTGGTAAAATAAGCATTTTACAAGTCACAATTTCATTACAATATACACCCAATATTTTAAGGTTTTTACCATGCAACATTATTATTACAATTATTTATTCGTTTGATTTCTGTTTAATACGGCGCTGGGTCAATGATCCGTCCGTTTATTTGTCATTTTTTTATAAACTCATCTATTGAGTAATAAGCCTTCTCATTGAGCAATAGCGTGAGTTTGTTTTTGAAAATTTTGTCACTTTTTGAGTCCTTTATATCAGCTGGAACTGAGTTGTAAATGGTTGGTGCCATGATGCTGAGCGAACGTCGAGACTTGGCAAGCCGGCGCCTCGGTACGCACAGCAGAGGACGCCTTCGGGTCGGGCGATCTGAAGTTGGCGCGGTAGTTTTGTATATATCCATATTTTTTCTCACATACATGCAAGCAGTTAGTATATATATACACGGTAAGGTTAATATTTTATGCTTTATAAATAAAGATTGTGCTGGGTAGTCAAGAGGTTTTCCGTCAATTATACGCAGGGCGCGCTTTTGCATTCTAAAAGGTCTGTCGCGGTCAGCGGCAGTGCCCCAGATATCTACACCCTGAATAAGAATTGAATGGAAGTATCCATGGTAAGCTGTCTTGAGATTCTCGACCGTTAGAGTGGGTGCCAATCGGGACAGCGCATAACACGCCGAGGCCAATTTGTCGCACGTCAACTGTATGTGAGGAGCCCATGTTAGTCCAGCATCGATTTCAAATCCCAGGTACTTTACAGTATCGACTTGTGGGATTTTGGTGTTGTGAAGCACAATATTGAGTCCTGTTTTTATCGTGTTTCTAAGTTGAAAATGAACGATGTTTGTTTTATCGAGGTTTAGTGACATACCGTTAGCGGAAAACCATACCGTTACATACCGTATAATCGATTCAAAATTCATGGAAATAGTCCGCGACAGTACTATACAGTAAGCACACATAACACAATTACACAAAACTCTTGTACACACTCAATCTCGCACACTACATAGGTACACACAAATTGATAAATGGCACCCATATACCCCTTCCTTACTGTTTTTTAACCTGTTTTTTTTAATATATATATATATATATATGAAATGAAATGAAATGAAATGAAATGAAATATTTATTGATAACAATTGTTACAGGTCATTTTACAGTAGAAATGCTCTAATTATAAATAATTAGGTTTAAATACATATTAATATTGTTATTATTATGTATTTATATTTTACGTTCTGGGCATTATAGCAATATTATTGTAAATATGCGTATACTTAATTAAAAGCACGGTAATTTGTTAGCCTGCGATCGACCGATCTCTCGGGACCAGCCTGAAAACCAGCGCTGGGCCTAGCCCAGCACATGCTGAGACTGGGGCCTATTGTCACTACTCTGTTTTTATTGTTTGCTAGTTTTGTAAGTTTTTTTATTTTTTTCTTGTAAGTTTTTTTATTTTCTTATTTTTAGTGACAATAGATACTCTTTCTGTTTCTGTTCTGTTTCTGTTATATTTTCTAAATACCTACGATACTACTGGACCAGTAGTTAAGTGCAGAAGGGAAAAAAATATACCCACGACGCTACCAGTGCCACCTTAGTAGCGTGGTGGGGAAGGATGGAAATTGGACACTCTTTTACTAAAGTTCTATAATGATAGTATGTATTGAATATGTAGTGTACAATACATTTGTTTTTTTCCTTTCTCCTCAAGTATATTTTGTAACAGAAATTATCATACTTTTTTCTTCGCACCTGTTAGGTATAAGTCTCTGTTTAGCCCAATGGTTAGCTGGTAGTGAATGCCACGCTCGTCATTTGTAATTTTTTTTTGTATTTTGTGCAATAAAGTTTAAATAAATAAATAAAGTCGATCGAAAAAACTAGTTAAAAATAAATCCACAAAATCTCTCGCCACCAAAATACTATCTTTGGCGCGAGATTTTTAATGGCCCTGTTTGGGGCCTGGCGCGGAACGAAATTCATTGTGCCGAAAATGAGTCTCATTGTTCCCGCCATAAAACAAGACAGGAAAATTACTGCGATTGTGCTATGGGCGCCGCTATGTGCAATTTTAGCGGCGTTTGTTTACCTTTCAATGGAATTACAACATTATAATATATATATATAGGGCGGGGCACATTGCACGTAGAACCGATGGCCATTGGGGCGGAAAGGTTCTCGAGTGGCGACCACGTACCGGAAGGCGCAGCGTGGGTAGGCCCCCCACAAGGTGGACTGATGACCTGGTAAAGGTCGCTGGAGTCCGCTGGATGCGGGTGGCGCAGGACCAGCAGTGGACGTCTTTCGGCTGATATGATGATGATGATGACAGCACTATAATAATTTACTTTGAAAGTGCGAGTTCAACTCGCGTGGTGAGGGTTCCGTGTATGATATACAAAAATATTGAGATTTTTCCCGTTACTTTGAATACTCAAACTTCTTATAGGTTTTGCTGTAATCTTTAGGCAAGGAACTATTTTCCATATTTTTTTCAGAATTTTAACCTAGTAGTTCCGGAGATAAGGGGGGGAATGGTCAATTTTCGTCTTTTTTCCTAAATTACTTCAAATCTGTTTATGCTAAAATTAAAAATATATATATATATGTGACATGCTTACAACAACCCCTTTCATTTGATATGTCACACAATACAGTTTGCGAAAAGTGACCATTAATTTTCTTTACGCGTCCATCTTTGGGTCACCAATTTTCATATGTATACCAAATTTCAACTGAATCGGTCCAGTAGTTTTGGAGCAAAATCGGCTGTGACAGACGGACAGACAGACGCACGAGTGATCCTATAAGGGTTCCGTTTTTTCCTTTTGAGGTACGGAACCCTAACAAAGCTTTAAACGACTTTAATTCAGTACTTCACTTTATTTGAAGAGTTCATACAAATATTACTCGTTTAATAGTATAGGATATAGCACTTTTCTCAAACATACAACGCACCACGTAAGTTTAGTGTAGTTACTGTTAACTTATGCGTGAACTAGCTTCTGCCCGCGACTCCGTCCGCATGGAATTCGTTTATATCGTATCTCCATACAAACTTTCATGCTCCATTTCTGCCCCCAGCGGTTGATTTCCGGGACAAAACCTATCCTATGTCCTTCCCCGGGACTCAAACTATCTCGGTACCAAATTTCATCGAAATTGGTTCAGCGGTTTAAGCGTGAATATGTTACAAACAGACAGACAGATAGACAGACAGACATACTTTCGTATTTATAAATAAATACATAAATATTAGGGGACATTCTTACACAAATCGAACTAGGCCTATAGTAAGCTCAATAAGGCTTGTGTTATAGGTACTAGACGACGATATATATAATAGGTATTTATAATAATAGTATGGATACGGATGTTATGGGGATTATATAAATTGAAATGAATGCAAAAAACAACTCCAAACAAAATGTAAATGACAGAACTCGATGATTGTAGGTCACAAATTGCTATTGAAACAAAAGAATGTTACATTGCAGACCTCTAGCTCTCGTCTCGCCGCACCCGAAACATGATACTTCGCGTATTATAAGGAAAATAACGATATTTCATTGCATGTTCGAGAAAATACATTCCAGAAACACACAGCTTCGTCTTCTACAGCACCGAGTTAGTTAACTCTGAGTTTAGTTAAAACAATATTAATCCATCATCATCATATCAGCCAAAAGACTGCTGCTGGACATAGGCCTCCCCCAAGGAGTTCTAAAATGACCTGTCCTGCGGCACCGCGACCTTTACCAGGTCATCAACAGTGTGTGATGTCTACCAACGCCTGTGCCTGCACAATATTAATAGCTTTGTGATAATTATAATAAATGACTATTCGGCTTCGCAATCCTTTTGTATTAATCCCTGATCAGCCACAACACCGTATCTTCATCAGGATTTCCTACTGATTAGGCTCTTTTTCCTCGGAATAGCATACGAATCATAAATTGTAATTATCTCTTGTTAGTTTCTAATACCCTTGGGCACAGAATAAATAATAGTTCTTACGTGAAGAAGGTTCTCTGTCTAGCAACACGAATTTGACAGCTAGAACATTCAAATCATGGCAAGCTCCACTCTAATTTTGCGCAACTGCGAGGTGCAATTGACAAAAAAAGACTGAGTCTTGGATGCTTTCTATGCACTATTTCTACATCCAATATTTGACAGGTGTCATCCCAGTACAATTGATGTCATCATTGACGTTTATTGTACCGGGATGACGGCAGTCGAAATATCGACTGTTAAAAAAATCGAATTATAGCGACACAAATATGTATCAAGAGCAGCATAAACTGTCAACGCACTGTCATGCAGTTTGACAGTACATTTATTATGTAACCTTTCAGTGGGTCCTTTAAGAAATAATAGTACATTACTGCAGACGCCGGGAAAGAAGGGCTTGCCGGGTGAGTAGGTATAGACGGCCGACCGTAGGGAGGCCGGATAGTGATACGAAGCCGGCAAGCCCTTTTCACGGCAAGGCATGTATAGTGCTTTTCTCAAACATATGCAATGAAATAAAAAAATGCACCACTCAAAATAGTACATTAATTTTCCCTCCAATTCCTCCATACTTAATGTTTTTTTTACGAAAGTCGTCCGTATTTCGCGTGTGTAGCGTTCGAACAGACCCTATTAGGGATATTATACATGAGCTGATAATAAGAATCTTAATTTCTATAATGAATAAAATAAATGCAGACGATTTTAAATATTGTCTGGCCTCTGGTGACTTACGTATAGATAATATTTTTAATTTATTCATCAAACACACTGAATCATACAGATTAGTATTCTTAATAAAGGTTCGTGTGTAATAGGCATTAACGCGGATATATTTGGTCCGATAACCATTCAGCCACTAGAAAAAATAAAAAAATAGAATTCAGCTGTTTAGCCTGTTGATGAACACAGACGCCATGTTATCATTAAAATTAAAAAAAAAATTACTTCCCGGCCTAGGCCTTCAGTTTTGTATGAAATTCCTTTACAGTTCTCTCGAGTTGTTCCCCCCGAAACGTGATACTTTGAAGCCTGTTATAACGCACGTAAGGACGACATTTCATTGCATGTTTGAGAAAATGATTATTATTATTTATGTCTATTAACCCATTTGAGTTTTTCCACTCAGCAGCGGAAATCACACGTAGATGCATGACTCATATGTTGAGTCACTGGCCTTGAATGGCTTAAGGTGGCGCGGTTTCCATACAAAACGTTATTTGACATTCGCAGGCTAACGGCGTGATATTTGAAGAAACTTATGTAACAAACTTTCATAAATTGGCTTTCCATAGTTTTCCCAAAGTTTCACGTCCCAAACTAATTTCTCAAATTATTCTAGTTTATACAAGTTTATTCTAGGAAAGGGGGAATTTCGCGCAAATGGAAAGCCCATTTATGAAAGTTTGTTACAAAAGTTTCTTAAAATATCGCGCTGTTAGCTTGCGAATGTCAAATAACGTTTTGTATGGAAATCGAACCACCTTAACGCATTCGCTGTCAGCCACGCCCCCTAGGAACAAATTTGTATGAAGCATATGTGAATGCGTTAACCCATCTGATAATCACCACATACATGCGTCAAAGCGACAAATTAGTAACCCTTCTTTGCTATCCCTCATTTCACTCCAAGTGCGTCCTATCCCCAGTATTCAACTCCGTCCCCGTCGCCGCATTCTATTTGCTGTCCCGGCGGCGCGAACTCGTGCCCTATCGCACTCACCACTGCACCATGCCTTGACTCTTCTCAATGATGTACTGGACAGCGACAGCAAACTGGATATGTTTCACAGCACGGAATCTCAATTTTTCTCGACTAGCAGCCGATATTTGGAGTCTGTTACGACTTCAAGTTCCATAATTTCTTGATACTTAGCTACTGTATTACCACTGCTTTAGATCTAAGTACCTTAATGTATATTAACCTCCTGTATAATTAACATGCATAGCCTGTCTGTTAGTGTTAATTTAAGGAATGAATAACTAAATAAATAAAATAAACAAAAAAGCTATGGGCGATTTTCGCTACCAGTACGCTAAGAGGCTAACCCGGTCATCGTCTTCTGAAGCAACACTAACACATTGACTGCCCAGAATCGCTAAGCGCTAAGTGGTTTTCCCAGTTTGTAGCGGAAAGCGACTAAGCGTAGGCGCCCGCTAATCGGGTTCCTGGCACAGAAAGTGTGAAACTTGTGAAACGCCCCATTTCAACGGCACGTGGGTCGTTCTTCTTTTCGACCGACAATAGCCTGTCCTTCGTCTTACTACGGCATCTCATTTGAGTAATGATTTTACGGTTTTATAATGTTCGAAAATGAACGTCCATATTATTTTATTAATTAGTATTATTATCTATTTTATAAAATTCTTAAGCTAAGCTCTTTGTAATTCTCCCTGTTTGTAACTCACTAGGTAAATAAATAAATTTTTGTTTTTTTTTTGTATTTAATATTTTAGTTTCTCTAACTAGCATTTTTTTTAAACGTATTTTTATCGTAGAAGTCCGTGACAGAGTGGTAAACCAAAATGTAGTCCCCACTGAAAGAGTCCACTTTGTCACATATTTTTTTTAAAAACCAACCGTAAACAAATATGTATATTGGCCGGAAAGGAAATTTTAATTAGTGTTAATGAAGAAACCAATGCATTTTTTTTTTAATCGCACTTCAAAATCACAATTTTCGATGGTTCAGAAACCAAAAAAAAGGAAAACCTCGGTTCATTGTCGGTAAAAAAGAAGAACGACCCACTTACGTTATTCTTACACCAACACACAAACGCGCCATGTCACGTTATTCTTAGAATTTAATCTCACTGTGTTACGTGTCACGAGGATTCCGGACTCAGTGGGAAAAGGGCTTTACAGTCGTGAACATCGTGCTCAGACGAGTCTTTTTGGAAGCGAGGTAATGTTGTAATATAACATTGGATTCTTGCATTCAAAAACAGAATGTTTATCATGTGCATCTTGCGTTATTGCACATATTTTACAAGTTTAACTTAGTGGAGTTTTAACTTTTATAAATCTACCAGCGCTGCTCCACCCGCTTATATAATAATGAAATATTATTAGAGCGTTTTTCAAAAAAAGTGTACATGAACTTTTTTTTTCAGAATTCGATATTTTTGGGTTTGACGACCGGTTAGCCCAGTGGGTAGTGATGCTGACTACGAAGCTGAAGGTCCTGGGTTCGAATCCCGGTAAGGGCAAATATTTGTGTGATGAGCATGAATAGGTATTTGTTCCTTAGTCTTGGATGTTTTCTATGTATTTAAGTATTTATATCTATTATAAATACATCGTCGTCTAGTACCTATAACACAAGCCTTATTGAGCTTACTATAGGCCTAGTTCGATTTGTGTAAGAATGTCCCCTAATATTTATGTATTTATGTATCTTACTCAGAATTGTCGACACTATCAATCATTATACAAGAAAAAAATTGTCCCAGATTTCACTATGTAAGTTTTTTCTTCCAGTGCGTCACGACCATATAAATAAAAAAAGACTGCATACAAAAATGTGACGATCTGGAATGGAATATTTTGGACACTTTTTTTCTTGTACGAGATGAGGATCGATAGTGTCAACGATTCTGAGTAAGAAAAACCCAAAAAAATCGAATTCTGAAAAAAAAAGTTCATGTCCACTTTTTTTGAAAAACGCTCATTAACCCGTTTAGCCCTATTGATACGGTGTGCCAATAGGATTTTCAACCCTCTTATTATACTTATAAAGTTAAATTTTGAATGGTATTTTGACTTCGACTGACGTTCGACGGGTTAACTACCGTTTGCCCACGACTTCATCTGCGTGGAACTGCTTTTTAGCGTACCTCCATGCTATGGGCTCTTTTGTTAAATACAGATATTCAGTAATAAAATCGCTATGTCCCCACACCTTTAGCGATATTCTCGTGGAATACCCCCACTGATGTACGTTTACTTAGAACGTCGTAGCAGCTCTACGGCGTAGCGGGCCTACAGTTTAAACTGCTACGCGTCTGCAGTTTTATCGTGTTCAAACTCCTACTTTTGTCTCAATTACATAATAGTAATTTTCGATTTACTTTCAGTTAAACGTGGTATCTTTTGAACGCGGCAATTTGAAAACCACCACATAGTTGACATGCTTATAAACCGCAACAGCGCATTCAACTTTATGTCCAGTGAGCAAGGTTGAAGATCGTATATAATATGTGTTTTGAACCTATCGCTCCGACGGACGACAAATTGCATGTGACCCGTGTCACGGTCCTGCCTGACGCGCCCGGCATACGAGACATGACAATTTAACACGACATACTATATATTATACTAATGTATGTATGTATGTAAGCACTTTATTGTACACAAGCAAATACATGTCACATATGATCAAAGTGCAAAGGCGAACTTATTCCTAATAAGGGATCTCTCCAAGCTAACCTTTGAGCAATTGAGAGGAAGGTAGGTAGAACGAGATAGAAAAACTAACTAACTAGATAGACTAATAATATAAATGCGGAAGTAACTCCATATGTCTGTCTGTCTGTTACTTTTTACAATTACAAGCTTTTATTTAACTTGCAATGTAACTAATGTTGTAACTATGTTTGCTTGAGTGGAATCTTGCAATTAAATTTTTGAAGCAGATATCTTCAACCGATTGAGCTGAAATTTTGGGTTTAACTAAAGTTTGGATGACAATTCAATATTATGGTACCATCGAGTTGATCTGATGATGGAGACAGAAGGTGGCCATGGGAATTCAGGGCCTAATAGATGTAACTCTGTTGCGTTTGGGCTCGTTAGAATCGTCTCAACGAGTAGTTGATGACGGTATACAGAAAAGTACGGTAGGCAATAAAAACCTGTACCAAAAATGTTTTTTTTTATTACAAGAATTTAATGGTTTACTATCCATTTACGTTGTTACATTTATTTAGTAGTTGATGACCTGTTAAAGGTCGCGGGAGTCCGCTGGATGCGGGTGGCGCAGGACCGGTCAATTTGGAACTCTCTGGGGGAGGCCTATGTCCAGCAGTGGACGTCTTTCGGCTGATATGATGATGATGATGATGATCCATTTACCAACACTACGTTATCAATTTTGACATGAGGTCACAAGCCCATTGCTACGCGCTACGCTCGTGGACGATCCCGTGGTTTTCCTCGTATGTAGCGGAAAGCGACTACGACGTAGGGACGCATACGTGTCGTCACGGGCCGGGAATGGGTTAAGGCAATTTAACGAGTATACCTATGGATTCCGTTTGTAGCAGTTGCAACTCACGCTACCTGTTGTGCTAAGCCGTGCTACATCATATTGCGGCGAGACGTCTTATAACAACAACGGCCAATGCGAGTTCCCAAGCCGTTGCCGACGATATTAAGTTGACAAGTTGTAGAGAACAACAGAAATTGCACTGTTATTCTCGAGATCGATAACCACTTGAGGCTATTACTATAGAGATGCAACGGATATCCGGCTACTATCCGGTATCCAACCTATCCGGCCACGATTTCACTATCCGGCCGAATACCGAATAGTGCCGAGATATCCGGCCGGATACCGGATAGTATTTTACCACAGAAGAACATAGGTAAGGAGAGAATAAGAGTTAAAAAACCGGACAGGTGCGGGTTCAACTCGCGTGGTGAGGGTTCCGTAAAATATTAAGAATTTTCCCGTTACTTTGAATACTCGAACTTCTTATAGGTTTTCCTGTAATCTTTAGGCAAGGAACTATTTTTCATATTTTTTTCAGAATTTTAAGCATAGTAAAAATAAAAATAAAATAAATATTTGCGGACAATCTTACACAAATCGACCTAGTCCCAAACTAAGCAAAGCTTGTACTATGGGTACTAGACGACGATAAACATACTTATATAGATAAATACATACTTAAATACATAGAAAACATCCATGACTCAGGAACAAATATTCGTGCTCATCACACAAATAAATGCCCTTACCGGGATTCGAACCCAGAACCTCTTGCTTCGTAGGCAGGGTCACTACCAACTAGGCTAAAGCGGTCGTAGTAGTTTCGGAGATAAAATTACTTCAAATCTGTTTTTGCTAAAATTATAAAAAAATATATATATCTGAGATGCTTACAACAACCCCTTTCATTTGATATGTCACACAATACAGTTTGCGAAACTTTTTTTTAATTTTTCCAGTTTACCCCCCAAAAGTAGCCTCCTTGTTCAGAATTAATTATTTTACTTTACGCGTCCATCTTCGGGTCACTAATTTACATATGTGTACCAAATTTCAACTCAATCGGTCCAGTAGTTTCGGAGCAAATCGGTTGTGACAGACGGACAGACAGACGCACGAGTGATCCTATAAGGGTTCCCTTTTTTCCTTTTGAGGTACGGAACCCTAAAAATGCGCCGAAATATTAATAAACTACGAGTGATCTCTCTGTTAGCTGCTCTGTGGCACATGGTCTGAGTGCTTAGTTGCTCTTAGCAAGTTTGATGCGGGACGCAGCGTCTTGCATTACAGCTTGTTTGTCTGCGAGTTTGCGACGAACTACGGACGCAGTCTTCCACATGATTACTGTAATAGTCTAGGCAATTAACTGACAATTTGTATGGAAAAAAATAATTTGGAAATAATTTATAATAGCAGATTTTTTTAATGTAATGGATATATTATCAATTAAATAGTTACCTAGAGGCAAAATCTAACAAAAAATGAAACATCCAAAAACATATTATTTAATTAGCTCCTAAAAAGTCCGGATAAATATTAATATTTTTTTTAAATCTTTATTTTGGTTCATTTACATTTGCTTTAAAATATTAAATATAAATCAAACAAAAAAGACAATGAATGCTTAATTTAAATCTATATAACTACTTCCGGATGGAAAGTTTGTTGGATTCTTGAATAAAGCATCTTAGAATAACGTTTTAAAATAAAATAAACAAAAAAACGCTATTATAAATTAATGTTTTTCGAAACCGTATTTTGCCTGGAGTATAAGTAGCACGAGCAATGCAATATAAGCATATCTGTAATAGGCATATGTCCTAATTTTTTAGGGTTCCGTACCTCAAAAGGGAAAAAAAACGGAACCCATATAGGATCACTCGTGCGTCTGTCTGTCCGTCTGTTACTGGACCGATTGAGTTGAAATTTGGTAAACATATGTAAATTGGTGACTCAAAGATGGACGCGTAAAGTAAATTCATGAATTCTGAACAAGGGGGGCACTATTGGGTGTAAACTGGAAAATTAAAAAAAAAGTTTTGCAAACTGTATTGTGTGACGGTGTATCAAATGAAAGGGGTTGTTGTAAGCATCTCAGATATTTTTTTTTATAATTTTAGCAAAAACAGATTTGAAGTAATTTAGGAAAAAAGACGAATTTTGACCATCCCCCCTTTATCTCCGAAACGACTAGGCTTGAAATTCTGAAAAAAATATGGAAAATAGTTCCTTGCCTAAAGATTATAGGAAAACCTATAAGAAGTTTGAGTATTCAAAGTAACGGGAAAATTCTCAATGTTTTACGGAACCCTCACCACGCGAGTTGAACTCGCACGTGTCCGGTTTTTTGTATTTAATTTGGATTTCAATGTATACCAGCGTCATCGCTTCGTATCACATATGACGGTTAACGTGCACGCAACCAATTCGTTTCCAATCCAATCTCAATACACCAGTTAGTGTCTGCGAAAATGGTCCCGTTTGGCGTATCCATGAAAATGAATGGACACAGAAAACGTTTTTTTGTAAAGTATAGGTTTTGTGGCACTTTGCTGGTATCCTAATGGGTTAAAATTAAAAAAAAAACCGGCCAAGTGCGAGTCAGATTCGCGCACCGAGGGTCCCGTGTTTATAATTATTTAAAATAAAACTGGCCAAGTGCGAGTCGGACTCGCGCACCGAGATTTCCGTACAAACATGTAGGTATATAAGTGAATTATTAAAAAACATTTTTATTATATGATGTAATTAAAAATTTACGGTTTTCGCATTTCCTTTATCTGTGCTATAAGACGTTGCTTCGTACCAAATTTCAAGATTCTGAGTTCACCGGAAGTACCCTGTAGGTTTTGATTCCCTTGCGAGCTTCGAAAATTTGCGGAAATTTGCGACATAAACGGCTATTATCTTTTGATTGCGTAGGCTTAGAAGTTTGATTTTTTCAAAGCTCCAAGGGACAGTAATACACCTGAGTATTTGATATGAATTTTAGCTCGGTACCTCCACGCGTTCTTAAGAAAAAGGGTCTTGACTGACGGACGGACGGACGGACGGACACAACATTTTCGAAACCTCAAGGGAATCAAAACCTACAGGGTACTTCCCGTGAACTCAGAATCTTGAAATTTGGTACGAAGCAACGTCTTATAGCACAGGTAAAGGAAAAATTGCGAAAACCGTAAATTTTTAGTTACATCATATAATAAAAATATTTTGAACAATTTACTTATATACAGGTTTGTTTGTACGGAACCCTCGGTGCGCGAGTGCGACTCGCCCTTGGCCGGTTTTTTGTATATTGTTTTTAGTTTAATAGTGTTTGTGTTTGTCCCGAATAAACTAATTTCATTTCATTTCATCAGCTCGGTTGTTTCCTGATATAGAGTTGACACCAAACTAACATAAGTACCTAATAACCGGTGGTAGTTTATCGACATTCATAGGTGCATGTAATATGCCTAAATTGAAGAATAAATCACTTTGACTTTTAAGTATGCGAAATTTCAGCTGACTGTGATACCAATTACTGGCTGAAATATGGTATCCAAAAGTATGGATGCATTTTTTTCAAAGTGGCATTACCTGGGAAGCAATAACTTTTGTTGGTAAGTTTCTTTGAAAAACTTGTTCAAATGAACGATTTTTATAACATACTTTTTAGGGTTCCGTAGCCAAAATGGCAAAAACGGAACCCTTATAGTTTCGTCATGTCCGTCTGTCCGTATGTCACAGGCATTTTACTCAAAAACTAAAAGGTGTATTTGAATAAAATTTTGAGAATAGGTGTATTTTGTTAGCCGCTACATAGTTTTGTAATTAAAATGACAAAAAAAAAATTTTTTAGGGGTGCACTCCATACATAAAACTAAAAGTCAAAAAAAAATCATTGTGACCCCCCGTGTGGCACATCAATCGATAGGCCTTTCAAAATAAATATAAGGTTTCTTAGCATTTTTTTTTGATTCAGTGAATAGAGTCGGAGATAATCGCCCCGAAAGTCACTAAAATTCTGTCCCCCCCCTCTAATTTTTGAACGGTGTATTTTAAAAATATGGAAAAATTCATAGACATAGGGCTTATTAATTTCATTCACCGAAATTTTTTTTGAACAAGATCGGTTCAGAGGTTTTCGAGATATTGCTGAAAAACTGCCTTCCACAAAGAAAAGGATGTAAGTGCCGTAAAATTTCTGTGACGATACGACCTTTTTAATAGGCACGGAACCCTTCGTTTTGCGTGGTCCGACAAGCACTTGGCCGGTTTTTTCATTCGGATCTGACCAGTTTTATTTTTTCCCCCACACATTTTACTATGGAGCTCAGTTCTGAATAAATTTCCACAAAAAAATAATCTCAAAAACACATAGAAAGTTATAGCCCCTTCACTATATTTGAATACGTGAAATAGATTTTTGTCAAGAAAATTCACCGAGCTCTTTTTTCCATACTAGGTGCCCCGGTGTACGAAAATAGTGCAAGTTAAATTATAATTTATAAAAGTAGACATGGGTAGATATTTATTAAAAGTGAATACAAGATTATAATTAACATTAACTAAGACAAATTAAAACTAAGTTACATCTAAAAAAGGCCCTCGAGGCATTTCCTCGCTGAATTGCAATGCTGATGCGTTGCGCGAGAAAGCCGCCAGCTCTTCGGTCTCCAGTTACATCGACCAGACGTGTCATAGAAGTAAAAGTAGAACACCATCAACATCCATCCTTTACGTTAAAGTAGACATAAGATACTTAACATCCTAGAACTCATGGGAAGTGGCAGATTGAAGTATTTCGAGTTTTTTCGTATTTTTTCAAGACACATTTCTTCTACATTTATTCCTTTTGAATCCCAATGTTACACCACCATCTATTATAATAAATAACGAACGTAATTACCGAGCATTCGGAGCGAACGTAAAAATAATACGTAAAACGCTAAAAGTGAAACCGGGAATCATCTCCGTCAGGATTTATGGCCACTTAATATCGCGGGCGTTCGCGCCGCGGCGAGCGGCGAATGTTAGACGTGGGTATAACGAACACTCACAAAAAAATTCACATATCCGTACCTAAGTACTGAGCGTATTTGCAAACATGTATAACTGATGAGCGCTCCAATAACCCGAATAGAGCTGAACCGTGTCAGAATCGGTTAATAAATGTCAAAACTATAGCGTTTAAAGATAGTTGGCGCGGCCCGTTGGATACCCAACCGGAGCTCGAGGCATCAACGCGCCAGCCCGGTCGTGAATGTCAAAATTCAACTCCTGAACATACACGTCAATGTCCATCCATTTGGACGCATCCAATTGTGTCGCACGCGACCACGAGCGAGTGACAGCTACGTTGCGCGCCCGTGAATGTTGTCAAGATATAACGTATGTCGTCCATTTGGATGCATCCATTTGTGTCCGAGACAACTGGCCCGCTAGTGAATGTCGAAACAACGCACGCCACCACGAGCAAGTGGCAGCTACGTTGCGCGCCCGTGAATGTTGTCAAAATATAACGTCCATGTCATCCATTTGGATGCATCCATTTGTGTCCGAGACAACTGGCCTGCTAGTGCATGTCGAAACAACGCACGCGACCACGAGCAAGTGACAGCTACGTTGCGCGCCCGTGAATGTTGTCAAAATATAACGTCCGTGTCGTCCATTTGGATGCATCCATTTGTGTCCGAGACAACTGGCCTGCTAGTGAATGTCGAAACAACGCACGCGACCACGAGCAAGTGGCAGCTACGTTGCGCGCCCGTGAATGTTGTCAAAATATAACGTGCATGTCGTCCATTTGGATGCATCCATTTGTGTCCGAGACAACTGGCCTGCTAGTGAATGTCGAAACAACGCACGTGACCACGAGCAAGTGGCAGCTACGTTGCGCGCCCGTGAATGTTGTCAAATTATAACGTGCATGTCGTCCATTTGGATGCATCCATTTGTGTCCGAGACAACTGGCCTGCTAGTGAATGTCGAAACAACGCACGCGACCACGAGCAAGTGGCAGCTACGTTGCGCGCCCGTGAATGTTGTCAAAATATAACGTCCATGTCGTCCATTTGGATGCATCCATTTGTGTCCGAGACAACTGGCCTGCTAGTGAATATCGAAACAACGCACGCGACCACGAGCAAGTGGCAGCTACGTTGCGCGCCCGTGAATGTTGTCTAAATATAACGTCCATGTCGTCCATTTGGATGCATCCATTTGTGTCCGAGACAACTGGCCTGCTAGTGAATGTCGAAACAACGCACGCGACCACGAGCAAGTGGCAGCTACGTTGCGCGCCCGTGAATGTTGTCAAAATATAACGCGCATGTCGTCCATTTGGCGCCAAGACAAACCAGGTGAGCGCTTAACGTTCGCGTATTCGCCCCAAAGCAAACCCAAGGATGCCCAAGGTAAAATGTGGTTCTCACAAACGGCGAATGTATCCAATATTATTATTAATGGCACATTGAAATTCGGGGTCGACTTAACGAATATTTAATATCGCCGGAGGCCGATTTATGTGCCTGTTGAAATGTATCTTTGGTTTATGTGAGCGGGGAAAGAATGAAGATTTTTTCTAAAGAGGTTCGGAGCTTTTGGCGCGTTTCGCTTTAGCTGTATTTTATTATAATGGAAGCTCTTGAACCTTTAGATACGCGGTATAACTGACGATAAGAGCAAGGACGTTGCTGACGTAATGAAAATTGATAAGACGTGATGTAAAATTACGAGACTTGATAATGTTAGTATCAAAGTTTTTGACATATTGTTCGCCGCAAACTATTTGATATGAGTTTGCGGCAAACGAACGATTAGCCACCCACATTAAATAGGTAGGTTGTTTATGGTAAATCAACCATTTTAAAACAAGCCGTCAATGGCTACAGTATATTGGGTGTAGGCTTCTGACCAAGAACCGTAGGATTTTGTGTGTGTGTGCGTGTGCGTGTGTGTGTGTGTGTGTGTGGGTGTGTTCAGTCTCATGATAATCCAGTTTCATAAGCCACTCAGTCAACAACCGTTTGCTTGGAGGTCTTTATGAGGTGACATGTGCAGAACAATCTCATAACTAGAGGAGAAATGAAGGGATAAAATCTGTGGGCAAATTTTGAACGCGTTTTTGGGGTTTTCCATCGTTGGCGGCGTCTTGTATCTGCTTCGAAAATCTTGTCACGTAGTTTTCCATAACTGTACAGCATTTTCCTCAATGTGCCTATACATGCTAGATAGGTAAAATTATATATTAAGAAGTGTGTTGCCGCTATGGATGTACGGTGCAGTCTGAGGTGCTCGGACCCGGGTCGTGACGTATCCGTGACGTCACTATAGTACCGTTGCCTCTCCGTACGGTTTTATGTTGCGCCAACACTGTATTTTATGGTGGCACACGTATATCGTCTCTAAAGGAACCCTGCCCTAATGAGCACACGACACATTGAAATGCCATTGTGGTTGGAAGCGTCGAGCAAAAATAGACTTCCAGCTAAGACCGTTTAAGCGGGGAAAAAACCTTGTAATAATTTCAAAAAGTTTAGCTCAACAATTTCACTGCCAGTAACCCGGCTAGCGGGCACTCTGTTCGTAGGCGCTTTCCTCTACTTAGCGGAAAAACCACGGCATCGGCTACGAGCGTAGCGCCACGAAATTGTTTGCAGTGAATGTGTTAAATTCCCCTGACCTGAAAGCCAGTATCAAATTAATCCCCATGCATGTTCCCTGAATAATTCCTATTCCCAACTCCGCCGACCACGCCAAAGGAATCCCGGGAGTTGCTAAATACCTGCTCGTAAGTGTAGGTAACAGTTTCGACATGGGCTACGTAAGGCATTGGAGCTGCGGGCCTCTCATCATCTCTGCATACTAAGTAACAGCCTTACTCATAAACGATCAGCATCATCATCATTATCATGATCATATCAGGAGCCGTAGCAGGGTTGGCCTTGTCACGCGATAAGTGATAGGATAGAGCGTGCGTCACTGGCTGACACCGTTCGATAGAACGAGACGACGCTCTTATCTTGTCACTTGTCGTGTGATAAGGCCAACCGTGCTACGGCTGCAGACGAAAGACGTCCACTGCTGGACATAGGCTTCCCCCAAAGAATGCCAAATTGACCGGTCCTGCGCCATCAGTATCCAGCGGACTCCCGCGACCTTTACCAGGTCATCAGTCCACCTTGTGGGGGGCCTACCCACGCCGCGCCTTCCGGTACGTGGTACTCGAGAACCTTTCCGGCCCAACGCTCATAGGTTCTACGTGCAATGTACCTCGCCCACTGGCACTTAAGTTTAGCGATTCGGAGGGCTATATCGGTTACCTTGGTTCTGCTGCGGATAGCCTCATTTCTGATACGATCACGCAGAGAAACTCCCAACATAGCCCTCTTCATTGCCCTTTGGGTGACTTTGAGCCTTCTGATGAGGCCCATAGTAAGCGACTACGTTTCAGTGCCATATGACAATCATACCCCCTTTTAAAACTTTGGACACTGATAACTTTGCGATTATTTGTTCTATTGTGTTGTTTTGTCCACTTTTTATTAATTTCGTGTCAACATCGCTATTGTCATGTTGGCGAAGCGCATCTTCTACTCTGAAATGGAGGAAGGCAAGCGGAAGCAAGGCGGACAACTCCTCCGGTACAAGGATGTCCAAAAGCGACACATGAAGAGATGCGACATTGAGCCCTCTCAATGGGAGTGTTTGGCAGCACAGCGGTCAGAATGGCGCAGGATGGTGAACATCCAAGTTCGCGACCTTGACTATAAACGCGACCAGTTAAAGGCCCGCCCACCTGCTGCCATAGCATACAATTACCAGAACGGCGTACTTACGTGCCCGCAATGTGCACGGAATTTTGCCGCAAAGATAGGCTACATAAGCCATCTTCGAGCGCACGCGCGAGCGCGCGGAGTGCATCATCATCATCATCATTGTCATGTTAACTAATTTCACCTCCGCCCTTCCAATCACCATGCAACGTACATTGTTTCAGACGCGTGCTAAACAAAGTCTTTATTACCCAACCTTGGAAACCGTACTTAAAGAAATTGCTAGCTCAGTACACTCTGGTTGCGGGCAGGGTCTGATTGGAAATTATTTGAAAAATCGGTGAAGTGTGAGCGCACAAAGGGTGAACGGTGGTGCGGGGCCCGCATTAGGGCAAATACCCACGAGAGATGTGCAAATATGTGCTTTCAAATATTTAACACCTCGTTTGCCTGACAGCTAGATGTCAAATTTTTGAAAACATAGCTTCGCACATTTTTGGTGGATAAACCCTTAAAAAATGGTTGTCTTTAAAGTCGGTTTGATAACGTCATAAGAAAACATTGATGAAAAATTGCACAACACGTATTTACTCATTTATCGTAAGGAATACTCCTGTGAAGTTTCGAATAAAACAGTCGATCTAATCTTGTTCCGTCATAGAAACTTTGGACCACCATTCATTTTTATTTGGTGTCACGGCCGGCTAAATACGGGAGTAGACTCTAAATTTATTATTTCTTCAATAGAAAGAAGGCAAAAAAATATGCCTAGAGACGAAAATCCCATTCAAATGTCTCAAAAAAAGGGAGAAAACGTAGGGGGTTTGTGACGTCACGACCATCGAGCGTCATAGTAAATGACAATCGTTTTATATGAAAGTGCGTTTTGCGGAAACGGGACAGAATATACACCCTCTATAACTTTGTGATTATTTAACCTCTTGCGTTGATGTTTTCTCTATTTGACTACATTTTTAATCCTTTTTCGCGAAAATACTTTATTATTGATTATTTTATATAGTGTCGACACCCCTATTGCAGGCGATCGTGTGGGGTAGAGATGCCTCTGTGTTGGAGTGAGACCGCCCCAGGTTACAGACAATGTAACCTGGGGTTTATACCCGCTTTCATTTGCTGCGGAGTATATGCAAGCCATCCAGTTCCCGAGTTAGGTACACCTCGCAGTAAAAGCCGGAATTAAATATTTACACAGTATCATTACGACGAACTTAGCGCAAGCTTAGTACTAAATACTTAACTAGCTAGTCGGACAGTACTTACCAACGTTGTGTTGGCATTCACAATGTGCAACTTGCCTTAAGCAAACCAGGGCAAGGGTGCATATATGCTTGTTAGCTAGGGTGTAACACGAAAAGCAGTAATGCATGACATCTGCTAAGACAGATACATAACTGGAGTAGCCTTTCAGTAACTTACCCCTCTGTAAAAAACCTTGCACAATGTGCAAAAAATCATACAAAAGCAAATTCACAATCGATTAATGGTCATTCACAAAATCGCCTCGCAAGAGAACACTGATCATAAAAATGCCCGCATGTTGCTGTAAGCACTTGATATTATAAACGTTCAACCACTTCAAGCTTTCAATATAAATTGAGTTTCAATATCCTATTCAGATGCTCCCCCCCGCCCCCGCAAAATTCGGCAGACATTTTTGTACGCAAATACGACATAGGCTACTCCAGTTATGTATGCTCTAAGGCTAAGACTTTTCTACAAGATTGTTATAGACGGGAAGAATGAAGTAACGAGAGGCAGGGGACTACTTCGAACAAATAAAGGAGAAACTTGACCCTTAAATGCATATCGTCGCTTGTAATATGAATTGACGTAACCGCCAAATGACGATTTTTCAGGAGAGGCAAAAAACTAATTTGAAAAATAGAAAAAGTTAATAACTTTTTACACACTTATCCTATTGTAATGATGTTTGTTGCAATTATCTTATATTTGCGAGATCTTTTTACTAATCGAGGTCTTAAAAAGACTGCTATTATAGGTAATTTAGAAAATAGCATGGCGCTTACGTTAATTTTTTTTCAAAAAAGTGGAGTTACATTAAGATTTATTTCAAAAAATTCAGAACAGGAAACACTGCTTTAAGGTAAGTCACAAAAAAGCTGCAAACCATTAAAGTAAGTAACATAGTTTTCAAAACGTGGACTTACGTTATAAGAAGATAATTTTAGTACTTTCAAACTTATTCACTTGTAATAACGTCCAAAATAGAATAAATTATTTTGTTTCAGTTAATGTTTGGCAGGGTAGTCAACTATAAGTAAAACAGGTTTTTATACGTACGAAACAGTTCTAATGTTAATATAAACGTTGTTTTAAAACAAATTCAAAGTCTCCCTCTCTCTCTCACTCTCTAAATGTGTGTGGAAATCTCTTTAAGTGTGTAATTTCCAGGCAAATAGTACGCATTGTCGTCGGTAATGAATACAGATGATTGGTAAGGCCCGTCTTGTTTCAAAACCTTGTAAAATCGTTACGGCGAAGCAAATAATAATAAAAAAACTCTTAAAATAACTGTTGATTATTTATTTCAGAAACTAATTTAAAACTGCAACGTCTTTTGCGTTGTAATGTAAATAAACCAAATTCATAAAAATGTCAGTGATGGGCCTTACTAGGAACCTAGTCGCCTAATAAAGCCCGTTATAAATTAATATAAATGTACCTACATTTAATCAAAAGGTAGAGTACCTTGTTTAGTACTGGTCGTGAAATATACTTGACAATGAAATCTAGGTACTTAATAAAGTACCGAACGAAAATAACCCAAAATTTATGCCACGGGCCTTCTTAGGCCTGTCAAAATTGGAAATTGCTATGGAACGAAAATAAATTAAATTTAAATAGTTGTCATATTACATTGATTGAAACTTTGATGATTCTTACACATCGTTGTTACTGAACGGGATTAATTAGGACGCGTATAATTAGGTAACTTATTTAAACCGAAAGTCCTTTCTACAAAACTACTGTCATTTTAGTAGGAAAATACGTGAAGTCATTAAAATCAGAAAACATCGCAATCTCAACTGGAATGACGGTTTGACATAATAAGTGTTGTGTGTTGGCCGGTTGACAACCCTAGTGTACAAGTGATTAATATAGACCAAGTGCGGGTAGTTCAGAAAATACTCTCTTGGGAGGATGGATGGATCATAAAAAACTATATCGTAACTAACTACTATATACTGAACAAAAATTTACGTTATAATATTAGTTTATTTAAAATTGGTTGTTTATTGAGATCTCTTAATTAGTCACTACATTGTTAATATACATAGTATAGCAGGTAATATATGTGTAGATCGAAACACAAATAGATAGAGACACAATACATGTAGTGCGCTTTCATAGAAAACTTTACTTGAGTTCAATGAAATCTCGTTTTCCACTTGTAGGTCCGTAAAAAGCACGCACGTGACATAAAAATTGATTGCTTCAATTGTAATTTGTTTTATAAAACCTGTGATAATTACATTTGTGATTCAATCTAATGATTTTTAATTTATGAAGTTATTTTCGTTTAATTGCATTTTTTCGTTTTGATTACAAGGAGGCCCAAGGTCTACATTATGAGTTATTTTTATTTCTGTGTTAAATAGATTTAATTATAAAGAATATTTCAGGACTAGTACTAAAGAAGGGTATTAATTAACAATGTTTTGAAATAAGGTACCGTACCTACCAGTACGTAATTAATTGCGTTTATTGTCAAGTGACAATGTAGTTTTTTTTTTACCCGAGATCGATTCTAGCACACAAATGTATGGATTCGCTTTAACGCTTCAAATGGAAAGAAATAGACGGGAAGTTCCTAGTAAGTAAATTAACGTATACTCCAAGTCAGTATAAAATAAATAAACAAAATTTAATGTAACTGCCAAATTTTATATAAATTTCCCGTATTTTGTATGGAACGTATGCCTGTTACATTAATATACATTCTATACAAAATACGGGAACTTTACCTACTGTTATATTTAAAGTAAGTAAATACATACTTTGAAACCAATTTGATTGATTTTGGAATATTTATAGCTGTGATAAACTATAACCTAGTTTACAATAACACATTTTTGTTCCACCATCACCCACAAACTTGCTAGAAGCGGCACTGAAATGTAAATGCGCTGTGCCTGCCCCTTTTGGAAATATGTTATGTCTTGCCATACAATATCAATTAAGTTTTAAAATTAAAAACCTCTGGTTTGGGTAAATATTTGCAAGCGTTGTTTTAAAAACCAAGCGTAGTCACATGTAATTTAACCACCTTTTTTATTTTTATCTAACTTTAACGTTAGCGTAACAGACACTCAGTTATAATGTGCCACCAATTGAGTAATGCAAGAGTCATTTCGATACTCATCTGTATCAAAATGACTCTTACATTACTCAGTTTATTACTTGTCTTCAACTTTGGTCGATACATTAAATACGCAATCACAGATCTGTCGTTACGTTAACCTGTCAATAAGAAAATAAAAAAAATGTGACATACATTAAAGAAAATACGGTAAAGTGAAAAAAATGGTGTTATTCTGGTTAACGTAATCGACATTTTTTTCAAGATATCGAAATTTTAATAACAGCTATCGATGGAGCATCAAATTTGCAGTCGAACTGTATATATAACTCAATTTCGGTATTTTGGCGGTTACGTTAATTCATATTACAGGCGACGATATGGTATCAATCACTTTGCGTCTGAAATGGATTATGGTTTCAAGTTTCAAGTTTCAAGTTTCTTTATTTGGCCAAGTAACAAAATAACGTTACATCTAGCAAGTCATGATACATAATAATTTTCTCTTATTTTAATCATGCACTTATGAAATACGATTACTTACAATAATGAAAGTTAACATGTCAAAACTTCAAGTATGTTTACATACGATATAACAATTTATAAAAGTGATCTCTCTTGTTTAAATTTTTCTGTAAATTCGTTGATTGTGTAGAATGGGTTACATTGAAAGAAGCGTTTAAGCCTGCTCTTAAATTCTATAAATGGCATATTTGTTATGTGAGAGGGTAGAAAATTATATAGAGTAATTTTGAGAGGGAGACCTTGTTTGAATGATTTTACTAGTTTCGTTGGAGGTACGCACAGTTTATCTTTATTGCGTGTATTATATGTATGTATGTCTTTCCTTCTTTTAAAGCTTTCCCTCTCAATGTGGATTTCCAACAGACTATTAAATATAAATAACGATATTACAGTCATAATTCGACCTTTTATACAGTATTGTCTAACCGAAGTGCCCCTGCGTAGACTAAAAAGAATTCTAATGGCTCGTTTTTGAGATACAAGGATTCTATGAATGCCAACAGCATTTCCCCAGACGGTCAAAGCATAGTTAAGATGAGCGTGGATGAGAGCGTAGTAAGCCATAACTAGGGTTTTCTTGTTAATGAAAGGTCTCAGTTTCAGGAGAGCGTAATTACCGGAAGCAATTTTATTACAAATTTTGTCAATATGAAATGAGTGGCTTATTTTATTGTCAATGTGATAACCTAAAAAAATTGTATCAGTTACAATATTTAGTCCTAAGTTAGAGTTATTAAAATTATCAATTTTATTTTTATTACAGTATGTCAATAAGGTCGATTTGTTAGTATTTAAGATTATGCCATTAGCATTAAACCATTCTTTAAGCGTCATCATAACGTGTTCAATTTTGTGTTCTAGGTTTACGTAGTTTTTATCTTTTAGACCCACATGAGTATCATCTGCAAACAATGTCACCATGGCATAATCTGGTAGGCATTCAGGAAGATCATTCACATATACTAAGAACAAAATCGGACCCAAGATGGATCCCTGCGGTACGCCAACATTAAAATTAGCTTCACATGAAAATTTGCCGTTAACATTTACTTTTTGGCTTCGGTTCTCCAGATAGCTCTTTATTAACCTTAGCGCTTTGTCTTTAAATCCATAGTGCTGTAATTTAGTTATGAGTACGTCATGACGGAGACATTCAAACGCTTTTGACAGATCACAAAAAATACTCGAGCATTTTTGTGATCCATCTAAGGATGTAAGGACAAATTCGATAACCTTACGCAATACCATTCCAGTTGATTTACCTTTCTGGAATCCAAACTGGTTAGAACTGAATAAATTGTTACGTGTAAAATGCTCACTAATCTTATTTTTAATTATAGACTCTAATATTTTCGATATAGCCGGAAGTATACATATCGGTCTATAATTGTTAGGGTCCTCCATTGCACTTTTTTTGTGAAGTGGAATAACCTTCCCTATTTTAAGGCATTGTGGAAATATACCCTGAGTTAGGCAGCTGTTAATAACATTAAGAAGTAACTCTAATAGGTAATGATTTTCCAAGAATATCTTTTTGACAAAATGTGAATCTAAATTGTATATATCCTTAGAGCGTTTATCTTTTAATTGTTTAATTGTCTTGATTCATTCTTTTATATTAATTGGGGCAAATTCTATTTCAGTGTCTGTACATTTTAAGTTGTCTAAAAAATCTTTACATTTATGTTTATTGCAATCAAGGTGCCCTGCCGTTCTAATAGCTACAGAGGAAAAAAAAGTATTAAATGTATTTGCTATTTTTTCATCATTTGTTATGATTTTACCATCGTCGTTAATTATCTTTTTAATATAGGTTTTCGTCACATTTTTATTTTGTTTTGTTTGTTCTTTTATAACTTTCCATGATTCCTTAACTTTATTTTTGGCTTTACAAATTCTTTCCGATAAATTATACTTTTTTGCCCTTATCATTACTTTACGCAGAATTTTTTTGTAAGTTTTTATTAAGGCCTCTCTATGAGCGCAGGGTGCAAATTCTTGCAAAATTTCCAGTTTTTCTAAATTTTGTTTTGATGTTCTTATACCCCTAGTTTGCCACTTGACTATTCTCTTTACCTTTGATTTTAACAGCTTTCGTTCTGGAAACGCTGCATTGAAGTAATGCTTTATAGCTTCTACTAATATCGTCATTTTAGAATCAGGTTCTGAGTTTAACACAATCAGTTCCAGTAGATCACGATCATTAGTAAGTAGATAGTGAAAGTATTCATAATTGGATTTTGACATGTTTCTCACAAGTACTGAAGATCTGACATCTGCCAGATTATTTTCCCGTATGTCACATGACACTTGAAGGGTAGTTACATTGTGGTCGGATAGCTTAGTGTCTAAAACTCGTACTTTGCAGTACTGATCATCAAAATTGATTATAAAATTGTCAATACATGTTTTGCTTTGTCCCTTAATTCTAGTTGGTTCTCTAATTAGGTATTTACAGTTATAATTAAGCAGAATATCATTAAATTGTTTGACTCTATTATTAGGTTTCAATACGTCAAGGTTAAAATCGCCAGCTACAATCACTTTCTTTCCTTCACGCGAGATTTTGTTAAGTACATTGGTTAGGGTTTCTTTGAAAATAATAAAATCATGTTCATAATATATGTACATAATATTCAATCCACGTCACATTTGAGACTACGTGTCAGGTTTGACAACTTGTGGCACTTCAGTTGTAGCCTTTTGGGTACAGTATGCATTTAAGGCATCATCATACCAGCCGAAAGACGTCCACTGCTGGACATGGGCAAAAGTGCCAAATTGACCGGTCCTGCGCCACCCGCATCCAGCGGACTCCCGCGACCTTTACCAGGTCATCAGTCCACCTTGTGAGGGGCCTACCCACGCCGCGTCTTCCGGTAAGTGGTCGCCACTCGAGAACCGATGGCCGTGGCACTGCAATGTGCCCCGCCGACTGTCATGTCGATTCGTAGGGCTATATCGGTTACCTTGGTTCTGCTGCGGATAGCCTCATTTCTGATGTGATCACGCAGATAAACACCCAACATAGCCCTCTCTATTGCCCTTTGGGTGAATTTGAGCATGAAGCCAGTAAGCGACCACGTTTCAGTGCCATATGTCATCACTGACAACTAAATTAGTTGTTACGAATCTCTGGCTCAAGGTAGACTGGCGTCGAGAGTGTCGAGTGTCAAGACAAAGTGAATCGCAGTCAGAACCTAAGGTGTTCCTGTTTATTATGTATCGAAATTGGACTTTTCTGTGCACTTTGTTTTCAAAGTAAGTATGTTGGCAATTCGCTTTGTTGTATTTTTCTAAAAATTGAGTATTTTCAGCAGCTACAATTACGCCTAAGGGTGTATTCCATAAAGACGTTGTAAGTTTGTATGCAGGGGTGAACTCTGGAACTAATCTTATTAAAAAAAAATGGTTGTCTGTAAATTCGGTTTACGGACGATAATTTTACGTGATAAGTGATAAAGAAAACATTGATGAAAAACTGCATAACACGTATTTATTCATTTATCGTTAGGAATACTCCTGTGAAGTTTCGAATAAAATAGTCGATCTAAGTTTGTATCCCCATACAAACTTTGGACCCCCATTTCACCCCATTAGCGGGTGAATTTTGAAAAATCCTTTCTTAGTGCACCCCTAAACCTTATAAGGAACCTACGTGCCTTTGGAATCTATATAACCAGCGGTTTGGGCTGTGCGTTATATGTCAGTCAACGGAACAGGACAATGAGTCACACTTTTTCGTGCGTATGCAGCCGGCGTTCATCGATTATATAAGACGTTATCACGTCAAAAAAAGACCACGGCTCCGCCTGCACTGTTGTCACAACACGGCGCGCGGGCTATGTCACGACGAGATAGACTATCCGTCTCTTTCTAAGTGTTCTTATTAGAAAGAGACAGATAGTCTATCTGGCCGCGACACAGCTCGGGCGCCGCCTTGTTATTACCGTGCTGCTGTAACAACTAACGCTACGATGCGACGGGAGACGCGAAAATCTACCCTCCTTTTTCTAATTTGCACAGTATGAGCGACAAAAGAGTCGCTGAATCGCGTGCGACGCGACATGGCAGTGAACTGTCCTAGACGTGCTGGTTCTCTGTAATACTCTTGAATAAGGTGTCGGAAATTCGTGATATTTGAGATACCTACTCATCATCATCATCATCATATCAGCCGAAAGACGTCCGCTGCTGGACATAGGCCTCCCCTAAAGAGTGCCAAAGTGACCGGTCCTGCGCCACCCGCATCTAGCGGACTCCTTGTGGGAGGCCTACCCACGCCTCGCCTTCCGGTACGTGGTCGCCACTCGAGAACCTTTCCGCCCCAACGGCCATCGGTTCTACGTGCAATGTGCCCCGCCCACTGGCACTTAAGTTTAGCGATTCGGAGGGCCTAGATTCCTACTGTTGCCGAAAAATTCTCGTATCAGCTGAATACCTTATAAATGACGCGGAATTTCATTAAAACCGAGCACTGTGCGTTAGTGCGGAATGATTTCAGTGCTTCGGCAGTTTTGACAATATTCGGCGAGGCTCGATCTACGTACCCCGCCTAGACTTTTAATACAATTCTGATTTTCATTGACAACTAATAAAACACACGCACAATACGACCACGTTTCGGCATTTAATTCTCAGCTCAAGTGGTTATCTTTACGCCACCGTAAAGATTTACACGTTTTTACTCTATTTAAATGTGCTTTTTATTCCGTCGTCTTCCCCAACGTACGGTCAAGGACTTTAATTGTTGAGCCATTTAGGTGTCAACTAATTTTGGTTTTCTATGCTGTTTCTCCCACAAGGCTGTCCCACAAGGCGGACTGATGACCTGGTAAAGGTCGCGGGAGTCCGCTGGATGCGGGTGGCGCAGGACCGGTCAATTTGGCACTCTCTGGGGGAGGCCTATGTCCAGCAGTGGACGTCTTTCGGCTGATATGATGATGATGATGATGATGCTGTTTCTCTCCCAAAGAGTGCCAAATTGACCGTTCCTCCGCCACCCGCATCCCGCGACCTTTTCCACTTGCGAATATATTCCCCAGGAATGAGAATAAACATTGACAATACTTACCCGGTATCGAAATATTCACTGGGACTTATCCGACTTAACGTAAACCCTAAATACAATCCGACACCTGAAAAAAGGGTTACAGTACATACATTTTTCGTATGCCTGCCGCACTGTTAATTTTAGCTTTGCTATTCACAATTCCACTCGCCTCATGACTCACCCCTAGCATATCTTGACCAGACATATAATAAACTAGCTAGCTAGACCCGGGAAAAAACTATCATATATTTTAATCCAGGCTATAAATCATCTTCATGCAAAATTACATCCAAATCGGGTGAGCAGTTTAAACGTGATTGAGTAACAAACATCCAAACATCTACACATCTAAATAAGTATCTAAACATCCAAACTTTCGTTTATAATATTAGTAGGATAACAATTCTAACGCACAGAAGGTCAGCTGTCCAACAAAACGATGTTTTATAACGTATGACCTGGTAAAGGTCGCGGGAGTCCGCTGGATGCGGGTGGCGCAGGACCGGCCAATTTGGCACTCTTTAAGTAAGGCCTATGCCCAGCAGTGGACGTCTTTCGGCTGATATGATGATGTTGATTCCCATATACGTGCGAGAATGAGATTTCATGACAGTTAAAATTTCCCCTTTTATGTATTTTTTTATTTCCTTGCATGATGCATCGTAAAATGATGTATGATACACGTGCGGGTAGGTAATTCATATATCATTACATACTTGCCGCACTTGTACCATAAATAACTCGGACAGCACATTTTATTGTGACAATTTTACCCATGTTTTTTTTTCAGAAATGGCATCTTTTTTTGTTGCCCGATATTGCCTGGGAAAAATATGAATGGTCAATAATATTTCACCCTGAATAGAAGAGAAGTGATTGAATGATTCGTTGCTACGAGTGGGAAGTGGATACTATAGCTCAGGGGGTCTCCCGCCAACAGCATTCGAAGTTTTCCCTCTCTGTTGCACTTACGTACGAACTCGCAAGTCTTGACAGAGAGGGAAAACTTCGAATACCTTTCGCGGCCCTCAGATAGGGTTAGTTGTGAGCAGAGCAAGTGTAGCAATTCGGTTGAGGGTTAAAATCGCGCCCGTGCCAAATATTTTTAAATATTCACCGTGAATAAAAATAAAAATTTCAGGAGCAGTTGCATGGAATAAATAATACTTACGTGCATTGCGTGTGATCGTCGCGGCACAACGCCGGCCACGGTACAGTCCGCATCATAAACATGTGTACACTTTTCGACCTTATATCTAAGTAATAAGGTCATAGAATGTATACATGTTTATGATGCTGACTGTACAATGAATGTCATCCGTAGTCAGGATTAATATCCTATACTATTAAACGAGCAATATTTGTGTATATATATATATGGCACACGCTTTACCAATCAACGTCCCTTAAGTGGGGTCCCTTGCAACACGATTTGGGCCAACTAATAACCTTACCGCATGTGGTGAATTTATTAACATAAAAAAAACGGAATTTTCCAAAATTTTAACATTTTCAATTTCATTTATTTCAGGTTTTTGGACCCATATGTGTTAGTTACAATAAAATTATGAAATTAAATTAAGTGTTAGTAACAAAATAAATAATTAAATACTACTCTTACATTACATTACATGAATTATTTTAATTACTTATTTTTTTTATTTGTGTTAGAGATTGTATTTCTATCTTAAAGACATTTGTTATCTTTCGAGATCTTATTTCAGTTCATAGAGGAAGATAAAAAAATGTTATGTGTCGACAAAGTGTGAATTACAGTAAAAAATATCGACAACCTCAACTTAGGCAAGTAAAATGGTAAAATTTTGAAAAATTCCGTTTTTTTTTTAATTTGATAAATTCACCGCATGCGGGAAGGTTATTATTTGTTGGCCCAAATCGTCTTGCAAGGGACCCTACCTACCCACTCTAGCCATATGGCACACGTTTTACCAAACACCCTATATATACAGGCTGAAAAAAAATGGGTCCTGGTGTTTATGTTTTAATTTAGTTCGATTTCCGTGAGACAAGGGAATTTAAGAAAATCTTTGAATGCAGTTTTGTTTCTTTTTAGGAATAAAATAATGTTTCTTTTAACTAAAACGATCTAACTTAGGGATTTAAAATAGTTCCCCTCAGGGCACATATTTTTTTCCACCCTATATCTCCACCCGTTCTCGGAAACGGCTCTAATGATTTCGGTGACATTTGGAATATAGTGGTTTACGGGGATGAGCAACCGATCTAGCTATGTCTCATGTCTGGAAAAAATCGTATTCTCCGTATTTTCCTCTACTTTCACCCGAGCAGAGCTCGGTCGCCCATGGATTACGTACACAAATAAGGACATAAATATCTGCACACGACTTTATGACATTGACAATAGAGTCTTGTAAGAATTAAGAATCAAACATTGTGACACAACACAACATACAGTATTTTACAATACAAAGACAAAAGAAAAAAAAAGTGAATCTGTGCCGACTTCGACCTTATGTCTAAGTAATAAGGTCATAGAATGTATACATGTTTATGATGCTAACTGTACACAAGACCCGAGTGTAGCCGAAGCGGCAAGACGGACAGACCTCAACGTTATTGAAAATTATAGGTACATTTTATAGCAGCTGGTAAAATTTGTATCGTGAATAACAGCAGCCCACGTAGCAAATGAATCAGATTTGCCTGATTTATGTAAAATAAGGCAACTTTTAATTTCGCCAGCCCCGCTTAGCTGTTTGTTTAAAGTGGGTTATAAAACTGTCTTGTTATGATATTTATTGGCCGTCCCCTTACCTTGGTTTACCCTTATAATACCAAGGTACTGACTGTGGTTCTCCAGTTTATAAGTGAAAACCTGAAAAATAATACCGAAAGAAAATCTGCGCCATACGTGGATCAAAATATGTTTCAGTGTGAGTTAGGTACCCAGTGTTCAGTATTTTCAGTGTACACGTCCAGAATTTAAAGGCCTAATTGCGCTTGCCCTTCGGCCGTCTACGTAACCGGGGTTTCGTAACCTGGTTTTGATCGAAGCTTTTTTTACTCTCCGTAACTGGCTTCGATCAAGTAATTTTCAAGTTTCTTTCGTTTTGCGAATTTTTTTTTTCGTTATCCGGCAGTTTGGTTCTTATTTCTGGTCTGTTTTCTCGCAGTCGAAGTGAAAAGTAGAGAGTGTATAACTGGTCTAAAAGCCATATTACCCCTCGAACAAATATATTTAAGACTCTTGTCATACAATCTACTATTTATGTACTGGGCTCCTCAGTATATAATAAATTGCCAATGAGCATAACAGACGCCCCTAGTCTTGTCAGTTTCAAAAATAAACTCAAAGCGTGGCTTGTTGAGCGGTCGTTCTATACGATTTGAAGAGTTTTTAGACTCCAAATTATTTTATTATTAATAACTATGAAAAAATGAAAATGAAAAAAAAGTTTATTCAGTTAAACAACCCTTGCTTTACATTATTTTCTTCTGCCAAACTGCAGGACAGTTTGTTGGCAGAGGGACTCCCTTACAGCATAATAGATGGGTAGGCTCTTAGCTAATAGTTAGTTACTTTATCTACATAGTTTTATTTGATAATGGTACAGCTTACGTGATCATTTTACTTAGACTACATTTCCAGTTTAGATTTTATTTTTTCTAAGAAAAACTTCTTCACTTTATTTTTAAACATTCTAAGTGATTTACATTCCCTTATATCATACGGTATATCGTTATATATTTTGGGGACCAAGTACTTCCTACTAGGTATGTTAAATGTTTAATGACTTAAGCTTATTCTAATACGTACCGTATTATGTTTGACTTGTAATTTCTATTATCAATAAAATATGAGTATGAGTATGAGTATGAGTACTTTCTAAGTTCAGTTTTATTTCAATAGGTGTTCGTGTTTTTGAAAAAGTGGCCATCGCTCTGTTTTGCCTTCCAAATTTATTTCATTATAATTCTTAAACTATTTAAAAATCGGGCATATTGGATCGTCAAAACAAAATTGTTACCCAGCAAGGCGAATCCCGAACAACCTCTAACCTTTAACGGCTTTGACTGCATAACAGCGTGTAGGCATTTAACAAAAATAAAATAAACACCGCCCTCTGGCGGAAATGAAAAAGCACTCGAGTCTAGAGGCGGCGCGCGGCCAAGCACTGCACACTAACAAACTGCTTTGTTCGGGACTCGTGTACTGTGGAACCCAGCAGCTGATATTTAGAGACAAAAATTGGCACCTAGGTTTAATGAAATTGTCAGCACTATTGCCCATGGTGTCATTAGAAAACGGTGGCTCGAGATGTTGCTTTCGCCACGTCAACCGCAGAAATGTGCTTGTCTGAACTGTCGGGCATTTGGCACAAAATTGCCTATGATAGGATGTCTATGATATTTATTTATTTATTTAAACTTTATTGCACAAAATACAAAAAAAATGTACTAATGGCGAGCTTAATGCCAGATGGCATTCTCTACCAGCTAACCATTGGGCTAAACAGAGACTTATAACAGGTGCAAAGAAAAAAGTATGATAATTTCTGTTACGAATATACTTGAGGAGAGAGGAAAAAATACAAATGTATTAAATATTAAATACACTACATATAGACATACATAAATAAAAATATATAAGATACATACAAAAACATATACTTCTACATATTCAATATATACTACCATTATGTGGATGAATTTTAGTCGAATTCTTGTTTACGAGTAAGCAGATGCTTACGCAGTGATATTGTACTAAATTTACAAATTAATAATACCAGTCTTTGCCTTTCAGAATCGTATTCCTTCAAATCGCACGACGATTAACGTACGATTTTTCTAATCTTATGTCGCGGCACTGCCATAGCATTACACACTAAGGCTGGAAACAGTGCTCGACCGACGTCAGCGCGTGTGGTCGGTCGCGCGTGTTTTACTATGGCCGCATACGCGCTGATGGTGAGCATCGGTCTGAACGCACAGTATGCTTTCTACAGCGATAGCTACGCCCGACCGAGCATACGCGCTCATGGTGAGCATCGGTCTGAACGCACAGTATGCTTTCTACAGCGATAGCTACGCCCGACCGAGCATACGCGCTGATGGTGAGCATCGGTCTGAACGCACAGTATGCTTTCTACAGCGATAACTACGCTCGACCGAGCATACGCGCTTACCGTCGGTCGAGCACTGTTTCCAGCCTAAAACCTTTTACAGGCGACAAGTTTGGCGACACTTTATGCGTCCTTTCAGGCGAGTATGGCGTTTAGTATCGCCGAACGTCACGCTCTACGGAGTTGGTGTCCGTGAGCTCGACGTCACTATTCATGTCAGATACACGTTCCTACCAGTAAGCAGTGACGAAAGGCGAAAATGAGTCCGTGATCGAAGTAAACTGCGGCCGTGAATGGCGGCCCTTGTCGCGCGTTTAATAAAGCCCGCTATTCGCTGTTCGGCGTCAGGAGCCGACTCTTTAATGTACAGACAAATTGAGTGAACTCAGTGAAATCGCATCGAGGAAGAACTGCGTTGAGAATTTCATTTCATTTCATTTCATTTATTTTTCATTAACAATACAAGATTGTGTTTGAACTTACTTAAGACTAAAACCAACAGTAAATATCCTAATACATAACTCAATCATTCAAATAAATTAAAATACATTAAAACACAAACAGTCAAATAAATTAAAATACATTAAAATACAACCAGTCAAATAATTAAAAATACATTAAAAATAGGACGCATCATAATAAAAATTAGCTACATTTCAGTCTTAATATCACTAAAATTAAAATTACAATTAAAATATTTAAATTACAAGTTCAATATAAAATTCAATGTCATTTTGTAAGTACCTACTTTACTAGCGTATCGTAGTCCCAATAAACAGTTTAGTCACACCTTTTTCATAAATTCTTCTACCGAATACAAGCATTGTTCTAACAAAATTACCTTAAGTTTCTTAGCAAGCATGTTTGCATTGGTTTCAATTCGCGCGGCAGTTTGTTATAAATAAATAAATAAAATAAAAATTGTTTATTTCGGATCATAAAAAAATCCATAGTTTGTTAGTACGGCTTACAATATATGTTAATTTACCCAATTACCAAAAGAAAAGAAAAGACACACGTTTTAAAACAATAAACATAAAAAACAATAAAAATTAAAAATTGTTAGGGGGCGAGGCTTGCCTATTGCCCTACTTAGCCCTCCCAATAACCACATCGACCCAGTATTTAGTGAGCGGGCAGTCAAGGCGCTCGGCCAACGTCCTCAGCATGCTGTTGCTGCTGCCTCGCACACGCCTTAATAGTGAGGCTATCCTTTTTCTTCTGATGGCATAGAAGTCGTCAGTTCGCGCCTCGGCGAACATGCCAGAAGCACTGCAGTGTTTCGGCAGCCTCAACAGCAATCTGAGGACATTGTTGTACTGTACACGTGCAGTACTATATGCCCTTTGCGAGAATCTCACCCACAGGCTGCACGTGTAAAAGGTCTGACAATATGCTTTGAAAAGTGTCAGCTTGACCTGAGTGTTACAACGTGCAAACCTGCGGGCGAGCATATTGCCACGCACTGCCATCGCCCTCCTTTCTCTTTCTATATCTGCATCATCATTGAGATCTACAGTGATCATGTGACCCAAATATTTAAATTTCTCAACTATGTTAAGAGGCACTCCTCCCAGCATGATCCTCGGCAGCGTGGTGATATTATATTTTCGTGCCTTAAAAATGAGCACTTCGCTTTTGTTAGCGTTATACTTTAGACCATGCTGTTCGGCGTAGGCCTCACACATCCTGACAAGTTGTGTAATCGAGTCAAACGACGGTCCCAGCAGGACCATGTCATCAGCATAACTGATATTGTTGAAACAACTTTCACCTATATGACATCCTACACGCGTCCTGCTAAGACCCTCGATCAACTCGTTCACATATAGATTGAACAGTATCGGGGATGTCAACCCCCCCTGCCTCACCCCACACTGTAACCTATACTCCTCCGATTCGACTCCCGCCCATCTCACCTGGTTGACCTGGTTGTTATACCAATATTTTAATAACGAGACGCATTCTCTGGGCAGGCCTGTTTTTTCCAGCTTCTCCCATAATACATCGTAAACAACCAGGTCAAAAGCTTTGGACAAGTCCAGAAAGCATGCATATACAGGCGTGTTTCTGTCCTTGTAGTACCTGACAGCTTGCTTAAGGCACAAGATTGCACTCTCTGTCGACAAGCCTGGCCTGAAGCCAAATTGAGCGTCGTGCAACTTTATATATTTGCCAAGATGTGCATTAAGCAAGCCGTCTAGCACTTTAGCTAGCACTGTAGCCAGTGAGATGGGCCTATAGTTTTCCATCTTTGATAGGTCACCTGTCTTATTTTTTACTAGTGGGATCACCACTGTTCGTGTGAGCCTTTGAGGAAGGTAGGCATGTCTGAGACAGAGTGTGAAGAACATAGCCAGTATACGCGGCAAGTGAACCCCCGCATGTTTGAGGTGCTCAATGCTCAGACCGTCATGCCCCGGCGACTTGCCCCTCTGCATGAATTTAATCAATTTCTCAACTTCCTTGGCTGAAAATCGCAGGGTGCTTTCATCCATGACAGTCTGGGCATCAGACACCACACCCTTGCTCGATTTCAGTAACGGGTTTACCGCAAAAAACCTACTGAACTTATCGGCGATGTTTTTCCTGTCACACTCTCCCTCCACACTCACAGGGACGCCAGCCCTAATATTCATTTTATTTGTGTTTTTCCAGAAAGCTTTAAAGTCCTTAGCTGTTCGGTTTGAGGCAAGAATATCGCTTTTTATTTATTCTTGTTTGTCCTGGCACCATTTCAGCTTGGACTTAAAAAGCTTTCTGGTCTCACACATCTCCCGAAATACAGGACCCTGTTTAGGCTTGTTTGCCGCTACCCACACTAAAAACTTATCTCTGGCATCCCTGTGTGCGCTAGCTACATGCCTATTCCATCCCACAACTTGCCTGTCCCGTGTACCACTCATCTTCTCCTTACTTGACCTTCTTGCCGCGACCCTTAGCGTATTAATGATAACGTTGTACATGTTATCTAGCACAATTGTATGCTTGGGATCGTTGCATAGTTTATCTGCACACAATGTTAGCTCTGTTGGAAAGTCAATCATTTTTAGCTCACTGTGACAGATCGACTGGTACAGCTCCACTTGAGCAGCCTGTCTTTCACCCCAAATTACACCCTCATGACGTGATATAATTGGCTCACATTTAATTTGTACTTTATTCAAATCGCATTCAATTATAAGCGGCAGATGATCGGACCAATACACGTCATACTTAACGCTAACGCTACTCACTGTTTCACGCGCAGCCTCCGTGACAATGCAGTGATCCAACCACCTGTTACATCCATGCGCCTCACTGGTGAATGTGAATGTTTCCGAGCCCATGCCCAACATATCAAAGTCTACACAGCTCCACTTTTGTGTATCACAAAACTGTAACATCTCGCTACAAAACAACTCGTTCGGGTGCGCATTAAAATCGCCCATAATATACACCGCTTCAACCTCCGGATTGTCCTCACTTATCGCACTAATTTCGCCCATACACTCGGTAAAAGTCGGCAAGTTCTCATGCGCATTCACCGGCATATACACATTGAAAATTAGCGCTGCAGAGTTCGGCATTTGTACCTTAATTGCTGCTAACCGCACACTTTCGCACTTCACTATAGATACATTTGCAAACACAGTTTTCCTCCATAATATCGCAACACCTCCGTGCGGACGACCCGTCAGTAGGCCAGCTCCCGAGTCCACCGCCGTAGTCCCAGTGTACGCAAATTCTTTGTGTACAGTCCCCAGCAGTGGCAAATTGTCTTGTAGTAGCCAAGTCTCTTGCAACAAAAGAACATCCGCAATCTCACATAACTCTCTTACTCCTTCCAGCGACCTCTTAAGAGATTTGCAGTTAAAACTAATTATCTTACTACTCATTTTGTCTGATATGTACTAAGTTTCCTTCTTCACAGTTTTGTTCAGATACCGCTTCTGCCCTATCTCTTGCCGATATAAAGCGCCTGAAATAGACCCCCTTAGGCCATAATGCTTCATCCAAAAAATATCTACTTTCTCTTTTGAAACATACATTTTGTACGAGTGATAATCCTTCTGCCTTCTCATTCTCACCTTAACCAAGGACACCCTTTCTTTAGTTTTGTAGTGTATATACTCCTTAATGTCACTCTCTGATACATCTTTGTGCACATTATAGATAAATATTGGCACCTTGTCGTCCGCCGCCTTAAATTTACTGTTACGGCTTGGTTCCGCATTGCCTTTACACCCGATGAATTTATTTCTAAGTTTTCTTTTTTGTTTCATTTCCCACTTCTCGTCTCGTTTAGGCTGCTTCCATTCCTCACCATTCTTTACTAGATCCGCAAACGTTGGTTTATTGTGCTCGGTTTGCCGCATCTGATTAGTTGTATCAGACAGCTGATCATTTTTCTCGCTAACCCCCTTTTGCTGCATCCCATTGTCGACCTTATTCCCCCTTAATTCGGTTGACAATCTTTTCTCACTCCGAACCGGTTTCTCTGTAGCACGCGGTGTCGTAGTGGGAGCGGGAGGCAGCTGTATCTCGCCACCGCCGTAAGACAAGGACGACGCTTCTCTAACCGGTTCTCTAACCGGCCATACGATCTGCTCGGGCGCATGACCTTGAGCCTCTATTGACGATTCGCTGCGGTCATTGCACCGCTGCTCGAGCGTTGACCCGTCCACTAACGACAAAAAACCCATCGGACCACTATTTTGAACGGCCGCGCCACGTTTCACATTTACATTCGCTTGCCCGTTAATTAACGATGCATATTTATCTTGTTGCCACTTGTTTTCTATCTCTTCAAGTTGTCGATTAGTCGCATACGTACTCTTAATTTCTTGAACTTCATATTTAAGTCGCACGATGTCTTTCAATAGCGACGATGCATCTAAAAAATCAAACGACACCGCCGGCAACTTGCTTATATCACTTGCCACAAAAGTCGGAAGCAACTCCCGATCTACTTCCCTGAACACTAACATTATGTCTTCCAGGTCCCGCTCAGTTTTGCCCTCGTTTCTTCTTAATATTTTCTTTTTGCCTTTGTCATTTAAGGCATCAAACAACAATGATTTCGCTTCACTAATTTCTGTCCCATTAAAGGCAGACAGGCAGATACGCTTCATACTTTCGTTGTCCATTAACCCCGATTTATTTTGGACGTATGTTAACAGTTCAGACACACATAGATTGCAACTCGCGCATTTCAACGTCTTCGACGACGACGGTGTCATTTTTGCAATGCGATGCGCACGCTCACACGCCCGTTCGCGATCGCGTACGCGCGGAAACTGATATATAGACCGATTCCCTGGAAGTCCTCGGAGTGCTTAACTACCCTCAGTCGCGCCACAATGGTCTGTGGTAGATCCTTTCGTCTACTAGCTATACGAATGAGGGGCTTGCATTCGTTTCTGGCTGTCGACACATCGAACCCTCAATTCAATAAGGGGTAGTAATAAGTTTCTGTCAAAAATGTAATTTTTGGTACAAGCTTTTATTGCCGACTTTACTTTTCTGTATACCGTCATCAACTGAGACGATTCTAACGAACCCAAACTCGATGAGGTTGTGTCCACTGAGAAAAATGGATTGAAGACGAGGTAATAAAATATTGTGCAAACATTCTAAAATACACTGCTTGCCACTAATAAAACAGTGCGCAATACTTTAAATAGTGACACGAATCTAAATCTAATCTGTTGGGCATTGAACTTCATTGTGCAAGAAACCTCACCAAAACATAAAGTACAAATGATTTATCTTCTATCGTGCAAGTAGTATACAATATAATGCACATAGCACAAAAATACATAACGTCACTTATGCATAGTAAAATTGCGGAATAAGCATCATAATATACAGTGATCAATGCACGATAAATTAGTGACGTCACAAATGCACCATAAAATATCGTTCTTTGCGTAGAAAATTATGGTTTGAAGAGTTGCACCATGGCATTTAGTGCAATGCATGTAAACTATGCAGCAAGTTTGATAGTGCCCTCCACAAAATTTGGTTTGACCTTGGTTGGCGGTTTTGGTTGGTGGATCCACGTGTAAGATATGCCATGCCACACACAAGTCAACCAAGTAAGTAGGTACGGCTTGTAGTCGCCAGCATCAATATGTTTTGTATATTATTGAAACCTATGTATTGTGCAGCAAAAAAAAAGTATTTACGTACCTCATGGTGCAGTGCAGGCGACCTAACCTACTTATACCTATTACAATTGCTAAAAATAATGCAACACAAAAAAGTTTAATGAAGCACATAAATGTATTATGTGTGTTATAAGTTTTATTGCAAAGCCCGAAATTAAATCGTGCGTATGCACATAAAGTTTTGGGCGAGGGGAGCGCGGGCAGAGGTCATGGCGGGTGGATTCGATGGCATTTGGGCAGTTTGCATTTGCACTCTTTGCAGTTCGCATTTTGATTTGACCTAGCGTGACGTGCGTTTTTAATGTGTTGATTCAGTGTCGATCTAATATGGATCCAATGGGAGACCTCCTTAGAAAATGGGGCTTTAATGAAGAAGTCGTCGAACACTTTGCTAGTAAGTACCTACTTAGTTACCTATTTTTTATTATTCACTGACGACGACAGATTTAGGGCGGGAACATGTACCCAGCGGTGCTAAGAACCCGCCAAGATCCGTCCCATCCCGTGTCAAAGAACTGTGTCCGGGTTTTAATTTAATTTAATGATAAACTCATATTAGTTATGTACCCACTTGCTAAACTCATATTAAGTAGGTATTTTGAAAAATGTATTTGTGTTTACAATAATTAGTAACTAAACCTTTATATCCTAGGGCAGATGTGCTAGACATAGACATGGAACCGACATTCGGTGTAGATTGGAGAACCTAGGTTTTGTTTTATTTGTGTAATTTAAATAAATTTTATTTGGTATTTCAGGCGAGTACCAGCTTTAATGATCTTTCGTCGCTATTGCGGTCTGCTATAGGCAGGGAGGAACAGGATTTCCTTGACTTAGATAATCAAGGAGTAAGGAGCCCTTAATTGACTTGGAGGCGCTGACTGAGCCCCTAAGTCACAACTTACCACAAGTGCGCAACATCCCGCTGCCGCTGCTGGAGGAACTTCGAAACGGAACTTCGAAACGGAACTTCGAAACGGCTAGAGGTAGGTTTCTGGAGTGTGGGCTTATTTTGTTGATATTCGGGAGTACTTACATGCTGGACAACTATGCTGACCTGATGATGGACTTCGGAGACACCCCTCGGAACTTCGAAACGGCTAGAGGTCGGTTTCTGGAGTTTGGGCTTATTTTGTTGGTATTCAGGAGTACTTACATGCTGGACAACTTGGCTGACCTGATGATGGACTTCGGAGACACCCCACGGAACTTCGAAACGGCTAGAGGTAGGTTTCTGGAGTTTGGACTTATTTTGTTGGTATTCGGGAGTACTTACATGCTGGACAACTATGCTGACCTGATGATGGACTTCGGAGAAGCCCCACAGAACTTCGAAACGGCTAGAGGTTGGTTTCTCGAGTTTGGGCTTATTTTGTTGGTATTCAGGAGCACTTACATGCTGGACAACTATGCTGACCTGATGATGGACTTCGGAGACACCCCACGGAACTTCGAAACGGCTAGAGGTCGGTTTCTGGAGTTTGGGCTTATTTTGTTGGTATTCGGGAGTACTTACATGCTGGACAACTATGCTGACCTGATGATGGACTTTGGAGACACCCCACGGAACTTCGAAACGGCTAGAGGTCGGTTTCTTGAGTTTGGGCTTATTTTGTTGGTATTCGGGAGCACTTACATGCTGGATAACTTAGCTGACCTGATGATGGACTTCGGAGACACCCCACGGAACTTCGAAACGGGGTGCGTGCGTGAGCCGCGCGTATATGTTATCCTACTTTTTGACGGAAATCGAAACGTTTCAAACGTGTATCATCATATCAGCCGAAAGACGTCCACTGCTGGACATAGGCCTCCCCAAAGAGTGCCACAATGACCGGTCCTACGCCATCCGCATCCAGACGATTCAAATGTATAGCCGTCTTTATTTCTGAGAATTTATTCGGAAAACTGAGTTTTCATTGAATGGTTTTTTTTTTCAGATGATGACGATGTGAAGATAACTGGTGCGGTTATATTGCTGGGTTGCTTGTACAAGATTTTGCCGGCTGCAAGCAGGAAGGGGGGTACTGGAAGCCGACCCGAAGTGCTGAAGAGCCTATTATCTTTCGTTCCGTCCGAAAACGAAGTCACTGGGGCGATACAGGAGCACGCCTTAGCAACACAGGGTCCTTTCCAGCCATTTCTAATTTCAGTTGGTGAGGCATATAACATTATAACCAGTGTTTTCATCTGTTTGACCGAAACAACATTTTGGAAGTTCAAAATAATTCACGCAGTTGCATGTCCGTACTCAACGTCATGCTATTCAACCTGGCTCGCCATTCAAATTGCATTTTATCACATTAAAACAATTTACGATGACTACAGCCGATCGCTAAAACAGCTACTATTAGATTTGGGTCTTGCTTTGACACTTCAACCATACCTTTCGTTAAAATAATATCAAAAACATTATCAAATTAACCCAAATTTGTGTAATTATATTGTAAGACAACTTCACAGCCTATTGCGAAAACAAAATATATCTTGTAAATAAGGCATATCAATATGTGGCTCTACATGACACCAGCACACATACATTCGGACTGTTTAAAACATTTACGCTAGAGTTTAATCTCTACTTACTGACACTTTCTTTTCCGCACACATTTTGTATGTCTGTCACTGTCAAATTAGCTTGTTAATCTAGGCTACTCTTTTCTACTTATTTTCGTATAAGTTCTAATTGTTGTTTTCTTAATTAGCCTGTTATTGTGTTTAAAGTTTAAGAAAAATAAATGTTGGTATAAATAATTAAAAACCATTTTTTTTCTTACCCGATATCCTTTGTGTGTGCATACTGCTGCAGGTATCGTGAATTTTAGTACATTTTTTCTGACTACTATATTATATTGTGATGGCATTGTATGTATACTTAATTTTTTAGCTAATACTAAGTACATAGTTTCAGGCTTGCAATTTCCTAGGTGTATACCTTGAAGCAATGTGATGTGCCACTATCTCGCTTAAAAAAAAACTTCACAATATTACATTCTAATATTATATTACATATAATATTAGCACATCGCATTGCTTAAAGCTGTAGGTATATTTAAGCTTTGGGTATCGCAAGAGTTATTGGAATTATAGAAGATTACATTAAAACAGTGAACGTATTCATAGGGTGTTTCTACTGCTCATATTCGTACCTATAACAACTTTCCCCAAGGGTAGATCGAAATCTCAAAGAATAAACTTGCAACAGTACGAATGGTCCATTTTTTTTTGAGATTTCGATGTAATGGTCCTTGGGGAAAGTTATTGGGAATGACCACCAGAAACACCCTGTGAACTTTCGTTCACTATTTTGATGTAACCTTGTATAAATTTCGATGCGAATCCTGAAAATGTATTATGCTATCACGATAATTAATAGTGCGGAAAAAAGTGCTAAGGCACGTAAAGGGATGATGCCGAGGTAGAAAAGCACTAAAACATTTAGTGCACTCGCATATTAAAACATGGTTCCAAAGAATCAAATAATATCATGGGCAGGCACGAAATATTACGGGGTACGATTTGATATGAACCAATTAGTAAAATGCAAACGCACATAATAGTATAATGATACGGAACTATAAGTTATCGCAATGCATTATAATATAAAGTGCCTCCAAAATAAGTATTTTGAAGCGGTGCACTATAAGTTTTCTTGCTTAAGGCAATACATTATGATTCCTTGAACTATCTTTTATATTGCGAGTTGCAAAAGAGCTTGTGACGTCACTAAATTGATGACGTCACGGTGGAATTATATTTTCTTGTGCACAGCCGGCAGCGTAACTTTACGTGCTTGCACGATTGGTCAAAAATATGTGCAATCACATTAGTTTATAGTGCCACAGTTTTCTCAGTGTCGTTTCACTGCGAAGTTCCTATCGCCACCTTCCAGCTCCATCATCAGATCATGTATGCAAAATTTCAGTTCAATCGGTTACCGGGAAGAGGATCGAATTTAACTTGCAAGATGTGATGACAAACATCGGGACAGGTGAAACTAAATAAGAGCTTGTAATATTATGGTGTCTGCCGTTTTAGTAGTCAAAAGCGAAAAATGACCACACTTTCAACCCGATATCCGTCTGTAAGGCTTGTCCACGAAAAAATTATGGTTTAAAAATATAGCCTATTACAATTAAGCTGACCCCCACACTAGACATTGCCTGTCCCTTGGGGGATATAGGTACAACGGTAACTTAATGTATTTAACGGCTACTGGCAACAATATAAATAAACATTAGAATTTTAAGTACTATATGTGTACACCGTGCGCTCTACATACATACATATAATCATGCCTCTTTCCCAGAAGGGTAGGCAGAGATCACGGATCTCCATTTGCTACGATCCTGACAAACCACTTTCGCTTCACTCACCTTAATAACGTTTCTCATACATGGTCGTCGGTTTAGGGTACTTTTGACCTGGCCTTTTTGTAACATTTCTCCAATTTGATCGGAGAAAGTTCGCCTAGGTCTTCCCCTTCCATCTTGCCCTTCCACTCTTTTTATATACACTCTCTTCGTTCATCTTCTTTCATCCATCCTCTCTACATGCCCATATATAGTACTTAATGGTAATCCTTAATTAATCGTCTTTAATCAGCAGAACCGACATAGCCCTCCGAATCGCTAAACTTAAGTGGCAGTGGGCGGGGCACATTGCACGTAGAACCGATGACCGGAAAAGTTCTCGAGTGGCGACCACGTACCGGAAGGCGCAGCGTGGGTAGGCCCCCCACAAGGTGGACTGATGACCTGGTAAAGGTCTCGGGAGTACGCTGGATGCGGGTGGCGCAGGACCGGTCATTGTGGCACCCTTTGGGGGAGGCCTATGCCCAGCAGTGGACGTCTTTCGGCTGATATGATGATGATCATGAATCTTTAATAAGTAAATAAATATAACTCTGTTGGATATCCGCCAAAACGTAAGAAACATACGATGTTTTCTTACTCTACGAATTAAGACATTGCCGTCATCATCATCATCATCATATCAGCCGAAAGACGTCCACTGCTGGGCATAGGCCTCCCCTAGAGAGTGCCAAATTGACCGGTCCTGCGCCACCCGCATCCAGCGGACTCCCGCGACCTTGCCGTATCTAGTTAGAACTCGATTTATCTGACCTGACTAATTCAACTTTTATTGGAGGTCATTTGCTCATCCCTGTTTGTTCAAATTCAAGCGTCCTCAATTTACAATGAGGTAAGGCGGGACCACACACTGCACATTTTGAAAGATTTGTTTTGAGATTGCGAAGATGTCATTCGGACTGATGAGTGAATTCGATTGTCTTTATCAGTGTTTGTGAGAAAAGGTCAAAACATATTCTAGTTAACAGAGGTCTGTTAAGTTTTATGGGTCAGTATATTGACACCTATCTAGAAATACGAGGTACATGATAATTGAACAATATTGCGTTTCAAAGAGGGTATCATTTTAGGGTATAATAAGGAGCACAAAATGTTTTAATAAAGCGTAAACGAATATCCAAAGTGACTTCATTAAGTTTGTAACGCTCGCTCTATACTGGCTCGGTAATTACATTTACCGGGTTTAGTTGGGTAAATGGGGTGGTTTCTATCGCTATTATTCAATTAAGTTCAAATAATTTATTTCAGGCTTGCACCCATAAGTATTAGGACAGGAGCAACAAATTAAACGGTAGATTATTAAGCTTGTGAGCAATTGTTTCTAAGTGGTTTTAATTAAAAAAAAATTTTTTTTTTTTCAACTTAAGTTTTGGTGTGCTTTTTTTACTCTTCTGGAGTGATATAAGTAACTTTTTATTTTAAAAACACAAAAAAAAAATTGAAAAAAATCACAAAAATATCTTTTGAAAACAAAATTGCAAAAACTATTATGACTCACTACATGATGTTACCTCAAAATCTGCATTGACTACTGTGCTATGATCTCGTGGTGCCAAGATACATTACTCGGAGGTCATAACTTTAGATCAATTTTGAGACAAATGGACAAAAGCAGTCAAAGTAGCCAACGTACTTTGGCTGCTATTAACTATATGACGCTGACTGTGCAATACATTTTTAATCTATAGTTAGTGACAAAATGTTTACTTACTCGTACTTAACTAAGGGTTGCGAAGATGTGGGGACTGATCTTTGTCTTTCGAGCGCTCGACTCTTTCACTCGAAAACTGACAAAAATGATGAAATGCTATTTAGAAATAACGTTATAAAATTTTAAAACGAGTGGTATTGGCCACGCGTATTTAATTATATCGATGGAAAAGAAAGTACTGTAAGTGCCTCCAATTTTGACGCTGAAATCGTATTTCTTTTATTTAAGTTTTGAGCGCCCGAAAGACAAAAATCGGTCCCACGGAGCTGTGTCCGCCGACGCATGAGCGCGGAGTCCCAGAGCGGTCCGCGAAACACGTTATACTATATAACGTTTTGAAAAAATGACACCTCGCCGAGTTTTTCGAGGCAGAGGTTTTCTTTCCGAACCGGTGGTAGTTTATCGACATTCATAGGTGCATGCAATATGCCTAAGTTGAAGAACTTTGACTTTCACGTCTATAACTGCCCGGGTATTACTAAGAAACTGACTAGGCAGGTAAAATTTATTTATTTATTTATTTCCATACATACAATTATCATTACAGGCTAGACCCAATGCGATAATTTTGCACAACACACCTTATAACGAATTATTTATAATAACAAATTTTAAACAATGCTATCCTTGTAAATTCACTCAGTGTACAGAAGAACAGATCTAGGTCAGTCCCTTCAGAGTGCGCAGCGCGCGCGTCATTGGCGCCTCCTGCAGCAGCTGCGTGCGCGCGCGCAGCACCGACAGCAGCGGCGGCCGCCGCTGGCGCCCCACGCCGCGAGGCACACATATACCTACATTCTCCAATATTGTAGCATTGTATACCTTTCCTCGAATTATTTTAAAATTTTAAAATATGTTCAATCGGATAACATGTGGTTCCGTAGTTTAACGACTTACAAAGACCGATATAAACACTTATAGATGACTAAAGATTATAAATGTTGACGATGTGGTGTTGGAAATAACTCAGTAACAGCATCCCCGAAGTTGCTTCCTACCTCCTGGTTGCCCGTGTCAGTCACTGTCACTGAACAATAGTGGTCTGTCCGCGAATCCTGATGTTTACCACATTGTCGACGGAATTTCATTAATTGTATATCATGGATCTGGATTATTCTTGTTGCTAGGGGTACAATAAAATTGTAGTTTAAATCTTGCAGTATCTTTATTATCAGTACTAGCTCAGGTGCGGCTCCACCCCGGGGGGCATCGTGGTGGAATGTTCGCGATCCCATGGCGCCCCCTTAACGGTAATGCGGGTGACGCCGGTGTGTGTTTAGTGGGTATGCTCCTCGGATGGCGGCGGGAGGAGAGAGTCCCACATAACCCCCAAGTGGGCCTTCCCCGAGTCGGGGGTATGCGTAAAGCATTTTCGCTCCGTCAAAAAAAAAAAAAAAGGTGCGGCTCCACCCGCGAATAACAGAGAATCCAGGTGGAGCCAATGGTTAAAATGAGCCTATGTCCATTTCGAATTTACTGGCGACAGTCTTTTTATCAGAGGTTCCGGATATTACCTCTTACGTAAAAACACAACCTCTCAAACATTGTGTCTTTATTCATTTATTTATTTTATTTATTTATTTATCAGCTTACTTAAACTAAACATTTTTTCCATGATATCTTAGGTAAGTAATGGTAAACATATTAAGAAACTAATCATATGTTCTTTTACGATACAAGTGTAGGTATTACATTAAGTTAAAGTAAGCCACCTTCCGTACTAGTTAAAACGTTTATAAAATGAAGTTAATATTGATGGCCAAAAAAAGTGCGATTAAGGTAGCATTCGGTTCCTGGCGACCGCGACGCGCGACCCACTGCTTTGTATGGATTACTATGAAGCACTGACCGATGCAAGCGACCACGTCGGGCGACGCGTCGCATCTGAGGCAGTCGCGCGACGCCGCCTGAACGCCTTGCGGATATCGCACCCGTATGGTTTCGTAGCTTGGGTCGTCGGTCGCCTGCTTGGTCGCGTTGATCCGTATGCTCAGTCGCCTCCAAGAACCGAATGCTACCTTTAGAGAGGGTAAACTAGACAAATTGCTATTATGATAACAATAGATTTAGCTAATTCAGCCTTTTTATTAAAGTTAGAACGGGCTTACCTAATCGATGGGTACACACCGGACGAAACTTACGAGAATGTCCCGGCTTCTTTGCTCAGATAATTGGGAAGCGGAAATTTTGTATGAACATGCCAGGCCACAAGTAAAAATTATGAAAACGGTTAGACACGGCTATTTTTTGCAGCTATACATATGTGTGCGTGTGTGATACGAACCATAGATCAACTGTAATGTATCGCATTCGTATCGCTGCAAAGTCACGTTTTGTTACCGCTCTGAGATATGTCAGAGGCAATAAATACCACTTGGATTACTAAACAAAATATTTTTCATCACACTTGCTCGAAAATGGTGTTATTATACGCAAGCGTACTGAGCTGTAATGGGCTATATTACGCCCATGGGCGTTATGGTTTTTTTTTAAATAATAGAATCCTCTGATTGGCTTAAGCAAATCTGGTTGCTGTGTGATTGGTTGAATAAAAAAATCTAGTTGGTCACGACGCCCCGCCCCGCAAGAATACTGCTCTGTGATTGGTTGAAATATTGAACTGCGCGCTCTACTAGCACTGATCTGGAAGTGAAGTTGTCAATTTTTGATTGGTGCTGCTGTATGAAACATACATTTTTCTGTCTTTTGTTGTTATTTATTTCCTCGCAAATGTGATGAAAAACATTGTGTATAACACGGGCGTAAGAATATTGCAAACTCGAGTCATCAAAAGCCCTCCGCCTTCGGCGTCGGGCTTCTGATACACTCTTGATACACATGTACTATTATTGTTGTATATCATTTATAGTATTTGAGCGTATAGAGTTTGACCGACGGGTTAGCCTAGTGGGTAGTGACGCTGCCTACGAAGCTGAAGGTCCTGGGTTCGAATCCCGGTAAGGGCAAATATTTCTGTGATGAGCATAAACATTTGTTCCTGAGTCTTGGATGTTTTCTGTGTATTTAAGTATTGGTATCTATTAAATATATCATCGCCTGGTACCCATAACACAGGCCTTATTGAACTTACTATGGGACTAGGTCGATTTGTGTAAGATTTTCCTCTAATATTCAGGTCTTCTTGGCGATCTACAATCTTTAGTAAGGTTAAATCTTTGTTCTGAGGGAGTTCTCTAGGTATACAAGATATGGGCAATACAACCCAATGCCGCATTGCACAAGGGTCGGGGAAGTGCATTACGTAAATAAATTAGAAAGGCGTAGACATGTCAGTTAGCGCCGTGTCCCGCCCAGTGGACCCTCTGTTTTGAATTTAATTCAAATTCATTTCCAATTATCTCACATAAATTAAGTTACTAGATCTTTAAAACATATGTAATTACTACCCAGACCCGCCTAGCGGATAACACTTGTAACAAAAAGGAGAAACTATATAGTAGATTGTATGACAAGGGGCTAAAATAAGCCATATTACCACGAGATGGATATTTTCCCGAGGGAAGTGAGGGAAAATATTTCGAGCGGTAATATGGCTTTTAGACCCGAGTTATACACTCTACTTTTCACTTCGACTGCGAGAAAATAGTAAAACAAAGATTATCCATCCACAATCAATAACAAATTGTTCAATTTAGTGGCATGTTTTTTTCACTAAACTGCGATGACACAGATACAAAATATTGACTCCATGAATAAACACATCTACAGGCGCATCCAAACCGCCGCGCGGTGGACAGCGTACGGGCACAAGATGACAATCTCATAGCTTATGCCGCCATGCAGTCAACCACGCTTGAACGTTTGGACGCGCGGTCAGAGGCGTTTTCTTTTTTTAATGATTTGGATTTAGGGACTAAAAACACCTTATGTTTGATTGGTCGATTTTAATATGTAGCTGTATTCTGGTTGGTTGATAGCAAAGAGAAATGTTTTTTTGAAAGAGTTGTGATTGGTGGATTTAAATGATTTGGAATTAGGGACTATAAAACACCTGATGTTTGATTGGGCGATTTTAATATGTAGCTGTATTCTGGTTGGTTGCTAGCAAAGAGAAATGTTTTTTGAAAGAGTTGTGATTGGTGGATTTAATATGGTGAAGTGTTTTGATTGGTCAAATTAAATGTGTATAAATCATAAATATGTATACATAATTTTCCCTAGGGGCTAAATGTACTACTTTAGCCCCGCTTATAAGGCCTAATATGACACACTTTTCGAGCATGAGAAGTGAAAAATACTTTCTATTCTATTCTATTCATCGTTTTATCAAGTCCCACTTGTTAGAGCTATTCGTTTTGGAAAAGAACTTCAAGTAATAGTGCAAAACTTACAGCAAATAAGGACTTTAAACGGTCTATTTGTTTCTACAACCTCTCCAACTTCAACCGTCTATCAAGCGAATAAGATTCAATTTCAAATGAACGACCTGAGAGCGCTTCTTCGAGTTGTATGGAAGTTTCTAGTATGTACGGTTAATTGATGCGAGGTTGCCAATTTCTGGGAATATCTACAGTCAATCTTGGCTGTATTCCAGGTGTATAATGACATGATTGAGATAGAACGTGTTTTTGATAATTTCAGAGATATAGTTAAAGTTCATAAAGATAAAGATTAGATTATTTATTTGTTAAACAACCCTACAACATAGCCAATCAATTGGTGAATATTTTTGACGTGATAACGTCTTATAAATCGATGATTGCTGGCTACACGCACGAAAAAGTGTGACTCATTGTCCGGTTCCTGACTGACATATCAACGCACAGCCCTAATCGCTGGTTCTAGAGATTCCAGGCACGTAGGTTCCTTATAAGGTCTAGGGGTGCATTAAGAAAGTATTTTTCAAAATTCACCCTCTAAGGGGGTGAAAACGGGGTCCAAAGTTTAGATGGAAGAAAAAACTTACACAGTAAAATCTGGTACGATTTTTTTTTTGTATAAAAATCGATAGTATCAACGATTCTGAGTAAGAAGCACGCAAAAAACCAAATTCTGAAAAAAAGTTCATTTAATTTTTCTTTGAAAAACGCCTTCAGAACCCTCGACCTGCTCAAAAACACGGCCTAAGGTGAACACTGAACAGGCAAAGGCAGCACAACGCTACTACAGTCAGCAGCAGAAGTAGCTAAGCGGGCCGGGTGTTCAAAATGACCTGCACACGACCTTTATTCTTAAGAAATTAAAACCGTGTGTAGGTTATTTTGAACACCCGGCCCGCTTAGCTACTTCTGCTGCTGACTGTACAAACAGCAGACGCAAAATTGCTTTTATCATTCACATGTAGGTACTATCTGATTTTATGTCCAATATGGAACTCGCTAGGGTTGTCACTTCGGGACTTTAATAAAAATGTCACGAACGTAGCGTTACAGGGGTGGCACTTCATTCATTTGGCTTAACTGTGTCAAATATTCAAATGTGCTCTTTCGCTGTTTTTGGTAACGAAATATGACTTAATACAGGTGCAAATATGAAACTTGAGTTGAATACCGTCTTAGAGGTCACGTCACGTATAATTGGGAACGGATGAAAATTTTAGAAATGCCTGATTATTTTTTTGGTGATTGGAATAACCTTCATTAGCACCAGAAAAAAGTTACAGATTTTTCAGCTGCGTCAATTTTTTTTGAAAAATATAAACATGTTTCCTCACTTACGTTTTGGGTCAGTTACGGCACCTTCCTAGATCGGTCTCATATTACAAAAAAATATGTTAAATACGTGTGGTAAACTGACACTGGCAATGATATTGACACTTGCAGCAGCTATATTGGTCATTACCAGTGTCAGTTTACCACAGATATTTAAGATAGTTTTTTGTAATATGAGACAGATCAAGGAAAGTGTCTATTTACCGTTCTTGAAACAAAACGTGAATGAGGAAACTGTTTATATTTTTCAAAAATAATTGTAGCAGCTGAAAAATCTGAAACATTTTTCTGATGCTAAGGAAGGTTATTCCTATCACCTAAAAAATAATCAGGCATTTCTAAAATTTTCATCCATTCCCCATACATTTTAGTTACCTAGGCTTTTACTATGGGTAGGTACTAGACTAGAAACCATCCATGACTCAGGAACAAATATTCGTGCTGATCACACAAATAAATGCACTTACCGGGATTCGAACCCGGGACCTCCGGCTTCGTAGGCAGGGTAACTAGGCTACAGAGGTCGTCGAAACACAAGTATATTATGTTAACGACTTTTTAGGGTTCCGTACCTTGGAAGGAAAAAAACGGAACCCTTATAGTTACTTACTCGTGCGTCTGTGTGTCCGTCTGTCACAGCCGATTTGCTCCAAAACTACTGGACCGATTGAGTTGAAATTTGGTATAAATATGTAAATTGGTGACCCAAAAATGGACGCGTGAAGTAAATTAATGAATTCTGAACAAGGGGGTCACTTTTAGGGATAAACTGGAAAATTAAAAAAAAAAGTTTCGTAAACTGTATTGTGTGACATATCAAATGAAAGGGGTTGTTGTAAGCATCTCAGATATTTTTTTATAATTTTAGCAAAAATAGATTTGAAGTAATTTAGGAAAAAAGACGAATTTTGACCATTCCCCCCCTTATCTCCGAAACTACTAGGCTTAAAATTCTGAAAAAAATATGGAAAACAGTTCCTTGCATAAAAATTACAGGAAAACCTATAACAAGTTAGAGTATCCAAGCAACGGGAAAGTTCTTAATATTTTACGGAACCCTCACAACTCGAGTTGAACTCGCACTTGTCCGCTTTTTATTAATTTGAGGATTCGTTGTGTGGAGATATACTGCTGCCCCCCTATTCTGTAACTTGTTTTAATCTCACCTCAACGCTCACCCACAAATATATATTGACACCTCGATGCGTAGTAATTAAGCGTAGGTAGTGGTCTAGTTTCGTTAGGTGTGACGCATGATAACCGGACACAACACCTTGAACAGACACCTCTATAATTTAGGTATCACAGACAGCCCCATGTGCAGAGCGTGCATGGAGGCAGAAGAAACGACTAAACACATTCTACTGGACTGTAAGCAGGTAGAAGTATACAGGAAAAAGCACCTAGGGTCTCCGGACACACTACGGAACGCAGTCAGTAATACCAAGGCACTCTTAAACTTTTTAGAGGAGCTGGGGTGGTTAGAGTAGCACCCTGCCGTTTCACGCAAAATAGGTACATTGGATGTCGACTTGCGGAAAATGCCCAGTAAAACTAACTAACTAGGTGTGACGCATGGCGTGAGGCACATGAGCGCGTAGCGAATAACAGCCCAGGGCTGTTATTCGCTATGCGCAAATGCGGCTCACCCCGCCGGTCACCCGTTACGAAACTAGACCTTTACCTACGTTTAGTTACTACACATCGCGGTGTCAAGATATATTTGTGGGTGAGCGCTGAGGTGAGCTTAAACAAGTTACAGAATAGGGGGGCAGGTATATCTCTCTTAACACAGCGCATTTGCCGACGTTCGCCAGAAACAAAACATCCCATACGCAACTACGCAGATAGCAAGTTAGGGCCTGGACACATGTCTGCGTTGCGGCGGCGCAACGCGAGTTTCTTGCGGCGCCGCAACGCAGACTGTGAGTTTCTACGGCGCCGCGTTGCATCGTGTTTACCTGGTGCTGCGTCGTAATAATACAACGATCAGTCTTCAAACAGATATGGACTAAACCATATCCCATATGTGGGCCGATAATATTTGAGGAGTTCCGTCGATTTGGCACACTTGACATTAAGGACTTCATTAGTTGCAACGGAATCATATCAGAATCAGTAACGTACTTTTACAGTTTTAAGTACGAGTTCCATAAGTCATCTGTGGTCTTCATCATCAGTTCCACTTCACCAAATTTGTGATTTTCGGGTGTAAATACACTAGTTATAATAGAAAATACCGAAATTTCTACGTGCGTGCCTTCTAAATTTGAGGAGTTCGCTCAACTCCTCATGGTTCCCATCATTCAACTGAAATTTTGATAAGAATGGGACCAAACTGGAAGCATAATACTTTCAAGTAAAAAAATAATTGTACGAATCGGTTCATAAATGACGGAGTTTTGAGGTAACAAACATTTAAGATCAAAACTACCGAATTGAGAACCTCTTCCTTCTTACCCGACTGCCGAACGAAAGGAGGGTTTTTCGAGCGTATGTATGTATGTATATATGTATGTATGTGTGTATGTCTTATTCTGTGGCACGCCCTGCAGCCTAAACCGTTTGACGGATTTCGACATATGAGGTGTCGTTGGATTCCTCTTAATCGTGGGAGTGACATAGGCTATAATATTTACAACAAGGGTTTTTTGAAAAATCATTTAATACCACTTGTTTTTGAAGTCTGTTAAAAATAGTGATCAGCGCCATCCCTACGAGCGAGAAGAGTTATAAATCTAACAATATCTCCCGATACACGGTAAAACAAAATAATAATTTCACGTAGCATTCCATTCGCTGTAATTGTTTGTATGTTGCCATTATTTTAGTTCACTGTATTTTGTTTATTAATTCCCTATGGGAATATGTGGGCGTGATCGTAGACAATTTATGTGGGAATAAAAAAATATTACACATAAAGTTGTAGACGATTATTATATTCCTAGGACAGACTCGTCCAGTTAGGTAGGTCCAACTTTGAGAAAGAGGTCATCGCCGAATCCGACTCGACTGGGCAGCATTCGGGAAGCTACCGCACATCTTTTCGTCCAATATTCCGCAGTGTCTCAAGACGACAGTCTTTGACCGGTGTGTGCTGCCAGTGATGACGTATGGCACGGAAACGTGGTTGCTTACTATGGGCCTCATAAGAAGGCTCAAAGCCACCCAAAGGGCAGTGGAGAGGGCTATGCTAGGAGTTTCTGCGTGATCGTATCAGAAATGAGGCTATCCGCAGCAGAACCAAGGTAACCGGTATAGTTCTCCGAATCGCTAAACTTAGCACGTAGAACCGATGCCCGTTTGGGCGGAAAGGTTCTCGAGTGGCAGCCACGTACCGAAAAGCGTAGCGCGGTAGGCCCCAAGGTGGACTAATGACCTGGTAAAGGTCGCGGGGAGTCCGCTGGATGCGGGTGGCGCAGGACCGGTCATTGTGGCACTCTTTGGAGGACTATGTCCAGGACGTCTTTCGGCTGATATGATGAGGAAAAAATATGTGTTTAATATTTCATTGATCCCTGGACCGTATGCGGGGTGTCACCTGAGAGCTCACGAAGGACGCTCCAGTTAGCCAGAATTCTTCTCTTCTTCCAGTCGCCGTGGTCGAAATCGGCCGGGATGATGATGATGATGATGATGTGGGGTGTCGTTTAACTGGTCGTTAGCGGTGGGCGGGTGTTCCCTTGAACGCAGGTCATCTCATTTATGTTCAAACATTGTTGTTGTTCCATGCTGAGGCGAGTGCGCGGCAGCAGCAACAGTCTTCTCAGGGTGGTGGCCGAGAGGTTGGACTGCCCAATCACCAAGGCTTGGGTTTAGGTGGGTATTGGGAGAGCTAAATAGAACTGTCTTCGCTTTCTCAATAGCATTTTTCTTTTTAATTTTTATATTTTTTTCACATTTTTCGATATTTATTTTTTTATTTCCTTGTGTAACTAACCTAGCTCGTAAGATTTCAAATGTACTAACAAAAAACTATGGATCAGTACCAAGGTCTGAAATAAATGTTTTTAGGGTTTCGTAGCCAAAATGGCAAAAACGGAACCCTTATAGTTTCGTCATGTCCGTCTGTCCGTCTGTCCGTCTGTCCGTATGCAGGCATTTTACTCGAAAACTATAAGGTGTATTTGAATAAAATTTTGAGGATAGGTGTATTTTGATAGCCGCTACATAGTTTTGTAATTAAAATGACAAAAAAAAATTTTAGGGGTGCACTCCATACATAAAACTAAAAGGCAAAAAAATTTTTTTCATTGTGAGCCCCCGTGTGGCACATCAATCGATAGGCCTTTCAAAATAAATATAAGGTTTCTTAGCATTTTTTTTGATTAAGTGAATAGGGTCGGAGATAATCGCCCCGAAAGTCACTAAAATTCTGTCCCCCCCCTCTAATTTTTGAACAGTGTATTTTAAAAATATGGAAAAATTCATGGACATAGGGCTTATTAATTTCATTCACCGAAAATGGTTTTGAACAAGATCGGTTCAGAGGTTTTCGAGATATTGCTGAAAAACTGCCTTCCTCAAAGAAAAGGACGTAAGTGCCGTAAAATTTCTGTGACGATACGACCTTTTTAATAGGCACGGAACCCTTCGTTTTGCGTGGTCCGACACGCACTTGGCCGGTTTTTTTTTAATACGCTCTTCCCTGCCAAATTGCCATCTCGCATGTTTGGGCGTTCTCTACCGCGGGGCCCGCGCGGCCGCACGCGTCACCCATCCATAAACGCGGCCTACGCCGGCGACTCTTTGTCGCGTTATATCGCAACGTAGCTTGGCTTAACTGGTCTGTTGGAAAAGCACCCTTATAAACAAGGCTATGCAAATTGCGCACGCCGGTTATCTCCACACCCCGTGCCCAGAGACAAAGCCCACCGTTGGGCAGAGACAACAGCTGTGCCCGCTTAGCTGATAACATTTACGTTCAATTACGTCAACTACGCGCCGTATAACATAGGTATAGTTCCTGGTACGTAGTATGTTCTTGCGCTTACTTTTGCGTTAGAATGTAGCCAGGTAAATGAAACCAGAGAATCAGATTTGGAATGCAATGTTAATCGGTCTAAAGTTAGTTGGAAGAGATCTCTAGAGTGCTTTAGTAGATAAACATGGTCTCCCTCTAATCGCTTATTAACTATTGTCATCATTTTGATTGTTATAATACTTTACGCATAAAGTTGTTGCTCATAAAAGTCTGTCAATAACGATCTTGCGCATAATACTTTCATTGTCATTTTTTTAACCATAATTATATAACTAACTAAATATATATTAGTGCAGAATCTTACACAAATCGAACTAGTCCAATAGTAAACTCAATAAGGCTTGTGTTATGGGTACTAGACGACGATATATTTAATAGATACAAATACATAGAAAACATCCAAGACTCAGAAACAAATATTCATACTCGTACTTAAATCTGTAAAAGTATGTTACTAATTCTGATATGATTCCGTTGAAATAGCAAGTAATGAAGTCCTAAATGTCATGTGTGCCAAATCGACGGAACTCCTCAAATATTATCGGCCCACATACAGTGATATACCTAGTTTTCGTCTGTAATAATCAACGTATTTACTCTCGGAACGCAGTCCATGTGGTAAGGTGGAAAGGAAATGTGGAAATGTTTCTATAATGTTTCTATAAAAAAAAAAAAAAAAAAAAAAAAAAAAAAAAAAAAAAAAAAAAAAAAAAAAAAAAATGTATCTAAATTGAAGTCGATTAAAACTTTGTTTTTTAAGTGAATTATTTAATCATATATTGTCAATCATATGCCACTTAAAATAGAAATTCCTGGCAAGGTTACTTTTATTTTAAGAACACCAATGGTCCAACGGACGAGAACGTGAAATATGTCGAGCTTACGAAGTTTCCTAAAAAAAGTTTTAATAAGGATAAAATTGGAACTAACAAAAATGCCGACATCTGTGTTTTCGACAGCGATGGATAAAGCACCACAAAACTGCCGTGAATCATCTCGCATTGGAATAACTTTTTCTTGCATTTAATGTTGTTAAAAAACATGAATATTTAATACGACATTGAATTCCAAATTTAATTTTGCATACGTTAGTGTCTGTCAAGTGCCAGAGGGTCGGGCATGGGTAGGAAAGACATAGTAACAGCTCTCAGACTTCAATCTGGACACATCCCACTGAACAGCTTTCCACGTCCTGATTGAGAATCCACGAAAGGTGCGAATTAAATTGAACGAGACGACACTCACAATACAAACTTAAGTAATAAAAAAAAAGAAGCACGGATGTAGCTTACAGTAATAAACGTAAAATCAAGAGTAGACATCACAAAAACTAACGTATTATCCTGCTCCCATTCGCTTTGAAATGATTCTCTACGCATTGTCAGTTCCGCCAACACTACGCGCTAAATTGCCCAAAAAATTCGAAGCCACGGCACGCAAAAATGCGGAATTAAAAAGTGAACAATATGCAACTTTGTGGTATAACCTGTGGGTATTACAGCTCGTCATATGTCACTTTGGCCGACAGCAGACACTCAAACCGTTTGTATGTCAGATTCAGTTGGTTTTAACTTTTAATACGTGGGTAGGTAGCTAGCAACTAGCAATCAGAATGGTAGGTAGTTTGTGGAAAAGGTAGTCATTAGGTATAACCTTTACTGCTTTGAAATAAAGTCGTAAGCTACTTTTTTTACCGCAATAGATTTACAGCAGTCTCGCTGTAGTTAGGGAGGTGGCGAGCATTTCGATATTATGATTTGCACTCGTTTCACGTCGAGGTGGATTGCAGTTTGAATCATTACGAATTGATTTGGTCCAATCAATTGAGGTCTTATGTCGCTGCGTTTTCGCGTTACAGCGGATTGAAGTTGCTTAAAAAAATCGGGGTATTAAATCATTTACACATGTATGCCTCTGGAGTTCATGGTCACAATCATCTTGGAAACGAAGAAAATCAAAGAGGCAGACATTCAGGACTCTGCATTATCATGGGACGGAGTTGTAAAAATGTTAAAAAAAAGCTCTACTAAGTCATTTGCACGCGGTTCTCATTGCGTGCATTCGACTATATTCGATTAATCAAAAAAAATGCTGAGAAATCTTATATTTCTTTTGAAAGGCCTATCGATTGATGTGCCACGAGGACTTGTAATGAAAAAAAAAATTGACTCAGTTTTATGTTGTAGAGTGCACCCTTCAAAAAAATTTTTTTTGTAATTTAATTACAAAACTATGTAAGTAAGCGGCTAGCAAAATACACCTATCCTCAAAATTTTATTTAAAAACACGTTTTAGTTTTCGAGTAAAATGCCTGTGACATACGGACGGACAGGCAGACATACACGACGAATCCATAAGGGTTCCATTTTTTGCCATTTGGCTACGGAACCCTAAAAAGGGCGATGACGGTTTACCGAGGTGTCCGGATTACAGTATGCAAAACTTTAAATCACGAATTGAATAAATAAGAGATTTACGAGACCACTCATCCGATTTCGAAAATTATTTCACTATCATAGTAAGAGTATAATGTTCCGGAGATTACCCCGACGTTCAAACATACATCCGTACTTATAATGCTACACACTAACAAGCTCACGCCATAATACAAGTCTATTTTCCATTTATTTAGGGTTCCGTACCTCTAAAGGAAAAAACCGAACCTTTATAGGATCACTTTGTTGTCCGTCTGTCTGTCTGTCTGTCAAGGCCCTAGAAGGTATCGAAATGAAATTTGGAAAAACAATACAGCCATTTAGGCCACAAAAAAATTATATTTCGACACTGTCAAGGGAATCAAAATGTACAATATAAGGTAGGTACTTCCCGTTGACCTAGACATAGTTCTAGCAAGTAATATCGTCTTATACCTACTACAAGTACAGGAAAAAACTGAAAACTATTGCAAGGGAAAAGTCCGACGCGCACATCCAGTTTTTTAAATTTTGAAATACAGAATCGGTCAAGGATTTTAATTGTTGAACCTTTTAGGTGTCAACTAATGTTGGTTTACTATGAAGCTATGAAGTGTCCAGTATAAAGTGAGCTCTAAATGGCTCAACATAAATATTGAACTGATCGAGAAATGCGACCTGTAGAGGAGAACAGCGGGACAGACGCCGGACATACGGCCGGACATTTTTGCCCAAGCTGAAACGCTCGATCGTTCAGAATAAGCGTAAAAAGCACTGTTTCCTAAATTCTTCAACAATACTGCATTCAAAGTTAAACGCATTCGTTTGTCTAAGTCATCCACGTAACACTTCGTCGCTCGCATCCATAACATCCTATCTCCGTACAAACTCCACGGCATTTGCGTCCTTCTGAAACAGGACTGCAGTAGCGTTCTGCGTCCAATATAGCGTAGCAACAGTCGTGTCAGCCGCCGGGATTGGACCCCTAGATAAATGGGCAGCATGTAGTGCCATAACCTGACACTAAATTGTTGAACATCTTGACTGTGAAGATAATCTTAAGCCAAATCTGAGACATACATATCACATTCCTGTTTGTTAGGGTTCCGTACCTCAAAAGAAAAATAAACGGAACCCTTATAGGATCACTCGTGCGTCTGTCACAGCCGATTTGCTCCGAAACTACTGGACCGATTGAGTTGAAATTTGGCACACATATGTAAATTGGTGACCCAGAGATGGACGCGTAAAGTAAATTATTAAATTCTGAACATGGAGGCCACTTTTGGGGGGTAAACTGGAAAAAAAAAGTTTCGCAAATTGTATTGTGTGACATATCTAATGAAAGGGGTTGTTGTAAGCTTCTCAGATTTTTTTTTATAATTTTAGCAAAAACAGATTTGAAGTAATTTAGGAAAAAAGACGAAAATTGTCAATAATATACATTTATTACTCCATAAGACTTTAAATGTCATTTCATTAAGCATAAAACATAAATTGCGTATCGATATTATTTATATCTTATAACGCTTTGAAACCGACGTGTTTGATATACGTAATTTTTTTATTAAAAATATTTATTTTATATGGTGACTTTGTTTCTTTTACTACACAATTATCGATATCGATAAAATCATGTTTCTACCACTAGCTAGATTACGATAGTGTTTTTTTTTGCCGTGAAAAATCCGGGCTCTGCTATTAAGGCATCGGCTATAACTTCGAGATTCGACATTGGATCGAAATGCCGCGTTCGGACCTCTCGCTCCCACGTATGTCGTCAGCACCGTCGCTCGAAGTCGTGGCCGAGTACCAGCGCGGAACACATTGAAATCCAATTGAACGCAACGTGTCTCAGATTGTCCCTTTGTTAACACGCAGCACGTACGCTGACATTATGTAGTCGTACTACTCGTATCTCGATGAGAGAAATTCCTGAAAGTTCAGTGGTAGCTAATACTTGAGCGTAGAGTGTAGATTTCTACAGAGCAGCTATACACAACACAAGGCACAGCACAAGGGACGGAAGGACTCCTATGCAGCTAAATTAAGAACTGGTCTTAATCTTTTCGACGCCAACGGCGCATATATCCGCACCGCAGGTTCAACGTCAGCGACTGATATATATCCATATAAGCAACCTTCTTGCATTGACGTAAGGTTTAGTTTTGTTGATTTGGCGTGTGGTTGACAACTTTTCTCTTTATTACGAGAACAATATTCCTTTGCTATTCCGCTAAAAAACGTGCAGGTCGATCAGCGGAGATCAAATGCAACTAATTGCGTATAAACATGCAAATAATTACAGCAAACCACCACCAATAATGAAAAAAAAAACCTCGACACGTGTTTCGCCTCTGTACGAGGCATCATCAGGAGATGCTGGCAGGAGATGTTGCTTGCGCCACGTCCACTGAGCAAAAAAAATTTTTTTTTTCTTTTTTTTTTGCTCATTGGACGTGGCGCAAGCAACATGTCCAGTTATGTATGCTCTAAATGTTAGGGTACTAGACGACCAATTACTTAATAGATCATTTGAGTTCTCCACCCGCATAGCTAATTCTGCTACTTACTGGATACTGAGAGTTTGCTTACACCATTCTAATTATTATCAAGCAATTTACCTTCACTATTTACCCACCTATTTACAAAACATACCAACGACCATGTCGATGAAAAAGCTTCATTATTCCCGTCCATTAAGGTTTAATTTACAACGCTGTGGTGTAGGATGCGCCATAGATTTGTCCCACCGGTTCCGGTAGTTGTGAATCCACAGTTACCGAATGTTATGTACGTTGCACTGTTATTACTGCTGAGACAAAGAATATCCCACTAAAAACGAGTTAGTGCACTACTGGTCAATTTCCCTGATTCACCATTTTCGTCAATTCGTCAGTTTCCCTATTTTGCCAATGCCGCCAAAATCTTTAATTCTTCAATTTCTAATTCGCTATTTTAATCATTAAGTCACTTTCACTAACTGGTCAATGTATAGTCGCAGGTCAAACATGTTTTTGAAGTGGATACTTCTTTGCTCGCGTTCTTGTATAGGGGTACAGTTCAAAATGTATCACGTGACTTCCGGAATAACTTTTTCTAGAGAAGCCTAATCTGATTTCAAATAATTGTTTGTTACATGTTTTAATCCTTCTTTATTTGCCATTAGTTGTTAATCACAATGTTATTTAGTTTATGTGGCGGACATGAAAATAATGCTGAAATGACCGCCATTTTCAATGTATCGCGAGTCAAATGAGCTACGTCAGTCAATGATGTCATGTATACCGATTTATCTATACTTATACAGATTTTAGTGAATTAATTCAGATATATATTTTACGGGTACAAGGGTTCCATAGCCAACAAAGAAGTATCCACTTAAACTTAATTAACGGTTGTATCTCGAAACAACCCGCTTCTTTTTTTTTCGCATAAAGTCGGTTCTGGCGTTTCGCTGGCCGCTACCGCGGCGCTCGCTTCGCTCGCTCGCGTCGCGCGCTGTAGGGTCGCAGTTCTTCTTAACACTCCTCCTCGCTTCGCTCGTCGACGTACATACACCGACCTGCCTTAGAATAGAGTAGACTAGTCGCTAAATAGACGACCTGCTGCTTTGTCGAGTTGCTTCTTAGACCAGTTGCCCCATAGACGAGTCGCTGAGACCCCATGATCCTATCTCTATGACTATACCGACAATGACAGATGACGAGTCGAAGTAAATGACCGATTAGGGAAATTGACGAATTTGTTGGAACAGTAGTGCACTAATTTCGCTAAGCTTCCTACTCGACACGGCTTAACTCTACCAGCCACGCTCTACAAATTCTACATCTTGACTAAAAAGTAAAGACCCGTCGCTTAATAATATGCATGCGGAGCCGCGTACAAATTTTGACGGACGGAGCTGCAGTGAAGTGTGTACCCAACTAACATTTTGGTGTCAGCTAAGGGTATTATTATAACCTTAACCTTTATAAGTGAGTTATAATGATCACAGTTGCAACTAATAGGTAGTGTTATAAAGGAGTTAAGAAAAAATTAACTCCTAAAGTGTTACAAGAGTGTTACTCAAAGCAAGTACACTTAAGATGTTAAAGCTTTAACCTGTTTTTAACACTTAAACCTTTACAAGAGTGCTAGCTGACGCTCGTTAACTCTTAAGGTGTTATATCTACTATAAGGTACAAGTAGAGACTTTATAACAGAATTAACTCTCTTGTAAGTATTGAAACTTTTTCTAACGCTTAAGGTGTTAGGCAGATACACTTTAAAGACACTGTAAGAGTAATGGTGTTTGACTAAAGGTGTTGTAACTCAATAAGCGTTATAGTTGAGTTAACTGACGCCTAAAGCTTTGAGGTAAGTTCGCCATTGTTTTGAATAAATCTAACCTACAAATTGATTAGGTTATTCAATATTTGACATCAAAATACTTCATTATTTATGTTACTCTTACCATTCTATGGATGCCACTTAATTTAACATGCCACTGGCCAAGAAACAAGAATAGAAAATGATAAAAACTTTAGATGTCTTTTTTCTTCTTCATAAGTTTTGTTAGAAATCTTTAATAAATCCTAGGCGCGTTAAAATTGAGATGGGAAACATGGTATACACTTACCGTAAAATCACAAGGGCAGGTTGTTTTCACTTAATGTCACACACACTTCCAATTAAATTGACTTTCAATTAGTACGACTCCATAACTGTCAAATATTAATAGCTATACTAACTATCTGCGCCATTTTGTCGGTAGACTATATTTGTCTCATAATTTTATGGTAAAGAAAAGAGTAAGATGCTCACTTGAAACTGGGTGAGAGCTAGAGTGTTATAAAACTCTCAGCTAACACCTTAACGGTGTTTGTAGAGCGTTGGTCAACACTATATAGGTGTCAGATAACACTGCTCTACAGGCTTTCTAACACCTTTACCTGTAATTCGTGGGCCTCTTTCGTGGTTATAAGGGTGTTAGAGCACGCTATAACACCTTTTTTACAGGCATTCTTAACACCTTAACACTTGGCTGGAACCGATATAAGAATGATATAAGGGTTATTTTAACGCTAGTGTGCTAGTTGTGTAGTACCATGCGGAATGTATATACTAACTGAGGGTAACTGAGGTGAGGACTTGTTATAAAGATCGCGAGGGAGAAATAAACAGTACAATTTTTTTTTTTTTTTAGGTACTGGCATACAACGTTGCAAACCGTCGTTCCGCATGGCGCAGCGGGATGATGCAGCAGTGTGTTGAAGAGAATCCCAGAATGTAGACCATATTATCCTCAGAGCCCTATCCTATCTGCGCGTCTACTCTATGGTATCGGTTATGAATTTTTCATGGTGCGGTACACCCTCGCGCGGGAAAACGTGTTGTGCAATGTACTGCAATGGGTCCTGCACTATTGTTTAGGTCGTGCAGCCTCGAAGTAAATTCTTTTGTTAAAAATGCGGCAGATTTAATGCAACTTATTATCATGTATCCTGCCCTATTTCAAAACGGTTTTGACTACGGAATTCAAACGTGTTTCGCGGTGTGATCCTGCTTGGCAACACAAAGCTATCTGCACGAGAATTTGCACAACAAGTTTAGTGTCCAGTCAGTATTGTAGTTAGTATCAACTTAAGTAGCCAAATACAGTCGTGGCCAGATAATTAAGAACACGATTTTTTTCCTATACAGTTGCATACAGTTCAGATGATAATTTATAATGTGTTTGATTAATTTTGTTTCTGATTATACGGATGTAACCATGTTTAAACAGTATTTAATATAGTACACATACAGCTTCTGTATTTAGACTTTAAAAAATACAGGCGATCAAATCAACACTTTTATAATAATAATAATAATAAATTCATTTATTTCCAGACAACATCGGTCCACAATTCACATAAAAATAAAAATAAAATCAAATTAAATTAAAATACACATCAAAAAAAAAAATATTAAAAAAAAAAATTAAATTACATAATGGGGTTAACAAAACCTTATGATACGGGGTGGAGCGCAGTGCAGTGGTTTATGTAAGCCCCATCCGTAATCGTCCATCATAAGTTTATATACATTGTCCCTAATTACAGTATGAACTTGTAAAAACTGTCCATTTGACCATCCGTATGTTTTAAGCACAACTTTTACAGAAGCTTTATATAAACTAAATTAAATCTTATTTATACACAGGTACATTCATATTTAATCAGAAATAAAATGGGCCAAACATATTTTAAATCATCATTCATCATTAAACTTGAAAAGTCATATTTGTATGCAGCTGTATGGGGAAAAAAATCTTGTTTTTAATTATCTAGCCACGACTGGTATATCGTAACACATCCATACTCTTACAGTAATAAAGACGTGTACCGAAATATTTGGCTTCTCTGGCTTCTATTAACTACATGATGCTGAAAGTCCAATATCAAATGTTTCACAACCGGTTTAGCCTCGTGCCAACAAAGCGGACGGTCCTGTTTTCCAATCCCGGTAAGGTTAAATCGTTCATCATCATCATCATAACAGCCCAAAGACGTCCACTGCTGGACATAGGCCTCCCCCAAAGAGTGCCACAATGACCGGTCCTGCGCCACCCGCATCCAGCGGACTCCAGCGACCTTTACCAGGTCATCAGTCCACCTTGTGGGGGGCCTACCCACGCTGCGCCTTCCGGTACGTGGTCGCCAATCGAGACCCTTTCCACCCCAATGGCCATCGGTTCTACGTGCAAGCGAGTTGGTCTAAGGATGAACATGGATAAGACGAAGATCATGTCAAACGTCCATGTAGTACCAACTCCCATTCCCATTTCAATCGGACACTTTACGCTCGAAGTTGTAGACGAGTATATATACCTAGGACCGACTGTCCAGTTAGGTAGGTCCAACTTCGAGAAAGAGGTCAATCGTCGAATCCGACTCGGCTGGGCAGCATTCGGGAAGCTACGGCACATCTTTTCGTCCAATATCCCGCAGTGTCTCAAGACGAGAGTCTTTGACCAGAGTGTGTTGCCAGTGATGAAGTTTGGCACTGAAACTTGGTCGCTTACTATGGGCCTCATAAGAAGGCTCAAAGTCACCCAAAGGGCTATGGAGAGGGCTATGTTAGGAGTTTCTCTGCGTGATCGCATCAGAAATGAGGCTATCCGCAGCAGAACCAAGGTAACCGATATAGCCCTCCGAATTGCTAAAATTAAGTGGCAGTGGGCGGGGCACATTGCACGTAGAACCGATGGCCGTTGGGGCGGAAAGGTTCTCGAGTGGCGACCACGTACCGGAAAGCGCGGCGTGGGTAGGCCCCCCACAAGGTGAACTGATGACCTGGTAAAGGTCGCGGGAGTCCGCTGGATGCGGGTGGCGCAGGACCGGTCAATTTGGCACTCTCTGGGGGAGGCCTATGTCCAGCAGTGGACGTCTTTCGGCTGATATGATGATGATGATGATGCTTGGATGCTTCCTGTCTAAGGCTTTCTTAAAAGAGCTACTAGGGAGAGAAAAATGGATCATTTACTGAGGCAAAACGCAGAATAAACATTGCTTTAAGTCGTCGACAGTTCATCCTTTACTTCAAACGGTTAGTACATTTTCCAACTAGTCTTTTTGCTTCAACTACAAACACAACTTCTCCAGTAACCTAACACTCTTGTTATAACTCCGTTAAAAGTTAACGCTAACTGAAAACAGTGTTAACCAGTTAATAGATACACTAACTAGCCACTTTAAATGCTGGTCACGCGTCTATGTTGGCGCGCGCCATATTTAATGAAACAATTTAGCAATCGCCAAGCGTTGGTGAAGGCAAGTTGGTTGAAGTAAGGGCACAAAAAGAGTTTGATGTACACTTAAACTCGCCTAAAGAGTGCTTTGTACACAACACATTCACTGTCCCCATACAGAATGATCTCAGAACAGATCGATCGGTCAAAGTGGAGACATACAGTCAAGGTGCAAGCCTTCGAAGAACGAAGACGTAACGAACTCGACGCTAAGCGCGAGGAGTTAAAGGCTCGACCACCTGCGGGGCACCCACTATAATTTTGTCGGAGGGCTGCTGACCTGTAGGGAATGTGGGCGCACATTCTCTGCAAAGATAGGCTACGTCAGTCACCTGAGAGCTCACGAACGACGCTCCAGTTAGCCAGAATTCTTTTCTTTTTTCCAGTCGCCGTGGTCGAAATCGGTCAGGATGATGATGATGATGATGACAGAATGATCTGACAATGTCACGCGTTCAAGTGTGCTTCCAGTTCGAAGCGCAAAGTTGATCTTGACTATAAACGCGACCAGTTAAAGGCCCGCCCACCTACTGCCATAGCATACAATTACCAGAACGGCGTACTTACGTGCCCGCAATGTGCACGGAATTTTGCCGCAAAGATAGGCTACATAAGCCATATTCGAGCGCACGAGCGCCAAAACGCTAGATAGGAGTCGGAGTGGTCGTCATGGCCGAAAACGGTCGGACAGATCATCATCATCATACATTGTGAAAGCATGGACTCCTTAGAAGCAGTTGCATAACGCATCATTGGGGGGCACTCGGACAGGGAACGTGTGCGTGCTGTCGTGCCCACGGCGCCAAGGACTACAATTGTTATTGTTGACACTGTCAAAGTCATTTTATACTTCCAACTACGGTTCATATTCACACGCATGGAAAAAAGTGGGCGTGTCAGTGTCACTTTAGTTTGTGAAGAATGGCGTTCAAATGATGGAATGGATGAAAGTATCAGAAGTGCCTGTTTTTTTTGGTAATAGGAATAACCTTCCTTAGCACCAGAAAAAAGTTTCAGATTTTTCAACTGCGTCAATTATTTTTAAAAATATACAGTTTCCTCACTTACGCTTTGGGTCAAGGACGGTCAATAGACACTTTCCTTGATCCGTCTCATATTAAAAAAAAAAAACATGAATATCTGTGGTAAACTGACATTGGTAATGACAAATACAGCTGCTGCAACTGTCAATATCATTGCCAGTGTCCGTTTACCACAGATATTTAAGATATTTCTTTGTATCAGATGGATCGAGGAAAGTGCCCGCCTTGACCCAAAAAGCAAGTGAGGAAACTGTTTATATTTTTCAAAAATAATTGACGCAGCTGAAACATCTGAAACTTTTTTCTAGTGCTACTGAAGGTTAAAATAATAAGGCACTTCTAAAAATTTCATCCATGCCAATTACACAGATCTAACTGATGGACGGGTAGTGGACTTATTCGGGTCTAACCGTTAGACTAGGGAATGCAATAACCGGTAATATTTCATAACCGGTTATGGTTTCGGTTAATGTGGAAAAATAAACGAAAACCGGTTATAACCGATTACGCTTATTTAATTTTAATAACAAGGAAATTATTGGCTAAACACCAAATAATAACTACTAGATAATTCTGACATAATGTAGCAACCCAAATACACGCTCTCATTATTTTATAAATAAAAGCAAAAGCAGCGTAGTTCGAGTTTCACTGTATATGTACCTCTAGAGTCAAACCGCAACTTACAAACATGAGCGCTCTGATTTCGCCTTTTTACCCGACTGCGCGACGCAAAGGAGGGTAATGTGTTTATCAGCCTATATATGTATGTATGTATGTATGTATGATGTATGTATGTATGTTTGTTCCTATGTGGCACTCCAGAGACCAAACGCGTGAACCGATTTTGATAATTCTTACGTCAATCGAACCGTCTTACTCTTGCGAGTGTCACTAAAGACATGACGGTAATCAAAATTCAATATGGCGACAACCAGACGCCAAAATTGAAAAAAAAAAAAAAAAGTTAACGAAATATGTCGAGTGGGGTATCACTGAATAGGTATTTAAAAATCAGTTATAGGTTTCTCTTACAGTTTTTCATTTAGAGTGACCATTTAAAATCTATAACGTTATAAAGTTATAGTAATTCTGTTCAGTATTAATACTGCACTGCGCGACGCAAAGGAGTTGCCGTTGATATTGTGCTGGGATGTTACTGCATAAGCTACAAGGAACGACTTTAGACCGAGCTGTGGTTGATTTAAGTTCACGCATTTTTGCAAAAGGTCAAGCATATATAGTTTTGAGCCGCGTTAGGTCTCTAAATGGATTAATTATCAGTAGTTTAGACCACCGCAAGCTACTTAATAATCCTCACGATATTAACTCCCTCAATGAAATGACAAGATTGCGAAATTTGCCGTCTTTTAATACTAACTAAAAAGTGTTAAATAAAAAAAAGATAATTTAGAAAATAAAAAAACCCGACTGCAAAAAAGCTATCTTTAGAAAAAAAAAACTGAAAAGAAAAAAACAAGTTCAGTAGTCGAGAACATTGAATCAGTTTCATGATTAACATTTCGTATGTCAATTTGAACCTTGGAGACAGCAACTTCAACAGTCGGGACCCATTAAAAGTCTAGGCTGCGGCACTAATGTTGACGACAATAACGGGTCCCGACTGTTGAAGTTGCTGTCTCCAAGGTCCAAATTGACATACGAAATGTTAATCATGAAACTGATTCAATGTTCTCGACTACTGAACTTTATTTTTTCTTTTCAGTTTTTTTTTTCTAAAGATAGCTTTTTTGCAGTCGGGTTTTTTTTAAGCAAAGATCTAATAATTCATCACTAAAACTGTACTTACCTATTTGTCATAATAACAGAAATAATGTAAGAAACTTAATATATGTTGATAATTTATGTAAGGAAAAGTATAACCGAAAATAACCGTAACCGGTTATTGAACATTCCGAAAACCGTTTATAAAAATTGTCAGAATAATCGGTTATACCCGGTTTCGGTTAAAACCGGTTTACATTCCCTAGCTAACCCCCACATTTTTGTAGACTTTTATAGGATAGTTAAATGTTCTGCACACGTGTCTCCGTTGACTACTTGCTGAGGCGTCAGTTATCTGAGACCACGCCCGCTGCAATTAACCGTTATCGCTAAGATAATAGTAATAAACACTACTTTATTTAGATTCCGTCAACCAATAATAGTCCCTATACACCCCAGCGGGTGCTGTCTCTGTGCGCGTCCCGTGACACGGGCAGGGACAGCATCCGCTCGGTGTACTCCTTGCATTCCATTAAATTGTCAAAAGGGCCTGTACGTGTTGGCTCAGTTGGTACTTTGTAGGTACCTAGCCCCACGCACGCCTCCCTAAGGTCCGGGGTCCGGGACATCATGTCCCGTGAGCGGGAAAGATAAACACTACGACGGAGACGGGACTTTCAACTATGTTTGGGATGAGATTGACATTATTTTCGACGCATCTTGACAATAACGCATGCACTGCCACCGACGCATATATGCGTCACCGTGACTTTCACCCTGTGCCTTTGACGCACAGACGCGTTCATTATATTTAGTGGCTTTCACCCTGTGCCTTCGACGCGTATACGAGTCATGAATGTTGAAATGTTCAACTAATATTTTCATCAGCAGATATGTAATTATCCTAGAATATTGGAATATATATTGTTTTTTTTTGGTGTAAGTATCCCAATTTCAATGGTGTTTTGTGAGTCGATTTAGTTGTATATGAAGCACAAATTACAATCGATATTAGGTTCAATGTGATTAAAGAATATAAAATAAGAATTACAATGTTTATTCCTTTTCTTAGAATAATTACCTAGTTCCAATGCGAACAAACCAATGTCAAATTAGTATGAACTCATATGTGAGTCGGAGGCACTGGGTAATAGTCTGTTGAACTCACATATGCGTTTGGGGCACACAGCAAAGTGCGGCACCTGGTGAATGTCCAGGAAAAAAGGGTGGCAGTGAATGCCATAATTGATGCTTGTTCTGTGTCGATGGTTTCCTATTTCTTTGCGTAACCAGTTCTCTCATTAATGATGATGATTTGATGCTTGATTTGGGCAAATAGACGACATTTTACAAGCTTTTATTTACTTTCACCTGGCCGTTGTCTGTAATCAAATCTTGCAAGTTAAATTTGATCCACTTCCCGGTTTTCGATTGAGCTGAAATTTTGCATGCATGTGCAAAACGCGTGACAATGCAATTATGATGACATGGTGCTCATCTGATGATGGAGCTGTAAGATGGCCATAGGAACTTCGCACAACGACACAACACAACCTGATCGAGTTTGGGCTCGTTAGAATCGTCTCAATGAGTAGTTGATGACGGTATACAGAAACGTACAGTCGGCAATAAAAGCTTGTACCAAAATAGACATTTTTGACAGAAACTTGTTTCCTTTGGGCACCAATGTCCCTAAACAAACCAAAGATGCCTACACCTAAAACTCAAATTGAATGCCTCCAGTCATCCGAGAATTTTCGAGAGCATTTGAAAACGAAGCTAAAATTTAATTAAATTTATTAACTAAATGGTTACACTTGCATTAATAATTGTATCGCTTAAAATAGCATATTCTTAACTAAGGTTTGAAACTTAAGTAGTCTATATCCAATCGTGCCAAGAAATTACGGTTGAAAGTTGTAATCATGATACATACATCCACTTGGAATTAAAAAAATAAAGACGATAAGTGATTACTATCTTAATAAATATTTTTTCCGAAATCGTTTTATCCTTTAGGTAACGGCTTATTCTTCTGCCCTATATTTATCCCGAAACTTTCTCCTAACGCCTTTCCTCTTTGCATTGCGGGCACTCGCAATAAATTTAGGCGTTCCAAGGGTATAACCGCGACTGGAATTGAGAAAATTGCACAGGAAAAATACAACCGGGAATTTCCAAAGTGCTCACACAAAAACGATTTCGGGAAAATGTCAGAACAATCGGCTTCAAAAATTTAACAATTTTTCAGACTGGCAGTAGAAAAACCACAAAAAAGGCAGTCTCACTCATAAAAATTAATTATGTATGTAGTCTATATAACGCCACTACCTGAAAAAGGGTTCAATTTAAGGTGAAAAACTTAAAAACTTGATTGTACAATATTCGCAGATTTAACCAATCAGTTCTTCTTGCTCTTTCTCCCTCTGACGCACGGCGACGGCGGTCTCCACGAGGAGATAGAGACACTTGAATTTGTCGCTGTCCCCCTCCCTCTCTGCCGGCACCACCTAAATTAACCCCAATTTTAGATCTACCTGATTGAAAAGTATGGCAACATCTTTGGACTTTATCCTTAAATTTTAATTTTCATAAATGTAGAATTTTAAAATTGTAAAAAACAAAAATAGAAATGATAAAAATGACATAGGAAAAGTCCAGAAATTCCACATTACCTAAATTGTCTAAACTCAGGTGATGCCGGCATTAAAACACCCAAAAAGATGAAAAAACATGATTTTCGCAAAACAATTTATTTACAATAAAAATCTACGACAATTTTTACATGAGCTTATACTAGACAAATAGTTTTTTTTTCCAATTATCTATCTTACCAATTAAGTGTTTTAACACCGACGTCGTCTTGCGGGGTACGTAGGCTCGTTTTTATAAAGGTCCGTTAGATCTAATGTGTGATGTCACATTCATCATCATCATATCAGCCGAAAGACGTCCACTGCTGGACATAGGCCTCCCCCAGAGAGTTTCAAATTGACCGGTCCTGCGCCACCCGCATCCAGCGGACTCCCGCGACCTTTACCAGGTCATCAGTCCACCTTGTGGGGGGGGCCTACCCACGCCGCGCCTTCCGGTACGTGGTCGCCACTCGAGAACCTTTCCGCCCCAGCGGCCATCGGTTCTACGTGCAATGTGCCCCGCCCACTGCCACTTAAGTTTAGCAATTTGGAGGGCTATATCGGTTACCTTGGTTCTGCTGCGGATAGCCTCATTTCTGATGTCACATTAATTATGATAAACTGTGCAGCATGCATTTTTGGGCCAGATTTTGATTTTTGTCAGAATTAGATAAAAGTGGGTAGGTTGGAAGACCTCTTCGGGGGGCGTCGTGGTGGAATGTTCGCGATCCCATGGCGCCCCCTTAACGGTAATGCGGGTGACGCCGGTGTGTGTTTAGTGGGTATGCTCCTCGGATGGCGGCGGGAGGAGAGAGTCCCACATAACCCCCGAATGGGCCTTCCCCGGGTCGGGGGTATGCGTAAAGCATTTTCACACCGTCAAAAAAAAAAAAAGGTTGGAAGACCTCGTGATTCTGTGCAATATAAATACAATATCCTAATATGTCATCATCGGTGTAGCGCCCTCAGACTCCGTCTAGGGCCGCCTCCTCTCCTTATATATACGTCGTGGCTGCTACTTTTTAGGGTTCCGTACCTCAAAAGGAAAACACGGAACCCTTATGGGATCACGTTGTGGTCCGTCTGTCTGTCTAGACCCTTTATCTCGAGAACGCGTAGAGGTATGGAGTTGAAATTAAAACCATATACTCAAGTCTACAGTTCCTTGAAGCTGTGAAAAAAATTAAACTTCCAAGTTAACGTAAAAAACTGATGCGCCCGTTAATTCGCAAATAATGTATATTTCGACACTCTCAAGGGAGTCAAAATTTATAGGGTAATTTCCGTTGACCTAGAACTATGAAATTTGGCAAGTAATATAGTCTTATATTAGATATACAGGGGAAAATCTGAAAACAATGCATTTGTAATTTGAATACTGTATATAATATAATGTAATATTTGTTTATGTGACTGTTTGTGTTCTAAATCAATTAAAAAAACCAGCCAAGTGGGAGTCGGATCCGCGCACGAAGGATTCCGTACCATTATCTATAAAAACGGCAAAAAAATCATGTCTGTTGTATGGGAGCCCCAGTCCGACTCGCACTTGGCCGGTTTTTTAGTATTTGTTGCTATAGCGGTAACAGAAATACATAATCTGTGAAAATTTCAACTCTCTAGCTATCACGGTTCTTGAGATACAGCCTGGTGACAGACAGACGGACGGACGGACGGACAGCGAAGTCTTAGTAATAGGGTCCCGTTTTTACCCGTTGGGTACGGAACCCTCGGTGGGCGAGTCCGACTCGCACTTGTCCGGTTTTATTTTATTTGTTTTATGTAACATATCCTTGGTCTGCCCCTTCCTCGCTTGCCTTCTACCTTGCCTTCTGATGTTATTTATAAAAGCTTCATTACGTATAAGGTGACCAATCATTTTCCCTCTCCAATTCTCTATCGTTCCTAATATGTGAGTTACAAAAAAACACATACGTTTTGTCACTCATCATCATGTCAGCCGAAAGACGTCCACTGCTATATGCCTCACCCAAAAAAGAGTGCCACAATGACCGGTCCTGCGCCACCCGCATCCAGCGCACTCCAGCGACCTTTACCAGGTCATCAGTCCACCGTGTTACCCACGCTGCACCTTCCGTTACGTGGTCGCCGCTCGAGAACCTTTTCGCCCCAATGGCCATCGGTTCTACGTGCAATGTGCCCCGCCCACTGCCACTTAAGTTTAGCGATTCGGAGGGCTATATCGGTTACTTTGGTTCTGCTGCCGATAGCCTCATTTCTGACGCAGAGATATTCCCAGTAATTCCCTCTCCATTGCCCTTTGGGTGACTTTGAGCCTTCTTATGAGGCCAATAGTAAGCGACCACGTTTCCGTGCCATACGTCAACACATCATTGTCACTCAGTGGAATAAAACTGTAGATCGCTGTGGGAATTTGTGCGAATATTGTACAGAATCGCGAGCTCTCACAACCTATTTAATTTAGTATAATATTGACCAAAAATAAAAATCGACAAGACTAATTAACTTATCTTAACAAAACCGGACCAGCCAAAAGTCACATTGATGTTTCTGTCAAACGTTACGTAATTACTCTGGGTTTTCCTGTATGAAGCGCGACGTGACACTGAACTTACATGCCATTAAAAGGCATAAGGCCTTGGTCTCCTATAAATAACGCCGTAAGCTGCGTTACAATACTTACTATGGATATGTACTGGTGTGGTCGTCGGCCACAACAGTACATTTCCATAGTAAGCGTTGTGACGCAGCGTACGGCGGGATTTATAGGAGACCATAGCCTAACAGGAGTGTTCGTCATCCTGTACTCTTCCGCATTCATAGAAATGAGTTTAAGCTGTAGCCTACGGACCAATCTGTGTGGCGCACACTGTCATCACATGTCAGTAGTAGCCACTTCTAGTTCAACAGCGACGGGCGGCGGGGGGCTGACCTGCACGCGGCGCAGCGGGTGCGGGAGCTGCGGCAGGTGCGCGAGCTGCGGGTGCCAGCCGCCCGAGTCCACCGTCGACGTGCCGACCACGTCGATCTCCTCAGAGGTGGAGACCGTCACTACCGCGCCGGTTCTGGTATAAGGAGGGTGATGGGTGAATGTACAAAACCTAAGCTGACACGTAGTCATACTTTACGCGTCGCCACAACATACAAGCCTTCACGTTTTAAAAGCCGTCACACTACGCAAGTTGTCACACTATACGAGTCCACACACTATACAGGTCGTCACACTATAATTACGAGTCCACACACTATACAGGTCGTCACACTATACAAGTCATCACACTATACCAGTCATCACACTATACAAGTCCACACACTATACAAGTCGTCACACTATACAAGTCGTCACACTATACAAATCGTCACACTACACCAGTCGACGCACTATACAGGCCGTCACACTATACGAGTCCACACACTATACAGGTCGTCACACTATACAAATGGTCACACTATAACAGTCGTCACACTATACAAGTCGTCACACTATACAAATCGTCACACTACACCAGTCGACGCACTATACAAGCCGTCACACTATACAAGTCGCTACACTATACAAGTAGTCACACTATACCAGTCATCACACTATACAAGTCGTCACAATATACAAGTTATATGCACTAGAAATCTATCGCAAAATAAATAGGCTTTCTACTGTAGCAACGTAATTTTATAATACTCTGATACTGAAATGATATATTGTTATACTGCTTTGAAAAAGTGATACGTCGCCGAGTTTTTTACGCTAGTTCTTCTCGAGGCAGAGGGTTTCTTTCCGACCCGGTGGTAATTTATCGACATTCATAGGTGCATGTAATATGCCAAAATTAAGGAATAAATCACTTTGACTTTGACATCCCACTTCACAAATCGTCACACTACGTAAGTCGTCACACTACACAAGTCGTCACACTACACAAGTCGTCACACTACACAAGTCGTCACACTAAACAAGTCGTAACACTTAAGTAACAAAAGTCACTTACTGCCTCGCGTCGTGCATGGCGTCTATGGGCGCGCAGCTGATGACGGACTGCCAGACGGACGGGTCGTACTTGACCTCCTCCTCGCTGATGCTGGAGTAGCCCTCCTCGCCCAGCTCGTCGCCGTCGCTCCGGTACACCAGCAGACCATCGCCGTACACGTTGCGGCTGTGCTCAGAGTTAGCCTGCAAGAATGAGGTACCACAAGGTGGACTGATGACCTGGTAAAGGTCGCGGGAGTCCGCTGGATGCGGGTGGCGCAGTACCCGTCAATTTGGCACTCTCTGGGGGAGGCCTATGTCCAGCAGTGGACGCCTTTCGGCTGATATGATGATGATGATGATGAATGAGGTACCCTAATTAATCATCATCATCATCATCATATCAGCCGAAAGACGTCCACTGCCGGACATAGGCCTCCCCCAAACTCAATGACCGGTCCTGCGCCACCCGCATCCAGTGGACTCCAGCTACCTTTACCAGGTCATCAGTCCACCTTGTGGGGGGCCTACCCACGCTGCGCCTTCCAGTACGTGGTCGCCACTCGAGAACCTTTCCGCCCCAACGGCCATCGGTTCTACGTGCAATGTGCCCCGCCCACTGCCACTTAAGTTTAACGATTCGGAGGGCTATATCGGTTACCTTGGTTCTGCTTTTTTACTTATTTATTACGAGTTACGAAACTAATTCCGGTTTTGATTTAATTTGGCATACAGCGCAAAAAAAACATAGGATACTTTTTATCCTCGAAACTATCCGAAGGGGGATGAAAATGGGTATAAAAGTTATTATATGATTTTACGCAGACAAAGTTACGGGCAAAAGCAGGTTAATAAATGATACTCACATTAATACCAATGCCATCCCATACAACAACACCAGAAGTGGACGCAAGCGGCACGCTGCCCATAGGCCCCATGCCTATGTTGCCCATGTTACCCATGTTACCCATGCTCATATTGCCCATCTGGCCCATATTAACCATATTGCCCATCTGGCCCAAATTAACCATATTCCCCATTTTGCCTATATTCCCCATATTGCCCATATTGCCCATGTTGGCCATGCCCATGCCCATATGCCTCATGGGCATGTTAGGCATGCCGGGCGCGGCCATCATGGCGGCGCTCTGCTTGCGCCCGCGCCGCGAGATGGTGTAGTGGAGGGGGTCGTGGCCCTCGCGCCGGATCATGTCGGGTAGGATGCGCCGGCGGGCGTTTATGAACCAATTGCAGACCTGGTGGGGAAAAAAGATTTAGCTCCTTATTCACACAACTTAACAAACGTCTGTTAACTAAAATGTGTTTGGTCAAAGTGATAGAGACAAACGAAGTATAAAGGTTGTGATTAAGACCATTGGTGTATCATGTCAGTGTTTAAGCCTTTGAAAGCAAACGGCGCCTAAAGTTATAAATTTTATTATAAACAATAAATTGTGTCATTCCCAAGCAGAAGGTCCCGGTACCTAAGTATGAGTTTGTCAAAAATGATTTTGTTTTGGTAAAAGAGTTTTTGTGACTAATTTTTTTGCAGTCATCCATCAGCCTTCTCATACCAGGAGCCGTAGCATGGTTGGCCTTATCACGTGACAAGAGACAAGGAGCGTCGTCTCGTTCTATCGAACGGCGTCAGCCAGTGACGCACGCTCTATCCTATCACCTATCGCGTGACAAGGCCAACCATGCTACGGGGCCAGATGAGAGGGTTTCAACTTTCAATCAGTTACGACGGGTTTATCTTTTCCAGTTTAGAAGTTGCTTTGGCTATTATTTTGCATCTCCATCATCATATCAGTTCGATGGTGCCATAATTTCGCCTTGTCACTGAAGTACGTCAAATTTCAACTTAATCAGTGTGAAGCACCAAATCATTTTAATATGAAATCATTTGATAATTAATTTAATATTATTGGCGACATTTAGAGTCATACTTGTCTCTAAATGTTCTATTACATAATTTACTTAAAAAACAAAGTTTTAACCGACTTCAAATCAGTAGCCAAATTGCTTCAAGTTTGCCTATAAAATTTGAAGAGTTTCCTCGATTTCTCCAGGATCCCATGATCAGAGCTAAATTTTGGTGACAACGGGACCAATTTGGAAGTATAGTAACGGGACCAATTTGGAAGCTTTCAAACAAAGACATAATTTTTCAAATCGGTTCATAAATTACCGAATTATCGCGTAACAAACATACAAAAAAAAATATACAGTCGAGTCCTTTTTTGAAGTCGGTTAAAAATAACAGATTAGATATATAAATGCGTCTATTTAGATTGAACCGTAAGGTATTCTTAATTGCTTTGTTGAAAATTAAATCATATTAGGTAATACATTACCATCAAAACGTTTAAGACCAATTTAAGATCATTTATTCTCATAAGAATTTACAATTCACTTTACATGAGATAAGATGAATACAAATACAAAACAGATTAATAGCTCGTTAACGAGCGCACAAACAAACTTAATAACTATTAGAAAAAACCAGCCAAGTGCGTGTCGGACCACGCAAACCGAAGGGTTCCGTGCCTATTAAAAAGGTCGTATCGTCACAGAAATTTTACGACACTTACGTCCTTTTCTTTGAGGAAGGCAGTTTTTCAGCAATATCTCGAAAACCTCTGAACCAATCTTGTTCAAAACAATTTTCGGTGAATGAAATTAATAAGCCCTATGTCTATGAATTTTTCCATATTTTGTCATTTTAATTACAAAACTATGTAGCGGCTAACAAAATACACCTACCCTCAAAACGTTTTGTCGGTCGGTGACCAGTTCTGGATTTGACCACTTCTAGATTTGACCACTTCTAGATTTGACCACTTCTGGATTTGACAACTTCTGGATTTGACACTTCTAGATTTGACCACTTCTAGATTTGACCACTTCTGGATTTGACCACTTCTGGATTTGACCACTTCTGGATTTGACCACTTCTGGATTTGACCACTTCTGGATTTGACCACTTCTGGATTTGACAACTTCTGGATTTGACAACTTCTGGATTTGACCACTTCTGGTTTTGACCACTTCTGGATTTGACCACTTCTGGATTTGACCACTTCTGGATTTGACCACTTCTGGATTTGACTACCTTTTATTTATACAGTATGCAAACAAAAATCGTCTGCGTTAACCTTCCGACTTAAGACGCAAAAACATTCCCTCCCACGATAACACATGTTTTAATAATAATCTCGTCGAATCTAAGAATCGCAGGATAAGGCACTGGTCCCACGGCGAGCGAGTAAGCTATGAGCTATCGGCTATTTTCTAGCTCAAAAAACGAACAAAAGATAATCGCTTTCGTGTAAATAAAAGAGAGAGTTATACACGGTGGGCAGGAGTATACGTATATAAATCAAATTAAATATTAATATCAATTACTTTATTACTTATGGCCATATCTAACCTAACACTATCTTCACGGTGTTCAAATGCCCCTCCACGCCTCATAATGCACGCTGCAGCCCGTGCCCGAGTATGTCGGTCGGTGCACATGTGATATTGTCTGCTCTTCAACATTTTTCCTACGCAGACTGACGAAGGCAGCAATCAACCTTTATCTCATTTCGTTCGCGTCGTATTCAGTTTTGGAAGACCAGCGCTGTCTGCAAAGCCCATTTCGTGACACGGCACAAAATCACTTTTTTCTTGTGTCTTTGTCTTGTAATAAGTAATGTACCTATGTTGTGTTGTGTTAAGAATACATTTTAGATTCTTGATTCTTTTGTACACTAAGTCTTTAACACAGCCCCACAGGAAGAAATCTGAACAAGTTAGATCCGGAGACCTGGGTGGCCAGTATTTTGAATGTTATGGAGGCTTGAACATAAAAACAGGATGAAAATATGTAAATCCTGAATATGGGTTTATTTCTATATTCTATTATACGGCACGCAGATTTATCATTAAAGTTGTATTTATAAATGGTTTCCCATGCTAAAAAAGACAGAAATTCTGTGGATCCTTTTATTTAGTTATTATGTCAAAAAGTTAATAACAAATGATTTGAAGAGTGCCATGCATAATATTAAAATACATGTGTCTCTTAATATATAACATGGACAAACAGATAAACAGACAAAAATTCTAAAAACTGTTGGAACGTGTTCTGTTATCAATTCTAAGTAACCCCAGCCAATTTTTTTCGTTTATCTTCCATGTACAGACTTTCGACCCTCTTCAGCTTTATTATATGTATAGATGTTCTATCAGTTTTCATCGAAAGTTGATTTTCGGTAAGTTTTGCCATATTTCACTAAACTGCCCGTAACTCCGTAACTAGAATCGACAAAGTGGGACCTTTTACTAAAAACCGTCACAAATATCTCCCATTTCCGCAAAAGAAACTCGTGGCCTTCCACGCTGTATACGTACAATTTGCAAAGCGTGATCTGCGTTTAGGACATTATGCGTTCAGGTCAATCTGCGTCTAGGATATCATGCGTTCAGATCATTTTGCGTTTAAGACATTTTCTTGATTTAGGGCATTATGCGTCAAGAGGAATGTTTGACATAGTTTGATATTTGATCCAATGCAGAAGTGGTCAAATCCAGAAGTGGTCAAATCCAGAAGTGGTCAAAGCCAGAAGTGGTCAAATCCAGAAGTGGTCAAATCCAGAAGTGGTCAAATCCAGAAGTGGTCAAATCCAGAAGTGGTCAAATCCAGAAGTGGTCAAATCCAGAAGTGGTCAAATCCAGAAGTGGTCAAAGCCAGAAGTGGTCAAATCCAGAAGTGGTCAAATCCAGAAGTGGTCAAATCCAGAAGTGGTCAAATCCAGAAGTGGTCAAATTCAGATGTGGTCAAATCCAGAACTGGTCACCGACCGACAAAACGCCTCAAAAGTTTATTCAAATACACCTTATAGTTTTCGAGTAAAATGCCTAGCTGTGACATACGGACAGACGGACAGACGGACATGACGAAACTATAAGGGTTCTGTTCTGTTTTTGCCATTTTGGCTACGGAACCCTAAAAAGGGTATACAACAATATTCACTGATCGCGCGCGCAAAGCGGGCAGCGAGCGATTTATGCAAAACAAGCATTACACGAATAGGGACATCTAGATAACACAATGTTTAGGTAGTTTCATTGTTATAAATAAAAATTCAGTGAAATAAATTGTTATAGGTAGGCTTTATTTTCTCGATTGTAGGTAATGCAATGTAAAATTTTCATAGGAACTTCATAAAATGTTGATTATTTTGTGTTTGGCCTTAAACATTTTGACGGTAGTGTACGGTCAAGGACTTTAATTAATTTTGGATTTCCATGAAGCTATGTAGTGCCCAGTATAAAGTGAGCTCTTAATGGCTCAACAATTAAAGTCCGTGACTGTACCTACTGATATTACGATTTTAATATCTTCCTGATTGGTTCGATGCATGGGCATGGATTTAAATATAGTCAATAAGAACTGTCCAATTTTTTGTTTGCATCGCATCCGAATATCCACGAGTATTTGTGCAATATGCGTACTTTTAAACACGACTCCGATCCAAGATCTGTCAGAATGTGGCAATAGTTAAAATTGGATTTCATCGGTATCTGATATTGGCTATAATCTCTGAGATAGGCTCCAAGATACGTATCTTGAAGGCATTTCTAGAAGTCTTTATTGACTATGTTTTGCATTTTATTGACGATTGAATATTCGAATCATCTCAAAGCCGGTTAACGAGTAAGCGAGAGAGTTTAATGTTGACGCCTTTATATCTAAAAGGGGTAGGCAAAGCACATGAAACGTGTGTTCCAGTACCACTTTATAGCATAAATGTGGGTATAAAAGGTCGACAAAATGTGATATCGCTGTGACAGGTTGCTAGCCCATCGCCCACAACCCTGTTCCCTTAGTAGACTCTTACGACACCCACAGGAAGAAAGGGGGTGGTGCTATTCTAACCCGACACCACAACCCCGCAGAAACTAAACGGGAGAAAGCATGTTTCTCTCCCGGCCTTGCAGCACTGGCTGAGGTAAGGATCTCGCGGGTAGTTTTAAGCCCTCCCTCCCCAACCCCCCCTTCTCCCACTGAAAGTTCGTAAAAGGTCGATAGCGATTCTTGGAGTGCGGACCGAGGTTTTTAGCCGGTAAGAGTCCGGCACTGTCTGGGCCTCCCCTCCCAGTCGTCGATGAGGATTTTCCTCGACCCGCACCCCAAAAATAATTTTTCCTCAAATCGTAAACAAAAGCAAGGACGTTCGTCTTTGGCCCTTCTGGCGACCACAAACAAAAAAAAAACCCGACACCACACGGGGAACCTAAAACCTTGTAATAATAATAATTTCCCAACATAACCACACTTTGGTACGACGGGAGATGAAAATTGGCAAACCTCACTGTACTTATTACTACACGTCATAGATTTTTATACACCGAGCACAATCCTTTAGAGACCGCTTCTCAACCACGGCACGATATTTTCCCAATTATTTCTAATCAATATACGAGAAGCTCGGACCGTGGGGTCATCCGAAAGCAGTATAATGCCAACATTGCAATATTTCTCCACCCCAAGTTCCCTCAGAGACTTTCTAAGAGCTTACATGAAAGGCGGGGGCTACAAAAGCTTGCATTCAAGCTCGATCCAAAGCTTGTACCAATAACTTCGTAAGTCTATACAACTGTTCATAGAGCTCGGCGGCGGAAAATAATATATGTGGGAATTGACGGTTGCCAAACATTTGATAGAGTATTTGTACGCAATATAGGGAATGCCGAGTCACTGCTATGTTGCTAAGTCATGCGCTCGGATAAAAATATTAGAATGGTGTTGTATGTATTCGAAATACAGGCAATAACTAGCTCTCGCGAACCTCTCGTTTTTACAAGCTTTATATTAACTTGATCTCATCATCATCATGAGCCTATATACGTCCCACTGTTGGGCACAGGCCTCCTCTCATGTCGGGGGGCGTCGTGGTGGAATGTTCGCGATCCCATGGCGCCCCCCTTACCGGTAATGCGGGTGACGCCGGTGTGTTTTTAGTGGGTATGCTCCTCGGATGGCGGTGGGAGGAGAGAGTCCCACATAACCCCCAAATGGGCCTTCCCCGGGTCGGGGGTATGCGTAAAGCATTTGCACATCGTCAAAAAAAAGCCTCCTCTCATGAGAGGGAATCTAACCTGACCGTAACATAATTTAACCTGTTCGTATGTAACTAAGCAAGTATGTAAGTTGTCCGTCAAAATTTGCAATCAATTTTTCAGTCACTTGCCGTTATCCGATTGAGCTGAAATTTTGGGTATTATTATACTCGTAGTATGGATGACAATTCAATATTATGGTACCATCGAGCTGATCTGATGATGGAAACAGAAGGTGGCCATGGGAATTCAGTATTTAACCGACGTAACCCCGGTTTAACCGAGTTTAACCGGTCATTGTGGTACTTTGGGGGAGGCCTATGTCCAGCAGTGGACGTCTTTTGGCTGATACGATGAAGGAAGTGACTCACTTGTAAAACTGTCAGATTAGCTTCTTGGCTCAGTGTAAGTTTTTCGGCGTCGCTCGGGTAAGCGTTGTAACGGTGGTCGTATAGCCATCTGTAACAATATAAAAACGATCATACAGTGAAAATAAACACTAGAAACAGTCTTTCCTGTGTTCAATAGGTAACAGTTTACGTGCGTGTAGGTTGTTTTTTATCCACTTGGATGTAAGGACGTGTTTTAAGGGTTCCGATACCTGAAAAGGAAAAAAACGGAACCCTTATAGGATCACTCGGTTGTCTGTCACAGCCGATTTGCTCCGAAACTACTGGACCGATTGAGTTGAAATTTGGTACACATATGTATTGGTGACCCAAAATTGGACGAGTAAAGTAAATTAATGAATTCTGAACAAGGGGGCCACTTTTGGGGGGTAAACTTTAAAAATTAAAAAAAAAACGATTCGCAAAAATATTGTGTGACATATCAAATGAAAGGAGTTGTTGTAAGCATGTCAAATATATTATTTTTATAATTTTAGCAAAAACAGATTTGAAGTAATTTAGGAAAAAAGGCGAAAATTTACCATACACCCCCCTTATCTCCGAAACTACTAGGATTAAAATTCTTAATTAACTTAGAAGTTTGATTTTTTACAGTTTCAAAGGACTGTACTTTTCAACTCGACAGCTGCTCCACGCGTCTCCGAGATAAAGGGTCTTGACAGACATACAGACAGACGGGCAACAAAGTGATCCTATAAGGGTTCCGTTTTTTCCTTTTGAGGAACCCTAAAAATAATTATATGCTATCCATCTACGTTTTTGAAACGCGCGTTTGTAACGCTACAAAGTCACTGCGTAACCGCTCCAAATGTGACGGGCTAATTTCTGATTAAAGTCAAAGTGATTATGAAGTGACAGACTGACCTCTTGAGTATCTTGACGGCGTGCTTCGGCAGGTTCCCCCGGCGCTTGCGCACGGCGCCGATCGCCGCGCCCTGCGGCGGCGGGTGCGGCGGGAACACGGGGCGCGGGGGAGGGGGCAGCGCGTCCCACTCCGTGCCGCTCTCGTTCTCGTCCGTGGATGACGACGGGAAACGGTCTCGCGCTGTGGAGAGGTTAAGAATGAGCGTGAATACTTGTGTCCGAGTCTTGGATGTACCAATTTTTTTTTACAAGCCTATAGAGTGTCCGCGTTGGGGCGGAAAGGTTCTTGAGTGGCGACCACGTACCGGAAGGCGCAGCGTGGGTAGGCCCCCCACAAGGTGGACTGATGACCTGGTAAAGGTCGCTGGAGTCCGCTGGATGCGGGTGGCGCAGGTCCGGTCATTGTGGCACTCTTTGGGGGAGGCCTATGTTCATGCAGTGGACGTCTTTGGGCTGATATGATGATGATGGTGATGATGATAGAGTGTCCCACTGCTGGGCAAAGCCCCTCTTGATTTCCACTCGTCCCGATTCTGAGAAATCTCTGGCCAATCGTTGCGAAATATGTCCAGGTCATCCCGCCATCTCCGTCTCGGCCTGCCAGGCCGTCGCCTCCCATCGTGCGGCACCCACTCCGTGGCTAGTCTAGCCCACCTCTGGGGATGCATGCGGCAGACGTGGCCAGCCCATTCCCATTTCAGCTTGGCGGTACCTATTTATTTCGTTAAAATAGATACAAGAATTTTGCCAGATATGAGACCTAGCTAGATCGATTTTTCACCGGTAGGCCCCTCTATTGCAAATGTCAACGAAATCGTTAGAGCAAAACGTTATACAAAATGTTATGGATTGTTGAATACACACTTAAGTTTAGGCACTAACATAGTTATTTAAGTTAATTTGTAATACTAACACTTATGGACTACAAATGTCTGAAATAAATGATTTTTATTTTTATTTTATTTAATTTTTTTATTTAATAGAATAGAATCAATACATATATTAAAATTAACATTGTCTAAAATAATCAACGAGAAAATAATAATCGGCCTATTTATACTTATAAGACGACCAATTGATTTATACAATTTAGCCCCTCATAGGCTTAAAAGTGGATTTGTGCAAGCACTATTGATATTATTGGTGTGAAACTTATTTGATTAGCCAATTTAAGCATAATACTATAGCAAGACCCATGTAATAAGGCGCGTGGTTTACGCAATAATAGCCTTTCGGTCTACTACTTTTAAGCGCTATGACGCGCGCAATATATATTGTACAAAGGTTTAAGTAATTTTGACGTCATTACATTGTGCACCCTATTCCAAAGCAATAAACGCGATAAATGTATACATATATTTAACGTAAATAGTACAAATAGTGCTAAATCACTCACGCAGTTTGATCTTCATGACTTTGATCACGGATCTGCGCAGCGTGGTGAAGTTACTTGAAAGTCAACTGAAGCAGAGGTCTTTGACCCAATTTCGCAAATTATACGTCACTTTGCCACTGACATAAGACACTTAACACTTACTCGGAGCTCACAATTGGATTATAATACAGGGATAAATTGGCAAGATAAATGTCTGAGTACAATTTTCTTCGTCAGAATCGCGAAGCACAATGAATATTATATTCGCAATGAACGCATTTTGTTTCGTGACAATCGCAAAGGCTTGTCGGTATGAAATTTTGAAATTAGAAAAAAAGAATTCGCTATGGTTTCGTTGCGGCCAGCATTTCATAAATTGGAATACAACCTTTTTTATTTTGAATCGAGTATTTACGTAAAATGATTACACAGCGATTTTTCAATATTTATTTCATAAAATGTTTACATTGAATGAAAAATGCTCCTTTATATAGTCGGGTAAAAGGCTAACATAGTTTTAAAGTTAATATTTTTATTGATGTATTTAAAAGTACCCGCCTTTTAGATATACGTTGATTTAAGTAGACATTTAAGCTAAATTGAATGTTTGTGAATGAGTTACACTTGGGTTACACAGAGACACAGACAGAGATTTAGAAACTGGTCTTGTTCTAGATGGTTAAAAATGGAATTATTACATACCCACATTTTTTTATTAATATTAGGCGTGACCATAGTTATATTATAAGTTCCCGCGTTCGAGAACAGCGGCGCTAACACGAACATCGGAACTCGAAGTTTCATCTCTGTCACTCGAGTACTATAAGTGGGATAGAGACGGAGATGCCCAAACTTAGAATTTCGATGTTTGTGGTAACAGCTTTTTTCGGGGTCCGTATTCTTTTTACTGGCTGAAAAAGAATGTATGCATTACAATCTGAATCAAGTAATAATTAATGAGAACAACCATATACCAACCACATCTGGAACACATCTGGAATCGCTGTCAATCTTCAAACGTCAACTTGTTACGTATTTTTAAAATGCTTTAGTAAGGCTTTACGATATTAATTTCCTGATAAATCTGGTATGTATTCAAGCATCATAAGATTCTGTTCACCATATTCGCAGTTGCAATATCAATGATAAAAGCCGTGAAGATCAAACTGCGTAGGGTAACAACTATGCCATTTGATCGTCACAAGATTCATCATTGATCGTTCTTCTACTATCTTGATACTGTTGTTTCCCTTCCTCCATCTTTAGCCACTCTGGAACCCTTTATAAAGGTACTTATTAATTTAAAACACATTTTTATACATCGCGTTGTCAGCAAACTTGTCACTCATAATTGTGACTTGTTGATTGACAAAGTTGTGATGTATTTCAATGTGATTTATGTAAGATTTGATTGATAATACTTGCCTGATGGCCAGTGCTAAGAGATTACTAATGGTACAAAATACGTTAACATTTTTTACTTCATTCCGTAGTGAAAACGTATACCTGTGTGTATAGGACAGACTGTCCAGTTAGACAGGTCCAACTTCGAGAAAGAGGTCAATCGTCGAATCCGACTCGGCTGGGCAGCGTTCTATAGCATAGCTACGGCACATCTTTTCATCCAATATTCCGCAGCGTCTCAAGACGAGAGTCTTTGACCAGTGTGTGTTGCCAGTGATGACATATGCCACTGAAACGTGGTCGCTTACTAATTATAAGAAGGCTCAAAGTCACCCAAAGGACAATGAAGAGGGCTATGTTGGGAGTTTTTCTGCGTGATCGCATCAGAAATGAGGCTATCCGCAGCAGAAACAAGGTAACCGATATAGCCCTCCGAATCGATAAACTTAAGTGGCAGAGGGCGGGGCGTATTGCACGTAGAACCGATGGCCGTTGTGGCGGAAAGCGACCACGTACCGGAAGGTGCGGCGTGGGTAGGCCCCCCACAAGGTGGACTGATGACCTGGTAAAGGTCGTGGGAGTCCGCTGGATGCGGGTGGTGCGGGACCGGTCACTTTCACACCGGGGGAGGCCTATGTCCAGCAGCAGACGTCTTTCGGCTGACATGATGCTGATGATGATGAAAAAATCCCAATCTCAATTACATAAAATAATATTTCTGCTGATTCCTATAGAATCCGAGCATTATTATTCCCATTTGTACAGTCAGCATCAGAAACATGTATACACTTTTCCACCTTATGTCTAAGTAATAATGTCATAGAATGTATACGTTTATGATGCTGACTGTATAGTTTGTGTCCCCAATTTTTCAGAATTCATCCTTAAGAATGCATGTCGTGGATCTATTGATGCAGAAAAATTGACAAGTGAATATTTTTCCATGGGGAATGGTAAGCATTGCTGTCTGTATATCTATTGAATATTATCTAACAGCCGTTGGATATATTCAATATATTTTATCATGTTGATGATATAACCTTTCTATCTTTCATTAAAACCACCCACGACATTAGATAGCCTATATGATATAAGTCATTCCCAATGCTGAGGATCTTGACATCAAGTCCAATGTACAGTCATGTTCATGTACAGTCAGCATCATAAACATGTATACATTCTATGACCTTATTACCTAGACGTAAGGTTGAAAAGTGTATACATGTTTCTGACGCTGACTGTACAGTAAGGGAAATGTATTCACGTACCTTTTTCGCTCTTCTTACTATGACAATAAGGTATAAAAACCGGCCAAGTGCGAGTCGGACTCGCGCACGAAGGGTTCCGTACCATTATCTATGAAAACGGCAAAAAAATCATGTCTGTTGTATGGGAGCCCCAGTCTTGGCCGGTTTTTTAGTATTTGTTGTTATAGCGGCAACAGAAATACATAATGTGTGAAAATTTCAACTCTCTAGCTATCACGGTTCTTGAGATACAGCCTGGTGACAAACAGACGGACAGCGAAGTCTTAGTAATAGGGTCCCGTTTTTACCCGTTGGGTACGGAACCCTAAAAAGGTACGTGAATACATTTCCCTTACTGTACATAGGCAATTAGGCACCTATCGCCCGCCTTATACATTACAATTTGTACGAAAGCCTTACATTGATTCCATACTAAAACTATTAACTAAAACTAACTTAAATCCTTAGTTACCTGTCTTGTTTCATCAACCACTCAAGCACTCTCTTCCATTCATTCATCCATCTCGCTATCCCTGTAGCAAACAAATCACATTCAGAGACTGCCGCGCGGAGAGCACCCAATTTACTGCACCCTAGCTAATAGAAGGGTGCAGTGAATTGGGTGCTTCATCTAGTGGGTGGTCAGTCCCAAAACCTCTGGCTCCCAGCTTATCCCGTCTTCAGGCTATCCGAGGAACGTGGTGAGAGTTGTTAGAAATATGTCAGGGTGCGGTCTTCGCTGAGAGATATAAAGTAGATGAGATACCTAGTTAGTTACCGTTAATTCCGTATAGCATCTATTTCTAACTTTGATTGAATACAGGGAACGTTGTAAGGCAAAGATTCTGCATTTGCATATGTATTTCTGTTCCTTATCAGGTTGATTATGTAGACATATGTTAATATTAACAAACCGTATCTGATGTTTACATTGAAGACGTATATCCACACTTCGGCGCTTATTGGCATAGTTTGAAACCTGCGACCGGGAACTCGCAATTTAATATCCAAATGCCATTCGAACCAGTTATTGGAGAGTAACAAATGTTTGTATGGGAGCAACTACAATTAAAGAACATAAATACCCAAACAATTGAGTTAAAGACGGACCTCGCTGGTGGTATGACGTATGACGTCACAGTTTGATATTTGTACTAATCGTTTGTGTGGAAAATCATTGCTGTTTCGATGCAATGTTGTTTCTATAAAAGCGTAAGGATTCTATTGGTAGCTTTGAATGTAATTTATTAACACACACACACACACACACACACACACGCACGCACGCACGCACGCACGCACGCACGCACGCACGCACGCACGCACGCACGCACGCACGCACGCACGCACGCACGCACGCACGCACGCACGTTATAATAACTATAACTTAACTTCTCCGTTCTCTCAACGCACTCCAACACAACATCCAAATGTATGGGCGAACTGGCTCATACAGTGTCCCATGTTGCTCCGCGTTCAGCGAGCGTAACTGAACGATTGCAAATAATTCAGAAACTAAACCGTGCATATTATTAGTTTCTGAATTATCTACAATATTACCTAACTCTTACTATAAATTGTTCAATCATGCATTAACCAATCAATTTACAATACACAATGTTTACAGTAGTACGTTGTTCTTAGGCACTTGAGACAAAATGTCTTCAACAAGTTTCAACACTTTCAACGCCAAAGACGCCTTAAGTCGTTGCCAGCGGTCGTACACCTACATCGCTAAACTTCAAGAATCTGTCGGAAACTTCATGCTTTCAAGAAGGTAAGTTTAATCTCTAAGTAGTATCAAAAATCTCAAACGCTCAAAACTTAACATACTTCTGCTATGTTCACTAAAATGTTTCCCCTTTTTACCCGATTGCCTCAGATATCGTCGAGCGTATTATATATCGTGGGACAATTCACACCAATTGATCTAGTCCCAAACTAGGCAAAGCCTGTACTACGGGTACTAGACAACGGATAAACATACTTATATATACTTAAATAGACATTAAACCTCCAAGACTCGAGAACAAACATTCGTATTTATCATACAAATTTCTGCCCCGACCGGGGATCGAACCCGAGACCTCAAGCTTCATAGTCAGGTTGTCTAACCACTAGGCTATTCGGTCGTCTAATATAGGTATGTATGTAACATGTATGTAAGTATATATGGACAAGAAAATTCTACTTCATGGGCTACAGTCCAGACGGCTTGATGGATTTTGACACATTAGGTGTCGTTGGATTCCTCATAATCGTGAGAATAGGCTATAATAGCCCTTTGATCTTATTATCATCATCATCGTCACGTCCACTGCTGGACACAGAACTCCCCTAAAGAGTGCCAAATTGACCGGTCCTGCGCCACCCGCATCCAGCGGACTCCCGCGACCTTTACCAGGTCATCAGTCCACCTTGTGGGGGGCCTACCCACGCTGCGCCTTCCGGTACGTGGTCGCCACTCGAGAACCTTTCCGCCCCAACGGCCAACGGTTCTACGTGCAATGTGCCCCGCCCACTGCCACTTAAGTTTAGCGATTCGGAGGGCTATATCGGTTACCTTGGTTCTGCTGCGGATAACCTCATTTCTGATGCGATCACGCAGAGATACTCCCAGCATAGCCCTCTCCATTGCCCTTTGGGTGACTTTCACTTGGGTCATCTTATTGTGTTATGTACTAATTAGGAATAGTTGAAGGCAGGTATGCCATGACCAGCTAGATAATACAGTTTAAAGTTTGGGTAGGCTTAGCTTGTACGGCCTTACCCAAAATCCTAATGGAAACTTTGTAAATTACAATCGCCTAGATTCTATAGATGCCCTTATAAGTTTTAGGATGGTACTGCTGCCATCACAGAAGATGTATACGTTATGGAATAAGTGTAAAAATAACTTGGACGTTGTACCATATGTAATCCATTGTTCAGTATCTTTCGATTAATTGGAAACACTTTCATCAATCGATCAACGAACGACATATCGCTTTGAGGTGCACATAATAACATGTGTGGGTGTTCAAAAATATCTAAACACGAGATATAATGAGTCTAACAGGACCTTATTGTCGACACTGCGTCGGGCTGAAGCGCGGCTACGCGCGTATAAAGCGCCTGCTACACGGCCGTCACCGGAGGCTTGATGGCGACCGTCTAGCAGGCGCTTAAGCTGTTTTAACCGACTTCAATTTAGTATAGTCAACAGCAAAAGTAGGTTATGATTTTATCACCTTATCGCAATGGAATAAGGTACAAAAGTGATAACTAACTTTTGCTGTTGACTGTACTCCGCCAAGCCACATGAACATTTCCCTTCCACTTTACCACATGAACTGCTTTCCGAGAGTAAATACGTTGATTATTACAGACGATTATTACAAAACGATATCACTATGTGGGCCGATAATATTTGAGGAGTTCCGTCGATTTGGCACACTTGACATTTAGCACTTCATTAGTTGCTATTTCAACGGAATCATATCAGAATCTGTAACGTTTTACGTACGTTGATCTATGCGTCCAAAGTTAAAACGGCCGTTTTTCTTTTGTGTTCATAGATCGAAGAATCCGGCAACTTAAAAACTAGTTTGATGTATTCCCAAGGTACTTAAATACAAAATACAGGGTGTAGCGGCCTCCTTTTCTAAATATCTATCGTTAAATTTAAATAATCACAATTACTACTTTGTTATCCCTCATTTCACTCCAAGTGCGTCCTATCCCCAGTATTCAACTCCGTCCCCGTCGCCGCATTCTATTTGCTGTCCCGGCGGCGCGAACTCGTGCCCTATCGCACTCACCACTGCACCATGCCTTGACTCTTCTCAATGATGTACTGGACAGCGACAGCAAACTGGATATGTTTCACAGCACGGAATCTCAATTTCTCTCGACTAGCAGCCGATATTTGGAGTCTATTACGACTTCAAGTTCCATAATTTCTTGATACTTAGCTACTGTATTACCACTGCTTTAGACCTAAGTACCTTAATGTATATTAACCTCCTGTATAATTAACATGCATAGCCTGTCTGTTAGTGTTAATTTAAGGAATGAATAAATAAATATTTACCAGCAGCGCTAGTTAACACTGTAATGCCCTCTCAAACTCACCAGCTCTTAGGAGGATCATAGAAGTGCTATTGACGACTTCTACACGGACAAAGCCGCTGGCAAAAGCTAGTGAATATACTGTACAATATTTCCTCAATTCATTCGACATTTTGAGCATATCTTGTTACATATCCCGCGATTGCTTCATACATTAGCTGATCAAACAGCGCGGGCAAACACTGGAGGAATAACAAAGCAGGTGGAAGGCAAATACTCTGTGAAACAAGACAATTGTGTATTCATTTTTGATCTTGTCTGAGAAGTGGAGAAGTATGAAAGTTGTAGGGGAAACAGTGGTTCGGAAATGAATGAGAGCTAAACAAATGACGGAGCTCTGTGACGTCATGATTCAATGTCAATTAGTATGAAACGTTTCGGCTGCCGTTACGTTTTTAACTATTTTTGGGTATTTATGTTCTTTAATTGAAGTTGCTCCCATACAAACATGCTCCTCTCTAAAATTTGGTTTGAATAGCATTGTAAAAAAAAAACAAGCCTATTATTCTGTGGTAGAGCGGGATGGTTTGAGTTAGTTAGCTGTAAAGTAAAACATCAATTTTGCTAGATAAAGGTCATAATGTTACACGTCCTGTATCTAACGAAAATAAAAACCGGACAAGTTCAACTCGCGTGGTGAGGGTTCCGTAAAATATTGAGAATTTTCCCGTTACTTTGAATACTCAAACTTCAAGGAGGAGTTCCTACTCAAAACTCGTCAAAACTCGACAAAAACCGAACTCGAAAAAGTGCGAGTTCAACTCGCGTGGTGAGGGTTCCGTATATAATCTAATCTATTTTATAAGTGTTTTTAAATACTCAAACTTCTTATAGGTTTTTCTGTAATCTTAAGGCAAGGAACTATTTTCCATATTTTTTTCAGAATTTTAAACCTAGTAGTTTTTGAGATAAGGGGGGAGGATGGTCAAAATTCGTCTTTTTCCTAAATTACTTCAAATCTGTTTTTGCTAAAATTATAAAAAAATATATATCTGAGATGCTTACAACAACCCCTTTCATTTGATATGTCACACAATACAGTTTGCGAAACTTTTTTTTTTAATTTTCCAGTTTACCCCCCAAAGCTGGCCTCCTTGTTCAGAATTAATTAATTTACTTTGTTTTTGAAACTTGGTACACGTGTACCAAATTTCAACTCAATCGGTCCAGTAGTTAGTGACAGACGGACAGACAGACAACCGAGTGATCCTATAAGGGTTCCGTTTTTTTCCTTTTGAGGTACGGAACCCTAAAAGTGCTGTTGTTTGTGGCAAGCCAATAACATTCTCAATACTTACATTCCCCTGAAGTAAACTGTTCCAATCCACTCTTCATTACGCCAGTAAAACCTCACACAGTAATGGCTGAACTCTGCATCCAATCTAATTTGCCGGCGGTACTTCGGGCCATTAATTGTGCATTACTGAAAGCAGCCACTTCTTGCTGGATTATAAAAATATATCTCTAAACGTGAGTGCACAGTGCCGTATTGTATACATTCTTAAGGGGCTCCCCGCGCTTTTTAGGGTACTCGGTTGTCTGTCTGTCCGTCTGTCACAGCCAATTTGCTCCGAAACTGCTGGACCGATTGTGTTGAAATTTGGTACACATATGTAAATTGGTGACCCAAAGATGGACGCGTAAAGTAAATTAATTAATTCTGAACAAGGGGGCCACTTTTGATGGGTAAACATTTGTCCGTAAAAATCTACACCTATTCAAATTCTCTCAAAACGCTCGACGTCGGCAGAAATTAGAATTACCCGAACCCAAACTTGAAATTTACAAAAGTGGTCCTTACTACCGAGCAATAAAAGTGTACAACAAAATCCATATCAGTATAAAATCCGCACAAACCGATTCATTATTTATAAAAACGTTAAAACAAAAACTAATAGAAAAATGCTATTACTCTGTAGCGGAGTTTATGGAGGATAACATTTGGTAGGCAACTGTTTATTATAATGTAATTAACCTTATATATGCCTAGAATTTGTGATATAATACTAAGATCTATTCTTTATAAATTGTTTACGTACCTAGCTTTAATGCAATTTAAAAGAACCACGTTGCTACGGCCTTCCTGGGTCCTTTGTATCTTAGAAATAAGTACTTACATAAGGTTGCAAATAAACGATTACTTACTAATAAACTGGAAAATTAAAAAAAAAAAGTTTCGCAAACTGTATTGTGTGACATATCAAATGAAAGAGGTTGTTGTAAGCATGTCAGATATCTTTTTATGATAATTTTAGCAAAAACAGATTTGAAGTAATTTAGGAAAAAAGACGAAAATTGACCATTCCCCCCCTTATCTCTGAAACTACTAGGATTAAAATTCTGAAAAAAATATGGAAAATAGTTCCTTGCCTAAAGATTACAGAAAAACCTATAAGAAGTTTGAGTATTCAAAAACACTTATGAAATTTAGATTATATACGGAACCCTCACCACGCGAGTTAAACTCGCACTTGTCCGGTTTTTGTCGAGTTTTGACGAGTTTTGAGTAGGAACTCCTCCGTCAAAGCTATAGATATATATATGGCACAAACGCTTATCGGTTCTTTCAATTTTTTATCTACATTTGCATCAGTTTGTTTTGAAAATATTAAAAAAATCGATCACGGATGGCTTCCCGGTTGGCGGGCCGATATATTTTACTAATGTCGTGACCGTAAGCGTGTTACATGTACAGTCAGCATCATAAACATGTATACATTCTATGACCTTATTACCTAGATATAAGGTTGAAAAGTGTATACATGTTTATGATGCAGACTGTACATGCATGGTACGGTAGTGTACAGTCAGCATCATAAACATGTATACACTTTTCGACCTTATGTCTAGGTAATAAGGTCATAGAATGTATACATGTTTATGATGCTGACTGTACAATACCTATATTTTCACACTGTTCCACCTTTGTTAATTACATGAAACTTACATTATTATGTACAGAAGATAGGTAGGTGGTTAATATTTAGTACAAAAATGGTGATAGTACGACGAGCCTGAATTATTATACAGGATGTTTTATTTATTAATTTAGTTTTTTTCTAGGAAAATAAGTAAGTAGATAGCTCAGTTTTTTTGAAAGTTTATATTGATCACATCAACATTTATGAAAAATTTGACAATTGTCCTATTTACACTTTTTGAGAAAAAAAATAAAAACGTTTTAGGGTTAAATGAATGTTGTGGGGTTTCAGGTGGCAGTAGAGGGTTAAAAATTTGTATGGATTACTTTCATTTGACGGGGCATTAACTGGTAGTAGTTTTGAACTCAAAGCTTTGGGGGCAATTTTTGAAGGCTTATCCTGCTACACTGAGTATCTCTGCGTGATCGCATCAGAAATGAGGCTATCCGCAGCAGAACCACAAGGTAACCGATATAGCCCTCCGAATCGCTAAACTTAAGTGGCAGTGGGCGGGGCACATTGCACGTAGAACCGATGGCCGTTGGGGCGGAAAGGTTCTTGAGTGGCGACCACGTACCGGAAGGCGTAGCGTGGATAGGCCCCCCACAAGGTGGACTGATGACCTGGTAAGGGTCGCTGGAGTCCGCTGGATGCGGGTGGCGCAGGATCGGTCATTGTGGCACTCTTTGGGGGAGGCCTATGTTCAGCAGTGGACGTCTTTGGGCTGATATGATGATGATGATCCTGCTACACGCTTTATAATAGAAACTACCGAGTTACTACATGCGTGCCTTCTATATTTAAGATTCTATAAAAGTCTCAGAAAAGGCTATAGGTACGTATATAGAGACGTTAGCAGTGTACACGCCATCGTGTTATGAAAGGTTTTACGTGCAACTCTCGGCTGGCGAATACGGGATTTGTTTCCGTCTTCCCCCCAGGAACCACGAAGCTTACCGTTAACGTGTTAAGTACATCATCACATAAACATGCCTCCAACAAGACCTTACTGCTTAAATAATAAGGTTTATCAAACCTCGATTTAGATGTATCAGTAGCTTTGCTTTCGTGCTATGCGAGCAATTTAGATGAAAGAAATCATTTTATTTCTCAGAGTAGTTGTTTTATTTTGCGCTGGTCAGAGGTGAGATTTATAGTGGTGAAATGTTTTAAGAATGAAGAAAATATCAAGAGGAATGTGCAGACGTAAAATGTGCTTATGGCGAGAGAAAATAAAGAATTCTCTCGAGAGACGGACATTGGCTTACTACAGAACTCCGATTGATATTGGTTGGAGCGTGTACAAGATAGAAAACTTCGATAGCGCGAAGATTAGTATCAGAGAATCCTAGGAATCTATTCAGTCTAAGGCGTTGAATTGGAAACTGATTCCACTTGATGTGTTTTGTATAATGGAACCAACCGGTTGAGGCTAATAGTTTTTTGTTCTTCATTAGAATTGGGTAGTTTCCACATGTTAAAATTGATAACGCAGTGCTGCTAAATTGATAGTAAACCATCAAATAAATGTAATTAAGCATAAATGAAGAAATGATGATGATGATCTGTCCGACCGTTTTCGGCCATGGCGACCACTCCGACTCCTATCTAGCGTTTTGGCGCTCGTGCGCTCGAATATGGCTTATGTAGCCTATCTTTGTGGCAAAATTCCGTGCACATTGCGGGCACGTAAGTACGCCGTTCTGGTAATTGTATGCTATGGCAGCAGGTGGGCGGGCCTTTAACTGGTCGCGTTTATAGTCAAGGTCAACTTTGCGCTGATCCTCGAACTCGCGAACTTGGATGTTCACCATCCTGCGCCATTCTGACCGACGTGCTGCCAAACACTCCCATTGAGAGGGCTCAATGTCGCATCTCTTCATATGTCGCTTTTGGACATCCTTGTACCGGAGGAGTTGTCCGCCTTGCTTCCGCTTGCCCTCCTCTATTTCAGAGTAGAAGATGCGCTTCGCCACTCTCACCTCCGCCATACGAGACACGTGACCGCACCGCCGAAGCTGCCGACGCATTAGATAAGCCTCAATGCCACCAACATGGGCTCGTCGCAGGACTTCGGTGTTTCGCACTCTGTCGGACCATCTGATCTTCATGATGGATCGCAGGCATTTGAGGTGGAAACGATCCAGAGTGGGTATGTGGTGACGGTACACACACCACGTCTCAGAGGAGTATAGGAGGTTCGGCAGCACAATTGCCATGTATATTGAAATTTTGGTGGCCAACTTAATGTCATGTGAGCAGAAGACCTTGGAACACAGCTTGCCGAATGCCGCAGCTGCAGCACCGACCCTGCTATTGATCTCGGCATCAAGGTCACTCTTGGATGTTAGAGTGCTCCCCAAATATCAAAATTTAATTAAAATCATAAAAAGATATGGACCTTGAAAGTATAGATTTTTATTGTCCAAAAGTAAATTTAAAGCTACTAATAGAATCCTTACGCTTTTATAGAAACAAAATTGTATGACAACTATGGTCCTTAACGCAGTATTTCACGAATGAAACAGCAATTTACTTGATTTTCAATACAACGATTAGTACAAAATTATTACACTGTGACGTCACGATTCAATGTTAATCAGTATGCAACGTTTTCGGCTGCCGCCAGCGAGGTCCGTCTTTACCTCAATTTTTTGGGTATTTATGTTTTTTAATTGTGGTTGCTCCCATACAAACATTTGTTCCTCTCCAAAAACTGGTTCGAATGGCATCGTAAAAAAAATTAGGACACAACCCAATTTAGCTAATTGACATTTTTTGTATAAGTACCAAACGAATCAATACGTGACTCATACGCTGAAGGTGCAAAATACCTGTCTGCTAACGTGGGAAATTTATGAAGTTTAAGATTGCTTCGGCCTTCACTGCCAGAATAGTGCCAATTGTGAAAAACAAGACCGGTGATTTGTCAGACCCTAGTAATTACAGGCCCATCTCCCTAGCAACTGTACTTGCGAAAGTGCTTGACAGCTTGCTTAACGCGCAACTTTGCAAACATATAAGCCTTCACGACGCGCAATTTGGCTTTAGGCCGGGGCTGTCGACCGAATGTGCGATTTTGTGCCTTAAGCGAGCTGTTAGGTACTATAAGGACAGGAACACACCCATTTATGCGTGTTTCCTGGACTTATCAAAGGCCTTTGATCTGGTTGTGTACGATAAGCTATGGTGCAAATTAGCGAAAGCGGGAGTACCAAGTCAGTACGTAGCGTTGCTTAAGCATTGTTACAGCAGCCAGATCAACAGGGTAAGATGGGGAGCTGAGGAGTCCGACGAATACAGGCTGCAGTGTGGGCTGACGTCGCCTCTCCTCTTCAACCTATATGTAAATGAGTTGATCGAGAGCCTCAGCAGCGCTCATGTCGGTTGCCATATAGGCAATGTGTGTTTTAATAACATAAGTTACGCGGACGACATGGCGCTGCTGGGGCCCTCGGTCGACTCGGTACGGCAACTGATTGGGATTTGTGAGGGGTACGCCGAGCAGCATGGTCTAAAATACAACACAAACAAAAGTGAACTGCTAATTTTCAAAGCACGTAAGTACAACCCGACTACTGAGCCGAAGATCATGCTGTGCGGCGTACCACTTAAAGTTGTGGACCGCTTCAAGTACCTGGGGCATATGCTCACAGGGGACTTGAATGACGACCAAGACTTGGAGAGGGAGAGAAGGGCGATGGCCGTGAGGGGAAACATGCTCGCCCGCAGGTTTGCACGTTGTAGCGAATCAGTCAAATTGACGCTATTTAGAGCCTACTGTCAGACATTCTACACGTGCAGCCTGTGGGTGGGGTTTACGCAGAGGGCATACAATGCGATACGCGTGCAGTACAACAACATCCTGAGAATGCTGTTGCAGCTGCCGAAGTACTGTAGTGCATCTGGCATGTTTGCGGAGGCGCGACTGGATGACTTTTTTGCCATAAGGCGTAAAAGAGTCGCGTCGATGCTGAGGCGAGTGCGCGGCAGCAGCAACGGTCTTCTCAGGGTGGTGGCCGAGAGGCTGGACTGCCCAATCACAAAGGCTTGGGTTGAAGTGGCTATTGGGAGAGCAAAATAGAACTGTTCGCTTTCTCAATAGCTCACATTTTTCTTTACATTTTTCTTTTTGTTAATTTTTTTTCCTTGTGTAACTAACCTAGCTCGTAAGATTTCAAATGTACTAACAAAAACTATGGACTAAGGTCCGAAATAAATGATTTTTATTTTTATTTTATTTTATTTTATAGGCCTAAGATTTTTTTACGATGCCATTCGAACCAGTTTTTGGAGAGGAACAAACGTTTGTATGGGAGCAACTACAATTAAAGAACATAAATACCCAAAACATTGAGTTAAAGACGGACCTCGCTGGCGGCAGCCTAAACGCTTCATACTGATTGACGCAAAAGTATGACGTCACACTTTGCTATTTGAACTAATCATTGTAGGGAAAATCAAGTAAATTGCTGTTTCGGTCGCAAAATACTGCGTTTAGGTCCATAGTTGTCATACAATTCTGTTTCTATATAAGCGTAAGGGTTTAAATTTACTCTTGGACAATAAAAAAAAAACATTTTTTTTTCTTAACTTTCTAGGTCCATATATTTTTTATTATATTTTGTAATTCATACTTTATAACAATTATTTGATGGTTTACTATCCATTTATATACCAACACTACGTTATCTATTTTAACATGAGGTCACAAGCCCATTACTTAAAAAAAAATATCGTGGGATAATTCACACCAAGTGATCTAGTCCCAAACTAGGCAAAGCCTGTACTATGGGTACTAGACAACGGATAAACACACTTATATAGATAAGTACATACTTAAATAGATATTAAACATCCAAGACTCGAGAACAAACATTCGTATTCATCATACAAATATCTGCCCCGACCGGGGATCGAACCTCCGACCGGGACCTCAAGCTTTATAGTCAGGTTCACTAACCACTAGGCTATTCGGTCGTCAAAAGTTTAAGGAGTCCCTATTGGGATATAAATAAATACACTGATTAACTTTTTGCAAGCGCTTGCGAAGACACAATGAATTGTAAACCGGCTGCGGTACTGGTGTGTCTCTCGGGACGTTCGGGCGTGAAAACATTAGAATCCGATTTTATATATCTCTCATTCTTATGCATGAGTTCAAGATATAAAGATATATAATTAATGTGACTTGTTTGATTGGAGATGGGCGACTGTGTGCCGTGAATGTCTAAGGTTTTGTGAGTCGATGGATGATAGGCTGTCCAGTACTTTTGTTTGATGTCACCTATATGTTGTCCATGTTGAATGTGTTTTGTATGTTATTTTGTAATGTTTAATTTCTCGGTGTATTGGCAGAGTGCAAAGCGGGTGGAGGGGGTAGCCTAAACGATCACAGCGCTCGCTACGGCTAAAATTGTCATTTTTGTCGCTGACTTGAGCTGTCAAATCCATATTGCAGTAAACATTTTGTAATCGTTTTTGAGATAAAAATATGGTCCTGGTAAGATGTGTTGTTGTGAATTGTAATAACACAAGATTTCATTAATATTTTTCACAATATTTACTTACTTCTTGTTTGACAGCGGTGACAATATTGTCCATAATGGCCGCCTGTCACGTGGCGCTGTCGTCGCGCTCGGTCCCAATTGGCTTGTCTGTAATGCCGTGTAAATATTTTGTTTATAAATAAATAAATAAATCATTTTGTCATTGTGGCACTCTTTGGGGGAGGCCTATGTCCAGCAGTGGACGTCTTTCGGCTGATATGATGATGATGAAATAAATAAATAATGGACGTGGATTATTGGACCGTACAATTATAGGGACATTCGATAGTCACATACCTCAACCATTCGGTTATCGTAGCATAGCTAAAACCGGCCAAGTGCGTGTCGGACCACGCAAAACGAAGGGTTCCGTGTCTATTGAAAAGGTCGTATCGTCACAGAAATCTTACGGCGCTTACGTCTTTTTCTTTAAGGAAGGCAGTTTTTCAGCAATATCTCGAAAACCTTTGAACTGATCTTGTTGAAAATAATTTTCGGTGAAATAATTTATTAAGCCCATGATTTTTTTCATATTTTTAAAATACACCGTTCAAAAATTAGAGGGGGGGGGGGAGAGAATTTCAGTGACTTTCGGGGCGATTATCTTCGACTCTATTCACTTAATCAAAAAAAAAATGCTAAAAAATCTGATATTTATTTTGAAAGGCTATCGATTGATGCCACACGTGTGCTTATAATGAAAAAAAAATTGACTCAGTTTTATGTATGCTGCACCCCTAAAAAAAATTTTTAGTCATTTTAGTACAAAACTATGTAGCGGCTAACAAAATACAGCTATCCTCAAAATTTTATCCAAATACACCTTATAGTTTTTGAGTAAAATGCCTGTGACATACGGACAGACGGACATGACGAAACTATAAGTGTTCCGTTTTTGCCATTTTGGCTACGGAACCCTAAAAACCGAATGAGTGTACGGCCTTAGTGCACGCTCCACCACAAATGGAGCGTGCAGCGTCCATATGAATTGCATTTGTTTTATATGGACGCTGCACGCTCCACCACAAATTGAGCGTGCAGCGTCCATATGAATTGCATTTGTTTTATATGGACGCTGCGCGCTCCACCACAAATTGAGCGTGCAGCGTCCATATGAATTGCATTTGTTTTATATGGACGCTGCGCGCTCCACCACAAATTGAGCGTGCAGCGTCCATATGAATTGCATTTGTTTTATATGGACGCTGCACGCCCCGCTCACAGAGCAGTGGGAGCATCCACTCAGGCTATACATAAGCCTTCACAACGATTGAAACCAAAATCGAATAGGTTCCTAAACGTCACCTTTGACTCGAAATCCCATTTCTCTACTTTCACTGCACGAAACTTTGTATCTCCAGCATCTACAAATCGCCTATGCATAAAATTAGCATCAGCATCGCTTCAAACATGAACTGTAATAGAATTGCAAGCGGCGCTTTTGAGAATCTTTATCTAGGGGATAAATCACACTTGAAGAGTTCCGGCGCGGCAGTGAAACTTATCGCTTGGATCGATGAACATAAACAAGCTATAAGGTTTATTGAGCGTTTAACGGACAAGTTTATTTTTGGGTTGTGGCACGGCTTTTTAACCCCCCGAGGAAAACGAGGGGTAGGGTAGATATAATGACCTCACATATATTACGAGAACAATATTATATTCCTTTGCTATTCCGCTAAAAAACGTGCAGGTCGATCAGCGGAGATCAAATGCAACTATTTGCGTATAAACATGCAAATAATTACAGCAATAATGAAAAAACCTCGACACGTGTTTCGCCTCTTTACGAGGCATCATCAGGAGATGCTGATGTTGCTTGCGCCACGTCCACTGAGCAACAGTGCTCAGTGCTCAGTGGACGTGGCCAAGCACAGCCGTTCATGCTGCAAAAAACGTATATTTTGACACTCTCAAGGGAATCAAAATTTATACGGTAATTTCCGTTGACCTAGAAGTATGAAATTTAGCAAGTAATATCATCATACTGCGGAGGAGTGTTAAAGGCAGAACTGCGACCCTAAAACATGTTCGGTTCTGTCTGGCACTTCGCCGGCCGCTACCGCCACACGCTCGCTTCGCTTGCTCGGCTCGCGCGCAGTAGGGTCGCAGTTCTGCCTAAAGGTGAATTTCCACCGGCGTGGATTGACGAGACGAGGCGTGGCGTGAATTGAAATCGCGCTGACCCTTTTCCACTAAAAATATTTCAATTCACGCCGCGCCGCGCCTCGTCAATCCACGCCGGTGGAAAATCACCTACGGCAGTCTCGACGAATTAACAACTAAACACCTGTAGCGAGATGTTTGTTTCTGTTGCAGAGTTAATTTAATCTCTATTTCAGAAACAATACGGTTTATTCTTATACAAACAAATATTTCAATTCACGTCGCGCAAATTCTCGTCAATCCGTACTATTTCCACCGAAGATGCGCCGGGAGTGAATTGAAAATTGTTTCTGTTGCAGAGTTAATTTAATCTCTATTTCAGAAACAATACGGTTTATTTTTATACAAACAAATATTTCAATTCACGTCGCGCAAATTCTCGTCAATCCGTACTATTTCCACCGAAGATGCGCCGGGAGTGAATTGAAAATTTGCCATACAAATTTCAATTCACGCCGCGCCGCGCCTCGTCAATCCACGCCGGTGGAAAATCACCTTTACACTCCTCCTCGCTTTGCTCGCCGTCGTACCTAGGAGAGGTCTTTGACAATCCAGCGGATTTTCATTCAGCGGTATTCAATCCGCCTGATCGTCAACCGGCCTTATTACAAAACAGTGCTGTTTTGTAAAACGGCTAGCTGTAATGTGAAACGGCAGATTAAACTATGTGCCTGCGACTTATACAATGTACTTGTACGTACCTGCAATCTGATGACGGCCATTATATCCGTCTGTCACATATTTTCGCCGAACGCTTTCCTCGTCCCCCGCGGGCCCCCCCCGCTTCGTAATTAGCTAAAACAAATTGGCGAGCGGGCCACGGTTAATTTCCTACTCCCGCGTCAGCGTAATCGTCAAAGTAATTTACCTTACGGACGTTTCTTCGAGCTGACTTAGTTTGGAAATTAAAAAGAATTTTCACGGGGGCCCGAGTTTGAATTGAAATTACGTCGCGACATCGCCTTGGGGTAGGAGAGGTAAACGAATTATATGTTCTGTGAAAGATACAGATTTTTGTTTCGGTAAAGGAAAACATCATGATGAAACCTATACACCTGCGAAGAAATTCAAAGGTGTGAAGCTCCCAACCGTCACTGGGCCAGTGTCAGGACTACACTCCCGGTTCCCTCTCATCCGTGAGAGGAAGCCTGTGCCCAGTAGCGGAACGTATATCTGATGATGACATTCTTGTATGGGAATATGGAATTCTAGTGGACATTTTCTCTAACAAACATTTCATAGAAACAACCGCCTGCATTTCACGACTAAAACTGTAATCCGTTTTGAGTAAGAGAGGTAAACATGGCGGATTGTAATCTCGCTTTATATTGCGAGCAGCGATATTCATTTATTCAATTATTTCTTGCATCATGTTGTTAACAAAGGTCTTATCAATAGGTACATTAGAATACAATACATGAACAGTGATGACGTATGGCACGGAAACGTGGTCGCTCACTATGGGTCTCATAAGAAGGCTCAAAGTCACCCAAAGGGCAATGGAGAGGGCTATGCTGGGAGTATCTCTGCGTGATCGCATCAGAAATGAGGCTATCCGCAGCAGAACCAAGGTAACCGATATAGCCCTCCGAATCGCTAAACTTAAGTGGCAGTGGGCGGGGCACATTGCACGTAGAACCGATGGCCGTTGGGGCGGAAAGGTTCTTGAGTGGCGGCCACGTACCGGAAGGCGCAGCGTGGGTAGGCCCCCCCACAAGGTGGACTGATGACCTGGTAAAGGTCGCTGGAGTCCGCTGGATGCGGGTGGCGCAGGACCGGTCATTGTGGCACTCTTTGGGGGAGGCCTATGTCCAGCAGTGGACGTCTTTGGGCTGATATGATGATGATGATGATGACATGAACCCTGTTAGGGCACATCAGCAATATGAATGAATGAATAATCCTTAATATAAATATAAATAAATAAATAAATATCGTGGGACAATTCACACCAATTGATCTAGTCCCAAACTAGGCAAAGCCTGTACTATGGGTACTAGACAACGGATAAACATACTTATATAGATAAATACATACTTAAATAGATATTAAACATCCAAGACTCGAGAACAAACATTCGTATTCATCATACAGATATCTGCCCCGACCGGGAATCGAACCCGGGACCTCAAGCTTCATAGTCAGGTTCTCTAACCACTAGGCTATTCGGTCGTCATCACGCTATATAATCTTATAGCTAACATGCATCCATACAATCCTACTAATATTATAAACGTGAAAGTTTGGATGTATGCATGGATGGCTATACGTTCCACTTAATCTCAAAAACCGGACAAGTGCGAGTTCAACTCGCGTGGTGAGGGCTCCGTAAAATATTGAGAATTTTCCCGTTACTTTGAATACTCAAACTTTTTATAGGTTTTCCTGTAATTCATTCCATAATTTTAATAAATTTTTCAGAACTATTTTCCATAATTTTTTCAGAATTTTAAGCCTTTGGAGATAGGGGGGGGGGGGGGGGGGGGGGAGGAATGGTCAATTCAAATGTGTTTTTGCTAAAATTATAAAAATACTCGTAATATCTGATATGCTTACAACAACCCATTTCATTTGATATGTCACAATACAGATTGCGAAACTTTGTTTTTAATTTTCCAGTTACCCCCCACAAGTGGCCCCCTTGTTCAGAATTCAGTAATTTACTTTACACGTCCATCTTTGGGTCACCAATTTACATATGTTTACCAAATTATACTATTTAAACTAAGTATATTTAAATTTTATTTGAATTTGAATAGTATCATTAGAGTTAGATACATACGAGTATATTACAAACGGAACAAAAGATAATTAGTTATACAATATGTGTGTTAAGTTTAATCTTTTAAAAATGAATCTATTGAGTAGTACGCCTTGTTAAGTAGTAAGTTTTTAAGTTATTTCCCGAGATAAGGGTCTTGACATGCAGACAGACAGATGGACAACAAAGTGATCCTATAATGGTTCCGTTTTTCCATTTGAGGTACCTACGGAACCGTAAAAACGAATAATCTAAAATAAATAAAAAACCAAATACGAAATATTATTTGTAAGAATACAGTTACATATAATGGTCTTTGGATAAAGTGTAAAAGTCCTCGTATTCAGCATGCAAGCAAGCATACAAATTCCTCCTTGATATTGAGTCACCGTCGACTAAATAAAACTATAAGGATAAGTACTTACCTACGAGCATGCTTAGTTGTTTGTTGTTAAGTTAAATGCACGACGTAAGCACTTTATTGTACACAAGCACAGGGTAAAACCATAAATATATCATATAAGAATGTTAAGTATAAATAGAAAATGTTAGATATAATTAAATAGGTTATTCTAGTATAGAACATGAGCGTTTCTCGCCATCAAACGTCACAGTTTGGCGAGTTTATATAAAAACTATAAAATGTAATTTCTTTTTTCTTAAATAAATAAAAAATAATAATAATAATAATAACATGTCAATAGATATTAATTCAATATTGTAATAATTTCGTGTGGAAAACTTTTTTATAATTTAAATAAGTAGTCCCTGACGCTTGTAACAAATATTCGCTTAAATATTTGTCCCGACAGTGCTCAATATTCATTTGAAAATTAAAAAAAAAAAAAAAAAACTTATTTATTTCCGTAAATGCACAGTGATATATAACAAGGTAGGGGCTTCCTATTAATTATGCAATACCTGTATCAGGAAACCCCGCTCCTCTAAAATCATAGAGCTTGCTTGTTTGCTTGTTTGCTTCATTTGGCAAAAGAAACATGGCCTCCATTTAACTAATAAAGTTAATACAGATCTAATTTATGCATCAGTGCGTGACGCCATGTGAGTCAATAAAACGCATCTAGGCCGTCAAATGTTGAAGTGGATACTTCTTTGCTGGCGTTTTTGTATAGGTTGTACAGTTCAAAATGTATCACGTGACTTCCGGAATAACTTTCTAGAGAAGCCTAATCTGATTTCAATTAATTGTTTGTTACATGTTTTAATCCTTCTTTATTTGCCATTAGTTGTTAATCACAAAATGTTATTTAGTTTATGTGGCGGACATGAAAATAATGCTGAAATGACCGCCATTTTCAAATGAGCTACGTCAGTCAATGTTGCCATATATATCGATTTATCTGTACTTATACAGATTTTAGTGAATTAATTCAGATATATATTTTACGGATACAAGGGTTCCATAGCCAACAAAGAAGTTTCCATTTAAACTTAATTAACGGTTGTATCTCCGACACAACCCGCTTCTTTTTAGGCAACAACTTCAGGATCAGGATTCCGGCTAAATCCTGACCCAGTAACACGGTGATCATTAAAAAAGAAAGTGCCAAGGGCTACTTAAGCACACTTTAGGAGCACCCTTTGCCGAAGGGCACTCGATCGGCGTTCGGTTAGTAAGTAACCAGTCGCTATTGTCTTCGGCTTAATGAGGGCTTGCTTATACTGCGTTTGCGCTGCGTGAAGTGGCCGGCTAAACGAAAGCAGAAGTATTTATAATCTTAAAACAATAAGAGGAAAGCCTCATCGCTGAATAAATGTAATTCACAAATGACTTCGTTAAAATAAAAATATTAATTTAAAAAAATTGGGACCGATGCTGGTGTGGGACGCTACATGTGTAGACACACTGGCACCGTCTCACCTCCAACGGACTACTTCTAAAGCGGGTGCAGCGGCGGAAAACGCCGAAAATCTGAAATGTAATAAATATAGAGGCCTCGGCAGAGAGTACGACTTTGTACCCTTTGGCGTCGAGACCCTCGGTCCGTGGGGCCCCAGTGCGCATAAGTTATTTGCAGAAATCGCGAAATGTCTGGTCGATGTAACTGGTGACCGAAGAGCTGGCGGCTTTCTCGCGCAACGCATCAGCATTGCAATTCAGCGAGGAAATGCCGCCAGCATCCTCGGTACAATGCCTCGAGGGCCTTTTTTAGATTTAACTTAGTTTTAATTTATCTTAGTTAATGTTAATTATTATCTTGTATTCACTTTTAATAAATATTACTTTAGCAGATTTAAAAAAAACATTCTCGTGGTTTAGCAGGATTAGGACTGCGGTAAACAGACATAAGACATACAGCGTGGAACAGAATGAAGAGTTTCTACAAAAACGGGGAATTGTTCACCCTATGAGCTTTATTTTTTCCCACTAAACTATGCTAATATTCTTTACAGTTTACGCGATAAAGCTTGTAAAACTTTTGTGCTAAAATCCGCCTTTTTCAACCCTAGCAAGTTGATAGTGAATGACATGTGTCATTTTCAAATGTAACTTTATAGCGGTAGGGTTGACCTATAATAAAACGTTTAATTTTTAATGCCTTTTGTTTTACTTAACCTAGATTTAAAATGATGATTAAGTTGATTGAAAATTAGTATATGAAAATAAGGTTTTATGACCTTAGGTTGTATTGAGTAATAGAGTAATTTGAGTTTAGGTTTTTGTCGCAAGAACCCCTTCTCGGGTGAAAGCCTCCTCCAGAGTAAGCCAGTTAGTTTTTGTCTTGTGCTTTTTTCGTTCAGTTTGTGTCTGAACTTTTTCTTATTTCGTCTGACCATCGCATATAGGGTCTTCCTCTCTATGTTTGCCGGAAAAAATGGAACCCTTATGGGATCACTCGGTTGTCTGTCTGTCCGTCTGTCACAGCCGATTTGCTCCGAAACTACTGGACCGATTGAGTTGAAATTTGGCACATATGTAAATTGGTGACCCAAAGATGGACACGTAAAGTAAATTAATGAGTTCTGAACAAGGGGGCCACTTTTGGGGGGTCTACTGGGAAAAAAAGGATTCGCAAACTGTATTGTGTGACATATTAAATGAAAGGGGTTGTTGTAAGCATCTCAAAAATATTTTTTTTATAATTTTATCAAAAATAGATTTGAAGTAATTTAGGAAATAAGACGAAAATTGAACATCCCCCCTCCCCCCCCCCTTATCTCCGAAACTACAATGCTTAAAATTCTGAAAAAAATATGGAAAAAAGTTCCTTGCCTAAAGATTACAGGAAAACCTATAAGAAGTTTAAGTATTCAAAGTAACGGGAAAATTCTCAATATTTTTGTGTGTTTTGTATGGAGCGCCTAATGCTTAGAGAATAGGAATTTTACGGAACACTCACCACGCGAGTTGAACTCGCACTTGTCCGGTTTTTGAATCTGTGTTCAATTGAATTAATTAAAAAAATAGCTTGAACAGAAAAGTAGCATTTTGGTACAAAACAGTAGCAAAGGTGTGAAAAAATTATATGAAACAAGGCAGCAACAGGTGGTCACAAAGCAATCTCTATTATATACACTAGATATTGAGCACGTATATAAGGGACTCGACTCAACTCTGCTGACTCGGGGTAGCCGCAGTTGATTGGCCCAATTTGCCCTGTCTTTATTTTAAATAAGATCTCGAACGTTCGCTGCAGTAAAAGGCTTACGGTATCGTTGTTAGGGTTCCGTACCCAACGGATAAAACCGGGACCCTATTACTAAGACTTCGCTGTCCGTCCGTCCGTCTGTCTGTCACCAGGCTGTATCTCAAGAACCGTGATAGCTACAGAGTTGAAATTTTCACAGACTATGTATTTCTGTTGCCGCTATAACAACAAATACTAAAAAACCGGCCAGACATGATTTTTTTGCCGTTTTTATAGATAATGGTACGGAACCCTTCGTGCGCGAGTCCGACTCGCATTTGGCCGGTTTATTTTAAATAAGATCGCGAACGTTTGCTGCAGTAAAAGACTTACTGTATCGTTTGTTTGACCTAGGAACTATAACCAATGTTAGTACATAGAAATCTTAGGATGTGTATCCACCAGAGCAGTGCGAGGTTGCTAAGCGAAATAAAATCCGACAATTGGCAGAGTGCAAAGCGGGTGGAGGGGGTAGCCTAAACGATCACAGCGCTCGCTACGGCTAAAATTGTCATTTTTGTCGCTGACTTGAGCTGTCAAATCCATATTGCAGTAAACATTTTCTAATCGTTAATATTATTGGCAATAATGTTACTGACTACCATTGTCCAAAATTGTGTAATATAGTAAAATAACACAAGATTTCATTAATATTTTTCACAATATTTACTTACTTCTTGTTTGACAGCGGTGACAATGTTGTCCATAATGGCCGCCTGTCACGTGGCGCTGTCGTCGCGCTCGGTCCCAATAGGAATGTGACATTTTCCTATCCTCGCTTAGCGTAGCGATACTGGTGGATTTAAAGAAAAAAACATCCCCGAAGTGTGTTACATCTCTTTCTCTCAATGTTCGTTTTCATTGACAACTCGAAACTGACTTTTGATTTTTGATTAATAATAATCTCTGCACCACCTACTGCATAATCCAGTTTTATCTCTTTGTCCGGTACCCAAAGGTTGTCTGGAAGAGATCACTCTTCAGCGATAAGACCGCCTTTTGTCTACCTCTACCTATATGTATAGTATTGTTTCTCTCTGTAACTGCTTTGTTTGTGTGAGGTGAGTATTTGTATTGTATTGTATTATTGTAATTTAAAATAAATATCATATAAATTATTTAGCATTTTAATTACATAATATGTATTAAATCTACATGTTAGTTTTTGTTAGGAATTTCACCTATTTGTACATATTTAGGAGTTTAACTGCAAATGTCGCATCACTGCACTGTATGCACTGCACTGCACACGTCGTCTTCAAGTGAGACGTTAATTTCGCTGACATTAGCGGCGAACCGCACTGCCGCTGCCGGGCGTTAAGCCCCGCTGTGGGGCGTAGAAGCTATGGCAGCCTAGTCATTTAAGCGTTAAGCATGTGCTAAAAATCTTTTACTTAGAACTGCAGGAAGGCAAGCGAAAACAGGGCGGCCAGCTTCTGCGCTATAAAAATGTGCTGAAGCGCCACATGCGGAGGTGTGATATTGACCCATCGCGCTGGGAGATTTTGGCTCAAGATCGATCAAAGTGGAGACATACAGTGAAGGTTAATGTGCAAGCCTTCGAAGAACGAAGACGTAACGAACTCGACGCTAAGCGCGAGGAGTTGAAGGCTCGACCACCTGCGGCCGTACACTACAATTGTGTAGGAGGGGTGCTGACCTGTAGGGAATGTGGTCGCACATTCTCTGCAAAGATAGGCTACGTCAGTCACCTGACAGCTCACGAACGACGCTCCAGTTAGCCAGAATTCGTCTCTTTTTCCAGTCGCCCTGGTCGAAATCGGCCAGGATGATGATGATGATGATGAAGCATGTGCTATACGGCATACAACCACAGTTTCCGCCACGTGACCTTGGTAGAAGCGAGGTAGAAGCCCTGCTGTCTACACGGCTTACAACGGCCGCAAACTTCAGTGTGTTAGAAACGCTTTTTTTGGCTAGGGTCCATATATTCCTCAGTAGTTAAGTCCCACAGACACGGAAGGTCTCTATACAGTTCAATAAGTTCCGTAACCACCTCTCGTTCGTTCGCCGACGCCATTTTGCTCCTAAAACTGCGCGACACGTCTGCGTCTGCAATGCGTTCGCGTGTTTAAAACCGTTTCTTCCAAATGGTTTGCCGAGCGCACCTGCCTACCAAGGTCATGCGAAATTTGGCATGCAACCACTGTCTACATGGCTAACAACGGCTGTTTTTCTACCAAGATCACGTGGTTGTATGCCGTGCAGCACATGCTTTAGACTATCAAACGGCAGTCGTTGATTCAAATCCCAGCCACCCCAGAATCGAATACTCATTGCCCATTGGTATTCGATGAGTTTTTGAGATTTTTGGTGAAGGAAACCAGCACAAAGCTGTGAAGAAAATCGTCAACCCGCACTTGCCCCGGTGAGAATTTCTATTACTTCACCCGTCAGGCTAATTGTGGTGATGGTGATGATAATATATGGTCATATAGTTAGGAATGAGTGCATTCAGTTTGGCATAACTTTTTGACATATAGTACTGCGATTGTAGGGTATGATAGAATCGCTTCAAAACAATAGTCTCATAATGATTTGTTGCCTAGTAAAATGGACCACTTTGAGGATTTAATTTTCCGAGTTATATGCATTTTTAAAAATTAGTCAAAAATTACGTAGAATGGGTTTGTACTGAATTTTATTATCTATATTAATATAACCATATTATAAAGAGGAAAACTCTGTGACATATAAACTTTGTAAGTTTATATGTAGGGGTTTATCCCGGGTCTACTCCTCAGATTAAAAAAAAAATAGTTACACAAGTATACAGGCTGATACAAAAATAGGGTGTGAACCCATTAAGGCCAGATTCGGTAGCGTATTGCAATTCCAAAAATGCATTTTTTTATTGTAAACATTCCCACCCTTCACCCTCGCGGGGGAATGTTTTCATACACAAGTAATGTCAACAAAAACAAAGACTGTAATGTAAAACAAGTGCGAGTCGGACTCGCGCACGAAGGGTTCCGTGCCATTATTTATGAAAAAGGCAAAAAAGTCATGTCTATTGTATGGGAGCTGCGACTCGCACTTGGCCGGTTTTCTAATACTTGTTGTTATAGCGGCAACAGATATACATCATCTGTGAAAATTTCAGCTGTCTAACTATCACGGTTCATGAGATACAACCTGGTGACAGACAGACGGACGGACGGACGGACGGACAGCGGAGTCTTAGTAATAGGGTTTACCCTTTGGGTACGGAACCCTAAGAAATGGAATTCCAATACGCTGCCGAATCTGGCCTTGATGGGTTCACACCCCATTCTTGTAACACCCTGTATGTAAAGTAGAGCTTCGGGATGGGCATAGATTATATTCTATCCCACGGCTCTGTAACACACGAGCGAAGCCGCACGGGCAGCTAGCATATCATAAAATTAATTTGTGTACCGACACCGCACCTTTAACCACATGGTCCAGGAGCGGACATCACGTCTGCTAACTCGAACGCGTATATCTGCATACTGTTACTTCCAGCACTTATCCCACACATCGTCCTTATACCCTTGCCACAAGGTCCATTCTTGCTTGACAATTCTTCCAGCTTATACTGTAATCATCTTTGGTTTGCGGTCGAATGTCGCGTATTCATTTGTCTGTAAATAGCAATGTACGTTATTGTTGTGGTCCTTATCGTAATGGTATAGGGTTTAGAATTGGTCAGTAAATTGTGTCAGCACGACAGAAATGTATTTGAAAACTTTCATTACTTAAAACAGATGTTGTTGTTGCTTTCCTTTTGTTATTTTTCTGTAGCTTTCGTAATAATATTATTAAATAAATGTTAGCTTTGTTTTGCTGTAAGAGACGTTGATTGCTAAAGTTTTTATGTTAGTTATCTGTACTCATGTTGTGGATTTACATTAATAATATGAGTATGAATACGGAGAGTGCGTCTGTTTGTATTTTTTAAGTATTATAAGCAGACTAGCTTCTGCCCGCGACTTCGTCTGCGTGTTAAAAGCGATTCTATATTTTAAGAATCCTGGTATAAGGGCAAATATTTGTGTGATGAGCAGGGATCGGAACCCGTTTTTTCAAAAGTCCCCGAAGTAGTCTAATATTTTGAATTATTTTATGCTCTTAATGTAGGACTCTATCATGTATTTAGGTAACATTTTCGTATTATTAGACAGCCTGATCAAAAATTATATTATAAACCAAAGAACGAAATTGAACGGAATAAAACCGGTATTTTTGTATGGTGAAAATACCGGTATCCGATCTCTGGTGATGAGTTGGCTTGTGGCTTTTGGATGCTCGCCGTGGTTTTAGAATCCACGGAGTCGCCATTATGTTAAAATATTGTTTTCGAAGTCAAAGTCAAAGTGTAAAAATAAAATATACTACATGTCAAGATTTATTCTGTTATATCGATAATAAACATGTTATTATGAGAATACAACTTTAACTTCAGTGGACGTGGAGAGGTTGTTCTCAACACAAAAAAGTGTTTTTGATACAACCTCCAGAACTCGATTAACCCCTCAAAATATAGAAAAAATAATAATGATCATTATTTCTTATTAACATTTTAATGATGAACATCGAATAGTAGAATAGATGATAATTATGATACACTGATTCAAAAAGCCAGTACTTCACCAGAGATTTAGAGGTATGTACAGTCGAGTTCTCCAATATCTATACAGACAACCTTTCAAAAATATCTACACATGTGTCTTATGTCAGTAATAATAAAGCCTATGTACAGATATTTTTGAAAGGTTGTCTGTATAGATATTGGAGAACTCGACTGTACGTAGAAAAAGAGGTACGGAACCCTAAAAACTCTGATGCAAATGTAGATGTAGATGTGGATTGAAGAACCGATAAGCGTTTGTGTCATAAATATATCTACATGGTGAATTCTAAATCGTGAATTTTAACCACGTTTACCGGTAAAGCTACTTAAGACTATTACAGAGCACTAGTGTTAATTACAATTAAGGACCCGCTTCATTAATTATGAACAAAACCAGAAAGTGCGTCCCCACTTGTCAGCCGCCTTGGTCACCCTACACGAGTCACGTGACTTGCAACGCAATGTTTACCTAAGTGCAAAGGTTATCTCATCAATATCATGCATTAAATGCATTGTGCAGTTTGTTATTTAAACACTCATAAAATTTTCCTCATAATTAAATTTTGTCTCGGTACCGGCGACTCAGGATACCTTCTTCCGAATAGTTCTTGCGTTTGACCAATTCTGCCAGTCTGAGCGTACCAAGATACCATATCAAACCTTTGTATGTTCGTGTACGGATACGGTGGAGGCATTTTTATACCATTAATCGTAATAAAACTGAATTATTTTTTGAGTAAATACGATTTAAATACTTATGTTGACAATGTCGACGATGTTGACATTATTGACAATACATGCCAAAATTCTATCCAGCCAAGTTCAATATTAGGAGGTTGGATATCTAATGTTGAAATTTTCATGACAAGTGCGAAACATAAATGTAGGGTGACCACGAGATTTTAATAATTAGGATCAATCAAATTAAAAGTGGACAAAATAAAAATGTACTTAATTTAGGTTTAAAAGCATTGTAAGTTATTGTTAACTATGTATAGACTTAAAAAAAAAAATTACGATTCACGATTTAGAATTCACCCTGTATAGTTTTGACGGAGGAGTTTCAACTCAAAACTCGTCAAAACTCAATAACAAGCGCGGGGAGCCCTTTAAGTTATTATAATTAATATTCGCTATTACTTTACTAATTCTAAAAATATGTTCTAGGAGTACTCAATTTAAAAGTGGTGTCAGAAATGAGGTGCGAGTCGTACGTTGCCATCTGGTGCAAATAAAGTCTGATGACCTGGTAAAGGTCGCTGAAGTCCGCTGGATGCGGGTGGCGCAGGACCGGTCATTGTGGCACTCTTTGGGGGAGGCCTATGTCCAGCAGGGGACGTCTTTCGGCTGATAGAAAGAGAAAGAGAAAGAATTCATTTATTCAAGTAGGATTCATTGAACCACTTTTGCATCGTCATCAGCTACATATAGACATATTCAGGTTATATAAAATATACTTAAAATTGTATGGATTTTACAATACATTTGTTTTTAAATAAGAGCCTATCTAGTACATGGAGAATTAATTCAGCATTCAGCGTGTATATATGCATCGTCAATGGTTGATAGCTGATATGATGATGAATAGTGCAAATATATGAATATCCAATTTGAAGCTACTAATTCCTGTGACTTTACCACTCTATTATAACTGCTCTATCGTAATTGTGAACAATTTGTCAGAGCCGAAGTTTCAGCGCAACATTTAAGTGTAATGGCAAAGTAGTTACCAGCTTCTTGTTGAGAAATGCAAGTGATTTGTTACTTAGCACAGACATGTAGGTATGTACTTAGTATTTACTACTTATATCTAGTATTACTGCCGGAGTAACTATGCCAAGATGGCGACAAAATAGCTCATATTGGGTGCTCTAGGCTGCAACCTTACATAATAATAATAATTTATTCATTGCAAGAATGTAGTTTCCAAACAATCATTTAAAGTCCAATTGAATAGTACAGGATGTGAACAATGTCAAGACAAACAGATAAAAAATAGAATTAACAACAATTTATTATAAAAGCTAAGTATTGATATTCGTCAATCCTGTGGTTAAAATATTCATTAACTAGCTTTTGCCCGCGGCTTCGCCCGCGTACTAAGAGAAATTTTAACCGTCTACAAAAAAGATGCATCTCAGTTTCAGTATTTTATATATTTAGACCGACTCTACATAGACTCTGCATATCGAACATAGACTCTACATATCGAATCTACATATCGACTCTACATATCGACTCTACATATCGGCTCTACATATCGACTCTACATATCTGGACCCCCATATAAAATTTCACCCCCTCTTTTAAGTGGTTGGGTGCAGATTTCCAAAAAAAAATGATGCACGATTTTTGGTTAGTTACAAATAGTTCGCATACCAATTTTTAGCTTTCTACCTTGAAAATTGCGGAATGCTCCATACAAACTTCCACCCCCCATTTTGGGGAAGTGGGGGGTTAGAACGAGAAAAAAAGGAGCCTATGTCACTCTCCATCCCTTCAACTATCTCCACTTAAAAAATCACGTCAATTCGACGCCCCGTTTTGCCGTGAAAGATGGACAAACAAACAAACAAATAAACAAACAAACACATACACTTTCCCATTTATAATATTAGTATGGATATGGATATTATGCTCGCGATCAGGCAGTCCGTATACTTGTTTGCAAATGTAGTGCCGTAAAAGAAAGCAAGCTGCGTAGTCGATGGTACACAAAATACAGACTCGTGTTACATTTGAATAAAATAAACTGAAGCAAACTTACAACACTCATAAATTCTGTAAAATCGGTTGAACTGTCAAATTTGCATTTTTGTACAGTTGTGGAAAATGACTAAAATCACGCGAGCTGTTAGTGAATTAATTTTTAAATTGAACCTTTGTTGAACGACGTACGGTCACGCGAAAGCATGCATGTGTTGAATATAGGCACATGAGCTTTTCTTCGAAGTCCCACTCGATTGTAAAGGAAAAAATTAAATATTCCATGCTTTGACCCGGATTTAAGCCGACGATCACAGGCATACGAGATCCGTAGCTCTCAACCAACTGAGCTATCGGAACATTGCGTCTCGGTCACCAAATTTTTCAATCAGTTCCCTATTACAAAGCCTAAGGGAGGCGTGTAGCGACATCTATCTGGAAGACTCAGGCTTTCTAACGGCACCAACGTCTCAAATTATATTGAGAAATCGTCAATAACGATGCGCCACCCCATGAGTGCCCTTCGTGTGGCTTCGTCATAATACTGATTGTCCTAAAATCTCACTGTCGTTACGGACATAAAAATATTTTGGTTTACATATGTCACTAGAGAACCATAATCATCGGGATTTGAAATCAACTGGGAAATAAAATAGCGCACGGTAAAAAATAGGATAGCAGATAAGTTTCGCACAAAAGAAAAAATGGGAAACGAAAAAACCTATTCGTTCGGAATTTTAATCGGGCTTACATTTTTCGAGGTTGTGGTAAGTAACCATTGAATTATCAATTGATATCATACCGACGCAGTTTGCAAAATTCCGTGAAAACAAAATTTCACTGTGGTTGGTTAGTAATTTGGATAAAATATACCAGAGATTGACGGTTCACGAATTATTACGAAATTAATATTCCTTTGCTATTCCGCTAAAAAACGTGCAGCATCAGCGGAGATCAAATGCAACTATTTGCGTATAAACATGCAAATAATTACAGCAAACCACCACTAATAATGAAAAAACCTCGACACGTGTTTCGCCTCTCTACGAGGCATCATCAGGAGATGCTGGCAGGAGATGTTGCTTGCGCCACGTCCACTGAGCAAATGAGCAAATGAGTAACGCCTGATTCAATAAATTATTTGTTTCACGAATTGTTTTATAATTATCATTATCATTAATGCGATGTTTATTCGAAATATAATGGGATATCAGGGCCTCATAATCATATTTATTGGCAATGTTATAAATTACATGTAAAAAATTTACAATATTATTATGGATATACATAAACAAATAATTCCTTATGATCATAGAACACCACCTTGTGGGGGGCTTACCCACGCTGCGCCTTCCGGTCGCTGGAGTCCGCTGGATGCGGGTGGCTCAGGACCGGTCATTGTGGCACTCTTTGGGGGAGGCCTATGTCCAGCAGAGGACGACTTTCGGCTGATATGATGATGATGATAGAACGCCTGCTCGCTAAGCCATTTTTCAAGTTTCGTTCTAAAAAACGACACACTTTGAGCAGCGACTAATTCTCCTGGCAGATGATTGTAGACACGGCCTCGATTCGGTTCTTGTCTTTTACACACTAAACACGTATTGATGCGATTTGCGGGCTCGCTCTGACACATTCATCATCATCATCATCGTCATCATCCTGGCCGATTTCGACCACGGCGACTGGAAAAAGAGAAGAGTTCTGGCTAACTGGAGCGTTCGTGAGCTCTCAGGTGACTGACGTAGCCTATCTTTGCAGAGAATGTGCGACCACATTCCCTACAGGTCAGCACCCCTCCGACAAAATTGTAGTGTATGGCCGCAGGTGGTCGAGCCTTCAACTCCTCGCGCTTAGCATCGAGTTCGTTACGTCTTCGTTCTTCGAAGGCTTGCACATTAACCTTCACTGTATGTCTCCACTTTGACCGATCTTGAGCCAAAATCTCCCAGCGCGATGGGTCAATATCACACCTCCGCATGTGGCACTTCAGCACATCTTTATAGCGCAGAAGCTGGCCGCCCTGTTTTCGCCTGCCTTCCTGCAGTTCTGACACATTAAGGCGATTGTAACCCTTAAAATTTTATATCACTCGCTCGCTAGTACTCTCTCAATATGCTGTGTTTGTGGATCTCCAAATGATATTGCTGCTCCCAATATGACTGACATGACGTTCCTCAGTGTATTTCTTTAAACATCACCGTCATCAACTCGTCATCATATCCGAAAGACGTCCACTGCTCGTAGGCCTCCCCCAAATGACCGGTCCTGTCCATCCGCATTCCGCATCCAGCGGACTCCAGGTCATCACTCCAACTTATGGGTGGGTCTACCCACGCTGCGCCTCCCGGTACTATGCAAACATATAAAACCAAACATATACAGGTTGGATTTTTTATGAGTATCCAAATTGAAGTATGTTAATCCTTATACAAAATTATAATTTACGTGTTTTTTCTTTCAGTATCCCTCGGTACTAAAATATTGAGTTAGGGCACCTCAAAGTGTCTCAAAAAAGACCAAGTTAGTTGTTAGTTGTCAATGTTCGCTGCGCACGATCCCCGCGCCCTTCCCCTTCATAACAACCGTGAGTCACGCACGGACGCCCCCCCCTGCCCCGGCACCCCGCCGCCGCGTCAAATTGATACGAGTAACACAAGTTGCTGATCGGGCTGCCAGTTTGATGTAAATGTGAACTACCCTCACTACAACACATTTTGTGTCTCTAGTTTGTTTACATTCGACGCGATTGAACAATGACTAGTGTGGTCACTAGTCATTGTTATTTTTGAAAAATAAAATATAAGAAAAATACTTTGTTGTTTTTTTTCATAAATTAAATCTAAAAATGATGCTGGAAAAAATTTGGATACACATAAAAAACACCCTATATATATTGTTTATTCACTGACAGTAGTAATACGGCCTGGCCAAAGTCCCAACTTTCCCCATCCGACTTACTTACATCTTACATCAACTTTGCCGCGACATGACACTCAAACTAACTTACTTGCGCGTTTCAGAATTAGTTGTTAATAAGATTACATAGCTGTGTTGTCTGTCATTCTATATATTGCAGTACGTTATTAAAATTCATTTCACTATATATTATACTGGCTGCTTACGCGGCTTCCCCCGCGCTATGCAAAGAAAGCAGGCAACTCGCCAGATAAAATACTGCCTATGGCCTGCGGAAAGTTCAATTTATAACAAAAGAAAGAATTCTTGAAATCGGGTAAGCGGCTGAGTAGATTGCCTATTATCTACATACTACCTTACAAAGCTACAATCATCGGTCGTTCTTCTTTTTTACCGACAATGAAACGAGGTTTTCCTTTTTTTTTGGTTTTTGAACTATCGAAAATTGTGATTTTGAAGTGCGATTTAAAAAACATGCATTGGTTTCTTCATTAACACTAATTAAAGTTTCCTTTCCGGCCAATATACATATTTGTTTACGGTTGGTTTAAAAAAAAATATGTGACAAAGTGGACTCTTTCAGTGGGGACTACATTTTGGTTTACCACTCTGTCACGGACTTTTACGATAAAAATACGTTTAAAAAAAATGCTAGTTAGAGAAACTAAAATATTAAATTATACTAATTGTAATAAAATAATATGTTCGTTCATTTTCGAACATTATAAAACCGTAAAATCATTACTCAAATGAGATGCCGTAGTAAGACGAAGGACAGGCTATTGTCGGTCGAAAAGAAGAACGACCCACATACAGACTTTTCCTCTTTTTAATATGTATTAGTATAGACCAGTGAAAAAAGCTACGGTGGCCTAGTGGTTCACGCATGCGGCTGTCAAACGGCAGTCGTGGGTTCGAATCCCGGCTCGTACCAATGAGTTTTTCGGAAGTTATATACGGAATATCATTTGATATTTACCGTTTGCTTTTCGGTGAAGGAAAACATCGTGAGGAAACCTGCATACATCTGCGAAGAAATTCAAAGAGGTATGTGAAGTCCCCAATCCGCACTGGGCCAGCGTGGGGAATACTGCCCGTTCTCTATCATCCGTGATAGGAGGCCTGTGCCCAACAGTGGGACGTATATAGGCTGATGATGATGATAGACTAGTGACGTTGTAAGCTAATATAACTCGCAAGTCTATCTTTTCTTAATTTTTTATATTTAGATTTCGAAAAACTGAATCGGCAAAAAAAACTGGACAAGTGCGAGTCAGACTCGCCCACCGAGGTTTCGGATTTTTCCCTGTACTTGTAGTGGTAAGACGATATTACTGCCGCGCCAGTGTGATGCAGGCATACGTTTTTGTAATAACTCTGACGGGAATCGATATTTATTGTCTATGGTAATATTGCCACTCACTATTCTGTCACATGCAGCAAGTAAATTCGTAATTACGAATAATTACGAATTGGAAAATTCTTAGACATGTATTGTAGTTGGAATAACCATATAGACACAGTGTGTGACAAGCTCTTAAAATTTGCATATGTTCTAAAACGACTTCGCAACATATCTGGTTGGACTTGGAACACAGTACTGATGGCATACCACGGATATGTTGCGTCTCAGTTAAGGTATGGACTCCTTGTATGGGGTAATTCCAGTGACGCGCTTAGGGCTTTCAGAACACAAAAGAAATGTGTAAGGGCAATGTGTGGGGTGCCTCAACGGGAATCCTGTAGGCCATGTTTGCAAAGCATGAAATTTTAACGTAACCATGTATGTATATTTTTGAAGCAGCTGTTTTTGTAAAGAAATACCCAAATCTGTTCCAAAAAACTAAAGGTGTATATCATAGAAACACAAGAAACCCGAACAGACTTGTAATACATAGATTGTGTTCCCAGTAGTTCTCTTTTCATTAAAAATTAGTTATTAAATGTGTATACGAATATTTAATGCTCTTCCAGATAATGTTAAGGATCTATCTCAAGTCATTTATAATATAAAAAAAATAAATAAAAAAATACTTTATTTCAGACCGGTTGATCCATAGAATGTTAGTAACAAATGACTTAAGACTATATTAGGTTAGTAACAATAATCACACAAAAAAAAAAACAATCAAAGAAATTTAAATAATAAATTGGGCAACGCCCTTAATCTGTCCAATCCAGAAGGATATGATCGGACAGTCACCTCTACCCGCAATTGCCTGAAGAATGCTGTTGGCGCTCGCTCTCACCCTGCCTAATAGTGAGGCTATCTTTTTCCGCATGATCGCCGGAAACCCGTCTACACGGGCTTCGGCAAACATGCCCGAGGCACTACACCTTCTCGGCAGACCCAACAGCATTCTAAACGCATTATTGTATTGGACGCGCAGGGCGCTATAGGCTCGCTTTGTATACCTAACCCACAGGCTGCTCGAGTAAAAAGATTGTGTAAAAGCTTTAAAAAGCGTTATCTTAACTTCGTTTGAGCATCGAGCAAACCTGCGAGCAAGCATATTACTACGAACCGCTAACGCCCTGCGCTCCCTCTCAATATCCATATCATCTTTTAGGTCACTCGTGATAATATGACCCAGATACTTGACCTTATCCACGACCGACAGTTGACTACCGCTGAGCCAAAGTGGCTGTACATAATAGGGCTTAATTTTCCCCGCCGTAAAAACCATGACCTCACTTTTAGTGGGGTTGTACACAAGCCCATGGGCCCGGGCATACGCCTCACAAGTAGCCAGCAGTTGTTCGATGGCTCCAGCAGAAGGGCCAAGCAGCACCATATCATCGGCATAGCTTACGTTGTTAATACAGGTGCTCCCCACGTAGCAACCAGCATGCATGCTGCTCAACCCCTCTATCAACGCATTAACATAGAGGTTAAATAGTTTCGGAGACGTGATCCCTCCCTGTCTAACTAAATTTAAAGCACAACTTTATCGTTGGCTGAAAACTAAGATGTTCTACACTACAGATGACCTGTTTTCCATGTTAGGTAATGTCAAGTAGAAGTTAGAAAAGTATTTAGTTAAGTTTACATTTGCACTAGCAAAATATGTTTAGTACAGATTATTATGTTATCACACTTATCACCACCTCATTGTAACCATATTTTGAGCAAATAATAATAGTATATTTCGATGCTAGTGCGGAAAGTATGTCATTACGTCACGAGTACCGAGATATCTTGCCACGAGCCGTAGGCGAGTGGCAAGACTCGGGACGAGTGAAAAATGACATTGCCGCACGTGTATGGAACGACGTTTTTTAATACAGTTGCGAAAAAATAAGAAAAACAACAAGTAAGGAATTCGAAACTTTTATAGTATTATTCATTCTGTAACATCATTGTAATACAGTTGGAAAATAATTAAGTTTAATACAGTTTAAATACAGTTTAATACAGTTCTATCTTATTTATTTTATATTAACAGTTACGCCATGTGCGTTAAAATATACAATAAACTGCCCGAGGGTATTACAGATCTACCCTTCAATAAATTTAAAACTAAATTGTATGCTACGCTTGTAAATCACTGTCACTACTCTTTAAAAGAATATTTTGCACTACGTCCTTAATTATAAGCATTATTAACTACTTTTATATTCAATTAATTTATTTTCGTTTGTTTTATTTTTTTATCAGCATGTATTTTTATTTTTAGGTAACATGTATTTTGCATGGCTTCTTAAAGCCTAAATGTATGGCCTCACAACACTAAATGTAACACCATAATGTACCACATTTATCGCAAATAAAATATTTCTATTTCTATTTCTATTTCTAATTAATGGTACAATTTGTACAAGGAAAAGTAAAAAGCACTAGTGCGCGATAACCAACTTTCCGCACGCTAAACAGCTAGGTAAAGTAGCACTTTTTGAGCAACTGTATTAAAAAGAATATTTCATTTCATTTCATTTTATATGGTTCACATTGTCATTATTCAGAAACTTACTAGTTGTATCACTGTAGTAGTGCAAGTATGAGAACTTCCGCTCAAGTAACTTCGCCGCTTTGACCAATTTGAACTGTTGTCAAAGAGAAATGAAATACAATTCGTTTATAGCGCTCTTGTAAAAAAAAACCGGCCAAGTGCGTGTCGGACCACGCAAAATGAAGGGTTCCGTGTCTATTAAAAAGGTCGTATCGTCATAGAAATTTTACGGCACTTACGTCCTTTTCTTTGAGGAAGGCAGTTTTTCAGCAATATCTCGAAAACCTCTAAACCGATCTTGTTCAAAACAATTTTCGGTGAATGAAATTAATAAGCCCTATATCCATGAATTTTTCCATATTTTTAAAATACACCGTTCAAAAATTAGAGGGGGGGGGACAGAATTTTAGTGACTTTCGGGGCGATTATCTCCGACCCTATTCACTTAATCAAAAAAAATGCTAAGAAACCTTATATTCATTTTAAAAGGCCTATCGATTGATGTGCCACATGGGGGGTCACAATGAAAAAAAAAAAATTGACTTTTAGTTTTATGTATGGAGTGCACCCCTAAAAAAATTTTTTTTTGTCATTTTCATTACAAAACTATGTAGCGGCTAACAAAATACACCTATCCTCAAAATTTTATTCAAATACACCTTGTAGTTTTCGAGTAAAATGCCTGTGACATACGGACAGACGGACAGACGGACAGACGGACAGACGGACAGACGGACAGACGGACATGACGAAACTATAAGGGTTCCGTTTTTGCCATTTTGGCTACGGAACCCTAAAAATTAAGTAGAAAATTTTCTGTGTCAAAGTAATATATTATGTGGTGAGTGGCTGCTTCGTTGTGCTATCTTATCTTATGCTAGGTATTTTCCGCGCTAAACGTTTTTGCTAAATAGTCTCCATCTCAAGATAAAGCAGCCCGGCATTACTCCGCAACCTCTCCTGGTATTTCATCTGAAAACTATTTTGTGCATATGAAATTCCTTTTAAATGATGTTTAATGGAAACCTGCCTTTGGTGCGGTTACGGTTGTGCCAAATTAATTTCGCAGCTGGCGAAACTTTGATAGCACGTACGTCTGTTATTATAGAAGCTATATTGTTGTAATTTTGTGTTGGCTGGTGATAAAGTTTTTGTTGCGCTCTTGCCAGTGGCTTAATTATATAGGTCCCAGTATGTAAGAGGCTGTTATGCAGGCATTCGCACCTTTATTAACTTTATGTTCGTTGGCGTGTCGCGACTGTGTGGTATCGAGATACCGTTCATTTATTTTATACTAGTTTTTACCCGTTACTTTGTCCGTGTGTAATCGTCTTATGGGATTAAAACTACGCCTGCACAATATCTAATAGCAAATATGGTATCAGACTTCTTGCTGGCACAGCATCAATTATTGATATCCCACTTCCCTTTTTATCTTTTTTAAGGGATAATTTCAAGGATAAAAACTATCCTATGAGCATTCAAGGGTCTCAATCTCGCTCTCTGACACTCTTTTTAGGGTTCCGTAGCCAAAATGGCAAAAACGGAACCCTTATAGTTTCGTCATGTCCGTCTGTCCGTCTGTCCGTCTGTCCGTCTGTCCGTCTGTCCGTCTGTCCGTATGTCACAGGCATTTTACTCGAAAACTATAAGGTGTATTTGAATAAAATTTTGAGGATAGGTGTATTTTGTTAGCCGCTACATAGTTTTGTAAATAAAATTACAAAAAAAAAATTCGTTAGGGGTGCACTCCATACATAAAACTAAAAGTCAAAATTTTTTTTTTCATTGTGACCCCCCGTGTGGCATATCAATTGATAGGCCTTTCAAAATAAATATGAGGTTTCTTAGCATTTTTTTTGATTAAGTGAATAGGGTCGGAGATAATCGCCCCGAAAGTCACTAAAATTCTGTCCCCCCCCTTCTAATTTTTGAACGGTGTATTTTAAAAATATGGAAAAATTCATGGACATAGGGCTTATTAATTTCATTCACCGAAAATTGTTTTGAACAAGATCGGTTCAGAAGTTTTCGAGATATTGCTGAAAAACTGCCTTCCTCAAAGAAAAGGACGTAAGTGCCGTAAAATTTCTGTGACGATACGACCTTTTTAATAGGCACGGAACCCTTAGTTTTGCGTGGTCCGACACGCACTTGGCCGGTTTTTGTTTGATTGTTTTTGTCATGAATTAATGTCTCTTTCTTTATTTCTATCTTCAATCTAATGTAAATAATTTTGAATTTGAATTTAACTTTTTAACATATTTCATCTACCTTTATAGGTATTGTAGATTAAACGTAAAAAGGTACAACACATACCGACAGACAGAGTTAGTTTTGCATTTACCTATATCTAACAATATTCTATACTAATTTGTATATGAGCAAAACCATCTGCTAACGAAATTAATTCCGTTTTTTAATAAAATAAAAACTTGTATCGGCTATTTCTAAACCGGATTCTGAACTTATCGTATGTATGAAAACGATATCGATTTCATACATTTCGTAGATACGGGTAGATTCACACTCATCTGGATATCTGACGCGCTCTGTCGTTACGGCTCTTATCGTGTCAGGGCGTATCAGAAAGCATCACATTAGTGTATGAGTCCGGTTTCATCATCATCATCATCATATCAGTCGAAAGATGTTCACTGCTAGACATAGGTTTCCCCCAAAGAGCGCCACAATAACCGGTCCTGCGCCACCCGCATCCACCGGACTCCCGCGACCTTAACCAGGTCATCTGTCTACCTTGTTGCGGGTGAATCCGGTTTAACCCTCACAATTTGGACCCGAATTTGGAGACGGAGACGTGGCAGACCTCGTCGGCGATGGAGAGACGAGCTAGACTCCTTTTTAAAAGAATGGCCAGAGACTGCTCAGGATCGGGAGCACTGGAAAAAGTGGGGGGAGGCCTTTGCCCAGCAGTGGGACACTACGGGCTCACAATAATAATAATAATAAGCCTGCAGGGCAGCTTGTGGCGAGCTGTTGGGGAGTAACGACCCCACGGAGAGTCGGTCTCGGCCTCCGTCTCCGACGTGTCTTCGTCGGTCGGAGTGGAACCCCAAGGGGGCCCGCAGGACTCTCAGCTCTGGCTTGCCTTCATTAGCCGTCCAGAGAGGAGTCGTCAGAGCTATATGCTCCAGGGGTGGAAGTGTTAAAGGGCATAACGCCGCGAGTAACTTCGGAGAAAGCGCAGGACCGGTGTTGCTCCTGGCCGTCTTTACGATGGCATTTTCAGGCGCCCATCTAATGAGCGGCTGGTCACCGCCTGCCTCGATAACTTTGCGGATAACATTGTTATGGCAGGTGTCCGGACCTCTTCGCAATAGCCCAATTTTATTTTCCACCCAAATCTCATTTCTATAGATCCGCTTTCTATTCCATTTTCCACAATAGCTCCAACGCCTGCTGAGACCGGTTCACGGGTATCTACCGATGTACCCGTAAATAGGTTCTAGCAGGTGTACTCATGACATTAACCTTCGTCTCTAAAAGGCCTCTGCGTGTTGGATCTATATCCCCACGCACGCCTTCCAAGTGACCGGGGTTCGGCCCGTGTATTCAAATCGAAGATATGTACATAATTATAATAATTTGGACCTACATAAAGCTGGGTATTCACGACCACTCCAACGAGCTCATTGGAGCGGCACCGCGCCAAAATCGGTCCATGGATGTCAAAACTGATTCTGACAGACTGGCACGGCCTGCGGTAACGGTCAATAGTCGGTATGTTTCAGATTTAATCGTGGCTGACGCAGCCAACTCGATATCCAAACGAACGGGTAGCCATAGCAACGCAGCCATCCGAATGGAACGGCCATGATGTTAAAATTCAACGTTGTATCACGACACGACTAGCCAATTGGATGCATCCATTTGTCGAGACAAATGGCCCGCTAGTGAATGTTGGAATAACACACATAACCAAGACAATGTGAGAAAAGAGGGGGCGTGCCCGTGATTGTTGTCCGCCTACGTGAATAACTTGAAAATGTTATCACAAAGAAATGCAATTGGTATAGGCCTGCTTCAACGCAACTTTCAGGGATGCTTCACCGGCCTTACATAGGTTTGTGCACATCACCGGCCCACTATTACTCTCGGCACCTGCCCGCACAGAGTCTACATTAATCTTCTTTTCTTGTCGTGGAAAAAACAACATGGCCGCTCCAAGTTTGGTAATTGGTGCAAGTCAAAAGATCAGCGCGAACGCGAGGAATTTTTTAAACTACAATTAATGGTGAAAGTTTTCTATCTTACGGACGCTTGCATCTCCAGGTGCAGTCAGCATCATAAACATGTATACATTCTATGACCTTATTACTTAGACATAAGGTCGAAAAGTGTGTACATGTTTATGATACTCACTGTATTCACTCCGACTCTACAATATTATATGCTGAGTCAATGTAGGTATTTAGTTGGAGCTCAAATAGGTATGGTGGTGGCATAGGTTGTTTTGTGGAACTTTATATTTAACTAGCTTTCGCCCGCGACTTAGTCTGTGACTCGGAATAATAACTATCCTATATTTTAGTCCAGGCTATAAACTATCTTCGTGCAAAATTTCAACCAAATCGGCTGAGCTGTGATTGAGTAACAAACATCTAAACATCCAATCATCTGAACTTTTGCGTTTTATTAATAGGATAAATATTAGTAGGATTTTGTAACGAACCATGTACCTAATCGCGTAACGATTATTTATGTAGTGTTCAATCCTAGTTTTAATAAACCCCAATCTCAGAAGCTACAACATTTCTCACAACTAGTAAATAACACAACATTGTGTACATAATCATTTTTTTATACTCGTCGACTTTAATGTTTGAATTAAGATTTCGTACACTAAACTATAATCACATACTTTTTTTCTATGGAGCTCCCAACTCAACTGAAAAAAATATTTCACAACTGTTTAGACACTTTACTAAAGTATAATGAATTGGCCAATAGTACGTCGCGTTGGTTACAGTAGAAAAGACATCAACGACGTTGAGCCGGCACCTCTGATTTGCACTTCGTTTCAGCAGGGCATAGATTTTCATTAGATACCAAGTTTGTTTAATTATTTTCTTTTTCGTATATAAAGTATTGTATACAATAGTTACACTATTAGCTCTTAAATTCTTCTACCTTACTTATGGGCTTGTAGACGGGCTATACTTTTACGGAAATGTGGGCGTCTTGCTCTTACTTCCATGCTAGAGCAAGACGCCTATAGTTGCCGGCCACATATTTCCGGAAAAGTGTAGCCTGTCTACAAGCCCCATTAGGCCACTCGGCGAGCCTCGTGGCCTTAACACGGTACTCGACTTTAAGAGCCCTCATTGTATAACGATTGTATAAAATTTTATTTGCTGAATGTAGTTTTTTTAAATTGTACGATATTGTTTTTTTTTGTTATCTCAATTTTAATCACATTCAATTCAATAATCGATTACCTAATCAATCATAACACATAACATAACACGTGCCAATTTTTAAAATGTAACACAATATTTTTCAGTCTTCACACAGTTATTCTTTCATAACGCACACCACAACTCTATGGTCCGAATCTTTTTCAAAAGGGCTTTAATGGGGGTCTGATTGTGTGGGATTCCTTGGATGCGCCACAGGTGGCTCCAAATGGACAGAACGGAGTCACCTTTTAAAGTGAAAAAGCCCTTAAGTTTATTTTAATCCGAATGAACTTGGCCTTTTTTGAGCGTTGTGGAGGACTTTGTTTATCGATGTTAACTAAAGCCGGATTCATATTTGTGAGATAAGTCGTACATTTATTTCAGTTATTTCAAATTTATCTGACGCGCTCTGACATGACAGCTGAGACTCATGGAGCATCATTTCAGATAAGTATGTTTCTGGCTTAAGATATGATGTTTAACGCACATCAAATATAACCGCGAAATTCTATTTTTAGGGTTCCGTACCTCAAAAGGAAAAAAAACGGAACCCTTATAGGATCACTCGTGCGTCTGTCTGTCCGTCTGTCACAGCCGATTTGCTCCAAAACTATTGGACCGATTGAGTTGTATACATATGTAAATTAGTGACCCAAAGATGGACGCGTAAAGTAAATTAATGAATTCTGAACAAGGGGGCCACTTTTGGGGGGTAAAAGAGAAAAGTAAAAAAAAAGTTTCGTAAACTGTATTGTGTGACATATCAAATGAAAGGGGTTGTTGTCAAGCATCTCAAATATATATTTTTTATAATTTTAGCAAAAACAGATTTGAAGTAATTTAGGAAAAAAGACGAATTTTGACCATTCTCCCCCTTATCTCCGAAATTACTAGGCTTAAAATTCTAAAAAAATATGGAAAATAGTTCCTTGCCTAAAGATTACAGGAAAACCTATAAGAAGTTTGAGTATTCAAAGTAAACGGGAAAATTCTCAATATTTTACGGAACCCTCACCACGCGAGTTGAACTCGCACTTGTCCGGTTTTTAAATAGTATTGTGGCATTTAAAGCTTGGCTACCGGCCGCCTGGTACAGTCAGCATCATAAACATGTATACATTCTATGACCTTATTACCTAGACATAAGGTTGAAAAGTGTATACATGTTTATGATGCTGACTGTACCAAACCTGGCAGGTGCAGCGTAGGCCCCACAAGAAGGACTGATGACCTGGTAAAGGTCGCGGGAGTCCGCTGGATGCGGGTGTTTTTCGAAATACTGAAAAATATCGCCATTATTATTAATCATTTATTTCGAACCATAATAAATCCATATACATATACAATCATAAATACAAAACAAAGTTAATGGGTCGTTCTTCTTTTTTACCGACAATGATCCGAGGTTTTTCTGTTTTTTTGGTTTTTGAACTATCGAAAATTGTGGTTTTGAAGTGCGATTTAAAAAAAAATGCATAGGTTTCTTCATTAGAACTAATTAAAGTTTCCTTTCTGGCCAATATAAATATTTATTTACGGTTGGTTTCTAAAAAAAAACATGTGACAAAGTGGACTCTTTCAGTGGGGACAACATTTTGGTTTACCACTCTGTCACGGCATTCTACGAAAAAAAAAACATTTAAAAAAATGCTAGTTAGAGAAAGTGAAATATTAAACATCACTAATTAATAAAATAATATGGACGTTCATTCGAACATTTTAAAACCGTAAACATCATTACTCAAATGAGATGCCGTAATAAGACGAGGGACAGGCTATTGTCGGTCGAAAAGAAGAACGACCCTAATAAATTCATTAAAAATAACAATTTAAAATTAAAGTTACATTAAAATAAGTCAAATAAAATTATTAAAACAACACAATATAATTATTAGCATGTACGGAGTTCCAGTGCTCCACCATCGGGCATTCCAACCTATCAACAATGGTGTTTAGGAGGCTGCTGTCACTGTCTCGCACGCGGCACATCAGGGAGGCAACTCGTTTACGAATTATAGCCTGAAAACTATCAACTCTAGCCTCTGCAAACATACCTGATGCGCTGCAAAAGCGAGGCAGCCCCAACAACATCCTGGAACCATTATTGTATTGGAATGCTCGCGAGATGTACAGCTCATAGAGCCTCTAGTATTTAGTTATATAGGTATATAGAGCCTTGCTTCACTGGATCTATGTTTGCTATAACTCAAGCTTAGGCAATCATTATATCCGAAGTGCTGCGAACAAGACACTTTGATATCCCGATCATTGTATTGCCTATATAGCAGGGCAACAGTAAAGCGTATCGAAACAGTAACGAACAATGATTTAATATAAAAAAACCGGCCAAGTGCGAGTCGGACTCGCGCACGAAGGGTTCCGAACCATTATCTATAAAAACGGCAAAAAAATCATGTGTGTTGTATGGGAGCCCCAGTCTGACTCGCACTTGGCCGGTTTTTTAGTATTTGTTGTTATAGTGGCAACAGAAATAAATAATCTGTGAAAATTTCAACTCTCTAGCTATCACAGTTCTTGAGATACAGCCTGGTGACAGACAGACGGATGGATGGACGGACGGACAGCGAAGTCTTAGTAATAGGGTCCCGTTTTTACCCGTTGGGTACGGAACCCTATGTTGTCTATACGAAACTGAGACAAGTTGTGCCAACTGATTCAATTTTAGTGTGCCATTTTTCGAGCGCGTATAACCTTTTTTATATTAGGTACATCATTGGTAACAAATGTGCAAACCTTTTGTGTTATCCTTCTGACCAAACATTACGGGCAATTTAGAGAATGTCTTGCATCATCATCATCATTATATCTGCAAGAAGACGTCTACTGCTGGACATAAAAAAAATAGACTAAGGTCTACTTTGTGGAGGCGCGGCGTGGGTAGGCCCCCCAAGTGGACTGATGACCTGGTAAAGGTCGCGGGAGTCCGCTGGATGCGGGTGGCGCAAACTTGGTTTAAGATAATTTCGCTGGATTAAAGATTAGAGATTAGATTATTTAACATCTTGGAAATGAAGTCAAAGTCAAAGTCAAAGTGATTTATTCTTCAATTTAGGCATATTACATGCATGAATGTCTATAAACTACCACCGCTTCGGAAAGAAAACCTCTGCCTCGAGAAGAACCGGCGTAAAAAACTCGGCGTGTTGTCATTTTTTCAAAACCGTATACAATATATCATTTCAGTATCAGAGTATTATAAAATTTTAAGATTACATTGCTACAGTATAGCAAGCCTATTTATTTTGCGACAGATTTCTAGTGCAGGATTTTATCGCTGCCAAATATCTCTATCCATGATGTAATCGTTTATCTTATAATAAGCTTTTGAAATGATGAATTTCAAGGTTCATGAATATTTACCTCAGATCAACATGTTTCTTTCGTCTCTACCCTGCACTAGAGAGATCTATTGGGACCGAGCGCGACGACAGCGCCACGTCACAGGCGGCCATTATGGACAATATTGTCACCGCTGTCAAACAAGAAGTAAGTAAATCTTGTGAAAAATATTAATTTAATTAAAAATTTACAGTCGCTATTCTTCTTGGTGTTATTACAATTCACAACAACACATCTTACCAGGACCATATTTTTATCTCAAAAACGATTAGAAAATGTTTACTGCAATATGGATTTGACAGCTCAAGTCAGCGACAAAAATGACAATTTGAGCCGTAGCGAGCGCTGGGATCGTTTAGGCTACCCCCTCCACCCGCTTTGCACTCTGCCAATAGAGTCATTAGTCGCCTCAAGATCATACTGTATTCAAATCATACACTGTAGCGGCCAGTAAATTGCCGGTACATACATTAGAGCATCCATGAATCAAACTTAAACACCCTGTTTATAGCTAGAAGCGCTCAGCGCAGGTGATAACATTGTAATTACCGTTTATAACGAGGTTTATTAGCTAACGTGTGTAATTGCTTTATGTACTTACCTCGTAAGCTAAATTAAATGTAATATGTAAATTAAGTCTATAATGGTTTTTTAAAAGAAACAAACAGTTTTTTTTTAGCTGAGCTTACACGCTGTGTTTGCTTGTCTGCACGGCTAACGGAAAACATAGCACAAAAACCGGCCAAGTGCGTGTCGCACCACGCACAACAAAGGGTTCCGTGCTTATTAAAAAGGTCGTATCGTCTCAGAAATCTTACGGCACTTACATCCTTTTCTATAGGGAAGGCAGTTTTTCAGCAATATCTCGAAAACCTTTTAACCGATCTTGTTCATAATAATTTTCGGTGAAAGAATTTAATAAGCACTATGATTTTTTTAAATTTTTAATACATTGTTCGAAAATTGGTACGATGATCTCCAACTCATCATCATCATCATATCAGCCGAAAGACGTCCACTGCTGGACATAGGCCGATCTCCGACTATATTGACTTAATTAAAAAAACAATGCTGAGAAACCTTACATATATTTACTTTGAAAGGCCTATCGATTGATGTACAGTCGAGTTCTCCAATATCTATACAGGCAACGTTTCAAAAATATCTATACACAGTCTTTATTGTTACTGACATAAGACGCATGAGTAGATATTTTTGAAAGGATGTCTGTATAGATATTGGAGAAATCGACTGTACTCTCGTGGACTTACAATGTTTTTTTTTGACTTGCATGCAGTGCACCCCTAAAAGATATTTCTTTAGTCATTTTATTACAGAACTATGTAGCGGCTAACAAAATACACCTATCCTTCAAATTTTATTCACGTACACCTTATAGTTTTCGAGTAAAATACCTTGATATACGGGCAGATGGACAGACAGACATGACGAAACTATAAGGGTTCCGTTTTTGTCATTTTGGTTACAGAACCATTGAACTATGGCCATTCAACTTACTCATAAATATGTCCCATTTATGTCAGCTGATTAAGGTTTCAGTACATATTTATGAGAGGATTAAATCAATACATATTTTTGCACTTAATTACAGAGAAAAATATAAACGTAACTTTGACGCCGACTGTAACTTATGTTTTACAGTGCCCAAACATAATGAAATATCGTGACCAAAATCTGGCTGCAAATCGGCAAAGCTGCACAAATGTTGAAAATGAGTCCTAATAAACAGTCTTGCTTAACAAATCAACCACGTACTGGGCATAAAATTATCATAACGAGCCCGCGCTCAATTTATGAGTTTACTCTTTATAAATAAATTCATTTGTTTGCAGTTAACAGCTTTCGAGGCACGGATTTAAAATTAGAAAGTTTAAGTTGCTTTGCGTATCGCAAAAATTCTTATTCCTACGATTTTATGTGTCATAAAGTGTTTTGTTTCATTTTCACCACGCTCTTTAAATATAAATGGGCTTTTATAAAAAAAAAAATATCGTGGGACAATTCACACCAATTGATCTAGTCCCAAACTAGGCAAAGCCTGTACTATGGGTGCTAGACAACGGATAAACATACTTATATAGATAAATACATACTTAAATAGATATTAAACATCCAAGACTCGAGAACAACCATTCGTATTCATCATACAAATATCTGCCCCGACCGGGAATCGAACCTGAACCCGGGACCTCAAGCTTCATAGTCAGGTTCTCTAACCACTAGGCTATTCGGTCGTCGGTATTTTCTTACAAGCTTTATACTAACTTGACCTGTTCGTATATATACAGGGTGGAAAGTTGAGATGGGGCAATAAGGGGAGCTACTGGGAAAGAGGCGTGATTATATGTATGTATGTATGAAATTTTCTTTAGCCTAAAAGATCATTAAATTGTATGGACACAACTATAATTAGAATATTAGAAATGAAAAAATCGAAAATAGTGGTCCAAAGATTAATTAAAATTAAGGTTGGGACGGATGCTTGTGTGGGACGGTACATGTGTAGACACACTGGCACCGTCTCACCTCCAACGGACTACTTCTAAAGCGGGTGCAGCGGCGGAAAACGACGAAAATCTGAAATGTAATAAATATAGAGGCCTCGGCAGAGAGTACGACTTTGTACCCTTTGGCGTCGAGACCCTCGGTCCGTGGGGTCCCAGTGCGCATAAGTTATTTGCAGAAATCGCGAAACGTCTGGTCGATGTAACTGGTGACCGAAGAGCTGGCGGCTTTCTCGCGCAACGCATCAGCATTGCAATTCAGCGAGGAAATGCCGCCAGCATCCTCGGTACAATGCCTCGAGGGCCTTTTTTAGATTTAACTTAGTTTTAATTTATCTTAGTTAATGTTAATTATAATCTTGTATTCACTTTTAATAAATATTCAAAAACAGTCTATTAAAATGAAACATGCTTCGTACCCATATTTATATTATAAAACTTTTCCCTCCTTCGTTTCGAATGTAGATAATGCATTAAAGGTCGGTGTTTGCTCCCACTAAATTTAGATTCTGTCCACAATGCACAATAGGGCTCCACTTGACACCGACGTCTTACATTCCCATTTGATTTTTAGGGTTCCGTACGTCAAAAGGAAAAAAAACGGAACCCTTATAGGATCACTCGTGCGTCTATCTGTCCGTCTGTCACAGCCGATTTGCTCCGAAACTACTGGTCCTATTGAGTTAAAATTTGGTAAATATATGTAAATTGGTGACCCAAAGATGGACGCGTAAAGTACATTAATTAATTCTGAACTTTTGGGGGGTAAACTAGAAAATAAAAAAAAAGTTTCACAAACTGTATTGTGTGACATATAAAATAAAAGGGGTTGTTGTAAGCATTTTAGATATATTTTTTTATAATTTTAGCAAAAACTGATTTGAAGTAATTTAGGAAAAAAGACGAAAATTGACCATTCCCCCTCTTATCTGCAAAACTACTAGGCTTAAAATTCTGAAAAAAATATGGAAAATAGTTGCCTAAAGATTACTGGAAAACCTATAAGAAGTTTGAGTATTCAAAGTAACGGGAAAATTCTATGTATTTTTGTGTATGTAAGCGCCTGATGCATAGAGCATAGCAATTTTACGGAACCCTCACCACGCGAGTTGAACTCGCACTTGTTTAGTACCATGACGGCTGCAAACACGAGTAGGATTTGCCTTAGACTTGAAAGTCATAAGCGCGCTGTCAACCTATTATCAATTTGAGGATTCATTTTGTTGTCACTGAGACAAATGTAAGTTCTTCACTTTTCGCGCGCTCGTTACCAGGCTTATTCCACTTGGTGCTTCGGCTAAACTTGGATCTCGCGTACCTTTACGGTGACCTCGTCGCGTCACCGGCGTGACAACCCTAACTAGATGGCAGTGGACTTTCTATACGAATTTTTACTTACAGTTTTTTTTTTACTTTTACTATTTTTACAAGCTTTATATTAACTTGACTTGTTCGTTTGTAAGTATATAAGTATGTAAGTTGTGCGTCAAAAGAACCCCGTACCAAAAGTATGGAAAATGTGGTTTCAGTTAAATATTCTGAGATTTTGATATAATATAGATTTTAACGTCCTGAACAAAAGTCTCTATGGGGGCTACCACTGTTTCCGAGTCCCTTTCAGAGTTACGACTGATTTTGTACCCTCAAGGAAATCGACTCTAGTACCAATTCGCACCTTGTCACTGTGACAGTAATATCAGTAATATGACACCTCCAGCGTCTTTTTCAAGTGCAAAATAAATCGTTTCATAAATATTTTACGAAGTTCTTATTACAACGACACACAGACCATTGGAACATATTTTTGTGCATTTTAATGCACCCATATTTTTACAGTACTGTACCAGACAAAACAAACTATTAATAACGGGTAAAATGAAAGAAAAATAGTGTTACTCGTTAAATCTTATCTACATATATTGACATATTTTCATAGATACACATGTACACTTTTAAACTCGGTTTATTAAGGGTTCATTTCTGTTCGCACAGTCAAGTATTTGGTTTTATAACCAGTGCAGCAGTGGTGCAGTACTTGGGTATTTCACGTTTTCTTGATGTCGTACATAACCAAGGTACCATACGACACTGGCAACATGAGCACAACAACCAATAGTTCTGGCCCGGGTTTTGCATTTACAGTATCTAATAGGCCAAGATAGGCTCTTCTTCCGGAATTTCGTTTTGGAACGCTATCCATAATTGATGTAGCATTTCGAAAATGGGGGCGTATTCTCATACGTATCAGGCCGTGCTCATTTAGTTCATCAAACTCAAATACATTATTATTATCCATATCCATTTTGTCCTGTAGGTATTTAAGCAGGGCTTAAATTAATTTGGTAAATACCAGTAGTCAATCGCTTCAAATACGCCATGTCAAGCCTAGGAAAATGCGGAAAATGATTTTCATTAAGAAGGTTTCAATTAGCACTACGTCTAGTTAGATTAACGTCCGGTCCAGATCGCGCAAGACTTTTGGCAGTCGGAGCCAGAGAGGCCGGTCACTGGCTACATGCCCATCCCTCTCCAAATACAGGTACCTTCCTGGATCTAACCTCCCTTCGTCTGGCGACTGGTCTGCGGCTTGGGGTCACGGTATGCTTTCCACACATAAGCCTTTGTGGCACGGATGTAGGCCGACTGGGCTACCACGGACTTTGTTGTCAAAAAAGTGCAGGCCGCTTTTCAAGACATTTAATGACTTAATCCGACGGTCTCTTGCCAGCATCAATGTGCCTACTCTTCTTGAGCCGCCTGGCATTGTCAGAGATGATGGCAGGAGACCTGATGGTGTGTCTCTGGTTCCGTGGAGGTTGGGACGGACGCTTGTGTGGGACGCTACATGTGTAGACACACTGGCACCGTCTCACCTCCAACGGACTACATACTTCCAAAGCGGGTGCAGCGGCGGAAAACGCCGAAAATCTGAAATGTAATAAATATAGAAGCCTCGGCAGAGTGTACGACTTTGTACCCTTTGGCGTCGAGACCCTCGGTCCATGGGGTCCCAGTGCTCATAAGTTACTTGCAGAAATCGCGAAACGTCTGGTCGATTTAACTTGTGACCGAAGAGCTGGCGGCTTTCTCGCGCAACGCATCAGCATTGCAATTCAGCGAGGAAATGCCGCCAGCATCCTCGGTACAATGCCTCGAGGGCCTTTTTTAGATTTAACTTAGTTTTAATTTAATTTAGTTAACGTTAATCATCATCTTGTATTAACTTTAGAAAATAAATTATTATTGTTTAAATAAATCGTTGGTAATTGCTTCTAATTAATGATTTGATATCTGATACAAAATCAGTCGTAACTCTGAAAGGGACTCGGCAACAGTGGTAGCTCCCATAGAGACTTTTGTTCAGGACGTTAAAATCTATATTATATCAAAATCTCAGAATATTTAACTGAAACCACATTTTCCATACTTTTGGTACGGGGTTCTTTGCAATCCATTTTTCGGTCACTTGTAGTTATCCGATTGAGCTGAAATTTTGGGTATTAGTATAGTTTGGATGACAATTTAATATTATGGTACCATCAAGCTGATCTGATGATGGAGACAGAAGGTGGCCATGGGTATTCAGTATTTAACCGACGTAACCCCGTTGAGTTTGGGCTCGTTAGAATTATCTCAATGAGTAGTTGATGATGGTATACAGAAAAGTACAGTCGGCAATAAAAGCTGGTACCAAAAATGAAATTTTTGTCAGAAACTTTTTGTACCTACTGTGGCTAAAGCTCAACGCGTGTAGAAGTGAGAACACTTTGAAATGAAATGCGAAACGTATGTGTCAGAGAGCCCTTGTACTAATTTAATCGGTTTATTATATTAGAGGTCATTAAGAAGTGAGCGCCGGTGAGTCAGCGGAATTTATCTCAGCGCAACACTCCGCTGAGACAGACCGCTGTGTGTTGGGACTTGGGATCGAGGGAAGTAATGATTAGCCAAAACTACATACATTAAACGTTTATACCGAATAGCCTAGTGGTTAGAGAACCTGACTATGAAGCTTGAGGTCCCGGGTTCGACCGCCGGTCGGGGCAAATATTTGTATGATGAATACGAATGTTTGTTCTCGAGTCTTGGATGTTTAATATCTATTTTAGTATGCATTTATCTATATAAGTATGTTTATCCGTTGTCTAGTACCCATAGTACAGGCTTTGCCTAGTTTGGGACTAGATCAATTTCCACTACAAAGCGAAAAAATACTGCTACGTGCATAGCATACGTAGCGTTGCTGGACCTCAAATCAGTTAAGCTAATCTTCGTAGTATCTTAACCGATTTGAGGGCACTGCGTAGTGCTACGAGCATAGCCTGGCGGTGAATAGGTTACAGATGTGGTGGGCAGAGCACATATACAGGGTGGCGCTTTACTATGATCTTTGCTGCTGTAAGTATAGTGTTATCTAAATCATTTTTTATCTATTTATTTTCATTTTAAAGCTAGGTTAACACATTCAGTGCTCAGAATCGCTACGCGCTACGCTCGTAGCCGATCCCATGGTTTTCCTCGTATGTAGCGGAAAGCGACTACGGCGTAGGGTCGCATATGTGTCATCACGGGCCTTGGATGGATTAAGTATAACAAAAGACTTTATCAATTAAATGTTTTATTATAGGTGACAACCCTGCCGCTATAAAGTTACTATTTACATTTGCAAATGACACATGTCATTCACTATCAAATTGCTAGGGTTGAAACAGGCGGATTTTTGCACTAAAGTTTAACAAGCTTTATCTCGTCAACGGTAAAGAATATTGACATAGTTTATTAGGATAAAATAAAGCTCATAGAGTGTACAATTCAGTTTTTGTAAAAACTCTTCAATCTGTTCCACGCTGTATATCTAACGGCAATAAATCGGTTTGAAACTCAGACCCCTCTTGAAGAAACCCGTATGTTCCTCAGTCCGCAGTTTTCGCGGCAATGGTTTAGCCTTTGTTTTTCCATTACCCAGTGTGATCCTGAAACGGGCTCTTTATTTGCTGAATAGTAGATGGCGGGCTCACCCAGAGTAATGTGGCCTCTTAGAGGGCTTAGCTGGATTCAAAGAGTAAGTGCCAGGAGTTTGGTGATATTGTGCATAATTTGAGGGCTCTCAGAGATTAAACATCATTGAAAAATCATAAATAACACATTCAGAGCCGGGTACCCAACCAGCGGGCGCCTACGCCGTAGTCGCTTTCCGCTACACACGAGGAAAACCGTGGGATCGGCTACGAGCGTAGCGCGTAGCGATTCTAGGCAGCAAATAAATAAGTATATAAATAAATATTACGGGACGTTCTTACTTAAATCGAACTAGGCCTATAGTAAGCTCAATAAGGCTTGTGTTATAGGTACTAGACGACGATATATATAAAAGATATAAATACATAGACTCAGTAACAAATATTTATGCTCATCACACAAATATTTGCCCTTACCGGGATTCGAACCCAGGACCCTCAGCTTCGTAGGCAGCGTCACTACCCACTAGGCTAACCGGTCGTATAGCGAATGAGTTAAGTAATTTAGTAAGTCACTTAAAATCGTGAAATACAGACTAGAATAACGTGATCAAGAATAATAAAAAATCAAATATAGTGATGCAGATTTAATCTACAAACTAATTCCTTTGTAATAAGCCAAAAATGTTTAAAAAAAATATCGTCGACTGCTGACTGCTGCTACAATGCCTGTGAAGACTAACTTTGCCTTAATTCAAAAATAAATAAATAAATTGTAGTTTTTATATACTCAGCGAGGAAAATGCGAGCATTGTTTTCAAAAATAAAAATCAAATGGCCTCATAGCTAACAGACAACACAACAAACATAGCTAAGAACCGAAACTGTCGGTGAATAAAAAATCGCTTCATCCGTTTCGTAGCTCCAACGCCACAGACACAACAGATACACCGATTCACATGTTAAACTTAACACTCCTCGTTTTCGTCAGGGGTTGCAAATATACAATCATCGACAGTGTAGGAGACACGGCAATAGAGAGATCTCTCAGGGACCGAAGTCCTATGAGAGTTGTTTGGATGTTATATTTATGCAACTGATTTAAGAAACTTCCATAGCGCGATGCAGAACACGTCAGATTTGACAGCTGACAGGAGTGATGCCACATCAGCCCCCTCTTTGAGACGGAGGGATCAGTGACGACGTATGAAGAGAGCAGCTTGCCAGTGCTCAGAACCAGCGTGGCGAGCTAATGCTCAGAGCCAGGGTGGCGAGCGAAGCGAGTGTGCTCAGAGCCAGGGTGGCGAGCGAGTGCTCAGAACCAGCGTGGCGAGCAAATGCTCAGAGCCAGGGTAGCGAGCGAAGCGAGTGTGCTCAGAGCCAGGGTGGCGAGCGAGTGCTCAGAACCAGCGTGGCGAGCGAGTGCTCAGAACCAGCGTGGCGAGCTAATGCTCAGAGCCAGGGTGGCGAGCGAAGCGAGTGTGCTCAGAGCCAGGGTGGCGAGCGAAGCGAGTGTGCTCAGAGCCAGGGTGGCGAGCGAAGCGAGTGTGCTCAGAGCCAGGGTGGTGAGCGAAGCGAGTGTGCTCAGAGCCAGGGTGGCGAGCGAGTGCTCAGAACCAGCGTGGCGAGCGAGTGCTCAGAACCAGCGTGGCGAGCGTGTAGAGAGAGAGAAAGACAGATAGAGAGAGAGAGAGAGGATCTGGCTTGCTTCGAGTCGGGCGTCAGTCAGGATCTTCAAGAGTTGCGCTTATGTCCATTGTCGGAGGTCACCAATGTAGGAGACAGGGCAATAGAGAGATCCCTCAGGGACCGAAGTCCAATGAGAGTTGTTTAGATATTATATTTATGCAACTGATTTAAGAAAATTCGACAGCGCGATGCAGAAACACGTCAGATTTGACAGCTGACAGGAGTTATGCGACAATAGAAAATCTCAGTGTTCCGAGATAAACTAAGTTAGGTTACGTTTCAGAATTTTACGGTTCTCAATCCCTTTATTCTATGGCCAACTAAAGTGCAAAATTATTTCGGACGCATTTCTTAAGCGCTCGTTATATTTCGTCGACGGCTCACGACGTTAATATTCGTCGACGTCGGTCATAAAGGCGGGCTTACGCGGCGGTTCCTCCAACTATTGGCGTAATTAAGCTTTTGGTGATTTCCCGTTTTAATTTGTGAGCTTACTTTGCTTAGGCGGACAGTTGGCTGTCTGACGTTTTCCATTTTGGATAGATTGAGCGACTAATGTAACGGTTATTTTCGAGAGAAGCATCAATCAAATACTCCTTGTAGTTATTTCTGTTCCTCTCAACTCTTAACATTTGTCAAATTCAAATTCAAATTATTTATTTCAGAATCAGTTCATAATCCGTTCAGCCGATGTTGCATGATTGAGTAACAAACATCCAAACATCTAAACATCCAAATTTTCGCATTTATAATATAAGTAGGATGTTAGTTAAATTAAATTATACACTGAACCTCTTGCACCCATATGTAGAATGCTATAAGAAGGCTGTTAGAACTATGGCGCACACGACGCATTAGGGATGCGGTTCTGTTTCTGATAATGGCACTGAAACCATCGACCCGTGCCTCTGCGAACATCCCAGATGCGCTGCGTACCGTGACAGTCCCAACAACCCTCCGAAGCCGTTGTTGTATTGGACACGCAGGGCATTGAGCGACTTCTTAGTGTAGTTCGTCCATAGGCTGCACGTCTAAAAGGACTGACAAAAAGTCTTGAAAAGAGTTTTTTTAACATTCCCATTACAGCGTGCAAACTTACGTGACAGCATGTTACATCTAACCGCCAAAGCCCCGCGTTCCCTCTCGATATCCGCGTCATCCTGGAGGTTATCGGTGACCCAGTGCCATTTTAAAGGCACACTTCGATTTGGGTACTGATTTGAAGTCGGTTAAAACTTTGCAAAGTAAATAATTTGTTATTTCTGATCATGGCAATATACAGTTTGTCTCATTCCTATTCAATGCAATCTCAGCAAATTTCTCACAAATGATTGCGTCTTCATTAGTACCGCTGTACACGCTTGAAAACTTTACCAATATGCGCTACGGCGCCCTGAGTGTTCTGGATACTTCAATAAACTTAATTCCACCTAGAAGCAAATGATTGATTCAGTAATTATATTATTTCTGGGGTAAATTTTACTTTCAAAGCGCGTGTCGTTAGAATAAAATAAGTTTCTGACAAAAATTACAAGCTTTTATTGCCGGCTGTACTTTTCTGTATACCGTAATCAACTACTCATTGATACAATTATAACGAGCCGAAACTCAACAGGGTTACGTCGGTTAAGTACTGAATTGCCATGGCCACCTCCTGTCTCCATCATCAGATCAGCTCGATGGTACCATAGTATTGAATTGTCATCTAAACTACACTCAAACCCAAAATTTCAGCTCAATCGGATAACGGCAAGTGACTGAAAAATGGATTGCAAATTATGACGGACAACTTACTTAAATATTTATTACATACTTACATCTGATGTTAGCTACTAGTAGGTGCCTCAAAGGTGTGAGAGGGGTCGGACGGGTATGCGGGAGGCGACTCGAGGCTAACTTCAGACACGCAAACTTTTGTGTCGCGTACTGTACTTACATATTAACTTGTAATATAACTACAACTTAGAAAAGTTAAAATACCCCCGATTTTTTCATTTCAAAGGTCAATATCTCAAAAAAGGCTGAACCGATTTTAATGAAACATGGCTATGAATACTCCGGTTAAAATTATCTATGACACAAAAAAAACCGTTCAAATCGGTTCATCCGTTTGGGAGCTACGATACCACAGACAGATACACAGATACACAGACACGTTAAACTTATAACACCCCTCTCTTTGCGTCGGGGGTTAAAAAGAGAATCAAATGGCAAAGTTTTATTTGTTTTTGTATTTTATTTGGTGTGACTTGTAATTAAAATAAGCACGCTATCACTACATATTATCAGCATTTAGTGATTCAACAAACAATTTATTTTATAACCAAAAGTAAAAAAAATATATACTTATATCATGAAGTGGAAAAGTGTGTGAGATTGTAACTTTATAAGCTTGTTTTATTATAAAGAGGTAAAGTTTGTGTAGCTTTGCGAGTGTGAAACATTGTAAGCTTGTTTTGTTATTTATTATAAAGAGGTATTTTGTGTAGCTTTGCGAGGGTGAAACTTTGTGAGCTTGTTTTATTATAAAGAGGTAAAGTTTGTGTAGCTTTGCGAGGGTGAAACTTTGTGAGCGAATTTTATTATAAAGAGATAAAGTTTGTTTAGCTTTGCGAGGGTGAAACTTTGTGAGCGAATTTAATTATAAAGAGGTAAAGTTTTTTTAGTTGTGTGAGGGTGGTATGTAATTTCGATTTATTTATTGTCACTTAATATTATACATTGTAGGTACTTAAAATAAACAAAATATATTACCTGGGTCGTTCTTCTTTTTTACCGACAATGAACCGAGGTTTTCCTTTTTTTTTGGTTTTTGAACTATCGAAAATTGTGATTTTGAAGTGCGATTTAAAAAAAAATGCATTGGTTTCTTCATTAATACTAATTAAAGCTTCCTTTCCGGCCAATATACATATTTGTTTACGGTTGGTTTTTAAAAAAAAATTGTGACAAAGTGGACTCTTTCAGTGGGGACTACATTTTGGTTTACCACTCTGTCACGGACTTCTACGATAAAAATACGTTTAAAAAAAATGCTAGTTAGAGAAACTGAAATATTAAATAATACTAATTAATAAAATAATATGGAAGTTCATTTTCGAGCATTATAAAACCGTAAAATCATTACTCAAATGAGATGCCGTAGTAAGACGAAGGACAGGCTATTGTCGGTCGAAAAGAACGACCCACCTACAGACAAAATTGCCCGCCCTCAACATAGCCTAATGTAGCCCGGGGCATCGTCCCCAAGACGCTCGCCGCGTTTCCTGGTTGGATGGCCAGGCTCAGCCTTTGGGCGAAATATGAGCCCGCCCTGAGATCGCCTGAGACCCCGATCAACTTCTGGGATACTTTTCTGACCAATTCCTTGGTGTCGGAAGACCAGGGTCCAAGGGTCTGTAAGGAGTTTTCTCCGGAACTACCCAACCGATTTAAAAAAATCTTTCAACTGTGTATAGAAGGGACTTTCTTCAATGAACCTAGGTTATATTTTATCCCGCAACTTTTCTTGCGTTCTATATAATTACTATACCTAGATATTATTCTAGCACGAACGACTTATTGTAAGTGATTGACAAAATAAAAACATCGACAGTCCTGTTATCGATAAGTACCACTTCAACGTCATAGAGGTAAATAAATACAAATATATATAGGGTAATAGGGTGCGTTAAAAAATTGATAATAATAACAAAACTATCAATTTATTTATATTTTAAATACTTCAGAAAACAATTTGCAATCCTTTCGTAACTTTCTTTCTTCGTGTCACTGAATTAATTATCCCCGAAGTCACTCCATAAAACACACACACACACACACACACCGAAATTGTCTTTCAAATCGACGCAGAATGTCACATGTAGTTTTTCCCAAACCCATTTTTGGTCCCAAAACAAATCTGTGTCTCTGTCATATGGTTACAGTGTAGGTGCACGCGGCGTCTAGGTAGGTAGCCAATATATGTATGTACGTATTGTCGTTGAAGTAGTATGTACTTATCGATATCAGGATTGTCGATATTTTTATTGTGGCAAGCACTAAACAAATGTTGTTCCTGCTAGAAAAATATCTAGGTATAATAATTACTCAGTCTTCAAAATTTTGCTGTCTTGCGCTAAGTACTCTCCCTACCCAAGTCGAATAAGTACAATGTACAGCCAGGGTGGCACATAAATAGCCAGAAATCACCCTTTTTGTCAACCGGACATGTTTAGGTACAGATGATTTATATTACCGGCCCCTATTGGCCTGTTTTTCTTTATTTCCTATCGGCGTCAGTATTTCACCGTGACGATTTTCGGTAAACCGGTTTGCTTTTTGGCCCGCAATAAATATTGCTGGGCCCGTGAGCACAAATGTTGATATCGGGCGTTGGATTAGGATTCTGTGTATTTAAATAATAAATTTAAGGCGTCTTGCACAACTAAATGAACCCCATAGTAAGCGCAATAAGAACAATAAGGCTTGAACGGTTGTCTCAATAATAGTGCACTATGAATTGCCCTAATAATACCTAAATTAAAGGTTATTTTGCAATGAAATAGTGCAGTCTTATTGCGACACCCCATATAACGGGTATAGTTGAAATTTTTTGAACTGAGCCGATCTACTTATCTTCAAAACAATAGCATTCAAGTTAAACTACGATTGTGTGGTTGGCGTGTGCCAAACTTTGCAAAAAGGAGGTTACCGCCACATAAATTCATTGAATAATTAACTCTATCGTCTTATTCAATAAATTCAAAATGGACTAAAAGATAAAAAAAAACCCCGCTCACAGCGAGCCAGGTATAAACAAGAAATTTTCCTTCATTGTTTGTTAGCACGCTTCGACCACACTATCGTATTGTTTAACTTGAATGCTATTGTTTTGGAGATAAATAGATCGGCGGGGATAAAATGTGTTTATTTACGACATCACATTAGAAACCTCTAAAATGATAAGTGTTTTTCTACTATATTATGCATGTATTATACATATAAACCTTTCTCTTGAATCACTCTATCTATTTAAAAAAACCGCATCAATATCCGTTGCGTAATTTTAAAAGTCTAAGCGTACATATGGACAGACAGACAGCGGGAAGCAACTTCGTTTAATATTATGTAGTGATTAAGAGCCTAAGCAACCTAACGAAACATTAATAACATATAAAACACGGCACATACTTTCTAAACCATTGCCTCATTGATAAATCCTCGGTATTTTTCAATGAAAAAAAATTCCAGCATCGTTTTCCACAATAAAATGGGGCTAAACTCCAATGGATCGGGCAATAAATATAAAAGGGCAACAATGAACCGAAATGGCCGATAGATTTATTAACACGGATTTAAGCAGGCCATTGTTTCGGATTTTTGGTTTATATAAGGTTTGGTTTATGTATATCATAATAACTTGTAGCCTGGACATTACAATGTTATTCTATTCATATAACTTAACACACTAACTCAATGCGATTGGCCCCTGTCCCGTTAACATTAATGTCAGTAGTAATACACCAAGGCGCCGAGAGATGGCGCTGGCGTCGAAATAGAACGCGCTAACGAAATGTCGACGTAGAATCCTTAGTAACGTTGTGTAAAATATCTTTCGATGTCTTCTGTTAGGCGCAAGTTTGTACCTGGTTGGCTGCATTCAAGCTATTGAACACCTTCCATTGCAATCTATAGGAACCACCTGGATGGAACGCCTATTGTGGGACAGCTCTAGTTATAATAAAGTTACTACTTTGTATGAGTTCTGAATAAACTTTATCTATTCGACGTCGTTTTCTTAAGAAGAAAGGTAGTCACCCTTAGGTACAAACCTTAATTGAACGACATTTATACTAAAATAGGTTTAATGATCGTTTATGAATAGGGCATTCCATTTTTGCATTTTCAACCCCCGACTGTCTGTGTGTCTGTCTGTAGCATCGTAGCTACTAAACGAATGGATTTATTTTAATGCGGTTTTTTAATTCATAATATGCAAGGTTGCCGGGATCCCGATCATGCGCCGTGCTGAGAAACCTACAAAAGTTCAGGCGTCCATAAGCCATGGTGTTTCCGTACTATCACGCTGTACGTTTGTAAAATATAAGATAACATACATATATATGGAAATAATCCTCCACATCCAAATAAATGCTCTTAAATCCGAATTCGAACCCACGACCGTCATCTTCGCAGGCAGGGCAGTGAAAAATACATACATACATACATACAATCACGCCTCTTTCCCAGAAGGGTAGGCAGAGATCACGGATCTCCATTTGCTACGATCCTGACAAACCACTTTCGCTTCACTCATCTTCATAACATTTTTCATACATGTTCGTCGGTTTAGGGTACTTTTGACCTGGCCTTTTTGTAACATTTCTCCAAATTGATCAGAGAAAGTTCGCCTAGGTCTTCCCCTTCCAACTTGCCCTTACACTCCTTTTATATACACTCTCTTCGTTAATCTTCTCTCATCCGTCCTCTCTACATGCTTAAACCACTTTAACAGCCGACTAAATTATGCATGTGACCAGCAAATTAGTAGTGTTAGTCGGTATGCTAAATTAGCAAGTTATGCACCGACGTCTTATCGGGTTAGCCACTCCCTTTGCACTGATTGCTGTCTGAGTGGATGCTACTAAGTACTATATGTAATGTTCTATATACTGCTGCGCACGGGGCTATAATGTGTCGGGACGGGACACCTCTGTTGCGCTTTGTTTGACCTGCCAAGTTTGGTTAACTTAGACACCGTTCCCATTTCTCAATTATTGTAAACTGCATCTCCATATAGCCCTCCGAATCGCTAAACAGTGGCAGTGGGCGGGGCACATTGCACGCAGAACCGATGGCTATGGGGCGGAAAGGTTTTCGAGTGGCGACCACGCGCCGGAAGACGCAGCGTGGATAGATAACCCACAAGACTGACTGAAGATGACCTGGTAAAGGTCGTGGGAGTCCGCTGGATGCGGGTGACGCAGGACCGATCACTTTGGCATTCTTAAGGGGAGGCCTATGTCCAGCAGTGGACGTCTTTCGGCTGATATGATGATGATGATGCCATCTCCGTATTATAGACTCCGTGGAATCTTTGGCGCAAGTGTAAATTGTAAACCAGGTGGATGTTTTGGACAAATGTCAATATACATCAATTTGAGAAGTTTTATTCAGATGATGATATTTTTCAGTTTAAGTATCTGGGGCATGTTGTGATCTCTGACCTTAAAGACGGTACAGACATTAGATTAGATTAGATTATTTATTTCATGATCAAAAATACATTACAAATTTGTATACATGTCAAAAAAATAAGTTTTTTTTATCACGATCGTCAAAATTAATTAAAAATAAATATACAATAATATGAGGATGTCAATTAATGTGTACACTACACAATAATTTGGAAATAGAAAAATAAAACAAAACCACAAAGCAAAGCAAATATATCAACCATTTGGTATCGTCAATAATATCAATTCAAGTTTAAATAATTATAATAATAGTTTAACATGTCAAATCGAGATTCATATACTCTTGAACTGAGTATAATGTATTTTCCAATAAAATGCTTTTCAGGCGGCGTCTAAATGCTTCGTCAGATGGTTCCAGTCTAAGATCAGCGGGCAGTCGCTCGTAGTAGGTAGGCCCAATGACACGCGGGTTCTTTTCTGCAAGTGCCATGCGACGGGGAACTGTTCTCAAAAGCCCAGTGCTGCGGAGTGTTTTGCTAATCGCATTTACGGTATCATTCGGTACATTGAGCGGGAACGAAGAGCATTGTTTGTGAGAGCTAACATGATCACTCGCAGGTTTGCTGGATGCTCGAGACAGGTCAAGGTAACCCTATTCAGGGCCTACTGCACATCCTTACATACCAGCGGCTTGAACTATACTCCGCCACAATACAGTACTCTTCGTGTTCAATTTAATAATGTATTCAGGATGCTGGTGGTGCTGCCCCGATATTGCAGCGCGTCAGGGATGTTTGCAGAGGTGAGGGTGGACTGTTTCCACACTATTATGCGCAAGCGATGTACATCCCTGATGCGTAGGGTACGGGCCAGTGCCAACAACAATAATGATCCATGATGGTCTATGAATAAAATGAATTGAATGAGATTTTTAGATGACGTTAAATACCACCATACTTAGATTGATTACCTATATTGGTATTTTAATAATACCAACTGTTTGCGTTGGCAAGTAAAAAGCGAAACGGAGACCCATCTTTAGATTTACGTATATCGAGAAAATTTTAACACGTTGAGTGCGATACAAGCCACTTCTGACTCGTATTGGACTTCCGTGTGGTGCGGTAGTAGAAAACAGGTTGTCTTTGTCAGGTGCGGAGGCGATTTCATAACGAAATTCTGTTTGCTAGAAAGAGTCAAGTATACATTTATGTTTGCCACTTAAAATTCTATCCAATAGGAGAAAAAAAGCATACAAGACAATTTTGGATTGTACCGCACTAGATAATAAAAAAAATCTTTCTGTGCGGTACCAGCCAAAAGTGTCTCGTGAGATACTGTATTGTATCGCACCAGGGGAACTTGTCAGTGCAGGTTAGTGTGGTAACCAATAATCTCCTGTGTTTTGTTTGTTTTTAATCGTCCGTGGTATCTTTTGTTTTTCATCATGAGTGGACCTAGAAAGAGATCGCGGGAAATTTTTACAAAAAGTGTTTGATGAGCAGGAGAAGAAAGGAGCAGGTGATGGCTGGATGTTCACAATCAAAGGCGAAAATGCAAGTGGGACCGGTTCAAAAATACGTGTGTTGGACAATATTATTGTGCCTCCAACATCAACGGTTACACTATCACCGATATCGACAGCACAACCGATTTTAAGTATTATTAAAAATTTATGAGTTTGATGAGTTTTACTGAATCGATTGTGGAAACATTGACAAGAAATTCTTTCAAAGATGAAATTATTCCAGAAAAAAAGAAAGTGCATACTTTTCAAAAAGGAAAAAAAAAGGAAGATGTGTATCCAGTGCTACAAGGAACTAAGGAAAACAATGTCTAGTCGAGAAGCTGACAGAAAAGTACGACGAGCGTTTACCTATTGCCAAGAATGTGAAAAATCTGTATGTTTGGAATGTTTTAATAAATACAAATGTGTAATTTTTGTTAATTTTAATTAAACGATGCTACCGATATCGATTTTTTTTCAATATATTTCCCATTCCTATAAAAACATTGATACAAGCTGCAAAGTCCTATTCCTGTGGTGCGGTACAAGTCACCTTCGTATCGTTAATTAGATGTGTTGTAATTTCTAAAATATATCCTATAATCGGTGGCGACGCTAAATTTGGGTAGATCGATCCTTTAACTATCATTTCCCATGGTCAAATTTACTATATATTTAATCAATAATATATTAGGCGAAATCTAAACGTCTTGCTACAAGCCATTACAGTCTTGTACCGCACCATTGGAAGGACACAATACAATACTAAAATGGTATGTATAGCATTGAGTGAAGGTTTTAAAAATGAAGCCCCGCATTCAACGTGTTAAGCAAAACATGGCAATAAAATATAATATGTCCGAAAATTTGTTGATTTTGTATTTTTCTATTTGTTTAACTAGGAATATTTCAGGCAGTAAACCAATTACGTAGGCTGGGAGTCTGAGGATTCGAGAGAAACAATTACTTTATTTAAATCCCTTTAATTACGGATTTACAAGATAAGTCAATTAAAATTAATTATATCTAAGATGGTCGATGTGAGAACCAAGAGTGACGAGTGGTTTAATATTTTCGGGAAACGGGGCACGGTGTTGCGTTATGCTGAGTCGGCGCCACCTGCATGGCTACTTGGGCGGTCGCCGGTTATGCAAGCATATAACAAACCTTTGATAAAATCTCATTATTTTAAACGATATGCCATATGGGTTGTAACGAATAATCATTGACTTTGACACACGATATCGTTGTTAGAACGAACCATCAAGTATATGCGTAGATATTGTTGAATTGTAACTGGGAGCAAGGTCTATTCGATTCAGACTATTGAATCGGAATCCGATTTGTTTCTGTAGCGTGTGCTTGCTTCCTCGCATGCCAATCTTAACACATTCACTGCCAAAAATTGCTACGCACTACGTTCGTAGCCGATCCATTGGTTTTCTCGGTATGTAGCGGAAAATGACTACGGCGTAGGCACCCGCTAGGCGGGGTCCTGACTCGGCTGCGACTTGCGGTGCAACACGGTTGTGTTGGTAGCGGCAGCGTTGCAGCACACGTGGGAGCGAGAGCTCACGCCCCGATCTCTTGCTCTAACTGGTGGTCGAGCTTTTAGGTCGGTTTCGCGCTGCTCCGACAGGATAACGGTATCGAAGCCGACACCGACTTCGACGCAAGTAATATGTGTGAAATTAGTACCTTGCCTTGCCTTGTTTTTGTACTGATTGCCGTGATGATATCGAAACTATACCGTGACCTTTGCAAGTTTATGTTCTGTCCTATAGTTACCGGGTAGAAAATTATTTGAGGCATTAAATACGGCCTTTGTGCATAGTCAGGTTGTTTTGTGCAAGAAAGTAAAAAACAAACACCTTTTATTGTTTTTTTGCAACACCTGCAGATCGATCACGTAACGCGTTGTACTTGCATCAGGCAGATAAAATGTCACTTTTAGTATGAAAAAAATAACTGATGAATTGTCCTAACTCGCGTTCGAAACGTTTCGTGATTACCCCTCTGTACATCTACGAGCATAACTTGCTGCCAAGTCGCGTCACGTCTGTGAGCCCTGTCTCATTCGCACTGTGCAAATAAGAAAGAGGAGGGTAGATTTTCTCGTCTCGCGTCGCGCTTGCGGCGTCAGTTGTGTTAGCTAACTGAGCTAGTAAATATATCTTGGCAAAGATGATTTATTTTAAAAGATCAATTTCAATTTGTTTGTAACAATATTAAGTAGCCCCAATTGTTCCTATTCCTAGTGACCCCGATTATTGGCTTTATACAATTGATAAGTGTCACTTCTGAAACCGATATCCATCGAAGCAGTGTGAACTTGGGACCCACGTCAAATAAAAACCCGGCTCCAACTCATTCGAAGAGTAAAACAGACCCCTGGAACCGCATACACACAATCTAAGCGTTTGAATACCGAGTCATCCGAGCTGAAGCTCGGTCGCTTTGATATTGTTGTGGTACTCCCACCTAGAACCAAAAGAGCGTATCTTCATACAAACATTATGATATATACGTCATACTAGTTTAGGTATTGTTTACGGAGATCATAAGAAAAAGGGCTTACGTGCGGGAAAACTGAGGGTTCTTACGGCTTTTTGATCCAGTTTAGTTTATATACAAAGCATAGGGAGATTAAATCTGAACCAGTTATTACGGGATGCATCGTAAATTTGATTGTTTCATTAATGTTATTGCGTTAATAAGGGCTTTGGTGTAAGCATTGTAGTTTACAAAAGCAAACCTTCTTATTCATAAAAGTCAGAGCTTCTGTTAAGCCTTCCGTTGAACAATTAACTGTAGGCCGAGGATCAGGAATACTTTAACACTCTCAATGTGACGCTTTGTGGGTTTTACAAGCTTTCATTATAACTTTTAATGTTAATTATTAACACACACACACACACACACACACACACACACGCGCGCGCGCGCGCGCGCACACGCACACGCACACGCACACACACACGCACACGCACACGCACACGCACGCACACACACACACACACACACACGCACACGCACAAACTTAAATAGAATAGTTTATAATTTTTTATTTTATTTTTTTATTCTTGTATTTTAACGAGGCTTTTGTACACTCTTGGTGACAATGCCAGCCTCATAGGAGAAAACGCAGTTTATAATTTTAAAATCATCTTAATAATTGTTTTTTTGGCAACACTAGTATTGTAAAACTGTTATCTGAAAGAGCGAGGCCTCCTGACACAGGTAGATAATACCTACTAGGAGGACTCGACCAAATTGTATGTACCACCTAAGGTTGAACGAAAATAAAACATTATTATTATTATTAATTATGCTTTCACTCCTTGCGTATTTCGGCGAGGGATATTTCGCCATATCGGCGTATATTGCCATTTAACACGAGAGATCACAAACCTACCCGACCTATCACGACCTAAGATTCAAACAATTCAAGACCTCAAGATTTCCACTCCTTGTTTACTGCCACCTCTGTAGGTGGCACACATAATAAATCATCATATTAAGTATCGTAGAGATTGTCTCACAACGACAAAATTTTGTCTCAAAATGGAATGTCTGACACGGCATTTTTAACCCCCGACACAAATAGAGGTGTTATTGACCTCAATACTTGATGCACTGCATATTTCTGTCGGACACTGTCAAGTGGTTATACAGGGTGTATAGAGTCTAGTGAGCACACCGAAGTTTCCTGCCGGACCGTCCTTATCCGACCGAATCGCGCTCGGACGCGGTCGGGCGGAATGCGATAACTGTATCTGCGTCACGCTCGCACGCTTCGACCCTCTGCACTGAAGTCTGCGATTTACTTTTTTTTAAGCACTGATGTGAATGGCATTTGAGAAGTGGACTGACGAATCGTCATGGCAACATTGCCAAAGTTAAGGGCAATAAAGCCTAACTTTTGGTCTAACTCTGAATCCGCATAAACAGCATCGCCTCTTCCATAATTCTATGCAATAAAAACATAATATCTTTGTATGTACATAGTTAAGAGCAAAGTCAAAGTCAAAATTTATTCTTCAATTTAGGCATATTACATTCACATATGAATGTCGATAAACTACCACCGGTTCGGAAAGGAAACCTCTGCCTCGAGAAAGACCGGCGTAAAAAACTCGGCGAGGTGTCATTTTTTCAAAACAGTATACTATATATCATTTCAGTATCAGACTATTTTAAAATTTTAAAATTACATTGCTACAGTAGAAAGCCTATTTATTTTGCGATAGATTTCTAGTGCAGGATTTTATAGCTGCCAAATATCCCTATCCGTGATGTAATCGTTTATCTTATAATATGCTTTTGAAATAAGTGTCTGTTTTACGACATATTTGAATTTAGAGTCAGTGAGTTCGGTAATGTGTTTTGGAATTTTATTGTACAACTTTATACAATTCAATCTACGCTTTAAATGGCAATTACCCATACATTTTATATGGGTAACTTTCGTCACACAATGGAAAAAGTTAAAGCATAGTGTCGGCGTTAGGATGTGGCTATGGGTCGGCATGTATAGCTCCTCTTGGTACAGCAATAATAAGTACTCTTTGCGTAGAATATTTTAATTAATTACATATAGTACAGTAGGTACAAACAATATTTAGAAAAAAGGAAAATAGCACTTTATGCGTGCGTGTATAGTTCATATATAGTGAGGGTGAAGCGCGACTGTCCGGAGTGCCCTCCCTGCTCCGTGGCAAAATCATCGGCCAATCACGAAGCCCGCCGATGACGCGATATCGCCTCGCTATTGGCCCCTGATGACTCGCCAGGCGTACGGTGGGCAGCACATGTCGTGCACCGGACACAGCCTCCCACACAAGTTGCATTGACATGCTCCCGGCCTTGGAAACTCCTGGTTTACAATAGGTAAGTCAAATTCTGGATTCTATGGGTAGGCCTTTAGGTGACAGCGTATATTACTCTGAATGAAGAAGCGGGCATATTTTTGAAAATGCGCGCTTCACGGAGCCCGTTGCAGTTCGAATATCAGCGACCCTCGAGACACCATCTCTGCCTGGATACGTCTTGATAATACGGCCTAGACTCCATTTGAGTGGGGGAGAGTTGTCTTCTTTGATAACAACCAGCGTATTTTCCTTGAGATCCTCGGACTGGAACTTCCATTTTGATCGTGACTGTAACTCTGACACGTACTCTCTTGACCATCGAGCCCAAAAGTGTTGGCGTATCTGTTCAACTCTTTGGTAACGCGTTAATCGATGCTCAGGAACGTCGTTCAGGCTAGCGCACACAGGTGCAGTCAGTGGACGACCAATCAAGAAATGCCCAGGACTAAGCGGTAAAAAATCATTAGGGTCAGACGACATTGGAGTGAGCGGTCTGGAGTTGAGCACAGCTTCAATTTGAGTGAGAACTGTGCTCAACTCTTCAAATGTCAAATGTGCGTTGCCTACAACGCGTCGCAAATGGTATTTACAGCTTTTTATACCTGCTTCGTATATCCCGCCAAAATGGCTTGCATATGGCGGATTCATTCGGAACTTAATTTTTTGAGATAACGCGTATTCTTGTATATCCCCAGATATACTTGACAGAAATTTTTCAAAATCGTTCTTAAGTCCGACAAAGTTTTTTCCGTTGTCGGATACAATTTCCAACGGTTTACCCCTACGAGATATAAAACGTTTTAATGCTAATAGGTAACCGTCGGACGAAAGGTCGCCGACGAGTTCTAAATGGATTGCACGCGTTACAAAACATATAAATAAACAAATATATGATTTTACCGTTTTAGCACCCCTACCTTTACGATTCAAAATAAGCACTGGACCGCCGTAGTCGACCCCACAGTACATATAAGGATATCCTGGTTCCAGACGCTCGCTCGGAAGGTTACCCATGATAGGTGTCAATGTCTGACCTTGCATGCGTTTGCAAGTGACGCAATCATGGACAATCTTTCGTGCTAGGTTTCTAGCTCCTACTGGCCACCAAGACTCCCTTACAGTAAACAACAACAGCTGAGGTGCCGCGTGCATTAACCTTTTATGTTCAAAACGAAACAGCAATACAGCTAAATGATGTTTACACGAAATTAAAATAGGGTGTTTTTTCTCGAAACTAAACTGGCTTGAATTTTCTAAACGGCCTCCTACCCTGAGTACTTTAGTTTCGTCAAGGAACAAATTCAATTTAGTTAGACTTGCGCCATGTCTATTATTTAATACCTGTTTACTTGATAAACAATCACGCACCTCGCGGTATGACTCATGCTGCGATAACTTGGCTAGCAACAAAACAGATTCACTTAACTCGTCGATGCTTAATGACCCTCTTTTTTTGTTAAGTTTATTGCGCGTATTGTAAATAAATCGCAACATATACGCTGCGGTGCGCTGTAAACGATTATATTGAGAAAACCGTTGAAACGGAAACCATCCCTCGTTGTCTTGACTTGTTACACATGTATGTGTAATGTCTCCCTTTACCTCGGGCAATTCGATATCGTTGTTATAATTATTATTTAGCGATACGGATTCAATTTCGAAATTAACATCGTGAAGAAATTGAGGGCCTTGTCCCCAGAATGGAGAAGACCACAGTGAATCTAACGGGCGCGTTCTCGAGATAAGGTCAGCAGGGTTGTCTTCACTGCGCACATGACGCCAAGGATGATTATTTGTTAGTTCATGTATTTCGGTCGTTCTATTTTGGACAAACGTTTTGAGTAAATTAGGCGGCATGCGTAACCAGCCAAGCACGATTGTCGAGTCCGTCCAAAATACAACTTTATTAATGCGACTTCGAAGTGAACTAATTATTTTTGCGTACAGTCGCGCTGCTGCCTGGGCACTACAAAGTTCTAATCTTGGAATACTAACAGGTTTAATGGGCGCGACCTTTCCTTTGGAGCATAACAGCCTAACTGTGACATTGTTATGATTATCAATCGCGCGAATGTATGCGCACGCTCCGTACGCTGTGAGCGAGCTGTCACAAAAAATATGTAACTCTAAACGATTAGGGTTGTCGCTCAGCACAAAACGAGGAATGCGTATTGTTTCCAATTTAGATAGATCGGTGACAAACCGTGTCCAGACTCGCGCAATGTCATTGGGAACAAGTTCATCCCAGTCCGTCTTTAATAGCCATAATTTTTGTAAAAGTACCTTCGCGGTCATTATAGTTGGACTGAGTAACCCTAGAGGGTCATAAATTTGCGAAGAAACCGATAATATAACGCGTTTTGTTATCGGCTTGTTGCTCAACTCAAATTTTGTGTGATAAAATAATTCATCAGAGCGGTTGTACCATCCCAACCCTAACGTTTTGTTTAGGACGTTATCACCTAACGACAATTCTTTGGATGAGTCAACTAACTCGGCGACTTCGGGAAATTCGAAATTAAAAATCCATTTCCGTAATGGAAAACAGCCCGACTGCAAGACCTTGTTAACTTCGGAACAAATTCGTTTTAATTTATCCTTGCTAGGGTTGCCACAAATAAGATCGTCGACGTAAAAATCGTTCCTAATAACATTAGCTATTTCAGGGTCATCACATTCTTGTGCTAACTGCTTCAGACACCTGCAACTTAGGAACGCAGCTGAGCTCGTTCCGTACGTCACCGTTCGCAATTTGTATACCTGTAAGGGATCAGAACGATTTTCTCGCCAAAGGATTAATTGCAAGTCCCGCTGTTTTTCGTCGACCAAGACCTGGCGATACATTTTTTCAATATCTGCACAAGCCACATATTTATTTTCCCTAAAGCGCATTAATATCGATAGTAAATCACCCTGTATTGGCGGCCCTACAAATTGCAAACTGTTAAGCGAATGTCCTGACGTAGAAGGGACACTCCCATCAAAGACAATTCTTAACCGACTTGTAATTGCATTTTCGCGATAAATTCCGTGGTGAGCAAGTAGGTAGTGCGGGGTTCCGTATGACTCGACACGTTCCATATGACCCAAGTCGCAATATTCTTTAATAAAGTCACTATACATTTTTTTGTAATTAGGATAACGTTCTAGCCGCTTTTCCACGGAGTAAAATCGTTGCTCAGCTTGTTTACGTGTTTCGCCTAAATTCTCTGGTGACTGTTTGAAAGGGATGCATACACAGAACCTACCATCATCGAGACGTTTAGTGGTTTGTATAAACATATCCTCACAAATCCTTTCATCCTCGCTGCGCGATTCATTAACGCGCTGACTAATCGGCGCGTCTTCGAGCTCCCAAAACTTGCGTAACTGTTCGTCTATAGAAACCTGCATGTCTATAGTTTGCATGAAGTTACATTTAACATTAATAGCGCTCGTATTCGTTTTATTATGAATTGGACCGGAAATTATCCAACCTACATGTGAATTCTGTAAGACGGGCCCGTTACTTAAACGAATCATGCCGTCCTGAAGCAAATCCCAAAATATATCTGCCCCTATCAGCAGGTCTATCGGTTGACTTTCATAAAAATTGGGATCCGCGAGAATAATTTCGTTCGGTATAGCGAATTGTTCGCTGCGCATGGCAATCGTGGGTAATGAGGAGGTTATATGCGGTAATACTAAACACTTAATTCGCGTATTATAAGTGCTAGTTAAAGATCTAAGTTCGACATCACATGTTCGCGTACACTGTGATACCGAACCTCCTACACCCTTTATTTTTTGAGTGGACTGTACAAATTGCGTATTTAACTTGTCACACAATGTTTGTGAGATAATGCATCGCTCGCTCCCACAATCAAGGATCGCGCGTGCCCTGTGACCTTGACCTAAATCATCTACTATTTCTACGAGCGCAGTTGACAACAAAACCGGTTGCATGAATGATGCCTGCGCGCAGTGGACATCTGTGTATGCATCGGGTACCTGGCTCTGGTCTATATGCGCATGTGCAGTTATAGAATAACTACCTGATGTGGCAGCGGAGTTATGATTGGCATGTGGCTCATTAGTCTTATTTAGGCTTGCCTTCGGTGCGCCGGTGCCGGGATAATTATTTGTTACTATAACACTAACTTCATCGCAGTGAATAATCGAGTTGTGTTTTTTATCGCATTTCCTACAAGGCCCGTACCTACACAAATCGGCCGTATGGCCAATACGTAAACAGTTTTCACAAAGAGATTTGTCATGAACAAACTTTATTCTATCGTGCATATTTAAGTCTAAAAATGCTTGACATGAATATAAAGGATGCTTTGCACTGCACATTGGGCACAATTTAAATTGTTTTTTAAAAGGTACTTTAACTTGCGGCTTTTCCGTCATAACATTGCAGTGCACCTTTGGAGTGAAGTTATTATGCGTATATTTCTTAGTGTCTTGTGAATTAAATTTACTGTGCGTGACAATTAAGGTTTCAAGCATGTCTGCCCTGCCTCTTAAGAAGGTTAGTAAATCGTCAATAGTTAATTTTGACTCGTTTGAATTGGACATTAAAGACCCTTTATGCTGCTCCCACTCTCGCTCAGTGGTCGAATCAAGCTTGGAAACAATCATATAGATAAGCAAGGTATCCCACGAATGTACAGGCTCCTTTAGTGCTTTTAGCGCGCGTATGTTTTTTAACACATTATCTATGAGTTTCCTAAGCAATGCGGGTGATTCCTTTTGCAACGTCGGTATTGAAAATAGTGCTTTTACGTGGTTATGAACAAGTAACCTATTGTTGTTGTATCTATTAAGTAATAACTCCCATGCAATCTTGTAGTTATCCGTCGAGAATTCAAGCGAGTCAATCACTAGTTCTGCGCTTCCCGTGAGTGACGATTTGAGATAGTGAAATTTCTGTACATCTGAAATTTCTTGTGAGTTGTGAACTAACGATAAGAATGTGTCTCGAAAAACAATCCAGTGCTCATATGACCCGTCAAAGCTAGGCAAAGAAATAGTAGGCAATTTCACCGAATGTAACGTACCTACCGAATTTTGGCAATCAATTTTGACCTCGTCTTTAAACATGGATTCAGCTACGGCCATTGCTCCGTAATATTCGGCTTCAAAATCATCACGTTCGTCGAGCTGAGAATCTAACTCGGTTTCGGGTAAAATTTCTTCAATTTTTGATTGAATTTTGCTAAATTCGGTATACAAGTTCTTGGCGCCTTGAGTACGGAGCCTTACCTCGGCCTTTTGAATGTTGGATAGAACTTTGTCGAACGATTCAATGTAAGTTATGAATTTAGTGAGTCTACCTTTAACTGAACCTCTTTTTTTTACTAAATCTTTTACTTCCTGCTGAGCCTTTTCTTCCGCGCTAGCCATTTTATTGGGACGTAAGAAGTGAGGTACTTACAATTTATCCGGTATTTCTCTCGCTACCTGACACTGCAAACGATTTAGCTGCCGCGCTGCCGGATATGCGAGTGTAGGCAGACCACAAAGATGACACAGTCACTGGAATTGAAATATGAATACGTATCACAACTGAAATGGGACAGGGTTGCTATTCTTGATTGGTTCGCCTCACCAAAAACACTGAGCTGCTGCCGATGGCTATCTTGCCGACTGCGTTACTCTCGCCACGTATCCTTTGTAGCCACGGTGCTGGTTGATATCCGAGGTCGAAGGTCCAAAAATGTCGGCGTTAGGATGTGGCTATGGGTCGGCATGTATAGCTCCTCTTGGTACAGCAATAATAAGTACTCTTTGCGTAGAATATTTAAATTAATTACATATAGTACAGTAGGTACAAACAATATTTAGAAAAAAGGAAAATAGCACTTTATGCGTGCGTGTATAGTTCATATATAGTGAGGGTGAAGCGCGACTGTCCGGAGTGCCCTCCCTGCTCCGTGGCAAAATCATCGGCCAATCACGAAGCCCGCCGATGACGCGATATCGCCTCGCTATTGGCCCCTGATGACTCGCCAGGCGTACGGTGGGCAGCACATGTCGTGCACCGGACACAGCCTCCCACACAAGTTGCATTGACACATAGATTGGTTGGACGGTTCCACGAGTACATCACGAAATCACAATTCACGGCCGCTTGCTAACTTGCTACTTATAATCATCATCATATCAGTCGAAAGACGTCCACTGCTGGATATAAGCCCCCAAATAACCCCCAAAGAGTGCCAGAATGACCGGTCCTGCGCCACCCGCTTCTAAGAATTTTTCCGAATTAGTCTGGCAATGTCAGTAGCTAGTATAGTTTCAAAATTAGGTTCCAACAGCAAACATTATCCCTAATAACATTGTTATTATGTAATTTCCATGAACTGAACAGAGGCAGGTGATTAATATTTCAGTAAAATCTGAAGTTATAAACAAACATGCTTATTTCGACATCGAACAAGTACGCTTCACTGTACCATTATTTTACTAATTAATTCTGTTACTTGAAAATACAGCTGCATTCAGTTTAATTAACTTTGTCAGTACCTACTACTTTAGTGGAGTTGTGTTTGATTATGACAATATGTTACCATTTATTCTGGTCTATATTTATATGTACATATTTATACAATTTCAATCTATATACTGGTCTATATTTACATCATGGATATAAGTGGCAGTGCTAGATTACTGCACGAATATACTATCGAAATATAAATAAATAGCATTTTTACTGTAGCAATGTAATTTTATTATACTATTCCATTTCTTCAGCCTGTTATGCTCTGAGGAGCCTGAGGGAGGAACTCACTAGAGAACAACTTAAAGTCATATACTATGCGTTAGTAGAATCTAAGCTTAGGTACAGTATCAGGCTCTGGGGTAATAGCTTTAAGTATAACCTTAACAAAGCTTTGGTTGTTCAAAAAAGAGCCATCCCTACTATAAATTGTACGCATTCCTCAATGGATATCTTGTAGATAACACTTCCTGGAATTGGGCATTCCAACAGTTCCTTGCTTGTATGTACTCGTGTTGCTTACCGATTTTGTCAAAATATCTTAAAATATGAGTCTATCGAAGAACAAGATTTTGCGCCTACAAACACGAACTAAAAACGTTACACAAAGTTTTTTCCCGAAGCTCAAACTAGCGCAGCACAGCACAAAACATCAGGCTGTAAAAAAAAATAACAAACAGCCCCCTGACTTAATAAAATATTACAAATTATAAGGTATTTCATAGACAATTAAAAGCATTTTTATTGAGAGGGTGCTTCTACAGTATTGACGAGATTTTTGTGCGTGATATCTAGTTATAAGAATTAAAGACATGACAAGTATTAAGTTAAATAAAATGTACAAATTATAATTAGTTAATAGTATAGTTAAGCAATTTTTTTATGTATAATATAAGGAATTTTTATTTTAATGTAGATATTTCAAACACAATATTTGTATTGTTACTGAATAAATAAAAAAAATAAAATAATATGGTATTCAAATTATATATTGTATACCCTTATAGACTACACTGTTTTGAAAAAAAATATACCTCGCCGAAATTTTAACCCACTTTCTTCTCGAGGCAGAGGTTTTCTTTCCGAACCGGTAGGGGTAATCTCTAGGGGAGTAATCACTTAACGTTTTAAACGCGCGTTAGATACATCCAACTGTCATTTTTCCATATAAAAAGTGACATTGAGCTCTACTTGACGCGCGTACAATGCGTTTCGTAATTGATCCGCAGAACAACGTCTCCGATTTCAAAAATTCTTTCACCAGTATATTATAGAGAAGACTTATAATTGCTTTTTCTAAGTGTTGAGACAGTAAATGTACTAGCTACAGCAGTGTCTCAACTAGATTAATTTTGGACCCGCATTCAATTTATCAAATTGACCGGTCCTGCGCTACCCGCATCCAGCGGACTCCCGCGACCTTTACCAGGTCATCAGTCCACCCACGCCGCGCCTTCCGGTACGTGGTCGCCACTCGAGAACTCTCTGGGGGAGGACGTCTTTCGGCTGATATGATGATGATGATGATGATTCTATGTACAATCAGCTCTACGCACACATGCGCGGCACGCGGACTGAATGTACCGCCGCCGCCAGCCCCGACTTGCACTTACGTTTATTGTATAGACGATGTCTGTGTGAATGCGTCACATCGGACTTTTGTACCCGGATTTGTTTTACTGCTTTAACTCGTTCACTGCCAGGCACCCGCCTAGCGGGCGCCTACGTACGCCGTAGGCGATTTCAGCTACTTAACGGGAAAACCATGGAATCGGCTCCAAGCGTAACGATTCCTGGCAGTGGCTATATTGAGTACTATCCATTCCTGTATCCCACCAATTACCTGTTAGGAACCTTAGGTTAGAATTCGTTGGAGGTAAGGCGTAATTACAATTTGTTGGTGACCGCGTGTCGGATCATACGCGGTGAGTTAGATTGTCCTGAGCTAGTGAGTCGCCTCGTGCGACTGTATACTACGGATATCCCCAGGATAACGCTCAGGGCACGCCGACGCGATTTATTGGCGGTGCCGGCAGCGCGCACTGTGTCACGCAGGAACTCGCCGCTGATCCGCGCTCTCTCACAACTCAACGCGCTCTTGGCGTCAGCACCGGAGTGTGACTTACTTGCGTGGCGATGGATGTATGTGTGCGGTGAATGTCTGAGCTTCTGTGAGGAGATGGATGACAGGCAATCAACTGTACCAATGTAATTATATGTGTTTTTAGCCTTGTTTAGTTTCGTTCCATGACACATTGGTTTTACTGTAATGTCATGTTAACATGTTTTTAGGGTTCCGGACCAAAAAGGTAAAAACGGAACCCTTATGGTGCGACTTCGTCCGTCTGTCTGTCTGTCACAAAGTCAAATATCTCAGGAACTACTAATGCTATTGATTTGAAATTTGGAATAGTTGTAAACAAAGTTAATCCTCGTGTATGGAAAATGAAAAATTTTAATATATACTTTTAATTTGTATACAAAAGGGCGGATAAAAGGGGGGGCAAAAATTCAAAGTCTAGTTAGTAGGCCAAGTGGGGTATCATTTGAAAGGGCTTGAATTGTACATTCTAAAACAGTTTTTCTTTTTTTTTCTACGATGGTAAAATTTTGATTTATAAAGAAAAATGTTGAAAAAAATACCATTCCCCCCCCCTTATCTCCGAAGTTGACCAAGCGAAAAATTTGAAAATAATATATATTATTACTATTAACGTGAATATTACCGGAAAAGTATAACAATACCTCTATCTAGCGTAATTTTTTTTTATTCTTCAAAAATCATATGTTAATTTTGTTTGTAATTTAATACTTCTGTGTTTAATTTTTTTCCTTGAAATTCGTATGAAAGGGTTCTGAAAGTACCTTCTAGCAAATAAAAAAAGAATTATCGAAATGAATTCATTTGATAAAGAATTATCGCAAAAAAACCAACATACCGTAAGGGAAATGTATTAACGTACCACCGTAGAACCCTATCGCAATAAGGTGACATAGCACTCGAGTTTGAGTGACGGCGGCATGTCAATTGCGACAGGGTTCTACGGTGGTACGTGAATACATTTCCCTTACTGTACATACCGATATCCTTGGTCGCGCAAGTTAGTAACAAAATGCACCGATAAATGGCGCTGTAGGTGCTCATGATGTGGGGCAAGACGGGTGTGTTGTATGATATTTCGTACGGAACCCTCGGTGCTCGAGTCAGACTCGCACTTGACCGGTTTTTTATTTAATATTATGTATAATTACTTAAATAAATATCTCTTCTCTGTGGTATTGATCTAGGGCCATAAGCGCATACAGTATTGCGTATTGCTGTTCCTTAATAAATTCCGGTCCAGGGCCCCGGCACGCCGGGTTTCCCATCATTAGCTAATTTGGGCAAAATAGACAGGTGTGACGTCATGAATATGCAGTCAGCGCCGCCTTTTTAGGGGCCCGTAGGAATGACGTCAGAACACGTGCAGGGATTGAAGGTAGTTTTGTTATTGATTTACTTTATCCTATATAGTTGCCCCTGCCTACGAAGCTACAGCTGGGTAAAGTCATTTATTTGAGTGATGAGCACGAATATTTGTTCTTATTATGTGGTGGACTGATGACCTGGTAAAGGTTGTGGGAGACCGCTGGATGTGGGTGGCGCAGAACCGGTCACTTTGGCACTCTTTGGGGGAGGCCTATGTCCAGCAGTGGACTGCTTTCGGCTGTTATGATGATGATGATGATTATGAAGGTCGCGGGAGTTCGCTGGATGCAGGTGGCGCAGAACCGGTCACTTTGGCACTCTTTGGGGGAGGCATATGTCCAGCAATGGACTTCTTTCGGCTGATATGATGATGATGATGATGTATTTTATTTGAGCCTTAAGCCTGCTATTTAAGACACTATTGTGATATTTTCGGTCCATTTTCTACCGAGGTAAATAGTTTCATAGAAAACGTAGACGTAATCTAAAATACGTTTTTCCGATTGTAATCAGTATTCCAATGCGACAATGTTGCATGAAATAAATCAAGTTCATTGTTAAAATATTTTATCCCCAAAACATAAAATACGTCATGCCACTGTTATAAATCAATCGCATGACAGATACTGCTACTGAGTGATATAACGCCGAATGATGTATGGCAAACAAACTGTTTATATTATTTCCTTTTAAAAATTGGAATGTAATCATCAATATCGGCTTTCTTCATTGTATATACTTTGTCAAATGTGAACATAGATTATGAGTCATATAATGCTGTCAAAGAAAAGGCCCAAATAAGAGATACATGGAAATTGCTCCATCGATTATGACACAATGATTAACAATGATTGGTGAATTTTGACACGTAGGCCTTACGCCACTACGCTAACTGACATTCTGGAAACCCTCATTGCACTGTAAGGGAAATGTATTCACTTACCACCGTAGAACCCCGTCACAATTGACAGGCCGCCGTCACTCACACTCGAGTGATAATGTCACCTTATTGCGATAGGGTTCTACGGTGGTACGTGAATACATTTCCCTAACTGTACACCGCATATGACGTGTGCGCCAAATATCAACGGAACCCCCCCAGTGTCTCGAGCCGATTCGCACTCGGCCGTATTTTTTACCCTCATCCGGAATGCGGATGCCTTGTGCCCGCGAATTATTCATGGAATCTTATCCATCATTCAACGGCGATCGATTTCCTGTTTGTACTGTATTTGTTTGAAAGGCGTAATTATGTATATATATGTATACCTACACCAATGCGTAAACAAGATAATTGAAAACTGAGGCAATACGCGATTCAGCCTATCCGCCTCATCTATCCTAAAGGAGTCGGGTCTACCAATTCAAAGAACTTTTTGTGAACCAAAAGTGGGAAATAGGAATACCTAATCACTTAGCCTTAGGTATTCGTCACGATTTTGTATGTTCAAACAGCGTTAATTTTGTGGTCTTTATTTATTTAAAAATCTTTAAAATATCGAAAGGTAGTTGAAGTGTATCGTTTTTCGAGTGTTTTCGTAAGTTTTGTTTGTTGAAGCTAAAGCGTGACGTTTCTAAATAGTTTTGATTGATATAGTTAAAGCGTGACGTTTCCGAGTAGTTTTGCTTGTTGAAGCTAAAGCGTGACGTTTCCGAGTAGTTTTGTTTGTTGAAACTAAAGCGTGACGTTTCCGAGTAGTTTTGTTTGTTGAAGCTAAAGCGTGACGTTTCCGAGTAGTTTTGTTTGTTGAAGTTAAAGCGTGACGTTTCCGAGTAGTTTTGTTTGTTGAAGTTTAGGCGTGGCGTTTTCAGATAGTTTTGTTTATTGAAGTTAAAGCGTGACGTTTCCGAGTAGTTTTGTTTGTTGAAGTTAAAGCGTGACGTTTCCGAGTAGTTTTGTTTGTTGAAGTTAAAACGTGACGTTTCCGAGTAATTTTGTGTGTTGGTAATGTAAAAATTGTTAACTTTTACCTTTAATAATTACATTGCTAGCCCCATTTTACGCATCTCTTCCTATTGGTGGATATTTTCTACAAGGTACACAGCAATACTTAACGAATAAAATATATCTTAAGTACCTACATTTCACCCAGTACATTTCGAGTTTACAATTTCACGACCTAGTTCGTTACAGATCTAACTGACTCAAGAGGCGGCATGAGCCAAAATTTCCAGCGTTTTGAAACAGTGTATGAAGAAAAGTAGATCGTTTTTGTGAAAACACAGTGTATGTGCATCGGCATACTTCTATTTAAAACCATAGCAGCTGACCTAATTGTTTTACATACACTTCGATTATATAGCTAACATTATTTCACTATCATACCATTTGATTATAACGCAGGGTTGGGCAAATTACCTGTTGCTTTTAAATACCAATTAGAAAATATGTGTTTAAAATACAAAATGATTGCAGCCGGTGACGGTGGTCTGAAATGACTGGGAGCGGGTGAGGCTCTTTAGTCTTAAAACCAACGTATGGCAGATAAACGATAGATTGTCGAATGGCAACCACGTAAGATACCATTTTTTTTAACCTGGCTGTTGCTTTTATAGGACAAACTAGCGAATGCAATCCCAATTTCGCGAGATCTCGAATTCACGAGATCTCGAGCGAGTTTTCGAGATTCAATCTCAATGGCAGGAAATCTCGCGAGTTTAAATCTCGATTGAAACAATCGAGATCTCGAACAAGATTTCAGTACGCAAAGCATGTTAACAGTTCGTGTTGGACAGTCCTTGGCAAGTAGGTACCAAATGCTTCAAAATAAAATATTTAGAAACCACATTTATAATTGGCGTGCGTTTACACAATTTTTAAGTTTGTGTTGTACCTAACTAAGTACCTGCAAATCATAAGTAGTACTTAATCATAATCTACTTAATTATTTTTTGTCAACGCAAAATGTTTCTTCAGTATTCCATAAATGTGTTTAAAGCTCAAAATGTAATAGCAATAGTAGTAGAGTAATCGAATTCGGGCAATTTTGACCAAAATAATGCTATATTTCAACGACAATATCGAGATTCAAAATATGTAGAATCTAGATATTTCCGAGATTAATCGAGATCTCTTTGATTTGGGTAACAAGATCTCGAATCGCTAATCTCTACATGAGAACTTTAACGCCAGTTCTCCAATTACCAATCTTGGCTCGAGATTGCATTCCCTAGGACGAACCCAATGAAGTGATTGAAATGCGTGGTGAGAGGGAGCCGATTTTCACTTTCGAGCGCTCGACCTTTTCTCTCGAAAACTGTCAAAAATTATGGAATGCTATTTTTAAATGGCGATAGAAAATTGAAAAAGTGCCAGCAATTTTGACACGATAATCTTATTTAATCTCGAAATTCAAAAATCGGCACCCAGCTCGACCACGCAGACGGTATCTAGATGGTTGGAACAAGGGTCAGATGCAGAAGGCAGAAAGTAGTGGCTCGATTCGGCGCGGATAGTCAGGAGGTACCTCTCTCGGTCGCCTTAACCACCACTAGCTTAGACGGGTCGTTCTTCTTTTTTACCGACAATGAATCGAGGTTTTTCTGTTTTTTTGGTTTTTGAACTATCGAAAATTGTGGTTTTGAAGTGCGATTTAAAAAAAATGCATAGGTTTCTTCATTAGAACTAATTAAAGTTTACTTTCTGGCCAATATAAATATTTATTTACGGTTGGTTTCTAAAAAAAACATGTGACAAAGTGGACTATTTTAGTGGGGACAACATTTTGGTTTACCACTCTGTCACGGCATTCTACGAAAAAAACAAACATTTAAAAAAATGCTAGTTAGAGAAAGTGAAATATTATATATCACTAATTAATAAAATAATATGAACGTTCATTCGAACATTATAAAACCATAAACATCATTACTCAAATGAGATGCCGTAATAAGACGAAGGACAGGCTATTGTCGGTCGAAAAGAAGAACGACCCAGACCCCACCGTGGAACCCTAGGTTATCTTTTTATGATGACTTTATGTTTTGATTCTATGATTATTGTGAAAACCGACCGAAAATAGTACATTATTGCCATGGCCGGTAAAGCGGCAATTGCAGGCTGAGTATTTGTTTAAACGGACGAGCTTGCGAGTCTGTTTAATTATAATACGAAGCCTGCAATTGCCATTCCGGCTAAGGCTAATATAGTGCTTTTCTCAAAAATGGGGCAATAATAAACTTTAAATATCGTTGCACAAATTGAAAATATGACTGATTTTCCGCCGTTTTTAGGGTTCCGTAGCCAAAACGGCAAAAACGGAACCCTTATAGTTTCGTCATGTCCGTCTGTCCGTCTGTCCGTCTGTCCGTCTGTCCGTCTGTCCGTCTGTCCGTATGTCACAGGCATTTTACTCGAAAACTATAAGGTGTATTTGAATAAAATTTTGAGGATAGGTGTATTTTGTTAGCCGCTACAAAGTTTTGTAATTAAAATTACTAAAAAAAATTTTTTTAGGGGTGTACTCCATACATAAAACTAAAAGTCAAAATTTTTTTTTTCATCGTGAGCCCATGTGTGGCACATCAATCGATAGGCCTTTCAAAATAAATATAAGGTTTCTAGGGATTTTTTTTGATTAAGTGAATACAGTCAGAGATAATCGCCTCGAAAGTCACTAAAATTCTGTCCCCCCCCTCTAATTTTTGAACGGTGTATTTTAAAAATATGAAAAAATTCATGGACACAGCGCTTATTAAGTTCATTCACCAATAATTGTTTTGAACAAGATCGGATGAAAGGTTTCCGAGATATTGCTGAAAAACTGCCTTCCTCAAAGAAAAGGACGTAAGTGCCGTAAGATTTCTATGACGATACGACCTTTTTACTAGGCACGGAACCCTTCGTTTTGCGTGGTCCGACACGCACTTGGCCGGTTTTCTTTTTAAACCGAATCGCAAGTGTATTTTTCCACCGAAAAACGCAAACTATTTGAGTCACATAGAAAAACGTCGCGTTTGCAACAGACAAATACTTTTTATTTATTTATTTATTTAATCATTGCTTTGTGTGTACAAAAGGGTCTTATCACTATTATCTTACATAATAATATATGTATCAACACAACCCTGCAAGGGCACTGCAATAGTACTTTATTACATTTTTCCAATTAACTTAAATTAATAACTATCATGGATCGACATTTCAAATTAATATGATTTTACTAAACGAATAAAACAAGCTTTTACTATACAATCGTCAATCACTAAATATTCTATAGCCGCATTCACAATACGAGTTGAATTGGCTGAATACGACCTGTGCCGTCCTTTATATGCCAGTTTCAACTTTTTAAAAAGTTTGGTACTCGACAAAGGAAGGAATTTATTTGTAATTATCATTCCAGGCGGCCTGCAATGTTTTTAGGGTTCCGTAGCCAAAATGGCAAAAACGGAACCCTTATAGTTTCGTCATGTCCGTCTGTCCGTCTGTCCGTCTGTCCGTCTGTCCGTCTGTCCGTCTGTCCGTATGTCACAGGCATTTTACTCGAAAACTATAAGGTGTATTTGAATAAAATTTTGAGGATAGGTGTATTTTGTTAGCCGCTACATAGTTTTGTAATTAAAATGACAAAAAAAAATTTTTTTAGGGATGCACTCCATACATAAAACTAAAAGTCAAAAAATTTTTTTTCATTGCGACCCCCCGTGTGGCACATCAATCGATAGGCCTTTCAAAATTAATATAAGGTTTCTTAGTATTTTTTTTGATTAAGTGAATAGGGTCGGAGATAATCGCCCCGAAAGTCACTAAAATTCTGTCCCCCCCCTCTAATTTTTGAACGGTGTATATTAAAAATATGGAAAAATTCATGGACATAGGGCTTATTAATTTCATTCACCGAAAATTGTTTTGAACAAGATCGGTTCAGAGGTTTTCGAGATATTGCTGAAAAACTGCCTTCCTCAAAGAAAAGGACGTAAGTGCCGTAAAATTTCTGTGACGATACGACCTTTTTAATAGGCACGGAACCCTTCGTTTTGCGTGGTCCGACACGCACTTGGCCGGTTTTTATTTTTTAATTTTGATCTGACCTGAAACTATACACTTTACCTTCCGATATGTAGCGACTAATGTACTATCGCCCAAGGGTACGGGTCCACACTTTCTGTTAAAAATCGTCTGCACATGCATAGCGAACGCTCGAAAATGATCCTAGAGGTGTGAACCCGTACCCTTGGGCGATAGTACACTTTGCTGGCCATTTTGGAGAAAAATTATAAACGACCCTACTTTTTCTCTATGAACTATGGCTCCGTCCACTTTCTCCAAGCATCGTACGTGCTCCCGAGGGACCCTCACCCAAATTGACGCCCCCCGAGCCTTCTGTCCGTCTATCAATTAGTTACACACTCCATTTTATTTCCCTCTGAGAGGTTTCAAGTGATTACTCAGTGATATTATGAGCAATCAAGTTTGTGTATATTTATCGGAACGCTCAAACTTGTATAAATCTCTCAAAATCTCCTTTGTCTCTGTGTGTCTTTTGTGTAGTGAATAAATGTCTTCTTTTCTTTTCTTTTCTTTAAAATATGCATATTTTTAGAGCTAGCTACACTCAAGAGGAAAAGTTCTGGGTACAGTTTGCACTGAAATTCTATACAAAGTGTCATCATCATCATCATCATATCAGCCCAAAGACGTCCACTGCTGGACATAGGCCTCCCCCAAAGAGTGCCACAATGACCGGTTCTGCGCCACCCGCATCCAGCGGACACCAGCGACCTTTACCAGGTCATCAGACCACCTTGTGGGGGGCCTACCCACGCTGCGCTTTCCGGTACGTGGTCGCCACTCAAGAACCTTTCCGCTCCAACGGCCATCGGTTCTACGTGCAAAGTGTACCCAAAACTTTTGCTCTTGAGTGTATCACAGTGAAAGTGTTTCCACTTTCACCCGATAGCCTTGTCAGTAAAAAAACTAAAAATAACCTTAGAGGTGATTACGACAGGTTATACAAGATATGTAAAATATTACCTATACACCAGAGAGTGCAATATATGATAGCTGTAGAAAACTATTTTAATAATGAGTATAAGGTTTTAACACAAAATAAATATAAAACTAAAAATGTAAGGGCAAAGAAATATGTACAGAATTCTGCTAAAAACTACTATGGCAAAAGAGCTAATATATTTATGATACCAAAAATATATAACGAGACTGATTGGTTAAGAGAAGAAAAAAAGTGCAGCAAAGTTGAATTAAAAAATAGATTAAAAAAGACATTTTTGGAAAAATTACATTAATACTTATAGGTAAAAAATACTTGCAGTTAAAAAAATAATTAAACACATAAATAATTGTAAAGTATAGCACTTTAAGTGCAGGGGTGAAGTGTTCAGGCATTGTCATGTTTAGTGTGTAAGTTAGTGTTTAAGATTATATGTAGTTCACATAGCATGCATAACATAGTTTTAACGTAGGTACTTAACACTAGTTAAAATGAGCGCGGTCTCGCCAACAAACTGTTATCGCAGTTTGGCGAGTAATATAACATTGGTAATTGTTTTGTACTTTAGATAAATAAATAAAAAAAAAAAAAAAAAAAAAAAAAGGATGGTTGTTTTTCAAGCGTATGTATGTATGTATGTTTGTGAACAAAAAAAATCTATGTCACGGGCTACAGTCCAAATGGATTAATGGATTTGGACATAATGAGGTGTCGCTAGATTCCTCATAAGCGTGGAAGTAACATAGTTCTATAATATTTGAAAAAAGCAGTAGGGTTTTTAATAGTAGATTGTGTGACTGTTGCATAATGAAAAATGTGAGAGTGGGCTTATGAAGCTGTGGGGTACACAAATATCATTTTAACGAATATTTTAATACGACTTGCAACAGCAACGCGAGTACTATCAGTGCTCTATAACGTGTTCAATTACTTTAAATATAATTATGCACTATAAGCAGGTGATGATCAGGTTACCATAACTCACTAAACAAAACCCTATCCCAATAGGGTTTGAGGTTAATTTTATTAGAAGTTATGGTTACCACTTCCGATATTCTTACCATAACAATAGGGTAACCCTATGATAGGGTAACCCTATCATAAGGTAACCAAATTGATAGGGTTACCAACAACCCCAACGTTAAAAAAGGCTACATACATTTGTATGCGATTGCTTTTCTAGTACACTTCTGTAAAAATATATAAACAAAATTACAAAGTAATCGAATAACGTTAGACGAAATCGCTTTACATTTTTTTAAACCGCTCAAATCAAGAGTTTTGCTAATGTGAAAATTACTTCCCAAGTGATTTTTTCACTCTCCTTTGCTGAAAATAATTACTTTCTCATCCCAATTTACAAAGTCAATTAGATAAGAGCTTTCAAACGCTAAACCGGCCGCAAAGTTACGTTTTTTTCAACCGAATGATTCCTCGAACGGCAATCAATTATGGAACTTTTTAAAAATGGAATCTCCGGTTAATCGTGATAGATGCCTGTCAGTGATTGGCCGGGCCGGATCAGCACTGTCAAAATCGGATTGGACCGGTTCAATCGGGATTGGAGCGGTCTTGTTATTTTTGCGGTAACTACGTTGCGACGGGGTTTTGCGGTGGAAAGGCTTTTGATGATAACTAGTATTATTTTCCTGTATTTATTTCTAGTAAAGTCAGTTTTATATTTAGCTAGCTTTGGCCCGCGACTTCATCCGCGTCAAATTACCACAGATTATAGAAAATATTGTCACATGCGAGCGGTAATGGGTGCGTTCACGGATCGCACAAAAATAAATGTATTACTGTAACAGCGGAGAGGCGGGGGAGCGGAGAGAAACCAGCAGACTTACGCGATTATGGACTTTATTGACTTATTCTCACATTACTGCACCGGTGTATCCCAGCAAGGGTGGAATTAATTACACTTATTTAGGCAGTGCTTCTAGTACAATGACACTAAAACGACTTAACATAGGTAAAATACACTTACTTTACTTTTTGGACTTAATATAGGTAATGCGTATACCGTGCGAAGTACTAGTTCCTTACTCTCTACAAATAAAAAGTGGTTCGGCTCCGGGTCTCTTGAAACTACGTCGAACAAACGAAAGCGCCATCTAATCGACAGGCAGCGCCATCCAGCGGCCTGTCTGGTAAGCTGTCCTATACTGTAATTTCTATGGCCGCGGCAGTACTGGTCATGCCATATCTATTGGTGAGTGACGTTACATTACCTACTTATTTATTTTATTTTTGCTTCTTATTTTCATGTCATTTCGGTTGCTATTTAATTTAATGTGTCTTATTTCCGTTTTTGTTTGTTATTGTAATATATCATATGTGTTATGTAACGTGTCCTCACTGGATGGACCCAACGGAAGATCAGCGCTGGCTGCAAAGCCAGCATTATGCTGAGTTGGGTCCATTTCGTGACACGGCACAGATTCACTTTTTTCTTGTGTCTTTGTCTTGTAATAATGTATGTTGTGTTGTGTTACTAATAAATGTTAGATTTGATTTTGATTTCAATTTTTTATCGTCTGAGAAAAAGGATTGCTATTAAATTATTTTAGGCGTATGATTCGCTATCCCAAAAAAACTATTACCATCTTAAGGAATGTTTTCTGAAATAAAAACTATCATAATGTTCTTCCAAGGGTCTCAAATTATTTCTATGCCAAATTTCATCTAAATCTGTTCATGGTTTAAGCTTAAAATGTAACAGTGCGATGAGTTTGTTAGATTAAATTGCTAAATCTATCTTAATTGAATGTTCATTTTTAAAAATATGTATATATATTTCAAATATCACCCACAGACGTTTCTACTTATTTTTTTTTTCATAATGTATTAATATAGGAACTTTATAAGGTTTCGATGTGGATTAAGCTACATTACTGGAAATGTTTGCCTAAATCCGTTCAGTAGTTTCGCTGAAGTTAGTCTGGGCTATCTGTATACTTTGAAAACAAAATTTCCTTATGCCAAAGTCGCAGAACTGCCATCTCCATCCCAAGTCCCCATTTAACGGTGTTAGAGAATACATTATTCATTATCATCATCATATCAGCCGAAAGACGTCCACTGCTGGACATAGGCCTCCCCCAAAGAATGCCACAATGACCGGTCCTGCGCCACCCGCATCCAGCGGACTCCAGCGACCTTTACCAGGTCATCAGTCCACCCACGCTGCGCCTCTCGGTACGTGGTCGCCACTCGAGAACCTTTCCGCCCCAACGGCCATCGGTTCTACGTGCGAATACATTATTATGATGAATCTAAAGAAACTTCTGATTAACAAAATATCTGCTGCTATATTCGGTTGCAGTTCGGTCGTGAGCGTCACAGTTCTAACCTAACCTAACCTACATTTCTGGTAACTGTTCGGTTCTATAAGGGTCGCAGTTCTAACCTAACCTACTTTTCTGCTAGCAGTTGGATTATGTATTTTGACTAATTAATACCTTACCAAATAGTACATGTCAGAATATTCAATTATTTCAAAAATGACGTGTAGAGAATGAATACAAAACGCTGTAATTTGTTTTCTAGTCTTTGACCAAAGTTACAATTCCCTTGCTTTAAAATTGTCTTGTTCCCCGTAAAAACTTCCAACCCCTTTAGGGCAGGGGTCTGCAACCTTTTCGAAACCAAGGGCCACATAGAGCTAACAAAAATGACACGGGCCGCAATTCTTAATTATTTGTGACTTTATCAGGCAATTATAAAATTCTGAATTCAACGATCATTACAAAACAGCCAGGGAAGCTCGCGGGCCGCAAGCAAGAGTCTCGCGGGCCGCCTGTTGCCGACCGCTGCTTTAGAGGATTAATGTCAAAAAACATAAGCGTCTGTTACCAAACGAATGATTCACACACTTAAAACCCTTTTTAACCCCCCTAAAGAAGATGAATTATGAAAAACGCTGGAGTCTATTAACGAGTTTGAACAAAGAATCTATTACCGAAGTACCAATCCTCTCACTTCAAAAATACTTGTTTCCCATACAAACTTCCAACTTAGGGGATGAATAAAAAATGCTGTTATTAGTTTTCTAGCCTTTAATAAATCAAATTAATAAACTAACTTTAAACAAACAATCTATGTCCAAGGTTACAAAATTCTTACAGTCAGCGTCATAAACATGTATACATTCTATGAGCATTCATAGTACTTAGACATAAGGTCGAAAAGTGTAAACATGTTTATGATGCTTACTGTACCTACCTATTTAAACCCAGAACCGCTAGCTTCGCAGGCAAAGCGAGCCTTAATTTTTTTTCACTAAGAAAAAATTAAAAATATCCAATTTAGTATTGTCAATGATGTAATCTAAAAAGAGGGAGATATGTTGATTTTACGAAATTACCTGTTTAAAAATGGCCAGGCACATCTGTCAGCTGAGACACGTGTACGTTGTCATTCACGACGCGAAACTGAGACAAGTTGGTGCAATTGACTCAATTTTAGTGTGCCATTTGTGTAGCGCTTATAACCAATCTACCTCTTTTTTATATTATATAATTGAGTATTGCAATATAACTCTAAGCCTATTTATAGAATGAATATTTGTCCCTAGGTACATAATCACCTTTTATGAAACAGCGGTTAAATCCAATCTGGGATCAACTGTGGTATTGGTTGACGGTTTGACATGTGCAAATCGATTTTCACTGCGTTATGCATGCGGCGATAGAATTGCTAAGCGAATTCATTTGTCATTCTAAACTTTATCAATATCTGTAGGAGGATAGCTAGGGGCAGTTAATTGGGTAGTTTCCTCATGTTAAAATTGATAACATAGTGTGGCTAAATGGATTGGAATGGACCTTCAAATAATTATAATAAAGTATAAATTACGAAATATAATTAAAATCGTAAAATATAAATAAATATAAATATCTTGCGGACAATCTTACACAAATTGACCTAGTTCCAAACTATGCAAAGCTTGTACTATGGGTACTAGACGACGATAAACATACTTATATAGATAAATACATACTTAAATACGTAGAAAACATCCATGACTCGGGAACAAATATTCGTGCTCATCACACAAATAAATGCCCGTACCGGGATCCGAACCCAGGACCTCTTGCTTCGTAGGCAGGGTCACTACCAACTAGGCTAAAGCGGTCGTCAAGTAAAAAGATATGAACCTTGAATACCTTACGTTTTTACAGAAACAAAATTGTATGACGACTATGTACCTAAAAGCAGTATTTCGCGACAGAAAACGATTAACTAGTACAAATATCAAACTGTGACGTCACACTTCAATGTCAATTAGTATAGAAACGTTTCGGCTGCCGCCAGCGAGGACCGACTTTATTTCAATGTTTTGGGTATTTATGTTCTTTAATTGTAGTTGCTCCCATACAAACATTTGTTCCTCTCCAAAAACTGGTTCGAATGGCATCGCACACAAGAACCCTAATTTTTTGATATATTCTGTTAACGGCGAAAACCGTTAGTCTAGAAACAATACAAAGCTACGACTCAAACTCCCGATTGCCAAATCGTACTAGCTTACGAATTATACATTTTTAAAAATCGTAATGATTTTAACCGGATTTTAGTATATATTCTAAAATAACTTACATTATACTATTCAAACTCTACAGTTTTCATTAATTTAAATCGGCGGGTCATTCGTTTGGAAGGAAATATTTTTATTTTTTTTACGATTTTTTTTTCTTAAAAAGTTCTCAATATTATTTTCTGTTTTTTTATATATAAAAGTACTTACAATATCTCCAACAAGTTGTAAAAATACTAGCTCATAATTGCGTGGACTATTGAAGATATCAACATGGTTATGCTATACATACCATAAAATCTTTAATAAATAATTCTATGGAATATTGTATGTAAGGCTTTTTTAATTTCCTTCATAGGGTTGTATATGTCATATACAACCCTATGAAGGAAATTAAAAATGCCTTAAATACAATATTCCATAGAATTATTTAAGTATTAAAGATTTTATAGTACCTATGTAGAAAACCTAAAGAGCCTACCATTCTATAAAAATATCAAAAGATATGGACTTACCGAAAAAAAACTGAAATTGCTATTATGGGCTATGACTTCTAAATAAACGATGTTAGGACTATGTTAGTTACTTCATTACACGCTATTTTGATAGCTTGAATTTTTGCCTAAATAATTTTTCTGTGGTGATGTCGACGAGCAGCCTGGCGATTCGATCGATCTGTTAGCACGATGTCAGGCCTATTGGCTACAACAGTCCTGTGCGTGATGGCAGATCGATCCCAATAAAGCGTGGCACGACCATTTTCGAGAACTGGCGCAGGTTTGTAGTTATAGTACGGCACTTCGTGATCCACAAGTCTTTAGGAGCCGTAGCATGGTTGGCCTTATCACGCGACAAGTGACAAGATAAGAGCGTCGTCTCGTTCTATCGAACGGTGTCAGCCAGTGACGCACGCTCTATCCTATCACCTATCGCGTGACAAGGCCAACCATGCTACGGCTCGTGGTGAAGGGTTTGTCCGTGTACTTACCCGTCGTTAGCAAGGTGACCACAACCTGAAATTATATTCCACCCGTCAAAAAAAAGGACACCGATAGTCTTTATATTAATTTTATATCCATATACTTTAGCGATCCTAGGACCTATATCTATGACGGTAGTAAGCCGTGTCGTGTTTCTATCAATGGAATATAGGAATATCGTAAAGTTGAATAAAACGGTGCATTAATTTGCAAAGCTACAAGTGGTGCATAAAACTATAATAAAATTATTATTGCATTGAAAAAGAAAGAAAGAAATAATTTATTCAAGTAGGATTCATTGAACCACTTTTGCATCGTCATCAGCTATAACAATATATACATTCAGGTTCCATAAAATATACTTAAAAGTTAAATGTATCAAGTATTTAGTTCAGTATTACTAACGATAAAAAGCTCAACCTAACTCTCAATACTCTAATATATTTGTTAGCTATCGACAATGATCATCATCATCATTACCACCATTCGACAACCGAATAGCCTAGTGGTTAGAGAACCTGACTATGAAGCTTGAGGTCCCGGGTTCGATCCCCGGTCGGGGCAGATATTTGAATGATGAATACGAATGTTTGTTCTCGAGTCTTGGATGTTTAATATCTATTTAAGTATGTATTTATCTATATAAGTATGTTTATCCGTTCTCTAGTACCTATAGTACAGGCTTTGCCTAGTTTGGGACTAGATCAATTGGTGTGAATTGTCCCACTATATTTATTTATATTTATTATTATTTATTTATATCAGCCGAAAGACGTCCAATGCTGGAAATAGGCCTCCCCCAAAGAGTGCCAAAGTGACCGTTCCTGCGCCACCCGCATCCAGCGTAATATAAGAAAGAGGTAGATATGTTGTCTATACAAAATTCCGTGTTTAAAAATGGCCACCAAATTTGACAGCTAACGTGAGGCAAGTTGCAATTGACTCAATTTTAGTGTGCCTTTTTAGGAGCGCTTATAACCTATCTACCACTTTTTTATATTATATCATTGGTCTTGTAATCTATGTATCACTCTACATACCATTTGTCAAGTAGAAACCCATTGGCGACGCGAAACTGAGGCAAATTGTGTGTACCTCTTTTTTATATTCCACTAGCTTGTGCCCGCGGCTTCGCCCGCGTACTAAAAGTAATTTTAACCGTTTACCTACAAAAACGTTGCATCTCAGTTTGACCCGTATGTTCCAATTGAATTGCAATTTGGCACAAATACTTTCAAGAATTTTCATGTTCACAATGTTAAATTAAAAAAAAACGATGCCATTTTTGTAATAAACGTCCCAAAAAAACCATAAAAACGACACCCATATGTAGACATTTCCACCCCATCGCACTCCAACAGGGGAGATGGTATTTCACGTCCGCCACGTTGGATTTTAAAATCGTTGTTGTTTTCGTTATCAGCGACCAGCGACCCGATAAACCATAGAAACAATACCGATGTTGATTTTCAGACATTGTCACCACATTTCCCCCTTTTAGGAGTTGAATTCTCAAAAAACCTGAAACACGTGTTCACTCATTTATGTCTAGGAATACTCCTGTGAAGTTTCGAATGAAATAGTCTTACTTATTTTGTTTCCCCATACAAACTTTGGACCCCATTTCACCCGCTTAGGGGGTGAATTTTTAAAAATAATTTCTTAGTTCACCCTTTTTTGGAGCGCTTATAACCTATCTACCACTTTTTAATATTATATCATTGGTCTTGTAATCTATGTATCACTCTACATACCATTTGTCAAGTAGAGTGCGCTCTACCCGTTCGTGAATAGAGCCAAATTAAATCAAATTCGGCATCCAGCGTCCGTCGAATGAATCACCTGGATAAACGTTGTCGACGCGCGAACAGACAGATTGACAAATTAGGCGAAATCTGCTTGATTTGACTTGCGGTTATTTCTGTGGAAATTCAGTTCGAGTCAGCGTTGTTGTTGGATGTTTTTGGTTTAGATTTTTAGCGAGGACATTTTGTTACCGTAAAACCACACAACTATAGTCCACTACCCCAACTATGGTCCAATAATAAACTCATTCGTTTCTATCAATGCCGATTTTGTATTTGTGATTTTATAGGTTTTTATTTAAATTTGTGTTACTATATTGCCTGTCTTTAAGTTCACCCATGAAAGCAGTCCCACCTGAGCAAGTAATATGTCAATTAATTTGGACCATAGTTGGGTGACCTGGACTATCTTTGTGTGGTTTTACGGTACTTTATATTTTATGCGCTACGGTAGCCTAGTTGTTCAGGCGTGAATAAATTAAATAGTGTTTCTCTGCATAGGGAACTTTTTCTAATTTGGGCCAAATTTTCTGCCGGTGAGTATATTTGTAAATGAAGTATGTTTTACTTCATTCATAATTGCAGTATTGCTGCGCATAAACCTCTGTGTCGGTTGGTTATAATTATCTGTGGCAATCTATAAGAAGTGACAGTTGACAGGTCAAAGGTTTTGCCGCTACATAAAAGTGCAAGTCAAGTAATATAAGGAGAAATATATAAAATTGTATAAGATAAATAAGTGGAATAATAGCTTTAATGTGGTTTCTCTTTTCAGGTAAGATATTTTTGTAATTTTATTCCATAAGAAAAGTCAAGTGTGCTTAACCTAATATTGATAGTGAATAATAAAAAAACCGTTCTCTTTTCAGAGCAACTCAGTATAGTTTTATTTCACCACATCGACATCCTAACATGAGGGTATAAACCACACATTATATATTTATTTTATTTTATATATGCCCTTTCTATATACGTGAATTAATAAATATCAACATATTTATTACTTTATTCGTAAAGCTTGGCTGACTGCGGTAAATATTGTCTCCTAGAAAACACAGATTTAGTCACTGATGTGGGGGACTGGCCTTAATTTTTCTGCTTCTAGATGTGTTTTAGATTTATATACAGTTTTTTTGTGTGTTGTCAAAACACGTACAGCTTTCCAAACTGAACCTCACATGTTTCGTAAAGCTTATTTAAGCTTATTTGTTGAAAAGGTAAAGGGCTCAGAGTAGGATCTTTAGGATCTGTAGAAATGTTATCTTTAATTCAGGCAAGTACTTTATGTGGTCGCTAACTGAAGCCAGTAGCATACTGGCGCCATTACCCTGCACCCTAGCGCTAAAATACTGTTGTGTTCTACTCCCAAACTAAACAGATGAACGTTCTAAAACAACAAACCCACGACTTAATATTCAGCAACACAAAAAGCGGCTAAATTAAATCGCGGGCATTCCTTCACCCCACCTCATAATTACGGGCCTTTGTAATTTATCAAAGTAGTAATTTGCATGTCAAACTTAAAGGTAACCTCAGGGTACGGAAATAAACTTTTTCGGCGAAGAAACAACAAGGAGGGAACAAATCTCGCCCAGTCAGTGAGTGAATTTATGCGCGGCGGTTTTTTTTTCAATTTGGAGAGAGGGGCGTTCGTTAAAAATTCAAAAGGCGCCTGGTCGTAATGGATACAGATAGACAGAAGGATATTTTTTTTTTATTTCAAGAAGTGCATTCTTTCTTTCTAAAGGACACGACTTCAGATCATCGATAGAAAGAACCAGTAAAGGACATGTAAGAGCTCAATATATGAACCTTTTAGATCAGCCTCCCTGCAGATCTGCCATATACGAAAATAATTGTAATAATATGTCTATTCTTCTGTACAATAAGTTACCTGACATTATTAAATCTGATCAACCAATGACTCCGGCATCGATTGGAAAGCTCATATTCAGAATATAAAAACCAAATTATGTAAATTTGTATATGCACTTAACGTATTAAAAACAAATACTAGGTTAGAATGTGCATTATCTGCGTATTATGCGTATGCGCATTCGTGGCTCCGATATGGTGTGGTGCTTTGGGGAGGTAGTGCGGGGGCCCAGCAACTGTTTGTGATGCAAAAGAAGTGCATCCGTATCTTGGCTAACGTGCGCATCCCCAACAGTTGCCGCCCATACTTTATTAAACTCAAATTATTGACTCTGCCGTGTATTTATATATTACAAGCCGCTCTTTTTGTCCGCGAAAATCCTTATCTATTTCAAAAGAAAAAAGATGTCGAGACAACCAGAACGCAGTATAGGAATAAGTTACTGCTACCAGAAGCTAAATTGGCAATGTGTACAAATAGTCTACATTATAAATGTACTCTAATTACAAATAAAATCCCGCAATCAATTAAACAAGAATGTAACGAAAAAATATTTAAAAACAAATTTAAGACCTTATTATTTGAGAAGTGCTATTACTCAGTAGACGATTTTTTAAATGATGGTTCTTTATAATTTTTATAAAAGACATTATCTAATTGTTAGTATTTATTTATTTAAACTTTATTGCACAAAATACAAAAAATATGTACAAATGGCGAGCTTAATGCCAGATGGCATTCTCTACCAGCTAACCATTGGGCTAAACAGAGACTTATAACAGGTGCAAAGAAAAAAGTATGATAATTTCTGTTACGAATATACTTGAGGACAGAGAAAAAAAAAACAAATGTATTATACACTACATATAGACATACATAAATAAAAATATATAAGATACATACAAAAAGATATACTACTACATATTCAATATATACTACCATTATGTGGATGGATTTTAGTCGAATTCTTGTTTAAGCAGATGCTTACGCAGCATCCGCTTGAAAGCAAACTTGCTTGGGGCTTGCTTGCTTGTCTGATGTTGAGGGGGAGTGAATTCCAGAGACGGCTTGCCTGTACGGCGAAGGAGTGAGTGAAAATAATATGAAATGAAAGTCAAACTTATAATTAAAATGTATAAATATTAATTAAAATGTATAATGCAAAAATGTTATCGATGTTATCATCTTATGCATGTTAGAATATCTGTTTCCTTGAAAAATTCTCTTAATGATAATATAATTTAAATTAGCAGTATTACAACAACAACAATATAACCAGTCATCATCATCATCATCATATCAGCCCAAAGACGTCCACTGCTGGACAAAGGCCTCCTCCAAAGAGTGCCACAACGACCGGTCCTGCGCCACCCGCATCCAGCGGACTCCAGCGACCTTTACCAGGTCATCAGTCCACCTTGTGGGGGGCCTACCCACGCCGCGCCTTCCGGTACGTGGTCGCCACTCGAGAACCTTTCCGCCCCAACGGCCATCGGTTCTACGTGCAATGTGCCCCGCCCACTGCCACTTAAGTTTAGCGATAAACAGTAAACTCTAATAATTATGAGTGTTTTTGTAATTTCTCAATCCTGCTCATGATAAGCACACATCATGGCATACTTTCCTTTTCTCTCTTACCATCCTAGACGGAGATAGCGCCGGGCTACGACCAAGTGTTATTTTTTGGCGAGGCCGGTATTTCGCTCCTTTTTATAAAGATATCAGTCGCCAACCTTCAGATTTCTTTCTATATAAAAAAAGCCATAAGTACATTGCCCTTGAATGGTGTTTAAGTTCTTTTGATTCTGAGTTTCTGTAGAAAGTCTGCAAGTGAATATAATAGATGTTTATTTTGGATGTTTTGTTTAATATAGGGTGATGTTTTAGGGGTGTGCAAAAAATGAGATGTAGTGATAACAAGGGTTCGATACATTAATGTTTTCCGCGCGGCTTCACCCGCTTAATAAATAAATAAATAAATAAATATCGTGGGACAATTCACACCAATTGATCTAGTCCCAAACTAGGCAAAGCCTGTACTATGGGTACTAGACAACGGATAAACATACTTATATAGATAAATACATACTTAAATAGATATTAAACATCCAAGACTCGAGAACAAACATTCGTATTCATCATACAAATATCTGCCACGACCGGGAATCTAACCCGGGACCTCAAGCTTCATAGTCAGGTTCTCTAACCACTAGGCTATTCGGTCGTCAACGCAACGAATAATTCAACGAATACGGGCAAACCCGCGAGATAACATGTAGCCTATACATAATAATAATAATAATAAGGTGTACTCCTTGCATTCCATTAAATTGTCAAAAGGGCCTCTACGTGTTGGCTCAGTTGGTACTTTGTAGGTACCTAGCCCCACGCACGCCTCCCAAAGGTCCGGGACATCATGTCCCGTGAGCGGGAAAGACATACATAATAATAAATATCAGGGGACATTCTTACACAAATCGAACTACTTAGGTCTATAGTTAGCTCAATAAGGCTTGTGTTATAGGTGCTAGACGACGATATAACAGATATAAATAGTTAAATATATAAAATACATCCAAGACTCAGAAACAAATATTCATTCTCATCACACAAATATTTGCCCTTACCGGGATTCGAAACCAGGACCTTCAGCTTCGTAGCGTCAGTACACACTAGGCTTACGGGTCGTCATTACCGACATTCTATAGTTTAATTGTTATCTTCAACTGGAATTGTAAAACATTTATGCATAAACAATAGAACAAACAGTAGCTACTCCAGTACACGTGCTACACTTCGTCTGTTTGTTATCCTTTTGCTTTTATATTTAGCTACAAAGAGATGCTGTAAATTCCCACGTTAAATTTTCGTAATTTTAAGTGGTACAAGACTATACGTACTCAGTTGGTCTCACAATAATATAAACAAGAAGACATTTCGCTGTGTTACCTACCTTAGTTAGTCAACCTTTTACTTTGTTAATCTAATATGTTTAAACCAAAAATAAACTATTTTTCATTTTCATTTTCATTTCGCTGTGCCCTACCTTAGTTAAAATTGTTTTTCAAAATTCTCAAATTAGTGTTCGGTGAAATAAAAGAAGCTCTTGATAGTTTGCAGAAAAACGCAGCTTATTTTCAATTAAACATCTAGTCGTTGCTAACAAAGGAGTTCAATTGGCCTCATTCTGCGCAGCATACAACACTGTTGTTTTGCACAGGCCTTTAAATTATGGTGGTTAATTAAGGTGTTTTGGCAATGTCAAACACGGTATGATAGGGACGTGTAAAATCAGTTTAATTATCATTAAAAACAAAGTTTTAACCAACTTCAATTCAGTACTCCATTTCAAAAATGCCTATAAATTTTGAAGAATTCCCTTGATTCCTCCAGGATCCCATCATCAGATCTTAACCTGATGACCATGGGAAAACCTGGAAAGGATACCCTTTCAAACAAAAAAAGAATTTTCCAAATCGGTCCAGGAATTTTCGAGTAATTAAAAAATTAAAGATTCCGATGAATTGCTGTTTTTGAAGTCGATTATTAACAGATGTCGTTTTTATCATATTTGGGGCAGGACGACTCAGCGAGTAGGTGCGGCGTGGGTAGGCCCCCCACAAGGTGGACTGATGACCCGGTAAAGGTCGCGGGAGTCCGCTGGATGCGGGTGGAGCAGGACCGGCCACTTTGGCACTCTTTGGGGGAGGCATATGTCCAGCAGTGCATGTCTTTCGGCTGATTTGATGATGCTTATGATTGAAAGACAATTTTTTTTGCGCTTATCTCAACGACTGAGAGAAATTACTCGAAGCCTTTGCCCAGCAGTGGACTTTACAGTATTAAAAAAATTCCATTTTAACGTTTCAGTAACCTATCGTTTAGGTACCTAGCCTAGGACCTGAAAATTGCTTTTAAATAAATTTCCATTCTAAAATAGTAATCTTCTGATAACATTTTTATATCCCAACCAAAGCTAACCCTGATGTGCCCTGTAATTTGTATGTAGATTCTTTAATACGCTTTGCTTTGTGTGAATGGTAAATGTCTGGCTGTGTATAGGTACCAACATGATCAGTTTAATTAATTAATTAAACCACTATTAGGTACTGTTTTGATAAAGATAAGAATATAACAGTTGTTACGTTGTTGGCGCAGCGTAGCAAGGTGGACTGATGACCTGATAATTGTACCAGGAGTCCGCTGGATACGGGTGGCGCAGGAGCGGTCCTTGTGGCACTCTTCGGCAGTGGACGTCATTCGGCTGATGTGATGAAGAATATGAAGAATAATTTCAGTATTTCTGTAGGTAAGGGGACAATCAACGTATCGTATTCACACTTGTTTAGAAAGAAAGAAAGAAAAAACATTTATTCGTGACAAAACACATAAAAACAAACTGTAGACACAATACACACAAACACATTTGCCACGAAATGGTCACAACTCAGCGTGATGCTGGCAGCGCCAGAGCTGGTCTTCCGTTGCGACCATTAGGTGAAACACGAACAATGACGCCACGATCGCACACGAGGATAATTTACAAAAATAATCATAAAAATAAATAAATAGGAAGAACACAAACTATTAAAAGGAAGGAGTTTACCAGATACAAACATATTCCTATCAATATCCTATCGTTTTCCCTTTAGCTTCTGTTATGATTTTATAAATATTTCGCATTGGTAACATTAAAAAGTCTTGATAGGTTGATTAAAATGAACCAATCACGTGTAAGAATCGTTGGCCAATCCGATTCGAGTCCCGTCCGGTAGTTTTACGCGCCATGTTGATCAAAAGGTGGGCATTCTTTAAACGTCACTCGAGGCGAGTGGTTGTCTCACTTTTCAGAAATAATTAATGTTAAGTACACGTAAGCAGTGATTTTGTAGAAGTGATAATAAACGTATTCAACATGGATACCATTGCAGCGGCTTTAGAATAGAGCCTCTGGACTTGGCTCACGGTTAATTAAATATAAGGGAACTGGTGTTTGCGCATAGTTACCACCTTAAACACGTTTAGAAAAAGCAATTTTTTTCCTTAAAGGACAGTCAAGTGCGAACCGTGCCTCTATACAAAAGGTTCCATACTTGTTGCACAAGCCTTTACTTATTTAAATAGCGCCTTATAAAACAAAATAAATCAGCCTATATACGCCCCACTGCTGGGCACAGGCCTCCTCTCATGGATGAGAGGGAACGGGCAGTATACCCCACGCTGACCCAGTGCGGGTTGAGGACTTCACTTACACATTTGAATTTTTTCGCAGATGTTTTTCCTTCACCGAAAAGCTAACGGTAGATATTAAATGATATTCCGCACATAAGTTCCGAAAAACTCATTAGCACAGCCAGGAGTCGAACCCACGACCGCCGCTTGACAGCCTGAACCACTAGGCTACCGTAGCGTAGGCTCTCGACTTAACGTACTTATTGAATTGGAACAAAGGGGTGAACACGTAACGTTTCGAACGAGCGCTAAGACAATGCAACTGTCATTTTCCCACACTAAAATTGACATTTAGATCTAGGTACAGTCACGAGCGTTAATTTGGGACCCGCCTAAGGTGGAATATCGTATAGCAAACTGAAGACATTTAAAGCTAATATTTTAAAGGAGTGTCAATGTTTGCCATGCTGACAACTTACGTTACTATACGTGACTAGGGGAAACCGCTCAGTGACGTCAACCGGGCGGAACGAGTCAAACGATCATTTCCGATTTTTACCGACTAATTGTCACCCGTGTTAGAGGCCCTGTCTTCTCTCCGGCCATATTTGTTATTTGAAAATAGTATTTTGTGAAAATGACAGTTTTCAATAAATTTTCTTGTCTGATTAGAAAACTGTAATGATAGTTTTTGGCAAAGACGTTATCAATTCAAAGGCCCATTCAATAAGACATTTAATTGTGTCATCTTGACACTTCACAATTATTATTGAACTGAAGTTTTCGACCTTATTGCATTGTAAATGTTCTAACAACATTTGAAGGAAATGTGTCCCAAATTAACGCTCGTGACTGTACCTGACGCGCGTACAATGCGTTACGTGATCGACTAGCAGGATTGGAATAGATAAGATGAGATAACGGAGGGTAAAAACGGGACCATATAGATACCATTATCCATAAAAACGAGCAAAAAAATCACGTTTGTTGTATTTGACTCAATTTTTTTTTGTATTTGTTGTTACAGTGGCAACAGAAATACATCATCTGTGAAAATTTCAATTGTCTAACTATCACAGTTCATGAGATACAGCCTGGTGACAGACGGACAGACAGACAGACGGACGGACAGCGGAGTCTTAGTAATAGGGTCCCGGTTTTACCCTCCGCTATCGGAACCCTTCGTGCGCGAGTCCGTCTCGCACTTGGCCGGTTATTTTCATCATTATTATGTCAGATGTCAGCTAACATTGTCAAAATAAGAGCAGAATTAAGTTTAGTTAAAAACATATATTAATACCGGCGTTAAGTTTTACTTAATCTACATTCTAGCGTTTTGTCCCACTTTTTACGGTGAGAATGACTTCTGCCCCCCTATTCTGTAACTTGTTTTAAGCTCACCTCAACGCTCACCCACAAATATATCTTGACGCCGCGATTCGTAGTAACTAAGCGTAGGTAGAGGTCTAGTTTCGTAACGGGTGACCGGCGAGGTGAGCCGCATTTGCGCGTAGCGAATAACAGCCAAGAACGGAGCGTATCAAGCCAGGGATCGGATACCGGTATTTTCACCATACAAATATACCGGTTTTATTTCGTTCAATTTCGTTCTTTGGTTTATAATATCATTTTTGATCAGGCTGTCTAATAATACGAATATGTTACCTAAATACACGATAGAGTCCTACATTCAGAGCCTAAAATAACTCAAAATATAAGACTACTTCGGGGACTTTTGAAAAAACCGGTTCCGATCCCTGATCAAGCCACGCGCTGCAGATTCGCCCTGGTATATATGGCCGCGCCTTCGTGAATAAATATATATATACAATTGTGTATCACGATTCACAGCTGCCAACAGAACCCCAAACAGAACAAACAGATCGCCGTTAAGTCCACACCGTGTTGGCCCGCTTCTTGTTATTTTAGGGAATAACTCCGAACTTTGCTTAGGTTGTAATTAACTGGGAAAAAAAACTCTGTAACACTCCCGGTTTTTGCTTCCCGGGCCGTGGGGCAGCGCGCGTGCGTGGGGGCGCGTTGGCGGCGCAACTTATGAGAGATCGGCGGGCAATAAATACGGTTAAAATATTTAAAGATTCATTTATTCTCAAAGAAATATACATTACACTTATTGAGAATACAGTTAATTATCATGCCTGGTGTTGCAGTTAGCGCAACCATAAAACCCTAAGCGCTGAAAGCGCAAACTTATTGGATTGCTGTCGGTGCGCCGCGCCCGCGCCCCGCCAGCACCTACCACGGACACTCACTCATCCACCGCGACATTAGTCATGCGCAAAATGTGTCACTAAAAAGAAAAGATTGATATGCATCTTTCGTTCGCTGTGAAGTATATCACTCTTTTAGTTCACTAGTTCAATTTAGTTCAGTAGCTCTAGAGGTGCATCTAGATCAGTTGATGTAGTAGATAGATTTATTAGATAGATTTGATTGAGTATATCATATCAGTCGTACCTTCGCATGTATTTCAATGAATGATTGAGTTACTTAACGTATTTAAAATTAAAATAATATTAAAATGCGGTGTCCGTCCATTCCATTTCACTCTCGCTCAGAGCGAGTCAGTGAACTGATATACTGAAGTATTGAAGTATATGAATCCGAACTGAACTAATGAACGAAAGAGTGACACCAAGTGAAGTACTTCATTTGAATCACTCATTCGTGAACTACTCATGTCTACGCGACATACGACGGATCGCGGCTCGAGCTTTGTGGTGCATTGGTAGGCGCAAGATTGTGTACAAAAATTCGTGAGTCACTCACCTTGAAACCAGAAAGTTGTGTGTTTTGGGGTGAATTAATGATGTATTGCGACCGTGAGAGCTTACATGTGTAACAAACAATAAAAAAGTAAACTTGTATAATTTAATTATACACAAATACAAAAGTGGGTAATTGTTGTACTAATATAAAAATAGCATAACGGGTAGAATGTCGTCAAGCATAGAATTACACGCATGAATTTTAATATTATTTTAGCTTTATGAAGACTGAATAATATAATATATCTAATACCGAAATGAAAACTAACTACGTTCGTAGTTAATTTTCTTCAGGTTCGAGCTATTATCATAATCATTGGCCTTTCAGTCCTAGCTGGACATCGGCCTCCCATATTACATTACATTTTTGAAGCCCGAAGATTGGGATTCGGTTTTTTGCATTTAGTTTCTGCCTGTGACCTTTTGCAATTGGGCGTTTTACACTGTTCATGCCGACTCAAGAACTCGCTCAAGAACACGTTTGCCACAGCAGATAACGCTTCTTTGACAGTTATGGTTAGCCCACTGTCACATCATCTTGCTAATGTTGTCACTGTAGGTAATCACCATAGTGCATGACACCAGTTGATCGAACACGTAACGAATTGTACGTAAGTTAGACCAACTGTCAGTTTTTATATTGAAAAATGACAGTTGGATTGTCCTAACGCGCGTTCAAAACGTTACGTGATTACCCCTCCGCAGTGAGATGGACTCAAAGTACGGTTGCCAACAATAGCTCGGGCCCTGCTTACCCACAAAACTGCCCCCAAAAGTGTACAAAATCTTTCGCTTTATGTATGTAATATTCTGGGCATTTTTGATATACCACGAGTATTACATTCACTATATTTGACAAAGCGGAACATATTTCCACTTCAGTGAGTCTCAATGATTACAAAAAAAACTGGACAAGTGCGTGTTGGACCACGCACAACGAAGGGTTTCATGCCTATTAAAAAGGTCGTATGGCCACAGAAATCTTACGGCACTTACATCCTATTCTATAGTGAAGGCAGTTTTTCAGCAATATCTCGAAAACCTGCGAACCGATCTTATTCAAAAAAAAAATCGGTGAAAGGATTGAATAACCCCAAGCCCATGTTTTTTCATATCTTTTAAATACACCGTTCAGAAATGAGGGGGGGGGGGGGTAAAAATTTCGTGACTTTCGGGGCGATTATCTCTGACTCTATTAACTTACTCAAAAAAAATTAGTTACTCCCATACAAACATTCTTATGAGGCCCATAGTAAGCGACCAAGTTTCAGTGCCATATGTCATCACTGGCAACACACACTGGTCAAAGACTCTCGTCTTGTATAGTCTCGTCGTGTTGTAGGTAACCGATATAGCCCTCCGAATTGCTAAACTTAAGTGGCAGTGGGCGGGGCACATTGCACGCAGAACCGATGGCCGTTGGGGCGGAAAGGTTCTCGAGTGGCGACCACGTACCGGAAGGCGCGGCGTGGGTAGGCCCCCCACAAGGTGGACTGATGACCTGGTAAAGGTCGCGGGAGTCCGCTGGATGCGGGTGGCGCAGGACCCGGTCAATTTGGAACTCTCTGGGGGAGGCCTATGTCCAGCAGTGGACGTCTTTCGGCTGATATGATGATACAAACATTTGTTCCTCTCCAAAAACTTCGAATGGCATCGTAAAAAAAATTAACACACAACCCAACTTCCGTTCAACGCTCCTTACTCGCACCAACCGCGTCAGACTGCGAGAGCTACGCCAAACCGGGACAGCTATATCTTGACAGCTACACTTTAAATTGCGTAGATAATCGAGTACTTGCATGTAACGTAGTAACGATTCCATTCACGAACATAACGATCTAGCGATTTCATATCGATGAGAGCGATTTTTGTGATTTAGAAGTCCCCGTGCGTGTCTGCCGGGTGTTCGCGATGGCGGCGTCCATTATATTTGTGTAATGGAAATAATGAAAGCAGGAGGTTATTTTCGTTTTGCACGAACACTCTATCTGAAACTGTAAGAGTATACTCTGTCAAACGAACGCAAGCAAAAACGACTTTGTGTTATGACTATGAGGTAGCTTTTCGTTTGCGTTTTTTTGACAGGATTTACTTTTACATTTTTGGACGTACACATGTTGAATTAAATTGAAATTAAAAATGAGCTGATGGATACTTTGTATTTTCAGCGTATTTATAATCAAATATAATATAACTAAAACAAGAAGTAAGAAAGTAAAACTAAACTAAAATAATAGGACCCGTCAACAGTTTGTTTACAAAAAGGTTTTTACGGAACTAGAAAGCTTAGAGTAACTAACTTAACTCTTTTGAAATAATCATCATCATATCAGCCGAAAGACGTCCACTGCTGGACATAGGCCTCCCCAAAAGAGTGTCAAAGTGACCGGTTCTGCGCCACCCGCATCCAGCGGACTCCCGCCAGGTCATCAGTCCACCTTGTGGCCTACCCACGCCGCACCTTCCAGTATGTGGTCGCCACTCGAGAACCTTTCCGCCCCAGCGGCCATCGGTTCTACGACACGTATCCGAAATAAATTATATTTAATTTAATTATTAAATTTTTCCTCTAATCTGTGCGTGGTAGGTAGTGGAGAAGTGTGCGAAGAATAGACTTACTCACTAATAGCATTGATAGCCTAGCTCTAGCTCATCCATCTCTTGCTATTGGTGGATTCCTTACTTTCACACCGTTCCGCTACTTCACACATCTCTGGTGGACGCTGAACGTCTTGCAATGTTGCCAAGTTACAGAATATTAACAGTATTTTCTTACATCGTCCAAAGTCAAATTGACATCAATTAAGAACTAACCAGCTCTATCTGGTTAGAATTACCAACTTCGTCCTCTCAACTAACGCTAACTAATATGTTCCCGCAAGTTTGAGAAACACTGGCCTAGGTTATCTAAAGTTTTGGAAACTTAGACTGTGTAAAGGGCTGACCAAAGGTTTGGGTTTATGTCGAAGAGGCTTTTGAACGCTTAGTTGAAATGCCGTGAATAGGATAGTGAGACTGAAATCAGTTCGTTGCTAAATGGCCACAGAGGTCGCATTCTGAAAGTTTCGGTGACATGCTATGATTGTTCTATCAAAGCTTTTTAGGGTTCCGTAGCCAAAATGGCCAAACGGAACCCTTATAGTTTCGTCATATCCGTCTGTCCATCTGTCCACCTGCCTGTCTGTCTGTCTGCCCATCTGTACGTATGCCACAGGCATTTTACTCGAAAACTATAAGGTGTATTTGAATACAATTTTGAGGATAAGGTATATTTTGTAAGCCGCTACATAGTTCTGTAATGAATGAAATAACTAAAAAATTTTTGGGGTGCATTCCATACATGTAAAAGTCAAAAAAAAATTGTAAGTCCAAATCGATAGACCTAAATATAAGGTTTCTCGGCATTTTTTTTGATCAAGTGAATGAAGTCGGAAATAATCGCCCCGAAAGTCACAAAAATTGTGTCCCCCCCTCTAATTTTTGAACGGTGTATTGGAATGAGTGAGAAATATTGAGATCCGACGTCGCACTAAGGTGAGGTGACGTCGGAGAAGTCATAACTAAACTCAAATGGAATTGGGCAGGACATATTGCCAGGCAGCGTGTCGGTGGGTGGACGAAAACGTCAACGGATTGGTGGCCACTTACAGGAAAAAGAAGCGTCGGTGGTCCACCAGCTCGATGGGTTGACGACGTCAAAAAGACCGGGGGTCATTTCTGGATGAGACTAGCGCGGGACCGGGATAAGTGGCGTACTCGAAGAGGGGCTTATGCTCAGCAGTGGGCCATTACAGGCTGATAATGATGATGATGATGATGATGTATTGGAATGGTTGCCATCCATCCTTGGTTGGAATGGAATGGGTGACCCGGGGGCGGGGGACCTCTATTCAAATGTGACACCTGACGCTGCTAACTGGCTGTGCAACCTGGATGTTGACTTATAATAGTTTCTAGTTTTTTTCCCTACAATGTATATACGCCATACGATTTAAATAAATGGAATGCCATGAAATGGGTTTACCAAATGCAACAAAAACCCGTGTTTAGTGGATGTAAACTCTATAAAATCATAGTTTTAAAGAGGACGACAAATTGACGCATCCAGCGATGTGGCGCGCCTGTGAATGTAGACGAAATATTCATCATCATCATCATTATAACAGCCGAAAGACGTCCACTGCTGGACATAGGCCTCCCCCAAAGAGTGCCAGAGTGACCGGTCCTGCGCCACCCGCATCCAGCGGACTCCCGCGACCTTTACCAGGTCATCAGTCCACCTTGTGGGGGGCCTATGTAGTCGCCACTCGAGAACCTTTCCGCCCCAACGGCCATCGGTTCTACGTGCAATGTGCGTCCACTGTTACTTATGTGTAGTGATTCGGAGGGCTAATCGGTTACCTTGGTTCTGCTGCCATTTGATCCGGTTATTGTGGCACTCTATGGGGGAGGCCTATGTCCAGCAGTAGACGTCTTTCGAATGACATGATGATGATGATGATAATGACTTTATCGCAAGCGGCACGCGACACGTTGCCTATTTAAATGCCCAGGTTATGAGAGATTTTTGAATGTGGCCGACTTTTTATAAAATTGTCATTGGAATAGGAATCTTCTGCCTTCGACAGTAGAGTTGCTTTTTGGATGGACTACTTTGATGCAATTCGATCATCTCAAATAATCTCAAGTTTACTGGGAATTTCCTAATTTCAATCTAAAAATCTCGACCTTTAAGTAACTTAGGTAGAAATAGATTCAAATGTACTTGCTTACTTTAATTATCTGTAAGTTTGTTACTAATGTCTGAATGGACTAGAGATAATGAAACAAACATGTCTGAAGCAAAGTAACTGGTGAATTGACACTGACGAGAAGTTCTGAAGGATACACTTTCACTTTGGATCTTGACAACTGAAACAAAGTGCAAAGTTGCAGTAAATATTCGGGGACTTCGAATATTCATGTTAGTGAAACATGTTGGCACCAGTATCCGTTTTTTCTCCTTATTTACTATCCGTTTTTAGGGTTCCGGTACCTCAAAAGGTAAAAACGGAACCCTTATTGGATCACTCGGTTGTCTGTCTGTCCGTCTGTCACAGCCGATTTGCTCCAAAACTACTGAACCGATTGAGTTGACATTTAGTGCACATATGTAAATTGGTGACCCAAAGATGGACGCGTAAAGTAAATTAATGAATTCTGAACAAGGGGGCCACTTTTTGGGGGTAAACTAGAAAATTAAAAAAAAAAAGTTTCGCAAACTGTATTGTGTGATATATCAAATGAAAGGAGTTGTTGTAAGCATCACAGATATATATATTTTAATAATTTTAGCAAAGATAGATTTGAACTACATAATTTGGGAAATAAGACGAAAATTGACCATTCCCCCCCTTACCTCCGAAACTACTAGGCTTAAAATTCTGAAAAAAATATGGAAAATAGTTCCTTGCCTAAAAATTACAGGAAAAGAAGTTTGAGTATTCAAAGTAACGGGAAAATTCTCAATATTTTTGTGTATTTTGTATGGAGCGCCTAATGCTTAGAGAATAGGAATTTTACGGAACCCTCACCACGCGAGTTGAACTCTCACTTGTCCGGTTTTCATTTCGCAAGAAGTTGAAAACGTATACCTATATATTAGAAACGACAGGTACTAGTTAATATATCAATATTGTAAAACACTAAAATAAAGTATTAGAAGTCCACTTTCAGGTAACAGTTATCATACTACTTGGCATATTATTATGACTATGCAAAACAATAATAACGTCATAATATTGTGAATCTAGTTACACTTGTTTGCTCGCATAACGTGAGAGGATGTTTGTATGGGAATTGACCCAAAACGGTCCCTCTCAAGTGGACGTATAAGCCATAGCTTACAGCCTAAAGTACAAATAGAAGCCTTCGCCCATCTGTTTCATCATCATCATCATCATATCAGCCGCAAGACGTCCACAGCTGGACATAGGCCTCCCCCAAAGAGTGCATAATTTTAGTGAATTTCGGGGCGATTATCTCCGACTCTATTTACTTAATCAAAAAAATCGCTGAGAAACCTTATATTTATTTTGAAATGCCTATCGATTGAGGTGCCACACGTGGGCTTACAATTAAAAAAAATTTTTTTGTCATTTTAATAACAAAACTATGTAGCGGCTAACAAAATACACCTATGCTCAAAATTTTATTCAAATAAATCTTATAGCTTTCGAGTAAAATGCCTGTGACATACGGACAGACGGACATGGTGAAACTATAAGGCTTCCGTTTTTGCCATTTTGGCTACGGCTAAAAACTAAATTTAACTGCATTCATAACTGATTTTCGCCAATTGGGTTGTGTCCTCATGTTAAAATTGATAGCGCAGTGTTGCTAAATTGATAGTAAACCTTCAAATAAATGAAATTAAGTATAAATTACGAAATATAATTAAAATCATAAAAAGATATGGCACTTGAAAGTTTACAAAAAAATATGCATTTTTTTATTGTCCAAAAGTAAATTTAAAGCTACCAATAGAATCCTTACGCTTTTATAGAAACAATATTGTATGACAACTATGGTCCTAAACGTAGTATTTCGCAACCGAAACAGCAATTTACTTGATTTTCCATATAACGACTAGTACAAATATTACCCTGTGACGTCATGATTCAATGTTAATCAGTATGGAACGTTTTCGGCTACCGCCAGCGAGGTCCGTATTTAACTAAATTTTTTGGGTATTTATGTTCTTTAATTGTACTCACTCCCATACAAACATTTGTTCCACACCAAAAACTGGTTCAAATGGCATCGTAAAAAAAAATTAGGACACAAGGCTAATTTTCCCTTACGCCCTTTGGGCCTACGGTAGTATACGCTTTGGTGGCACTGCGTTTGCTCTAAATCTATAGTGAGTATGACCTAATAATACTGCAATCAGAAATGAGATCGCCATATCAGATCCAGTCAAACGCCAGACGTTGAACGCTGACATGGTGACCTCTAGACTAAAGACAGTCCCCCGACTTGTCTGGTTTACCATTATATCTCAGCTCCCAGAAGGGTAGAATAGATTATGTTACGTTAAACTTCGTGTCAAAGCTATTATGGTAGATTATTAGTCTAATATAAAGCTTCACGTACAATGGCACTTATAGGGCACAGCGGAATGTTATCTCGCTTATTTACAGGGCGTAACAAAAATGGGGTGTGAACCCATCAAGGCCAGATTCGGTAGCGTTATGCAATTCCAAATGTGCATTAAAAATAAACTATTTTTATTACATTACAGTTTTTTTTGTTGACATTGCTTGTATGACAACATTCCCCCGCGAAGGGGAAGCGAAGGTTTATAAATAAAAAAAAAAAAAAAATGTAAGACCATTATCAAATACTAGGGCACGTCGCGCCCTCTAGCGAGGAGGAGCCGACATAGATGACGCTAGCTCACCGCCTGCGCGCAACATAATTTACTATGGAGATGCTCCGGATTGCGCCGCTCCTCAATAGATGGCGCTGCCATCGAGTTAGATGGCGCTATCGTTTGTTTCCCGTAGATTAATGACCTCCGAAGCAGAACCTTGTTTTAATTGTACCTAGATCTAGGCACGTTAAGCGCTCCCACCTCAGTTGAGTTGAGACGTATTGGTGTCCTAAGACTAGTATTACGTTACTGGCCCATAGCGCACTTCCAACCTGGTTGGGGTACGCTAAGCTAAGGTTTAGTATCGCCTAAATAACTATAATTGTATCCGCTTAACTAAATAAATAGTCAAGTATATAACCCGGGTGGTTTCAACTCCGTCCCCCCACCCTTCTCCGTCACATATTTTATTAATTAATTTAAATAATGTAATCGTTTTTAACAGGAATTTAAATGTTTATGCTAATTATTGTGTTGTGATATGGGCAATGCTTGAAATAAAGTATTGATATCAATAATAATTGATTAGAGGATTCGTCATATCGATAGCTGGAGATAAATTGACGAAGGTATAAAGATATGACGCTTCAGCATCATTTATTTAGACAATGGGTATTATTTTAACAGATTGCGGTCGTAAAGTCGGAACGAACATTGGCTAATGGCGAATGCATACATGGTTTATTTGCTCGCTGTGAAATACTGACATATCTCTGTTCACACAACGACTGTAACATCTCTATAAACTTAAATAAATGATTTATAGTACAGTCCGCAGCAGAAGTAGCTAAGCGGGCCGGGTGTTCAAAATGACCTGCACACGACTTTATTCTGAAGAAATTAAGATCGTGTGTACCTACACTATTTTGAACACCCGGCCCGCTTAGCTATTTCTGCTGCTGACTGTACGTACCCAAAGGGTAAAAACTGGACCATAGGGTCGAGACGGACAGCCAAGTCTTAGTAATAGTACTAAGCCTTCGCTGTCGTTCCATCTGTCTATCTGTCTGTCTGTCTGTTACCATGCTGTATCTCATGAACCGTGATAGTTAGACAGTTGAAATTTTCACAGACGATGTATTTCTGTTGTCGCTATAACAGCAAATACTAAAAACAGAATAAAATAAACATTTAAGGGGGCTCCCATACAACAAACGTGATCTATTTGCTCGTCTTTAGAGTTCCGTACCCAAAAAGTAAAAACGGGGCCCTATTATTAAGACTTCACTGTCCGTCCGTCTGTCTGTCTGTCCGTCTGTCACGAGGCTGTATCTCATGAACCGTGATAGTTAGACAGTGGACATTTTCACAGATACTAAACAAACACTAAATAACAAATACTAAATATAGCTAAATATAGCCGCTATAACAACAAATACTAAAAAACAAACGTGATTTTTTTGCTCGTTTTTATAGATAATGGTACGAAACCCTTCGTGCGCGAGTCCGACTCGTACTTGGCCAGTTTTTATAGATAATTATTACATCGTTTCCTTCCATCCCAGACTAGATTAGGTCAAACCTTGGCTAATCGGTGATAGTTAGGTTTTTTGACAATACAATATTACCTATTAATTTAATTATTTTTGAAGTATTACTTAGTAAAAGTTCATGAATTTGTCTACCATTTCTGAAATATTTATGATGTACCAAATTAATTTAATAAACATTTTTATTGACACATGAAATGTAGGGTCAGTAATTCAGTGATATTCGGGTTATTATATTACATGTGCTTGGTGCGGCATTAAAAAATTGAAAATAGTACTAAAAACAATTGATGTGTTCAAAAATCTTACACTAACGGGGTTTTGTTTAGTTTTTGTTATATTTTCGTTTGTTTTTCTTAAATTTTTTTTGTACACCTTGCACCGATCAACTTAAATATTTGGACATTACACTTGTCTTATACCTGTTGATTATGTTTGACATAAGTTTTTTTTCTTAATTTTGACACATGGTTCGGGGCCTTGTTGCACGTTATAGTGTTAAATGACAGTGCCACCAGCTACTGGATATTATTACTAGCCGTAAATATATCGAGTAATCCCGCTATTAAACTATAACTAACTATCACCGAATTACTTCATATTACCGATTAGCCAAGGTTTGCCCTGTTCAAAACGCAATAGGAAAGCATTTGTGCATCCAACTGCCCTCAACAAGTGCCCAAGAACAATATTTCGAAAACAAAAACAATTTCGCAAACCTCAAAAACAATAGATGAAAACAGCCCGGGCATGGGCGGGGCGGGGTACGGCAGTAGCGGGTCGCGCGTAGCCCGTAGCAGACGTGCCGTGTGCTACGCCGTAGCGCATCTAGTGCTGTGACTGTGAAAGTGCTTGTGTTGTGTGTGAAACATAAGGTGTGTATGTGTGTTTGTGCGCGTAAGTACTTAGGTTAAGGCTAGAATAGTTGTTGTAAGTAAGTAGTGGATGTATAGTGATGCAAAAAATTTATTTGAAGCAACATACTCGTATTTAGAGGGAAAAATTACGAATGAATGTGTACGCAGGCATACTATAATAAAAAAAATAGCCAAGTGCGAGTTGGAGTCGCGCACGAAGAGTTCCGTACCATTATCTATAAAAACGTTCAAAAAATCATGTGTGTTGTATGGGAACCCCCTAAATATTTATTTCATTCGGTTTTTTAGTATTCGCTGTTATAGCGGCAACAGAAATACATCATCTGTGAAATTTTCAACCGTCTAACTATCACGGTTCATTAGATACAACCTGGAGACAGACGGATGGATAGCAAGTCTTAGTAATAGGGTCCCGTTTTTACCCTTTGGGTACGGAACTATAAAACGCACAGTATGGTTATTTTTTTTGAGACTTGATTATATGAAATTTAAGATGAATCAAGGTTTCGGGCGGTACTACTTGCACGTATGGTGGATCTATATGATAAGATATATATTATACAAAACCTGAATACTAAAACAGTGATATACAATTAAAGCGAAATGTAATGATATTGAATAATTCACAATAATTGTACAAATACCAATATATATATTTGTTACATTACATATTGACTAAATAGGACCTAATTTCGTATATATATACATGGCTTAATTTTTGGTTGAAATATTAATATCGTTAAAATATACCCTTACTAGCTTCTGGCCGCGACTCCGTCCGCGTGGAACTCTTTTATATCGTAGCTCCATACAAACTTTGCACCCCTATTTAACCCACTTAGGGGTAGGTTTTTCCAAAATCCTAAAACGACTTTTCTTGTATTGTAATAAGAAGTCAATACACAAGGTTTCAAGTCTCTCACTTAAAATTTTACTCCATCCCCATACAAACTTTCAACCCCCTTTTTACCCCCTTGAGGGAGGAATTTTCAAAAATCCCTTCTTAGTGGGTACTTACGTTATATAAACTACCTATTGTGAAAAAAAAACAGCTTTCTAGGCTCACCAGTTTGTAGCCCACGCCACGCCTTCCAGTACGTGGTCACCACTCGAGAACCTTTCCGCCCCAATGGCCACCGGTTCCACGCGCAATGTGCCCCGCCCACTGCCACTTAAGTTTAGCGATTCGGAGGGCTATATCGGTTACCTTGGTTCTGCTGCGGATAGCCTCATTTCTGATGCGATCACGCAGAGAAACTCCCAACATAGCCCTCTCCATTGCCCTTTGGCATTCGGTATTTAAACTTTATTGCACGGTAATATCGGTAACAAGTTTCATATGCAAAAGACAAACTTAATGCCATATGGCAATCTTTGTAGTGTTTTCGGCATCAGTGGCACCAACTTTTCATAAAGGAGATCTAGCCGAATAGTATACTTTTCCGGCGATTTCGAGGCCGTTATTTGAGTCACAAAAAATGGCGCGCCTAGCCGTCTTAGCTTGTTATAGTGTTAGATAAGTTTTGCATATTGATTTGTATGTTAGTCTGTATGGTATTTGTACTATTTGTGAACATTGGCCTTGTTGCCTGATGCAAATAAATAATAAAACCGTGTCGTGTCCAAAAATATTATTTCGATCTGTGAACACACAAAAATAATTAACGATAGGTAGTAGGTACGAGAACACACACACAACAGTCGTTCCAGTACCCAACATAATTAAAATCAAATAAGTTATTGACGACGGCTGAAGATTGGTTCTATGTATATTGTACGCTTAGGAATACTCTCAATATTATGATTTTAAATAAAAACAGATACTTGTTTTTAGAATTATTTCAACGTTGTTTGCAAACTTCTTACCAACGGTGAAACCAAGGTATCTTCCAAATCCATTTGATTTTCAATTATCTCATTTTGAGTTACTTGTTTTTAGCGTAGAATCGTCCAGGTACTTGATCACAGCTTAGAATTATTGCCCAAAAAAGATAATTGGATTATAATATTATTAATCACTTGGAAAATAATAAAGCTTAAAAGATTTTTTTTAAAGATGCCTTTTTAGGCCATCAATCCAAAAAAATCGAAAAAAGTGAATTACTTGTATTATGTATAGGGCAGCCGACGTGTTCTGATGCAACCTTTCAACTGACCGACTGGCATCCACAGTGCCAAAAGCAGCGGTCGAGTATTGCAAAAGATCGGATAGCTGTCTTTTAAATGTGATTGAATTTTTGTTTTAATTGCTCCCAATTTGTCATCAAAGATTTCCGGGAATTCAATGTTATCCGTGATTTTATTTAACTTGATTGAACCAAGATTCAATTTGCGTAACCACAACGGCCTAACAAAGGCGGTCCGACGTTGCTGATAACGAATAATGGTAAATCAGCCGATTCGCAGTCGCTAGTTACTCCCACATTGATATTTCCGTAAATGACTGTTATTTAATGTCGTCTTTTTACTTCACTTTTTACAGATTACTGCATACTTTCAAACTTACACTTAACCAGTACGCCGCAGTCGCTTTCCGCTACGTAATACGAGGAAAACCATGGGATCGGCTACGAGCGTAGCGCGTAGCGATTCTGGGCACTGAATGTGTCAAGGCTACGAAATAGGATTTTTAAAGTCGTAGCGCTTGTTTGGATCATAATACGGCTGCTCTAAATATAATTAGCAATCTTGAGGCCTCTCTCGAGAGACTATAGTAGCTATTCGAATCCGGAGTTTTTGACTTTCGCTCGATAGAAAAAAAATCACGAACATAGGTCTAAAATACACTTAAAACATTCGTAACAAATTATTCACAACAGATAAACAGATTAAAATTTGTTCTGAAAATTGGCAATATCATGTTTGAAGGAACTAAGCTATTACTTTTTAAGGTTCCGTACCTCAAAAGGAAAAAAACGGAACCCTTATAGGATCACTCGTGCGTCTGTCTGTCCGTCTGTCACAGCCGATTTGCTCCGTGACTACTGGACCGATTGAGGTGAAATTTGGTACACATATGTAAATTGGTGACCCAAAGATGGACATGTAAAGCAAATTAATGAATTCTGAACAAGTGGGCCACTTTTGGGAGATAAACTCCGAAACTACTGAACCGATTGAGTTGAAATTTCGTACACATAGGTAAATTGGTGACCCAAAGATGGACGCGTAAAGTAAATTAATGAATTCTAAACGAGGGGGCCACTTTTGGGGGGTAAACTGGAAAATTAAAAAAAAAGTTTCGCAAACTGTATTGTGTGACATATCAAATGAAAGGGGTTGTTGTAAGCATCTCAGATACATTTTTTTATAATTTTAGCAAAAACAGATTTGAAGTAATTTAGGAAAAAAAACGAAAATTGACCGAAACTACTAGGCTTAAAATTATGAAAAAAATATGGAAAATAGTTCCTTGCCTAAAGATTACAGGAAAACCTAAAAGAAGTATTGAGTATTCAAAGAAACGGGAAAACTCTCAATATTTTTGTGTATTATATACGGAATTAAAAAACATGATATCCGCGCTCCCGAACATGCACTACCATCTCGCTCACGCTTATGCTCAGTGAGAGGGAAAGAAGACCATGACCCTACGTCACCTTAACTATTAGTATATAGACTTAAGATTACCATAGATCCCCCGTTAATTCTTAAACACAGACAACATGTTCACAGCATTAACAAAGTAATCCGAGACATATAAACAATACCCACAAGTCTCACAATAACACATACATTACGTGACAATCCGCCCGAAGGGTGCCTTGGAACTTTGTCTCCCTTTGTCTCTGCGCCTGACAGTGCGAGAACAGCTGCGAATTGGAACAATGTGAGTTAGACATGGTTATATTAGGTTGTTCTGAACTTTATGCGTATAGTGGTATTTCTAAGTTATATTCAATCCAATGAGATAATGTTAACGTATTTGGAAACAAATGAAAAACTTGGAGACCTTAAAATTTGAACGAAAAGATGTTCGTTTTTTAAAAATTTCTAGCAAAATTCATTATTAGGGTTCCGATACCTTAAAAGGAAAAAACGGAACCCTTATAGGATCATTCGTGCGTCTGTCTGTCCGTCTGTCACAGCCGATTTGCTCCGAAACTACTAGACCGATTGAGTTGAAATTTGGTACACATATGTAAATTGGTGGCCCAAAGTAAAGTAAACTAATGAATACTGAACAAGGGGGCCACTTTTGGGGGGTTAACTGGAAAAAAAAAGTTTCACAAACTGTATTGTGTGACATCAAATGAAAGGGGTTGTTGTAAGCATCTCAGATATAATTTTTTTATAATTTTAGCAAAAATGAAATTTGAAGTAATTTAGGATAAAAGACGAATTTTGACCACCCCCCCCCCCTTATCTCCGAAACTACTAGGCTTAAAATTCTGAAAAAAATATGGAAAATAGTTCCTTGCCTGAAGATTACAGGAAAACCTATAAGAAGTTTGAGTATTCAAAGTACCTACCAGGAAAATTCTCAATATTTTACGGAACCTACCACGCGAGTTGAACTCGCACTTGTCTGGTTTTTTATTTTTATTTCTAGCAACAGTCATTTTTTCTATTCTATTCTTCTGTATGCGTATTCTTCGTAAATAAGATCGGCTACGTGAGCCACACCGGACCACATGAACGAGATCAATGCCGGAGTTGAGTTATATGCAATTAAATCTTCCTACGCTATTCAATGTCCAACATTTGTATATTTATTTGTATGTAAAGGGGTTATTAGAGGCAAAAACCGATCTTACTATGTCGAATTTCTGGCAAAATTCGTTCCGGGAACACGTGAAATATTCTAGGAACTTGAATATAAAAAACACTCGACGCCAATTTGCACAATTTTCGGGTTAAAACCGAGTTCTGTTTTGCAAACGAATTGGACTCTCGGAACTCGCAAAACGCATTGTCAGCATAAATATAACACCACTAATTTAGCAGAATGTTAAGCGGTAATAAATATCTAATTTGACAGCAAATCCGTAGAACGTGGGTCTATTTGGCAAAGAGTAGTGAATAGGAATCCGACTGGTTATTATCACAAACCAGTGATAAACAAGCTGCAGATGTAGTGCATAATTGTTTTCCATCGTATTTTCTCGGAATCGTTCGTATTTGTCATGCTACTTCAGTCAACCCCAGTACTTTTTTAGGGTTCCTATACCACAAAAGGAAAAAACGGAACCCTTATAGGATCACTCGGTTGTCTGTCTGTCCGTCTGTCACAGCCGATTTGCTTCGAAACTACTGGACAGATTGAGTTGAAATTTGGTACACAGTCATATGTAAATTGGTGACCCAAAGATGGACGCATAAGTAAATTAATGAATTCTGAACAAAAAGGCCACTTTAAGAAGGGTAAACTGGAATATTAAAAAAAAAAAGTTTCGCAAACTGTATTGTGTGACATATCAAATGAAAGGGGTTGTTGTAAGAATCTCATATATATTTTTTATAATTTTATCAACAATTGATTTGAAGTAATTTAGGAAATAAGACGAACATTGACCATTCCCCCCTTATCTCCGAAACTATTAGGCTCAAAATTCTGAAAAAAATATAAAAAATAGTTCCTTGCCTAAAGATTACAGGAAAACCTATAAGAAGTTTGAGTATTCAAAGTAACGGGAAAATTCTCAACATTTTACGGAACCCTCACCACGCGCGTTGAACGAAGTACAAAAAAACCGGACAAGTGCGTCCGGTTTTTTTGTACTGTGACCGACTGAAATAGCAAGACACGTTCGTACGTTTCCGTGAAAATACGATGGAAAACAATTATGCACTACATCTGTAACGTATTGCCTGAATGGTAAGCAGACAAACACTAGCCTATGGACACCGGCAATCAATGAATTTTCACCCATCGATCACGGTAGAAACAACGGTAGTCATTCCCTTGACAATCATGGTGGGCTGTCAGTGTGTTGCCAATGTGTGCAAGTAAATTACCCGAGTAAATTACTACTAATTATCATACAGTTGTCTTTGCACCCCAAATAAATAGTTGAACCAACTAACATTTGGTTTACATATTAATCGTGCATTAACAGAACTCCTTGTTTGTATGGAATAATGTCAGTCAATGGCAACGTTTATGTGCCAACTTGCATGAAAACATTTATCTGATGTCAAATCAAATCAAATCATCAAATCAAATCTTTATTTGCTTTAAGCACATTCAAATGCGTGCAAATACAATATAAATTACAATCATATTAAAATTAATTAATTCATATATATATCAAAAATAATAAAATCAGTTAATAGTAGCTAAGTCAATAACAATAGAAAAATACTCAAAAAATAATTAAAAACATAACAAGATAGTCACATAATAATAACAATAATGTCCAGTTAATTAAGAGCATTGGCAAAATATTCGTCAATGGAGTAGTATGGCCTTTTTATAAAGTAATCCTTTACTTTTCTATTAAATACTTTCATATCGTCACAATCCCTTATCTTTGGTCAACTTATTGTATATTGCATTATTGCCTAAACTTTTATTAAAATGTGCATAACTAGAGATAGTCAGTATTAATTTATCATTATTTCTTAAATTGTAGTCTTGGCTTTGGCCTACTGTATAATACAAATTCTTATTTGATAAGTATATTGCAATACCCAAAATGGGTGCATGTTGATACCTACTGTTCACCGTATTTAACACCCTGTAAAACACATGTAAGCAATTAAATAAATAAATAAATATTTCGATGAATATAGAGACATAGGTACATGATATAGATACAACGAAACAACAGTAAAAAAAATATTTTCAATAAACATATGTCTATGCGTAACTGGTACTTTAGAACAGCCTTCAATGATCCTTAGTGCTTTTTTCTGTTTTAACAGGACTGTTTTCAGTTTCCCCAAACCTCTATACAATAACGGAGAATACTCTCAAAATGTATGTCAGATACATCGTCGGGAAAGACTTATCTTGTTTTATTCTACCATGCTCACCATCCCACAACACCACATACAACCAGCTAACATTTTTTACATATTAATCGTGCATTACCAGAACTCCTTGTTTGTATGGAATAATGTCAGCAAATGGCAACATTTATGTGGCAACTTGCATGGGAACATATACGTCGCGTATGTCAGATACATCGGCGGGAAAGACATATCTTGCTTTATTCTACCATGCTCACCATCACACAACACCACTTACCTAAAGATAAAGTAGTAGATATAAACATTAAATAAACGCTTGATATAACGCGCTCTTTTACGAAACTTCTGACTTTTTACTATTATTATAAAACAAATCTAACTAAACCGAACCTTATGTTAGCCTCGGAAAAAATATAGACACAAAAGGTCAACAGTTATTGAATAACTTGCATTATATCTAATGTGACATTATATCTAACGTTCGGATTATATCAAACCATTTTTAAAGGTATTATGAGACGCACCCAGAGATCGGAACCGGTTTTTTCAAAAATCCCCGAAGTAGTCTACCAATTTGAATTATTTTAGGTTCTTAGTGTAGGACTCGTATCGTGTATTTAGGTAACATATTCGTATTATACACGTATTGCACGTAGAACCGACGGCCGTTGGGGCGCAAAGGTTCTCGAGTGGCGACCACGTACCAGAAGGCGCGGCGTGGGTAGGCCCCCCACAAGGTGGACTGATGACCTGGTAAAGTGAAAATGACGCTGGATGCGGGTGGCGTAGGACCGGTCACTTGGGCACTCTTTGGGGGAGGCCTATGTCCAGCAGTGAACGTCTTTCGGCTGATATGATGGTGATGATGATGATTCGTATTATTAGACTGCCCGATCAAAAATGATATCAGAACCAAAGAACGAAATAATACCGATTAAATTTGTATGGAGAAAATACCGGTATCCGATCCCTGCGCACCCGTTAGCAAACGCCAATAAAATTCCTATCCAATACAATGCTTAAATAGGGTCTATTTCGTTAATAGTCCGTTTCAATTTAATTTATTTAATACAGGTATTATAAGTTTAGCCATCCGTAACACGGTTCACACATAATCGTACAATGTGGGAATTTTGCCCAATTTAACTTTCAATTGCGAATTCAAACTCATATATAATTTGAAAACGTTTTAGTGTTATACTGTTATCTATTTGATAGAAATAGAATTTGCATAAGCATTGTTTTAAGGTGATTATTTAGATGCGTCGATAAGTTAATTTAAGAGTAGTTAGATGTAGATAATGTATATGTTTGACGACCGGTTAGCCTAGTGGGTGCTGCCTACGAAGCTGACGGTCCTGGGTTCGAATCCCGGTAAGGGCAAATATTTGTGTGATGAGCATGAATATTTGTTTCCGAGTCTTGGATGTTTTCTATGTATTTAAGTATTTATATCTATTATATATATATCGTCGTCTAGTACCCGTAACACAAGCCTTATTGAGCTTACTATAGGGCTAGTTCGATTTGCGTAAAAATGTCCCCTAATATTTATTATTATTATTATTTATTAATGTATGTACAATTTTACAATTTCATAAATACACGAAGACTTAAAATATAATAACATGTGCAAATCATGAATATGTATCATTTGGAAATTGCTATTTGCGTGTGAAAACTGAAGCTAAGAAAAGTCGGGGTTTACAATAAACGTTTTATTGTATATTTTTTCTCGGAATTTCCCTTAACGTCAATAAATATGACGAATTTTTCCGATACATACACAACTTTCTATTATAAAATATATAAATGCACCCTTTAAAGTTTGACTTTTGTATGAAAAACGTATATATATATGTATAATAACGTTTGGGTATTTCTCAAATAATGTGATTAACTTGTCACAACCATGTGCAGAAGTTAACGCTGCTAATACTTAATTATCCGACGAGGGTTATGTTTTGCAAGCGTATGTATGTATGTATGTATGTATGTGTGTATGTCTTATCCTTTGGCACGCCCTACAGCCTAAAACCGTTTGACGGATTTCGACATATGAGGTGTCGTTGGATTCCTCTTAAACGTAGGTCGGTCTTAAAATAAGCTATAATATTTGTAAAAAAGCAGTTGGGTTTTTCGTTCAAAATGTTGACTAAATAAGCAATTATATAAATATGTATTACAATATTTAATTGCTGGGAATTTTTTAACTTTTGCACATGGTTGTGACAAGTGACGTTAACTATTTAAAAACCGGCCAAGTGCGAGTCGGACTCGCGCACGAAGGGTTCCGTACCATTATCTATAAAAACGGCAAAAAAATCATGTCTGTTGTATGGGAGCCACAGTCCGACTCGCATTTGGCCGATTTTTTAGTATTTGTTGTTATAGCGGCAACAGAAATACATAATCTGTGAAAATTTCAACTCTCTAGCTATCACGGTTCTTGAGATACAGCCTGGTGACAGACAGACGGACGGATGGACGGACAGCGAAGTCTTAGTAATAGGGTCCCGTTTTTAGGGTTCCGTAGCCAAAATGGCAAAAACGGAACCCTTATAGTTTCGTCATGTCCGTCTGTCCGTCTGTCCGTCTGTCCGTCTGTCCGTCTGTCCGTCTGTCCGTATGTCACAGGCATTTTACTCGAAAACTATAAGGTGTATTTGAAAGAAATTTTGAGGATAGGTGTATTTTGTGAGCCGCTACATAGTTTTGTAATTAAAGTGACAAAAAAAAATTTTTTTAGGGGTCCACTCCATACATAAAACTAAAAGTCAAAATTTTTTTTTTCATTGTGACCCCCCGTGTGGCACATCAATCGATAGGCCTTTCAAAATAAATATAAGGTTTATTAGCATTTTTTTTTGATTAAGTGAATAGGGTCGGAGATAATCGCCCCGAAAGTCACTAAAATTCTGTCCCCCCCCCTCTAATTTTTGAACGGTGTATTTTAAAAATATGGAAAAATTCATGGACATAGGGCTTATTAATTTCATTCACCGAAAATTGTTTTGAACAAGATCGGTTCAGAGGTTTTCGAGATATTGCTGAAAAACTGCCTTCCTCAAAGAAAAGGATGTAAGTGCCGTAAAATTTCTGTGACGATACGACCTTTTTAATAGGCACGGAACCCTTCGTTTTGCGTGGTCCAACGCGCACTTGGCCGGTTTTTTTACCCGTTGGGTACGGAACCCAACCAATAAAAATGACCCACCTACCTGTAGGGTTACATAAACTGTGTATACAATTAAAATGACATTCGAATAACAAAACAAGTCTCACAGCATTAGAACACACATGTACGAAATGACTTCGAGTTGGGATATCTATCTCATGCCTATATAATTTCAAGGGTTTCTTTTTAATGAGAAATACAAGTTAGATTACGCATGATAATCGGTTTAGCCCTGGTTACTATTAGCAATTGCTTATTTATTAATTTGTTTGCAAACACAAACACCAATTGTTTATTTATTAATTTGCTTGTTTGTAATTGGTTCTCGAATACGGCCAAGGATTTACAATGCGGGGGTATTTAAATTATAGGGGCAAGAATTCGATCTAGCTAGATCTCACTTTCGTAAAAAGACCGTCACCTTCGTAGGAAGGGTAAATACCTGGGGCAAATCCCGGTAAGGACAAATATTGGTGCGATGAGCATGAAGCTTTTGCTGAATGGGATGTAAACATCCCATTCAGCAAAAGCTGAGACTGGTACCCATTGCCCAGATATATCTAATCATGCTTAGTTTAAATTGTAGTTTAGTTTTTTCTCTTTTATTGATTTGTTTCTATGTTTGTAAAATTGTGGCAATAAAGCATTTTTTTTTTTATGAATATTTTGTTTCTGAATCTTGGATGTTTTCTATTTTCTATGTGTTTAAGTATTTATGTCTATTATGATATATCGTTGTCCACTACCCATAACAAAATACAGCAATATTGAGCTTACAATTGGACTAGTTCCGTTTGTGTAAGATTGTATTTAAATATATATGTATTTAATTTTAGTCATTACTATTAAATACGTAATATATAAAAAAAAAAGCTAGGCAGTGGTTCAGGCATGCGGCTGTCAAGCGGCGGTCGTGGGTTCGAATCCCGGCTCGTACCAATGAGTTTTTCGGAACTTATGTACGAAATATGTACCGTTAGCTTTTCGGTGAAGGAATACATCGTGAGGAAACCGGTCTAATCCCAATAAGATCTAGTTTTCCCCCTAGGTTGGAAGGTCAGATATTATTATATCTATATGGCAGTCACTTTCGTAAAACTAGTGCCTATGCCAAATCTTGGAATTAGATGTCAAAGCGGACCCCGGGCTCCTTTATGGCACAACCGGGAATAACGCTAGGATGATGATGATTATTAAATACGTTTATTGTCATCGATTACTCATAGCACAAGCCTTATTTAGCTTACTATCGAGCTAGACCGATTTCTGTAAGATTTTCCCTTAAAATCTAATCGTTTTATAATTATAAACCTGAATATTCTATGTCTAAACTTGTCTCTGGATATAAATCCGCCGACAACCCGGTCTTGTTTATATAAAACGCTTCAAGAGACAAACCATTAAAACGCAAAATCCAAAGCTTATAAAGCTCTCAGACTGAGCTTTAAGCTCGAAGATAAAGAAAAGTCACCGCGATAGATCTTAAGGTGGATACAGCTTGAACAGCCGAGATTTATTCCATGAAATATAACCAGAGGGAGCTAGGAATAACCGGGAAATCATGAGTGCAATGTGGATTTTAATTTACCTGAAACTTTACTTGGGTAAGCGGTGGAAAAGTAAGTTTTGGCAGTTCTTCACTAAATATTTCACACAGTGTATAAATGTAATTATTTAGCTTTGATTATATTTTTAACCGACTATATAAAATGAGGAGGTTCTCAATTCATCGCAATCTTTTTCTTTACCAGCTTCCGCCCGCGACTTCGTCTGCGTGGACCCGGGATAAAAACTTACCTATATTTTAATCCAGGCTATAAACTATCTTCGTGCGAAATTTCATTCAAATCGGTTGCGCCGTTTAAGCGTGATTGAGTATCAAACATCTAAACATCCAAACTTTCGCATTTTCAATACTAGATTCCGCCCGCGACTTCGTCTGCGTGGACCCGGGATAAAAACTTACCTATATTTTAATCCAGGCAATGAACTATCTTCTTGCAAAATTTCATTCAAATTGGTTGCGCCGTTTAAGCGTGATTGAGTATCAAACATCTAAACATCCAAACTTTCGCATTTTTAATACTAGATTCCGCCCGCGACTTCGTCTGCGTGGACCCGGGATAAAAACTAACCTATATTTTAATCCAGGCTATAAACTATCTTCGTGCGAAATTTCATTCAAATTGGTTGCGCCGTTTAAGCGTGATTGAGTATCAAACATCTAAACATCCAAACTTTCGCATTTTTAATACTAGATTCCGCCCGCGACTTCGTCTGCGTGGACCCGGGATAAAAACTAACCTATATTTTAATCCAGGCTATAAACTATCTTCGTGCGAAATTTCATTCAAATTGGTTGCGCCGTTTAAGCGTGATTGAGTATCAAACATCTAAACATCCAAACTTTCGCATTTTTAATACTAGATTCCGCCCGCGACTTCGTCTGCGTGGACCCGGGATAAAAACTAACCTATATTTTAATCCAGGCTATAAACTATCTTCGTGCGAAATTTCATTCAAATTGGTTGCGCCGTTTAAGCGTGATTGAGTATCAAACATCTAAACATCCAAACTTTCGCATTTTCAATACTAGATTCCGCCCGCGACTTCGTCTGCGTGGACCCGGGATAAAAACTTACCTATATTTTAATCCAGGCAATGAACTATCTTCTTGCAAAATTTCATTCAAATTGGTTGCGCCGTTTAAGCGTGATTGAGTAACAATCATCTAAACATCCAAACTTTCGCATTTAAAATATTAGTTGGATTAGTAAAATAGTAGGATTAGTAGGGTAGGATGTATGTTCCTCGATTAGGTGCTCGAAAACGCCTAGATCAATTTGTTTTTTTTATTGTTTGAAAGGGTATCTTTCTCTTGTAGTCCCCAGGTCATCGGCTACCTAAGGATCTGATGATGGGATTCTGGAGAAAACAAGGGAGCTCTTCAAATTTTATAGGCACTGTTGAAACGATTCGGGTGCTGATTCGAAGTGGGGTAAAACTTTGTTTTTAAAGTAATTATATTTATTTAAATAGTCATCATCATCATCATAATATCAGCCGAAAGACGTCCACTGCTGGACATATGCCTCCCCCAAAGAGTGCCACAAAGACCGGTCCTGCGCCACCCGCATCCAGCGGACTCCAGCGACCTTTACCAGGTCATCAGTCCACCTGAAGGTAATAAGAAGCCCAATGTAAAAGTAATGTAACGTCAGGTATTCAATAGTGCGCTAACTAATTTCCTGCCGCCATAAACGCCGCATTGTAAATCGTTGGCCGTTCTCGAGAACCCATCGCAAACAAGCATAATAAATAAACAAACAATTGTAGGGATGTTTACAAAAACAACATAACTGACATATTTTACGATATCGAGTTATTGGTATGATTATGTTCGTCTGTGAAGACGCTACAATTATTTAATTAGGACAGTAGACATTGTTTAATTAGGACCTCGTTTGCATAAAATTACCGCTTTGTATTATATAAAATAGAATTATTCCGCTCTACGAAACATATAGTACAATAATAATAACATTCTCTTATACATTAATGTATAATTTGGATGGAATATATTTGTTAATAAACCAGTTAGTGAAGAAGTTATTTTTCATATTTTTGAAGAGGTAACCAATTATTAACGCCATAAAATCATCATCATCATCATATCAGCCGAAAGACGTCCACTGCTGGACATAGGCCTCCCCCAGAGAGTTCCAAATTGACCAGTCCTGAGCCACCCGCATCCAGCGGACTCCCGCGACCTTTACCAGGTCATCAGTCCACCTTGTGGGGGGTCTTTAAATGTCAAATTATAAATAATAAATATCGTGGGACAATTCACACCAATTGAGCTAGTCCCAAACTAGGCAAAGCCTGTACTATGGGTACTAGACAACGGATAAACATACTTATATAGATAAATACATACTTAAATAGATATTAAACATCCAAGACTCGAGAACAAACATTCGTATTCATCATACAAATATCTGCCCCGACCGGGGATCGAACCCGGGACCTCAAGCTTCATAGTCAGGTTCTCTAACCACTAGGCTATTCGGTCGTCAATTGAATCCAAGCACGGTCGGCCGTCTGTTCAGTTACACAATTAGTAATTACACCGGCCTACTCTAAGCCATTAATGATCTAGCTGGGGTAGGACCTAACCTGAATAGATTGGCAAAAGGATTAACCAACGTGCCTCCTTATCAAGTGATGTAGATTAAGAACGAGGTCCAATGTTATTATGATAGTAGAATGGGGTTTAATAGAAATGTTTAAAATACTATCATCATCATCATCATATCAGGCGAAAGACGTCCACTGCTGGACATAGGCGTCCTCCAAAGAGCGCCAAATTGACCGGTCCTGCGCCACCCGCATCCAGCGGACTCCCGCGACCTTTACCGGGTCATCAGTCCACCTTGAGGGGTGCCCACGCCGCGCCTTCCGGTACGCGGTCGCCACTCGAGAACCTTTCCGCCCCAACGGCCATCGGTTCTACGTGCAATGTGCCCCGCCTACTGCCACTTAACGGTTACCTTGGTTCTGCTGCGGATAGCCTCATTTCTGATGCGATCACGCAGAGAAACTCGCAACATAGCCATCTCCATTGCCCTTTGGGTGACTTTGAGCCTTCTTATGAGGCCCACAGTAATACTATAACAATTATAAAATGCAGTAAAATAAGTCTGTTGTCTTTAATTTCTCTTGCCTTATCGTTTTTGACGACAGACATATTGTCGGATGCAACGCAAAGAGAGATAACACTTGACAGTCTATCACTGTCAACGCACTATTTAGATCCCATTATAGTGTATACCTAAACCTCTACGTTCGAGTATCATTTATATTGCTCGAATATTTATACCTTAACACGTTTACGGACACAGCACCATTCTGAAAATTATGTGATGTGGCACATAAAAAATTCATACATTTTTTTGTTCGGCCATGGACGTGCCACATCACTGTTTTGGCAAATATTGTGCCGCCGCTGTTTCGTCTAGGTATGTATGTAATTTGTTACCAACTCAATCTATCCTCTTGTGGCAGCACGGCCACAGCCGTACGTCTACAGATGTATTGTGTCACAGCACGCGTCATTCCCCTCATTAAAATTGAGGTGGCCCTTTAAGCTTTTGCTGCGGCACTAGGAAAAATAGTAATGTACCTAATGTGGCACAACATGTCCGCCTTCATTATAATCCTATGAAAATTGGTCGCCCGTGGACGGAGTGGCAGATTTGTCGCGGTGAAGATCACCGGCCACAGCCGTAGTGCCGTATCACGAGGGTCTCAATTTACGCCTGTGGCCGTACTGTCCTTGAATGTGTTAAGATAAAATAAGATAAGGCACCAATTCCATTGCATCACGAATTTCTAAATAATAGTTTTTAATGCGGAATTTAATGTCTTTTTTAAATCTTTACTAGCTATTTTAGGGTTATGTAACTGAAGGTTGGTGTGCTGTTTAGCGTCAAAATCCTAAATGTTTTATTTTACATATGCATTTTTTCTGCAACCTATAACTTTTCAAGACTTCATAACATCGAAATGTTGGCGTTAGCAAAATTAATAATATGTTAAAAAGTAAGCAAAAAACTGAAACTTTTTTTTCTGCAGGTATCCTATGTATTTATTATTGGAAACGTCCTCCATAAACGCCATAGCCTTAACCCGCAAATGGCTCACAAAGAACGACGGGCAAATTGTCCACGAGGACTATTCCAGTCACGTGGGCAATCGACGGGTTAGATAGCGATGTACATGACGTATATACGGAGCTTTGAGGTATTTTAGTTGCGGGTTGGGGGTTGATTGTGAGCCAATACGTGTACAAAGATTTTCAGTGGAGAGAAAAATTGAAAGGTTTTTATAGTTCGGCCTCTATAGCGCCAGTAGCAGATAAGCATAATGATTTATCGTACCAAAGGCGGTCTTAATGCCATATGGCATTCTCTACCAGTCAAACCTTAAGGCAAAGCGGAAAAGTTTTTGGGCAGTGCAAATAACAAATTATAAAATACAAGATATTTACACAAATGCTAATGCATAAATAAAATACATACATAATTACACAAAATGTGTACATAAATATATATATAGGCACTTGACTGGGCACATCAGGATCAGGCATCGTGAGTATTAGGGCAATGAGCTAAATTATAACACCATATAACAGTCTCTGCATTTAATTTTCTGATTAATACAACTCACACTTAAATTATCACAAATTCAACCACTGCTTTATTAAGTAGGTAACCCTGATCAATTTAAGATAATAATCTAATCAATTACGACAAAGATTACACCGAATATTAGCGATTCGTCGCGGACTTGGTGCGCCTGCGACCGTTGTGTCTGACTGCTGTGAAAATCACAATGGCCGCCCCGCCGCCATAGATACGACGCTCCGCTAGAGTGGGTTCACTCTTAAGGTGCGACCAGACCGCAGCTTAAAAAACGGTCACGATACGGAATCGCAGTGACGCGTCGTATGCGTACCGTTTTTGACGCATGCTCCCCACACCGCTGCTTAAAAAACGGTGACGGTACGGAATCGCAGTGACGTGCTTCACGCGAATCTTTTTTGACGCAAACCTTCCAAACCGGTGCTTAAAATACACTGCGTCAAAATCATGCTTCAGATACCTATATGTTATAAATAGATGATCAACTGCAACAATCACAGCAACATGTGTACGTCATATGTTTTCCTTTTTTAAAGGGTATGTCTAGAATCTGATGATCTCTATGTGAAAAACGAAGTGTTACCGACAATAACCGAGAAACCCCGATTTGCAAATCTTTGCGTAAAAAACGCTGCATTTACAAAACAGTTGCGTCTTTTACGTCACCGGTGTGGTGTCTGCCATAAGATCTCCGTGTAATATTTTATGCGATTTTTGCGCAGATCAATTTACGGTGCGTCAGCGTATTTTAAGCAGCGGTGTGGGGAGCATGCGTCAAAAACGGTACGCATACGACGCGTTACTGCGATTCCGTATCGTGACCGTTTTTTAAGCTGCGGTCTGGTCGTACCTTTACTCGGGTAGATATCGTCAGTGCTGCGCGCCGTCATATAATAGATACATACTTAAAAGCGGAATTCTCAAACTTCAAACTTTAAGACTTCTTGGATCTGCCAGCAAAGAAATTACTCTGGCTGTAAGAGGAAATATGCTCACCCGCAGGTTTGCACGTTGTAACGCTGAAGTAAAACTGACACTTTTTAAGTCACATTGTCAGACATTTTACACGTGCAGCCTGTGGGCGAGATTCACACAAAGGTTATTCAATGCATTAAGAGTGTTATATAATAATATTCTCAAGATGCTGTTGCGGCTACCGAGGCACTGCAGTGCGTCCGGCATGTTCGCCGAGGCAAGAACGGCCGACTTTTTTGCCATCAGGCGAAAAAGGATAGCCTCGTTACTGAACCGCGTGCGTGGTAGCGGCAACAGCCTGCTGAGAGTGTTGGCAGAGCGCCTCGATTGTCCGATCACGAAATATTGGAAGGGACAAATAGGAGAGTACAATCCTCGATAGGTCTCGGATATTCTTCCAATACAGCCACCTATTGTTTTGTTTTTTTAGTAAAGATATCGACTAACATAGCATGTAAGTACCTACCTTTATAACTAACTCAATATGGATCCAATGGTCTGAAATAAACGTATTTTATTTATTTATTATATTTATGCGGTGTCTCTGTATCTACAATTTACGGAAAAACACATTTCGATCTCTTCTGTTACTGGTAACAGAAATTAATCAAATCAATTATTTTGTAAGTGTAACCCGTCAGCCATATCACAGAGCTAGTCTTCCGTTTGGTAACGATAGTCAAACAATATTTGACTTAACAATATGACTACTTAGTCCAATGAAAAGCGTACTGTTTATCCGTTCTGCTGTATTTAATTGTGGCGTATGTAACTTAGATACCCTATTCGTTATGACGTATTACTTTACCACGGTCGGCTGACCACAATTATATGCAAAATTAATGACAAATGCATTTAATGCTTTTGGGAACTAATTGTCGGTTTTATTCACGGTTCGTTTAAATCTAAAGGATATTTAATGGAATGAATTTAGCGTGAATTGTTAGGTGCGTTGTGGCACAGACACTTTGACAAGTGGCGTGGCTAATGTTATTAGCAGCGCAATTTGGAATTCTTTTTTGAAAGCTTTGACCGTGAACAATTCAATGTGCACGTAACGTATTTGGATATGAAAATTTACATGTTTGAATGCGTACGTACTATTCGTAAATTGAATCGTATATTAACGGCATTTTGGGGCATTCAGTTCGACGGCGAACCGTCGGAGTCCCAGGTATCACTAGAATGACGTCGTCGAATCAGACCTGCGCGATCTTAACGCCATGAACTGGAGGGAGCTGGCGCAAGATTGGGTCAGGTGATGACAACTCATGTCGAAGGCTTAGACCCACTTTGGGTCGGTGAGCCATTGAAGTGAGCGAGTTAGTGAAAAATATCATACCAAATTTCATCATACAAAATTGTCGTACCAAGTATCAAAACTAAAATCAAGGGGAAAAGGGGCAGAGGAAGAAAAAGACTAACATGGATGGATAACATCAAGACTTGGAAGGGAATCGACGCAACCTCGCTGGGCCGAAAGACTGCGAATGGAGAAGAGTTCCCGACATCCGTACCTAAAGGATATGGCACCTAAAAAAGAAGTACCAAATTTACCTTCATCTTTTTCAATCAAAATCTACCTCTAAGGCAAAGGCTGATTGACTTCATGTTTTCGTAAACAGTCGTAAATGCTTTCTTAATCTGGCTGGACTCGAAGTAAAACTAATACTCACAGTAACTTTCCGAGGGTCTTAGTCTTGTTCGAAGGTCGTTATTTTCATTCTGTCACTAAGGTAGAAGTACTAGTGCCCGATGCGGTACTAGTACTCGACGAATATAATTTAAATAGCAAATAATAAACTAAGATTGATCACGACATCATTTTTAAGTTACTAAATGTTAGTGACTTCAATATTTCTTATCACAATTTCAAGACAAATAACTTATTTATAAGTTATGAACATATTTGTTAAAACCAGCTGCCATCAATTGGGACAATGAGTTAAACTTTCAAGGCCCAATAAATGTCAGTCTGTCATTCATGACATTTGTACTGAAATGACATCTATTGGGACTGCCATCATAACCGCCTGCCATTTACTCGTAACTCCCAAACCGTATGCAACTGTTTAATACATCTTAAATGAGCATAATATCGTGATTCAAATAAGTATTTTCTGTTGACATGTCGGGCACTAGTACTTCTACCTTACTTGTAGTTTTGATAAGTTTTGTACGAATTTACTACTATCTCCGACTAACGTGCGTTGAAAAAAATTACTTTAAGGCCTATTATTATAACCACCCACTTTGAACGCAATGGTATTTTAGCATGCAATGTTGAAAATACGTAAATGTTTAAACTCCACGCACTTGATGCAAACTAGGTAAAAAAAAGGCATGTCACGAAATTTGTTAGGTATGAAAACAAAACCAGACAAGGACATAGGTTACTTTTTATCTTAGTAATTACTAAAAGGGATGAAAGTGTGCAAGAATATGTTTAACGAGTTCCAAACACGTGGGCCAAGCCGCAGACTTTAATATGTAAGATTCAAATAATACGAAGAGAAATCGTTTCCTCGTAAGAACTGAGCCATGACATTTCAACTTGAGCAGCCGTCTCTTGGATTAATGTCAAGATACGCCAAGATTCGTGCCAAGGTTCTTTCGTTTAAGGTTAGCCACATTTATCTCACGAGTAGGTATGATGTCACTGGTATACCTACTAAGAATACTGCTAGCTCTCAGCGCTACAGCTGAGGTTTTAAATGGAAGCGACATAATACGACAAGCCCAGCCCTGCTAGCATAACTTGACTCTCGACTCTACTCGCGCGCGAGATAGACTGTCCGTCACTTCCTGATTAATGCTGTCAAAAAGTGACAGATAGTCTATCACGCGCGCGAGTAGAGTAGAGAGTCAAGTTAAATATGCTAGCAGGGCTGGAACCGAATAGATGTCAGGTTTTTCTCAGGTCTAGAAACTGTCAGGTTTTAATGCTAGATGTTATTTAGTTGAAACATTTTAGTTTATAATCAAAATCATTATAATAATACACGATACAGCATTTTTATTATTTATGTATCACTGCTGGGCACAAGTTTTCCCTCACGTAACGTAGGGCATGTCCCACAGTTATCTCGCTGATTTAGTATTGGGAACTCGACTACACCTTTGTAAAGTAAAGTATTTATTAATTGTAAACTGTGTTCATACAGGTGTTAAAATATATAAAGAAACCGGACAAGTGCGAGTTCAACTCGCGTAGTGAGAGTTCCGTATATAATCTAAATTTTTATGTGTTTTTGAATACCCAAACTTCTTATAGGTTTTCCTGTAATCTTTAGGCAAGGAACTATTTTCCATATTTTTTTCAGAATTTTAATCCTAGTAGTCTCGGAGATAAGGGGGTGAATAAGGTTCTACCTTAGGGTCTCAAATTTAAAGTCGGTAATAAACTTCAACCGCTTTAATGTACTCTAATATCTCCAAAAACAATCTCACATACAAAATATAAAACTAAGACCTTACTATTCTAAGATGAACTGGCGTTAGCTAGTTTGCCCTAGTGACAGCGCCATCTGTCGGTGCCTTTTCAGACTAACCGCAGGGTATGGGTTTAAAGCTAGGAATTGGACATACCGCCCACCAAGGACAGAATGTCCTTTCTGACCGCCCACCATAGCAACGTTAGCAACTCCAAACTTATACTAAACATCAGATCCACCACTAGACACAGCTAGCAGCAATTAAATCTATAACAACAAATTATTTTACTTACTTATCTAACAGTCTTCATATTGCATTGCACTTATTCACTAATTGGTAATACACAAATTTTAGAAGTTGGGCGTTTTATCACGGAATTCTTACATGTCAAGGACACCACTCTAGTCAACCCATCTGAGCCAGGATGTTTGGTGAGGATCTTGCCAAAAAAACCACTTACTATGCAGGAAACCATACCCCTTCACCAAAACAATGTCTCCGACTTCAGGTTGAGGTGTCTTGTGAAGTGTGATCTGTACAGGAATACTATAGGTTGCTAAACTCTTCGGATTGCGGTGACTAATATTCTCCCGTTTACTCGAAACAATCCTTTCTCGTCGATGAACGGAGTTAAGCACAGCAGTTTCATCGATTTGGATTGAACTTGTTCGTAAGTACCTATGTATTTCTGTTATCTATACTAATTTAATACTCAAGCTTTATCTAATTTCCATTTATTGAAATGTTTAACACCTTGACCTTTTTAGGGTTCCGGACCAAAAAGGTAAAAACGGAACCCTTATGGTGCGACTCCGTCCGTCTGTCTGTCTGTCACAAAGTCAAATATTTTAAATTGTGTTCTATTCATTGACAGATCTTCCTCCTGCAATACACTTTGACTTAGCGTCAAATAGATAAATAAGCCTTTGCAACGAGGAATATTGGTCAAAGATCGGCGCTACTATCTTAGCTATTTGAACTTTTAACGATTGCTCTTCATTCTTTTCATTAGTTTTAAGTTATAATCGTACGTTAATTCTGCTTCCCACAGCAACTTCAGAGCGAATTTTCAAAGCTCTTACTCAACAAGTACAATAACTACATCAATCTATCTTGTGAACATCCATCGTGGAATACTGAAGTCTGTAAGTTGACCTAATTCGTTACGGTAAGTATACCAATCTTCTAATATACTCGTTGGTGATTCCTCATCCCATTCCGTCCCTGCGACCCACAACTGCTGTATGAAAATCTTAGCTTTTATCACGCATGCGGCTTTCCACCCTAGGGGATCAAACAACCATGACACATCTAATATAATTTTTCTTTTTCTTACAGATGCAGACAACGGAGGAAGCTTCACCGAGTACTGAACTTCATTGAGACTTCTATTCCGGGTGAGTCCTAATATCTTTTTAATATTATCCTGTTTAAATTCTAAAGGTTTGTCCTGCTTACTCTCTTCTCCCTTTCTTATTTGAACTATAATCTTAAGTAAATCATCTTTATTGTTTACAACTTGTCCTTTAACAATGCATTCATCGCTTGATATAACTGTTTACGTTCTTTTATTGTCTGGCAGCCAGTCATTAGATCATCTATGTAAAATACCTTTATAGCTCTATCTGCTGCTATAATACTTTCCTTGTGATCTATGGTGACCTGATTCAGAGCCTTAACTGCTAGATCAGGAGCTGAAGCTGTACTAAATGTCACAAGTCAGATTGCAACCTTGGTCCCACCATCAAGTTGTCATTGAGTGAAACACCTTCTTCATTCTTACAGGACATGTCAACAATTTCCTTGGTGGTGGTTCTATTCTCTTTAACGACTGCGTCGTGTGGTAAGTATGCTGAGTTCTCTATATTTAGTTGTTCTTCCGGTACCAGCACCATATGATCAAGTTGTAAATACTCGTTTACTAAATCAGTGTAGCTTTCTTTTAGTACTTTATTCTTTGTGGTCTTTCTTTCTAATGATTTTAACGTTTCTATTGCAATTTCATGAGAGTTTTTATCTTTGCAGGTTGGGACATCACCGCGAAACGGCAATTTGACGACGTATCTACCGTTTGCGTCTCTACTTGTTGCTGCTGAGAAGATATCCTCACATTTTTGTTCTTTCTTTGTGAGAATTGTTGTACTTAATAAAGCCTCTTTTTCCAATTCCCAAAATCTTTTTATTATTTCGTTGTCCTCTACTTGTGCATGGAAAACAGATATTTTGTTCTCTAAACCTGCGGCGCCCATTGGTCCAGATAATATCCAACCAAGTGTAGTGCACTGAGCTACCAGGGACCCTGTAGGCCCTTTCAGTACACCGTCTTTTATAATCTGGCTATAGGCTTCCGCTCCCAACAAAATATCTATTTGGTTGGGTTTATCAAAATCTGTATCCGCTAGGCACAAGCCTTTTAATTCTACCCAGTCTGGAATCGAAACCTTTCTCTCTGGAAGTAAAGTGGTAATGTTTGATAAAACAAAACACTTTAAGTCCATTTGAAAACCCGGATCCGATAGTGAGTGAATTTTTAAAGTCACCGTTGACTTTGACCTAATTGACCTCTGATGACCTCCAACTCCCGATATTGTAAGGTTGGCTGCCGTTTTCTGCAGCCCTAACCCTTGAACTGTAGCCTCTGTTACAAAAGAGGCTTGAGAACCCTGATCCAACAAAGCTCTCATTGGCCGAAATTGACCTGTTTTCGACTCAACATTCACAACTGCCGTGGGTAATAAAACTTGAGTTCTTACCTGACCTATCGAAAAACAAGTCACTACCGGTGTGTTTTCATTTGAAGAATGATTAGCCTGGTTACAGGATTCCTCACTAGTCACTCCTTCACCGACAAAACCCTCTCCGACTGGTTGACCTGAACTACTAAAATTACCAGTGGAAACGTCACTTGGATGAAGTAAGGAATGGTGTCTTTTCTTGCAGACCCTACAACTGGTGGCTTTCTGGCAAAATCTCACCCCGTGATTGCTACCCAAACAATTATAGCAAATTCTATTACGCATTACAAAGTCGTGCCTTTTATCATAATCTTTGCTGGCGAACTGTTTGCAAAAACACAATTTATGCTCTTCGCCACAATACTCACAACACATTTTATTAACTATATTAGTTGCATGTAGCACTTTTGTGTTGTTGCCTTTATAACCGCTACTACCGCTAGTCTTTGAACTAAATGTTGACCTGTTTGGTTCGATAAATTCCAAAGCCCGATATCTATTGGTTAGAAACCTTTGGAATTCCTTAAATGTCGGCAACGAATCCGATGACACATTAGTTGCTACATGTAACTCCCACTGCTTTCGCGATTCTGCATCTAGTTTAAGTGAAAGCAGGTGAATCACAATTAGGTCCCAGGACGAAACATCTATACCTATATTTTGTAATGCGTTTAAACAATCGGAAGAAGTATCCATTAACTCCTTTAAACAACCCGCTGACTCAGTGCTTATATTCCGTTGACTGAGCAGTCGCTTCAAAATGCAACTCGAAATATATTTTTTATTGCTGTAGCGTTCTTCCAATTGTTTCCAGCATTGATCATAATTTGCATCCGACACAGGTGTGTGCCGAATCAATTGTTCAGCTTCTCCGGCCAAATAACCCTTAAGATATTGCATCCTTTGCACATTATCTAACTCCTTGTTATTGTGTATCATTGACACAAACAAATCCCGAAAAGTGGGCCACTCCGTATATTTCCCTGAAAATATGGGAATACTAATCTTGGGTAGTTTGACCAGAGTTGACCTTTTGTTTACATTTTCATTTGCACTCGTATTTAATTCATTTACAGACTGCACCTTAAAATCAGTTAAAATGCGTTTTAACTCACACTTGTATATCATATAATGCTCTTCTGTGGATTCATAAACATCATCTTTTGTGTATTTCAGAGAGCTTAATGCCTTAGTATCAGCTGTTTGCAGTAGCTCTTTATGACCCTGCCTAAAATCATTCCACAACTGTTCCAATGCCTCGAGTTTACTTTCGACATAATATTCTGTTATACGGTCCTTAGGGGACTTTTTGAAATTACTTCTTGCGTTAGTTACACGGTTTGACAAATCGACTTGATAATTTAACAACGATTCCATTTTGGAACAAACTGAACAAATCTATTAAATTTCGCAAGCTCAAATTAAACAACTATTTCATAAACAAACTTAAAACCCAAGTGTAAACTTGACACTTAGAAATTTTCGAAGTAAACTTTGTGAAAAAATTACAAGTGTTTGAAACTTTGGGACTTAGGCGAAATCCGGCATGGATTCCCCGTACCTCCGTTTTTTCACGAATTATTCTAAGTCCTAAATCTAATGAAGCTAAATATTACAAGTTAAATTTTTGTCCAATATTGCACTAAGTCCAGAACTCCTTGATTTTAAGGTTGAAAATGTCTTGATGATTCTCACTGACTTTAAAGTTTTGAACTTCTTGAAAATAAGGTTGAATTTCGCGTACCAAATAATATAAATGTACTCACGGTTTGCACTTAACACCTCACTCACACACGCGAACCTTCCACCTTGACCTGTTGTGACGCGCTGCTTGCACCCTCTCCGCTGTCCTCCTGGCAACACTTGTCTCAGCTTGGCTCACGCTAGATGGCGCCACTGTCGCTGCTGCCACACCAATCGAATCCCTCTGAACAGCAATCCACTGCTACTATGGGATCGATGCGAAGAGTAGCTCTGCTCACACGCACTGAACTACTAACACCGCTTCCGATGTTCCGATTCGATGGACCATGAATAAGGTTCTACCTTAGGGTCTCAAATTTAAAGTCGGTAATAAACTTCAACCGCTTTAATGTACTCTAATATCTCCAAAAACAATCTCACATACAAAATATAAAACTAAGACCTTACTATTCTAAGATGAACTGGCGTTAGCTAGTTTGCCCTAGTGACAGCGCCATCTGTCGGTGCCTTTTCAGACTAACCGCAGGGTATGGGTTTAAAGCTAGGAATTGGACAGGGGGGAATGGTCAATTTTCGTCTTTTTTTCTAAATTACTTCAAATCTCCCTTGTTCAGAATTCATTAATTTACTTTACGCGTCCATCTTTGGGTCACCAATTTACATATGTGTACCAAATTTCAACTCAATCGGTCCAGTAGTTTCGGAGCAAATCGGCTGTGACAGACGGACAACCGAGTGATCCTATAAGGGTTCCGTATTTTCCTTTTGAGGTATCGGAACCCTAATACCTAGTAAATCAAATAATAAGAGGGTGCGACAACAAGAACAATAATATAGATAAAATCAATAGTCTAGAAAACCGTGTCCAACTGTTTTACGACTTTAACTTTTATCTTAGCAATAAAGCGTTGCGTGCCACCCCTAGAGCCGCATTACGCTAGAAATGTTGTAACTTCAAAATTCATCGATGAGAGTTACGACGTTTTAACACAGAAGCCAGTGCCACCTATCGACGATAAGCATCGGAATAAATGAGCAGTATTAAAGTTAAAGTGGCATTAATTTTTAAAAGTTAAGACTGATTAAGTAAATTCGATTTGATATTTCAAGCGGTCACTTATCGGACGGATTTAAAATGTGAAAGTGTAGATAATAGAGTTTTATGGCTTAGCTTTGCAAGGTTTCAATTTTGTAAGGAGTTTTTGATATATGGATATCGTAATGTGATTCGCATTAGTTCATGCTCTCCCTTTCGCTTAAGTTCATTGTCAGGTATGCCGTGATACTATGATATTGCCACAAATGAGCTCGCGAAATAAGAATAAGAATAAGAATAATATATTAGACAATCAAGCACATGATTGCAAATTATACAGACACTATCCGTTGGTTACCTTGGTTCTGCTGCGGATAGCCTCATTTCTGATGCGATCATGCAGAGAAACTCCTAACATAGCCCTCTCCATAGCCCTTTGGGTGACTTTGAGCCTTCTTATGAGGCCCATAGTAAGTGACTAAGTTTCAGTGCCATATTATGACATCACTGGCAACACACACTGGTCAAAGACTCTCGTCTTGAGACACTGCGGGATATTGGACGAAAAGGTGTGCCGGAGCTTCCCGAACACTGCCCAGCCGAGTCGAATTCGACGATTAACCTCTTTCTCGAAGTTGGACCTACCTAACTGAACAGTCTGTCCTAGGTATACATAATCGTCTACAACTTCGAGCGTAAAGTGTCCGATTGTAATGGGAGTCGGTACTACATGGGCATTTGACATGACCTTCGTCTTATCCATGTTCATTCTTAGACCAACTCGCCTGGTAAAGGTCGCGGGAGTCCGCTGGATGCGGGTGGCGCAGGACCGGTCAATTTGGCACTCTCTGGGGGAGGCCTATGTCCAGGAGTTGTTGGGCTCCAAACTAGGCTGATCCTGTATGGACCCACTGAGTCGGTTAACAAAAACACTTAGCATCACGTCATATAGAACACGACATGAACGTAACTATATAAAGGAAGATTAATTACTAAATAAATATAATATGATGGAACTATTAAACTGTTTAACATTATACAGGGAACACATGATGAATAAAATACAATATACGAGGATTTTAAGTTCTAAGAGTGTTTGTGTATGAGTGTGTGTGTGTGTGCGCGTGTGTAAGTGTGCGTGAGAGTGGAAATACATTGAAGTATATAGGTTTTCGTCATTAAGCATATTATTTTGCTTTCTCTCTTTTAAGGTAATAAAACAATTGAGTCCAGAACCCAATTAACACCTCCGCTGCCACGCTCGTAGCCGATCCCGTGGTTTTCCCCGTATGTAGCAGAAAGCGACTACGGCGTAGGCACCCGCTAGGCGGGTTCCCGGCACTGAATGTGTTAAGTCGTTGCCGTGCCACTATTCCGTCCAGCGCGCTACGTGTTATGTTGTGTAATGTGTTAGAATATAATGTGCTTCTATAATGTTTGAGACATACGGGGGTTTTGTATTTAATGGGATATCTATAATCGTATAAAAAACATCCCCGTGTAAGAGATACGTTTCTGTCTTCCGTGCATGAGAAATTTTATTCGTTCTCGAATATACCCCCAGACTTAGACAGATGTGTTCTGTCTACAAAGATTAGGACTGAAATTAGACCTTTTTTTAATCCTCTTGGGGCTCTAAATCAGGTGAATTTAGGTTTTGCATGAAATTAATTAAACCCTTTGAGGTTGCCAAAACTAATTATTTTTCTTTCCACTAAACAGCTGAGACTGAGTAAACATAAATTCTACGAAATACTGGAGTTTTTTAATCAAGTTGTTAGAAATTGGTAATGAATAACTTTTATTCTGAAATCTCAAAAGCAAAAAGGGTACTGTTTTATTTGCAGGAGATTTAAATTTCATTGAAAACAAGAAATGTCTGAGTGCAGGTCTCTGGAGGGTATACAAAAGATTGTATAAAGGAGAAATCTTCGATATAAAAATGTTACTCGAGTTCTTACAGATGCTTCTTTATTTATAAAGTCTTTTGACGATGGAATTTATATTTTTGTATTACTTACAACTTCGCCTTGCCAATGCATTAGGATTTGATACGTCAAAATCTAGTTCTTTAATTTACCAAAAATACGCTTAATCATTATCATCATATCAGCTGAAAGATGTCGACTGCTGGATATAGGCTTCCACCAAAGAGTGTCACAATGACCGGTCCTGAACCACCCACATCCAGCGGACTCCAGCGACCTTTACCAGGTCATCAGTCCACCTTGTGGGGGGCCTACCCACCTTCCGATACGTGGTCACCACTCGAGAACCTTTCCACCCCAATGGCCATGGGTTCTACGTGCAATGTGCCCCACCCACTGCCACTTAGGCTATATCGGTTACCTTGGCTCTGCTGCGGATAGCCTAATTTCTGATGCGATCACGCAGAGACACTCCCAGCATAGCCCTCTCCGTTGCCCTTTGGGTGACTTTGAGCCTTCATATGAGGCCCATAGTAAGCGACCACGTTTCCGTGCCATACGTCATCACTGGCAACACACACTGATCAAAGACTCGAATTGGACGAAAAGATGTGCAGGAGCTTCCCGAACGCTGCCCAGCCGAGTCGGATTCGACGATCGACCTCTTTCTCGAAGTAGGACCTACCTAGCTGGACCGTCTGTCCTAGGTATACATAATCGTCTACATTGAGGCTTAGGTACTCTTAAATACTCATTACCCCTATTCGAGACGGCGTCGCTGCAAAAAAATTGAAAATGAAGTAACTTTACAGCGCTGAATAAAATATTATAAGCCCACAATTTGCGATCAAAACTCAACCATACCTCACTCAACTTAAAGTGTAAAATCAACTCGGATCCTCTCCCCGTTACATTCGCGATACCCTCGTATTTCTCAAACTAAAAAAAACATGGTGTCCATTAACAAATTGCTGGAGTCACAGCCGCAATCAGCAACAAGGGCGTTTTCAATTCGCGGGCGAGAAATTCCGCGAACATCCACGGCGCATGTTTAGACAAGATTCGAGACATCAAAGAGAAAACAAGGAACTTCGCTGGCACTTCATTTTGTTTTAAATAATACATTTTAGGGCAAGGTATGGAGAATAAGTGAGGGAATACTTCCTGTTTAGCGGACTGAAGATGCTTTGGTGTTATAATTTGGATGCTGATTAGATTCGACAAAAGGGACAAAGCCGCATTCTTGAATTTGAATAAGTGACAAACAATTTGGACGGATTGGATTTAGGCCGTTAGAAGTAGTGGTATTTACAATATCACACAGCCCTGCTAGCATAACTTGACTCTGTACTCTACTCGCGCGCGTGATAGAAAGTGATAGAATATAGAAAGTGACGGACAGTCTATCTCGCGCGCGAGTAGAGTCGAGAGTCAAGTTATGCTAGCAGGGCCGATCAACTTTAGTATCACATTAAGCTCTGGCTTTTATCGGTGTTAGACATAAACAAGAATAATATTTTCACTTATGAATAAATACAATACTTTAAGAGCTTTGTTTGAGGATAGGTTATTTTGTATACAAATGTATCGCTCAACACTCAGTTGAAGATGTTAAAGAAATAAAGAATGGGCTGAATAAATAACATACAACAGGTTCAAATATTCATAATACGACGACTGATTTATCGACCGAGCGTAGCGAGTTCTTTTGTGGGTCAGCCTAAAGTGGACAATTAGGAAGCATTTGTGTATAGTTTATGTAGTTAGAATTTTAGGGTTCCGTAGCCAAAATGGCAAAAACGGAGCCCTTATAGTTTCGTCACGTCCGTCTGTCCGTATGTCACAGGCATTTTACTCGAAAACTATATGGTTTAATACGGAATAAAATTTTGAGGATAGGTGTATTTTGTTAGCCGCTACATGGTTTTGTAATTAAATGACAAAAAAAAATGTTTTTAGGGGTGCATTCCATACATAAAACTGCAAGTCGAATTTTTTTGCATTGTAACACTCACGTGTGGCACATGAATCAATAGGCCTTTTAAAATAAATACAAGGTTTCTTAGCAATTTTTTGTATTAAGTAAATAGAGTCGGAGATAATCGCCCCAAATTCACTTAAATTGTGTCCCCCCTCTAATTTTTGAACGGTGTATTATAAAAATATGATAAAAATCATAGACATAGGGCTTATTAAATTCTTTCTCTGAAAATTATTTTGAACAAGATCGATTCAAAGGTTTTCGAGATATTGCTGAAAAACTGCTATTCTTAAAGAAAAGGGCTTAAGTGCCGTAAAATTTCTGTGACAATACGACCTTTTTAATATGCATGGAACGCTTTGTTTTGCGTGGTCCGACACGCATTTGACCGGTTTTTTTATTAAAATATGAGCAGGATAAGGGGCTGACTTGATCGACGGTTTCTATGTGGGGTATCAAATGAACGGCATCACTGGTTCATAACAGTATTGCATTGCATGTGTCTGGTTAACGGCGTGGTCACAGTAAAGTTGGGTAGTCACCAAACGTCGGACTATAGGGGGCAGTTTGAGGGCAAGGTAAGGTTTACAAAAAAATCTTAACTTACGAGCATTATAATGTACCTAGTGTTTGTAACATAGTTAATTAAATTAGTTACCCGTTATCATAATATACTAACAAATGTACCATGAATGTAAATTAAATCAAATATAACACAGACTATTCAATCATATTTTTATTTAAAATTTAAAGGATATAAAAAAAAATAAACACCTAACTAACGTACAGCCTTAGAGCCGTGTTCATAGAACTTGACATTGCCCAGTTAACTCATTTGTGTTTTGTTCCTTTCTCACAGCTACAATTGTGTGAGTGACGGATAAAGCCAAACGAACTTTTTCACCATTTTGACTTATGTGTAGTCCAAGTACGTTTATAAATAACACAGTTAGTTGCTATGATATTTGGAATTTCACATTATAAATACTAGGTACCAAATACTAAGTACAAATACTCGAAAATGAATTGATTGATTTGCGAACCTTACCTATCATTCTGACATGCCACGAAAATGCCCGCTGGAGTCTGACGTATGGTAGTCACTATAGCATTTATGAATTATGATCAATACAAAAAATAAACATTAAATAAAAATTACGCCAAGCAAAGTCAATTTTGCTCAAACCAATTTAGCCAGAAAACTTTACTGCTAAACCAAATTTTAACTACTACGCCAGCGGGAAACCCAGTAACTTTACTATTACTGGATCGAGTTCTGTCTAACTTTTAAATAACATGCAAAGCAAATGTTAAACACTGTTAATTTCTAGTGCTGACGTATTCCGTTTCAACGAATGGAGAGTTAATGTATGTATATTAGAACTTGTGGAGCAACTGTCGTGGCGGCTTTTAAAGACCTTCTAGCCGGGCTTATACTGGAAACTAGCTTTGGCCCGCGGCTTCGCCCGCGTACTAAGAGTAATGTTATCCGTCTACAAAAAAGGTGCATCTCAGTTTCAGTCTTTTATATATTTAGATCGACTCTACATAGACTCGCATATCGAACATAGACTCTACATATCGACTACATATCGACTCTACATATCGACTCTACATATCGACTCTACATATCGGCTCTACATATCTGGACCCCCATAAAAAATTTCACCCCGGGGTTGGGTGCAGATTTCCAAAAAAAAAAAGATGCACGATTTTTTTGTTAGTCACAAATAGTCCAATACCAATTTTTAGCTTTCTACCTTGTAAATTGCGGAATGCTCCATACAAACTTCCACCCCCCATTTTGGGGAAGTGGGGGGTTAGAAAGAGACAAAAAGTAGCCTATGTCACTCTCCATCCCTTCAACTATATCCACTTAAAAAATCACGTCAATTCGACGCCCAGTTTTGCTGTGAAAGACGGACAAACAAACAAACAAACACATACACTTTCCCATTTATAATATTAGTATGGATGTGTGGCTGGCAACTATGGGTTTATTGTTCTAGCATGGAAGTAAGAGCAAGACGCAAATAGTTGCCGGCCACATGTTTCCGGAAAAGTATAGTCCGTCTAGAAGCCCCATAAGTGGAGTGGACCAAGGTGAACGAACTGTTTCTAGTCTGACAGTTTTTCCTAGTGAAATATTAACTGTAATGCATAAATCCGCGTGCGTTTGTTAAACACTACAATTAGAATTATACATACATACATGTGGGATATCGGCAAAGAAAGGAAAGTCAGATTATCACTAATGCACTTTATTTTATAAAAATGGTACAGAGCACATTGCACATCGCACCGTCCGACGTTCAACCCGTCCTACTCCTCCCACACGCTACCTATCTCCCTCACTCAGTGCGTTCCGTTACACTGTAACATTCCTACAGGTTCGGCCGTCCTGACCCTGTGTCTGCCCTCAGACACTCGACGCTAATACAAAATAACGTTATATATAATGATGTATGCACAGTGAGTTTTGAAACAATTAAACAATATTAAATTCTATTCACCAGACATAAGGTCTCAAATGTACATACATCGTTAGAAGTAGTCATAATCATTAGAGTAACTTTTATATCAAATAGTTAACTGTGAGAAAAATTATAATTAGCAAGGTTTCAATCATCGTTTATTACAATGCGTGGTAGCAGTACCTACTTATACATGTACTTCAATGGAAAGGAAATTTTAAAATAAAGTTCACACTTTTTAGGTAAGTATAACAACATGGCAATGAAAACAGTATGTAAGTAAAAACTTGGTAAGTATCTATCCATATATACCTACATAAAATGTAAAACAGGTAACGTTTTAGCATTTATAGTTTTGAACAATAACAACTTTAATCTTTAAAGTCTAAACTGTAATCATAACAAGTTCAAGGTAATTAAGAGTCAATGACCTTTTGATCTGTTATCTTATCTACTGGTACATCATATCAGATCTAATTAAATGCAATTCTAACACCCTGTAATAAGAATGTGGCAATATATATGAATGTTGAATCGCAATACTCATACCCACATTCTTCATCATTCATTCTAAACAAAACATACACAAAAAAAAAAAAAAAAAAATACCTAGTCAGCTTCTGGCCACGGCTTCATATAGTCAGCCGCAGTGCTCGTCTTCTTTGGTCCGTCAGTGTAGTCACCTACTTTCTCGACGTCGTACCGGTCATTTCTCTTTACCTTAGTGACTACATACGGTCCTAAGTATTTTGGCTTTAACTTCAGACCAGGGCCGAATTGAGTACGCTGTATCGCTGCCAGGTCTCCTTCTTTGTATTTTATGCTTTCTTTTCGTTTCTTATTATATGTTCGTATATTCTCTTCTTGCACTTGCAGTATCTGTTGTTTGGCGCGTTCTCTAAGCTCATCTCTATTCTGAATATACCTATCTCTTTCTTCTTGTTGTAATAGTTCATAAATTTCCAAATCTTCCTTCATTTTCATTTTTTTTCCTATTAGAAGCTCGAATGGTGTGGTGTTTACACTTCGTTGAAATGTGCTATTAAGTGCTTTCTGCACTCTTCCGACGTGTCTATACCAGAGTGTCGAGTTTTCTAAGCATAGCTTCGTTAAGACTGGAATAATCGTTTTGTGAACTATTTCTACCTGACCATTTCCTCGTGGTATCCCTGTAGTGATGTGTAAAAGTTGTATTCCTTCATCTTCACAGTATTTTGTGAACTCATTACTTGTGAAAGCGGTACCTCTGTCAGTGATGATCCTCTCTGGGTTCCCAAAAGTCTGCTGATGTACTTCCAGTTTGTTCAGGGCTTCTCTTGTTGATGTTGTTTTCGTTGGGAATAGCCAAACGAACTTCGTAAACGCATCAATTATTGTGAGTATGTAATTATATTGTTTTTGCGTAGCCGTTAATGGTCCTACGTGATCTAAATGGAGTGTATGCAGCGGCTTGTCCTCCTTTTCAATGGGCTGGAGAAAACCTTCCTGTTTCCCAAGCTTTCTATTTGCTAGCAGACATGGTACACATGTTGCTATGTATTCATCAATTTTTTTCACTAAGTTTTCTATATAAAAATCTTTGTTCACCAACTCCATTGTTTTTTTTCTACCGAAATGACCATTCTCATGAGCTCTTCTTATTATTTCCATTTCCATCTTCTGAGGAATGATTAAACGTTGATCAAGTCCCTTGTATAGCAAGCCTTGACTTAAAGTAAAGTCCTTATAAGGTCCATCTTTCAGTAGCTCTTTGATTGCTTTCAATCCATCGTCAGTTTCTTGAGCGCGTCGTATATCGTCGTGTAAGCTTGATGTTATGAGCATGGATACTATACTTGGTGGATTCCTACTTAACGCATCGGCGTGTTTCATCTTTGATCCTTCTCGGTGTTTCACTACAAAGTCATCTGCAAAGTCCTGGAGTGACATTATCCATCGTGCAACTCTTGTTGACATTGCCAAATCTTTTTTATTTAGTGTCTGCTGGAACGCTTTGCAATCTGTGATAATGGTAAATTTCTTACCATGCAGGTAATGGCGAAATTGTTTTACTCCTTCAACCACAGCTAATGCCTCCAGCTCATAGCTACTATATCTGCTCTCTGCATCTGATGTTTTTCTGCTCATATAGTACACTGGATGGAGTTCTCCGTTGTTATCCTTCTGCATTAGTATGGCTGAATATGCTACTTGTGAAGCATCCGTATGTAATTCCGTTACTGCTTGTGGTTCATAGATTTTTAACACAGGCTTCGTAGATAATTTCTCCTTTAGCGTCGTGAAAGCTGCCCTTTGCTCATCGTTAAATATGAATTTTGCATCTTTTTTCATTAAATCCGTCAGTGGACGTGCTATCGTTGCATAATTAAAAATAAATTTCCGAAAATATGAGCTCAGTCCAAGAAAGCTTTGTAGTTGCTTCTGATTTCTAGGCTCAGGGAATTTCATGACTGCTTCAGTCTTCCCTGGCGATGGCATTACTACACCTTCTTCGATGACGTGGCCTAGGTATTCAATACTTGAAGTAATCAACTGTGCTTTTTTCCAATTCACTTCCAATCCGTACTCGGAGGCAATCGTCAACACTTTCTTCAGTTTACTCAGTCCTTCTTGTTCGTCTTTCGCTGGAATCAAAATGTCATCTATAAATATTATGATGGAGCCGTCTGATACTAGTTCTCGGAATATGATTGTAATAAATCTCATAAAGAGGTTAGGACATATGGACAGTCCCATTGGCGCTTTTTTAAATTCATATTGGCTATTATGTGTAACAAAGGATGTATACTTCATAGATTCCTCACTAACTTTCACATGGAAAAATCCATCTTTCAGGTCAATGACACTAAAAGTCTTAGCACTGCTCAGCTTATCAATACAGTCATCAATTAGTGGCAAAGGGAAAACATCTTTTACTATTTTTTGATTTAACTTCCTATAGTCTATACATACTCGTAGCGAACCATCTTTTTTACGCACTAGAACTAAGGGACTAGCATATTCTGAAGTACTCACTCGTATAATTCCTTTGTCCAACCATTCAGCTACCTGTTGCTCCACTTCCAGCTGCTCCTTCAGCGATATTCTTCGTGGACGCTGCACGACCGGGACGTCATCCTTCACAATAATTTTCATTTCTATCGGAACTTCTTTAACCTGGTTCGGTCTGTACGTTTCGACCAACTTCTGCACCTCCTCTCGTACCGATGGATCCTTGATGTGACCTGTAGAGGGCACACTCATTCCGTCATACTCACCCAACATACAGTCCAACCATTCGTCATCTCGCGGTCGTAACCATACACTACTTCCACTCATAAACATTGTCACATTCTTTAAAAAATCATTTCCCAGTATAACTTTAAAAGGCATACAGCTTTTAGGCACTATATAAAACAATACCTCATCGTAAACACGTTCGTCAATTACTACCGACGTCGTTATTGTCCCAATAGATTTAACTTTAGCACCGCCTAAGCCGTATAAGGTTATGTCCTTGTCTTTGTCACACTGCCGCGCACTAAACTCATGACAGAATTCATCCACCACTAAATTTACGTCGCTGCCCGAATCAATTAATCCGTCCGTCATTTTATTGTTAATTTTAATTGATTTCACTGGTTTTACACGATGTTGTTTTGATGTTACTTCGTACATAGTGATGTCTGCGTCGTTTGACGTAAGGCCGATCCTAGCGCCGCCTGTCAAGTCGGATGCCATCTTGCCGCTGGAACCAATCACCGTGCTCGGGTCTCGCGCAGTCATACCAAACTCGCGGGTGGCATTATTCGTTGCGCAGTTCACGTCGTTTGATACGAAGAAAACTCCGTCGTAAAGTTGGTCGCTCTGAACATCGTTGCTGGTGGCGCCATCGTCGGAATGCGTTGCAGTCGTATTACAAATACAAAATGCTTGCTTGCCGGAACCGAATGGAGCCGATGTCTTCCGAATGATACCCGATGTCGACGCTCGTGCTCCGTCGGGCTTGCTCGGATCCAATTTCGTGATATCTTGTGATGGCCGTGATGGCGTCGTTTTCTTTTCAGGACACTCCATTGAAATATGGCCGAAGTTATTACAATTGAAACATTTTCGGCCCTGTTTCGGACAGGCTGACGACAGATGATTTATTTCTCCACAGTTATAGCAACGTTTCGTCGGATATTGTCGCTCGCTACCGGACATATTTGATGAGTGACGTGCCTGCGTTTCAAATCTTGTTTTTCTCGGCTCTTCAGTATAACTTTTTCTTATGTTCTCCTTGTAAGTCTCGTACAACTTGAATTTCTCTTTCAGCTCGGAGTAACTGGAAGCACCGTAAAGTAGGGTTTTGTTCGCTTCGTGATCGATAATACCGTCAATTATGTATTGAATTGCGACGTAGTCTGCTAGTTTTCCACGTTTTCCCAGCTCCTTCATTTCTAGCATATAAGCGTAGCATGTCTCGTCTTTATGTTTCTTTCTTCGTGCCATCAATTCGTGTATTTCTTTAGTGTTCGTCGTATCTGGGAATTCTTTGAGAATAGCGGCCTTCAGCTCGTCGTAGGTTTTAAAAGGCTTCTCCGTACGTAACCACATGGCCGCAGTACCTGTTAAACATCGTCTTGCAATAAGTAATTTTTGCTGTGGTGTGAGGCCGAAGATTTCTGCATTATCGTCTACGTCTTGCGCCCATTTTGATGCGGAATAGGTTTTGTCTGTGCCGGTGAACTTCGAGATTGCGTCATCGAGGAGTAAAAGATTGAGTGATTGCTTATCCGTCATTTCGTCGTCGTCTTCTTCGTCGTAATATTCACCTTCACTATCGTTAATATCGTTATCGTCGTTACTGTTAGTAATTTCAAAGCTGCTCGAAAGTCGGCGTGCGCAGTTAGTCCACGTTTCCGGCGTGCCCGCCTTCGAGGTTAGGTTAGTCTTTTTCCGTAGTCTCATGTAGATTCTTCTGTCGCTTCCTTTGCCATATCCCGGACGAGCCCCCAAAATGTGGGATATCGGCAAAGAAAGGAAAGTCAGATTATCACTAATGCACTTTATTTTATAAAAATGGTACAGAGCACATTGCACATCGCACCGTCCGACGTTCAACCCGTCCTACTCCTCCCACACGCTACCTATCTCCCTCACTCAGTGCGTTCCGTTACACTGTAACATTCCTACATACATATAATCACGCCTCTTTCCCAGAGGGGTAGGCAGAGATCACGGATCTCCATTTGTTACGATCCTGACAAACCGCTTTCGCTTCACTCACCTTCATAACATTTCTCATACATGCTCGTCGGTTTAGGGTACTTTTGACCTGGCCTTTTTGTAACATTTCTCCAATTTGGTAGGAGAAAGTTCGTCTAGGTCTTCCCCTTCCAACTTGCCCTTCCACTCCTTTTATATACACTCTCTTCGTTAATCTCCTCTCATCCATCCTCTTTACATGCCCAAACCACTGTAACATACCCTTCTCAATTTTCGTGACTATATCTCCATCTATTCCACACTTATCTCTTATCACACTGTTTCTGACTCTATCACTCAATTTCACTCCACACAATTAGAATTATAACGAAGCAAAACACGTCTAGTGATATTAGATTTTTATTACTGGAAGTTTTCTATTTGTACTTAGATACATTTCCTCGATTCGTCTATATTTTATATTCCTCGATCCTACTAATTTTATATTATAAATGCAAAAGTTTGGATATTTAGATGTTTTTTACTAAATCAGGCTTAAACGGCTCATTCGATTTGGATGAAATTGTGCACGAAGATAGTTTATAGCCTGGATTAAATTATAGGATAGTTTTTATCCTGGGTCCACGCAGACGAAGTCGCGGACGCGGAAAAATAGCACTTAATATTTAAAAAAAACAGAAGTAAATTAGGACATTAGGTCGCGGGAGTCCACTGGATGCGGGTCACTTTGGCACTCTTTGGGGCAGGCATATGTCCAGCAGTGGACGTCTTTCGGCTGATATGATGATGATGTTGATGATGAAATTAAACATAAACAATGGTTGACAACAGGTGGTCTTATCTCTAAAAAGCGATCTGGTGGAGACGATGAAAAAAAACCTTGTCTCATTTTGAACCTTCGATATGTCTTGAAGAATTTTTTACCAGAGCATAACTGACATTTATATTCGTCAAGTAGTAAAGACTTTCATTTGTTACTTATCAGTAGTCAAAAGTTGAGCATTATTTGGACATTTTTGAAAATAAAAAAATATTTTAGTTTAAAGGTCGGACAAATGTTATTTCCTCTCGCACACTGAGGGTTTTGTAAAAATATGGGTATGTTGTATGTCACATTAAAAAAAAGCTCAATCCACATTTTTGAAGTGCCAAACGAAATAATCCTCACAAAATGCCTGAGGAAGGTTCAAAGGGCTCATTTTACACCTCGAGATGTCCAGGTAGTTAGGTACTTAAAGAGCTTTTCATTCATTCAAACACCCCGAATTAAGGTAAAGATGTAATTTTTTTACTTGCCCGCCCGAAAAGTAACTAAAAATCTTTGTGAATTTTAAATTTTAGAGAAAGGGAATTCCGGCTGTTTCACCGTATTCGCTTTTTAGACCTTGTTTGCTTACAAATGTTTAGGTAAGCAAGGTTATTTTTAAAGATTTTGAGAAGTCTGGAAATGGCTTTCAATGAAGCCTATTTTCAAGTAAGAAACAAAATCTAACAAAATATTACTTATCAAAATAATTATAACTTAATTAGGTAGCTCCTGAAAAGTAGGAAAACATATTAATAAATGTTTTAATCTTTATTTTGGTTAATTTACATTCGCTCTATAATATTCAAGATAAATCATGCATCAAAATACTATAAATGCTTCATTTAAATCTACTTAATTACTTCGGGGTAGAAAGTTTGTAGGATTCAATAAAACATCTTGGAATGATGGTTTCAAATGAAATAAACAAAAAAACCGCTATTATAAACTAATGTTTTTCAAAACCGCATTATGTCTGAAGTATTTATTGTGCTTGGAGGATTTATTGTGTCGACAGCCATGATGTAATATAAAAAAGAGGCAGATAAGTTCTCTATTGACTCTGTCTGAATTGACGACTCGAAACTAAGGCAAGTTGATGCAATTGGCTACTTTCCTAAAAAAATATAACCGTCAGTTAGATTATCAAAAAATATTAAACACGTATTTTTTTGTTTGTCAATTAAACAAAAAATTACGAAGATATTGGCAGAGTGCAAAGCGGGTGGAGGGGGTAGCCTAAACGATCACAGCGCTCGCTACGGCTAAAATTGTCATTTTTGTCGCTGACTTGAGCTGTCAAATCCATATTGCAGTAAACATTTTCTACTTTTGGCAATAATGTTACTGACTACCATTGTCCAAAATTGTGTAATATAGTAAAATAACACAAGATTTCATTTATATTTTTCACAATATTTACTTACTTCTTGTTTGACAGCGGTGACAATATTGTCCATAATGGCCGCCTGTCACGTGGCGCTGTCGTCGCGCTCGGTCCCAATAGCACGCTAAAGTTCCACGTGACGCGTGACGTCACATTATGGTACTGGGTTGCCTGTTGGGTTGCTCCATGAACGCGATGACATTCTGCTGTGTCAACTCAGTTGGTTGTATTAATGTCCATGTCAATTAATTAACGGGGAAGGTCCTACGATGCAAAAGACATGCAAAGACAGATACAGGTGGCGGACTTTGATCAAGGCAAAGTTGCTTCCGCAACAGGGAACTCACGATCTTTACTCCAGACAAAATACGGTTTCGAAAAACATTAATTTATAATAGCGTTTTTTTTGTTTATTTCATTCTAAAACATTATTCTAAGATGCTTTATTCAAGAATCCAACAAACTTTCCACCCGGAAGTAATTATATAGATTTAAATTAAACATTCATTGTCTTTTTTATTTTATTTATATTGAATATTTTAAAGCAAATGTAAATGAACCTAAATAAAGATAAAAAAAAATATTAATATTTATCCGGACTTTTTAGGAGCTAATTAAATATTGATTTTTTTGATGTCTGATTTTTGTTGGATTTTGCCTCTAGGTAACTATTTAATTGATAATATATCCGTTACATAAAAAAAAATAGCTATTATAAATTATTTCCAAATATGTCATTTTTCCATACAAGTTGTCAGTTCATTGCCTGGACTACTTTAGCAGTGAGCAATACGACTCCAGCGCCGTTTTTATTTACGCGCGAATGCGAACCCGTCACGCCTAACGAAACTAGACCTCTACGTGCGCTTAGTTACTACGAATCGCGGCGTCAAGATATATTTGTGGGTGAGCGTTGAGGTGAGCTACAGAATGAGGTAGAGGAGGGGTAATCTACACTTCGTACAGTCGAATAAAATCGATATCAAACATTCTTCGAACCACATTTAATGCTAATTTCTCCAAGCGAATTCTTTTTGTGTTGTCAAGTTTAAGACAGTGACAAATCGACATCTTTTAGTTGGGAAAAGTTAGTTCTTTGTCTTATCAATCTTTTAGACCGGTCTCACGTGTACAATGCCTTGGAGACTTCGTCCAAACGACAATGAACCTTATGTTGACAACGTAAAGTTGTTATTTGAACTTCGTTGCTGTAGTAGCTATACCTTTTTTAATGGGCTAAAAAGGATTGAGTTACTCTGTTTATATACAGGATGATGTGAGGGTATACCTACATTTATCAAGTAAACAGTTTGTTTTATTTTTACGACGGTGGCAAACCAGCACGGTAGGTGAACGAGCGAGCGAAGCGAACTAAGTTCTTCGTTTCAGCTTGGGAAATTAATCTTTCCCAAATTAACCTTTTCCTCTACTGGTTGCATTTATCAACCGATTCTGGTGAAATGTTTGAGCAGGTTCAAGAATGATATAGTTTTTTTTGTCGAATCGGTTATTCAAAAAAAATAACTAAATAGGCTTTCGAGTTCTACAGCAGTAAGTAACTGCGGCTCTGTGAGCTATGGTTCGGTTCATATGTGTTTAAAGACTGATCGTTGTATTATCACGACACAGCACCTTAGGAAAACGCGATGCAACGCGGCGCCGCAGAAACTCACGGCGCGGCGTAAATTTCTGCGGCGCCGCAACGCAAACTTTCTCGGCGCGGCTTCGAGAAATTTTGCGTTGCGGAGCCGCACGGCAGACATGTGGCCAGGCCCATACGGCGTAGGCATCCGTTAGGCGGGTTCCTGGCAGTGAAATTGCTAAACTTCATAATGTAGCGAAAAGCGCCCATAGCGCCCTGACGCATGTGTGTCGTGATCGGCGCTGAATGGGTTAAGAACAATGTATTTATTATTTATTTATTTCAGTAACAACATACATTGTGTTTGAAAAATATACAAAACATTAAAATTAAATTTAAAAAGAACACAATTACAATTAAAGTTTAAGAACACATTTGATTACAATAGGCAGTTCAATTGATTAATTAATAACAACTTGCAACAAACTATAACAAAAAATCATGTCAACTAAAAGTATTATTAAAATAATATTTATAATAATTTGCTATACCTACGGTCTTGTGGTCTCCGAAGTGCCTTACTATAATTTTTTTATTTCATTTATTAATTCATTCTAATTTTCACATAAATCATGATAAATTGAATTCAATGAAAATGGTTACCCCCCCATGAGTCCATTATATATTTAATGAAGTATTCAATGAAATTAAAATCGTACATTGCCAAATGTATATTATATTTGTATTGTATTGTATCCCTAACACGCATAAATTCAGAACCAAATGGTGCGTGGCGGTCAGAATAATATTTAATAAATCTCAGTACTAAAATAATTCATGATGTGTTTCCTTTGGGACTCATTTGACCCAATGAACTAGGCAAATGAATAACCCACAAAATAACTCATGCTCCTTAATTTTCATAGAATTGCGAGTCTCTGAGGAGTTGGTGATATTTACCTAACCTATATTTCTCCTGTTGGTTTTATGAAAGTGTGAAAGGACTTTAAGCTGTATTTTACACTGAAAAGGCTCGTTTTACAATAACACATGCAGTGGACTTAGTTGGACATATGAATCCTTTCCTGAATTTGGCACTCTTTAGGGGAGGCCTATGTCCAGCATTGGACGTTTTTCGGCTGATATGATGATGATGAACATTTACCTATTGATTTGTTTGTAAATGGGTTCTAAAAAACGGCTCAAATAATTTCGACGAGTTTTGTTTATGGAGCTGAAAAATGATCTAGCTCAGTTTTTCCTATCTCGTTTTTTCTTCAACTATAAAAATAAATAAAATAAAAATGATTTATTTCAGACTCAACAATCCATATGTTTGTTAGTACGCAAAATAATTTAAAAGCTAGTAGTCAAGTGTTAGTAGGAAAATCAGATAGGTATAATTTTATTAATGAATTGACTGCTGAAAGGCAGTGTAACATAATATATTTAATGTCAAATAAACAGTCTCTTTGAATACATTTCTAATGTCTCGCAATTTTGCTAAAAACATGGTCATTCGGTTGACAAACCACTATTTTAATACACATTTTGGGGACATTATGTCTGTTGGAGTGACATTGTTTTAAGTTTCAAACTAAAATTAAATACGTATAACTATAATACTATTTTATACAACCGTCACACAATGAGGACTCTTAAAGTCGAGCACCGTGATTAGGACACGAGGCTTGCCGAGTGGCCTAAGTTAAGGTACAGTCGCCCACACTCCTAACTGACCATTCGTGAACCTTATATCAGTGACATAAGGTTCACAAATGGTCACTTAGGAGTGTGGGCGACTGTACTAGAATTTAAGAGCTAATTGTGTAACTATTGTATACGAGAGAAGCACTGATATTCTGCCTCCCAACTCTGCTAACGCATCAGAAAGAAAGAAAGAAGTTATTTATTCACTACACAAAAGACACACAGAGATAAACGGAGTAGACATACAATACAATTGACACATTGTGTGTGTCTTCGCGGCAGTGAAACGCGGCATCAGGGCATGCGCGCATCACATGCATGCATACGCGATGATCCAAATTGATCTCCTATGTACACGTGTACAGCATTTTATACACCGTGTACACGTATGCCACAATCAAGTTACGCGCCAACTCTGTCCCGTCTATCTAATTTGTAACGGAGACGTTACCGCGTACTACGTGTTTACTGTTTTACGCGAGTTATTCGTGTGGTGTCATGTTGCAATTCCGTGTGTGTGGTGCAAATTGTGAGCGGGAGAGTTTATTTTAGAGGAGTTTAAAATTAGATCTCACCTTTACGTACTCGTCAAATTAACAACTGAAAGAGCCTGTTAGCTGGCTACTCACTTAACTCATTCAAGGCCCGTGACGACACGTATGCGTCCCTACGCCGTAGTCGCTTTCCACTACATACGAGGAAAACCACGGGATCGGCTATGAGCGTAGCGCGTAGCGATTCTGGGCACTGAATGTGTTAAGGGTGCGACCACACCGCTGTTCAAAATACGCTGAAGCACCTTAAAGGTGATGATAGACTTGAGCATTCGCATGTAACAGAACATCGAGCATTCGCCATTTTTAGGGTTCCGTAGCAAAAATGGCAAAAACGGAACTCTTAAAAAAAGTGCTGTTTCCTAATAAGCAGTTGGTAGGAAAATATACTAGATCAGGGTGTGCCCATGGTCAGTTTTCGTCTTTTTTCTTAAATTACTTCAAACCTGTTTTTGCTAAAATTATAAAAAAAAAAACTGAAATGCTTACAACAACCCCTTTCATTTGATATGTCACACAATACAGTTTGCGAAACTTGTTTTTAAAATTATCCAGTTTACCCCCCAAAAGTAGCCCCCTTGTTCAGAATTCATTAATTACTTTACGCGTCCATCTTTTGGTCACCAATGTACATATGTTTCCCAAATTTCAACTCGATCGGTCCAGTAGTTTCGGAGCAAATCAGCTGTGACAGACGGACAGACAGACGAGTGATTCTATAAGGGTCCCGTTTTTTTCCTTTTGAGGTACGGAACCCAGATACGTTACGTAATCGACCAGCTGGCCTAAAGCACACACGGAAATGAAAACGCTACATCCCCCAACTTGCGTCACACAACCCCGCCTCCAGCCCCGTCACGCTCGCAACTTGTTTGCGTCACGGCGCTCAGCGTCACGTAGTGACGTCATCATTACTTCGTTAAGCACTCGTATAGTTGCGTTACTACCTTGTTAATTCCTGCGAAACGTAATACGTTAGGAATTTACGTTAGACAAATGCCTTTAATTTGGTTCGAGGGAGCGGGTTATCTACGTTTGTATTGTTGGAGGATTATTCACATTACCTTTGTTCGTCTCTCGTCTACAGAATATCCGCACTAACATTATAACTTCTGAATACAACACCTTTAAAACAATGAAAACAGGATTAGGTATGTATAATATAAATTATATACCAAGTGATTCCATTGATAGATGAAACTTTAGGATTGTGAAGGTGCATTTTGTACACATGAGCATTGTGCATAGGATATATAACTGGCACATGGTTGGTACTCAAAATAATTACTAATACTAGATATGAAGCGGAAGGCGCAGCGTGGGTAGGCCCCCCACAAGGTGGACTGATGACCTGGTAAAGGTCGCTGGAGTCCGCTGGATGCGGGTGGCGCAGGACCGGTCATTGTGGCACTCTTTGGGGGAGGCCTATGTTCAGCAGTGGACGTCTTTGGGCTGATATGATGATGATGACTAGATAGTTCTAAATAGTTAAAATAAACTTGTCCCCCCGCCGGCGAAGAGCGATGAGCTATCGGTGATTTTCTCGCCCAAGAAACGAACAAAAGATAATCTCTCCGGTTCGTTTCTTGGGCGAGAAAATCGCCGATAGCTCATCGCTTATTTGCCAGCGGTGGGACAAGTGCCTTAGTGTTCATAAATTTCTAAAGAGGTGTCTTTAAAACCACAACTTAGTGACTTATTGTAAGACACAAAGCACGTAAGTAGGCCAAACAAAAGCATATAGAAAACTGTTTTTCTCATTTCACATCGCTAACTTTTGCGTAAAGCAAGTTAAAACTAACCGAAACTATTTTGCGGACTACTTAAAAAAACATCAAAGAACGCGGAACTATGCCTGGGTGAGACGCAACTTTTCTCAGATAATTTTTCCTTAGAGATAATACGAGAGAGTAGGTTTTTGTTTGGTTTATAAAAGGCAGCGGGTTTTAGTGCGATTTTTTTTTGGCAAACTCTACCATTTCCTGAGTCACAAGCCCGTTTAGAACCTTGGATTGATTTGAGGATCCGTTTGTTTCGAAAGCTTGAGACAAATGCAGATCCCTCACTCATGACTAGCAGGTGGATCACGTAACGCATTGTTTGCGCGTCAGGTAGATCTAAATGATAATATTTGTATGGACAAATGACAGTTGAGTTGTCCTAAAGTGCGTTCGCAAAGTTATGAAATCACCCCTCAGGGACACATAACACTCGGATAGAAACTTTACTCTTTTTGTTTAGGGTTCCGTACCTCAAAAGGAAAAAACGGAACCGTTATAGGATCACTTAGGTAGTTGTCCGTCTGCCTGTCTGTCTATCTGTCAAGACCCTTTAACTCAAGAACGCGTGTAGGTATGGAGTTGAAATTAAAACCATATACTTAATTCTACAGTCTCTCGAAGCTGTGAAAAAAACAAACTTCTAAGTTAACGTAAAAAAAGATACGGCCGTTTACGCCGCAAAAAATGTATATTTCGTTGACCTAGATCTATTAAATTTTGTAAGTAATAATATATCATCTTATACTACAAGTACAGGGAAAAATCTAAAATATATACCTACATTTGTAATTTTGTACGGAACCCTCGGTAGGCGAGTCCGACTCGCACTTGACCGGTTTTTTTACAAGCTTTACATTATCTTGACCTGTTCGTATGCATGTAAGTAGTCCGTCATTTGCAACTTAATTTTGAAGCAGATATTTATCTGTATCTGTAGTCTTTTATTTAAATTGTGACCCTCAGACATCTTATACATCTCTAAGAATTGGGAATTGTAAATTTTTCTCATATTTTTTAACATATAAAACGTTGACAATGTAGTTTATTTTTTATGAATGATGTTTCTTTTGGACGCAAGTTGGGGGATGTATAGGTTAACCTAAACTACTACAAATAGTTCTAGGCTTTTCGTGTGTTTGCTCCATTTTCCAAACAGCAACCTCACGGGGCGGTTCACTCTTCGATTTCATCGCGCCGCACAAAAACATGCTGGCCGGCCGCCTTTAGGCGGTCTATCAGTGGTTGTCGCGCGCTGTTACGGGACGCACGCGTTCGCGCTATGCATTGCATAGTCATTGGCCTAATAAAATAAATATGCGGCGTCGTCTATTTATATTGGTTAAAAATAATTGTTCTTTACATTATGTTTATGTATGTAGGTAACCAAGAGTTGTGTGTCTTCGTCTTACATTTTGCAGAAACAGGCAGTTTTATGTCATAACCTAAAGGCGAATTACACAGCTTTTGTGTAGTTGGGTGATCCTAAGTAAATAAATAATAATCGTAATATCGTTAGTAAAACACATAATTATACTAACTTACCTATAATTTAATAAGTCGAGCTGGCGGTAATCCTAGCTTTAAGGCTCCGCCTCCGAAAAAGCGCGTTGCATGCGATAGAAAGTAATGGCCACATTTAGGCACGTTAGGCGTACCTAAACAGGGAATTCGTTAACAGAGAACCTTCTGTACGTAGTACTATTACTTATTCTGTGCCTCAAGGTACACTTTTCAAGAACACACAGTTTATCGATACTTAACCCACCGCGATCCTTAAACATAATTACTTCTCTCACGCCATGGTTGCCGTTCGCGTTGTTGCCGCTTTACGAGTACCTAAACCATTCTGTCAATGTCACGGGTTTACGGTTTAGCTGTTAAGTATGTAGATTACTGTAAAGTTTATGTGATAGTTTAATGTACACAAATAATTGGGTAGTTTCTTCATGTTAGAATTGATAACGCAGTATTGCTAAATGGAAAGTAAACCATGTAATAAAGTATAAATTATGAAATGTAATTACATAAAAAGCTATGGACCTTGAAAGGTTACATAAAATATGCTTTTTTTTATTGTTCAAAAGTAAATTTAATAATAGAATCCTTATGCTTTTATAAAAACAAAATTGGACCTAAAAGCAGTATTTCGCGAACGAAACAGCAATTTACTTAGTACAAATATCAAACTGTGACGTCATACTTCAATGTCAATTAGTATGAAACGTTTTCGGCTGCCGCCAGCGAGGTCTTTAACTCATTTTTTTGGGTACTTATGTTCTTTAATTGTAGTTGCTCCCATACAAACATTTGTTCCTCTCCAAAAATTGGTTCGAGTGGCATCGTAAAAAAAATTAGGACACATAAGCCTATTGTTGCCTCCGAATCGCTAAACTTAAGTGGCAGTGGGCGGGGCACATTGCACGTAGAACCGATGGCTATTGAGGCGGAAAGGTTCTCGAGTGGCGACCACGTACCGGAAGGCACAGCGTGGGTAGGCCCCCCACAAGGTGGACTGATGACCTGGTAAAGGTCGCTGGAGTCCGCTGGATGCGGGTGGCGCAGCAACGGTCATTGTGGCACTCTTTGGGGGAGGCCTATGTCCAGCAGTGGACGTCTTTCGGCTGATATGATGATGATGATGATGAAGCCTATTGTATACTACCTACAGTAGAACAGTAGAGTGTAATGTTGTAGTAGATGTGTATGATGGTGACAACGGCGTTGGGCTTGTTCAACCGCATTGCCAAAGTATTCTCTCTTCCGAACGTTTGACAAACGTTTTTTTAAATGTGTCTGTTGCTTATAGGCGTAGCCTGGTAAAGCTATTGGAATGCTTGGTGGGTGAGTAGCCTGGGGAAAATCCAGGGGAACCTCGGGCATGACCACGCGTATTGTAATTGTTACAAGTACAATATATCTTTGCTATTCCGCTAAAAACGTGCAGGTCTATTAGCTATGATGTGAAACATCTATTTGCGTATTTTACTACATGGTATTTATGTATTTTAGCATGAAGTAACGCCGGTTTCAATCACTTACTTGTATTGTAATTGGCTAAGTGGTGGTCGATCTTTTTTTTAAATCTTAATTGGAAAAAAAAGCAAGGCCTTCTTCGCAGAGCGATGGCGCCGGCCTCATCTCTCAGTCTTAGCTCAGAAATTTAATTGTCAATTGGGTTGCGTCTTAAAAAAAATTACGATGCCATTCGAACCAGTTTTTGGAGAGGAACAAATGTTTGCAGCAACTATATACAATTATTAAAAAACATAAATACCCAAAAAAAAATAGGTAAAGACGGACCTCGCTGGCGGCAGCCGAAAACTTTTCATAATGATTAACATTGAATCATGACGTCACAGTGTAATATTTGTACTAATCGTTGTATTGAAAATCAAGTAAATTGCTGTTTCAGTCGTGAAATACTGCGTTTAGGACCATAGTTGGTATACAATTTTGTTTCTATAGAAGCGTGAGGATTCTATTATGATAGCTTTAAATTTACTTTTGGACAATAAAAAAAAATGCATATTTTTTGTAAACTTTCAAGGTCCATATCTTTTTATGATTTTAATTATATTTCTTAATTTATACTTAATTACATTTATTTGATAGTTTACTATCGATTTAGCAACACTGCGTTATCAACTTTATAAAACCCAATTGGTACAGTTTCATTGCTATTTAGATGTGGGGTTAGACAATATTATTTTAAATAAGGCAATGTCTGCTAATTTAAGTTTGACTTGTGTTTCACATGACCTGCGGACGATATAATTCTAAACTCGTTTTATTGACTGTATATCAGGAGTTAAAGAGAGGTGACTGCTTGATGTCTTCAATTCTTCAGGTTACTTCTATTTATAAGCGTAATGAAGAAGAGCTCCCGAATGGTTCGAAACATATCGCCCGTAAATACATGCTCACCGGTAGAACAGTGGGTTATTAATTACAATTTAAACAATTCTCACAAAAGCAAAGTTGAATAGCATTATTCGTTGAATTTTTCAACGAATAATGCTATTCAACTTTTCAATTTGGTTACTTTAATACAGTTTTTCTCACATCATCTCTAAAAGTAATTCTATTTCGCGGGTCGCGGTGTCAACAGAAGCATTCTGTCATTGTCGAGGTTCTATTTACAAAAGTTTATGCTACAATGGATTACAGTTCACTTTGACAGTAAATAACTTTGTATTGTTTTCTAATATGTATCTCATTCCGACTTTAGAATTTTAACGGACGAATTCGTCGAATTCTCTGCGTTTATCTAGGATATTAAAGGAAAATATAGTACTGGTTTTACGTATGTCTATCATTAAGGGCTTTCCAAACATAACCATACTAGTGTTATTGCGTTTCAAAATGGTTTTTCTTAAAATTGCACGCAAAATTGACGATTAATGCACGATTTTTCTAATCGTACTCGTATTTGGACTAGAATAGGGTATATATACTAATAAAAAAACCGGAAAAGTGCTAGTTCAACTGGCGTGGTGAGGGTTTCGTATATAATCTAAATTTCATAAGTGTTTTTAAATACTCAAACTTCATATAGGTTTTTCTGTAATCTTTAGGCAAGGAACTATTTTCCATATTTTTTTCAGAATTTTAATCTTAGTAGTTTCGGAGATAAGGGGGGGGATGGTCAATTTTCGATTTTTTTCCTAAATTACTTCAAATCTGTTTTTGCTAAAATTATAAAAAAAAATATCTGACCTGCTTACAACAACCCCTTTCATTTGATATGTCACACAATACAGTTTACGAAACTTTTTTTTTTAATTTTCCAGTTTACCCCCCAAAAGTGGCCCCTTTGTTCAGAATTTATTAATTTACTTTACGCGTTCATCTTTGGGTCACCAACTTACATATGTTTCAGAGCAAATCGGCTGTGACAGACGGACAGACAGACAACCGAGTGATCCTATAAGGGTTCCGTTTGTTTCCTTTTGAGGTATCGGAACCCTAATAACAAATAGGAAAACTCTGAGGTTGACGTACTCAAAAAAAAATGTGTTTACACAGAAAAAACACACACCTACTTGATTCGAGGCAAATATTCTTGAACCAAGAATTTGATTAGAAAAATATATTATGATTGATAAAATTGATACTAATATTATTTTGAGCCAAGACCACAAAGATAAGGTCTCTTGATTCGAGAGAATCATTTTAATTCAATTCAAGAGTGTAATTACATAAGCACCTAGGTACTTCGTTATTAATGACCTGAATAGATAATGATTTTTATCTTAAAGTCCAAGTGTCAAGTCAGCGTAAACCCAATTGTTTTAATCTTTAGCAATCGAAGGAAAGATACCAATGAGAATCAAGCACAATTAGAAATATAATAGTATTGGTTGATGTAATTGGTGACTGAAGAGCTGGCGGTTTTCTAGCACAACGCAAACATTGCAATTCAGTGAGGAAATGCCGCCAACATCCTCGGTACAATTCCTCGAGGGCCTTTTATAGATTTAACTTATTTTTAATTTAATTTAGTTAATTTTAATTATCATCTTGTATATACTTTCGAAGAAAAATGCCATTGTATTTATTTTGTTTTAATTTCAAACGAAACAAAACAAATGCAACTCTATTTCAATTTCGAATGATATAAATTCCATTGAAATTGAGGATACCTTTCAAAAAGGCTTTAGGTCGCTAGAGGTCAAAGCGAGGCAGTGATATTCTAACTAAATTTTCTGAAAACAACTAGCTATATGACAATGCTATGATACCTAAAATGTGAAAATAAAAATGATTTATTAGGTAACATTATGTCTACGTAACAGATAAACAGGTTGATATCTCTTTTTAAGTATCGGGGTACATTTGTCAAGAGACACCGCTCTTCACATGAGGGTAAGTTTAAATAACAAACAGGAGGTTTAAGCTTAAATTATACATGTAAGGAGGAGTGTACAGAAGATACTTAAGTAGCTATGATATAGTATTAATACAGAGCTTGTTCACTCCAGCCAAAAGAAGCTAATATATTAAGATAAAATAAAAGTAAGTTAGCGGGAGCATGAGCGGATGTATACGTGTGTGCGTAAACGTGCGTGCGTGCGTGCGTGTGTGCATGCGTGCGTGCGTGCGTGCGTGCGTGCGTGCGTGCGTGTGTGTGTGTGTGTGTGTATGTGTGTGTGTGTGTGTGTGTGTGTGTGTGTATGTATGTGTGTTCAAGTTTGTGCGTGTGTGCGTATTTTGATGTATTTGTGTGTGTTTGAGTATGTGTATCGTCATCATCATCATCGTATCAGCAGAAAGACGTCCACTGCTGGACATAGGCCTCCCCCAAAGAGTGCCACAATGACCGGTCCTGCGCCACCCGCATCCAGCGGACTCCAGCGACCTTTACCAGGTCATCAGTCCACCTTGTGGGGGGGGGGGCCTACCCACGCCGGGCCTTCCGGTACGTGTATGTATATGTACGGTGTGTATGTGTATCATCATATCAGCCGAAAGACGTCCACTGCTGGACATAGGCCTCCCCTAGAGAGTGCCAAATTGACCGGTCCTGCGCCACCCGCATCCAGCGGACTCCCGCGACCTTTACCAGGTCATCAGTTATACAGTGAATGTGTTTGTTCGTATGAATTTAGACATAAGTCCATACCTTATGTGAAAACAAAGCCACGATAAAATCGCACGTTTTTGTTAAATGTTACGGTTACATTATTGTCAACAATAAATTGTATAAAAGATAATATAATTGGGGTAGCGCTGGGCAGATTTCTTATCAGTCTCACTCAAAAATAAATTGTTGTCGAGGCCGTTCACCCTTCATATAGCCTTTATCAGACTGTCACGTAAGGGCCATAATTATTCAATCTCGAGTGGTAGTTTATTTCAGTGTTCTGTCTAGATTTTATAATTCATCTAGCGCCCAATTTAAGCACCCATAATAATCAACGTCAATAGACGTAATCCATTTTAATCTGACGTGATCTATTTGTGAATGTGTCGTTATCTATGGAATCGAATTTTAGTGTGATTGGCGCTTACTCGTATACCGATATTAGGTAACTGTGAGCGACAGAAAGTTATGTAAAATTGAGACCGAAGTACTATGAGTACAGACGTAATTAACCTCTTAAAGTGAAGGTAAAGGTACCAGGTACCCCCAGTAGTAGTTTTGTTAAAATCGATAGAGGGAGAGCCCCTGATAATCACGGGAGAGACAGCCAAAGTATTTGTAAAGAAACCAACTCGAGACTATATCCCGAGCTAGTCCGTGAGCTAGAGTCATCGGTGACTAGAATTACCAAAAAGGTAAAGTAGATTCTAGAATAAAGTTTATTATGCAATATTGCGCAAGAGTTGTTAAGTTCGAGTTGATTTCTCTGATTGGCTGAAAAGATTGGAGCAAAAAGTTGAACTTGCGCTACCAAGTTAGGGAAGGTGTGAAAATTGACGGTCTCTACCGGCCATAGCGTCGTAACCGAATGTGGTACGACGACGTTTAGGGTACCATTAGAAAGATAAGATAAATGCCCTTACGTATGTATAATCGATTCTAAATATAAATGTCAATTAAAGCCCTTAGGGCCTGGCGAAGCCTTTTAATGTTTCTAAATGTTGTAATTTTACGTAAATATCAATTTTCCCAATTTTAATGGGAAAAGCGGGAAAACCAGTAGATGTTGATATGTATAGCCTAGAACTAGTATTATTAGAGGAAAAAAATGTAAAAACCCTTAGGGTTCTCCTGGAAGTCAGGAAAGTGTAGAAAGTGGTTTTTCCATAGTGAAAGTGGGCGAGGCCCTTTAAATTAAAATCCTGAAAAGCGCCTCATTGGCCTAATCTTATATAATTTTGCGCGTTAGTAATCCCACTAGCTCAGGTGACCTAAGGGGTATAAAAAGGGCTACAATCGCCAGTACAATTTGTGTTCGCTCAGCCCCACCAGTGGGAGCTCCTAGGAAGAAGAAGAAAAACTCCAGTAGGGAAATTGTGATAGGAAGTAGGAAAATCGTGCTAGGGAAGTAATAGTCAGTAGTTTGTGTCTCTCTCTTTTTAATATACCATTTCATTCAAGTTCAAGACAAGTATTATTTTACCTTTACCTCATCCTTCATCAGGGCAGCTCAGTCTGCGGGATTGGTGCTCCCCTAGAGCACCCACGCCGTCGAGGCGTGTTCGGCCGTTTAAACGCACGCTTGAGCGGTTCACCCGCCGCGGTTCAACCGCCGCGTTTCACCCGCGCGGTTCGCCCGCTGCGTCTTTTAAACGCCCATTGTCAGGTGACTGTGGGGGTCGCGAAGGTCGAGCTCTGGCCTGTCGCGCGTTGGCCCCGTCGACGCTACGCGTCGTTCACAGTAACCATGCAAAGTATATAGCCTCCGTATCGGATCAAAAGGACGTTAACAAACGTTTTTTTAGGGTTCCGTACCTTAAACGGAAAAAAACGGAACTCTTTTAGGATCACTCGCGCGTCTGTCCGTCTGTCACAGCCGATTTACTCCGAAACTACTGGACACGAACGTCGCCCTCACAGCCAGTTTTTCTATACCAACAAAATATCAATCATCATCATCATATCAGCCGAAAGACGTCCACTGCTGGACACAGGCCTCCCCCAAAAAGTGCCACAATGACAATCCTGCGCCACCCGCATCCAGCGGCCTCCAGCGACCTCTACCAGTAAAATATCAATACGTCAAGTCAAATAGACCTCCGAACATGATTACGCGCTTGATAAACGAAGGAAACATGTTCCTGTGTTACGAGCGCAAAACAAACAGACATTCAACAAGCGGCCATAACGAAAATAAACGTATTAAAACTTGGGGGTAAAAGTAATTGCGCGTCTTGTGTTTCAGACGCCAGTTTAATTACGCGATAAGGCGAGCTGTTCACGTTGCGAAAATACATATAATGATGATGTCCACCCAGACGTATCCGTCGACGGCGACATCCTGATAAATCGATTCTTTGCGTAGTTATTATTTGCGTGCATGGGCGCGAGAGTGACTCGCAAATCCAAACTTGGTTTTGAAGCTCCGGCGACATGTAAACAATAAAGGTCTCCACTTGAATTGTAAGTGTAATGGTAGGAGGGCTTGGGCCGAGTTTTACGAATCTGGCGTTTGGCGTCAAGATCTTCGAGACGGGTACGTTCAAAGTTACTGAGCCCGGTGTTGACAGCAGTTCGCCAGTCCGATCTCCGAGTAGCAAGCTCCTCCCACGACTCACAGGATATGCCGGTTGCGGACAGATGGCGCTTCAGGACATCCCTGTACCACAGGTATTGCCCGCCAACTTTGCATATAATCACGCCTCTTTCCCAGAGGGGTAGACAGAGATCACGGATCTCCATTTGCTATGATCCTGACAAACCACTTTCGCTTCACTCACCTTCATAACATTTCTCTTACATGCTCGTCGGTTTAGGGTACTTTTGACCTGGCCTTTTGTAAGATTTCTCCAATTTGATCGGAGAAAGTTCGCTTAGGTCTTCCCCTTCAAAGTTGCCTTTTCACTCTTTTTACATACACTCTCTTCGTTAATCTCCTTTCATCCATCCTCTCTACATGCCCAAACCACCTTAACCGTTGCGAAAATTGCTCACGCTATTTTTAGGGTTCCGTGCCTCAAAAGGTAAAAAACGGAACCCTTATAGGATCACTCGTGGGTCTGTCTGTCCGTCTGTCACAACCGATTTGTTCCGATACTACTGGACCGATTGAGTTGAAATTTGGTAAACATATATAAATTGGTGACCCAAAGATGAACGCGTAAAGTAAATTAATGAATTCTGAACATGGGGCCACTTTTAGGGGGTAAACTGGAAAATTAAAAAAAAAAAGTTTCGCATACTGTATTGTGTGACATATCAAATGAAAGGGGTTGTTGCAAGCATTTTAGCTAAAACAGATTTTAAGAAATTTAGGAAAAATACGAAAATTAAGCATTTACCCCCCTTTTTCTGTAATTTAAAGGCTCTATATACATGCACAGAATTACCCCATATTAAAGAGTAGGTCGCCGCGGAGTCCGCTGGATGCGGGTGGCGCAGGACCGGTCAATTGGGAACTCTCTGGGGGAGGCCTATGTCCAGCAGTGGACGTCCTTCGGCTGATATGATGATGATGATGATGATGAAAGAGTAGAGCTTAGAGTTTCTGTTGCAAATTACTGGTAGAATAGAAGTAAAACCTCATTTATGATGACGATGTATTTATATTGTTAAGATGTGATATTTCATAAACGCATTAGTTTCTGCACTACTACCATTAACCAAAGGTTGTCTGGAGGATATCGCTCTTCAGCGATAATACCGTCTGTTGTTTTACCTTTGTCTGCATCATTGTGTTTTCTTTTGTACCTGCCTTATATGTGTGAGGTGTGCAATAAAGAGTATTTGTATTGTATTGATATTTGTATCCCCACAAGGTGGACTGATGACCTGGTAAAGGTCGCGGGAGTCCGCCGGATGCGGGTGGCGCAGGACCGGTCAATTTGGAACTCTCTGGGGGAGGCCTATGTCCAGCAGTGGACGTCTTTCGGCTGATATGATGATGATGATGATGATATTTATCTGACGTGACGTGTAGTAAATCGTCAAACCGATTTCGGTTCATAGGTATAATTACCGTCATCTGATGCACTCTCACGTGACGGCTCTTATGATGACGCATAAATAGGAATGTAAGTGAAATCCACTCGCTTCCACGTGCCAAGTCTACGGTGCCATCAAGAGCCTTAATACTTTGATCACAATGACGAATAATACAATCTAACAATTTCAGTGTGATAACCTATAGATGCGTTCAGAGCGAGCGTGTAATACCTGCTACTCAACTGTTGAGAAGGACACAGTTATACGTTGGAAAGAGATAAACTTCTCTCTCACGTATAAAGACGTCTTTCAACCGGCCCGAGGGTTGAAGAAGTTGTTTAATATAAGTGGTCATGGTAGCACGGTGTTTAATGTTTAATCTAGCCTACAAGTGAATATTTTAACGAAAATACATAAGCACCGTGCTAACCATATTCCACTAACATTTTAAACTAGATTATTGAAATCAGTTACACATGCACAGCTTGTTTGAAAGTTTTATCAAAAGATGGAGTTAATAATATTCGGTATAAAACTTCAAGTTGTTATGGGGATCATTTCAAAAACGTGGCTTGAGAATAAATATTGTCTTAAATGAATCTCTATTTGACAATGATCATTTGATCGACCTGTTAAAAAGTCAACACTTTTTTCGGTATTAGCCTCGTAGCCAGCAAACTTTAAAAACACTCATGTTATGAAATTCATATACGAAAGTTTTTATAAACGCCGTCACATGCCAGTTACTTAGTTTTTAACGTATGTTATACTTAGTAAAACTAAAAAAAACCAACAACTAAATAAAGAACAAGCTTTATCTCACAAAGATTATCTATAACATCTTTCAACTATTAAACTTCAAGCTTTGTACAGACGTCAAAGTTTTTCGATATTCAATCGTAGCGTGTACAGCGCGCCTTGTAGAGAGATCGGCCGAGTTTCCAAGTTGAAACTTTTATGTAAAGAGTTGTACGAATAATGTGGCTTTATTTCACTTAGAAACTTTAATCCCGTGGTACTCTGTAGCTTTATAAATACACTAACTTCCGCCCGCGAGTTCGTCTGCGTGGACCCGGAATAAAAACTATCCTATATATTAATCTAGGCTATAAACTATCTTTGTGCAAAATTTTATCCAAATCGGTTAAGCCGTTTAAGCGTGATTGAGTAACAAACATCCAAACTAGAAAAAGTTTACTATGCAGAAAGACATTATTTAATTTATTCAATTTATAGTTTGAAATCACGACAATTTTTTGGCCAATTTTTTTTCCGGTGAGTGTGTTAGTAGAATTAGCAGCACTAGCGGATCGCGCGGCTCTGCCCGCGCATTTCAAATAACCAGCGGGATATACGGGACTTTTTACTGTCAAGGTCGTTGTATTCAGTAAAGGAATTCACCGACCAAAAATAATATTATACGCTATATTCACTGATGACCTGGTAAAGGTCGCGGGAGTCCGCTGGATGAGATTATTGTAACTTTATTGAATGTACCTGACGAGCTTTCTGTGAATTCATTTTATTTATATACAAAGATAATTTGTAAAATATAATGTCAATTAGTGTGACATATTTAGTTTACTCTGTGGTAGCGGCAGGGCAACTAGATTGCATATGGCGTCGATTAGAGAATATCCTTTGAAGAGAGTTTTTTTATTTAATTACTCATTCCATGCCACATTGCATAGACATCATGTGCAATAATTAGGACCACTTCTTTTTAGGGTTCCGTACCTCAAAAGGAATAAACGGAACCCTTATTTATAGGATCACTCGTTCGTCTGTCTGTACGTCTGTCACAGCCGATTTGCTCCGAAACTACTGGACCGATTGAATTGAAATTTTGTACACATATGTAAATTGGTGACCCTAGGGACGCTTAAAGTAAATTAATGATATCTGTACAAGGGGACCACTTTTGGGTGGTAAACTGGAAAATTAAAAAAAAGTTTCGCAAACTGTATTGTGTGACATATAAAATGAAAGGGGTTGTTGTATGCATCTCAGATATTTTTTTTTATAATTTTAACAAAAATAGATTTGAAGTAATTTAGGAAAAAAGACGAATTTTGACCATTCCCCCACTTATCTCCAAAACTACTAGGCTTAAAATTCTGAAAAAAAATTGGAAAATAAATCCTTGCCTTAAGATTACAGGAAAATCTATGAGAAGTTTGAGTATTCAAAGTAACGCGAAAATTCTCAATATTTTACGGAAGCCTCACCACGCGAGTTGAACTCGCACTTGTCCGGTTTTTGTAATATGTAGTACTTAATTCGTTTACCCAATGATCCTACGACTGACGACCGGTTAGCCTAGTGGGTAGTGACGCTGCCTACGAAGCTGAAGGTCCTGGGTTCGAATCCCGGTAAGGGCAAATATTTGTCTGTTGAGCACAAATATTTGTTTCTGAGTCTTGGATGTTTTCTATGTATTTAAGTATTTATATCTATTATATATATCGTCGTCTAGTACCTGTAACATAAGCCTTATTGAGCTTACTATAGGCCTAGCTCAATTTGTGTAAGAATGTCCCATAATATTTATTATTATTTATTTATTTATTTATTATCCTAAGGCAACCGGCAGCGTACAACCGTAGATACAAAACAATGTACCAAACAGTCCAAGTCCGTCTCGCAATAAATATGAAACTCCACCAAGAACCGAGGTAAGTTGTATCCAACGAGGGCAAGTTGTACCCACAGAACTCACCCGCAACCTTTGCTCGAAGATTTACTCGCAAAGTTGCTGCCTGCCGCGTGCTGCTTTTTCGGTTAATTACCGTGTTCTTGCTAAATAAGGGCCAACACGCGTTACTGTTGTTGTAGATTACTTTCAAAAGTTGTTAAAGATGTAGAAAATAGAAGGCTTATTATACCCTGTACCATACAAGATTAGAAAAAAAAGGCCAAGTGCCAGTCAGACTCGCGCACGAAGAGTTTCTTACCGTTATCTATAACAACGAGCAAAAAATCACCTTTGTTTTAGTATTTGTTGTTATAGCGGCAACAGAAATACATCATCTGTGAAAATTTCAATTGTCTAACTATAACGGTTCATGAGATGCAGCCTGGTTACAGACGGACAGACAGACGGACGGACAGCGAAGTCTTAGTAATAGGATCCAGTTTTTATCCTTTGCGATTTCAAGGAACCATTTTGAAAAGCAAAAACATTTGTATAGTTACCAACATTGTTTGAAATCCACTCAGTGATAGAAATAAAGCAAAACTTGTACAATATTTCCCTTTGATATCCTAGATAAATAAAAAAAACGAAGACGAATTTGTCCAGTAAAATTCTTATGTTATGTGGAATGAGGTATAGACATATTTATTGACATAATGAAACCTCAATGTTCGTGATTATTTTTTTATGACTAAAATTTATTGGTTTTCCTACGTTAAATTATTTATCTACAGATATAGCATAAACCCGCTAAAATGCGTTCAGAAACTGGCAGTGTTACGGTGTGTAGATAAAGTAGTACTGTACTGTACTGTACATAATTAGGTTTGCTCGCTGACGCTCGTTTCATATAACTACACTCGTGTTTTAAAGCCTCTCATTGTGTTTCAGTTGCACAAACTACTATTAAAACCACAAAGCTACACTTATCCCTCTGAATGCTAATTGCAATACGCATAATAAACAAGTGAAATCAAAAGATTTTTCAAAAAGCCTATTTGCTTTTATTTAAATAGCCTATGGCCTATGTCATTTCCACGATTATGAGGAATCCAATGACACCTCATATGCTAAAAGCCATCAAGACGTCTGGACTGTTAAATAGAATGTTCTCTAAGATTATGGACTTAGGCAGAAATAAAAGTATGTTTATCGTTTCAACAAATAGATTATCGTTTCAATATTTTTAGGGTTCCGATACCTCAAAAGGAAAAAACGGAACCCTTGTAGGATCACTCGGTTGTCTGTCTGTCCGTCTGTCACAGCCGATTTGCTCCGAAACTACTGGACCGATTGAGTTGAAATTTGGTACACATTATATTAATTGGTGACCCAAAGATGGACGCGTAAAGTAAATTAATGAATTCTGAACAAGGGGCCACTATAGGGGGGTAAACTGGAAAATTAAGAAAAAAAGTTTCGCAGACTGTATTGTTTGACATATCAAGTGAAAGGGGTTGTTAGTTGTAAGCATGTCAGATATATTTTTTTTATAATTTTAGCAAAAAACTGATTTCAAGTAATTTAGGAAAAAAGACAAAAATTTACCATTCCCCCCCTTATCTCCGAAACTACTAGGATTAAAATTCTAAAAAAAAATATGGAAAATAGTTCCTTGCCTAAAGATTATAGGAAAACCTATAAGTAGTTTGAGTATTCGAAAACACTTATGAAATTTAGATCATATACGGAACCCTCACCACGCGAGTTGAACTCGCACTTGTCCGGTTTTTTTAGGGTTATATGGGTCCATCAAAGCCTTGATGCTTGCGCCAATGTCGAGTTTGGATAACACACGGCCACAATTTCGCATAAAACGGACAAACATGAGAATTGCACGGGTGGCTCGATTTCTTTGCTACCAAGTTTATTTCTATCCGTTCATGAAATATGAATTGAATAACCTACATCAGACAACCCAAGCACTCCCGAGGTTCTCCGAACGCGGTATAGGAAGTGATTGTTAATGGAAACTGCGCCAATATCGGTGCATAATTGCATCACGCGACCGCTGACGGGGAGGCATGCATCAAATTTAACAGGATTCAACGCGCAAAGCGAATGCGAACCCAAAATGAAACCTCATTTTGCTGGAGCGCCGTCAAAAAGTCAGGCGCTAGAAAATGTTTTACGGCGAAATCTAAATTGAGCTTGTATCAAAGTCAAAGTGATTTATTCTTCAATTTAGGCATATTACATGCTCCTATGAATGTCGATGTTTCCTATCCATACAAATAAATGCAGTGGTATGTGGCAATATAGATAAAAAAAACCGGACAAGTGCGAGTTCAACTCGCGTGGTGAGGGTTCCGCAAAATATTGAGAATTTTCCCGTTACTTTGAATACTCAAACTTCTTATAGGTTTTCCTGTAATCTTTAGGCAAGGAACTGTTTTCCATATTTTTTTCAGAATTTTAAGCCTATTATTTCCGGAGATAAGGGGGGGGGGGGGGGGGATGGTCAAAATTCGTCTTTTTTCCGAAATTACTTCAAATCTGTTTTTGCTAAAATTATAAAAAAAAATCTGAGATGCTTACAACAACCCTTTTCATTTGATATGACACACAATACAGTTTACGAAACTTTTTTTTTAAATTTTCCAGTTTACCCCCAAAAGTGGCCCCCTTGTTCAGAATTCATTAATTTACTTTACGCGTTCATCTTTGGGTCACCAATTTACATATGTATACCAAATTTCAACTCAATCGGTCCACTAGTTTCGGAGCAAATCGGCTGTGACAGACGGACAGACAGACGCACGAGTGATCCTATAAGGGTTCGATTTTTTCCTTTTGAGGTACGGAACCCTAAAAATTGCTTTGTTGGATCTATGTGTCTTAAGATAAGGAATCGCACTATAACTATGCGATTGATATGGTCTGAAGCTAAAAAATATTAAAAAGATCATGATATAGTTACAGGGCTATATGGTCGTTTACATTGATATAATATTCAAGTAAACTGACATCAAAACGAGCTCCTGACGTTTTCATTTGCTAAAACGAAACCATATTTTAAGACTGAATTATTAAGAAATCCCAAGTCCGCTCCCTTCAGAACCCCGGCTTCTAAATATTAATTTGGAATGATAACAAAGTAGAGTTTGTTTTCGCGAAATTGAGAGTCCGCCTAAATTATTAAGATATTCTTAAGGCCCTTAATTGTGTATCTTAATGGAATATGGCGATAATCACGTAACATAAATTATGAAGGTCCTTTGATTTTGATACTAATTATGGCTAAATGACACATTACGATATTTATGATTAAAAACCGGCCAAGTGCGTGTCGGACCACGCAAAACGAAGGGTTCCGTGGCTATTAAAAAGTTCGTATCGTCACAGAAATTTTACGGCACTTAGGTACGTCCTTTTCTTTGAGGAAGGCAGTTTTTCAGCAATATCGTGAAAACCTCTGAACCGATCTTGTTCAAAACAATTTTCGGTGAATGGAATTAATAAGCCCTATGTCCATGAATTTTTCCATATTTTTAAAATACACCGTTCAAAAATTAGAGGGGGGGGACAGAATTTTAGTGACTTTCGGGGCGATTATCTCCGACCCTATTCACTTAAGCAAAAAAAATGCTAAGAAACCTTATATTTATTTTGAAAGGCCTATCGATTCATGTGCCACACGAGGAGTCACAATGAAATTTTTTTTTTGACTTTTAGTTTTGTGTATGGAGTGCACCCCCAAAAATTTTTTTTTGTCATTTTAATTACAAAACTATGTAGCGGCTAATAAAATACACCTATCCTCAAAATTTTATTCAAATACACCTTATAGTTTTCGAGTAAAATGCCTGTTACATACGGACAGACGGACAGACGGACATGACGAAACTATAAGGGTTCCGTTTTTGCCATTTTGGCTACGGAACCCTAAAAATTTCTGTGTCCACAGGTAAATACTCGTATTGTTGACCACTTTTGCTTCTTACAGACTGACGCGGCCTGGCCGCGGCGGCCAATGGTTTGTTTGTTTGTAAAATGTCTTTATTTATCATAAAAAACAAGTACAATGTAAGTACACTATCATATACACTTACACTTACTTTATACAGGCTAGTTTTCGCCTTTAAAAGCTGGTTGCATTGATAATGAGTTTTTATTAGGGTTCCGTAGCCAAAATGGCAAAAACGGAACCCTTATAGTTTCGTCATGTCCGTCTGTCCGTCTGTCCGTATGTCACAGGCATTTTACTCGAAAACTATAAGGTGTATTTGAATAAAATTTTGAGGATAGGTGTATTTTGTTAGCCGCTACATAGTTTTGTAATTAAAATGACAAAAACATTTTTTTTAGGGGTGCACTCCATACATAAAACTAAAAGTCAAATTTTTTTTTTTCATTGTGACCCCCCGTGTGGCACATCAATCGATAGGCCTTTCAAAATAAATATAAATTAAAATTAAAAAAATTAAAATTAAAATTTATTTATTTCAAGCTACACATTATGGGCTCATATTACACAGTTAGGAATTACATTCAGAAACAAATCATTTAATAATTAACATAAAAATTATCCTACACCAGTCCTTACATGCCTGTTACAACAGTGCATGATATAATGACGGTCTAGTCTGCCCGCTATCATCGCTAGGACGGTGTTGGTGCTGGCTCGCACGCGCCGGAGCAGGGACGCGGCCAGCAGTCGCATAGTGCTGTGGAAACATGCCGTGTGCGCGGCCGCAAACATGCCCGAGGCGCTACAGTAACGAGGCAGCCCCATCACCGCCCTAAACGCGTTGTTGTACTGGACCCGTAGGGCGCTGTACGCCCTCTGCGTGTAGCTAGCCCACAGGCTGCACGTGTACAGCGACGTGCAGTAAGATTTAAAAAGCGTTAACTTCACGCCGCCCGAACACCGCGCAAACCTGCGAGCCAACATGTTCGCCCGCACGCACAGCGCCCTTCGCTCCCTTTCGATGTCGACATTATCCTTAAGGTCGGCAGTAACAATATGACCTAAGTACTTGAAGCACTCGACTCTGTTAAGTGGTATTCCATTGAGTGTTATGGCCGGTACTTTTTCTGTCCGTTTACTGCCGGCCTCAAAGACCATGTATTGACTTTTTTTCACATTGTATTTTAACCCGTGACTAATGGCGTACTCCTCACATGTTCCTAACAGGCGTCTTAAACCACAAACCGACGCGCTCAACAGCACCATGTCGTCTGCGTAGCTGAGGTTGTTCACACAAACACCCTCAACATGACAACCGACATGCTGCCTACTGAGCGAGACGATGAGTGCGTCCATGTATAGGTTAAACAGTGCGGGCGAAGTCAACCCCCCCTGCCTCACGCCGCACTCCAACCCATACTCATCAGACGTTGTTCCTGCCCATCTGACCCTATTGACCTGGTGCCCATACCAGTACTTGAGGATGTCAATTACTTCCGAAGGCATATTAATTTCTTCAAGCTTTTTCCATAGTACTTCGTAGGACACCAAATCAAAAGCCTTTGATAGGTCGAGGAAGCACGCATAAACCGGGGTCTGTCGGTCAGTATAGTATCTGACTGACTATATAAGGTTTCTTAGCATTTTTTTTGATTAAGTGAATAGGGTCGGAGATAATCGCCCCGAAAGTCACTAAAATTCTGTCCCCCCCCCTCTAATTTTTGAACGGTGTATTTTAAAATTATGGAACAATTCATGGACATAGGGCTTATTAATTTCATTCACCGAAAATTGTTTTGAACAAAATCGGTTCAGAGGTTTTCGAGATATTGCTGAAAAACTGCCTTCCTCAAAGAAAAGGACGTAAGTGCCTTAAAATTTCTGTGACGATACGACCTTTTTAATAGGCACGGAACCCTTCGTTTTGCGTGGTCCAACACGCACTTGGCTGGTTTTTTTATTACATGGAGAAACTGATTACATATACGTTCAAAGTATGAAAAACTATACCTAAGGGTATTTATTTAATGTTGTTATGTTATGTTATGTTATTGGGTGCACTTTTTGCATTAAGACTTATTTAATTAATTATAAGCATGATACAAAAGCTAAGGTTAGGTAAATCTATACAATTTAATACCTCTTATTGTGGGTAACACAATAATATTAAAAAACACCAGCGCTTGGCCGTAAGCAACATGAATGCAATTAACTTAACTTAACTAATCCAGTTAAAAGTAAGCGAGCGAGCTACCTCGCCTCGGCGGTCAATGGTAAACTTGTCATTAGCTGTCAAATTCACTGAAAATGTACACTGTGAATAGTTTGAATTGACATTGCCATTGTCAATATGTCATCAGGTTTGTGAAATAAGACCGCCTCGTAAGTGAAAAAAAAACGATCTTACGATATTTAATTTAATAATCGCATTCTAAATTATGCAAACTTTGTCGACCGGATAGCCTAGTGGGTAGTGACGCTGCCTACGAAGCTGAAGGTCCTTGGTTTTAATCCCGGTAAGAGCAAAAAATTGTGTGATAAGCACGAACATATGTTCCCGAGTCTTGGATGTTTCCTATGTATTTAAGTATTTGTATCTATTAAATATATCGTCGTCTAGCCATAACATAAGCCTTATTGAGCTTACTATGGGACTAGGTCGGTTTGTGTTAGATTGTCCTCTAATATTTATTTATTTAAACTAACATTACCGCAATAGTTTGAAAGTTTTGAGACATCCTTGGTTGCAAAGAGACGCGAGGAGGCTCTTGCGCGTCCAATCCTAGGGATCCTGGAACTCTCTGAGTTTTCGCAGTTTGCGACGGACGTGTATTAGTGGGTAGAAATACCACATTATCCAGACTTCCCCCGTGGGCTTAGTACGGGCGGCCTCGCAAGGGGCTTAACACCTTTGTACCGAGTCGCATTAAACGTCGTGGTAAACTGCCACGTGAAGTTTTCGATCGAGTGAAAACGACAAGGTACTTAGGTGTTCAGCTTCTTATGAGGTCGACTGTACTGTACGTACCAACGGGCTTGGTTTTTAACCCCCGACGCAAAAAGGGGGGTGTTATAAGTTTGACGTGTGTGTTTCTGTGTGTGGCATCGTAGCTCCTAAACGAATGGACCGATTTTAATGCGGTTTTTATCGTCCAAAATCTGACGTGATTGAGATGGTTGATAGATATGTTTCATCAAAATCTGTTCAGCCGTTTTTGAGATATTGAACTTTGAAATGAAAAATTCGGGGGGTTTTTCAACTTTTCTAAGTTGTGGTTATTAGGAAAAAATCCTCATAGTCCCGGTTAAGAAAAATCCAATATTTAGGAGCGACCACGCTGGTGCTCAAATAACTGTAAACGCATGCATCACGTGACGTCACAACGTTTACGGGTGCAGCTTATTTTGATTACATTCAATACGAATACTCTTTATTGCACATCTCACACAAAGCTACGGTAGCCTAGTGGTTCAGGCATGCGGCTGTCAAGCAGCGGTCGTGGGTTCGAATCCTGGCTCGTACCAATGAGTTTTTCGGAACTTATGTATGAAATATTTACCGTTAGCTTTTCGGTGAAGGAAAACATCGTGAGGAAACCGGTCTCCTTTCACGCAAAATAGACACGTTGGATGTCGATTTGCAGAAGATGTCTAGTAAAACTAACTAACTAACTAACATCTCACACAGTTACAAAACAAAATACAGAAATACAGGGATACAGTAGAGGTAAAATAACAGGCGGTCTTATCGCTACAGAGCGATATCTACCGCTGTGGTCGGACCTTTAAACTTTGAATGACAAGGACCTATATAAGAATGGATAAAACACGCAAATCAATATATTGTACGCACAATCATCATCATCATCATCATAATCAGCCAAAAGACGTCCACTGCTGGACATAGGCCTCCCCCAAAGAGTGCCACAATGACCGGTCCTGCGCCACGCGCATCCAGCGGACGCACAAACCATATATATAATCCTACATACTACGTGCAAATAAAACCTCATTAAACACAATTAGTTGGACCACATTTCCTACCGTCACACAAAAACGGAACAGCGAAACATGCTTCATATTTCCAGCTACTTTATACCAACATTTTCGTTTCCAATTTACCCTGACTTGTTCCGCAGCTTCATTTTCCAGAATTCGTTAATTATCAGTCGTCCTGTGTTGAAATTTATTCCGAGAAAATCCACTCGGATCTAGGAATAGCGGAGTAATTATGCTTTAAAGCAAAAAGCAAAATACATGGAAACTTAAATTGTTATATTGCAATTCTGTGGAATTTGTTACTTTGAAACATTTATTCGTGAGAAACATAAAATAGCAGACATAGACTGATGACACAGAAGAAAATGGATTCGGCCGTGTCCCAAATGGAAACAACTCTTTCCCATAGCCGGCCTTGCCTTTTATTTAACAATGTATGTGCATATAAGCTATATTTTTTGTTAAAAACAGGAGACACCGTTTAAACCGATAGTGAGTTCAACAAAAAAAATGGTTTCCAAAGCCGTCAAAACTTCTATAGCAATGTCGCAAACTTAAATCTTTAGCGTGATTTTTATTATTAGAAAACATATTTGCTTCGTCTTGGTTCATGCGTTTTTGTTTAAGAACCAAAAGCTTAATCTTGTGTATGACAACAAGACTTAGGGTTTATTAAGGCTTTTTTGTGGCTGATAGAAGATTAATTATTTTACAACAGCACACCACAAAAAAGGGACTTCAAAGATCAAATTTAGGCTCTAAGTTTTACCATCCTGTAAACAGGCATCAAATTGTAACGACTCTTTTTTTGTCGCCATACATGAGAGAAGGATTAGTATTGGACGTTCGATATACATGTAAGGGTTAGATATTGTGAACACATTTTTACACTCAACTGTGATACTAATCCATCTCCAACACTTAATTTAGTCGAACATTTTTATCACGATTCCTTTTTTTCGTGAATTCACTATGAATGTCGACAGTTCGAAGCTTGGTGCATTGGATTGCGTAAATTGAATTTTAGGCATGCGAGTCAGCCGCAGGCTATCAGCCGTGACATTTAATTTCAATTTTTTATACAAAATAAACAAGTGTATGGTCTGTGAGATAGGATAGTAAGCGGATACTTTAACCTATTATAAAATACCACTTGAACACTTTCTTGCCGCCGTCTTACTCTTTTAATACGTATGAGAATTTGTTTAGTAGTATAGACCTGCGCATGAAATAAAATAAAAAAAACCAGCCAAGTGCGTGGCGGACCACGCACAACGAAGGGTTCCGTGCCTTAAGAAGGTCGTATCGTCACATAAATCTTACGGCAGTTACGTCTTTTTGTATAGGGAAGGCAGTTTTTCAGCAATAACACGAAAACCTTTGAACGTCTTGATTAAAATAATTTACGGTGAAACAATTTAATAAGTGCTGATGATTTGTTTAACTTTTTTTTTAAATACGTCGTTAAAAAATTAGAAGGGGGATACAATTTTTATGATTTTAGGGGTGATTATCTCCGACTATATTAGCTTAATCTAAAAAACATTGTAAGAAACCTTGTATTTATTTCGAAAAGCCTATCGATTGACCTGGACTTTTTTTACTTGTAGTTGTGTCTATGTATGGAGTAGTGCTTCCCTATATAAATATTTTCTAGTCATTTCATTACATTACTATGTAGTGGCTAACAAAATACTCCTATCGTCAAAATTTTATTCAAATACACCTTATGTTTTCGAGTAAAATGCCTGTGACATACGGACAGACGGACATGACGAAACTATAAGGGTGTCCGTTTTAGCCATTCTGGCTGCGGAATCTAAAGACAACGGTATAATGTGTCAATATTGAGGAATAACTTGCTGCTGCTGTTCAGAATGCACAAGAAGCATGACGGTATAAGATAATATTGAGATAGGAATACGAAAATCAAGCTAAGGCTCCGTTATATTTCATTTCATTTCATTCATTTCATTTATTTATTCATTTAACAATATACAATGTGTCTGAAATATGTCAATCCTAAAATTAGAAACAAAAAAAACTCTAATACAATAAATTATAATTATCAATTTTCAAGAGCCTATGTTTTCAAAATCATTTTTTTTTAAATTTATTTAAGAAAAAAAGAAATTACATTTTATAGTTTTTATATAAACTCGCCAAACTGTGACGTTTGATGGCGAGAAACGCTCATGTTCTATACTAGAATAACCTATTTAATTATATCTAACATTTTCTATTTATACTTAACATTCTTATATATCTTTATGGTTTTACCCTGTGCTTGTGTACAATAAAGTGCTTACGTCATGCATTTAACTTAACAACAAACAACTAAGCATGCTCGTAGGTAAGTACTTATCCTTATAGTTTTATTTAGTCGACGGTGACTCATTATCAAGGAGGAAGCCCTTTAACTTTGATTTTAACACCTTTTTGCTTACTTTGGGAACTTCTCTTAGGATATTAATTTTGTTAAATATTTTTGGTACCATATATTTTGACATTCTTTTACCATAATAGTTTCTCGTTTTCTGTTGTACTAGTTTAAACTTAACTACGAGTATGCCTAATAATAATTGCAATAAATAAATGTCACTAAGTTCGTAATAAATAAAACAGTATTAATCCCGGCCCTGATTACAGATTCCTCTATTGAATAATAACACTTCCTCAACAAGAAAGACTTTAGTTTGTTTTTAAATATGTTGCTGTTGGTGGTTGACTTTAGATCAAGAGGTAATTTACCCCACTGCCGCTGCCTGTATCATTTGAAGGTGTTGCTTTACCTATAGATAGATTTTCATGCAGTTAAACAAATTCACCACATACCCGCAAACATACCAAACCATTATAATCTATCTAAAGCTGATTTAGCCTGTCACTCACCAATCATGGCTGATTGTAATTCACCAAAGACTGACATCGGCAATCCGTTTATGCTGACTGCACTTGTAGTGCCATTGATTAGCGAGCAAGCTCTGGAGAGCGTATTACTGCGCTGAACAAGAAAATTAATTAGGCTGCTGCGGCCGCAATATGGGATTACCGGCAATATTCAAACGTAATTTGTTAGTTAAATTGCAGCGATAAATTGGATACGTAGGCTAAGTGCGTTGTAAGTAGAGGCGGTTTTCATTTAAATTTGAGGAGATTGAGGAGGTTGCATCCGAGCTGGGGACCGATTTTTGACTCTCTCACTCGAAAACTGTCAAAACTTATGTAATACTAGTTTCAAATAGCGGTAGAAAATTGATAAACGAGTGGTAATGACCACTCGTATTCAATGGGGAATGGATGAAAATTTTAGAAATGCCTGATTATTTTTTTGGTGATAGGAATAACCTTCCTTAGCACCAGAAAAAAGTTTCAGATTTTCAGCTGCGACAATTATTTTTGAAAAATATAAACAGTTTCCTCATTTACGTGCAATTGAAAAAGTGCGTGCAATTTTGACACTACAATATTATTGAGCACGCACGTGACGCACGCTCTATCCTATCACCTACCGCGTGACAAGGCCAACCATGCTACGGGGCCAGATGGTGTGTATCTGGTTCCGTGGAGGTTGGGACGGATGCTTGTGTGGGACGCTACATGTGTAGACACACCGGCACCGTCTCTCCTCCTACGGACTACTTCTAAAGCGGGTGCAGCGGCGGAAAACGTCTAAAATCTGAAATGTAATAAATATAGAGGCCTCGGCAGAGAGTACGACTTTGTACCCTTTGGCGTCGAGACCCTCGGTCCGTGGGGTCCCAGTGCGCATAAGTTATTTGCAGAAATCGCGAATCGATGTAACTGGTGACCGAAGAGCTGGCGGCTTTCTCGCGCAACGCATCAGCATTGCAATTCAGCGAGGAAATAAATAAATAAATAAATGTTTGCGGACAATCTTACACAAATCGACCTAGTCCCAAACTAAGCAAAGCTTATGGGTACTAGACGACGATAAACATACTTATATAGATAAATACATATTTAAATACATAGAAAACATCCAAGACTCAGAAACAAATAAATGCCCTTGCCGTGATTCGAACCCAGGACCCCTTGCTTCGTAGGCAGGGTCACTACCAACTTGGCTAAAGCGGTCGTCCACCGCCAATGCCGCCAGCATCCTCGGTTCAATGCCTCGAGGGCCTTTTTAGGGTTCCGTAGCCAAAATGGCAAAAACGGAACCCTTATAGTTTCGTCATGTCCGTCTGTCCGCCTGTCCGTCTGTCCGTCTGTCCGTCTGTCCGTCTGTCCGTATGTCACAGGCATTTTACTCGAAAACCATAAGGTGTATTTGAATAAAATTTTGAGGATAGGTGTATTTTGTTAGCCGCTACATAGTTTTGTAATTAAAATGACAAAAAAAATTTTTTTTAGGGGTGCATTCCATACATAAAACTAAAAGTCAAAAAAAATTTTTTCATTGTGACCCCCCGTGTGGCTCATCAATCGATAGGCCTTTCAAAATAAATATAAGGTTTCTTGGCATTTTTTTTGATTAAGTGAATAGGGTCGGAGATAATCGCCCCGAAAGTCACTAAAATTCTGTCCCCCCCCCTCTAATTTTTGAACGGTGTATTTTAAAAATATGAAAAAATTCATGGACATAGGGCTTATTAATTTCATTCACCGAAAATTGTTTTGGACAAGATCGGTTCAGAGGTTTTCGAGATATTGCTGAAAAACTGCCTTCCTCAAAGAAAAGGACGTAAGTGCCGTAAAATTTCTGTGACGATACGACCTTTTTAATAGGCACGGAACCCTTCGTTTTGCGTGGTCCGACACGCACTTGGCCGGTTTTTTAGATTTAACTTAGTTTTAATTTATTTTAGTTAATGTTAATCGTAATCTTGTATTTACTTTATTTTAATTTTCGAGCGCTCGAAGGTCAAAAATCAGCTCCCTGTGCGGTGTGAGGTAAAACCATCAACAGGTAGAGATGCGTAAGCGCCTCTAGCAATACTTTTGGTGGATATTTTCCACGTACATTAAGAGTAAAGGGACAAAAAAAACCTTCATGAAACAGTTATATAGTCGCGGTGTAATTCAATGCGACAAATGGCCTCTAAACAGTCTTTATTACTATTTGGCTCGCAACGGATATACGATCTTTATTAATTTAAACTTTATCGGTGGTATAGGAAACCAGTATAATAGCCAGAATCCACGTGCGCCAACCCAAGGTTTCAGAACGAACGGTCGAAACACATTGATATCAATTTGAAAAAAAAAACCGGGCAAGTGTGAGTTCAACTCGCGTGATGACGTTTCGTAAAATTGCTATGCTCTAAGCATCAGGCGCTCCATACAAAATACACAAAACTATTGAGAATTTTCCCGTTACTTTGAATACTCAAACTTCTTATAGGTTTTCCTGTAATCTTTAGGTTTGCCTAAAGATTAACTATTTTCCATATTTTTTTCAGAATTTTAAGCCTAGTAGTTTCAGAGATACGGGGGAATGGTCAATTTTCGTTTTTTTCCTAAATTGTAGTTTTTTTATTTTAAGCAAAAACAGATTTGATGTATCAAATCTGTTTTTGCTTAAAATAAAAAAAAAACCGAGATGCTCACAACAACCCCTTTCATTTGATATGTCACAAAATACAGTTTGCGAAACTTTTATTGGAATTTTCCAGTTTACCCCCTAAAAGTGTGTTCAGAATTCATTAATTTACTTTACGCGTCCATCTTTCGGTCACCAATTTACATATATGTTTACTGAATTTCAACTCAATCGGTCCAGTAGTTTCGGAGCAAATCGGCTGTGACAGACGGACAGCAGACGCACAAGTGATCCTATAAGGGTTCCAATTTTTTGTTTGTTTGAGTTTGAGGTTCTGTTCGTTTCTTTACTAATTTTTGCCTCGACTTTAACGTCACGTAAACCGTCAGTAATTACTGCCTTACACTGGCTTTAACTAGTTGTAACAGATCCCGACTTGTACCGACAACTATCCGAATAATATATTCAGTGGCCGTTGGCTTATTCGTGTTGTGGCCATCCTAATTATGAGCTTCAAATTGAGTAGTGCTAAAAGGCCGTAAGTTGCTTAATATGCAAGGAAATTTATGACGTTTTAAAACTGATTGCTTATATGTAGCAGTGTGGAATGTGATCCAGTAGTAAAGCAACGTTTACGTACACTACGTACAGAAAGCGTATGTGGTCTTCCCTGATGGAACACGCTTTGTGACAGTGTTCTTTCAAAAAATAGGTTTAGCCCGCAATTGCGTTTGTGAAGAATTTGTTATTGGCACTTAAATTGGAAGGTACATTTTCAGAATTAAAGTATCCGACGTTCTTGCCGGGAATTTAAATTATTTCCGCACCGAATTCTAACTGAATTGGTTAGACACAAACCTCTAAATCTGTCTCGCAATTACCACCAAACGGATTTTATGAAACTTTCCATAAATATAAGGCCATAATATGTTGATAAATATTACAGGACAATCTTACACAAATTGAACTAGTCCCATCGTAAGCTCAATAAAGCTTGTGTTATTGATACTACACAACGTTATATTTACTTATACCTGAACAAAGTCGCGGGCTTTTCTACACACATACTATAAACCCGCTAAAATGCGTTCAAATTTCGAAGCGTGGCCCAGAGGACAGGGCGAATCATGACCAACTCGATTTTGTCATGGACATGGCGCAATGGCGGTTTTTCTAATGGTTCCCGAAGACATCATTGAGGATTTATTATATGTGTGTAGATAAAGTAGTGTATGCAACTGTACATAATTGGGCGTTAAAACACTCGTGATTTAAGGCCTCTCATTATGTACAGTCGCATAAACTATATTACAGTACTTATTTGCTTAGCCATGCGTGCGAAACGAATTGAATTGTTACTCGCGCTGATAGCACCAGCACATATCATAATCTCCATGGTCGGACTACTTATACCTATTATGATCTGTCGAGAAGACTTTCTAAATACTACTTATTCTAATTCACCTAAAACCGTTTTTGACGTGATAACGTCTTATAAATCGATGAACGCCAGCTGCACGCACGAAAAAGTGTGACTCATTGTCCCGTTCCGTTGAATGACATATCAACGCACAGCCCAAACCGTTGGTTCTAGAGATTCCAAATTTGGCACGTAGGTACCTTATAAGTATAGAAGTATTTACAAAAATGTTGGAACTCATATAACATCGTGGAAAGCTCTACAAAAGCTCAATAACGATGCGAGCGAAATTGTAATCAGACCAAAAAAAATACAAATTTAATTTAACAATGGGCATTTGATTTGGAACGGGTATTTTTGGGGTTTCCAATATTTTATTAAAAGCTTATATGTCCATCAGACCGGTTTTGTTTGTACGTGTAAATTGCTAAAGTTAAGGTCTATTAAGTATGACAAATTTTTGGTTAGTGTAAGGCCCGAGTGGACACTCTGCTATGAGTGCAGCCGTCCATATAAAACAAATGCAATTTATATGGACTCTGGATTTCCTCCGCATGAGGGTCAAACAAAGATTTAGTTTCGCGTCTCTTCTATGGACATTGCCAAAGTTAACCGGCATAAACGGCGTCTCCTCTTATATGCTTTTATGCAATCAAAACTTTTTTGTACGCACGGAAGCCCTTAACTATTCACGTTACGAAAGATGACTTTTGTTTTTCTCTTCTCTTTTTGCAAAGATAATACATACATACATATACACTCAGTCTGTATTACCCATAAACGGCGTCATTTATATGATTTCATAGAATAGAATAGATATTTTCTATTGTAAAACTGTGGACATGACAGAATTGGGTAGTTTCCACATGTTAAAATCGATAACGCAGTGTTTCTAAATTGAGAGTAAACCATGAAATAAATGTAATTAAGTATAAATTAAGAAATATAATTAAAATTATAAAAAGATATAGACCTTGAAAGTTTAGAATAAATATACATTTTTTTATTCTCCAAAAGTAAATTTAAAGCTACCAATAGAATCCTTATGCTTTTATAGAAACAAAATTGTATGACAACTATGGTCCTAAACGCAGTATTTCACGACTGAAACACCAATTTACTTGATTTTCAATACAACTATTAGTACAAATATCACCCTGTGACGTCACGATTCAATGTTAATCAGTATGAAACGTTTTCGGCTGCCGCCAGCGAGGTCCGTCTTTAACTCAATTTTTTGGGTATTTATGTTTTTTAATTGTAGTTGCTCCCATACAAACATTTGTTCCTCTCCAAAAACTGGTTCGAATGGCATCGTAAAAAAATTTTAGGACACAACCCAATTTGTTTCAACAGTTATCCGATATCGGGCATACAACTATTTATGTAACTTATATAAACTAACTGAACAGCTAAGATGCGAAAGAATCACTAGGGTTATAGAATACTTACCGAAGCAGCCAGTTTCTAAGTTGGTTTTTAAACTTATTCCCTTATAAAACCTTTAGTTCGACCGGTAACTTATTAAATACTTTTATAGCTCTTATGAAAGCGCTCTTTTCATATTATGTACTGCTTTTTACTCTAGATAGGATTATGTTAAATTTATATTGCTGACGTACAATGCTTTTTACTGCAGAAATTTTTGTAAAGTATTCCGATGTTTCCGAAGTGTATTTCGTCAAAAACCACTGGGCGGATTTTGACTAAATTTTCCACTAATGTAGCTTATACATCAGAAAATAATTATACGTACGAAGTCGCGGTCAGGAGCTAGCACGAAAGATTTCATCAACGACAATAACCGAGCCAACTCCTCAAGGCTATATTGTAAAATTAATTACGCTCGTGAACATGTATACCCTCTAAAAACTCCTTAATTAAGTACCAACACCTCCCTTCAAATTAATCCAAACTAACACTAATTGAATTCATAAAATCCATACTATAGGCACATTACAAATCCAAAGGGTGTATCAGTCATAATTGTGAACCTTATTGTTTTAAGATAAGGTCTAATATTGCGTATTTACACTTTATAATCCTTTGTGTGATACCATATTTACACGTAACTAGGTAGCATTTAACACAGCAATGTACACCTTCCTGGAATTATTTAATGAATTCTCTTGAAACGTATTCGCAGGTGACTACGAATAAGTTACACTGGAAGTGACATGAGACGACAGTATTTGGAGGATCCGAAAGAATACGTGCCGCACCGCTATAATACTGTCAGTATACCGACAAGTTTGAAGTGTGGGCGACATCAGTAAGTTCTCGGTAGAGTACAGAATAGGGCATACCGATTCCGCTCCGCCAAGCTTAAAGTTAGAACGAACGCGCGAAACACATTAAAATAAGAATATGATCCCGAGAGTGATCGAAATTAACCAGTTATAATTGATAGAATCGGGCGTTTATTAGCGAAAATCCAGGATATTATGTTTCTAGAACAATATAATTCCTGGACCCATTTTCTCAGTGGCCATGGCACCATGGCAGATAGGCGAAGTTTTTTTCATTATTGGTGGTGGTTTGTTGTATTTGTTGGCATGTTTGTGCGGATTCTCATTGACTGCATGCAAAAATGCGCAAGTAGGTACCTATATCTCAAACATTATCAATAACAGACCGTAACGACAGAGACAGACTTAAGCTATCTCGGTTAAGCGAAACGAAGCGAGCGTCTTTCGGCTGATATGATGCTGATGATAACAGCTGGTCATAAAGTGGTAATTACTGCCCGCTGCGCGTGTGGAAAATATCACTGACAACGGGGAGACGTAAATTTTTGTTATCATGACAGGCGGTAATAATGAATGCCGCTGATCGCATATTTATTGCGCTTGCTTTCGGTTTGGGTCTCAAACACATGTGATCTGAGTCGTCGTTTGTATTACCGCCCTAGGCACGTATTGTACTATTACTGCACACCTTAATAATAGAACGCAATACAGAACATACAATTTGAAAGTAAATTTATGGTTATCTTAGGGATTCATGACCAATTCCTCAACATTAACCGAAGACACATCTAGCTACCCTATGTCCCCCACGGAATGTCAGCGAGCATAAGGTGCAATTTCCCCTGAATAATTCTAACAATTTGCCTCCCTGCCGACTTAAATTTAAGCCGTAATAAACGTCAGCGTAACTAAAGAAAAATGTGTTCCAGGACACTTTATTACCGGAACCCTCCTGATATTGTGACGTGCGAGATTTTTGATGGACGGGATTTTGTGTGAAGTTTTTCAATGAAGACTGGGAGTCTATTTTTCTGGAGGTATCATATTAATATTGATTTTGTGTTTGTCGATTATCTTTAGGAGGTTGTTAAGACTAAATGTAGGGACTAAATGTAGAACCGATGGCCGTTGGGGCGGAAAGGTTCTCGAGTGGCGACCACGTACCGGAAGGCGCGGCGTGGGTAGGCCCCCCCACAAGGTGGACTGATGACCTGGTAAAGGTCGCGGGGGTCCGCTGGATGCGGGTGGCGCAGGACCGGTCACTTTGGCACTCTTTGGGGGAGGCCTATGTCCAGCAGTGGACGTTTTTCGTCTAGTATGATGTTGATGATGATGATGAAACCGCCATCATTATCTTGAGTTTTTTTATTCCTTTGCATGCTTACTCAAGCAGAATATGGTGGACCATAAAACTATTGTACCTACCTAACTAATGTACCTATATTCAGCAAAATAAACATTTAATTTAATTTCATAGGTCCAGATTAGATACCGTCGCTGTCGAAATATTTAGCTAGTTTCAGTTCACAAGACTTGAGTCAATAGATTAGTTTACTTTGACCCAATTCGAAATCTCCAATCAAACAATTTACCTAGAGAGTTATATATATTCAATGCGACACAGTTCTATACCTAATTGAATATAACATTAGAATATTAACGGACGAAATCATTTACGTTTCTTCGTTTACCTATACTAGCTTCTGCCCGCGACTTCGTCCGCGTGGAACTCGTTTATAGCTTAGCTCCATATATACTTTCACCCCCCCATCTCGCTCCCTTAGGGAATGATCCCCGGGATAAAAAGTATTCTATATGTTAATCCAGGCTATACACTAAATGTATACCAAAATCCATCTTAATCTTTGTAGCCGTTTTAGCGTCATTGAGTAACAAACATCCAAACTTTCGCATTTATAGTATTAGTAGGAAGTAGGATACTAACTTTTGCCCGCGGCTTCGCCCGCGTACTAATTATTTTTGCAATAATTGTTGAATTGTTACGCCGGCAACGGCATACGTACTACTTGCTTCCCCTATGAATAATCCTTCGTCGTCATATACGAACTTTCAAATTTTTAAGTTTTTAAATGAACGTCTTTTCGGCACAACTCCTATTTCACCCCTTTAGGGGGCAAGTTTAAAAATATATATGTCTGCATAGATCTACGTATTATATAAGAAACCTTCTGTCCTGCTTTTGTGTTTCTAGGCACAGTTTATCATTATAAATCACTTATGTAAACTTTCAACCCCCTTACGCCTTTTAAGGGATGAATTAGAAAAAAAAACCCTTATCAATGTTTTGATTGTACATTAATACCTTGTAACCGAAGTTTTAAACGTCTAACTTTAAACGACATGTTTGCTATACAAACTTTCAACACTATTAGGAATTTTTATAATAACGCTAAATCATTTGTTTTGCTTTATAGTAAGAAACTTTCATACAAATATACAAGTCGGTTGTTGGTAAGATAAATACCTAAGAGTTGAGAATATCGAAAATCCTATAAATAACTATTCAAAGTCACAGCGAATTTGAATTATTTCCTGCTATGCCGGGTATGTATAATTACTTCAATAACATCCAATAATTATGGAACGAAATTAAACATGTAAGCCAGGGCCAATTTTGTTGCTTAAAGTAAGGTTACAGTTTAGGAACACTGAAATAAGTGAATAAGTTATCAAATTCTACAGTGGGTCAGTTGTGGATTAATAAGAGTAAAATCTAGTAAAATAATGTGACTTGTAGTATAAGAAAAAAAAAGATGAAAAATTAACGTATATACTCATTTATCGTAAGGGTGAAGTTCCGAATAAAATAGTCGATCTAATCTTGTTTCCTCATACAAACTTTGGACCCCCATTTCACCCCCTTAGAGGGTGAATTTTGAAAAAACTTTCTTAGTACACTCCAAGACCTTATAAGGAACCTACGTGCCAAATTTGCGGTCTCTAGAACCAGCGGTTTGGGCTGTGCGTTGATGTGTCAGTCAACGGAACGGGACAATGAGCACAGTTTTTTGTGCGTGCAGCTGGCGTTCATTGATTCATAAGACGTTATCACGTCAAAAAAAAACCGGACAAGTTTCGAATAAGTTCCGTATATAATCTAAATTTCATAAGTGTTTTTGAATACTCAAACTTCTTATAGGTTTTCCTGTAATCTTTAGGCAAGGAACTATTTTTCATATTTTTTTCAGAATTTTAATCCCAGTAGTTTCGGAAATAAGGCGGGGGGGGGGGGGGGGGGGGAGAATGGTCAATTTTCGTATTTTTTCCTAAATTACTTCAAATTTGTTTATGCTAAAATTGTAAAAAAAAAATATCTGACATGCTTACAACAACCCCTTTCATTTGATATGCCCAACTCAATCGGTCCAGTAGTTTCGGAGCAAATCGCCTGTGACAGACGGACAGACAGACAACCGAGTGATCCTATAAGGGTTCCGTTTTCTCCTTTTGAGGTATCCGAACCTTAAAAAAACATTTATTTCGGACTATGCATCCATAAATTTAGGCTCAACCTGAAACGGAGAACTTCGTTCGCTTCGCTCGCTAGTTCAAGTGAGATTAAACTTCGCCCCCAGTGTCCTCGCGCACTGTATTGTGTCTAGTGTGGTGTGACAGTAACGAGCATGACAAAATTTGTGGCACCACTAAGTTTGAAACTCTTCACGAAATTTATCGGAACAAGTTTTAGATTTAAGACGGCTTAGACTTAATTTATTAGAAAGATATTTATTTAATCAGGGTCTTGATCTAAAGTGAGTTTTTAGCTGAGATTTAATGCTAAGCCATCAAAGATATTTTTCTGTATTTATAATCTATCTTACGATTTATTTTTAGGGTTCCGTGTCGCAAAAGGAAAAAACGGAACCCTTATAGGATCACTTTGTTGTCCGTCTACCTGTCTGTCTGTCTATCTTTCAAGACCATTTATCTCGGGATCGCGTGGAGGTATCGAGTTGAAATTAAAATCCTAAAGTCCCTTGAAGCTGTGAAAAAAGCAAACTTCTAGATTAACGTAAAAAAAGATACAGCCGTTTATGCCGCCAAAAACGTATATTTTGACACTCTCAAGAGAATCAAAATTTTAAGGGTACCGTTGACCGAGAAGTATACATTTGGCAAGTAATATCGTCTTACACTACAAGTACAGGTAAAAATCTGAAAACTATACATTTGTAATTTTTTACGGGACCTTCGGTGAGCGAGTCCGACTCGCACTTGTCCGGTTTTTTTACATGAGTAATACTTGTATGTTTTCAATCTACAGACTCAAAATGAACAAGACGCACCCTTAGAATGAAACCGACCGAGCTCAAAAAAATCGACAAAATGGGTTAGCAACACTATCAACTCAAAATTACATATTGCATCAAGATGTGTTGCTTACTCATTTTGTCGATTTTTTTGAGTTCGGTCGGTTTCATTGTGTGCGTTAGTACCTATTCATACATTTCCAAGGCGTGTTTTTGTCACGGCTTTAGCAGTAGGTTATCATGTTCAATGTGTGCCCAGGAGCCGTAGCATGGTTGGCCTTATCACGCGACAAGTGACAAGATAAGAGCATCGTCTCGTTCTGTCGAACGGTGTCAACCAGTGACGCACGCTCTATCCTATCACCTATCGCGTGACAAGGCCAACCATGCTACGGGGCCTGTTTATACAAAGGAGATAAAAATTGAAGTCCGATTCTGGACTATTTGTATTTATTTTGGAGGAGGGTATTCAAATTTTATCGGAAGGAACCTCTAACGACTAGATGTTTGCAAGATTACTTCCAAAACAGAACTTAAATAAATTAAGTCCACTTTTAAAAATAAATTGCAAATAAAATTCTGTATATTAAATCTAACATAGTATTTTTTAAGACCATTGTTACTAACCAATTATGGAAATACCTAATTTATTAAATGATTTGATTTGATTTTTGATTTGAAATCGTCCTAATAACTGACAAAATGACTATACTATAAAGCCTTTGAACATCCTTTCAGCTGTCAAAGTGAACCGTAAATAGTAACAAGCGACCAGTTTCCTGACATCTTGACATTTACAATTTCCGGCGTCTTTTGTTCCCGCTCGGGAATCTTCTTTTGTGTTATGACATTTGTTAAAATATTTATTATTTTTATTGCCCAACAAATCATATTGAGATGGTGGGGAGGAGAAATTGTGTTGAGCCATTGGCGCCACCACCCCCCATCTTAATGTTATTTTGGTTGCACCCTAGCCCTGCGCCCACTGCTTTATCTGAAAAAAAAACCGGAAAAGTGCGAGTTCAACTCGCGTGGTGAGGGTTCCGTGTATAATACAAAAATATTGAGAATTTTCCCGTTACTTTGAATACTCAAACTTCTTATAGGTTTCCCTGTAATCTTTAGGCAAGGAACTATTTTTCATATTTTTTTCAGAATTTTAAGCCTAGTAATTTCGGAGATAAGGGGGGGGATGGTCATTTTTCGTCTTTTTTCCTAAATTACTTCAATATTGTTTTTTCTAAAATTAAAAAAAAAAAAACTAAGATGCTTACAACCCCTTTCATTTGATATGTCACACAATAAAGTTTACGAAACTTTTTTTTTTAATTTTCCAGTTTACTTCCAAAAGTGGCGGGGTTGTTCAGAATTCATTAATTTACTTGCGTCCATCTTTGGGTCACCAATTTACATATGTTTACCAAATCTTAACTCAATCGGTCTAGTAGTTTCGGAACAATTCGGCTGTGACAGACGGACAGACAGACGCACGAGTGATCCTATAAGGGTTCCGTTTTTATTTCTTTTTAGGTACGGAACCCTAAATACTTAGCTTCCGCCCGTGACTTCGTCTGCATGAACCAGGGATATAGACTATCCTATATTTTAATCCAGGCTATAAACTATTTTCGTGCTAAATGTTATCCAAATCGGTTGAGCCGTTTAAACGTGATTGAGTAACAAACATCTAAACATCCAAACTATCGCATTTATAACATTAGTAGGATTGGCATTGACGACAGTTTTTGCGCAAGCATCTTCCATCTGCAGGTCGATCACGGAACGCATTGTACGCGCGTTAGGTAGATCTAAATGTCACTTTTTATATGGAAAAATTACAGTTAAATTGTGCTAACGCGCGTTCGAAACGTTACGTGATTACCCCTTTGGGCCAATATTACAAAGGTAAATTAAATTTGTCTAAACGAGTTGAACGTTTTTCAAAAATGTCCTTTTTTTCAGAATTCGATAGTATCAATATTTGTAAGTAAAAAATAACCGAAAAAAAAGAATTCTGAAAAAAAGTACATGTACACTTTTTTGAAAAACGCTGTTAACACTTCACAGCCAAGAATACCCGCTACGGTCGTTGCCGATCCTGCAATTTTTCTGTTAACTGATTCAAGGCCAGTGACTCAACATATGAGTCATGCCTCTACGTGCGATTTCCGCTACAGAGCGGAAAAACACTGCTACGCGCTTCGGCGTAGCACATGTAGCGATGCGTGGCCTCGAATGGGATAAGTAGCTGAAAGCGCCTACGGCGTAGGCACACACGGCGTAGGCGCCTACGGCGTAGGCGCCTTAGGCGTAGGCGCCTGCTAGGTGGGTTCCTGCCAGAGAAAGTATTAAGAGTGAGTTGTAGTTATAACTTGGGGCTTTATGAAATGGGCTACTGACTTCTTCAGCCAGAGAAAAAGCTAGATTTTGCAATAAACTTTTGCTTGTCTATTACAGTATTAAGATATTTTTATCGTCATATCTATACATATAATAAAGCTGAACAGGGTCGAAAGTCTGTACATGGAAGATAAACGAAAAAAAAATGGCTGGGGATACTTAGAATTGATAACAGAACACGTTCCAACAGTTTTTAGAATTTTTGTCTGTTTATTTGTTTATCTGTTTATCTGTTTGTCTGTTTATTTGTCAGAGTATCACGTGGAAACGGCTGAACGGATTTTGATGCAAACTTTATTAATCTGTCGAGAGAATCCCCGGATAGGTTTTAAGCTACAAAAATCTCAAAGATTAGGGTTCAAAGGGGGTAGAAAATGGGGTTGAACTTTGTATGGGAACTCCTTGAATGTACGAGCTACAGACTTGAAAATTGGTAACCATAAACTTGACTGGAAAGTAAAAACGACCCCATTCAAACTTTTAGCAATGTATAGATAAAACGTGAAAAATATAGGATGAAAATAGGTTCTGAGGCGACTAGAAACTATATAATGTTGCAAGAGCGGGGTTATAACAGTATCATTACCATGGTAACATGTCGTCAATATATTCGAAAATTCATCGTGTTCTTACAACTGATAGTTAATCCAGTGGTTTCACCCATAGCTTATGGAGTCGGTGTCCCCGAGTTCAAACCCAGCAGCATGCACTTTTTATAGTTTTAATTTTTTTGTGTCTGCGTTTTTGAAAATGTATATTTTTCAAAAAACGCAGAGAAGCTTAGTGAATAGAGGATTTTGATGCAACTTTTACTTAATCGGTCGAGAAAATCCCTGGCCAGGTCATAGGCTGTAAAAATGATAAAAATTAGTTCAAAGGGGGTAAAAAATGGGGCAAAACTTTGTATGGGAACTCCTCAAATCCATGAGCTTTAGACTTGAAAATTGATAAACATACATTGGAAAGTAAAATTGTACATCCCTGTACACATGCGGTCTGTGGGCGAGTTATACGCTGAAAGCGTACAGCGCCCTTCGGGTCCAATTCAATAACGCCTTTAGAGCGGTGTTGGGGCTGCCTCGCTACTGCAGCGCGTCGGGCATGTTCGCGGAGGCGCGCGTGGCGTGCTTCCACGCGAGCATGCGCGCGCGCAGTGCTGCGCTCGTGCGGAGAGTGCGTGCCAGCCAAAACGCCGTTCTATCCATGATAGCCGACAAATTAGATTGCCCATACATCCGGCATTGTTGTGACAGACATGTCCCAGCAAGATTCATCGGCAGTAGCTAAACATAATTATGTAGAAATTTTATTTTATTTATTTTAATTTAATTTAATTTTTATTTTTTATTTTTTGACATTATATTGAGTTTTTATTTTTATTTTTGATAATATGGATTTTAATGTATTATGAGTTTAAGTTACTCGAAATAAATGATTTGAATTTGAAAAAAAAGAACTCCATTCAAACATTATAAAAAAATATAGATAAAACGTGAAAAACCACGGGATGAAAATGTGCTAGATGGCTAAAGACTATCTATAATAACCAAAAATGTTTGATATCTCAACCGCTCTTCTTCTGACTTCTCTCGCTCGGGACTTTGGTCTCCGGTTTCGCTTGCAAGACACCTGGGTTTAGTTAGCGTTCCATAATTTATACGCGTACGAAGTCGCGGGCAGAAGCTAGTATCTTATAAAGATAATCTCTCGAGGCAGAGGTTTACTTTCCGAACCGGTGGTAGTTTATCGACATTCATAGGTGCATGTAATATGCCTGAATTGAAGAATAAATCACTTTGACTTTGACTTTTAAAGAAAGTGACAGAGACATAGGCAGAGCCCAGAAACTCAAATAGTCTAATTCCAAAAGGACTACGCCTAATGATACAATACAAACATTCTTTTTTGCTCACCAAAAATAGTACACAATAGAAACAATTATTCAGAATAAACATAAACAATGGTAGACAACAGGCGGTCTTATCGCTAAAAAGCGATCTCTTAATGATGATTAGTATTCAAGTATGTTAAGAAATGGCAAAGATACCACCGTTTTATTATTGCTGTTTAGAGAGAAAACCGGCCAAGTGCGAGTCGGACTCGCGCACGAAGTGTTCCGTACCATTATCTATAAAAACGGCAAGAAAATCATGTCTGTTGTATGGGAGCCCCAGTCCGACTCGCACTTGGCCGGTTTTTTAGTATATGTTATTATAGCGGCAACTGAAATACATAATCTGTGAAAATTTCAACTCTCTAGCTGTCACGGTTCTTAAGATACAGCCTGGTGACAGACAGACGAACGGACGGACGGACAGCGAATTCTTAGTAATAGGATCCCGTTTTTACCCGTTGGGTACGGAACCCTAAAAAGCGTTACGTTCATAATAATTATAACCACGTTATCAAATTAAAATTAATCTTATAACTATGTGATTATTTTATTTTTATTAATTATTAAATGCTTCAACATTTTTCTACCTAATATACTATTTTTAGTATCTACACTAAAACACAGACGTGATTAAACCCGTTTCAATTAAACTCTTAAAAGCAAACTCTATCCCAAAACTATTACAGTCACACAAGTTTCAACTTTAGCACATTACATTAAGGTCCAGAATGAGTTTAAGTATAAATAGTTAGGGAGTACGTTCTTCCTTGCTCTGTTGCTTGCTACCATCGTAAATTTTCCACTTAGTTCTAATAAATTACCCATGTTGCGCTTTTGCTGACGATAGAGTGCTGACTAGGTTTCACTATTAAAGGGCTTGAAGAAGCTATTGGAAAAATAGGATATTGTAATAAATTGTGAAAGAAAAATGGCGCAATGTTACCTTAAGTAGTTAGCTATAGTCGGCAACAATAATAATTATTTGTTAAACATGGGTGCAAAGTTTATTTTAACCGCGATTGTGGAATTGAAACACGAGCTAGCGAATGGATTCTAGGGTTGAACCACGAGCGAAGCGAGTATTTCTAAAATAGAACCCTGAGCGAAGCGAGTAGTTCAAAAATAAAATTTTGCACCCGTGTGCAACTCAAATCTTTTCACCTCACTAAAGCGAGGAAAACACTACATAAGGAGAACAACGGAAATATGTAAAAAAAAGTAGTTAAAAAGTTTAAAAAATGCACAAAAAAAAGAAAAAAAAGTCAAAAAAAAGTAGTCAATAAATGACAAAAAAGTAGATAATAAATGACAACCTGAGGCTGAGACAAATATAGTGCTTTTCTCGAAAATGGTGCAAGAAGACAAAATGCTTTTCATATCACCACTTCGTATAAAAACATTCATCACTGGCCAAATGGTTATTAGATAATTGAATAAAATGAAATTGTTATAACAATTTCATTTCATTCAATTCCTTTATAAGTAGCTTGTCTAAATTGCTCAAACACTTATGACTGTTTCCTTCTAGGCAGCACTACTACACAGTGACAGGGTCGTAAGTGACGTACTTTTCCTAATAAGTTAGGTCGTTTTGTTTTAAAATGGATTCTCCTGGGCTATTATTCGCTACGCGCAAATGCGGCTCACCCCGCCGGTCACCCGTTACGAAACTAGACCTCTACCTACGCTTAGTTACTACGCATCGCGGTGTCAAGGTATAATTGTGGGTGAGCGTTGAGGCGAGCTTAAACAAGTTACAGAATACGGGGCTGGTCATGTCACCACTGTAGAAATCCATGGGTCCCGACATATTGCATCTCAGTATGGTATAAGTTTTACTGGTTTGTTCGGCGCGTGTAGATACAACAGAGCGCGAAACATTTTGATATCATATCGTTGTCGACCTTTGATTCAATTAGTGTAGGTAAATCATCAATCATCTCGATGCCCCTAGCTTGCTTCAAGACATACAATTTAGAGTTCCGCGTCAAAGAGAACGCCAGTGTCGTGATAAACGTTTATTAACAAATTATTCTAAAAACATGTTTGTTAAGCGTGCATGTGCACTTTATAACCATAGTAATAGATTAGTAGATATAGACATATTTAACTGCACCGTAGACTCATTAAAAAGTGCCTTTTGGACGAATAATTTGTAATAAGTAGTAATACATTTTTGTCTTTGGAATGTTATAGTTATAATTAAAGCCACTTTACAGTATAAAATATAATACATCTGTACGTAGTTAACAAATACTGTAGGTATTCAAGTTGCGAGCATAATATTATATACTGTTTAAGAACCTTTTTCACCTCGTTTTTTATTGGTTTGTAGTACTTTTATTTTTGTATTTTCAGAAAAGAACTTTATTAGTAATGTAAAAGCAATACAGCAAATGTTTTTGTATGAGGACAAACATCCCAGTGCTCGACACTGGCCCATTTTCATTGACACTTTAACTTTTAGTAAAACAATTGAATTGAACTTTATATGTCAACTATTGAGCACTATAAGGTTTCGAGCATAGGGATTTTTGGCTTACATATTTATACTTATAAGTTTTTGAATTATATTAAGATAGCCTGTACAAATATCTTTGTATTGACTGTTTGTTTCATAATAAATAAATAAAATAAAAAAAAAAAATGCAAAATAAGTTTAGTGTACAGGTTTGTTCTAAAATTTCGTTTTAAATCTGACTTAGCTCCAGGCAAAATACGGTTTCGAAAAACATTAATTTATAATAGCCTTTTTTGTTTATTTTATTTTAAAACGTTATTCAAGAATCCAACAAACTTTCCATCCGAAAGTAGTAATATAGATTTAAATTAATTATTCATTGTCTTTTTTGTTTGATTTATATTTAATATTTTAAAGCAAATGTAAATGAACCAAAATAAAGATTAAAACATTTATTAATATTTATTCCGACTTTACAGGAGCAAATTTTTTTTTGATGTCTGATTTTTTGTTGGATTTCGCCTCTAGGTAACTATTTAATTGATAATATTATACCTAGAGGCGAAAATTTATAATAGCAGATTTTTTATTGTAATATATATATATGTATTACAATAAAAAATCTGCTATTATAAATTATTTCCTAATTTTGACATTTTTTCCATACAAGTTGTCAGTTCATTGCCTGGACTATAGGTTGACAACGACAATATTGGTATGCGATTTGTCGAATGAAACTGGCTTCAAAGGCTCAGGTGTCATTGCGGGAACTTAATTATTTAACGGTCGATATTGGCGCGTAGGTACGTCCTCTCCAGGCCGCATGTGTTAATTTGCTGGCAGACTATGCAATTACCATGGTAATTAGGGTTCGTGTGTAACAGACTTGTGCGTCTGTTTCCACGGGTTTACATTTCAAAGGCAATCCATGTAATTCTATTTGTTGATGAGTTTGACAGGCTAAACTAAAAATGTAGAGGTAGTCCGGTAGGATTGCGAATAGGGGTTTGTTTCTTGTTTAAAATGTGATTGCTTATGCATTTAAACCATGTTTTTTGGAGAAAAAAAGTCAAAGTCAAAGTGATTTATTCTTCAATTTAGGCATATTACATGCACCTATAAATGTCGATAAACTACCACCGGTTCGGAAAGAAAACCTCTGCCTCGAGAAGAACCGACGTAAAAAACTCGGCGAGGTGTAATTTTTGAAAACAGTATACAATATATCATTTCAGTGTCAGAGTACTATAAAATTTTAAAATTACATTGCTACAGTAAAAAGTCTATTTATTTTACGACAGATTTCTAGTGCAGGATTTTATAGCTGCCAAATATCCCTATCCATGATGTAGTCGTTTATCTTATAATATGCTTTTGAAATAAGTGTCCGTTTTACGACAGATTTGAATTTAGAGTCAGTAAGTTCGGTAATGTGTTTTGGAATTTTATTGTAGAATTTTATACAATTTCCCAAGAACGACTTTTTTGCTTTTACTAGCCTGTAAAAAGTTGTTTTGAGCTTCCCTGCGCTTCTGGTAACCTTGGGCCTATCAGTGTTTGTTGGGTAGTTGTATAAATTCTTCCTAACATACATAATTATTTCAAACCCATCGGGGATAGTACCTTATGCGTTAGCATAAAGGATGTGACCGTGTAGACAGTTTGCAGAAAAAAATCATACTACAACGGTCGGTGCCGACCAAGGTCGCTCGGTCGGAGGGGCTTGGAGACCGTCTAGCAGACCCTTTATAAAAAAAAACCGGACAAGTGCGAGTTCAACTCGCTTTGTGAGGGTTCCGTAAAATTGCTATGCTCTAAAGCATCAGGCGCTCCCTAATAAAATCCCAAAATACACAAAAATAATACTTCTTACAGGTTTTCCTGTAATCTTTAGTCAAAGAACTATTTTCCATATATTTTCCAGAATTTTAAGCCTGTGTTCTGTATTGTAAATAATTCAGTTCTGCTTCTGAATATAAACAGAACATGATATGTTTAATAACGACATGTTTAAACATTATAAAAGCCCTCAAGCATCATGTTTCAATACACATTTTCTCAGCAAGCAATGAATAGAATTGCTACAAAGTAAATACAATAATAATTACATAGCATAGATATAATGTGAAACGTGAAATTAAAGACATGCCTAGCAGCGTACAAGCTTATAATTATAACACAACAAGTCTGTCATTAAATATTCCCTGATAAATAATATGCCAACGATATTTTTCCAACTAAATGTGTCAACTTTAAACTTTAACATTTATAACGAGTAGGTACTTAATAGGCGAGTTCTGTTTCAAAAGGGTTAGGTTTTTTTTCATATGTAGTCGTAAATAAGTGGGTCTAAGGCGGCCTGTACACTTGTAAGTTCTTACATCAGTACAGTACAAATAATGCTCAAGTAAGTCGCTGTAAGCAATATTTGTACTGAACTTACGTTAATGTAAAGGCCGACTTACAGATTGAATAAAACAAAAGTTGTCTTTCCTGGGCTGTTATTCGCTACGCACGCATGCGCATCACCCCATGCGTCACGCCTAACGAAACTAGACCTCTACCTACGCTTAATTACTACGCATCGCGGCGTCAAGATATATTTGTGGGTGAGCGTTGAGGTGAGCTTAAACAAGTTACAGAATAGGGGGGTGGTATAGACCACCTTTTAAGCATGTTAGAAGTCCATATTGTATCCATTTTTGTAAGAAACTTTGCCAAATTGTCATTAACGGGACAGAATAACAACAAGAAAATAGAGGATAATATAAAATAAAATTATAAGAATAAAACTAAAAAATTACAATAATCCCATGCAATACCCGCTGTCCCTTGATTCCGTGAATTTCAAACAGTTATACAGCTGAAAATCAGTGAGCAAAGTGTCTGCCACATTTTTTTTTGAATCCACGGAGTCATAGTGATTCGAATGCGCGCAATGAGAACCGCGTGCAAATGACTTAGTAGAGCTTTTTTTAAACATTTTTACAACTCCGTCCCATGATAATGCAGAGTCCTGAATGTCGGCCTCTTTGATTTTCTTCGTTTTCAAGATGATTGTGACCATGAACTCCAGAGGCATACATGTGCAAATGATTTAATACCCAGATTTTTTAAGCAACTTCAATCCGCTGTAACGTGAAAACGCAGCGACATAGGACCTTAATTGATTGGACCAAATCAATTCGTAATGATTCAAACTGCAATCCACCTCGACGTGAAACGTGTGCAAATCATACATATACCGAAACCACGGACCGAGGGTCTCGACGCCAAAGGGTACAAAGTCGTACTCTCTGCCGAGGCCTCTATATTTATTAAATTTCAGATTTTCGGCGTTTTCCGCCGCTGCACCCGCTTTAGAAGTAGTCCTTTGGAGGTGAGACGGTGCCAGTGTGTCTACACATGTAGCGTCCCACACAAGCATCCGTCCCAACCTCCATGGAACCTGAGACACACCATCAGGTCTTTTGCCATCATCTCTGACGATGCCAGGCGGCTCAAGAAGAGCAGGCACATTGATGCTGGCAAGAGACCGGCGGATTATGTCATTAAGTGTCGCATGTTCGCAACTATTAGTTGATTCACCCATTTTATTGTTGTAAGCAAGTAATTAATGGATGTTTCATTGTTTCAGGTAAGATAAAGCCCAAATCACCGTAACTGAAAATTCCGCAAAGTTTGGTTTGCTCTCATGACGGTGGATGGTTAGCGTTATGAAGCATCAATAAAGGTTCTTCTTCATCAACTGACGAGAGGTAAGTAAAATAACAAAATAATATTTAAAAATAGATTAATTGCAGTTCAAAAACGCATATTTTTGCATTAATTAACATTGAAAGATTAAAAACTGATAAATACGTACCTAGGTAATCTAAAAATAGCTAAAATAAATGATAAATAAATAAATATCGTGGGACAATTCACACCAATTGATCTAGTCCCAAACTAGGCAAAGCCTGTACTATGGGTACAAGACAACGGATAAACATACTTATATAGATAAATACATACTTAAATAGATATTAAACATCAAAGACTCGAGAACAAACATTCGTATTCATCATACAAATATCTGCCCCGACCGGGAATCGAACCCGGAACGTCAAGCTTCATAGTCAGGTTCTCTAACCACTAGGCTATATAATATTATATATTTACGACACCGACGTGACAATGCCATACAAATCAGACATTTACAAAGTATTTTGTAATCAATATCGTTTTTAAAAGGCGTTACTTACAACAAAACTAATACTAGTGCATTTGTATGGCTTGAATTATCTGTAACCCTACGAATAGGCTATGGCTCCGTTACGATAGCCAAAATTCTAAACGCAACCGATTTTAACATCGGCATTGTTTCGTCCATATTAAATGAGTCTCTAAATCTTATTAATCATAAACTTTTAGTCAGATTCCAACTACAACTCCCTCTAAAAACCCAAATAAAAAAGGCATGTAAACAAACTTATTTCAACTCTCGCTAACTTTTTAATGCGGCCATGATGGATGGTATTTACGGACGAGAAAAACAATGCTCGCCTGGACGAAGCATCTATCACGCGAGTGGACGCATGCAGTGTATTAATCATTTTTATTGAACCGGGACCTCCATTGATTGGTTGCTGATGAAGTATCCATTATCCGGTTTGATGAGGCGACGCCAATATTATAGCCGTGAGTGTCGTGTCTCGTTCTCGTTCCAGTTTTAAATTGATGATGCTACTGTTGATTTTGCACGCCCACATTTGACATTGCACGTAGAACCGATGGCCGTTGGGGCGGAAAGGTTCTCGAGTGGCGACCACGTACCTGAAGGCGCGGCGTGGGTAGGCCCCCCACGAGGTGGACTGATGATCTGGTAAAGGTCGCGGGAGTCCGCCGGATGCGGGTGACGCAGGACCGGTCAATTTGACACTCTTTGGGGGAGGCCTATGTCAAGCAGTGGACGTCTGTCGGCTGATATGTCCACGATGCGTCTTCCGGTACGTGATCGCCACTCAAGAACTTTTCCGCCCTAACGGCCATCGGTACTGCGTGCAATGTGCCGACTGTAACTTAAGTTTAGCGATTCGGAGGGCTATATCGGTTACTTTAGGTCTGCTGCGGTCACTTAGAGAAACTCCCAGTATAGTAAAGCCCTCTCCATTGCCCTTTGGGTGACTTCGAGCCTCCTTAGTAATCCATTGTAACTTCATGCATTAGACATATAATATACTACATTTAAATAATCGAAATACAATCGACTTATTACATCCACGCTTGCAACACTGCGCAAAAAATGTTATTACAACATAAAATCAAGCATGCCCAGTTCAATGTCCCTTATAAGGAATCCAAATACCTGCATCGGGTTTTCCACGGCCAAGTATTTATGACGCAACTGCCCACGTAGACAGAAGTTACGAGTATATCACCGCGCCCATTTCTTGCCAACTCGGGTTATCTGCAATATTTAAGCGTTGTAAATGGAATACTGAGTAGCACTTAGTCTGCGTTTATTACAGACAGTATAAATCATGTTTGTGCGCGCGTATGTGCACGCTTATAACTAACCGCTGTTATGTAGTTCAGTAATTTTACTGACAACTTGTATGGATAAAATGACAGGAATTAATTTATAATAGCAGATTTTTTTCTGTGTTACGGAACATTTGCTGAAAGAGATCCCTGAAAGGGATACGCTCGCCTTTGTACTTCCTTTTTAGGGTTCCGTAGGCAAATGGCAAAAAACGGAACCCTTATGGATTCGTCATGTCTGTCTGCCTGTTTGACTTTTATTCGAATTGCGAAATTCGAAAGCATTTTACTCGAAAACTTTATAGTTTTCGAGTAAAATGCCTGTGACATATGCCCACCTTATGGTGTATTTGAATAAAATTTCGAGGATAGGCGTATTTTGTTAGCCGCTGCATAGTTTTGTAATTAAATTACTAAAAAAAAATATTTAGGGGTACATAAAACCGAAAGTTAAAAAAAAATATTTTCATCGCTAGCCCACATGTAGCACATCAATCGATAGGCCTTTCAAAATAAATATAAGATTACTCAGCAATTTTATTGAAAGTGAATAGAGTTGGAGATAATCACCCCGAAAGTCACTAAAATTGTGTTCCCTCCTCTAATTTTTGAACCGTGTATTTTAAAAATATGAAAAATATCATGGTCATAGGGCTTATTAAATACTTTTAGCGAAAATTGTTTTGAACAAGATCGATTCAAAGGTTTTCGAGATATTTCTAAAAACTGCCTTCCTTAAAGAAAAGGACCTCATAAGGAGGAAGGAGAAGGCCATGAGATTTCAGTAACGATAACTTTTTAATAGGCAGAACCCTTCGTTTTGCGTGGTCCGACACGCACTTGGCCGGTTTTTTCTTTCTGTTTTCACTTTACAATATTTTATGTACAGTAAAGTAATACATACATACACAACCCTAGTGGATAAACCGGTCGTCGACCAGAGATTCTATAGTATTTGCATTATTTGACAGCTGTCATCCCAGAACAATGTATATATGTCATTATTGATGTTTATTGTACCGGGATGAAGGCTGTCAAATAGTGCAAATAAATACTATAGCAAAGCTGTGGTGGATGCTCCTTTATGATAATGCACAATTGGCTACTTTCGTAAAAAATGATATTTAGAACGTCAGTTACAATATCAAAACATATTGGACACGTATTTTTTTGTTTGTCAATTAAACAAAAAATGATAAAGATATAGCCCGTTAAAGTTCCGCGTGACGTCACATTATGGTACACTTTTTATCATAATGTGACGTCACGCGGAACTTTAACGGGCTATATCTTCATCATTTTTTGTTTAATTGACAAACAAAAAAATACGTGTCCAATATTTTTTGATAATCTAACTGGCGGGCTGAATAGAATTATATATATTTTTACCCAGGATAGTACCCAATTGCAAATACGGAGAGATATGTACATAAATAGCCTAACATAATTCTATAAGATCGCTTCAGCCCGAGTGAGTGCAATGTGGCACCTCCCAACAATTTGCTTCAAGTGTTGCTATGCCAGCAAGATACCTAGGTAAACTAAATGCCTACTATGCAACGCCGCTTTGCAGTTATGTGATAACTTTATGTCGCCAATGTGGACTATTTTCGAAGTGATGTTTTAGGAATTTCGTGCATAGATAGTATTATGTATTTCGATATATTCATCATGGTATTCTGCTGATATTAGTAGAAGATTGTTCTTCATAAATATTTTCTTCTTACTGCGCACTAAGTTCGGTTAACAAGCTTCTGTTTGGCCGTATGGTTGACTGGTAGAGAATTCCTTATGGCATTAAGTCGATCATTCATCAGCCATTTGTACTTATTTTTTAATTTTTTTTATTTAAAGTTCCAAATAATTCTAGTTCTAACGTATCGCATAGTTTCATCATATTACTTGCTAAAGCCATTAATGGCTTATCTACAGCTAGACTTCGGACTAACTATTAACTAGGTATATAGAAAAAATTACTAAACGAGAATTAAGTGCAGTAAGAATTAAATAAAAAAGAAATATTCGAATTCATACCCTCCAAAATACAACACGTTGTAACTGTAAGGAACCCGCAAAACTGCATCCAATCAGTTAATTTATTATTGAGTTTGAATATCATTAATTATTAACAGGCGTTCATGAAACTGCGCGCCAATTAAGAGCCGATTTTATAAAACGCCATTAAAAACTGTTTATTTTACTAATGAAGTATTTAAACAGAGCGTGTGCGGACCGTTTTTATGCGCGGTTTCATCGAGTTTTGTGGCAGTTAATTTACTCTTTTATCGTTTATGTTTCAAATATTTGAACATGAGAATACCCGATCATATGGCAATTTTAATGTATCAAAAGATAATAAATAATAGTATTATAGTAATGATACTTCAAACTATAATAAGGTTCAATATTATGTACTGATTGTACTGTAGTTTTTCTACTTGAAAGTTTTGTCCGTCGCGATGGTTATTAGCTGTGTTTGTAGTGTTTTAATGTTTATACTTAACAGGTCATAGTGTGAATTGTGTCTTTATTACTGATCCAGGATTAATGAAACTTAACGTACATATACCAGTGTGCATCACACACAATGTGTCAATTGTATTGTATGTCTACTTTCTTTATCTTTGTGTTTTTTTTGTAGTGAATAAATATCTTCTTTCTTTCTTTCTTTCTTATATAAACTACGGCGGACAACATCGTACTTATCGCTAAAGAGCGATCATCATCGTCATCATAATAACAGAAAAGACGTCCACTGCTGGACATAGGCCTCCCCTAAAGATTGCCACAAGGACTGGTACTGCGCGACCCGCATCCAGCGGACACAACCTTTGTACTTGTACCTAATGTACCTATTTTTGGCGGTAAATAATAAAAGAGTATTACTCCTAGCAATCCCGAATACCATTATAGTCCAGGCAATAAACTGACAACTTGTATGGAAAAAATGTCAAATTTGGAAATAATTTATAATAGCTATTTTTTTAATGTAGCGGATATATTATCAATTAAATAGTTACCTAGAAGCAAAATCCAACAAAAAATCAGACATCAAAAAAAAAAATAGTTTTGATAAATATATATATTTTTTAAATCTTTAATTAGGTTCATTTACATTTGCTTTAAAATATTCAATATAAATAAAATAAAAAAGACAATGAATGTTTAATTTAAATCTATATAATTACTTCCAGGAGCCGTAGCATGGTTGGCCTTATCACGCGACAAGTGACAATATAAGAGTGTCGTCTCGTTCTATCGAACGATGTCAGCCAGTGACGCACGCTCTATCCTATCACCTATCGCGTGACAAGGCCAACCATGCTACGGCTCCAGGTGGAAAGTTTGTTGGATTCTTGAATAAAGCATCTTAGAACAACGTTTTAGAATGAAATAAACAAAAAAAACGCTATTATAAATTAATGTTTTTCGAAACCGTATTTTGCCTGGAGTATTACTTCCCCGTACCCTAAAAACATCATCAATCCAACGGCAGAAGTTGGCAACTAATATAAACTTGTGCGGAGTTGGGCGACGCATGTAGTAACTTATATACTGCGTTCAATTAGAAACTGTGATAGCGTTCAGTTCGGCGCTAGTTGACTGAACTTTCAAAAATGTTTGAAACAATTCACGTATTCTTATTCGCTGGATGCGGGTGGCGCAGGACCGGTCAATTGACGACCGCTTTAGCCTAGTTGGTAGTGACCCTGCCTACGAAGCAAGAGGTCCTGGGTTCGAATCCCGGTAAGGGCATTTATTTGTGTGATGAGCACGAATATTTGTTCCTGAGTCATGGATGTTTTCTATGTATTTAATTATGTATTTATGTATATAAGTATGTTTATCGTCGTCTAGTACCCATAGTACAAGCTTTGCTTAGTTTGGGACTAGGTCGATTTGTGTAAGATTGTCCGCAAATATTTATTTATTTAATTTATAATAATAACACTAGTTCCCTCCCCGCGGCCTAACTACCGTCATCTACCAGGACTACCAGGAGGTTCTACCAGACCTACCTTCAGTCCATCGGCCAATACTAAGTATTGGCCATCGACTCAGTACCGGATTCAACCCCGAGGAAGAAGAACACAAGAAAAACCAGCTCGGAGACTTTTTTTCTTCCCTGGGCTGCTCATATAAGGGCCCAGTATCCACAGCGGGGGAAGTGGAAACAGCAACTACCGCCATCACGCAGGACAGACACTAACCAAAAAGTGTCACAGGTCACAGGTGCTAGAGGACCGGAAAGGTTGAATGTTCCAGTCAGATTTGTGCGGAAAGCTTGAATGTCCCGGTCGGATTTGACTGGAAAATCTAAATGCCCCGGTCGGATTTGAAAAAAAAAGTCCATTCTACACGCATGTAAAAGAATTATTGAAATCGGACAAGCGGATCCGGAGATAACCCGTTACATACAAGCTCACAAAACTAAAATAGAATCCAGAATTAGGCGAACTAAACTGACAGGCTTTCTCACACTATTACCTCTACGTAGTGTGATATCAACAGCACTGGTCAAACTATGGCCACGTTTGTTTTTTACGTGACAGTTAAAGTTTATTGAAAGTAAATACAAGATTATGATTAACATTAACTAAAATAAATTAAAACTAAGTTAAATCTAAAAAAGGCCCTCGAGGCATTGTACCGAGGATGCTGGCGGCATTTCCTCGCTGAATTGCAATGCTGATGCGTTGCACGAGAAAGCCGCCAGCTCTTCGGTCACCAGTTACATCGACCAGACGTTTCACGATGTCTGCAAATAACTTATGCGCACTGGGACCCCACGGACCGAGGGTCTCGACTCCAAAGGGTACAAAGTCGTACTCTCTGCCGAGGCCTCTATATTTATTACATTTCAGATTTTCGGCGTTTAGTTTAGTTTAGTTCGCCTAATTGAGTTTTTTACGCCGGTTCTTCACGAGACCGAGGTTTTCTTTCCGAACCGGTGGTAGTTTATCGACATTCACAGGTGCATGTTATATGCCTAAATTGAAGAATAAAACACTTTGACTTTGACTTTGTGGATTCTACTGTACAACCTCACAGACTTTTCCTCTTTATGATGTTAGAATAGATAAAGCTACAATCACATTGCACGCAGACCGATGGCCGTTGGGGCGGAAAGATTCTCGAGTGGTGACCACGTACCGGAAAACGCAGCGAGGGTAGACCACCCCCAAGATGGACTGATGACCTGGTAAAGGTCGCGGGAGTCCACTGAATGTGGCGCAGGACAGGTCAATTTGGCACTATTTGGGGGAGGCCTATGTCTAGCAAGATGTGGACGTCTTTTGGCTGATATGATGATGATGATGATAAACTAGCTACCTCCGTACGTGCAATGGTGAGTAATGTGAGTATCCGTCTGTGCGAGGAGGCCTTTGAACTGAACCAGGTATTCGCATAGCATCCTAAGAATTGATTTTTGTCACATCATATCGCACATATAAACCGTAAATTGGCATTGCTCAGCGAAATTAAAAATTAATGACTGGTATAATGAGCATTTAACCATTGGGTTCGGGTCTATATATATTTAATTTCTCTCTCGCTTAAAAATGGACTGACTGGGTGACACAATGGTTGGTGGGGAGATTTATAATTAGACAATAAGAAGAAGGATTGTCTTCCACATATGTACCGGAAGGCGCGGCGTGGGTAGGCCCCCCACAAGGTGGACTGATGACCTGGTAAAGGTCGCGGGAGTCCGCTGGATGCGGGTGGCGCAGGACCGGTCAATTTGTAACTCTCTGGGGGAGGCCTATGTCCAGCAGTGGACGTCTTTCGGCTGATATGATGATGATGATGATGATGATGAATAAGAAGAAGAAGTTGTTTCATATTAAACATTTTGTCGCGCGGCTTCCACGCCGCCATACCTAACCTAATGAGTGCAACAAACGTTAATTCCAATCCCAAGCGTTAAGTCAAATAGACCCGCAGCTGATCACGTCGGACGCAAGCATCTGGAAATTCTCAATATGCGCTATTCTGCATTTCCCAATAACGCGGCACCTCACGAAAACGAATCGAATAACTCGTGTTCGGCAATATTAAATGTCGAATAGTTTAAAAGATCGTGGTTCAACTGCGAAGCGATTTGTTGCTTAGATATATTGTATATGGGTTTACTACCTACTACTATTTTATTGGGAGACGGTGACATTAGCACACACTTTAAATTAGGGACCTGTTCGTGTGTCAGTATTTTAACCGTTTTCAAAAAAGGGGGAGGTTCTCAATTCGAATGTATTTTTTTGACGTGACAACGTCTTATAATTCGATGGAGCCGGCTGCACGCACGAAAAAACATGACTCATGCGGCGTTACCTCGCTCTGAGGCGTTCCATTTAAGGCTAGAAGTGCAAGCGAGAGCGCGATTTTTTTTTATAATTTTAGCAAAAACAGATTTGAAGTAATTTAGGAAAAAATACGAAAATTGACCATTCCCCCCGTTATCTCCGAAACTACTAGGATAAAAATTTTGAAAAAAATATGGAAAATAGTTCCTTGCCTAAAGATTACAGGAAAACCTATAAGAAGTTTGAGTATTCTAAAATACTTATGAAATTTAGATTATATACGGAACCCTCACCACGCGAGTTGAACTCGCACTTGTCCGGTTTTTTTTATTATAACTCGTGTATTTACACCCGGAAATCACAAATTTGATGAAGGGGAACTGATGATAAAGACCAATGACTTATGAAACTCGTACTAAAAACTGTAAAAGTGCGACATAGATTCTAATATGATTCCGTTGAAATAGCAACTAATGAAGTGCCAGGTGATTCTGAGATCCCTGAGGAATCGACGGAACTCCTCAAATACACTCAAGAGCAAAAGTTTCGGGTCGGTGAAATACCGTCATATTTTCTAAAATAGTGCAGGTTGTACAGTTTTGTTAATCCTGTCATGATCTTTTTTTAATTTTACATATAAACTGCAAAAATAACATTTAAAAAATAACATTACCAGGTTTAAATCTGACTCGTAAAAACCCATGAAAAAAACAGCGTTAACGGATCGAGATATCGAAATAATGTTAATATTTTTATGATATGATACCGAAAATTGCTTATACATTTGGGTAAGACCCAAGAATAGCATATTATGTAAATAAGACTAGTGTGAAATATGAAAAAACCTATTGATGTTATTTAATTTAGGGTGACCCGTAACTTCCTCATGCAGCGATTTGGTTTTTTCTGTAATAATCAACGTATTTACTCTCGGCAAGCAAATGTTCATGCGGCTTGGCGGAGTACTTAATTGTAATTGAAGTTGGTTTGAAACATTGTTTTAAAAAGTAAATTGATTTGAAGTAATGGTTATTTGAATAGAGGGGTAATCACGTAACGTTTCGAACGCGCGTGAAGACAATTTGACATTTAGATCTACCTGACGCGCAGACAATGCGTTACGTGCTTGACCTGCAGATCACAACTACATACGAAAAGTGTCTTTCATTCGTACGTACTCTTTATTACGCGGACAACTTGTCTTTTAATATAATAATAGATCGTTCCACGAATAAGTTTTACCGAAATCTATTTAAATATTTTTCAAACAATATCGTATTTCGTTCAATCGCGTTTAATTAAACCCGTACCAAATACCAAAACGCCCTAGAATAGGGAATGGATGAAAATTTTAGAAATGCCTGATTATTTTTTTGGTGATAGGAATGACCTTCCTTAGCACCAGAAAAAAGTTTAAGATTTTTCAACTGCGTAATTTTTTTTTGAAAAATATAAACAGTTTCCTCACGTACGTTTTGGGTCAGTTACGGCACCTTCCTCGATCGGTCTCATATTACATAAAAATATATTAAATATGTGTGGTGACAAAAACTGACACTGGCAATGATATTGACACTTGCAGCAGCTATATTGGTCATTACCAGTGTCAGTTTACCACAGATATTTTTTGTAATATGAGACAGATCAAGGAAAGTGTCTATTTACCGTTCTTGACCCAAAACGTAAATGAGGAAACTGTTTATATTTTTCAAAAATAATTGTCGCAGCTGAAAAATCTGAATTTTTTTTCTGGTGCTAAGGAAGGTTATTCCTATCACCGAAAAATTAATCAGGCATTTCAAAAATCTTTTCATCTATTCCCCATTCGACACAGAGCTCAAAAAATACCAGGTATTTCGCCTAGATATTCAGGTGCTCGGGCGATATAGCGACTGGCAAGGACAGCCTTCCCCGATATATTGGTACTCGATATAAGTACCCGTACCATTTGCATCCATAGTACCTGGCATGTTACGTTTACTCTTACACTTGGAGTATTTGCTGGATCCAGATTGGATAGTGGGTATAATGTCAAAACTTATCAAGGACTGTCGAGTTGCTTGCGTGGAGTGTTGGGAATAATTTCGAGGTAAATAGGATGTATGGAATAATAATAATGGATTTTCAGTGTCATCCCGGATCAAAATATTTATCCAGCGAATAGGCCCCTATCTATTGTTGATTTCATCATTCATAAGAAAATAAACTATGTAATATTAATGTTTTACAATACATCATACTTAGAGATGTAGTATAACGTCTCTGAGGGTTAAATTTCGAGACGAGAATCTAACATTTGTGAAGTACCTACATACTCTTATATAAATAAGACCACTTCGGCATTTATCAGTGCCGTATACAGTTAGTAAATATATTTTCCTGGTTGTTACGGAATAAGGCATAGCCGAGGTGCGGTACTGCATGCAGACCATGCCGCTGCTGTCCGTGGCGTATCGTGCCTTTGGGCCCATGTCTACAGATTCCCAATTCTACAGATTATCATGTCTACAGAATCCCAATTCTACAGATTCTCATGTCTACAGATTCTCAATTCTACAGATTCACATGTCTATAGATTCTCAATTCTACAGATTCTTATGTCTACAGATTCCCAATTCTATAGATTCTCATGTCTACCGATACTATAATCAACCAGTAATTATTAATCTAGAGAAATAGGTGTTATCTCTTCGGAAAAAAGGTACACGCTCCGATTTTTATATGTTCTAATTCTAATCACATGATCACACTTGTATGTGTCTATATTTTGCGATAGTTAGACTAGAATTGGGAATCTGTAGAACAAGAAATATGTAAATCTGGAAATCTGTAGAACTGGAAATCTGTAGTATTGGGAATCCGTAGAATTGGGAATCTGTATAATTGGGAATCTGTAGTATTGGGAATCTGTAGAATTGTGAATCTGTAGAATTGGGAATCTGTAGAATTGGGAATCTGTAGAATTGGGAATCTGTAAGATTGGAAATCTGTAGGATTGTAAATCTGTAATAGAAATCTGTAGAATTGGGAACCAACCCAGGATTGCCCTCAGGCCACGACGGAACTTGCTGGCCATGCCGCCAGCCCGCACCGTGTCGCGCAGAAACTCGTCGCTGCTCCGTGCTCTCTCACAACTGAATGCGCTCTTGGCATCAGCACCTGAGTGCGATCTGTGCGTGGCGATGGGTGACTGTGTGTTATGAATGCCTGAGATACTGTGAGGCGATGGATGTTAGTCTGTACGGTACCGATGTAATTAATTGTTTAAGGTATTTGTTTAGTTCAGTTTTCATGACGCTTTGTATTTTCTGTAATGTCATCTTAAATATTTTGAATAAATAATACACGAATGTCATAATGATTACTATATAGGTAAGTGACCTGCATGAAAGGAAAGCCGTGCGTCAACAATTGGCGGGCTTCACGCCTTCAGGTACTTCTACCAGTCAACAATTGGGGTCAAATTTTAGTAGTGCAGGATCCTAAACGCTGCTACTCGAATAGAAACACAAGTAAATTTTCTTGTCAATCAACTTTCTCCAGTACCATGACGCCACGGTTACGTTTTTCTTGTTACTTTATTTTTCAAAATATCAATGTATGTATCAATCCACCTTCTATCTATACGATTTGTGACCAGTATACTTACTTAATAGACTATCTATTAAGAATCTTGAGATTCCATGATGAGATCATTTTATCAAAAAACACTTTCACTATTATTGTCTCTTTACTTCGGAATAAAAATAAGAAAAAGTGAATGTCTAACCGACCAAAATATCCGTTTATATCATGTAACATGATGTAATTAGTTGATATAATAATAAGCGAGTTATTGTTTTGTCTACAAATCAATCAAACAAACTACCTCGCTTATTATATACACATTACGAGGCACAAATATATCACATATTCTGTCCAATCCAATTCATCGAAATTATAAGAATAGCTATTAATTTATCTCGTCATCATCAAATACGACAGCAAATTGATGTATTGCGCCGAATTCATGATAACCCACATACAATAGATTGGAATGATAAATAAACTGAAATTGATAATTTTCCTGATGATCTGCTCGCGTGAGTGACCAATCACTGATATAAATCAACTGGTATGGAAATAATGTATTTGTATCCATTATGATAAGTGCACATTATAATGTTATGTCTTGCAAAGATCGCCGTGACTTGTCGATACGATCGATACGGCCAAAGTTACAAATATATGTATACACGACTTTAATTAAGAGGGCGTTATAGTGCTCACAAGCGCCACTGGTATATGATTGTGATTATTTAAATTTAACGATATGTATTTAAAAAAGCGGCAAAGTGCGAGTCGAACTCGCGCACGAAGGGTCCCGTACCATTATCTATAAAAACGGCAAAAAAATCATGTCTGGGAGCCCCAGTCCGACTCGCACTTGGCCGGTTTTTTAGTATTTGTTGTTATAGCGGCAACAGAAATACATAATCTGTGAAAATTTCAACTCTCTAGCTATCACGGTTCTTGAGATACAGCCTGGTGACAGACAGACGGACGGACGGACGGACGGACGGACAGCGAAGTCTTAGTAATAGGGTCCCGTTTTTACCCGTTGGGTACGGAACCCTAAAAAGCGGCAAAGTCCGTGTCGGACCACGCAAAACGAAGGGTTCCGTGCATATTAAAAAGGTCGTATCGTTACTGAAATCTTATGGCACTTACGTCCTTTTCTTTAAGGAAGGCAGTTTTTTATAAATATCTCGAAAACCTTTGAACCGATCTTGTTCAAAATAATTTTCGCTGAAAGAATTTGAAAAGCCCTATGTCCATGATTTTTTTCATATTTTTAAAATACACGGTTCAAAAATTAGAGGGGGGGACACAATTTTATTGACTTTCGGGTCGATTATCTCCGACTTTATTCACTTGATCAAAAAAATTGATGAAAAATATTATATTTATTTTGAAAGGCCTATCGATTGATAGAGGTACCACACGTGGGATTGCATTGAAAAAAAAATTGACTTTCATTTTTATGTATGGACCTAAAAAAAATATGTAGCGGCTAAAAAAATACACCTATCCTCAAAATACACCTTATAGTTTTCGAATAAAATGCCTGTGACATACGGACGGAGAGACAGACAGACAGACATGACGAATCCATAAGGGTTCCGTTTTTTGCCATTTGGCTACGGAACCCTAAAAAGGCGGCCACTACACACTGTATTTTGTATTTAAGTACCTTGTGAATACATACTCGTTTTTATGTTCCCGGATTCGTCAATCTATGAACTCAAAAGAAAAACGCCCGTTTTAACTTTGGACGCATAGATTGACGAATCCAGCATCATGCCATTTGAATCGTGACATTATTAATAATTGTTCCTATTTCCCTACAAGCTTCATTATTAACTGAGCGTTTTTGACGTTTCCTATAAAAATGCTGATTTAATTGTAAAACATCCACATTTTAAGTGCCATCTATATGATCGAAACAATAGTAGTAAACAACGTCGAAATATTTTTCACATAGATATTGTCCCGTTCGACCAGCAGATTTGCGGGGCCCGATTTATAAGCATCGTCATAACCTTCGGCCGTTTTCTAGACGTTGATAAATAATTTCATTTCTTCCCCCAAATCGCAGATAAAGGAGCGTTCTGATGGACAATTCTGTGGATTGTTTTCCTTGTTCTCACAAACGAGTTTTGATGTGTGAATATATGTTGAATGTTACTGTTGAACATAACGCTAAGATATGTTGCTGCCAAATTATTTTTATTATTATTATTGTGAGCCCGTAGTGTTCCACTGCTGGGCAAAGGCCTCCCTCCACTTTTCCAGTGCTCCCGATCCTGAGCAATCTCTGGCCATTCCTTTAAAAAGGAGTCTAGCTCGTCTCTCCATCGCCGACGAGGTCTGCCACGTCTCCGTCTCGAGCTGACGGGCTGCCATTCAGTTGCTGCCAAAATATTGTTTAATTCAAAATTTAAAAATAAATATCAGTAAAAAGTAAAGTTCTCTTATGCAAAGCTACTACGTACAGGACTATTATACTATTCTGTGGTACAGGTCTGCCTGAATTATTACATTTTTGAAGATGTAGTTACCTAAATGAAGAGTGCAATTCCATGGACGTCAAAGATAGATAGATAATTTATTCATTAATAATAATGTTATTAACAACCACAACATGTTTTGTTACCTAAATTGATCTGGTTGGGTGCAAAGAGAAGTTTTTGATTCCTTACAGTTGCTAGTTTATTGTCCGTAACAAACATCAACCTTATTCCCATTACTCGACTCTTAAAAAAAAAAGGAGGGTGCTACTGTAACCCGACACCACACGTCAAACTACTCACCTGCTTGTGGCAACCAAAGTGGTTGTCAATTTCGCGCACCCCTAAACTGATTGTGGCAACTATGGTTGCCAAGCAAGGTATGGGCTGCTTTAATAAAATAAAATGTAGGCTACCTTTTTATAAAAGCCGAAATCAAATGATAAGTTTAACAATGGTAGTAAAAAGGCAAATATTTGCCATTGTTTCTGGTAGAGTTAGCATTATTTAGGTAGTAGCAGCCAAAGTAAACTATATCGCAACACATCTGTGTACCGTGATCTCTACCTATCCCTCCAGGAAACAGGCGTGATTATATTTATTACTGTGGGACTAAAGGTGTGTTATTATATAGTTTAGCTACTTGGACTGCTATTGTCTATTATACGTTTTATTTACATAGGACTTTAATGATAATTACTAAAAGGATTAACATGATACTTGGTGCAGATTATAATATTTTTTTGTTTACAAAATATTAGGACCCTGTATAAGAGCATCACACTGCCACCCACAGTGACAAGAGACATTACTTTCGGTCAATTCATTCATGTCAGCTCTCGTGAATAGACCTGTTTTTGTTACATTTGTTATTTTTTTAACAGAACAAACTAGTTATATATACACTTATACTCATAGGTACTTCGCAAGTGAAAAAAACTATTTTTAATTTAGATTGGAACGTACAAAATCATGACTGGAACTTCAATTTCTATTAATGTATTTCCAACAGCAAAATTACAGGCTTACTCATGACGTTGTCAGTTGCCTGATATTAAACTGTCCGTATTTTATGTACAGAAATAAATTAAATTTTGCTCCATTAACAAACCTATGTGTACTCCACGACGTTTAATAAGTTTCTGTCAGATATTTATTTCATTGCTGCTGCTTCTTCTGCAAATAGATTATATTATTACTTAATTACTTGGCTACAGCGAACGAAAAAAGTATAGAAGGCGAACTGCCTACAAATCTACCTAAAACACGTGCCCAAAACCCGGTATGCGCATGTGTGCGCATGTTCCAACTAAACGGCTGCTTGGCATCCTTTTGACACTCCGCCCCCACCCCGCCCCCACGTACGCATACGTCCGCATAATGGCAATGTGCATCCTTTTTACCCGACTGCCAAAGGACTGTGTGTCTGTTTCTTTGTGGCCTCCTGTAGCCTAAACGGCTTGATGGATTTTGATGTATGAGGTGCCGTTGGATTCCTCTTAATCGTGGGAGTGACATAGGCTATAATATTTGTCAAAATGCATTCGGGTTTTTTGAGAATTCTTTTGATTTCATTTAGTTATTGTGGGGTCACTTTCCGGCGCTAGTTACTATGGTTTTTTCGTTCGTTGCTTGCCTAATACTATTTTTTACTCCTCATCAACTATTCGTTGCGAGAATGGCAAACATGACGGGCTTATTGTGTAGGTATAGTTTTGAAGTTAAAATTGCTACCTCCTATCTCCATTATGAGACCAGGAGCCGTAGCGTGGTTGGCCTTATTACGCGACAAGTGACAAAATAAGAGCGTCGTCTCGTTCTATCGAACGGTGTCAGCCAGTGACGCACGCTCTATCCTATCACCTATCGCGTGACAAGGCCAACCATGCTACGGGGCCTGCATTACAATATTTACAATACATATCATAATACAGCCATGTCATCTGACAATATTGTTTACAAGATTTCGATTAGATTTCGGGATGGATGTATCGGGATTTCGAGAATGGTCCAATTTTATACTTTCAAGATTCGACTCTAACAAATTAATTTTTCACGCCACTGCTCGGAAATATGGCAAAAGATGGTCAGAATTCAGGCTTCAAAGCTGGGGTTAGTTGGACGTCGCACGAACAGGCCATCTATGACTTCAAACAGTCCAACAATGTTTTGAACAGCGATCCACCAATCACAGGGCCCCGCGCGCTCGCGCCGGCGTGTGCAGCTGCCTGTGCAGCTCCTCCCTCCGCCGGGCGCGAGGCAAGCGAGCCTGTTTAGTATTATGATCGTCAATTAGATACTTAATTTTGATTTAAAATTATAATTTTTGCAATTTCCTCGCAGTAGGCGTGAAAAGCACTGTGTTAAGCCTCGGCCGAAAGTGCAATAGCTGGAATAGCCTCTTCAACAATGTACTATACATCCCTGCAAGCCAAACAAAAGCTTGTAGAAAATGCATAATTTGTAAATTCACTCTTAAACAAATACTGGTAGAAAGATTCATTAGGTACTTGATTCGAAGTAAATATTCTTCAACCAAGAAATCAATTAGGAAGACGTTAAATTATTGCTAATGAGGCGAAATTATCTTGAGCTTGATTTTTCTCTTGGTTCTAGAGAATCATCTTATATATTGCCGGCCTCCCTACTTTATTTCTTGGTGCTAGTTTTTTTTTCTGTGTAATGTATGACGTACGAGTATTTGACAAAGTTATTCTTCTAAACTAAGCTTGTGTAGAGGCCCTAAGGGCAGGACCCGGACGTAAGTGGATATTTATTTCTTTCGATGATTCTTGGGTATTACTTTTTTCGGCACAACAATAAATTGAGCTTCTTTCATGGGAAGTTTTTTTTCTAATGTTTAGTTTATTGTAGATATAAATAATGAAGCAATTTTGATACGTCTGCGATGGTTGAAGTTAACAAAGAGAAACGATATTGTCTTTATATATAGCTTTGGTCAAAAGTGTTGAGCACTCATGCGTTTTTCATACAAATGTCAAACTTTAAAAGGTGCATTTATGCAAAGTTGTGTATCCATTGGTCATAATTATATACTGATGTTAAGGGAAATTCCGTGAAAAAAATTATACAATTAAACCTTTATTGTAAAACCCGACTTTTTCTAGCTTCAGTTTTCACACGTAAATAGCAATTTCAAAATGATATATATTAATGATTCAATGTTCAAACACTTGTTATATTTTACGTCTTGGTGTATTTATGAAATTGAAAAATAATACTTTATCCATAAGTTACAAAGGAACACGCGGGTGCTCAATACTTTTGGCCAAGGCTGAAGGGAGCACAGAATAATATAAAAAATATTTTCTTAAAATAAATACAAAAAGTAGAACCAGTAAAATGTGTGAATATAACGTTAAGGGTTAAACGTTGCGTGAAAATTAACAAAGGATAGAAATAATAATAGTCCCTGTGCCCAGTGGGTGGGTGTTGTCTCTGTATGCGTCCCATGACACGGGCAGGGTCGAAAAGGGCCCCTCTCTACGTGTTAGCGTAGTTAGTACTTTATAGGTACCTGCCTGGCTCCACGCACGCCTCTCAAAGGTCTGGGCTACCATTAGACAGCTAGACAGAACAATAATAAATTAATTTATTTCTGAACAAGCTTGTGCCCGCGACTTTGTCCGCGTGGAACTTGTTTATGTCATAGCTCCATACAAACTTTCGCCCCCCATTTCGCTCCCTTAGGGGGTGATTCCCGAGATAAAAAGTATTCTATTATGTTAATCCAGGTGTACACTGTATGTATACCAAAATTCATTTTAATCCGTTCAGCCGTTTTTGCGTGATTGAGTAACACACATCCAAACATCTAAACATCCAAACATCCAAACTTTCGCATTTATAATTTTTTTTAATTTATTTATTAGGCTCACACAACAAATTACAGTCATACATACAGTAGCATAAGAAGCTTAGTGTCTAGATCTGGACTATAATATTAATAGAATTAGTAGGATATAATAAAACTCATATTTCTTAGTAATGTAAATAGACGAACTTATTGTATAACTTATGGTGTGCCAAATTGTGTTTGCAAAACACGTGCCAAAATGTTTTGAACTGGTATCCTATCGTAATCACGAAATTTAATTTCCCAACAGTTTCGTTTGTCCGAAGTTTCATTTCGGCAAAAAGCCAGTTATCTCGAAGACCGCAAAGTTTTTGATTATTTTTACACACTTGTCGGGTAGAACCCATTAGATTAGGTTAGGTTTATTTTATAATAATCCTGAAAATTTCATAGTTTCAGAGAAAAACAGCTTCTTGACGGAATAAACTTTCGGACAAACGATACATCCGTCAACTTTTCAACGTATTGAAGGTTTCTGCGCAACAGCATCTATGTCGGAAACCTAATTCAAAATAAATACAGAAACATTGATTCTGACAGAACTTAGGCTAAAAGCAAACCTGCAGGCGTATAAGAAAAAGTCACTTATCCAAATTACTTTTGCGCAATTCCTTTGGGGCATTCATTACGGCATTAATTCATTACTATTTTATGCGAGGGAATGATAATTAATGATTTTGTTTATTGAAACGGCTTCTGCGCGGAACGTATGGAGTATCATTAATTATGGTTGTAAAAGATTTATAAACAAAGTAATGCAAGATTCTGTTCTAGGGGATCTTTTTTTACAGCATGTTTTACGGTAAAAGCGGTTGCTTTCCCCACGCCACGCGTAACTAAAATGTTAATGCAAAAGGCATAACCGAGAGATTGATTTTATTTGAATATCGACTTTTTAGTTTCTGGGTGTAGGTAGGAGCCATCCGAAAAATACAACTTTCAATCGAACCATGTTGTTCGTGTATATGTGTATAAATCTATGGATTGCCATTCAGCGAGGCAACGCAGCCTGCCGTAGGGCACTCCGCCTAGTGGCTTCGATTTAGGCGATACGAGATTTACAATTGAACGTTCTCGACAAAACATAGGGATATTCAAATGTTCACGTCATCTGTCACAATCAGAATGATAGAGAAATGAAAATGATAAATGTAATTACGACATTATTAATTTCCAAAAAAAATTTTTTTTGGTAGTTGTGTTAGCTTTAATCGCAGATAAATAATGCTGGTGTGCTCATGATGTTTTCCTTCACCGAAAAGCTAACGGTGAATATGAAATGATATTCCGTACATAAGTGTCGAAAAATACATTGGTACCGCATTCCTGAACCAATAGCAAATGAAATAAATGCATGAAAAAACTCTGAATGAGATGTTAGCAAACATTCTCTTTGTTAAAGACGTAATTGAATGCGAAACTATGAAACACAAAGTACATCTACAGTTGCAGATGAACCCGTTCTGTCCAGCTGCGGGCAGATGTCAAAGTGCTCTCTGCAGACTAGTCAAGGCTTGAGGCGAAATAGCTCAGATTTAGCTAAAACGTAAGGGTAAGATATCTCTATTTATGCAAACTGTTGAGAGGCTGGGAGCTGAGGGGTAACTATGTAACTATTTGTACGACGGTTAGGAAAGTTCAACTGCCATTTGCTTGTACAAAAAGTACATTTACGTCATACCTGGCCATAAAATAGGAATTACCGCAAGCTATTATTAGAATTAAATGATATATTAATTGATTAATGAAGCAAATACAACAAATAAATATGTACCTACAATGTAATTTTTGAAGATGCAAAAGTGATTGTAAAATCCTACTTGAATAAATGATTTTTATCTTATCTATGCGCATGGAAAATCCCACTTCCTGGCCAGGGAAAGACGTAAAATTTTGTACTAACCACGGGCGGTAATAAGAAAGCCTCCGGTAGCATATTTAATAAAGATACCGCGTAACGGTACAGCCAATTAAGTGTGTACATAATTTTTATTTCAACAGTTTTCATAAAGCTAAACTTACCTACGTTACGGTGGCCTAGTGGTTCAGGCGTGCGGCTGTTAAACGGCAGTCATGGTTTCGAATCCCGGCTCGTACCAACGAGTTTTTCGGAACTTATGCACGGAATATCATTTGATATTTACTTTTAGCTTTTCATCTGAGGAAACATCGTCAGGAAACCCGCATACAGAAAGAAGAAATTCAAAGAGGTATGTGAAGTCCCCAATCCGCACTGGGCCAGCGTGGGGACTACTGCCCGTTCCCTCTCATTCATGAGCCTATGTTCAATAGTGGGACGTATATAGGCTGATGATGAAACTTACTTAACTCAATAAGTCGTTACAAACACTTTAAACAATTTAAATTAGTATTTTCATAGAACGTGTATGCAATCTAACTAATGCAACTGCAGTTTCGTAACTACCATAGATTATGCAAACACGCCCAAATACGACGTCGATTAGGATCGATAATCGGAACTCGATAGTCGGTTCTGAATAGCACGAACACAGCGAGGACAATATAATTGGTATTAGAATCCAACGGCCATTATTACTGCTGCCAACTTACAAATGTAGCGAGCCCAAGCAATTATGAGCCATGTTGCAACATGTCAAGGATTAGAGTGGCGGTAAAATATGACTTATTGGATGCGTATTAACTGCTTGCCCAAAGTTTGTAAACGATTGTAGATAATATACGGAAGTCCTGATAGGGCGCGTAAGTTACGACTGTTTAACGGGTTGGTAACATTTGGGTGCCGTGGACCAGGATTGGTGACATTTGGTAGGGGTAAAGTATGAGATCATCATTTTGCAGTGAAGCCATTATGCTTCTAGTATTTTAGAGAAACTGGATCTTTATCGAACATCCTACTATCCTACTAATATTATAAATGCGAACGTTTGGATGTTTAGATGTTTGGATGTTTGTTACTCAATCATACAAAAACGGCTGAACGGATTGAGATAAATTTTGGTACACATATAGTCTATAGCTTGGATTAACATAAATAATACTTTTTACTCCAGGCAGCATCCCTTAAGGGGGTGAAATGGGGAGCGAAAGTTTGTATGGAAATACGATATAAACGAGTTCCACGCGGACGAAGTCGCGGGCAGAAGCTAGTGTAGAATATTGACAAGGCTGGATATGTCCTAAAACTACTACCAAGACCACCGGGGGATGGGCAGCAGCGTCGCTGGAGTATGGTGGAATTACTGCGAACGCCAACCCGCATGCCAAGCGTGGCGATTATGACCCCTCATAAATAGTAGGCGCGTACAGACGGCTTTGATGCCGTATGGCGGAAAAAAATCTGCCTCTCTCTTGAATAGAATGCGCGGCAGTAGCAACAGCATCCTGAATATGATAGCTGGTAAGTTTGATTGTCCCCTGACAAAAATACTTACCGACCGCACCAAATCCCTACTTACTATTAAATACTAACGTAGACTAAGATTAACTAACACCATTGGACCACGTAGTTGTCTTGAGATTGAAAAAAAAAAATTACAACCAACCCACGGCCTTGAGGTTCCGGTGACCCCCGGTGATGCTGGTGGCGCAGGAGCGGTCATTGTGGCACTCTTTGGGGGAGGAATATGTACAGCAGTGGACGTCTTTCGGCTGATCTAATGATGATGATATATTTATATAGGAAGACACGATAATGGAAAGATCTCTCTGGTGCCTAAATCCAAGGAGAGTTGCTTGGAAGTTGTAAGTATACTACCGAATTAAGAAACTTTGATAGAAGTAATGCCACACATTTTTAAAGTAATAACACTTAATTATTTTTGTAAAAACTTTGATTGCGAACGTGATTCTAATAATTATATTTTTTCAATATCTATTAACAGTTGTTGAGCAATATTCTTTATTTACTATTTAATTCAAAGTAGATGTAATACAAACTAGCCCCATGTAACCTCAATTAGGCTTTTGTTACGGGAACTAGATGATATATTTAAAAGATAAAAATACTTAAATACAAAGAAAACATCCAAGACTCGAAAACAGGCCAACAAAGTAACACACCAAACAACAAAAACCAATCCAATTTCAATCTCTCATCTTCGGAAGTTAAATAAAACTTTAATCCCTCGTCTTAAGATGATTTAATACTGAACTAGATTTATCTGAGTACATAAATAAGGAGTGACTCCACTTCGGGACTTTTCTATTTCCATGTGGACAGTGCAAAAAATAACTGGTGGACATTTTTCACTCCCTTACAATTTGAGAGCGATACTCCGATACTGTGGTCTAAGTTACAAACGATAGTGTTTACAATATTTTTTAAGTGTTTTTCTCCGTCTTGTTTTCGTCTCTCTCTACCCATGTACAGTCACGGACTTTAATCGTTGAGCCATTTAGAGATAACTTTCACTTCATAGCTTCATACAAAACCAAAATAAGTTGACACCTAAATGGCTCAACAATTAAAGTCCTTGACCGTACATACATATGTGTGAGTAAAAAAGGACTAATGGATGGATAACCAGTGAATGTGGCCGTCCAGCTTTTAGAAGGGGATAGTGTTAGGCCATGTTCATTAAACCAGTCCTGAACATAGCTGAGGGCCTCGGAGACTCTTGATATAATAATAGCGGTGTCAACTGTCTGTGCCTCAGCATAACATAGACATCGGCATATTAAAGAAAATTGCAAAAGGGGAGACGGTTTGTTCAATATCAAATGTATACAGGTTATAAAGGATTGGAGCCAGTACCGAATCCTGAGGAAGGCCTTGCCAAAAGGTTAGAGGCACCATGTCACTTTGACATAAAGTACCCATGTCAAACACTAGTGCAACGTCGAGGACTAGAACGTTTATCTTACTTATTGCCCCAGCAAAACTCATCGAATTGTCAGCATTAAGTGACAATTGTCAACTGTTAGAATGTCAACTGTCTAAATGTTACAAGTACCTACGTGATTCATCATATCATCATATCAGCCGAAAGACGTCCACGCTGGACATAGGCCTCCCCCAAAGAGTGCCAAATTGACCGGTTCTGCGCCACCCGCATCCAGCCGGACTCCCGCGACCTTTACCAGGTCATCTATCAGTCCACCTTATGGCCTACCCACGCTGCGCCTTCCGGTACGTGGTCGCCACTGGAAAGCCTTTCCGCCCCAACCTACATTAATTGTATAATATAATAATATATATGTATATATATATATTTATATGCTGGTATTAGTTTTAGTGAATGTTACTTGCCATTTTACTATTTAACTATTACTTTATTATTCAACAGTGTATGCATATAATGATGTTGAATTATAATTGCTATACCCATTCAGGGTCCATGAGATACCTCCTTCTGTTGTAAAACAACTTGTAATTACCAGGGTGCAATAAATTACTAAGCTAAACTAAACTAAATTTGATGACTTGATAGGGGCGCTCAAAATGGAAACAAAAATTTCATCCACACCTTCCCGCTATTACTCTTATCATCCGCTTCCCGCTCCCGCTACCTCCTGTGGCTCGTTCGAAACGTAACAAATAACGTGTCGGCACGACGTGACGCGACATTTCCAATTTACTCCCTTTGTGCTACGACTGGCCGCGCGTGCGCTTACAGTACATTGGTAATTCTTATTTACATGGTGCATGAGTAATATACGGATAAATGGTAACCAGCCCTGCTACGATAACTTGACTCTCGACTCTACTCGCGCGAGATAGACTGTCCGTCATTTTCTTATTAATGCTGTCAAAGAGTGACAGATAGTCTATCACGCGCGCGAGTAGAGTAGAGAGTCAAGTTATGCTAGCAGGGCAGGGACGATCATTAAGAAATTTGGTGATTGCGATTACTGTGTGTGTGAGGTCTGACTTTGGAACAGAAAATCATTGGCACGTCGATCAGCTAAGGCCTGGGTCATTCGTAACGGGGGTGATGAAGCCTTCGTGTTTAAGTGATAGCAGATTGTATACTTAACCATAAGTCGCGCAAGTCCTTTCCCATGACCGGAGGTGAGGAACCAGAATGGGCCGGGGTGATTCCGGGGGAGAGCAGTGAGAGTAGGTCACGTGGCAAGGAACACTCCCGCGAGCCCGACAGTGGCGCTGAATACGGCCTTCAGTGAGGACGAAAAGCGAGTGGTTTCTCCAAGTCCTAGGTTCCCATTAAGGGAACGTAAGCCTTCTGTTCGTTTTGGATTTGAAATATATTAGAATGTAAATAAATATTGTGTACCTAGCTACCTACTTTTAAGATTAGGTTATCGATACTGTTTTGTCGGTTCGCATTTGTGTAATCAATAAGACAATAAGTCGGTGCTCGCCTCACGAGTTAGTTTCAAAAATCTATATCTTATGTTATGCGTTGATCATAGTTAAGTTCAGTTTGACGTTAATAATAGTGGAGGTGTTCTATATGTGTATAAGAAGTGTAGTTCTGAAAGTCATATCAGTCTCGCAATAAATGGTTATACTGGACGCACTATCTATTCTTATCTATCTGTCTATTATTTAGCAGAGGCATATTGTATATTAATTTGGGCAATTAAATCATATTTATTATATTTTATAAGTTTATTAATCTTATCGCAGAAAAACATCTCTTCAGATTGAAAAATTGGTACCATAATTATGATGACGATAAACTTATTTTGTATTGGCTGAAATATAACAGAGTGGAGGGTAACCGCGGAAGATAACCCATGCGATGGACGGACCAGATCAAATCTGCTATGTTTCTTTTTACATAAAAAAATAATGCCTTTAGAAAGTTTAGATTAAACCGTTCCTTGTCGTCAAATATAATTATCTTCACATGTTACACAAATATCTAGCACAGTTAGCTTACTTAATTAAAAACCGAACGTTCTAGCATATTCTCTCTAGATTTTGGCAGCAACATATGAAGCCCAACATATCTAACAACTGTTCAAGTCGCTAATTTGCGCTTGAAATGTGTACTCTACTGAGACCGGATAAGGCTCAGATTTCAATATTATGTGAGGTTATGAAAATATGTGTATTTGTAGAGTTTATGCACGTAGGCACTGCCGATCGGAACGCAGTTTAAACGGGGCGTGTCGAAAATGGGTAAACTATCGCATGGTTCGCTAGCGCACGGCGCAATAAATATCCTCCATTTTGGCGAATAAAATTAAAATACAATCAATAGGGCTTTAGGTAGCAAACTTGGCACATGAGCACAGACATAGGAATTCAGGGCGCAAAATTTTATGACAGGTAGGGAGTTCCTATATCGATAAACTTAGTTATCGATGCTTTTTCCATATACTAGTGATCGCCCCCGGCATTGTGTGTTTTTTTGTAAGTATTGTTCTGAAGACGAGTATGAAGATCACACATAGCATATTTTAAATGATCACTGGGTTATAGCTAGGGTGTAACATTGCACTATGAAATAGTTACCTAATAATCAGGGCTCAGATTTTTCATCGCACGGTCGACTCAAAAAGAGCATCGAAAGAGAACTATGGACTCGATATTAACATTAAAATTTTACTTATACTCATACTCATTCATTTAATTAATACCAAACGTACCGATTGCAAATATAAATAAATGACAATGTTAGGTCTATCACAACAATATAGTATGTATATTGTAGCGTTATTTTATTCATTAGTAAATAAAACACTTTATTTATAGGAGAATACTAATGTAGTACCTTAAATATATGTAACAGATTGTTATTTGTCTATCCCCCATAAAGTCCTTATCGACATCGATGATAACGCGTATCGATATTTACTTATATCGACACGCCCACGCACAATGCATCGTATAGAACGATGTATAAATAGCGATGCGCTGTCAAGCGGGCGATCGGCGCGCAGGCAGGCAGACCCATTGAGACTTCGACGCGGAGCGCACGTCGCTCCTGCGTACATTCATTTGCCGCTCTGAAGCGAACCGTTAAGACGTGTCCCATTAATATTTTTATAGTCGGACACTATTCCGCCAGTAAAGTGAATAAATAGTTGTTGCCCCCACTTTTGGGTAAGTGTGAACGAAATGTATTTAGTTGTAAGTAGATAAGTAATTCTTTAAGTTGAAGCAGTTGTTGTTTACCGCTAGACAAAACAGCGTATTGCAATTTCACCTTATCATTCCTAGTGCTTCCTAGTATTCTTGCGCTTTGGGACGCTTTGTAAGAATAGTGCCTGTGGTTGATCCCTTTTAAATATTTTGTTAAAATAATAATAATAGTTAATATATATAGAATGGTGATTGTGATGCAGCATAGTGTTATCTCAAAGTTATAAAATACAAGTTCACATATGTATCTCGCTTTTGTCCTTCCGGCTTATGTTGCCGCTAACGTTTTTCTTATTGTTCCGTTTCTGGATTCCGTGCACCGCCACATACAACCGTAGTAATTATGTTGTACCCGCTTACGTTAGGAGGAAAGTGCGTGGCGCGGCACGGAAACACGAAAGATTCGTTCCTAATTAGTCGTAAATTGATTCCAGGGTTTATGCACGGGTTTTGGTATCGTTTAGGATATCCAGACTGCCCCAACGCTCGACGGAAGCTCCTTATCGCCTACCTGCGAGCTAGCCAGGCGATCTTCCAGGGGAGTACCCTACGGTGGCGATCAAATATAGGGTTCAGTAGTACCTTGAGGCAGATTTACAACCCGTTGACCCTACATCATTGTTATTTTAGATAGTAGAAATAAATTGTAGTTTCTTATTAAAGTGTCGCAGTTATTTAACTACCACTGGCCTTAAATAGGACATTACAATATCTAGGTACGTTAATTTGGCACTATTTGGGGGAGGCCTATGTCCAGCAGTGGACGTCTTTCGGCTGATATGATAATGATGGTGAACTAGGTACGTAACTAAAGCGGCCTTTAGACCTGTCTAAATGCAGTGCACTAACTGCACTCACACTCACTGATTAGAGTGAGATGGTTTATCATCCCTCCATTCCCTCCCCCAGTTAGTGCACTGCATTTAGCCAGGTCTAAAGCCGCCTAACAAAATAAGTGAGTATGAGTATGAGTAAAGTTTTCATGTTAATATCGACTCCATAGTCTTCTTTCGTCTTACCGTGCGATGAAAAATCCGAGCCCTGCTAATAATATTATCTCTTTATCAAACCTCTTTAGATAATAAGATACAAGTAGCTTGCCTACTTCGACACACAATATGAAACAATACTTGTCAATGTCATCGGACAGTGTCATTTGTAAAGACGTGCTATTAAATATTTTATATTTAAGAAATAAAATAGAAAATGCCTCATAAAAAAAGAAGACTTTCTTCAAAAACATCCTGAAATAAAGAAACGTGGGTCCAAGCTATCATCATCATCATTGGCCTTTAGCATCTATAAAAGATGATTTAAGCAGCGTCCATTAAAGTGCGGCACTTGCGTACGTGGCTTGTCAGGCCAATACGAGAGCGACAGTGACGCCCGCATATATGACATGTAAATATCATGCACAGCGCTGTTGGAGGCGCAGCAGCGCGCTGGTGTCTTAATGCTCGTTTGTGGGACAAGAGGTCAAACCAGGCGATATCGTGTTGTGTCACGCCTTCATAAAGTGCCTTTCTCCAAAGGTCTCGGTCCTGGGATTGCTTTTCCCAGCTCATGGAGTCGATCTTGAAGGACAGCTAGCATGTCTCGTAAGCTAAACTGCCAAGCTATACTGTAACAAATATCAAGTCACCTTTCATCGCAGGCATAATAAAATCCAAAAGACATACAAGTATTATCACCTGAGCGAATGCGGCGAATCATTAGATTCATCATCATCATATCAACCGAAAGACGTAAACTGCTGGACATAGGCCTCCCCCAAAGTGACTGGTCCTGCGCCACCTGATTCTTATTGACTGATGACGAAAATACCTAACACGCGCAGCACACGCCGCGTTGACTCCTTTCTTGTAGCGATTTGTACTACATCCGCATTCGCAAATATTTTTAAAGATGCGAATGCTGACGTGGAACATCCGCGGATGCGGATGCCGATGCGAATGTCTGCAAAATCCCTGTCCACACTGAAGTACTTCAGGAAAAATCGATTTAATACTTCGTGCTTCGACGTAAGCAGCGACGAGCGAGCTGTATCCTTTAGATTAGCATATTGATGGAATGAAAGTAGGTAGTTTCCTCGTGTTAAAATTGACAACGTAGTGTTGTTAAATGGATAGTTTAACTTAAATTTGCGAAGAAATAAATAACTACAAAAGATAGAAAAATCTATGTTTCATACAACCGCACCAATCAAAAACTGAGGAAATTAGCAAGTTCACTTCCAGATCCGTGCGAGTAGAGCGCGTAGCTTCAATATTTCATTCATCAATCACACAGCAGTACTAGTATTTTTGCGGCGTGTGGCCAACTAGATTTTTTTCAACCAATCACAGAGCAGAATTCTTGTGGCGCGCGGCCAACTCGATTTGCTTAAACCAATCAGATCACACACAAATTCATAGAAAACCATTACGCCCTTAGGCGTAATAACGGCTATTCTAGCTCTGTATGCCTGCGCGTTAAGAAGCCCATTACGAGCAAGTGTGATGAAAACCTACATACGTTTTTTTTTTTTATTTTTTTTTTTATTTGCGGACAATCTTACACAAATCGACCTAGTCCCAAACTAAGCAAAGCTTGTACTATGAGTACTAGACGACGATAAACATACTTATATAGATAAATACATACTTACTTAAATACATAGAAAACATCCATGACTCAGGAACAAATATTCGTGCTCATCACACAAATAAATGCCCTTACCGGGATTCGAACCCAGGACCTCTTGCTTCGTAGGCAGGGTCACTACCAACTAGGCTAAAGCTGTCGTCAGACACGTGACACGAGTATTTTACAAACTGGACAATATCAGTACAAATGCTACCTTTCAATCATCAATATCAACAGCAACGTCCATATTATTGTAAACTTTCCACGATTTGAAACACTCCAATCCCTCATTATACGTCGTCAAGAAAACCTTTTATTTTTCGACAAATATACCGAAAGGACTCGTTATTTTTATTTTGATTTTTCGGAAACACTTTCATCTCGCCCAAAAGGGGTCCCTTCGGGGCTCTCATTATCTTCCTTTCGGCCTAGTTCGCAAAAATTACGTAATTCCAAAGATAATTGTCGATTAAACCAATTGATCCGGGGCCGTTAAGGATTTGAGGTGTAATTTATCAAGAACGGAATATTCCGTCTGACGAGTCGTTTGGAAAACTCATTTTCGACGGAATTAAGTCAATGGTACGTGACGTCTATATTAAAGATAATTCATGAAACAGCGCGATATTTTTTGTACTTGAAAACGATTTATTTTTCTAGACGCGAATTTAAGCTATATACATATAATATAACACAATATTTTATTTCGGAAATAGGTATGTCAGTTTATTTGAAGATATAATTATGTTAATTTAATAACATATAAAACGATACATGGTATATACTATTTTAGTTTACTGTGTGTTTGGTAGCCAAGTGTAATTATTAAACCATATTTTAATAGAAACGAGGATTACTGCTATTATTATATCACGTATAGGTAAAAAAATATTTTATAATTTTGCAATTTCGATAGATATTCGTCATTATAGAAAGTACGTCAAGTTTGATGTACGAAAATACAACCATCATTATTGAAAGTACTTCACGGTTGATGTACGAAAATACAACCATCATTATTGAAAGTACTTCACATTTGATGTACGAAAATACAACCATCATTAGTGAAAGTAATTCACGTTTGGTGTTCGAAAATATAACCATCATTATTGAAAGTACTTAACGTTTCATGTACGAAAATACAAACATCATTTTAGAAAATACTTCACGTTTGATGTACCCACGAAAATCATGCTCGTAGCTCTACAAGTATCAGGTTCTTTTTTTCTGTGGCTGATGGTTAGAAGTATAGAAGAGTGTCAGTTAAATAGTAGTTATTATTTTCTTTTTTTAATTATCTTTTGTGTTTAAATAGGTATAGTTATGTTATTGCTTTCACCGAATGGACCCTGCGGAAGACCACCACTGGCTGTCAAGCTAGCAACTTGCTGAGCTGGGTCCATTTCATGACATTTTTTTTTCTGTATTGTCACTGAATTTAAAAAACATATAAAAAAAACAGAATTTAAATACCTACAAGATTATGATTAACATTAACTAAAATAAATTAAAACTAAGTTAAATCTAAAAAAGGCCCTCGAGGCATTGTACCGAGGATGCTGGCGGCATTTCCTCGCTGAATTGCAATGCTGATGCGTTGCGCGAGAAAGCCGCCAGCTCTTCGGTCACCAGTTACATATTTATATAAACAAATAACTTGAACCGATATAAAACTACAAAATGCTGTGACTTGACTTTTTTTTACAGCCCGTTAGTCCTATGAACTGAAACATGGTTTTAGTAAGACAGCATACATCACAACAGTTTTCTTCCATGATTCTTTCAGCAACCTCTCCTCACGCTACCAGCCTCTGTAAAACGAATTTCGTCTCTTTATTACCCCTAATCCGACCTCTTTGAGCAAGTTCGTGGTTTATTCGGCAATGATCGTAAACGCTCGGCGACATTCGTGCCTTTAATCGTAAAATATTTCTAAGGATTCCGTTCGCCCGGACACGAATATTGTATTTGACCAGTAATTTTGTTTTGTTAGCGGTACGTGCTTCGTTTGGCTTTGACTTTGAGTTCGCAATGTTGCTGTTCATGAATATAGTAAGCTGTTCGGCTATATGGAATATTGGTAGGAGTGGTTTTCCAACAAAGGATGGAATTCAATACAGTTAATGTGTGCTTACGTTCGTTTAGAGACACAAAATGGATACCTACATAAATAATGTATCGAAACTTGCGAACACCGTCTTTATCAGAATCAATAGTACCTAGGTACCTTTGTTCTGATTAAAAAATCTCAAACCTTTAAAATTCAGTAAAAAAAGGTAAATTTGTAAATGTTTTATTGAAAACAGAAACTCTAGGGGGTTCATGCTCGCCAATTTGGTACTCTTTGTTTTCGAGAAGGGCACTGCAAAAACTACTCCAGGCAAAATACGATTTCGAAAAAAAAAAAAAAAATATCGTGGGACAATTCACACCAATTGATCTAGTCCCAAACTAGGCAAAGCCTACAGGGTACTAGACAACGGATAAACATACTTATATAGATAAATATATACTTAATAGATATTAAACATCCAAGACTCGAGAACAAACATTCGTATTCATCATACAAATTTCTGCCCCGACCGGGAATCGAACCCGGGACCTCAAGCTTCATAGTCAGGTTCTCTAACCACTAGGCTATTCGGTCGTCGTCGGTATAATTTATAATAGCGTTTTTTTTTTTGTTTATATCAATTTATAACGTTACTCTAAGATGATTTATTCAAGAATCCAACAAACTTTCCACCCGGAAGTAATTATATAGTTTTCAATTAAGCATTTATCGTCTTTTTTTGTTTGTTTTATATTGAATATTTTAAAGCAAATGTGAATGAACCAAAGTAAGCATTTATTATTTTGATGTCAAATTTTTTGTTGGATTTTGCCTCTAGGTAACTATTTAATTAATATATCGGTTACATTAAAAAACTCTGCTATTGTAAATTATTTCCAAATTTGACATTTTTTTCAAGTTGTCAGTTCATTGCCTGGACTATACCACTGGCATGCCAGTCAACTGGCGCCAGCACTGGATCAATCTGCCCTTAAGAGTGAGACAGTTGGGTATTTCTCGGACCATTAACCTCCATCGATCCTTTGGCGCTGTCATACAGGCTCTACCCGCGCTTATCTGCCTTACTACGCCTATTTGTCTTAAATGTCCGGTTTGACACATATTTCCGTGGCTTTGTTCAAGTTATGGACGTTCCGATTCGCCCGTTATTTAGATATGAAACCGAATTTATCTCTAGAGCAGAAAAAAATGTGATTTCTTTGTTGCTCTTTGGGTATTTTAACTAGCTTCATCCTGCGGTTTTCCGAACGAGTAAGTTGGGTAAGGCCGCCGAAAGCGTTTTTTTCTGAACGCAAGTCTTTTGTGTTATATTTTGTATGGCGTGTAACACAAATTTTTTGTTATGCATAACACAAAAGTATCACAAAAGTGCCAAATACAAAACCTAACACAAAATCAGACAAGCAGGCCTATACACATTTATGTTAGTCTGATGTAAAATTGATATATATTTATTACCAACTTTCGTAAAATAGTAAAAATATTTTTCTGTAGGTTATTTTGTTTTCCTTGTTTCGTAACCCTTGAGTTACAAACACTATCACAAATTGACGTTAGTAGGACTGCTTTAAATCAATATGGAGACGATATGTAATTTTATCAACATATTTTTTATGCTCAGTATCATATTATCTCTATTCATTATAGTCTTTTAGTGATACGGTAAAGTTACCGAGTATGTCAGCTAAGATTCTGTGTCGATAATATCTGAAACATCTTTTTTTTGTGAGCGAAATCCTTGCATTTTTATTCACCGGAACAGTCAATAAGGAATCCCTTTTTCGCAGCCTTTATAGTGAACATTCCTGTTGAAATAAAAGGAACTTTTTTGCACGAGCCGAGCCGCGTTGATATTTAGTCCAATTACATTAATTGCTAACGTACGTGTTCCATTTTTCGATAGATGCCTCAAGGCCGAATGCAGCTTGTTTATATAAAACCCGCGTCCAATTAACTGAAACCCGCACAAAATCTATACATCCGTCGACCCCGCAGCAACAAATCGAGTTTTCAACGTCGAATAATCACAATCTATTCCTCGAATCGATTGCTCGGGGGCACGTAGCGAACAAATCGGACGACATAAACATCTGGGTGACGATTTTTTTTCATCCCATTTGAATAATCCGATTCTGTTACGTGGTACGTCGATTATTCTTATTCGAGTCGGTATAATTTATTTGAAATTGATATTGTGATGTTTGTTATGAACAAAAATAGGTACCTAAATACGTCATCCATCCGTTTGTTTCTCAATCACGCCAAAAAGGTTGATAATCTTCTGGTGAAATTAGAAAAACACACGTTTAAAATCTGGATTTTAATCCTTTGTTAATAAGTTGTAATTTCAAAGAGTGAAAGGTGATTGAATTTATATGACAATATGATAAACAAGTTATTTATGGGCAGAGCCTCGGAGACGGTAAAAAAACAATAATATCAACGGTTTTTAGGGTTCCGTAGCCAAAATGGCAAAAACGGAACCCTTATAGTTTCGTCATGTCCGTCTGTCCGTCTGTCCGTCTGTCCGTCTGTCCGTCTGTCCGTATGTCACAGGCATTTTACTCGAAAACTATAAGGTGTATTCAAATAAAATTTTGAGGATAGGTGTATTTTGTTAGCCGCTACATAGTTTTGTAATTAAAATGACAAAAAAAAAATTTTTAGGGGTGCACTCCATACATAAAACTAAAAGTCAATTTTTTTTTTTCATTTTACCCCCCGTGTGGCACATCAATCGATAGGCCTTTCAAAATAAATATAAGGTTTCTTAGCATTTTTTTTGATTAAGTGAATAGGGTCGGAGATAATCGCCCCGAAAGTCACTAAAATTCTGTCCCCCCCCCTCTAATTTTTGAACGGTGTATTTTAAAAATATGGAAAAATTCATGGACATAGGGCTTATTAATTTCATTCACCGAAAATTGTTTTGAACAAGATCGGATGAAACGTTTCCGAGATATTGCTGAAAAACTGCCTTCCTCAAAGAAAAGGATGTAAGTGCCGTAAGATTTCTATGACGATACGACCTTTTTAATAGGCACGGAACCCTTCGTTTTGCGTGGTCCGACACGCACTTGGCCGGTTTTTTTTGTAAGTATATTTGTCAAAAGTGGTCGATTTAAAACGAGTAGTGTTAGTAGAGGCAGAGATATAGTAAAAATCGCTATGCTTTTTTGAAGTTCACGTGGTGTGTTGACTTTGGTGTGTTGCATTTGCTTTACCGGGATCGAGTCCTAGCTTTTTTTTTTTTTTTTGTTGACGCAGAGGGAATGCATTTACGCATGCCCCCGGACCAGGGGAAGGTCCAGGGGGTATGTGGGACTCGCCCTTATGAGGGAATACCCACTAAACCACTCTGCGGCGTCTACCCTCACTGCCGTTAAGGGGGGGCATCATGGGATCGATCGAGTCCTAGCTAGATCGATGTAGCTATCACCCCCGAAAACCCCCGTCGAATTCGTCCAAATTGTTAGTATTGCTACATCCGTTTCCGAGTACCTATTTACAAACGAGTAAATATTCGAATACTGTTTGTTTTATACTTCAGGATAGGATTAAATAGGTATATCTTCTGTGATGTGCATAGAGGAGTGTTGGTGCCCACACTTATGTATGGTAGTGAAAGTTGGGTGTGGCAGAAAAGACATCAAAGTCGAGTGAATGCAGTAGAAATGAGAGCGTTGAGAAGTATGTGTGGAGTGAAATTGAGTGATAGAGTCAGAAACAGTGTGATAAGAGATAAGTGTGGAATGGATGGAGATATAGTCACAAAAATTGAGAAGGGTATGTTAAGGTGGTTTGGGCATGTAGAGAGGATGGATGAAAGAAGATTAACGAAGAGAATGTATGTAAAAAGAGTGGAAGGGCAAGTCGGAAGGGGAAGACCTAGGCGAACTTTCTCCGATCAAATTGGAGAAATCTTACAAAAAGGCCAGGTCAAAAGTACCCTAAACCGACGAGCATGTATGAGAAAGGTTATGAAGGTGAGTGAAGTGAAAGTGGTTTGTCAGGATCGTAGCAAATGGAGATCCGTGATCTCTGCCTACCCCTCTGGGAAAGAGGCGTGATTATATGTATGTATGTATGTATCTTCTGTGATACACATTCGTACAAAAATCAAACTATTGTAAAGAAAAATTTAATCGCGCATATAGGTAATAGCGGAGCAGCCCGGGATTCGAAACTGGTGTCTTTGGATAGCCGGTTCATAGCATGATTTGTTTGTTCTTTTTGCTTTGATCTTTGGAACAATAGATACAATAACATGGAGATGTATTTTCCACATTAATTACGAAACAAAGCAACTTTTCTAAAAATAACAGTATTTTTAACATCCCCCGACTTAAAAAGAGGTGTCTGTGTGTGTCTATCTGTGTCTGGGTGTCTGTCTCTGGCAGCCGGTTTTGAGATATTGAACTTTGAAATAAAAATGTTGCGGGGTTTTTCAACTTTTCTAAGTTGTTCAATATTAAACTATAAAGTGCTGTCAGTATTCATTGTCATATCACATAGTATTGTATACATAATAAACAAATGAAGTAGCATCTGTATTTGCTCGCATTATACATTATTCGAATTCCATGTTTGTTCCATTTCCACGGTTCAATAATTTCGGAGCGCGGCGAACCTAATTTTGCATACATATTGGTCCATCGAGACGATGATAGGGGCCCTTTATCGCGGTTGAAAAACTTAACCCGAGCTATGATATGATAATATTCTGCGTATTATACGTATACGAATACAAAGGGTGTAGGTCATACTCGTAAGGGTAAAAGGGTAGGCTATAGTCATGTTTATCTTGATACTATGTAGATATACATGTTATGTCGGTACAGTATGTATACCTTGTATTACGCTCTGAGGAAATCCGCGCCCTATCAATATAATATCGAGTCACTGACTTACTGAGATTTATGAATCATTATTATTAATTTAATTTCTTGCGTTAACTTTTTAACAATACAAACAGATAAGCACAAACGCATCCAATAATCCTAATACGGGTTTGAATTTAAGCTTTCGTCAATCATGTTTGAAATAATACAAAAAAATTGTCACCACGAACAGACCGTAGTCCTCCAATTTTCACGTTAGGTTCAAAACTACTCATACCATTTGTACTTGTAAAAACCGGCCAAGTGCGTGTCGGACCACGCAAAACGAAGGGTTCCGTGCCTATTAAATCTTATGGCGCTTACGTCCTTTTCTATAATGAAGGCAGCTTATCAGCAATATCTCGAAAACCTTTGATCCGATCTTGTTCAAAATAATTTTCGGTGAAAGAATTTAATAAGTTCATGATTTTTTTTCATATTTTAAAATACAGCGTTCAAAAATTAGAGGGGGGCACTCAATTTTTGTGACTTTTGGGGCGATTATCACATACTCTATTCATTTAGTCAAAAAAAAATCTGAAAAACCTTATATTTATTTTAAAACACGTGAGCTTACAATGAATTTTTTTTAATTGATTTGCAGTTTTATGTATGGAGTGCACCCTTAATTTTTTTTTTTAATAATTTAATTACAAAACTATGTAGCGGCTAACGAAATCTTTAAAATTTTATTCTTATACAGTTAGTTTTTGATTAAAATGTCTGTGACATACGGACAGACGGACATGACGAAACTATAAGGGTTCCGCTTTTGCCATTTAGGCTACGGAAACCTAAAAATGAGTAGGTATAAACGAGGTTACTCGGAAAAATACATGCTATTCTCCTGAATACAAACGTTAATACATAAGGAAAGTCATACTTGTTCTACGTGACAACATTTTCTTTTGTGTAATAAAATTTATTTTGGTCGTAACATTTCACAATATCATCATTTCATTTCGAGCCGATTATGTGTTATTGCCCAAGTATTAGATAATATCACAAGATTATATCTAGCAGATGACAACATCCGAATTATGCCCGTACATTCAATAATAGAAGGACCCAACTCAAAAGTATACTTTCGATTTATGACTGCATCACGACGGTTATAAGGTTCAAAATGAAACGGCATTGTTATGAGATCGGTTGGTAGGTATATAATATCGAAACAAGATCGATCTAAGCACTCGTCCAAGGATTACCCCAAATCCCTTGGAAAAAGTCCTTTTTTCATTCAATTACTGGTTATGCAGACAAGCGGTAACGTTCCCTAAAGATACGCGTTTTAAATAACCGAGAGGGTCTATGTGAGATTGAATCAAAACAAAATCATATTGCTCCAACTTACATGTGCAATTTTAAAGGTTTATATATATAATTAAAAACCGGCCAAGTGCGTGTCGGATCACGCAAAACGAAGGGTTCCGTGCCTATTAAAAAGGTCGTATCGTCACAGAAATTTTACGGCACTTACGTCCTTTTCTTTGAGCAAGGCAGTTTTTCAGCAATATCTCGAAAACCTCTGAACCGATCTTGTTCAAAACAATTTTCGGTGAATGAAATTAATAAGCCCTATGTCCATGAATTTTTCCATATTTTTAAAATACACCGTTCAAAAATTAGAGGGGGGAGACAGAATTTTAGTGACTTTCGGGGCGATTATCTCCGACCCTATTCACTTAATCAAAAAAAATGCTAAGAAACCTTATATTTATTTTGAAAGGCCTATCGATTGATGTGCCACACGGGGGGTCACAATGAAAAATTTTTTTTTGACTTTTAGTTTAATGTATGGAGTGCACCCCTAAAAAAATTTTTTTTGTCATTTTAATTACAAAACTATGTAGCGGCTAACAAAATATACCTATCCTCAACATTTTATTCAAATACACCTTATAGTTTTCGAGTAAAATGCCTGTGACATACGGACAGACGGACAGACAGACAGACGGACAGACGGACAGACGGACATGACGAAACTATAAGGGTTCCGTTTTTGCCATTTTGGCTACGGAACCCTAAAAATCGCTGTTTGATCAAAGAAAACTGACGTTTCTTTTCACTACAAACTTTCTACTAACTGAGCGTTTTGACCGGGGACCGGAACCGGTTTTCCTAATTAGGGTTTTCCATAGGCTTGTTATTAAAACGCGTCGGATATTCGCAACATACAAACATAACGGTACATTTTTAGTGATACGTTACGTTGTTAGATGGCGCTACTGGTACATAATAATGACTTAAGTTGTTTTTAAAACCTTATAAAATAACCCTTTATTGGTAACCTTATTGATAGGGTAACCGTATTGATCTAGATAACTTGGCTTGCCATTAACCAATTTGAAAACCCTGTCGACATGGTTTCCCTATGTAATGATAGACCTGGCCCCGTAGCAAGGTTGGCCTTGTCACGCGATAGGCGATAGGATAGAGCGTGCGTCACTGGCTGACACCGTTCGATAGAACGAGACGATGCTCTTATCTTGTCACTTGTCGCGTGATAAGGCCAACCATGCTACGGCTCCTGGCCACATGTCTGCGGTTTGGCACCGCAACGCACTCTTTAGAGCATTCTGCACCACTTTCTATACAGTGAGTTTCTGAGTTTCTACGGATCGACACAGTAAACGCAAAAATTGTACACACTCTCTCCGTGTACAATATATTATTATTTATGGCCTATATTTAAGACATTGGGCTGTAAATTACAAACACCTTAAACATAACTTGGCCTTTACAAAGTTGAAGTAAGCATAAAATAAGAGTATACATAAAATAAGAGCCTAATACTCCATTATACACCAAGCACCAAGTTATACCGAAAATCATCAAACCTCTACTTACATAAATATTAAGTCCTGCATACCAAACTTTGCCAACTACGTGCAATGTCCAACTTGCGGTACAATAATTACACTATGGGTCTCATTGATTTCCCCAAAGTACTGGCTCGCTTAAACTTAGATTGAGGCACCGGCTAGAGTTACTACGTTATGCAACAAGGTCAGAAGTGACAAATAAAGGCTCATGTAGATACGCCCTTTTTGCTGAAGTACTTTGTGGTCAAGTCTCTGTAATCGGTTCATAATTATTGTTAAGTGAAATTGGTGGAGATGCTGGGAGTCAGTCTGAGACATATTTTGCGTTACTATTTGAGTTCAATGTGTATCGTCTTCATGTTCAAAATGCGAATTTTACGCCAACAAAGTTACCAGCAAATTAAGTGAATTTTGTAGTGAGATGTATACAGAGTTGGTATTAAATTATAGATACTCAGATATTTATATATTGAACTGAATTTTACTAGCTATTTTAGAATGAACAAGCAACTAGATGAATCTGGACGTCTCAGCAGTTCCGACTAAATTATGTGTAGGTGACCAGAAAGCAATTTTATACATACTAAAAAAAATTGTTCTAGGTTGAGTCTGTGAGCAGGTAGGTTAAAATTCAACATCAACATATTTCAAAATAATTTACCTTTAAAAATATTTTATCAATCAAACTTTTTTATCACCAATCGCGCAAAAATGTTCCGTAGAAATAAAGTGTTTATTCGGGAGCGCTGAAGTAGAACGGCGGATGTATTCATTTAAGCACATTACATACGTTCTATCGCTTATAAAGTACAAAATTCGAAATGTCGGTTTCACAGCGCGGTGGCAGGAAATTACATTTTGGAAGTTACGTACCAACTCCGTGGGGATGCAGATAGCTAAAAATACAAAAGTAATGCTTTTTTGCTGATGTTTTATGAATTTATTATTAAAAATGGCTGGGACAGAATTTAGAATTTTGAGAAAGTATTTGAATCAGCTCTTGAGGGCGATTGAGAACTGTTGGTCAAAAATGTCAATTTTTATATGGAAAAATGACAGTTGGATCTACCCCACGCGCGTTGGAAACGTTACGTGATTACCCCCCAGGAGCCATGTTAGGACCTCTGATACGACATGACAATTAGGTACATAAAAACCATAATTGAACTCCAGTGAGACGTAGGTATAGAGGCCGATGGTAGCGATTACTTAATATACTTTATTTTAAACTCCCGACGCACTACAATATAATGCATATTATTCTCTAAATGAATACCTAGATGATAACGTGAAAGACGATATGAATAGGAAGGAAGTGTGTAATGAGCTGACGGGCGATAGAGAGGTATGGAAGAAAAAAACATGCTGCGCCGACCCCAAGTAAATGGGATAAGGACAAGCGAATGATGATGATGATAAACTATAAAAGTACTTATATCTAATACCAAATTATATTTGTCTCAACACAGTACACATAATTTATTGAATCAGGCGTTACTTTGCGGAAATTCATGATATATTACGAGAACAATAGTCCTTTGCTATTCCGCTACAAAACGTGCAGGTCGATCAGCGGAGATCAAATGCAACTAATTGCGTATAAACATGCAAATAATTACAGAAAACCACCACCAATAATGAAAAAACCTCGACACGTGTTTCGCCTCTCTACGAGGCATCATCAGGAGATGCTGGCAGGAGATGTTGCTTGCGCCACGTCCACTGAGCAAAAAACCAACCAAGACCAAGACTTCGAGCGGCGGGACAAACCTTTTAGACGGCTTCAGCCAGCAATCCAGTATTGAGTTCGTGTTTCGGCACACACGAATGAATTTTCTTCTTTCACAGTAAACACTTGTTATTTTTGAAATTCACTGCGGTTTTTGGTATGCATACTTGTCGTATTTCGAGTTTTTTCAATAGTTTTTGAGTGAGAGTTAGCGCGCGCGCGACGGGTATTTTTTGTGCACTGACGTTAGGGGTGGGGGTAGAGGAAAGGTTGCCAGGTATGGTATGGTATTTTGCTCAGTGGACGTGGCGCAAGCAACATCCATCTGCCAGCATCTCCTGATGATGCCTCGTAGAGAGGCGAAACACGTGTCGAGGTTTTTTCATTATTGGTGGTGGTTTTCTGTAATTATTTGCATGTTTATACGCAATTAGTTGCATTTGATCTCCGCTGATCGACCTGCACGTTTTGTAGCGGAATAGCAAAGGAATATTGTTCTCGTAATACAGTACACATACATTTTAGTCTTTTGGGGTGTAGTGGGTTTTCAGTGTCGGATCCTGTCAGTCGCCCTGATGGCGGCGGATTACCTAGTTGAAATCACTGATGCTCATAAACTCTCACCAGTGGCTCCTCGTAGCTGTTTGCACGCAGCTGCCACACCCCGGGCAACCACGTCGACTCGTGGGCCGAACCTGGGGTTTAGATGCTTGCATCTAAGCCTTGCGGTCGCTCCCCGTATAGTGCATAGTGCCTGCCTGGCTACTAACTAATAGTAGTCCACCACCGGTGGCAAGGCAGCTAGGCAGTAGTGGATGACCTGAAGGGTTGCGATAGGGGCCTGTTATCGCTGCCCAGACACTGCATCTCTGCTCTTCTCCAATCGTAGCGGCTATCCGTTCCATTGGTTCAAGGGGGGTAGAGACGAGAGGGTGCATCTGTGTGTGCGCGAACACTTATGCACCATATATCCTGCGCAACGGACTGTTTCTGGATACTGGTTGAACGAGCGGCATCTTTACATTTTAGTCATTTAAATACTAACATCAACAACAAATGCAAAAAGATACACACAAAATGGCTAGAAATAACAAATAACTATGTATATACCGTTGATGCCTACGGCTTATGTAATCTTGTTAGACTATCAGTTCCAATGATGTAATATACTAAAGAGGTACATAGATATGGTTGTCTATACGAAATTCCGTGATTAAAAATGGCCACCAAATTTGACAGCTATAACGTCTCCATTGACGACGCGAAACTGAGGCAAGTTGTGTGAAATGACACAGTTTTAGTGTGCCATTTTTGGAGCGCTCCTAACCTCTTTTTTATATTCCATCATTGATTAGTTCTAAGTTAATCTATAAATACCTATGTATTGCGATGCCCTTACAGGGTTCATATTGTTTGAGACTTAATATATAAGTTATGTGTATCTATGTGTCTGTCTAAGAAAATGAAAAGATTTGAATCTTAATTCTCAGTTCCTAAATATGACTCAACGCTGGCCAATCTTCATTCATTTTCAACAGCTATCCTATGTTTTTAAAACCTTAAATCCACAAGGCGTTCGTTCAGTATCCAAACACCCCACAAATTAATATTTTCTGTTGAATGACCAATTTATTTTAATTCAGCGGTAAGCTTGTAATTAAGATGTGACAGGTTTCGTCTGTTTGTCCAACAAAGTGATTTGCAGGACGATATTATCTTTTTAATTATGATCGGGAGGCCGCTATTTTTATAGCGGGATTTGTTAAATCAAATGGATTTAACGTAGGTTCATTTAATTTATTGAATCAGGCGTTACTTTGCGGAAATTCATGATATATTACGAGAACAATATTCCTTTGCTATTCCGCTAAAAAACGTGCAGGTCGATCAGCGGAGATCAAATGCAACTATTTGCGTATAAACATGCAAATAATTACAGCAAACCACCACCAATAATGAAAAAACCTCGACACGTGTTTCGCCTCTCTACGAGGCATCATCAGGAGATGCTGGCAGGAGATGTTGCTTGCGCCACGTTTTGTTTTTGCTCAGTGGACGTGGCGCAAGCAACATCTCCTGCCAGCATCTCCTGATGATGCCTCGTAGAGAGGCGAAACACGTGTCGAGGTTTTTTCATTATTGGTGGTGGTTTGCTGTAATTATTTGCATGTTTATACGCAAATAGTTGCATTTGATCTCCGCTGATCGACCTGCACGTTTTTAGCGGAATAGCAAAGGAATATTGTTCTCGTAATGTAGGTTCATTTGTTAATTAAAAGAAGGAAAGAGATATATTGCCACACAGACACATAAATTATCCTAGATTGTATTTAGAAATGTTTTTGTGCGTAGTTTTCACAATGTAATTTGACGAATACATATTTTCTCAGTTTACCCGCCGCCCAGGAGCGGCAAAAAACCCAAAATACCAGCATATTTTTGCGATAAATTCGTTTGAATCGTTCCAAGTTCTTCAAACTCAAACCCAGTCTTTATTGTTGGTTATATGTATGTAATACAGATGTTATAGCATATAGTTTCCTGCCTGCAAGGCGTACAATATCCTTAAAAAATAAAAGCATGTCTATAACTTTAAATAACATGCGATATCCAAATCATGCAGTTGACGTTCAGCTTGTAAAATAATATGTTCGAAATATTGAATCCTGTTCCCAAAATATAAGTTCTAAAACGCGTACATACAAGACGTGGCTGTGTTCATGAATATGAATGAATAGTATGTGGTATGTGGTTTCACGGTCCATGCAAATTACCATCGATACCGATGTAATGGTACCAAATACTATCAATACCGATACCGGAAATGTGGTTACCAATAACCCATCAAGCCGCAGTTTCGAATAGCAAAATAATTGGTAAACAGTCCACAATATGTTCTCGTAGCTATCTGTTTGTTGTTTGACGTGCATTTTGATTATAAAGCTAATAAGGATCACGACAGTTTTACGTGCAAACATGACCAGCTTATGGTATAGTAACTATTCTGTTATTATTTAAATCTGACATTAAGATATATATATATATATTTTTTTTTTGTTTACTTAATTTCTTAAATGACTATAAAGTCTTAAATGTAATCTATACCCTTATGTACCTATAATGGGGAATGGATGAAAATTTTAGAAATGCCTGATTATTTTTTTGATAATAGGAATAACCTTCCTTAGCACCAGCAAAAGTTTCAGATTTTTCAGCTGCGACATTTATTTATGTAAAATATAAACAGTTTCCTCATTTACGTTTTGGGTCAAGAACGGTAAATGGGTCGTTCTTCTTTTCGACCGACAATAGCCTGTCCTTCGTCTTATTACGGCATCTCATTTGAGTAATGATGTTTACGGTTTTATAATGTTCGAATGAACGTCCATATTATTTTATTAAGTAGTGATATCTAATATTTCACTTTCTCTAACTAGCATTTTTTTAAATGTTTTTTTTTTTCGTAGAATGCCGTGACAGAGTGGTAAACCAAAATGTTGTCCCCACTGAAAGAGTCCACTTTGTCACATGTTTTTTTTTAGAAACCAACCGTAAATAAATATTTATATTGGCCAGAAAGGAAACTTTAATTAGTTCTAATGAAGAAACCTATGCATTTTTTTTTAAATCGCACTTCAAAACCACAATTTTCGATAGTTCAAAAACCAAAAAAACAGAAAAACCTCGGTTCATTGTCGGTAAAAAAGAAGAACGACCCAAATAGACACTTTCCGTGATCTGTCTCATATTACAAAAAACTATTTGAAATATCTGTAGTAAACTGACACTGGTAATGACCAAAATAGCTGCTGCAAGTGTTAATATCATTGCCAGTGTCAGTTTACCACACATATTTAATATATTTTTTTGTAATATCAGACCGATAGAGGAAGGTGCCGTAATTGACCCAAAACGTAAGTGAGGAAACTGTTTATATTTTTCAAAAAAAATTGACGCAGCTGAAAAATCTGAAACTTTTTTCTGGTGCTAAGGAAGGTTATTCCTATCACCAAAAAAATCATCAGGCATTTCTAAAATTTTCATCCTTTCGCAATTGTATTGAATCATAACTTAATTATGCTAAGTATATTGCAATACCCAAAATGGGTGCATGTTGATACCTACTGTTCACCGTATTTAACACCCTATAAAACACATGTAAGCAATTAAATAAATAAATAGAGAAATCAAAATTATACAGAAATGAAATCAGCCTGATTTGCAAACTATTGGATTTAACTTATTGACTTTGTGTTTGATGCCCAAGCAATTTTTAAGACGATTGTAAGAATTAAGTTCCAGTTTCCTAAAAAACGCTATTTATAACTTACTAGGGCATGCATAATCGGATTGGCCCTAAATTCCAGTATAGGCTTGTGACCTAAGATTTTTTACCCGACTGCCGAAGGAAAGGAGGGTTATGTGTTTCGAGCGTATGTATGTATCTTATCATGTATGTGTGTATGTCTTATTCTTTGGCCTACAGCCTAAACCATTTTATTAAATGAATAGACAGATGTTCAGATCCAGACAATATTTTCATTAAAATCGTTCACGCGTATTCTGACCAGTTTAGATGGATCTAAGAACTCTTATAGGATCACTTTGTGTCCATCTGTCTGTCTGTTTGTCAAGATCTTTTATCTCGGGAGCGCGAGGTATCGAATTGAAATTAAAACAATATACTCAAATCTCTTGAATCTGTGAAAAAATTAAACTTGTAACGTGAAAAAAAGATACAACCGTTTATGCCGCAAAAATGTATTTTTTGACACTGAAGGGAATCAAAATTTAAAGAGTACTTACTTCCCGTTGACCTAGAACTATGAAATTTGGCAAGTAAATATTGTCTTCTACTACAAGTACAGAAAAAAATCGGAAACTCATTTTTAATTTTGTACGGAACCCTCTGTGGCGAGTCCGACTTGCACTTGGCAGGTTTTTTTCGTTCTAAACACGTGCCAACATTCTATTGATTCTGCCTACAAATTAATTTCAAAGTTACAAGCACAATTAACGAACCGAACCCAACGTACCCGTGAAACTAATTTACCCGCCACTTCAAAGACGGCCATCTTGATTTGAACCGTGATATTTTTTCTGGAATTATTAACGTTCCATTAATTTTACTTCGCAGAATTTACGCGTGAAGAGACCCGGGTCGGGCTGGTGGACAGAGAAAATATTTAGCTACTCTGATATTTTTTTGTTTAATTGTAATATGTCACGAATAAATGTCTCTTTCTTTCTTTCTTTCAAATGATTTGGTCTTACACAAGCATTTTGCCTTGGGTTCTGATCGTTATAACTTGCTCAATGGGGAATGGATGAATATTTTGGAAATGCCTGATTATTGTTTTGGTGATAGAAATAACCTTCCTTAGCACCAGAAAAAAGTTGCAGACTTTTCAGCTGCGTCATTTTTTTTGAAAAATATAAACAGTTTCCTCCCTTACGTTTTGGGTTTAGGACGGCGAATAAGACACAATACAATACAATACAAATACTCTTTATTGCACACCTCATACAAACAAAGCAGTTCCAGAGAGAAACAATACAATAACATGTAGGTAGACAACAGGCGGTCTTATCGCTGAAGAGCGATCTCTTCCAGACAACCTTTGGGTATCGGAGAAAGAGATAAAACTAGATTATGCAGTAGGTGGTGCAGACTTTCCTTGATCCGTCTTATATTACATTTTTTTTTAAATATCTCACCCTGGCAATGACAAATATAGCTGCTGCAGCTGTCAATATCATTGCCAGTGTCAGTTTACCACGGATATTTAAGATATTTTTTGTAATGCAGCAATGCAGATTAATAAAAGCCCTTGCAGCCAACACTAAAACAAACAATATCGCATCTTGCAACCGTGCTGACATGAAACTAGACTTCTCTTAAAGCGGAATAAGGTTCAGTTTGCAATAGAAACTAAAGTACCGAGACAGTAAGAACGTTGGTTCCGCTTTGGAATGGGTGCTTCCAATTTTGAAAGTTGGGTGCACGTGAGTTTTGTACGGTTACATTTCGCCTTATTGGAGTGCAGCATGTATTCCTGTGTTGCCTTTTATTTGACTTCACTCAATGAATTGGGATCAGTTTGGTGTTTGTAGCACGCGATCGATACGCTTTCCTTATTTGGCTAATATGATAGAGAGGGTAAGTTTGTGAGATTGTAGCATTGTAGATTTTTCGTTTGTATGTTTGTATGTAGGTTATAGGTGTACGTGGGCCAGGTTTCCGCAACTCGACGTCGCCTATTTTGCGTATGGTTGGTACTACTATTATTCGTGCCAACCCAGTTCCACCAGGAAGCCTAGCAGACCCTTTATGTTGCCGACGGCCTCCGGCAGAGACCCCGGTGTTCCGAGGTGCTTTGCCCGGTAATCTGCCACCACAGGGCACGACAGGATGACGTGGGCCGCTGTCACCTCCTCTTCCATGCAGGCTCTGCAGAGAGGACTGTCTGTAACACCTAGGGTGAAAAGTTTGTTTGTAAGTAATGGCTAAACTGACGAAACGCTTATCCAACCTCAAAAATTCTTTCACCTTCGTATAGAATGGACTAAACTTTCTGCATGGTATAGCAAATAATTGAAGAGTCTCGTTAGTCATTTGGCGGTGGTGTTCAGTTTAGTAAATAAACACTAAAAAAATATTCACCGGCTTTAAAAGATTTTCAAGTTAAACAAGTTTTTCCACGGGGGTACAGTAAGGGAAATGTATTCATGTACCACCGTAGAACCCTATCGCAATTAGGTGACATATCACTCGAGTTTGAGTGACGGCGGCCTGTCAATTGCGACAGGGTTCTACGGTGGTACGTGAATACATTTCCCTTACTGTACATTGACCCAGTTCGTTAGAACATGCAAAAAGCGAAATCCATGTTTTTCCAGTGTGCAATGCGCAATTTTGGCGATGGATCTGAATATTGGCAATACTCTAAATACGTATTTTTTTCCGGTTACACACGTTTACTAGTTTTTTTATGGGTTTCGTATCAAAAGGATAAAAAGGAACTCTTATGGTGTAACTCAGTCCGTCTGTCCGTCTGTCTGTCACAATGTGAAATATCTCAGGAAATACTAAATGCTATCAATTTGAAATTTGGAATGTGTGTGAAAGAGCCTAACGCACGACGTGTATGGAAAATGAAAAATTTAAGCATAATTTTATTTTTATTTCCTATAAATATGATGGGGGAAGGAGGTGATATTTTTTTCAACATTTTCTTTCATAATTTGAAATTTATTCAGAATAAAAAATTAAAATACGGAACCCTAGTAACTGTTTTAGAATGTGCATTAGAAGCCCTTTCATTTGATACATTAAAAGCGAATTCTAAAACTGTTATTAGGGTTCCGTATTTTTATTTTTTGGATGTATGCACACTGAACAGTTTTTTTTACAGTGATTATAGTTCGATTTATGAAGGAAAGTGTTGAAATAAATACCATTCCCATCTTTATCTCCGAAATTTACCAAGCAAAAATTTTAAAATTATTACATAATATTAACGTCATTATACAGCGTGGAACAGAATGAAAAGTTTGTACAAAAACGGGGAATTGTTTTAAAGGACAGTCAATAAATAAACATAAACATATTTAAAAATATTTCCATCTTACAAGTATCAAGCAAAATTAATGCTTTAATTTTCTCACCAGATTTACAACCTTAAAGATTCATTTTGCGTATCTAAACCGTATGTTTCCGGATTTATTCGCTTAATCCCGCCAACGGTATCAAACAGGCAGCGAACGAGATATCCCAAATTTCAATTTTCGTACGTAGGGCGCGCGGTGTTGTATGAAAAGCGGTTCGTGCTCGTATTCCGATTGCGAAATTTGCCCATCGGTACGACATCAGCGTATCTTTGGTTGGGAATATCGTATTTTCGGTGACATTCGGTGCATTTGCAAATAGTGACGCTTAAACACAGATATGGGGGGTGACGCATTGCATTTATCCGGACTCATATTTTACTGACGTGATGCTCTCTGGAGTTGCTTCAAAAGTCGACACGTACAGTCAAAGGTAAACGAGTACACAAATAAAGACAAATATCTGTAGATTAGATTAGATTAGATTCATTTATTGCTCCTTGAAAATTGACATTTAATTTTACAAATTGTCTTTGTATATAAATAAAATTAATTCACAGAAAGCTCGTCGCACTGAGATGCTTACAACAACCCCTTGTTTTTAGGGTTCCGTAGCCAAAATGGCAAAAACGGAACCCTTATAGTTTCGTCATGTCCGTCTGTCCGTCTGTCCGTCTGTCCGTCTGTCCGTCTGTCCGTCTGTCCGTCTGTCCGTATGTCACAGGCATTTTACTCGAAAACTATAATGTGTATTTGAATAAAATTTTGAGGACAGGTGTATTTTGTTAGCCGCTACATAGTTTTGTAATTAAAAAGACAAAAAAAATTTTTTTAGGGGTGCACTCCATACATAAAACTAAAAGTCAAAAAAATTTTTTTCATTGTGACCCCCCGTGTGGCACATCAATCGATAGGCCTTTCAAAATAAATATAAGGTTTCTTAGGATTTTTTTTGATTAAGTCAATAGGCTCGGAGATAATCGCCCCGAAAGTCACTAAAATTCTGTCCCCCCCCCTCTAATTTTTGAACGGTGTATTTTAAAAATATGGAAAAATTCATGGACATGGGGCTTATTAATTTCATTCACCGAAAATTATTTTGAACAAGATCGGTTCAGAGGTTTTCGAGATATTGCTGAAAAACTGCCTTCCTCAAAGAAAAGGAAGTAAGTGCCGTAAAATTTCTGCGACGATACGACCTTTTTAATAGGCACGGAACCCTTCGTTTTGCGTGGTCCGACACGCACTTGTTAGGGTTCCGTAGCCAAAATGGCAAAAACGGAACCCTTATAGTTTCGTCATGTCCGTCTGTCCGTCTGTCCGTCTGTCCGTCTGTCCGTCTGTCCGTCTGTCCGTCTGTCCGTATGTCACAGGCATTTTACTCGAAAACTATAAGGTGTATTTGAATAAAATTTTGAGGATAGGTGTATTTTGTTAGCCGCTACATAGTTTTGTAATTAAAATGACAAAAAAAATTTTTTTTAGGGGTGCACTCCATACATAAAACTAAAAGTCAATTTTTTTTTTCATTGTGACCCCCCGTGTGGCACATCAATCGATAGGCCTTTCAAAATAAATATAAGGTTTCTTAGCATTTTTTTTGATTAAGTGAATAGGGTCGGAGATAATCGCCCCGAAAGTCACTAAAATTCTGTCCCCCCCCCTCTAATTTTTGAACGGTGTATTTTAAAAATATGGAAAAATTCATGGACATAGGGCTTATTAATTTCATTCACCGAAAATTGTTTTGAACAAGATCGGTTCAGAGGTTATCGAGATATTGCTGAAAAACTGCCTTCCTCAAAGAAAAGGACGTAAGTGCCGTAAAATTTCTGTGACGATACGACCTTTTTAATAGGCACGGAACCCTTTCTTTTTGCGTGGTCCGACACGCACTTGGCCGGGTTTTTTTTTTAATAATTTTAGCAAAAACAGATTTGAAGTAAATTGTAATTTGCATAAAGATTACAGGAAAACCTATAAGAAGTTTGAGTATTCAAAGTAACGCGAATATTCCCAATATTTTACGGAACCCTCACCACGCGAGTTAAACTCGCACTTGTCCAGTTTTTAAATATAATTGTCATTTTCCTTTTCACCATTCACTAATTTCAGTATGTGACCTTCATAATCAATTCTTCTTGAAACTCTTTACTGTGTAACGTACGGGAAACCTTTGTCAAGGAAAGACTGTTTGAACTGTCAATGACCAAACTTTGTTGATTTACGTGGCTATAAACTAAAACTTTACTTTCTTTTCTTATCGTCCGAGTTATATGGATGTTGCTAGCAGAAAATGTGATTGAATAAGACTTACATCGGTTAAGTATAAGTTATATACCTACGTACCTAGACTGGGTGTACTTGTTAAGTCTAAGCAGAAAATTAATCCGTAAATGTAAGACAATTTAGCAAAACTTGTAAACCGACGTCAAAAGCATGTTGCCTAATTGAATAAGTAAAACAAAATCAATTCATCACATTTGCGAGGAAGTAAATAACTACAAAATACAGAAAAATCTAATTTTCATACAGCCGCACCAATCAAAAATTTACAATTTCACTTCCAGATCAGTGCTAGTGGAGCGCGCAGCTTCAATATTTCAACCAATCACAGAGCAGTATTCTTGCCGGGCGTGGCGGCTTGGCCGACTAGATTTTTTTTTCAACCAATCAGAGCAACCAGATTTGCTTAAGCCAATCAGAGGGTTCCATATTTTAAAACTAAACTTAACAGCCCGTGGGAGGTAAAACGGCTATAACTGCTCTGTACGCTCGCAAGTAATAACGCCATTGATGAGCAAATGTGATGAAAAATCAATAACTTTCTTCAAATAATACTAGAAATAACAAACTTTAAAATATTAAACGCTCCCGTATATATAATAAGGCATTTGTAGAAACGTTTTAATTGCTTTACGATGAGAGATAATAAAAACTTGACATAGTGAAACTTTATAAATAAACTAATAAATCAATTTTCCTCCTAAACAAAAGCCGCTCTAAATATGATATGGGAGCGATTAAATTATAATTCTGTTTTTTCTTGTTTTCCTTTTACACAATGATTGATTGTGCTTTAATTCATTCTGAAACGTGCTTTCAAAGTCTGTTGAAAGGTTTTCATACATCTTATATTTACTGAATAACCGCATGTATAATAAACATCATTGAAAAACTATTTTTTTTCACAGAAAAAAAATCCTGGTAATTAAGCGTTCGAGAGAGCCCTAGTTTAGTTTTAAGGCGAGAGTCTTGCCGAGTGTGTTCCCAGTGATGACATATGGCACTGAAATAAGAAGGCTCAAAGTCACACAAAGGGCAATAGAGAGGGCTATGTTGGGAGTTTCTCTGCTTGATCGTATTAGAAATGAGGCTATCCGCAGCAGAACCAAGAAAACCGATATAGCCCTCCGAATCGCTAAACTTAAGTGGCAGTGGGCGGTAGAACCGATGGGGCGGAAAGGTTCTCGAGTGGCGACCACGTACCGGCGCGGTGCGGCGTGGGTAGGCCCCCGACAAGGTGGACTGATGACCTGGTAAAGGTCGCGGGAGTCCGCTGGTTGCGGGTGGCGCAGGACCGGTCACTTTGGCACTCTTTGGTGCAGGCCTATGTCCAGCAGTGGACGTCTTTCGGCTGATATGATGACTAGTTTACTTACGTTGCATTTCTACGCAACTATCACGGCGGCTATCAGCGGCTAAGCTATCTTGGATAGCGGGCTAGAGGATAAGCTGCAAAATGGACATTTCGCGTCCATACAAGCTCATAAAATCACTCTGAAAAGCTATTATACGTTTGTCTCCCTCGTTCCTACTCTGTCATAACTGGTCCTAATGAATCATAGCCGATTTCAGTGTTAATAGTCTATAAATTACACTCGTTAACATCCAGGTTGAAAGGTGTGGGTTTTAGTGTTATGGTGAGTTATTGAGTGAAACTATAAAATGTTACGTTTTTGGGGTGTTTCAGGGGTTATAGCTGTGTTTGGAGTACCTTTTGACATTGATGGGGTTTGTTTGACCTTGTTATTGTCGTATTAGTATTGATGTGTTACAAGATAGAAGTAACAACATATAAATAAATAAACCGCTCACTGGTCATCTGTGAAAGTAAACTCTACACTTTTTAGGGTTCCGTAGCCAAAATGGCAAAAACTGAACCCTTATAGTTTCGTCATGTCTGTCTGTCCGTCTGTCCGTCTGTCCGTCTGTCCATCTGTCCGTCTGTCCGTCTGTCCGTATGTCACAGGCATTTTACTCGAAAACTATAAGGTGTATTTGAATAAAATTTTGAGGATAGGTGTATTTTGTTAGCCGCTACATAGTTTTGTAATTAAAATGACAAAAAAAAAAATTTTTAGGGGTGCACTCCATACATATAACTAAAAGTCAATTTTTTTTTTCATTGTGACCCCCCATGTGGCACATCAATCGATAGGCCTTTCAAAATAAATATAAGGTTTCTTAGCATTTTTTTTGATTAAGTGAATAGGGTCGGAGATAATCGCCCCGAAAGTCACTAAAATTCTGTCCCCCCCCTCTAATTTTTGAACGGTGTATTTTAAAAATATGGAAAAATTCATGGACATAGGGCTTATTAATTTCATTCACCGAAAATTGTTTTGAACAAGATCGGTTCATAGGTTTTCGAGATATTGCTGAAAACTGCCTTCCTCAAAGAAAAGGACGTAAGTGCCGTAAAATTTCTGTGACGATACGACCTTTTTAATAAGCACGGAACCCTTCGTTTTGCGTGGTCCGACACGCACTTGGCCGGTTTTTTTTTTGCATTGCACATCTCAATATAATTACACCAGTAATTATAAAAATACTAAAGGACAAATCGCAAATCGAATCTTTTTCGTTCAATAATTTAGTCCTTAAAAAAATCTTGCAAATAAAATATGATACGCCAAAATAAGTCATCATTCAGATTTAAGCTCTTTTTATTGGTACCTATCGACATACATTTGCTTTGTTTACATATATGTCGAATTTCAAAAATGACACCCGCGATGAACAAACACCCTAGTATAATAAAATCTAAAAAACTATACCTAGACCTAAAACATGAGTTAATTAAAACATTCATTTGTTTCAGATGCTAGCAACGAACGGATCAACAGAGCGCGTTTGAACGCCATTACTGTGATGCTCTGATGTGACGTTGCCGAACGTCATACATCTGCGATGTTCTGATGTGACGCTGAACGTCATAACCCTGCGATGTTCTGATGCGACGCCGAACGTCATAAATCTGCGATGTATTCCGGACAAGTGTTGTGTGTGTGTGATGTGATGTGACGGTGCTGTGTCGACCATGCTGCCGGCGCTGCGGGTGTTGGCGACCGCGGTGGTCTTCGGGGCGGTGTGCGCCAACTTGAACAATGGTAAGGAGTAGTTGATTTATATATACATAGAAGCCTTCACGTGACCAATTGGTACGCTGTTGCTCACGCAACTCAACGGAGTAGGTTGACCGAGCTGGCTTAACCGAGGCCAAACAAGCTACACTCATCCTCCTCCTAGGGTTATTCCCGGTTGTAACCTAAACCTAGCCTGGTGTCCATACTAATACACTAATGAGTGCTACACCAATAGTGCGAGACAGCATTTTTCCACTTTGTAGCGGAAATCGCTCGCAGATACATGACTCACATGTAAGTCATTGCCCTAGAACGGGTAAAAACGTTCCCTGGCGTTTTCATATAACTACGCGCGAACTATATCAAGGGATTTCCCATCATTTATTTTAAATTTGCTTTTCCACAGATAATACTCTTAGAGAGGTTCTTGATAACGAAATTGTTAAAGTTGGCGGAATTTAAACTGGGCGGACATATTCGCTGTGAATTCTGCATAAATATATGTCATCATCATCATCATCATATAAGCTGAAAGACATCCACTGCAGGACATAGGCCTCCCCTTGATAAAATAAATAAAAATTAAAGAAATATAATGTTAAATAAATAAATGTTAGAGGGACAATCTGTCACAAATCGTATAAATATTTGGGCCCAGGATGCACGAATGTATTTATTTTGTGCAAGTTTTTTTAATGCCTACTGTTTTTTTTGAACAGTCATTCACTTGTTGAAAGGATTATTGATTCATTTATGATAAAATGTTGTAACTATGTGGCTGAATAATTATGTGCAGTAGAGTACATTTTAGAGAACATTTACATATGTAATTACTTAGATATATGTACATTCGCAATAAAGAACCGATGGCCGTTGGGGCGGAAAGATTCTCGAGTGGCGACCACGTACCGAAAGGCGCGGCGTGGGTAGGCCTCCCACAAGGTGGACTGATTACCTGGTAAAGGTCGCGGGAGTCCGCTGAATGCGGGTGGCGCGGGACCGGTCAATTTGGCACTCTCTAGGGGAGGCCTATGTCCAGCAGTGGACGTCTTGCGGCTGATATGATGATGACGATGATGATGATATACATTCGAACAGTGCACGATACATAAAAGCCTGTAAAAAGGATTAAAGCGATAGTATCAATTCTAACAAAAATATTTTTATTTATTTTTAATTTATTAAAGAAAGAAAATACATGATATGATAGTAAAATGTCTATCTAGGCAAAACCTTGAATAGGAAAGTATCTAATACATTTTCAATCAATTTATTATCATTTTAAAGCTAGGTTAAGTAAAACAACATTACATTATTAATTAACGTATTATAGGCGACAACTCTGAACCTATTAATTTAAAACAGGAATCCCGGATTCGACCACTCACGGGAATAAAGATGAGGCACAACGTTTGTTAGGTCCTATTTGATCTAATCCGGCTTTTGTGTTGATTAGAAAGAATGAGTTTATCCCACGATTAATCCGTACAAGTTTAATTTGAATTTGACTAAAATTCGGTGTAAGTTTTGCAACGAAATGTAAATGACTGTTACCAAGACTTGAGTAAGTATAGTCTTTAAAAAATCCATACTAATATTATAAGTGGATAAGTGTATGTGTTTGTTTGTTTGTTTGTTTGTCCGTCTTTCACGGCAAAACGGGGCGTCGAATTGACGTGATTTTTTAAGTGGAGATAGTTGAAGGGATGGAGAGTGACATAGGCTACTTTTTGTCTTTTTCTAACCCCCCACTTCCCCAAAATGGGGGGTGGAAGTTTGTATGGAGCATTCCGCAATTTTCAAGGTAGAAAGCTAAAAAGTGGTATGCGGACTATTTGTGACTAACAAAAAATCGTGCATCATTTTTTTTTTGAAATCTGCACCCAACCCCTTAAAAGAGGGGGTGAAATTTTATATGGGGTCCAGATATGTAGAGCCGATATGTAGAGTCGATATGTAGAGTCGATATGTAGAGCCGATATGTAGAGTCGATATGTAGAGTCGATATGTAGTCGATATGTAGAGTCGATATGTAGAGTCGATATGTAGAGTCGACATGTAGATTTGATATGTAGAGTCTATGTTCGATATGCAGAGTCTATGTAGAGTCGATCTAAATATATAAAAGACTGAAACTGAGATGCACCTTTTTTGTAGACGGTTAACATTAGTACGCGGGCGAAGCCGCGGGCAAAAGCTGGTCTTAAATAAAGAACCCCTTTGACCACTACGTAAAATAAGCCCGACAGTTAAATTATCCACAGAGTAGAAAAAGAACAGTAACGCTTAACTTACAGCAGCTATTATTTGACGTTTGAAAAAGCTCCGCACTTACCCTCAACTTAAAGCTTTCTTCACTGGCAGTAAATGATTAGTCTCAAGTCCAGACATTCCCAAGTCCCAACGATCACAAATCCCCTCAAAACACATATACAATTCTAGCTACGCCATTCCAGGCATGTTTAAATGCAAATGTCCGTATTAGTGTTTCAGCGCTTCATACAGCGCGACGCAATGGGGCACGGGGGACGAGAATCAGAGCTACATAATCCTCACTTAAAAGGTCTTAAGTGCCGTATTGAACTAAGCATTATAAGACGTTTACATGCGAGCGGAGCTATGCTAAACAGCGCTGGAATGACGTTATTTTTAAAACCTTAGGGTGTTATTTGGGATTTCTTGTACACGCTGCGAGTGAAGAAGCTTGGATGTTTTTAGAAAAATTGCTATATGTATCAAAGGGATTCGTAATAACAAGCTTACTACTAAACTAGCTTATATTTAATTTCACTGAGAATGTGTGTCAAGTCAGCTTACAACGTCAATTATTATAGGGGAGCAGGAAGTACATTCACTAGTTGAAGGACTATGGCTGTTGAATGATTGATTGCACAAGTGTCACCTCCCACGTGAATGGCCTATTACTTTTGGTTGGTATATTGAGTAGCTACTTCCCGCGACTCCATCCGCGTGGGAGTTGTATATATTAAAGCAAAGTTAAAAAACCGGCCAAGTGCGTGTCGGACCACGCAAAACGAAGGGTTCCGTGCCTATTAAAAAGGTCGTATCGTCATAGAAATTTTACGGCACTTACGTCCTTTTCTTTGAGGAAGGCAGTTTTTCAGCAATATCTTGAAAACCTCTGAACCGATCTTGTTCAAAACAATTTTCGGTGAATGAAATTAATAAGCCCTATGTCCATGAATTTTTCCATATTTTTAAAATACACCGTTCAAAAATTAGAGGGGGGGGGGACAGAATTTTAGTGACTTTCGGGGCGATTATCTCCGACCCTATTCACTTAATCAAAAAAAATGCTAAGAAACCTTATATTTATTTTCAAAGGCCTATCGATTGATGTGCCACACGGGGGGTCACAATGAAAAAAAAAAATTTGACTTTTAGTTTTATGTATGGAGTGCACCCCTAAAAACAATTTTTTTTGTCATTTTAATTACAAAACTATGTAGCGGCTAACAAAATACACCTATCCTCAAAATTTTATTTAAATACACCTTATAGTTTTCGAGTAAAATGCCTGTGACATACGGACAGACGGACAGACGGACAGACGGACATGACGAAACTATAAAGGTTCCGTTTTTGCCATTTTGGCTACGGAACCCTAAAAAAAACATATTTTATTCCAAACTATAAGTATCTATATGTATTTATCTATTATATATATCGTCACCCACAATACAAGCCTTATTGAGCTTACCGTGGGCCTAGGTTGATTTGTGTAAGATTGTCTCGTAATATTTATTTATATTTATTTATTTATTTAAACTAGTAGAATTTTACCCGTCCGTGCTAAGTTTAAATTTTTACTCGCTGTAAATCAGTGCAAAGGCCCTGTGTTTAAAATACCTAAAACCTATTATCGTCGTCTTAGATTAAAGTCACGAAAAATATACGTCGAACCGAGATCAAATAATTATTACGGTCAAAGAACAAGAAAGTACCTCGTTCCACGTATTTAATAATATCACTGCGGAAGACAACTGCAATAGTATACATTATTTAAATCTAAACTGAAAATTAATTTAATGGATGCCTTCCTTTTAAATAACAATAGTTAGGTTGCTACATAGTTCGTAAAATTACACAGTAGGTATATGTAGATTCGAAGTAACTGGAAATGTAAACAAGTTTGTTGTCACTAAAAGTATCTTAGTTTGCGGCACCGTAATTATGATGAAATACTTGTTTTGTTTACTTAACTTGCTATTCCTGATTACCGCTAATACTAAGCATGACAATAAATAAATAATAATAATCATAGCTATATTTTGACTCAAATATTTACTGGATCATAAAAAGTTTTTTCATTATAAATATTTAAATTAAACATTAAAAAAAAAAACCATAGCTAATGTTTAGATATAGATACAAACATAATTATAAACTGTGAAAATTCGCCAACAAACTGTTATGCAGTTTGCCGAAGACATAGATTAAGTTTTTCATAATTTTGTTGTGGAAGAAATAAATAATATATATATATATCATGGCTCCATACACACTTCCAGCCCCCATTCTAACCCCTTAGGGGATAATTTTTGGGATAAAACTATTATATGTCCTTCCCCGGAATACAAACTATCTCTATACCAAATTTAATCTTAATCGGTTAGAGGTTTAAGCGTGAAGAGGTAACATATAGACAGGCACACTTGCGCATTTATAATATTAGTATGGATCGTATGGATAATACAAGATTGATATCCGGTGACACATAAGCCGTGATACAGAATTAAAAAACGGAATCTATCCATGATTCTTAAAACCAAGTCCGTGCCAAAAAATAAGAAATTTCTTATACAGTTTGGTCAGTCGATTGAATTTAGGCTACCGTTTTTAAAATCCGAAAGTCGATGTATGTAAGTGACGCACCGCCATAACATAGACGCTGCTATCACCTTTTCCTAGATGCAAAAGGTCAACGATGATGACATAGAAAAAAAATGGTTGTCTGTAAAGTCGGTTTATGGACGATAATTTTACGCGATAACGTCCATAAAAAATATTTGTGAAAAATTGCATAACACGTATTTACTCATTTATCGTTAGGAATACTCCTGTAAAATTTCGAATAAAATAGTCAATCTAATCTTGTTTCCCCATACAAACTTTGGACCCCCATTCATTTTGAAAAATCCTTTCTAAATGCACCCCTAGACCTTATAAGAATAGAATAGAAGAATAGAAAAATATTTATTTGGTGTGATAAAGAAATTACACAAGTGTAAAGTTACATCTGAAATGCACCAAAATGGATGCCACTCAGCATATGCCAGCAGCAATATATGCTAAAGGCGCTGGTATAAGGTACCTACGTGCCAAATTTGGAATCTCTCGAACCAGCGGTTTGGGCTGTGCGTTGACGTGCGCGCAACCGGCGTTCGGAACGGGACATTGAGTCACACTTTGTAACGGAATGGACGTACTCGATAGCAGATTTCTGAATATAATTATTGACATAAGGAGAAAAAGTAGATGAACTTTTATTTCATACCCAATTCTGGAGAACTTATTTATAAATTAAAAACGAGAAGGAAATCTATTGAACTAGCGTTTAATAAGGGTAAACAGTCAATATCTAAAACCAGGTTCAAAGAGAATAATGTTACTCAAGACATAGTTGTTCTTATTGTACCAATGACGCTTTTTGTACTTTTTGTTCCTTTTGTCCTCTTTGACCTGAAAGGCCGCGAGACCCGCAAATATTTGACTAATACTAGATTCAAATCTAAACCTTATTGTACCAATGACGCTTTTTGTACTTTTTGTTCCTTTTGTCCTCTTTGCCCTTTTGTCCTCGTTGCACTGAAAGACCGTTTTGGTCTCATTGCTATTTTGGTCCCGAGTTTAGGTTATAAAAGGAAAGGGCGCAGTAGGAAGATGGCTATTCAAATCTCATCGCTCAGACTGTCAGTGTCTCTGGTTTTCGGGTTCTAAAATTATTGGTGGGTGTTATAATTACTTATTGTATTGAAGTGGCCCGTCGTTATGGGGAATTCTTCCGCATAATGAAGGGTTACTTTTGTATAATTATAATTCAAGTTTTTGGGATTAAATTACTTACATAAAATATTAATTTTACTTTCATATACTTATATAAAAGCCAGAACACTGTCCAGGTTCAGTATACCTGAGGAGTTACGCCCGCCTTACGGTGTCAAATGGGCCTAATTCAGAGTCTTTTTGTTACCAGACTTGAGGGTGGTCTGGCGTCTACCTTTTTACCAACATAGGAGACGAAGCCTCTTCAGAGGCCCCTCACGTACCTCAGAATCGGCTGGCGGTGTAGACAAGGCGTAGTCATTCATGTGATCCGCACTGAGGGTTATCCTCGCTTGTTGAACCGTGCAGCTCTCTGAGGAGCGGTCTTCATTAAATATATTTATATATTCCTATCTATATACACAATAGGGCGCCTTACTCTTCGTTTCCCTTATGTCTTCGGACCACGAAGAGGGGAGGCAAATACACAGGCTGCTAGGTTGCTTTCTTCAGTTTTGCCGACTGAATTATTTACAGATAGAATAGGGCATACATTCTTATTTCTAGAACTAAAGGTATGGTTCAAGGAATAAGCAGAGTAGGAATTTCCGGGGTAGTCGTAGGGTTAAAATCATACACTATATTAGGACATTGGGATTACTTGTCTAAATTATAGGTCTACTATTCTAATAATGGTTAACAAAGGTTTAAATTTCTAATATGGGTAACTGAATAGTGGGTGGGCAAAGTAGTGTTGAGTTCCGCATTTTATTGCATGAGAAACATTAATAAAGTATAACAATTATTTTGTTCAAGGGTTTATGGTTCTATTTATGATTGGGATAGCAGAATTATTTCAGAAAGATGAAGTGATTCTCGGCTTTATGGCAGGCTGAGCAGTCCATATAGTCCGACTAGGTATCTTATCATCATGAGTGGAATAATACTCTATATTTGGGTTATAATTTGGGTTAAATGTTTCACATGTAATGAACGGTTTCCCAGCATTACCTTACTACGTTCGTCGCTATAGAATGGTTGTAGGAGTTTGACCGTATAAGCAAAGTAATAAACAATATATGTTTATCATAACAAAAAGATGTCTGTAAGAGTTTGTTGGGTGTTTCTTCTCTATACAGAACGCTAGGTTGGAAACACTGGTAGCTTCATTCTCTGAGTTTTGAACTCTTAGGATAGCCAGGCAGGTAACTTGGATAAGATGCTCTGACCCCATCCTAAACAAGACGTAGCCTGTGTGAGTAAAAAATTACTACACAAACCGTCGATAGAACCTTTGTTCCAAAATTCATGTATTTAGGGTAGATTTCTAGTTCACGACAGGGTTAAATAAATAATCTTGATTATATGAATTCTAAAAGCTACGTTCTTGTTCAATTGAGCATATAATAGGAGGTTGGGGAATTTCATCAATAAATAAAAATTATTTTAAACAATAAAATAACATACAATATAAGAATTCATTTGACAAAATCATTTTACGCAATAATAGGAAAAATAGTAGTCGGAAGTAGCATTCAGATAGACTCATTTATTTGATTAGACTAGCTTTATTTATTAAGGTAATGAGGAGTCCATAACTGTCAAGCTTTCATAAAAGAACCTAGGGTTAATACGGCGCACGACAATACAGGGTTCCTACCACTAGCGATCACCATTGGCCATATTCTTCACGTATTTCTAAATAAAAGCACACAACAATAGTAGGTTTATTAAATAGAGAAACAAGAACAATTTACAGTACAGTCTTACGTTAGGGCTAAAATTACATTTAAATCGGTTCATTAGAATTGGTTCTTGCGTTGTTCTGAGTTCTTTCGTAAGGTTGCAGGGGCTCCTTCGGGGGGATGTTACAATTTGGTGCCGTGACCAGGATGTGTGTGTATGTGTGTGTGTAGTGTGTGTTTTAGTATATCTTCAGTAGCCTCTCGTAGGCTACAATTTGTTGCCGTAAAATGGAAGTTAGCTTGACGGGATTGGACTCTTCATTATTTTCTCTAAACCATCCGCTAGGTACTTCGACAGGTCAGCTGCTATTTTAGGATCTTATCTGAAAAAAATATATTATTACTATATTATTTCCAAAATATTTCACATGTTTCTGTTATAATTTTTAAGACATATATTAAAAGTATAGAATCAGCGGGGCGAGAATATATAAATAAATAAAATCTTTATACTCTGGGCATCCATACATAAATAATTGAAATCATAAAATGAGCCGGGGCGTAAGTGGTTATAAAATCAAAATTCATAATTGCAGTGCATTGTGTACGCCTATGAAACCTAATAGTCTTGTATAGGAATACAGAGGGCCTAGAACAAGAGAAAGAGGAACTGTACTTTGATATATTTAGCCACCATAGTAGAAAAACAAAATCCGGCAATACTTATGAATTTTAATGAAGTGGGGGCGAGCCCTCGTCGCAATTAGAAACAAAATAAAATTTATTTCAAAATTATGAGCACTTAAATCCAGAGGCTTCTGTCAAAAATTACATTTTTGATGTTGACTGTACTATTTTTGTTGCCGACTGTACTTTTCTGTGTTCCGTCATCGACTGCTCATTGTGACGATTCTAACGAGCACAAACTCGATGGGGTTACATCAGATAAGTGCTGGGTTCCCATGGCTACCTTTTGTCTCCGTCATCAGATCAGCATGATGGTGCCATAGTATTGAGTTGTCATCTGAACTGTACCTTTGCCCAAAATTTCAGCTCAATCGGTTGAGGATGTCTGTTTCAGAGTTGGGTAGTGGCATTCCACCCAAACAAACATACATACATAGTTACATACATACATAGTTACATACATACAGAGTTAGGTACATGCATTGCAAAGGTAATATAAAGTTTGTTGTTAAAGTGACTAGTTTATTAAAATTAATTTTGAAACCTACCTTGAAATGTCGGTAAAACAGGTGAAGGCTCGGGGTGATCTCATCTCCGTAGTGGTAGACGGGCACAGAAAATGAATTTCCTTTTAATACTTGAGCATTCTTAATGACAGCATGGTGCATCCATTGTTTTCCGGAATGTTAGTCATAGATGGGTTCTATTTCTTAGTGCTCCTTGCATTTATTAAGTAGTTAATTGTCCATAGCCTGAAATTAAAATTATTAAAAGAATAATTTTGCACTTGTTCATAAGCTTCTCAAGAAGTGTATAAAACTCCAGAAGTGAATATACAGTATAATGACTCTATTTTAATCAATAGTTCTCAAGTAATGTATAAAAGTTGCTAAATGGGTAGATAAGAAAGTTTGTAATTCATTGCAAAAACTTCCAACTTTCGTGTTTAGGAATAACAATTTATTTACGTCCAAAGACACCACGACAAAGACAGTCGAATACTTGATTACATGGGCAGTATAAGTAGAAAGTATTAGGATAGCTAGAAAGTAATTTTCAAACATAAAATATAGGTATTACTAATATCTTAACTTACCGTAGTCATCTTCGTAGGTTACCGGAGTCATTGGCAATGCCAAGACGTTGTTAAGTACAATTTTTGTCGAAGTGCGTTCATGTAAACGATAGTACAACGCCCATTCACCGTGTTTTTATCAGATAAAAAGCAAACCTAACTTATAAAAGTTAGAAGAAGACTTATTAAATCTCACGGCGGGACAATACTTTGCAAATGAACTGTCTTGACTATCAATGGCATCGTGTTTTGAAACTTCCATAGATCAGTTTTGCGAAAATTGTATCTTATAATATTAATTTCATTTAGGCGATGCGAGACTTTTCCCCTAATATAATTTTATGATCTAAATATAAAAAAAATTGATCATATCAGTAGACCACAGACAATTTGTCGCGCCAATTTGGTGCAATATCAAAAACAAAAACCATAGACATAGAGCGGGCATTACACACTTGACAACTTATCGCTGCTGATAAGTTGTGGGTGGGAAAAAGAGAATAAGAATAAATAAATATATACATTAAAATATACTTTTCCTTCTAGTGTGGTGAGTTTGCGGGATTGGTTGTAGTACAGTTTAGCACCATTTAGGAAAATTAGAAATAAAAAGCTGACCGCGGAGCGGGGGCGAGTTTCGTCCGTGTGTCACCGACTCTGTCGCACTTCCTAGAATGAGTAACAGAGAGGGAGATGCATAGAAGAGGTTCGGTTTGGGTTTGCGGCAGGCCGTCAGACGATACAGGACTTATGGTTATAGCAAGTAAGCTGAGAATTAAGTTGATTTATGGCAAGCAAAGATAAAAAAAAAAAAATTGTATGGAGTAGAATTAATTATTTCAATATTTGTGAATTGAAAATGTAGTTCGTGTGAATACAGTTTAATGGAATTGCTGTGGATGCAAAAAGTTTATGGATTTCCGAACGTAGCAAACTTTACGTCAAAGATGCGTCAGTGGCATAACAAGTTTGACAGGTACAGACATGGACCTGAGATACTCAGAACAAGCTATGTTAATAATAATGCGGCGTCTGAGCGAGATGGTGATATACGAATCTCGATAGGTGTGACAGAGAGGGAAATATCATTCGTTGTAAAGAATCTAATTATTAAAGTACATTCGAAGTCGCTGCATCAGAAATATCAAAATTAGGTTGACCTCTTGTTACGTATTGAGATTCAGTACTTAGGGATCAGGTTGTATTGGCGTATGGTAGTGAGACAGAAAGAGGCAGATTGGAGATTTACGTAATTGAATTCAATGGGATAAAGATTGAATAGTAAGTAGAAGTTTCAGTTTTTGGATTAATATTGAGATCCAAGATGGTGGACACCATTTTTTTCATGAAAAATCGTCATGGGTATCGATTTCGACTAATTTGCGGTGGGAAATTTTGAATTTTGGGGTAATATTGAGATCCAAGATGGTGGACACGACTTTTTCATGAAAAATCGTCATGGGTATCGATTTCGACTAATTTGCGGTCGGAAATTTTGAATTTTGGGGTAATATTGAGATCCAAGATGGTGGACATGACTTTTTCTTGAAAAATCGTCATGGGTATCGATTTCGACTAATTTTATGTCGAAAATTTCAAATTTTGGGGTAATATTGAGATCCAAGATGGCGGATACGACTTTTTTGTGAAAAATCGTCATGGGTATCGATTTCGAGTAATTTGCGGCCGGAAATTTCGAATTTTGGGGTATTATTGAGATCCAAGAGGGTGGACACGACTTTTTCATGAAAAATCGTCATGGGTATCGATTTTGACTAATTTACTGTCGGAAATTTTGAATTTTGGGGTAATATTGAGATCCAAGATGGTGGACATGACTTTTTCTTGAAAAATCGTCATGGGTATCGATTTCGACAAATTTTGTGTCGGAAATTTCAAATTTTGGGGTAATATTGAGATCCAAGATGGTGGACACGACTTTTTCATGAAAAATCGTCATTGGTATCGATTTCGACTAATTTGGGGTCGGAAATTTCAAATTTTGAGGTAATATTGAGATCCAAGATGGTGGACACGACTTTTCCTTGAAAAATCGTCATGGGTATCAATTTTGAGTAATTTGCGGACGGAAATTTTGAATTTTGGAGTAATATTGAGATGCAAGATGGTGGACACGACTTTTTCATGAAAAATCGTCATGGGTATCGATTTCAACTAATTTGCCGTCGGAAATTTCGAATTTTGGGGTAATATCGGGATCCAAGATGGCGGACGTGACTTTTCTTTTGGGAATATCGACATGGGTATTGATTTCGACTAAATTACAGTCATAAATTTCAAATTTTGGATTAATGTACGGTTACAAGATGGTGGTTTGAACTTTTTTGGGAAAAGGAATCGTTATGGATATTAATTATACTATAAATATTTATGGGTATGCATTTAAAGGTGAAGCTATATGATTTATTTTTGTACTTATTTATCGTAGATGTATCGTTGGCGAGTACGATCATTTTTTTTAAATGGGAATAATAATATTATGTGCAAAATTAAGGTCCAATAAGTTTCTAATTTATTTTGATACGATTACATCTCATAAGCTTTGGCTGTCTGTAGCAATCGAACGGACGAGCGAATGAGGAAGGGTGCTTGTAAACTGAATAGTTCGAGAAAAGATGATTGATACATGAAGGATGAAATTTGTGTGAAGATTTGAAGGAAGTCTTTGTAAAAATGGATTGGTACAGTGTGACAATAGCTGGAGTGTAATCAACTTGACCTAGATTTGTTGGTTTTGCCGGGGAACATTAAAAAAAAATAATAACACATTAAGTCCCTAAATACTTATCAGTAGGTTAAAATCGTGGAAACGATTCGACTCTTTGTATGGAGTAGTATTTAAGGACTTATACTACACACGCATTTTGACGAAAGGGTATACACATCTCATGTTGGTTAAAATAAGTCAAAATAAGGGTAAATAATAATTGGGTCAGTGGGAATGTGTAAGAGTTTGATATAAACTAAAATCAAACATACAATTTTTGACTGAAATTACCTTGTAAGGTGAACAAAGATGACAGTTGGGATGCCAAGTAACCCCGTTGTCGATCGATACATATATATATTTTCTTTATTCGACTTTTCGTGAGTTATTTAGTCAAGTCTTAATTGAGAGTTGGCTTATTTTATAAGACATGATACAAGCGCCAAGAAAACTGATTATTAATGACTGAGTCTGGGAGTACAGTTCGAGCTTATGCAATGGAGGATGAACTTCTTAGTACTTACACCAAACCGTTTTCTGCTTCATGGGGGGAGATTTTGCGGGATTTACTTATAGGAAGGACAATGTTTCCTAGGGTCAAAGATTGGACAAAGTAATCGCCGATCCGGGGTAAATCTTCTAAATCGGACCGTTAGGGTCTATCAGATTCACAACCTGGTACCTCTGAGTGAGACAGAAATCCTTGAGGAAAGGCGGTTCATTGGTCATTGTTGCGGTCCTAGGGGACTGTGTTAACTGACGAAGTCATTGGTAGTCATTTAGTACTGGTATAAAGACACATCACGAGTTTAAACAAGGGAGGGATTGTCACTGACAAATCTAGGATCTAGGAATGAAGATTCTACATGCATGACCTAGGTCATACATTGCGAAATATTCATTGGGGCGAGCTGTAACGGAATGGACGTACTCGATAGCAGATTTCTGAATATAATTATTGACATAAGGAGAAAAAGTAGATGAACTTTTATTTCATACCCAATTCTGGAGAACTTATTTATAAATTAAAAACGAGAAGGAAATCTATTGAACTAGCGTTTAATAAGGGTAAACAGTCAATATCTAAAACCAGGTTCAAAGAGAATAATGTTACTCAAGACATAGTTGTTCTTATTGTACCAATGACGCTTTTTGTACTTTTTGTTCCTTTTGTCCTCTTTGACCTGAAAGGCCGCGAGACCCGCAAATATTTGACTAATACTAGATTCAAATCTAAACCTTATTGTACCAATGACGCTTTTTGTACTTTTTGTTCCTTTTGTCCTCTTTGCCCTTTTGTCCTCGTTGCACTGAAAGACCGTTTTGGTCTCATTGCTATTTTGGTCCCGAGTTTAGGTTATAAAAGGAAAGGGCGCAGTAGGAAGATGGCTATTCAAATCTCATCGCTCAGACTGTCAGTGTCTCTGGTTTTCGGGTTCTAAAATTATTGGTGGGTGTTATAATTACTTATTGTATTGAAGTGGCCCGTCGTTATGGGGAATTCTTCCGCATAATGAAGGGTTACTTTTGTATAATTATAATTCAAGTTTTTGGGATTAAATTACTTACATAAAATATTAATTTTACTTTCATATACTTATATAAAAGCCAGAACACTGTCCAGGTTCAGTATACCTGAGGAGTTACGCCCGCCTTACGGTGTCAAATGGGCCTAATTCAGAGTCTTTTTGTTACCAGACTTGAGGGTGGTCTGGCGTCTACCTTTTTACCAACATAGGAGACGAAGCCTCTTCAGAGGCCCCTCACGTACCTCAGAATCGGCTGGCGGTGTAGACAAGGCGTAGTCATTCATGTGATCCGCACTGAGGGTTATCCTCGCTTGTTGAACCGTGCAGCTCTCTGAGGAGCGGTCTTCATTAAATATATTTATATATTCCTATCTATATACACAATAGGGCGCCTTACTCTTCGTTTCCCTTATGTCTTCGGACCACGAAGAGGGGAGGCAAATACACAGGCTGCTAGGTTGCTTTCTTCAGTTTTGCCGACTGAATTATTTACAGATAGAATAGGGCATACATTCTTATTTCTAGAACTAAAGGTATGGTTCAAGGAATAAGCAGAGTAGGAATTTCCGGGGTAGTCGTAGGGTTAAAATCATACACTATATTAGGACATTGGGATTACTTGTCTAAATTATAGGTCTACTATTCTAATAATGGTTAACAAAGGTTTAAATTTCTAATATGGGTAACTGAATAGTGGGTGGGCAAAGTAGTGTTGAGTTCCGCATTTTATTGCATGAGAAACATTAATAAAGTATAACAATTATTTTGTTCAAGGGTTTATGGTTCTATTTATGATTGGGATAGCAGAATTATTTCAGAAAGATGAAGTGATTCTCGGCTTTATGGCAGGCTGAGCAGTCCATATAGTCCGACTAGGTATCTTATCATCATGAGTGGAATAATACTCTATATTTGGGTTATAATTTGGGTTAAATGTTTCACATGTAATGAACGGTTTCCCAGCATTACCTTACTACGTTCGTCGCTATAGAATGGTTGTAGGAGTTTGACCGTATAAGCAAAGTAATAAACAATATATGTTTATCATAACAAAAAGATGTCTGTAAGAGTTTGTTGGGTGTTTCTTCTCTATACAGAACGCTAGGTTGGAAACACTGGTAGCTTCATTCTCTGAGTTTTGAACTCTTAGGATAGCCAGGCAGGTAACTTGGATAAGATGCTCTGACCCCATCCTAAACAAGACGTAGCCTGTGTGAGTAAAAAATTACTACACAAACCGTCGATAGAACCTTTGTTCCAAAATTCATGTATTTAGGGTAGATTTCTAGTTCACGACAGGGTTAAATAAATAATCTTGATTATATGAATTCTAAAAGCTACGTTCTTGTTCAATTGAGCATATAATAGGAGGTTGGGGAATTTCATCAATAAATAAAAATTATTTTAAACAATAAAATAACATACAATATAAGAATTCATTTGACAAAATCATTTTACGCAATAATAGGAAAAATAGTAGTCGGAAGTAGCATTCAGATAGACTCATTTATTTGATTAGACTAGCTTTATTTATTAAGGTAATGAGGAGTCCATAACTGTCAAGCTTTCATAAAAGAACCTAGGGTTAATACGGCGCACGACAATACAGGGTTCCTACCACTAGCGATCACCATTGGCCATATTCTTCACGTATTTCTAAATAAAAGCACACAACAATAGTAGGTTTATTAAATAGAGAAACAAGAACAATTTACAGTACAGTCTTACGTTAGGGCTAAAATTACATTTAAATCGGTTCATTAGAATTGGTTCTTGCGTTGTTCTGAGTTCTTTCGTAAGGTTGCAGGGGCTCCTTCGGGGGGATGTTACAACTTTTTATGCGTGCAGCCGGCGTTCATCGATTTATAAGACGTCATCCTTTGCACATGAAAATAGAGTATTTAAGTATCAACATGCGGAACTAGGAAGATGCAACAAAATGGTCTCAACTCAGCATAGTGCCGACGTTATGTCAATGGTCTTCCGTCGTCCAGGGTGACCAGTTGACCACTCACATGAATTCTTTATTTCGTTTTTTTTCTTTCCTCCGTGGACCTCGAGATATGTTTGCAAGTATTTTAAATTTTCTGAGTCTTCTTAAAAAAGTCTAGTAGACACTGACATTTAAACTCCAAACTTTCAATGCATAAATCGCTTTTTTTCCTGTCTGGTAGACAAAAAAGATCTGTATCGTAATCTCTTTATGATTTTTGGTTTAGACTAGCAACATTGTAACTGCTTGACTTTTAAATTCCCATGTTTTATGAATTTCAAGCAAGCTTTCTTGTTGATTTAACTCGAAAACTTGTCTTTATTCAGATTGCTTCAGTCAGCTCTTAAAAAAATGTTAACAATTTTCAGTCTTATTCCCGAGCTGTAAGTTCTGGCATGTATACATATTTATGAACCTGACTGTACACTTCATCTCCGCTCCGCTGAAAAGTACAAGCATTATCGAAAAACTATAAAACAAAACCTTTTCATTGTACAATCGCCTTTGCGAGCTACGAAACTTTGCAAATCCGCGCGTATTAAAAGCCAAGTGACGAGGGAATTTTCAAAACGTCTTATGTTTTGTACAACTTCATTTCTAAATCCGACCTTAAACCCCGCAGACAAGGTTGATTTTTGAACAACATCGAGAACAGAAGAAAACGATTGTCAAAAGCTAACCAAGTGGCATCCAGATTTTATGGGAGACTGTCTTCCATAAATCGGTTCATTGATCTTTATGGGCGAATTTGTGCTCTGTTACGACGGTGTTAAAGTCTGCTTTAGGTTGGCGAATGGTTTGCGGGCATTTCCATGTGTAATGAGTCACAAAACATCGGTTTAGTGAATTTGTCCTCTTCATTTTAGCTTTTAATTTGAACAAGAGTTGATACTTCTTCCTAATTGTGTGCTTTCTTTGATTGCTTGGTCATGGAGTTTTGTTGGTTTGTTAGTCAAGTATTTTATAGGTTTTGTTTAAAATGACAGTCTTATACGTTTCCGTTACTAACTGTTTAATTATTACTTTAAATCTACACTCAAGAGCAAAAGTTCCGGGTACAGTTTGTACTGAAATTCTATACAAAGTTACCCGGAACTTTTGCTCTTGAGTGTATTTATGTTTACTCTCTCCTCTTCTTTTTTAGGGTTCCGTACCTCAAAAGGAAAAAACGGAACCCTTATAGGATCACTCGTGCGTCTGTCTGTCCGTCTGTCACAGCCGATTTGCTCCGAAACTACTGGACCGATTGAGTTGAAATTTGGTATACATATGTAAATTGGTGACCCAAAGATGGACGCGTAAAGTTAATTAATGAATTCTGAACAAAGGGGCCACTTTTGGGGGGTAAACTGGAAAATTAAAAAAAAAAGTTTCGCAAACTGTATTGTGTGACATATCAAATGAAAGGGGTTGTTGTAAGCATCTTAGATATATTTTTAAAATAATTTTAGCAAAAGGAGATTTTAAGTAATTTAGGAAAAAAGACTAATTTTGACCCTTATCTCCGAAACTACTAAGCTTAAAATTCTGAAAAAAATATGGAAAATAGTTCCTTGCCTAAAGATTTCAGGAAACTTATAAAAAGTTTGAGTATTCAAAGTAACGGGAAAGTTCTCAATATTTTACGGAACCCTCACCATGTGAGTTGAACTCGCACTTGGCCGGTTTTTTATTTATTTTTACGGTCATCTATCTACTGTTTGCTGTTACCGAAGTACAGTCAACCAATTTAATTCCAAGGACACCACAGAACCTTGTCGTAGTAAAGTGACAGGGAGATATCGGGAAAACTCAGACTGCTTTAGCATTGCCGATTACCCCTCCGTATAAGCTACGGTAGCCTAGTGGTTCAGGCATGCGGCTATCAAGCGGCGGTCGTGGGTTCGAATCCCGGCTCGTATCAATGAGTTTTTCGGAACTTATGTACGAAATATTTGCCGTTAGCTTTTCGGTGAAGGAAAACAGCGTGAGGAAACCGGTCTAATCCTTTCACGCAAAATAGGCACGTTGGACGTCGATTTGCGGAAAATGCCCAGTAAAACTAACTAACTAACTACCCCTCTGTTGATTATGTCAAATACGAAACGCCATCAAACGTTAAAGTGAAAATTTTACAAATCTAAAAAGCATACTTTTCACACGGTTTTTCCTCCAGATAAAAAAAAATAAGAGTGGAATACGTATGTAGTTTTTTTTTCGGAGCGTATGTAATTGAATGGAATTTATAATACTGCAGGCAAAAAAATTAATATTAAACTCCTCCACATTTTGAGATCGCACAATATCCAACATCAAACGAGCTCTTTTAATTTTATACATATTTGAATAATATTTAACATTTTAAGCTTTTAATATCACTTACACACTAATCCATTAAAAAACCGGACAAGTGCGAGTTCAACTCGCGTAGTGAGGGTTCCGTATATAATCTAAATTTCATATAAATATTGAGAATCTTCCCTTTACTTTGAATACTCAAACTTCTTAAAGGTTTTCCTGTAATCTTCAGGCAAGGAACTATATTCTATGTTTTTTTCAGAATTTTAAGCTTAGTAGTTTCGGAGATAAGGTGAGGGAATGGTCATTGTTCTCCTTTTTTCCTAAATAACTTCAAATTTGTTTTTACTAAAACTATTAAAAAAAAACTGAGGTGCTTACAACAACCCCTTCCATTTGATATATCATACAATACAGTTTGCGAAACTTTTTTTTAATTTTCCAGTTTACCCCCCAAGAGTAGAGCGTAATTTACTTTATGCGTCCATCTTTGGGTCACCAATTTACATATGTGTTCCAAATTTCAACTCAATCGGTCCAGTAGTTTCGGAGCAAATCGGCTGTGACAGACGGACAGACAGACAACCGAGTGATCCTATAAGGGTTCCGTTTTTTTCCTTTTGAGGTACCGGAACCCTAAACATAAGAGTGGAATACATATGTAATTTTTTTTCTGAGCCTATGTAATTGAATGGAATTTATAATACCGCAGGCAAAAAAAATAATATTAAACTCCTCCACATTTTGAGATCGCACAATATCCAACATCAAACGAGCTCTTTTAATCTTATACATATTTGAATAATATTTAACATGTTAACCTTTTAATATCACTTACACACTAATCCATTAAAAAAACCGGACAAGTACGAGTTCAACTCGTGTGGTGAGGGTTCCGTATATAATCTAAATTTCATATAAATATTGAGAATCTTCCCTTCTTGAATACTCCAACTTCTTATAGGTTTTCCTGTAATCTTCAGGCAAGGAACTATATTCTATATTTTTTTCAGAATTTTAAGCTTAGTAGTTTCGGAGATAAGGTGAGGGAATGGTCATTGTTCTCCTTTTTTCCTAAATAACTTCAAATTTGTTTTTACTAAAACTATTAAAAAAAAAAACTGAGGTGCTTACAACAACCCCTTTCATTTGATATGTCACACAATACAGTTTGCGAAACTTTTATTTTTAATTTTCCAGTTTACCCCCCAAAAGTGGCCCCCTTGTTCAGAATTCATTAATTTACTTTACGCGTCCATCTTTCGGTCACCAGTTTACATATGATTGCCAAATTTCAACTCAATCGGTCCAGTAGTTTCGGAGCAAATCGGCTGTGACAGACGGACAGACACACGCAGGAGTAATGCTAAAAGGGTTCCGATTTTGCTTTTAAGGTACGGAACCATAAATAGTATCTGAACCTCTAAATATTATAAAATAACAGTCATGTAAAGTCTTTTCAAAAGGAACTAATCCTTTAAGCATTATATTTGCTGCATTATCATCTCCATAGCTTAAGCATTTTTTTGTGACTACTAAATGGCGTTTTTCGGGTCGCAACCTCCTCCGTGACGGTAAAGTATTCGTGTGAATCCAGAATGAGGCGTTCTGAAATACGCCTCAACTCTCGAGTGCACGAAGTATTTTACAAAAGTTACGACATGTTTTTATTGTAAGTTTCCTTGAGGTTTAAGGAGCTTATTCTAAGTGAACGTAGAGGCATAGCACTTTACATTTTTACGATGCTTTGTTTGGATCGTGAATTATGATGATAGCAGACCTTAATCACGACGGTCACTCAGCATCATGAGGCCAATCCTATACAACTTGGTTCCAACCGACATAAAAAACTCAAGCAGCAATACTATTTTCAAAAAAGCCGGACAAGTGCGAGTTCAACTCGCGTGGTGAGGGTTCCGTATATAATCTAAATTTTATTTCAAAATATTGAGAATTTTCCCGTTACTTTGAATACTCAAACTTCTTATAGGTTTTTCTGTAATCTTTAGGTAAGGAACTATTTTCCATATTTTTTTCAGAATCTTAAGCCTAATAGTTTCGGAGATAAGGGGGGGAATGGTAAATTTTCGTCTTTTTTCCTAAATTACTCCAAATCTGTTATTGCTAATATTATATCAAAAATATATCTGAGATGCTTAAAACTACTCCTTTCATTTGATATGTCACAAAATACAGTTTGCGAAACTTTTTTTTAATTTTCTAGTTTACCCCCCAAAAGTGGCCCCTTTGTTCAGAATTCATTAATTTACTTTACGCGTCTATCTTTGGGTCACCAATTTACAGTTGTCCATGATTCTTGTCTTGGACCTTCTAGTGTCACCCTACACGAGTCACGTTGTTGAAATTTTCATGACAAGTGCGAAACATAAATGTAGGGTGACCACGAGATTTTAAAAATTAGGATAAATCAAATTAAAAGTGGACAAAATAAAAACGTACTTAATGTAGGTTTAAAAGCATTGTAAGTTATTGTTAACTATGTATAGACTTCAAAAAAAATATTACGATTCACGATTTAGAATTCACCCTGTATAACGGTACCTAACCTATTATGACTTGTAAAATGTATTTTTTTACCAATAAATATCTGTATTCTGTATGGATCTTAGAAACAGAACTAACTTAATACTAAAGCTTTGATGATATCTAGTTTACGTTTCTCTCTTCCATTACAAATCCTTAAAACCTTTTTTTTTGCAGAAATAAGACCAATAACTATAATGGCTTTCACAGAATTACGTCAAAATAGAAAGAAGAAATACGTAGTCTTATATATTAAGCTATGTCATTTAGTTAACCAAAGGACAGAATCAATACAATTACTTTTAAGTTCCTCAAATCGGCACTTATATCTAATTCAATACCAATTCAGCCACTATGTTCTGGTATCGAATCCTCTTTATATACGCCTTCATCTAATTTCGAAGGATTTTTATACCTTATTTTTGTTACCAGTATCCCTTCGGAATACCAATTTCTCAATTGTTGTTTTCATTCCATTTCGTCGTCCTCGGGTTGGAATCTTTTTTCAACGTACCTATTATTATTTTTTGATTGTTGTAAAAGGAACTTACTTTTTGTATGTGAATGGATGTTGATTTTATTTTCTGTGGCCAGATGTTGTTGCTTTTGCTTTTTAACTATGTGGAAGTGTAAATGTGTTAAATAATTTGTGTCAATACTCGTTGATTCTTCTAGGATATACAACGATGAGGAAACATTGTATTTGAGGTTATTTTTTTCTTACTATTGGTTATGCTCAAAAGATTTTTTAATTAGTATTATATTAGTTATTCTATCAATAATTTTAGCAACTGTCTCTAAACTACTAAAGCTGAAACTATCTAAGTCTAGGAACTAAGGAAATGTATTTCTTAATTTTATGAAAATATCCAATTTAAAGGAATTTAATACTGTTGTTCTAACTGAAAGCTATTCACGTGTCACAGACGTAGCTTGAAGCATAAAACCACGTTAGACAGATCTAGATGGATACTGAAAAACGAAAAGTATTCAGACTGCTGTAATAAATTATTCCGCTGGCACTCTTGAATAAGGAACATCTGAAAACACTTACATTTTACGTTACTCGCCATTGTTTGTGACCAAAACCAACTTTATTTTATTTCTCAATATTACTCTAGCTGAAGTTAATGCCGAGCCAAAAGCCAACACTTAGTTTACCACTCACACCTCCTTAGTATTTTTCACTTACGCTCCAAAATAAGTGAGTTCCTGACGCGGGCATAGTTAACTTTTCTGTTAAACTTTTACAAATGCTGAAAGCTCTAGCGACTTGTAGGGCGTGGAGAGAGCAGCCTGCGCACTTTGTAAAATGTAATGGAACTTGGCCTGGTTATAACCATGGCTTCAATTACAATCCACATTACGGACTACTGTAAAAAAGGAAGCTAAAAAAACCAAGGATGTAATATAAAAAGAGGTAGTATATGTTGTCTATACAAAATTCCGTGTTTAAAAATGGCCACCAAATCTGACAGCTAACGTTTCTATTTGACGACTCGAAACTGAGGCGAGTTGTGCCAATTGACACCATTTTATTGTGTCATTTTTGGAGCTCTTATAACCTATCTACCTCTTTTTTATATTACATCATTGATAGAAACAAACAACCTTCATTTGAATATTTTTAAATACTGAAGAAAAGGATGTAAAACATTGCGACTACTACATTTGAGATAGAATAAAAAGGTGTTAATAATTATAAATTTATTCGTTTACCGTGTGTAACTGTAATTAATAAAACACAAACTCAGACAATACTATACACATTACACAATGTTTTCTGAATTGTACGGTCAAGGACTTTAATCGTTGAGCCATTTAGGTGTCAACTAACTTTGGTTTTCTATGAAGCTATGAAGTGTCCGGTATAAGGTGAGCTATAAATGGCTCATCAAATAAAACCCGTGACAGTATACTATCGGCGTTACAGATATATTAATGTTTACTCCTTTGCATCTTCCTTTCTTATGAGATAAAACATCTATACATTTATCTTTGACGTGTCCTACATTACATGTACAAGCAGCAGTTGAAAATGATAATGGTGGTGCCCTATTGCGCAAGATAGGCCTCCCCTTGTAGAAGATAATAGCCCTGTAATTATATCACACACCTCAAATTCGATTGAGACTATTCCGTCTCAGAGTATTCTAGTATTAAAACCACCAGCTTAGCCGTGCCGGATATACCGCTTTAGCCTAGTTGGTAGTGACCCTGCCTACGAAGCAAGAGGTCCTGGGTTCGAATCCCGGTAAGGGCATTTATTTGTGTGATGAGCACGAATATTTGTTCCTGAGTCATAGATGTTTTCTATGTATTTAAGTATGTATTTATCTATATAAGTATGTTTATCGTCGTCTAGTACCCATAGTACAAGCCTTGCTTAGTTTGGGACTAGGTCAATTTGTGTAAGATTGTCCGCAAATATTTATTTATTTATTTACTTATATTCCCTGGATTTTTCTCAGGCTGCTCTCCGACCATTCATTATCAATCAAGTTTAAAAAAAAATGGTTGTCTATAAAGTCGGTTTACGGAAGATAATTTTCCGTCATAAGAAAACATTCATGAAAAATTGCATAACACGTATTTACTCATTTATCGTTACGAATACTCCTGTGAAGTTTCGAATATAGTCGATCTAATCTTGTTTCCCCATACAAACTTTGGACCACCATTTCACCCCCTTAGAAAGTGAATTTTGAAAAATCCTTTCTTAGTGCACCCTTATAAGGAACCTACGTGCCAATTTTGGAATCTCTAGAACCAGCGGTTTGGGCTGTGCGTTGATATGTTAATCAACGAAACACTTTTTCATGCGTGCAGCCAGCGTTCACCGATTTATAAGACGTTAAGTGTCACGTCATTTTTTATTATATCGCGCTGTTCCTTTAGAATGAATCGGCTGTCCTCCCCCTTCCCGAACTAGTTCACAGTCGCAGTGCGGTATGAAATGCCACTTTGATGCGGTTACATTAGCATTCAGTTTTTTGCCTTTCGAACGCTTTTTGCTCAAATTTGCTTAAAACAAGCACCGCAAATTGGCCGTTTTGTTGATGCGAGTTTAACTAAAACATGAGCATCCTTTCCGATTCGGGAACTGATAAAAATGCATTTGGAATTTCTGTCCACATTTTTGCGGGGATTCCGACAGCGAACGTTTTTTTGTTTTTGTTATCAACTGCTAGTTAGTTAGTTTCTGGAGCCAAATTCAGTAACGCGTTCCATTTATTTATTTAAATATAATGCAGAGCATTTAAAGAGATATGGAGAATCAACAGATTTTGAATATAGAGAGACAGCAAATTAAAGGACCTCATTGATAGTGGGTTTGACGTAGTATTCTTAACTATAAGAGTGTGTGAGTGTAACGGTCTGATAATTAGATTTGATTACTACCTTGAAATCTTTAGATACACAAGAAACGAGGGCCCGTGTGTTACTAATATAATTTACTTTAAAAACAAAGTTTTAACCGACTTCAAATCAGTAGCCAAATTACTGCAAGTTGCCTATAAAATTTGAAGAGTTCTCTCGATTTCTCCAGGATCCCATCATCAGAATTGGATTTTGGTGACAACAAGACCAATCTGGAGGTATATGCTTTCAAACAAAGAAATAATTTTTAAAATCGGTTCATGAATTACCGAGTTATCGCGTAACAAACACACAAAAAAACATACAATCGAATTGAGAACCTCCTTTTTGGAAGTCGGTTAAAAATTATAAAGTTGTAGGTATTAAAATGTTCTATGAAAACTGGAATTTTATAGCATCTCGTTATTTAGTTCCAAATGAGATGTTTCATGACCGAAACTTTGGTTTTCAAAAACTAACCAAATCTTGGTGGAAAAGCTTTTTTCAGTTGAAATTGAAACCATAAGAGCGGCCTGATACGTTTGACTTTGACCACTCAGTTACATACGTTTAACCAGCAAAGGAAATAAAGTTCCCTGTCTATTATTTTATTTAAACAATTATTACACAGTATTTCAGTTACAAAACTAATGCACTGTGTATTTTAGAATTAACATTACTTGATCACTTAATATACTAACGAGGACCATCGGTTGTCCATCGCCTATCAGAACCTCAAGCATTCACAACAGAGTTTTACCCAGCTACTAGCAAAAACATCCCAGTCAGATGCAGATGCGAGAAGTATATTGAGGTAGTGCAGAGCTCGAATAAGCGGCGGCTTACTATGTGCCACAATTCGCGTCTCCTGAGGAGCAAGCAGTGGTCAGTTTCGCGGACGTAGATGTATCCGAGATTGCAACGGAATGTGCAGCCTCACTATCCGCTCCACCAGTTCAGGGCAGTCGGAACCACAACGTAAAATTTTACAACCACCCGTTATTAGTACGTAGCCCGTTATAGTTCTACAGCTAAATTAGAAACTGATCTAAGCCTGTTCTAGCCAACTATAAGCACTCAACCATTTATCTCAGCATTCCTGAAGGGCGTAGTCCCTCGAGTCCCGAGGTTTCCCATTAACCGCCAACTTCAAAATGGAAACTGGGACTTTATTTTACTTGCCAACTTGTTCCTGACTTGAGAGCTTATTGCCTGCAGTGACAATAAAAGTATAAAACTTGGGTTCCGCGGCTAGAATTCTGAACAGACGCTCGTTGTATCTTACCTTTGGACTCTTTGCCAGTTGTCAGATTTTTTGTTTTCTTTTTTCTCTCTTTTGGTTGAATAATAAGAAATGCAAGAATCCGTATAATTTTAGTTTACACGTGATTCAAATTTAACATTGGTCTACATCTTCTGGCATTAAGCAACATCATTGTCAATTATGAATGAGAGAAAAACATGATACCTAGATCGAGTCGAAGGTAAGCTGGCTTTACCTAAAAATCTTTGAAGTCTTTGAAAAGAACATGAAAGGCATCTAATAATCTCTTTAAATGTTTTTAGCATGCAAAGCATTTAAAGAGATTCTTAGAAGTACCATCCCTGAATCTTCTGAAATATAAATAATTGATTTTTACATGAGTACATTATCTCGATTATCTAAAATGATTCTTGGAAACCGTTTGAAGATAACTTTGACTTTTGAAGCAATATTGGGTTTTATGAAATTAAAATTTGAAGAGGCTCAGTAAATTGCTAAGCGATTAGGTACCGAGAAGAAATTATTTAGGCAGAATACCTACTTAAAAAAGATTTTTAGAAGATTTTCAATTCCAAATATTTAAATTTTATTCTTTCCTGAGCATATACTGACCACATTATTTATTCTTCAATCATCATCATCATCATATCAGCCGAAAGCATCCACTGCTGGACATAGGCCTCCCCTAGAGAGTGCCAAATTGACCGGTCCTGTGCCACCCGCATCCAGCGGACTCCCGCGACCAGGTCATCAGTCCACCTTGTGGGGGGCCTACCCACGTCGCGCCTTCCGGTACGTGGTCGCCACTCGAGAACCTTTCCGCCCCAACGGCCATCGGTTCTTCGTGCAATGTGCCCCGCCCACTGACACTGTATTCTTCAATACTGTGAATAATATTTATGATCAAAATATGTAAGTATCATCTGCAATGCAGGTATATGTTATTATATAAGTATTTTAAACCACTCAAGCAAGTTACAACTACTTCATCGTTAGACGAAAAACCATTTTACAGCCCCAAAGAAATCCTAGAAAATAACTTCTTAAAGTCAATTACGGTGAGTTCGACACACAGTTCTACACAAGTACGTATTATTTTAGCCACTTTATACTATTGTTTACAGAAAAGGGAGTATGTTAGTGGGAAACACTACGGCACTTAAGCCCTTTTGCGCTAGGCAGCGTACCGCGCCGGGTGTGGCTGAAACGTGCTTTATTAGAAACGAAGGGAGAATTTATCAAGATTTTAGTAATTGCTGCTGCAGTTTGGGCTTTTTGGTTTTTGAAATATTGACCATTTTGTTACACTTAAACCCAATTTATAAAGATACAGAAGCTAAAAATCTGACATATCATGCCGATTTCTTCTATCCTTTTTCAATATTGATGTAAACCTGTAGGCACTTTTAAAGTCCATCTCGGCTCTTAGATTATTTAATCAGGTCAACTAAGTAGTACGCCCTGAGCTATACATTATTAAGTTCCGATTTGCAGTTTTATTTCACAAAACTTAAATCATATTTCTTTTTATATAGAAAACTCCCTCGAGATTCAGACATATTAAAATGTTGTCTTTTGCAAATGACATATATATCCCAAATACCTATTTGCTTTACATCATTATAATATTATAATTATTATTTAATAACAAACTATAATCAAATACTATTCAACATTGACAACAGCTTTAGCGTAGTTGGTAGTGACCCTGCCTACGAAGCAAGGGGTTCGAATCCCGGTAAGGGCATTTATTTGTGTGATGAGCACGAATATTTGTTCCTGAGTCATGGATGTTTTCTATGTATTTATCTATATAAGTATGTTTATCGTCGTCTAGTACCCATAGTACAAGCTTTGCTTAGTTTGGGACTAGGTCGATTTGTGTACGATTGTCCGCAAATATTAAAAAAATAAATATTTAAAAAATTAGAAGGGGGGGGACAGAATTTTAGTGACTTTCGGGGCGATTATCTCCGACCCTATTCACTTAATCAAAAAAAATGCTAAGAAACCTTATATTTATTTTGAAAGGCCTATCGATTGATGTGCCACACGGGGGGTCACAATGAAAATTTTTTTTTTGACTTTTAGTTTTATGTATGGAGAGCCACCCTAAAAAATTTTTTTTTGTCATTTTAATTACAAAACTATGTAGCGGCTAACAAAATACACCTATCCTCAAAATTTTATTCAAATACACCTTATAGTTTTAGAGTAAAATGCCTGTGACATACGGACAGACGGACAGACGGACAGACGGACATGACGAAACTATAAGGGTTCCGTTTTTGCCATTTTGGCTACGGAACCCTAAAAACATCCAAAAGCGAAGAATTTTCTTTTAAAAAACAATTTAATTACTTCCGATCCCTTGGCCAACAAACTCCATCCAATACAGGCAAACTTGTGACAGCGTAATACTGGCCGTGTAAGCCAATTGGTCCCCCATACAAGTCCCGTTCTTTGAAAAGTTTTAGTGAATTCCAAACTTGTCTGATCTATTTCGTTCCCAAGTCCACTGACAGATAGTGAGGGCAAGTTGCCTCGTAAATTTGACTCGGTACTCTGAAAGTGTCACAGAAAGAAGTTTCGTATCATGGGTGGACGTACCTTTAGTTTACAGTTGAACGTCAGTTGAAATTAAAATTTATTGGACGTTTTTGAATTGAATTTGTTGGTTGAGAAATCGTTCGTGAGATTGGGTATTTATAAGAAGTTGGTGAGTGTTTTAAAGTGATTTCATTTAAAATTACAAGTTTGTTTTAAGAATAACAAATGAAGGTTAACATAAGCGTTGATGAAAATTGCTAATGAGAGTCTATCAGAAGCCCGACGCCGAAGGCGGAAGGCTTTTGATGACTCGAGTTTGCAATATTCTTACGCCCGTGTTATACACAATGTTTTTCATCACATTTGCGAGGAAATAAATAACTACAAAAGACAGAAAAATCTAAGTTTCATACAGCCGCACCAATCAAAAATTGACAACTTCACTTCCAGATCAGTGCTAGTGGAGCGCGCAGCTTCAATATTTCAACCAATCACAGAGCAGTATTCTTGCGGGGCTTGGCCAACTAGATTTTTTTTCAACCAATCACAAAGCAACAAAATTTGCTTAAGCCAATCAGAGGGTTCTGTATTTAACACTAAGTAAAAAAGTATTTAAAACTAAACTTAACAGCTCGCAAGTAATAACGCCATTGACGAGCAAGTGTGATGGAAAAAGAATAACATGTAAAACAATTTTATCCAAATCTTTAAAAACAAAAATAGTTTCCATTCGGAACAGTGAAATTGTGAACTTAAACACAAAAGGTAAATCAAGTCGTATTAATAGTCTCTCATGCCTTTCACTACAAAATGCAATTTTTTTGTTCGTTTGTTCAAGCTGACTACGCATTTATTAACTTAATCAACTTGTCGTGACACTTCGCAACTCAAAAATGTCTTTGATTCTAAACGCCTTCCGCGAAAACCCCCGAGTAATTACTCCCTGCAGTCCATCAACTTTTACCCGAGACAGATAGTCGTCGGCAGCTGAAAACTTTGCTCATAAACATGTCGGCTGGCTTCATAAAGTGGGCTGCCTGGCCGTGCGTGACACGGAACGTTTCGACATGGTGCTCGGGAGAAATCTTAATAATTAGGGTTCCGTACCTCAAAAGGAAAAAAACGGAACCCTTATAGGGTCACTCGTGCGTCTGTCTGTCCGTCTGTCACAGCCGATTTGCTCCGAAAATACTGGACCGATTGAGTTCAAATTTGGTAAACAATGTAAATTGGTGACCCAAAGATGAACACGTAAAGTAAATTAATGAAGTCTGAACAAAGGGGCCGCTTTTGGGGGTAAACTGGAAAATAAAAATAAAAGTTTCGCAAACTGTATTGTGTGACATATCAAATCAAAGGGGTTGTTGTAAGCATCTCAGATATATTTTCTTTATAAATTTAGCAAAAACAGATTTGAAGTAATTTAGGAAAAAAGACGAAAATGGACCATTCATTCTGAAAAAAATATGGAAAATAGTTGCTTGCCTAAAGCTTACAGAAAAACCTATAAGAAGTTTCAGTATTCAAAGTAACGGGAAAATTCTCAATATTTTTGTGTATTTTGTATGGCGCGCCTGATACTTAGAGCATAGCAATTTTTACTCTTTCACTTGCTTCTCAAATTGCACGTTTAGATTTTACACGGAACCTTCACCACACGAGTTGAACTCGCACTTGTCCGGTTTTTTACCATCATTTTCCTCCAGGACGATTGCGTAACGCTGTGTACGTACGTTCATCATCATCATATCAGCCAAAAGACGACGTAGGCCTCCCTTAAGGAGTGCCACAATCACGGCCCCAGACCACCCGCATCCAGTGGCCTCCCGCGACCTTTACCAGGCCATCAGGAGCCGTAGCATGGTTGGCCTTATCACGCGACAAGTGACAAGATAAGAGCGTCGTCTCGTTCTATCGAACGGTGTCAGCCGCTCTATCCTATCACCTATCACGTGACAAGGCCAACCATGCTACGGGGCCTGACCACCTTGTAGGAGATCTACTCTCGCTGCATGATGTATTGTTGTACGTACATTACGTAGATGTGGATCTAAACGTGTGTTTTAAGGGAAAACTCTGATCATGTTGAGAAAACGCATGTTGGGTTTTGGTAGCGCCTCGAAAACGTGAGGAAAAAAGTCTCTTAACATGTTTTACCAGTTTGTCCCTTCCCATAGTCGCAGAATATTATTTCACGCAATCTGGTCACTCTACAGCGGATAACGTTATGCCATACCTCACTAAACATGTGTTAACGATTATAAAGTAACTATAAGTTGAGTTTTTTTTTTCTAAAAATTTAAAAAGGAAAAACATTACTTTTGCAGAATTGCATTGAAATGGCTTTCAATTATTGGGTCGGAAAAAGTGATTCTTGATTGTACACAGTTTTTTACGATTACTCTCTTCCACCTTACGGTGTAAAAGCAGCCAGTCTCAAGTTCCCTGTACAAAGGCCTTTGGTAGCAACTCGCCAGACGCGTAGTACCTACTGAAACTTTCTGAATAATTGAGGTTTCCCGTAACTGGGGGCTTCATCAATTTCACTTATTTGTGACCCGAATCGATTCGTTTAGCATAATTTCTATATCCTTTGGTTCCCGCTTTAAACCTAAATTTGCTAGAAGTGGCCGTTAAAGTAAAATTTCACTTGCTCTCCTTTTGGAAAAAATCGTTAGTTTGTGTATTAACTCATTTAGCGTTAATTGCCGTATGTTATATCCAGAGCCCGGATTTTTCACGGCAAAACAAAACACTATCGTAATCTAGCCAGTGATAGAAACATTATTTTATAGATATCGAGTATTAGTATTAGGTATATACCTACGTATAAAAATAACATCATCATCATCATCATCATATCAGCCCAAAGACGTCCACTGCTGAACATAGGCCTCCCCCAAAGAGTGCCACAATGACCGGTCCTGCGCCACCCGCATCCCGCAAAATAACATGCCGAGAAATATCTGAAAATATTACCCAAACTGAAAATAAATTTTATAAAATAATTTATAGATATCGAGTATTATTAGGTATAAAAATAACATGGCGAGAAATATCTGAAAATATTACCCAAACTGAAAATTAATTTTATATGCTCCCTTGTGTCAAGTGAAGTTGAACGTACATTTAGTATACATAAATGGCTTTATAGTGATAAACGAAACTGTTTACTCCCAGAGAATGTTGAAAAGCTAATGATTATCTACTCCTATCACTATTACACAAATAAAATGCCATGTGCTGCTGTGTGTTCTGATGTGGATTACGAAGAAGAAATTGCATCTGTTTCTAATATATAATTTCATACAAACTTCACGTAATTTTTTTTATTAAATATTTATTTTATTTGACGACGTTTTTTCTTTTACTACACAATTATCGATATCGATAAAATAATGTTTTTACCACTGGCTAGATTACGATAGTGTTTTGTTTTGCCGTGAAAAATCCGGGCTCTGGTTATATCGTTTACAGAATGTTCATTTCAAAAACCTCTCTGTGTCGATTACCCAATAGTCAATAATCCAAGAACCATTTCTTTACTATTCAATGGGCACTAACACTTAAAAATACCTGTATTTAATTTCTTTATTTTGACAGCTTGCCTTTCAAACAAGTGTTAGGTACCTATTAAAGGGCTTTTTAGCTAAAGGCCCGCCCGCCTACTGCCTTTGTCGAGTTCTCCAATATCTATACAGACAACCTTTCAAAAATATCTGTACACAGGCTTTATTATTGCTGACATAAGACACATGTGTAGTTATTTTTGAGAGGTTGTCTGTATAGATATTGGAGAACTCGACTGTACCAGAACGGCGTACTTACGTGCCCGCAATGTGCACGGAATTTCGCCGCAAGGGTAGGCTACATAAGCCATCTTCGAGCGCACGAGCGCCAAAACGCTTATATAGGAGTCAGAGTGGTCGCCATAGCCGAAAACGGTCGGACAGATCATCATCATCAGGTACTTATTATTTTACGGCACTCTATTAAGTCAGTTTGAATAAAATCCTACAAATTGGCATTTCTACCGCCACCAATCGTCAGAACTACCGCAATTCCCTCGCATGTACACCTCCACCTCCATTCGAAAACAAAAACCATAAATTCGAAAAATAAAAGCTTCCAAATTCAAATTCCACCGCGTCATTCTGACGCCGGGAAAAACAATAAACCGCCGAGCGCAGAACGAAGCTGTGTTCCAATTTTGAATTTGCCAATCAGCGGGGCCGTTTCGCTCCTGGCTTGATTAAATTCGGTCTTTATGTGCGTGAGAGCAACGTCTTCGTATTAACAGGGCCGTATTGTGTAAAAGTGTTCCCTTTTATTACACGCGCATGGGGAATGGGTTCATGGAAATTTTAATACGGCGGATGCAAAGTTTTGTTTTTTTTTTTACAAATTTGGTTGTACAGTCGCCATCAGATATTTGTGAGCGCTTTTGCCGCTCTGATATATATCTGATGGCGACTGTACCTCTACGTTAGTGACTTGCTTTACGTACAAGTTTTCTATGACATTTCGGATAAAAATGCAGATTAATTTCAATTTAAGGTATTGTTAAGTGTTAGTGCCCATTGAATAGTACGAAATGTTTCATGAATTTCTACCGGCACTAATTTCACAAAAATATAATGAAGTTTTGCTCACCAATCTCACCTATACGTACGTCTGTTAAATACTTGTTTGTGTCTCAAGGGAGCTGATGTATTTATGGCGAGGGCGGTACATTGAATCCAGAGTGAAGCGAAGGATTCTACAATATAATCTTGAGCGTAGCGAGGTATTCTTAGTTAGAATCCTGAGCGTAACGAAGGATTCAAGTGCTAACGCCCATGAGGAAAATAATTTAGGTCCTGAGTGACACATATATTTTTTCACATAAATTTTGATTTCAGTAAAACGTATAATTTATTGTGATTTTTTTTTAAATTTTACGAAAGTTCATAAATTTTCATATAACGTTGTTAAAGTAAAACTTGAAATACGTTCATTTTTAATCGATTACGGTGAAATTACAATCGATTATCTTATCTGTGTTCAATTGGCACATTGCATAAATGCTACATGCCAATGAATCAATTAAAAAAGTAGCTTGAACAGAACAGTAGCATTTTGATCCCTCTCGTCGTGGAGCAAAACTTACTTTTCCGAATGAAAGGTGTGAAAAAGTATTTTTGGAATAAAAATAGGCGGAATATTTGTTCCGACAGTCATCAATCAGCCTCAAACATCAGAGGAAATCAATATCGAATATCGTTTGTAACCTACATCAATTACATTTCCATTACCATACCAAAGATCAAAGACTAAATCTACACGTGCTCTTGTCAATCACACGTACTCCTCGGTCGTTAAAAGAGCATCCCCGAAATTCAATCATAGCTCGCAAACGAAATTTATCTGTTATGGAATAATCTTAAGATTCAATTTAGAATAACACCCTAAGTCCATTCGAAGTAACCTTGCAAAGGTGTATCATTTTTTCGTGAAGATCGTAGCGCCATTATACGCACTTAATCCTTTAGAAGCGCTCCAGAGCGCCATATTACCTACTTCGCAGAACGTGAATTCTTAATGTGTGGTAACTGGCTGTGAAGCGTTGAAAATGAAAGCATTATAACCTTTGGCTGGGTAAGTCCTGGGTAAGGGGAGAATTTAAAAACAGTTAAGCCAAGTGGAATGCGCTAAAACAATTTGGGTTATCCAATTTTGCTGGAGTTTGTTCTATTATTGTGAAGGGCTATTATTAAGCTATTATTTAACGGCACATCAAAAAAAATCTAACAACCTAAAACACGTCTGGTCGATGTAACTGGTGACCGAAGAGCTGGCGGCTTTCTCGCGCAACGCATCAGCATTGCAATTCAGCGAGGAAATGCCGCCAGCATCCTCGGTACAATGCCTCGAGGGCCTTTTTTAGATTTAACTTAGTTTTAATTTATCTTAGTTAATGTTAATTATAATCTTGTATTCACTTTTAATAAATATATAAAGACAGAAAAACACTGATTTGCACACTTAAAATACACATCGTTCACCAAAATGCGGTTTTTGAGTGCAAAGTCGGTATCTTTTGGTGTGCAGTCAGTATTTTATTGGTAAGTGATTAAATATATCCCGTTTTATGACGTATTATGATATTAAACATTGTGACAGACGTATAGACAGAGTCGCACCATAATTACCCTAAAATAGGAAAAAAAAGTACCGAGGCAATGTCAAATAAATACTACTAACCTTCAAATATATAATATTAACAAGGAAAACTCTGAGGTTTTAGAAAAATAGCCCACCAAACCTAAATTAAGGATAAAAGCTCCTTCTTATTAATGACATAAAAATTGCTTTGCTGTGATAATAATAACGTGATCCATGTCTTAGAGCATACATAACTGGAGTAGCCTTATGTAGTATTTGCGTACAAAAATGTCTACCGAATTTTGCGGGGGCGGGGGGAGCATCTTAATAGGATATTTAAACTCAATTGTATATTGAAAGCTTGAAGTGGTTGAACGTTTATAATACCAAGAGCTTACAGCAACATGCGGGCATTTTTATGATCAGTGTTCTCTTGCGAGGCGATTTTGTGAATGACCATTAATCGATTGTGAAATTGTCTTTGTAAGATTTTTTGCACATTGTGCAAGGTTTTCTACAGAGGGATAAGTTACTGAAAGGCGTTCATTGCGTAATGTACTAAATGCTTTGTTATCATTTTCTGTTTTTTTTTTTTATAGTTTTGCTATTATTTATGCCATTATTATTTATGCTTGAATTAGTTTATCAAAAAACGACATATCATTTTTTGTGTAGTTTTCTTTACGACAAGCAATTCCCACTTTTAAATGGAGATTCAAATAGTCAGGTATCTGAGTAACGTGAATAAAATAACTAACGAACGAATAAACCTTTTTTTAATTTTTACTACTTACGAATATAAAACGTAGACTAAACAAAGGAGTCAAAATAAACACACAGAAAAAAAAACATTTTATACTTAATGTTATTTAAGTCGCACAGACACAAAATTAATAATAAAAAAGTTATTGTGCTTTAAGACTGGATAAGTCGATCAAAGATCCGAGAAATTCAATCATTTTTATTATTAAATACTGGGATAAAAGGACTTTATTTTATTTTTATTATATTACGTGTATGTTAGGATTCTGATAAATGATTCGCAGATATTGTTAAAAGAGAGTTGGATAAATCGTAAGTTAAAAAAAGAGCCAACTCATTGAGCATGACGTATGAGACATACTGTAGTAAATTGATGTCACTATATTTAGCAGACAAAGACGGGAACACGCATAAACAATTTTTTCACATCTCATGCTCGAAAAGTGTGTCATATTAGGCTTAATAAGCGGGGCTAAAGTAGTACATTTAGCCCCTAGGGAAAATATGTATACATATTTATGATTTTTAACACATTTAATTTGACCAATCAAAACACTTCACCATATTAAATCCACCTATCACAACTCTTTCAAAAACATTTATCTTTGCTATCAACCAACCAGAATACCTACAGCTACATATTAAAATCGACCAATCAAACATCAGGTGTTTTTTAGTCCCTAATTCCAAATCATTTAAATCCACCAATCACAACTCTTTCAAAAAACATTTCTCTTTGCTATCAACCAACCAGAATACAGCTACATATTAAAATCGACCAATCAAACATCAGGTGATTTTTAGTCCCTAATTCCAAATCATTAAAAAAGAAAACGCCTCACGCTAAATTGAACAATCTCTTCGCAGTGAAATTTGTTATTGATTGTGGATGGATAATCTTTGTTTTACTATTTTCTCGCAGTCGAAGTGAAAAGTAGAGTGTATAACTCGGGTCTAAAAGCCATATTACCCCTCGAATTATTTTCCCTCGCTTCGCTCAGGAAAATATCCATCTCGTGGTAATATGGCTTATTTTAGCCCCTTGTCATACAATCTACTATTAACCCCCGACGCAAAGAGAGGGGTGTTATTAGTTTAATGTGTCTCTGTATCTGTGTATCTGTCTGTGGTATCGTAGCTCCCAAACGGATGGACCGATTTGAATGAGGTTTTTTTCGTGTCATAGATAATTTTAACCCGAGTGTTTTTAGCTTTGTTTCAACAAAATCGGTTCAGCCGTTTTTGAGACATTGAACTTTGAAATGAAAATGTCGGGGGTTTTTCAACTTTTCTATGTTGTAGTTACATATTCCTTACTAGGGTTGAACCAAGAGCCAATTGCTTCGCAGGCAGGACCACTACGATTTTCTAACTAAAGTTTTTTTGCAAATTACCTATTTAATTAAAACTCCAACATCTAATTTAATGCCTCGTCTCGAAAAGAAGATATCTCAAAATAAACTTAATCATATTAAACTATGTTTTTAATATATTCCACGTTTTCAAACAACAAAGTTAGGCCACTGAAGAACCTTTGAAACTTATTCAACCATTCAATGTCACCTCAACCTGAAAAACGCCCCCAAAGTTCCAATCTTGAATTCTAAAATTGCATTCATTTGTTTTTCGTTTAATCGTAAACTACGGTGCTCGTATCAAAAATTCTATTATAATGAAATGAAACAACCAGATTGTAGTTAACCGAATGACAAAGTAAAAGTTTTATTTTTTTAAATCATAGACTATACAACCATAACCAAAGTACATATTGCTTTTAATATGATAGCGTTGACAGAAATGTCAACAGATGGCGCTGCTTGATATATATGAATAACACTCCCACTATATCAAAGCATCTTAAGCCATAACAACTAAAAAAAAAATAACTAAACAATCTACTCATTTAGGTACAATACCCAACTTCTCAACAAATCTATGGTGCTTGACAGAACCAAGACTTTTAGTCAACAGGTCTGCTGGCATCTCAGCTGTTGGCAAGTACTTGGTTTCTACCAAACCCTTAGCTGCTATCTCCCTGCAAAAGTGATAGCGGATATCCACATGCTTTGACTTGTTATGAAACACAGGATTTGATACCAATTTCAAAGCACTCTGGTTATCATTAAATATTGTAATACAATATGTGTCATTTGTAATTTCATGCTGCAATGTTCTCAAATACATGGCTTCTTTTACACATTCAGAAATACCTATGTACTCAGATTCAGTACTCGATAAAGAAATACTACTTTGCTTTTTACTGCACCATGAAACCACACATCCCGACAAACAGAAACAGAAACCTGTATAGGACCTCCTGTCTAGAACATTGCTGCCCCAGTCAGCATCCACAAAACCAGTCAGTTTTGAATTTTGCTCACGACTGTATCTGAGACAGTAATGTTTTGTCCTCTTAAGGTAACGCAAAACACGCTTGGCATGAGCCCAATGTTCTCGACCATGACATTTGTTAAACTGACTAAGATAGCCTACGCTAAAAGCTATGTCAGGGCGTGTCAAAACAGCTAGATACATGAGGCTACCGATAAGCTGCTGATATGGTAACTCAGTGTCACAATTTTCTCCTTTCTCCAGGTTAAGCCTCTCCTCCATAGGAGTATGAGCAGGATTACAGTCCGTCATATTAAACTTATGCAACAGCTTGTCAATATAATCTTTCTGATCTAAAGTAATACCATTTTCTTTATCAATGCATACAGTCATACCTAAGCATTGTTTTACCTCACCAAGATCCTTCAGTTTAAATTTTGAAGACAATATATGTTTCAAACTTTTGGTTTCTTTTTCATTATTAGAAAACACAAAGAAATCGTCGACATATAGAGCAACTACAGTCAAACCGTTATCATTTTTAACATACAAACACGGTTCCAGTTTAGACCTAGTATAACCAAACTCAGCTAAGCAGTCATCTACTCTCCTGTACCAGGCCCTTGAGGATTGTTTGAGACCATATATGGCACGCTTTAACTTAAGCACTTGCCCCTTGTCATTAGGTGACGAAAAACCTTCTGGCTTCTCCATGTAAATATCTTCCTCAAGATATCCGTTCAGGAAAGCAGTTGTCACGTCCAGGTGTGAAATATCTAAACCTAATTGCACAGATAAAGCAAATAGAAGTCTGAGAGTTGTATGCCTTACCACCGGCGCAAACGTTTGTTCATAGTCCACTCCGTACTTCTGTGTATAGCCTTTAGCTACTAACCTGGCTCGGAAACACACTTTGTTTTCACTATCGTACTTTTTCTTAAGTACCCATTTGCACTTCACCACACTACAGTCCTTTGGAACATTGGCAAGCTCCCATGCTTCATTTTCTTCAAAGCTTTTCAACTCGTCAGCCACAGCTTGTCTCCATTGTTCCTTCTCTGGTCCATGCAAAGCTTCTGATAGTGAAAGACCACTGGCATCATCCATCCTATCAACATCTGTACACAGGCTTGAGTAACCATACCTTTCAGGTACTTTTCTCTGCTCTGGTGCTCTTAAGATAGGTCCGTTCTTCACAGAAACACTATCGGATGTGGTGTCTGCATCTTCATCCTCGCTTGGGGTGTATGAATCATCTGAAGACTGCATCAAAGTTCTGGTGCTCTCATCCCCCACTGAACTTTGACACCCTACCTCAACTGTCTTAGTCTCATTATGAGGTTCTGTCTTCTTCTCTTCTATCTCCATCTGGCAAAAAAATTTCTTATTCTCCTTCTCAATGACTGTGACATCTCTACTTGTAAATATAGCTTTTGTTACTGGGTTGAATACTCTGTATCCTTTTACATTTTCTGGATACCCCAACAGAACACATTCTTGAGATTTCTTTTCCCACTTCAGTCTTTTTTGCTTGGGAATATGGACCATCACTGTGCTGCCAAATATCCTTAAATGACTCAGATCTGGCTGGGTGCCTGTCCACATCTCAAATGGGGTTTTACCATCCAATCCTGATGCTACAGTTCGATTCCTTAGGTAAACTGCACAGTTGCAGGCTTCTGCCCAGAACTCTGTGCCAAGACCACTATCGTACAGCAAGCATCTTGCTTTTTCGACTACCGTGCGATTTTGCCGTTCACACAAACCATTTTGCTCTGCAGTGTAAGGATTAGTTCGTTGGTGAACAATCCCGTTTACTTTCAAGACATTATCAAAGTCTTTGTTGCAAAATTCAAGTCCATTGTCGCTGCGGATGGTCTTTATTTTCTTGTCAAGTTCATTCTCAACTTTTGCTTTAAACTCTTTAAAACAATCCAGGGCTTGGCTCTTTTGTTTTAAGAAATATATGAATGCCATCCGACTATAATCATCCACTAAAAGCAGGTAATATCTAGATCCTCCAATAGATGCAACTTCCATTGGACCAGCTATATCCATGTGGATAATATTAAGAAGTGATGTACTTCTGTTGCCATTACTTGGGAATGGTAATCTGCACTGCTTGCCCTCACAGCATACTTTGCAGTTAGTTGTGTCAATTTTGTCGCCAACAGTGAAACCTTTTGCTGCATGTTTCATTTTGGCCATGTATGAACCATTCACATGTCCTAAACGGCGATGCCATGTATCGGCAGACACTGCCATTGCAACAGTTGTATCTGGCATATTCAATTTATATACTCCATTTGTCAAAGTAGCCGTAGCAACCAGCTGTCCACTTCTGTTGTAAATCTTACAATCTTCGTTAGTGAAGTCTACTTTGTTTCCCTTCTTTATCAGTTGGCTTACTGATAAAAGGTTTGTTGTTAAACTCGGTACGCATAAAACATCCTCGACTGTTATATCATATTCGCAATCCGGCGTTACAGTCGCAATCTGCACACTCCCGCTGCACAATACAGGAACACATTCCTTGTTGGCCACGACAATTTCAGCAATAACTGGCTCGTAACATGCGTTCTTAATCCAACTCTCGTTCGCGGTCAGATGAATACTGCATCCGCTATCGATATAATAGTCATGTTTCTTGAACTCGCCGCTCAAAAACACCGCACTGAACGCATTGGATTGTTTTCGTGCGTTATTCTTCGAAAAACTGGGGTTATTTTCACTATTCGGGCACTGATTGCGATAATGGCCGGGTTGTTTACATCGAAAACATTTAATTTTCACTTTTGACGTTGACGTTTCATTGACGTCTTGTCTACCAGAGACATTCCTAGTCTTATTTTTCTTGTAATGTTGGTAGCCTGGCGAGCTGGCGAATGCGCTTTCAATGTCATTCCCATTCCCATTCCCGGTCAAATTCATACTTTTCTCTTCCATGTCTAGAAGCTTCGATTTAATGGCGTCCGTTGTGATGCTAATTCCGGAATGCTCTATTGCCATAATCATTGGTGAATATTTTTCAGGCAATCCTGCTAATAAAAGCGAGCCAATCCACTCATCACTGATGTCAAAACCCGTTCCGCTTAATTTTTGTCCATTTTCTACCATCTTTGTTACGTAATCTGTCATCGATTTACAATTGTCCAATCTTATTGAAATTAAATTTCGCAACAACGTAATTCTTCTAGTGAAACCAGAATCATCAAATAAGCTTTTGAGTTTCTTCCACAATTCAAATGTAGTTCTGACGCCTTTTACATGGACGTACAGGGAAGGGTCGATTGTCAAAATCAATTTCGCACGTGTTTTTTCGTCATCTGCAGGTTCTGTACTTTTTGCATCCGTAGTTTCTGGCTTTCGTGTAATAAACTTTTGGGTGCCCTCTAAAATCAGAAAATTCTCTGCCGCGAAAACCCACTCGCTGTAATTTTCTCGGCCAAATAGCTTGGGGACATTAGCCACATAATTGGCCGTCATCTTCGGATTTCTGTCACAGATCACTCGTGAATACTTTGCAAAATACTTTCACTGAAACTAGTAATCTAATTCTTGACTAAACTACACTTCTGGCACAATAGCCCATAACCTATTATAATGAAATGAAACAACCAGATTGTAGTTAACCGAATGACAAAGTAAAAGTTTTATTTTTTTAAATCATAGACTATACAACCATAACCAAAGTACATATTGCTTTTAATATGATAGCGTTGACAGAAATGTCAACAGATGGCGCTGCTTGATATATATGAATAACAAATTCATTCGCGTTCGCGCGTTCCTGCTGATTAAAACTTTACTTTATGGCGTTCGTTTTAAAGTTTAATTTGGAATGAGTTTTTATTTTACCGTGGACTGGTTTTTTTGCTCGTCTAATTAGATTGCTTTGGCTCATGCTGCCTTTTTGCTGCCATGCTCTCCGTTGGTGCCTTTTTACTGAGTGAGTAAGGCGTAATATTTAAATTACACGCATGCTGTGTTTCAATAAAAAATAGAATATACTAGAAACTGCTGCCGTATAAATATTTCGGGCTAACTTATTAAAGCTGAAAAGAAATTTATTAAATGTTTAATTTGTTAATTGAATATTTTAAAAGTATCTTAAACAATAGTAGATTTTACTTTATATATATAAGAGAGTCTTGTCTGAGCCGGGAGTTTCTTTGCGTGATAGTATCAGAAATGAGGCTACCCGCAGCAGAAGCAAGGTAACCGAATCGCTAAACTTAAGTGGCAGTGGGCGATTCAGAACAAAAATAGACTTAAAACTTAGATCATGGTCTCGCAATCACTTTTGACATATGCTGTATAAGGTAACGCCGTAGGATTGACCAAACTGTGTGTATCTTGAGTAATAAAATAAAAAATAAAATCGAAGCTTTCTAGCTGATTCTTTAGGTGATTCAATCCTTCATCATGTCTGGTCGTTCCTGAATTACTAAGTACGTACACTTATTTCATCATCATCATCATCATGTCAGCCGAAAGACGTCCACAGCTATGTCCATAGGCCTCCCCTAAAGAATGCCACAATGACCGGTCCTACGCCACCCGCATCCAGCGGACTCCAGCGACCTTTACCAGGCCATCAGTCTACCTTGTCCAGCCTACCCACGCTGCGCCTTCCGGTACGTGGACGCCACTCGAGAACCTTTCCGCCCTAATGGCGATCGGTTCTACGAGCAACGTGCCCCTAAACGCACTATTAAACAAACAATAAATAAACAAATAAACATAGTGGGACAATTCACACCAATTGATCTAGTCCCAAACTAGGCAAAGCCTGTACTATGGGTACTAGACAACGGATAAACATACTTATATATATATAAATACATACTTAAATAGATATTAAACATCCAAGACTCGAGAACAAACATTCGTATTCATCATACAAATATCTGCCCCGACCGGGGATCGAACCCGGGACCTCAAGCTCCATAGTCAGGTTCTCTAACCACTAGGCTATTCGGTCGTCAACTACAACTATTATGTAACAACTTTCAATAAAATCACAAAAACACTTAAGACTCACGGAGCCATATAGTTAAGAACCGGCCAGACCTGTTAACTTGACTTATTGCCCATTCCGCTGCAGCCTCTGAGAGGGCAATTACTATGACTTACCGCTCATACAGCCAACTGCTGATACCATAGTGATACGTGATTTAGGTGCGGTTTTAATCCCGGTAATACGTTTATGTTTGTGCCAACTCTAGTGGTTATTTATTAATGGTAGCGTGTAGTGCCCATTTAGGAGCAATGCTTTTATTTAAATTTTGGTGGGTGGTTTCATTTTTGCACGATTTATTGCATTTGTGAATTATTTAAAGTCATGTTAGAGTAACATAAGCGTGCGATACAACAAAAATACAAATGGCAGACTTTACACAACAAACTTAACAAAAACCATCTCGACAAACAACTTTCGATCAAAAAACTTTTAAGTATAGCCTCCCTTCATTTGCATCGGGAGTTAAACATTACATATAGTTTGTTGTAGCTAAAATGACAACTTCTTTTGCTGCTAAATATGAAATGATAAGATAACAAAGATACGTCATAAAACTGACCGGCGTATGCACGTCCGAAATAGCCACTGTTTGTTCTATTGTTTATGCGTAATTGTTTTACAACCCTCCTTGAAGTAACAATAAAACAATAGATGTCGGTAATGGTTGGTTTTAAGTAACTTTAGTCATCTGAACTAAAACAAACTATACACTGCATACGCTATGGATCGGTGTTCCAGATACAACGTTTCGATTCCCGGTCTGCTGGGCTTTGATCTTAGTAACAATAGGTACAGTAAGGGAAATGTATTCACGTACCACCGTAGAACCCTATCGCAATAAGGTGACATATCATTCGAGTTTGAGTGACGGCGGCCTGTCAATTGCGACAGGGTTCTATGATGGTACGTGAATACATCAAATTTTTGGTCATTATCATGTCAGCCGAAAAACAGCACTGCTGGACAAAGACCTCCCCCAAAGAGTGCCACAATGACCGGTCCTGCGCCACCCGCGGTCTTCCGCGATCTTTACTAGGTCATCAGACCACCTTGTGGGGAATATATGGGTCCAAATTAGATGTCCTGAAGATCATAACAACGACCGAATAGCCTCGTGATTAGAGAACCTGACTATGAAGGTCCCGGGTTCGATTCCCGGTTGGGGCAGATATTTGTATGATGAATACGAATGTTTGTTCTCGAGTCTTGGATGTTTAACATCTATTTAATTATGTATTTATCTATATAAGTATGTTTATCCGTTGCCTATTACCCATGGTACAGGCTTTGCCTAGTTTGGGACTAGATCAATTGGTGTGAATTGTCCCACGATATTTATTATTATTATTATAACAATCCAAAAGAGATGCTTAGTAACGCTTGCGTTTGGAAGAGAGATTGCCCTGAGCTTGTCTAATATTAACCGGGGTTTGTTTCCAAAAGGTATTGTCTGAACAGTGAAAGAATTGTTTTTAGGGTTCCGTAGCCAAAATGGCAAAAACGGAACCCTTATAGTTTCGTCATGTCCGTCTGTCCGTCTGTCCGTCTGTCCGTCTGTCCGTCTGTCCGTATGTCACAGGCATTTTACTCGAAAACTATAAGGTGTATTTGAATAAAATTTTGAGGATAGGTGTATTTTGTTAGCCGCTACAAAGTTTTGTAATTAAAATTACTAAAAAAAATTTTTTTAGGGGTGCACTCCATACATAAAACTAAAAGTCAAAAAAATTTTTTTCATTGTGACCCCCCGTGTGGCACATCAATCGATAGGCCTTTCAAAATAAATATAAGGTTTCTTAACATTTTTTTTTATTAAGTGAATAGGGTCGGAGATAATCGCCCCGAAAGTCACTAAAATTCTGTCCCCCCCCTCTAATTTTTGAACGGTGTATTTTAAAAATATGAAAAAATTCATGGACACAGCGCTTATTAAGTTCGTTCACCGAAAATTGTTTTGAACAAGATCGGATGAAAGGTTTCCGAGATATTGCTGAAAAACTGCCTTCCTCAAAGAAAAGGACGTAAGTGCCGTAAGATTTCTATGACGATACGACCTTTTTAATAGGCACGGAACCCTTCGTTTTGCGTGGTCCGACACGCACTTGGCCGGTTTTTCTCTTTCTCGTAGTTAAGTGACACTTTTAAGAGAACCTATTAGGACTAGGACCTCTATACATAAAATGAAATCTAGTAGACACTTATATTAATTAAAGAAAGCGTTTTTATGAAAAAACGCAACAGCGAAGGAAAAATCTCTATAAATAAATATAAGATTCTAAATCACTACCACTAAATTAATATCTCGACGGCAGTTTACCCGGCACGAGATACATTGCTGCTTAAGACGCGCCCAGGGAGCGGTTTGTCTTGACCGAGCCGGCAGCTGATTCTAAATAGCGCACCGAGGTGCAATTCACTGCAAAATCTCATGTACTCGGTATTATTAACAGGGGTTCTGAGTTTCTTTATATTTTTTCGTGCGGTAAGGTCGGTTTCACACAAGCTGAATACCAATGTTCATAATATAAATTGCGATACCTTCTGACGCATTCGTTTAAAGTTCCGATTGTGGATAAAGTTTAGCTTTCTCTTCGTTTTACTTATATAGGAAAAAACTGAGAGGCTATCGTACTAAGGTGTTCAGCTACTTATGGGGCCGACTGTGTACCATACAATTTAAGTCGCAGTAAATTCGGGTCGGAAAAGGAGAAGAATTAAATATACCTTCAATTTAAAATATACTTACATGAAAAATTGGACTTATTCTTCTTTTTTAGGGTTCCGTACCTCGAAAGGAAAAAACGGAACCCTTATAGGATCACTTTGTTGTCCGTCCGTCTGTCAAGACCCTTTTTCTAAGGACGCGTAAAGGTATCAAGCTAAATTTTATATCAAATACTCAGTTCTACTGTCCCTTGGAGCTGTGAAAAAATCAAACTCCTAAGCCAACGCAATCAAAGGATACAGCCGTTTATGCCGCAAATTTCAGAAAATTTTCGAAACTCGCAAGGGAATCAAAACCTACAGGGTACTTCCCGTGAACTCAGAATCTTGAAATTTGGTACGAAGCAACGTCTTATAGCACAGAAAACCGTACATTTGTAGTTACATCATATAATAAAAATATTTTTAATAATTTACATATATACCTACAGGTTTGTTAGGAACCCTCGGTGCGCGAGTCCGACTCGCACTGGTTGGTTTTTTTATGAATAACTCAAGACGGCATTTCGACTGTGTGCGGCCATCCTAAAGAAAATTCTACCTGGTCAGGTTATATAATCAGCCATTTAATTTCGTATCTTACCATCCTCGTTCAACAATATTAGCAAGAAAAGGATACAATTTTTTTAATAGCATAACAAACATACGAGTGTAATGGTAAGCGAACACCTAAAAAATCTGAAAAAGCGCTGTCAAATTCTTTGGAAAAATCATATTTTTATTTTATAATGATACTAAATGCAGTATGCTAACCAAACATCCACTAAAATTTTCCGTGCACATTATTGAGTGATTTCATTTTCACAAGTGATTTCCGTTTCATGAAACTCGTCTGGTGATTCAAAACCTGCATGATTTTTTGATAGAAACCTTTAACGCGTTCACTGCTAGCGACGCGACGCACAATGTGCGTTTGCCTACATACAAGTTTGTCTCTAGGGGGCGTGGCCAGGTAGCGAATGCGTTAAGTACGAGTATAAGTATAACCTGCCTTCGATTTTGCCTATTCGTAAAACAAGTAAGATTCGTTTGTTCTTGTAATAATCAATAAATATTTATTAAAAGTGAATACAAGATTATAATTAACATTAACTAAGATAAATTAAAACTAAGTTAAATCTAAAAAAGGCCCTCGAGGCATTGTACCGAGGATGCTGGCGGCATTTCCTCGCTGAATTGCAATGCTGATGCGTTGCGCGAGAAAGCCGCCAGCTCTTCGGTCACCAGTTACATCGACCAGACGTTTCGCGATTTCTGCAAATAACTTATGCGCACTGGGACCCCACGGATCGAGGGTCTCGACGTCGAAGGGTACAAAGTCGTACTCTCTGCCGAGGCCTCTATATTTATTACATTTCACATTTTCGGCGTTTTCCGCCGCTGCACCCGCTTTAGAAGTAGTCCGTAATTATTTCTCAATTGATAAACTCAAAAATAACTCAGCTTGCCCTATATTATTTATACTGCTTCTGTATACAATATTGGTGTAAAATTTTCCTAATATTCCGCAAACAATCAGCAATCTAAATCAAACACAACTTAGCTTTCAAATTCAACCGACGTATTTGAAAAACAAAATGTTCAATTCCCCCGAGGTTAACGAACGAAACAATCAGTTTTAAATACTTCCCAGTCCGAATAGGAAACTCGAATTGAGGTAATGTAATTTGGAAGCCTTTGTATTAGGTACAGGATTGTATTTGGTGCAGGGTTCACTGTGCCACAGTTTGATGCGGCTGGCTCACTGTGGCAGACTTCATAGTAGAAAGAGTGGACAGTAGGCTATCTCCGGGTTTAAGGCACTCAAAGCTCTTCATAGAAGGAGTGGACTCGGGCTGGACCAAAAAACTCTGGAAATCCAGCAGGAAGCAACTCAGGATTATATCTGGGGTGTTCACAGGTCACTTCGGCGTCAAGGATCTCTTGGCCAAGATGGGACTATCAAACAGTACAGACTGTAGAATGTGTGGCGAGGAGGATGAGACTATGGAACACTTACTGTGTGAATGTCATGCCTTTGCCAGACAAAGAATGAATCTCTTTGGTAACGGCTACCGGCAACCAAAGGAATTCAGGGTGCTCCCACTGAGCTGCATCATCTGCTTTGTGGAAATGATGGAGCGAGCTTGGGAGTAGCTATAAAGGGGAGGGCAAATGCACAAAAGATCCCACTGGGTCGAAGTGTATCCGAAAGGGCCCTCAAGTAGATGAGATAAGGCTATCTCCGGCCCAATCCGCGATATAATTGCCTACCGTACTTGCCTGTCTCAGGGTTGTCACTTTTAGCCAAATTTTAATTCAGTGCCTATCAAATCAAATCAATTTTTTTATTGCACTCATGTTAGTATACAGTTCTACAATTACAGATTACAGTTCAACATGAACCCTGTAAGGGCACAGCAGTGAAATAAAATAAATTATAATTTAAATCATAATAATTGTAACTTTCTAATTCTATATTTCTTCGCAAGTAGTAATGTTAAAAATGTAGGTAGTTGACAAAGGTATAAAAATTCACATATTATTGAAAGATAAAATTTCACACAATTTATATATTAAAATTAGAATTAAAAATGTCCCAATAATTAATTCATTATATAAATTTGTTACAATTGCGTCCACTCTTCATTCTCATCATTAAAAAAATCATCTAATGTATAATAAGCTTTCTTTGTAAGGTATAATTTTATTGTATTTTTAAATGTTTTTGCCTAGAAATTGGCAAGGGCCGGGAAGTTGCATTTTTTACTTGTGTTTTCTGGGTTCAGGGTTGGTGATGTCGGTTTTACCTGAACGATGATGAAACCTTTCACGATGAAAGAAAGAGCGACAGGCGATACCTATCTGGTTGCGGGACACAGCAATAAGTTCTCCTGCGATTATTATACATTTTTCATACAATAAAGTTTTTCTATTTTATTCTATTCTATTCTATTCATTCATTTAGCGGTGCCGTAAAGCTGTGAAGCGCGAACGTTGTGTTAGCCCCTACTGACGCACTGAGAAACGAGTCGAGATTTTGTTTGAGTGTGCGTGCGGCGACGCATAGACACTATGGCGCACACATACAAGCAGCGCGCGGTGCGTTTGTATGAAGATAACATACTGTCCACTCTTTCTACTATGGTGACTTTAACAGTACATCATTGATTTTAAATTATCTTTTGCCCGGGACTGCATCTGATCGCGAAAACTTTGGGAATGCAGGGTTCACTGCCGCAGAGACACCCTTGTTTTATGTTTTACTAGCTTCTGCCGGCGACTTCGTCCGCGTGGAACTCGATTATATCGTAGCTCCATACAAACTTTCGCCCCCCATTTCACCCTCTTACGGGATGATTCCCGGGATAAAAAGTATTCTTTATGTTAATCTAGGCTATACACTAAATTCTTCTTAATCCTTTCAGCCGTTTTTGCGTGCGTAACAAACATCCAAACATCTAAACATCCAAACTTTCGCATTAAAATATTAGTAGGATAATGTTTTTCTTTATTTTATTAAACAATAAAAATTAAGTGTCATGTGTCATCATTATCATCATCAGCCTATATACGTCCCACTGCTGGGCACAGGCCTCCTATCATGAATGAGAGGGAACGGGCAGTGGTCCCCACGCTGGCCCAGTGCGGATTGGGGACTTCACATACCTCTTTGAAATTCTTCTCAGATGTATGCAGGTTTCCTCACGATGTTTTCCTTCACCGAAAAGCTAACGGTCAATATCAAATGATATTCCGTACATAAGTGTCCTGTGTGTCTGTGAATAAATGTATCTTTCTTTCTTTCTAACTCCAGCAGGTCAATCATCTAACGACAGAGGTAGATCTAAACGTCACTCTTTGTATATACAGGGTGGCTCATTCAAATCGGTCAGTATGGGAATGTCTGAAACTATAAGACATACGAAGATTTGTCCTTAGGAACCATGTCACCGATTTTGATAAAAGGAAAAACTGCATTCATACATTTGAAAAAAAAACTGTACCCAGCTCGGGAATCGAACCCGGTTGTTTTGAAAAAATAAACTTACACTTTTTCTATTTAAATATCGATTGTGTAGGTCTTAAGCTGTAAATGTCTCTAAGAAACATGATGTCTTAAATGAATAAAATGCATTGTTTTGACATACTTTAATTTATCATAGTAGGTGTTCGAAGTGACCACCGTTACAATATTCAACAAGTTCAGGCATGTAAAATTGTCTCTATGGCTGTTTGTATGTACCTCTCTACTTGTTACATACACCTTATCATGTGGCATTAGCATTGCATTAAATCGATACCTACTTAAATAGAAAAAGGTCTTATAGTTTCAGACATTCCCATACTGACCGAATTGAATGAGCCACCCTGTATAATTGAGTTCTCCCAACGTTCGAAAAGTCACGTGATCACCCCTCTGGCCTCACTTTGCCTCATCTGTTTTCTTGTATCTGTATTCGCGGCTTAGCCATTGTTTACTGTTAATCCGCGAAACCCCGGGAGTTGGCTCAAAACTAAGTTTAAGCCGGCGATTACCTTTGCTGTAGGTACCTATCTTCGCGTGGGTGACTTGTCATATAAGTACTGACTCATGCTTGTAGCAAAGTACAATGACTAACACAAAACTTAAAGTAGGTTTCTTGAAGCTTTAGGTAAAGTCCGTATTTTATATTATTTATTTTTTGGTTTTGTACCTCAAAAGGAAAAAAACGGAACCCTTTTAGGATCACTTTGTTGTCCGTAAGTTTGTCTGTCTGTCTGTATATCTGTCTGTCAAGACGCTTTATCTCGGGAACGCGTGGAGCTATCGAGTTGAAATTAATACAATGTACTCAAGTCTACCAGTCCCTTGGAGCTCTGAAAAAAATCAAATTTCCAAGTTGACGTAAAAAAAAAACGGCCATATACCTATGCCACAAAAAACGTTTATTTCGAAGACCCTTTATCTCGGGAACGCATGGAGCTATCGAGTTAAAATTAAAACCATATACTGTCAATACTCTCAAGGGAATCAAAATTTATTTATTAAATTGCGTTGACCTAGAACTATGAAATTTGGCTAGTAATATCGTCTCATACTACAAGTACTGGAATAAATCTGAAAACGTTACATTTGACGGATCCATCGGTGGGCAAGTCCGACTTGCACTTGCACGGTTTTTTTTATTTATTTATTTGAGTCAAGCAACAAAGACTTACACGTCAATATAAACTTATTGTGTTCGCTTCAACTTAAAACTACAAAAACACTATTACTGCGATGTGTTACGCAATGTTGTGGTGTCAGGTACCCGTCTGCGAAAACGCCGGAACTTGACTCCCTTTGGCCAAAGTTCTCCCTTACTGAACGTCACTGCGTTTGCTTGTAGTGTGGGGAATTATGCTAGGTTTCACACAAAAGCGTTTATGTTTATTCCTAATCACAATAGGCATGATGACTAAAATTTTTTAACGATTCCATTCGAACCAGTTTATGGCGAGGAACAAATGTTTGTATGGGAGCAACTACAATTAAAGAACATAAATACCCAAAAAATTGTGACAAAGATTGACCTCGCTGGCGGCATCCCAAACGCTTCATACTGATTGACTCAAAAGAATGACGTCACACTTTGGTATTTGAACTAATCATTGTAGGGAAAATCAAGTAAATTGCTGTTTCGGTCGCGAAACACTGCGTTTAGGTCCATAGTTGTCATACAATTTTGTTTCTATAAAAGTGTAAGGATTCTATTAGTAGCTTTAAATTTACACTGGGACAATAAAAAAAAAATGCAATTTTTTTCTTAACTTTCAAGGTTGGTATCTTTTTATGATATTAATTATATTTTTTTAATTTATACTTTATTACAATAATTTGATGGTTCACTATCCATTTAGCAACACTAAATTATCAATTTTAACATGAGTCATCATGCCTATTGTACACAAACGCAATTCTTCATAACATCAATTCAATACATTGATTATTCTTCATAGTCCTCATTTTCATTTCATTTAATTTATTTCATGCACAATCAGATACATTAAATTACATAGATGTTGGTTGCAAAGTAAGAGGCACTGATACCCCCGTAGGGCATTGTAAAAGATCTTACAAACTAAATTCACATTTCATTTTAAATTCGGATGCAATAACTAAATTTTAACACATAGGTGTTTCTTTGGGGACCAAGCGCGCACCAAATCTTCAATGGATTTTACAAGCGCTTCGTAGAGGCTTCTCGTGACCAGAATAATGGTTTTTACCTCGCCCAGATGATCAGCATTGCCATTCAACCTGGCAATGCACACAGCAATGCGCTTATAGGCACACTACCTGGCAGCGATCTGGGGCATTTTATTACCTTCATTTGCTTTTTTCTTATATTAGTCTTATTTTTTTGTCATATTTCTTCACAAAATCATTTTTTTTAATAATTACAGTGTTACACATAAAGCCACTAATTAAAACCTGGAAGGTTTAGGTACTAGTTGGCAAGATCGCGCGATTCATCCCGCGTTCCTTAAGTTAGTTCATCGCATTCTTATTTTGTACATAATACAATAATACATATCAGTAACTTTCGTTATTCAATACAGTAGTAAATACGAGGACTTTGTAGAATATGGATGTGGTGAATCGATTGTGCACAATCGCGAATAGGAAGTAACGCTTTTGTCTAAAAATAGGACTGTGAAAAATAGTGACTGTTGTGAATTGATATTGTGGCGAATTTCGTTTGTAAAGAATTGTAAAAGAATAGAATCGCTTATGTGTAAAGCTTAAGACCATCTAATTGACAAAACTGTGTACGGTCTTCAACTTTTTAACCTTACGTTATAATCTGAAAATTAGGCTGCATTGGAGAAAAAATGCATTTGGTTTAATTAAATATGCTGCGAAAGTGATCCGCTGTTATTTAAAAATATTGAAAGTTTGTATATTTTGTTTCGTTCTATAAAAACTCAAACCAATGGTACCCGTTATTTTCACCCATAAACCAGCATCACCGAAAAAATATAAGAGTGCTCAAAGTTATAAAGAGTAATGACACAATAAATTTATTTACTAAGGATGCTTTCTAAATCCACTTTAACGTAATTTCTTCAATGTTTGCGAGCGAGTGCTAAATGATTTATTCCGTTTGAGGGCGCTGTCTTAAACGTCAATTGAAGGTCGTGATTTAAATTATTTAAGTAAGAGGTTGTGGTAGAATCTTCGGCGAAGATCCAGCTACCACCACCGACGGAAACGTGGTCGCTTACTATGGGCCTCATAAGAAGGCTCAAAGTCACCCAAAGGGCAATGGAGAGGGCTACGCTGGGAGTATATCTGCGTGATCGTATCAGAAATGAGGCTATCCGCAGCAGAACCAGGTAACCGATATAGACCGCCGAATCGCTAAACTTAATTGGCAGTGGGCGGGGCACATTGCACGTAGAACCTATGGCCGTTGGGGCGGAAAGGTTCTCGAGTGGCGACCACGTACCGGAAGGCGCGGCGTGGGTAGGCCCCCCACAAGGTGGACTGATGACCTGTTAAAGGTCGCGGGAGTCCGCTGGATGCGGGTGGCGCAGGACCGGCCACTTTGGCACTATTTGGGGGAGGCCTATGTCCAGCAGTGGACGTCTTTCGGCTGATATGATGATGATGATGATGAAGAGATTTAAGTAAAGTAGTAAAGATTGGATGGGCCAACTCATTACAAGATTCAAAATCACCACAAAGGCAATGGAGAGGGCTGTGCTGGGAGTTTCTCTGCGTGTTTGCATCAGAAAATGGGGGCTACCGCCAGCAGAACTAAGGGAATATAGAATCCGAATCGCTTAAATTAGCGTCAGTGGGCGGGGCGTCGGGACACATAGCACGTAGAACCGATGACAAGACCGGGCGGCGCAGGACCGGTCATTATGGCACTCTTTGGAGGAGGCCATGTCCAGCAGTGGACGTCTTTCGGCTGAAATGATGATGTGGAAATGAACGTGCCTCATCGTAAATTTAAAACTAGGATTTAAAATAGGCCATATTACTACGAGATGGTCATTCAAGTCATATTCAAGTCATGTTCATATTACTACAAGATGGTCGTTTGAACCCCTCCCGTTCAAGGGGTAATATGGGTTTTAGACACTCCCTACTTTGATTACGAGAAATAATCCCATCACAAAGAAATATTAATTACACGTCAAAATATTATGTTTGTTTTTTTATATACTGCTTTGACACAGATACAAAATATAGACACAAATGATTTAAATGCTCAGATGTTTGGACGCGCCTTTGATTGTGAAATAGGCACTACAAAAAACATAATGTTTGAAGAATTTCTGTGTCCTGATTGGTCGATTTTATTAAACCTATATTCTGGTTGGTTGATACCAAAAAAATACTTAAACAGTATACGTACCAAAAAGCCAAGGTTCCGATTGACTGCCCATGTGTATTTTGATGGTGGATTTGGTATGGTGAGTTGATTGGTCATATTAAAATGATTTGTAAATCATTAATGTACCTACGCATACTTTCTATAGGGGCTAAATGTTCTACTTTACGCTTGGCAAGCCTAATATAACACTTTACGAGCATAAGAAGTGAACTGATATATAATATACATATTTACGCACACAAGAGAGGACGGAAAAGCTATTTTAGTGTATAAAACTTTTCGAAACCAGTAGCCATGTGGGAAGCATAATTTGAAGCATTTCTTAACTAATCCTGTTATTCTTAATCCTTGGACAAGAGCCAACGTGTCTGGAGGAAATACTCGGGCAATAAGACCGATTTTGTGGCGGTTACTGTTTCTGTAGTAGCCAATTAACTTTATCGTATGGCCGGTATCTCTCACAGGAGTCGTTGTTGTTGGAAGTGTTTGATAGAAGTTTCTGGAAACTTCTGTTTTTAGATGATGCGGTAAGTATGAAGGCATTTATATGGCGCAACCACTTGTATGCGATTTTCATTACACTGCGGGCTGCGGGCTACCGAAATACGACGAATTCAATCAAAGCCTGCAATGTAATAAAACTATTTTAAAGTACAGTTATGTTTTGCCAGAAAAAGAAGTGTAGGTAAGTAGTGGAATTAAAAGTTCGTTCTGTTCTAGCCCTAAATGCCTTCAACGTTGGCCAAAACCAGTGTGCGAAACACAGTAAGAAAATATTACTTTAATCAAGAAATAAATTAAGAAGACTGCAAATGTCTTGAATGAAACAAATATCATCTTGAAAGTATGATGATTTTGTCGAATCAAGAAAGAAAATTCCCACCGGTCGCGGGAGTTCGCTGGATGCGGGTGGCGCAGGACCGGTCACTTTGGCACTCTTTGGGGGAGGCCTATGTCCAGCAGTGGACGTCTTTCGGCTGATATGATGATGATGAAGAGAAAAAAATTGGCTCAAGATTATTTAGCTTCTTGTATACTCTATACTAATATTATAAAGAGAAAAAGTCCGTGAGATTATAGCTTTGTAAGTTTGTATGTTTTGGGTAATCTCCGAAACTGCTTATCCGATTTCAAAAATTCTTGCACTTGCGTTTAGAATTGACTTTCTGGATGGTTATAAGCTATATTTTATCCCGTGGTTTTGCCTGCGTTCGTTGCAATACACATGCAAAACCGCACGGGCAGCTAGTTCGATATAATTTTGCCATATTTTACGTCGTTCGAATCAAGTAGGTATGTATTTGGGTCAATCAACTTTTTCTTATTCTTATTCAGTCCCGGTAAGCCAAGAGACAACAGTGACAGAGTTTCTTAGAAAAAAATACTATAAGTTGGGCACCTACGAGTATCATGGTAAGGAGTTGCTCCACCATGGAATGGGTTTACCAATATAACAAAAATACGTGTTCAGTGGATTTAAGTCACATAAAATCTTGGTTTTAAAGAGTGAACCAGGGGACGTAACAATGGCAACGAGCAACAAAAAATAGTTAATAGGCCCATTTTTTGAAATTATTGTGACCACTTATCCGATAAATCCACAATGTGTCAATTGTATTGTATGTCTACTCCCTTTATATCTGTGTGTCTTTTGTGTAGTGAATAAATGTCTTCTTTTCTTTTTTTTTTTTTCTTTAAATTCATTAATTGCGTTTCATACGAGGTGGACTGATCTCTAGTTGGTCGATCACGGAACGCATTGTACGCGTCGGGTAGATCTAAATGTCAATTTTTATATGGAAAAACCGGCCAAGTGCGTGTCGGACCACGCAAAACGAAGGGTTCCGTGCCTATTAAAAAGGTCGTATCGTCATAGAAATCTTACGGCACTTACGTCCTTTTTTTTGAGGAAGGCAGTTTTTCAGCAATATCTCGGAAACCTTTCATCCGATCTTGTTCAAAACAATTTTCGGTGAATGAACTTAATAAGCGCTGTGTCCATGAATTTTTTCATATTTTTAAAATACACCGTTCAAAAATTAGAGGGGGGGGACAGAATTTTAGTGACTTTCGGGGCGATTATCTCTGACTGTATTCACTTGATCAAAAAAATTCCCGAAAAACCTTATATTTATTTTGAAAGGCCTATCGATTCATGTGCCACACGTGGGCACCCGATGAAAAAAAAAAAATGACTTTTAGTTTTATGTATGGAGTACACCCCTAAAAAAAATTTTTTTAGTAATTTTAATTACAAAACTTTGTAGCGGCTAACAAAATACACCTATCCTCAAAATCTTATTCAAATACACCTTATAGTTTTCGAATAAAATGCCTGTGACATACGGACAGACGGACAGACGGACAGACGGACAGACGGACAGACGGACAGACGGACATGACGAAACTATAAGGGTTCCGTTTTTGCCATTTTGGCTACGGAACCCTAAAAATGACAGTTGGATCTACCCGACGCGCGTTCGGTACGTTACGTGATTACCCCCCTGGTAAAGGTCGCGGGAGTCTGCTGGATGCGGGTAGCGCAGGACCGGTCAATTTGGAACTCTCTGGGGGAGGCCTATGTCCAGCAGTGGACGTCTTTCGGCTGATATGATGATGACGGCGTGTACGTCTTATTGTTCTAACGCTCGTATGAAAAGTTAGGCAATTACTCCTCTTCGCTTGTGTCTATCCAGACTGTATATTTAGTTTTCTATTAGGTACCCACAATTTTCCCGGCTCGGGTTACTCCGGTAATAGGTAATTGAATCATAGTTGGCGGTCTGATAGGTTCTCCTTATACCGGATAAACCGAGAAGAGTGATTTTACCGTTTCATTCGGCTGATAGTTTTTTTTTTATATAGATAGATAGATAGTCCGTTTATTTGCTCTAATCATGGTCATTCCAGGAGTTACATTTGAATTTTTATAGTCCAGCACAATTCTGCCGGACGATGGCGTGCAAATATTACAAAAAAACATCAGATACATTTACAATTCAATAATTGGATACGAATTAGATACATTTACAATTCAATAATTCGATAATAATCAGATACATTTACAATTCAATAATATTCAGCATAATAACAAAGTCCAGTATAATAAAATAATTCCACTGCCATTGTTTTATTACAACAGGTCTACATTATCGTAAAATTTACATTATAATTATTACATAACAATTATTTATGGTGTACAACAATTGTTTGACGGGTTTTACTAATTTTACTACCGCATGCCGAATGAGCTGTGGGCCAAAGGGACCACGGAGTGGAAGCCACAAAACTCAAAACGGAGACGCGGTAGACCTCGTCGGCGATGGCGGGATAACTTGGACTCCTTTTTAAAAGACTGGCCAGATATTGCTCAAGACCGCGATGAATGGAAACAGAGGGGGGAGGCCTTTGCTCAGCAGTGGGACATAACGGGCTCGATATAATAAAGTATACCTACAATTTGTTTTTTAGGGTTCCGATACCTCAAAAGGAAAAAACGGAACCCTTATAGGATCACTCGGTTGTCTGTCTGTCCGTCTGTCACAACCGATTTGCTCCGAAAACTGGACTGATTGAGTTGAATTTTGGTACACATAATGTAAATTGGTGACCCAAAGATGGACGCGTAAAGTAAATTAATGAATTCTGAACAAGGGGGTCACTTTTGGGGGGTAAACTGGAAAATTAAAAAAAAAAGTTCCGCAAACTGTATTGTGTGCCATACCAAATTAAAGGGGTTGTTGTATGAATGTCAGATATATATTTTTTATAATTTTAGCAAAAACAGATTTGAAGTAATTTAGGAAAAAGGACGAAAATTGACCATTCCCCTTATCTCCGAAACTACTAGGTTTAAAATTCTGAAAAAAATATGAAAGATAGTTCCTTGCCTAAAGATTACAGGAAACCCTATAGGAAGGTTGAGTATTCAAAAACACTTATAAAATTTAGATTATATACGGAACCCTCACCACGCGAGTTGAACTCGCACTTGTCCGGTTTTTAAGGAAATCTTGGATCGAATAAAAGCAATTTTCAGTCACCCAGGCCCTCCATTTCCTACAGAAGCTATTGTAATTCATGTCCGTAATTTCCTTCGGTATGGAGTTATTAATTAAGCAAGCCATGTAGTAGCTGTTTTTGCGGTACATTTCTAGTCTTGGAGCCGGCATAGACAAAGCAATATGCGTAACTGCTTTAGAGTGAGAGTTGTCATTTAATTTGAGCAGTGATTGGACTTTTTTTTTTTTGACGGAGTGGAAATGCACTTACGCATCCCCCCCCAGCCTGGGGAAGCTATATAGGGGGGTATGTGGGACTCTCACCATCCGGCCAACTCTATTTAAAGAGAAGGGGGAGGGCGTCTACCCACTAAAACCACTCCGGCGTTTCCGTCTCTGCCGTTAATGGGAGCGCCATGGGATCGCGAGCATGTCACCACGACGCCCCCCACAGTGATTGGACCTCACTTATTTCGCTACTTCAAAAATATAGACGCTAGGCGTTGTCATAAACTTATTTTTTATAAAGATTTGATATCCAAGGTAACTAAATCGGTAACATTTAGTAGGCATTCGTTTTATCCTCTTCAAGGCCCAATTTAACAAGCGCCGTCGAGGGCTGGCGGAGCGGCCGCCGAAGATGAGCAAATCGCCGCAAATATGCAACTCTCGGCGAGAATTACATATTTGCGGCGTTTGCCGTGGAGACACTGGGTCCATGGGGGGTAAGCTTTTTAAAGAGGTAAGCTATATGCTCATCCAGTCCTCTGGTGACCATAGGGCTGGCTCGTTCCCCGCCCAGCGTATTGGCATTGCCATTCAGCGGGGCAACGCAGACAGTCTCATGGGCACTTTGCCTGGTGGCAGCGATTTGGGGGAAATATGTACAGTACCGGTCAAAAGTTTAAGTTCACTCTTTGTTTTAGGTACAAATGAGTATTTTTGGACAATAATTTTTTGCGTTTGGAAGCCGAAATTTGTTTCCAACTGATCCGTTATTGTTTCCAGAGATTTGTTTAATTAGTCAGACACAATTCACGTACATTTCTAAACAACGCATTCCCTAAAATCTTATAGGAATGACGGCAAAGGTTTATATGGGCTTGCCATTTAAAACGTACAATGATCAGATACAATGTTGGTTTTTAGGGAATCAGTTGTTTAGAAATTTACGTAAATTGTGTCTGACTAATCAAACACATCTCCGTAAACAATAACGAATCAGTTGGAAACAATTTTCGACATCTGAACTGCAAAACATTATCGCACAAAAGTACAAATTTGTACCAAAAACAAAGGGTGAACTTAAACTTTTGACCGGTACTGTATATATAGTTTAGGTTCACATAGTTTAAGTTAGTTTATAAGTTTTTTTTATTTATTGTGTTCATTTGTTGTTACAATAAAAGTAACGTAAATATATTAATTAGATTAGATTATTTAGTCTACACTGAAGTCCTAGTAAGTAATATATCCTTGGTAAAATAACAAATCTAAATAAATGTAAGTAGTTCATCCAATTATTTAGTTACGTGCTCGACATTGCATTCCCTAAGTGCGACGTATACAGGCTGATGATGAAATATTACTGCTATAAACTTGAGATCCAGAGAGAATGGATATCTACAATAGTAATAGATCTATATTAACATATCCAACCGTCCGTATAGGCCAAGAAGCATACAAATAGTCTAGCGGCGCACATACGTTGTTTAAACAGATTTACTGGTCGATGAATGTTTGTCTTGGAGTCCGCTTTGGCTGAGACTGATTCTGATTTTGACAGTTTATAGCAGACTACGGCAGGAGGGTTATGTTAAGGACAGTATGAATTTACTTGTTTATATTATATGGCACGCTCTGAAGGTTAAACGGGTTGATAATGTGGTGTCATTAAATTCATTTTCGTCGTGGAAGTAACATAGGTTGTTATATGTTAAAAATGGAACAGGTTGAAATAAAAATCTTTTTAACTTTGATGACTTAGATGGGAGCACGGATAAGTTAAGTTTCACTCTTGATAAACATTTGCAGTGGAGTCCACACATATCTACTCTAGCAAATAGACTTAACTCATCAGCTTATGCAATCAGAAGGATTAGACAACTCACTAATGTAGAAACTGCCCGAATAGTGTATTACGACTACTTCCATAGCGTAATGGCATACGGAATTTTACTTTGGGGTAAAGCTGCTGATATAGACGCCGTCTTCGTTTTGCAGAAACGACCAATACGTTCTATATACAACATGGGCTCATGTGTATCACTGAGAGAATATTTCAAAAATATAAATATTTTTACAATGGCATCACAGTACATTTATGATACCATTATATTATGCTCTTAAAAACGTAGACGCGTTCCGTAAAATGCATAGTGCGAGACATAAACACAAAATTGCAATAACCAAGTTTCGGGTTAGGAAAGTCAGCAAATCTTTTTTGGATCAATACATACATTTCTATAATAAACTACCCAAGGAAGCACTAAAGTTAACCTTTCCCAGAATAAAAAAAATTATAAATAAAAAATAAAATAACTTTATTTAGCCTTCATATAGGTTATAACTGCTAACATGACAGGAACATCTGGTAGCAAAGTGGGTAATTTAAAACAGTGAGTAAGTGTCCTCTGATTAGTGTACTAGAAAACTGTATCACGGTACTAATAAAAACATATTTAGATTTTTTAAGTAAAAAAGGCATATTATAACGTTGTAGAGTATTTAAATGATAAAGATGACTGGCCTCTCATATGACTATATAAATAACTTTTCTATTTCTCATGTATTAATTAATTAATGAAATGTGTAAGTACCTTGATAATATAATAATTGAAACAGACATGTAATAAATACATTGAATATACTTAGAATTAATTGATTAATCAAGCAATTGTGTATGAGTGTTTGTGTAACCGAATGGTAATAAATATGTAGTGCATAATTAATCTCCATCGTATTTTCACGGAAACGCACGAACGCGTCTTGCAATTTCAGTCGGTCACAGTACAAAAAGTACTCACGTTGACTGAAGTAGCATGACAAATACGAACGTTTCCGAGAAAATACGATGGAAAACAATGCAATACATCTGTACCTACGATGTAATTTTTGACGATGCAAAAGCGATTGTAAAATCCTACTTGAATAAATGATTGAAGAGACACACGTAATCATGACAACCGAGCAACAAATCGGACGAATGTACAAAAGTGAGACTACAACAACATGAAGTCAATAAAAATCGAAGGTTGAATAACCCCAAAGCATCCAAAACAAGCAAGAAGCAAGGAATATAATTTATTAGATCACTCGAACAAAAAAGCAGACAGGAAGCGCCTGCCAAACATGATCGACGATATGTTTTAACAAATATACGACCGTTATTATGTTTTAATGGTCCGTCCATGGTACGTAATATCGGAGATACTAAGTACCTTTTACGGCGAATGAGGCTGGCAAGGGTCCAACATCAGATGGGCTCCAGTATACTGACGTGATCAAAATATGTATGCGTTGTTGTTGAATTTTGAAATAGCTTTTATGCTACAGGAGTGTAATAAAATCTTAGTTATGGTTAACATGAAAGTCAAATAAGAACGTAATAATACTAAATGTACGACAAACAATATTTGCAAATATCATTTTGTTTTGCGATTCAACGAAATTGGACTTTTCGTAAAAATGATTGCGGTAAAACGGGGCTAATAAAATGGCAGAATTTATATGAATATCCTTAAACTTTCCGAGACCTAAAACACTTGGGAAACAAACAAAGGACCAACACTTTTCTGTACCTACTTTTTTCTCCGAATGCTCAAACTTGCGCTATGCGAGAGTAAGCGAACGTAAAATATTGCGATTGCTCTTGTTTACCTCACATCGGGAAACTTTTACCATACTGTGCTTAGATTTACGAGTCTCGAGTATTGTCAAAACGACATCGGTAAACAGCTCATTTCAATTATACGCCCACAAGTAACGAGAAAACAGCCGACAAAAGCCAAAATACGAAATAAATCAAATGTGTCGTAATAAATCCAGACTGTGAAGATAAAGTTTGAATTACTTTCCATTGAAAATCGGGATCGAGCGCGAATCGCAGGCTCAGCCGAAGTTTCAGCAAGTTCAGGACAGCAGTTTTCTTGTATGACCAACTTGGATGAGGGCTGTTGAGGCAGTATGTTGTAAAGTTACCGTTAAAATGTAACGTTAGATCGCGCTCTTGGGGAAGTTTTGGAAGGAATTCGAAGCGGTTAGACTGTTTTCTACTGTTTAATTATTAGTAACATTCAAGCTGGCATAAAGGCATGGAAATACAGCATAATATTCTGTTTCAAAATTAAACTTGTGCAAAGTGAATATTGAACTACGATTTCATGTTAAAAGACACAAAAAAATAATCCATTTGTATAGTAGTTAATTTGGTTTTATGAAACGAGCGTCAATGAGTTTCATAATAATCACATGAGTGTTTTAAGGTCTAATTATGTACAGTTGCATAGTATTTTATCTACACACATATCATCAGAATTTATGTATTACAATAAGTATCAGATATAAGCCAAAAACAAAATAAAAACTATACTAAACTAACCTAGTTACATAAATAATATTTACAAATAAAAAATTGGCACCATATCATAAATCTTCAATGATCTGTTCGGGAACCATAAGAATAATCGCCATTGCACCGCCATGGCCAACTAGACTTCAAATCATGACCAACTTGATTTCCATCGAACAGTATCGAAGCCTCTTACCTCTGGGCAACGCTTCGAAATTTGAAAGTCTTACTTTATCAACATCGATATCTTCATGAAAATACGTACAAAATAACTTACGGCCAGAGACAAGTTAATTATTTTTATAAATCTTATTGATATAATGCTGGTCATTACTGCCAGTTTCTGAACGCATTTTAGCGGGTTTATAGTATGTGTGTAGATAAAACAACATAACGACACAATGTGATCAAAATGAAAGCAACTAGCACCTATTATGTGTTAAGTGGTCTCACTGTTCACTGTTGCCATGTAAATCGTGACGCGGATTTTCAAATATAAACCCTACTACAACAAATTTAACTTATTTTGTTGATAGGTACATGATAATATTATATTTTAACGAAATTTAACAATAAATTTATCTTTTAAACGGATTTACTGGTATGCTATCGCCAGTTATAATATTAGTTGTTAGTATTTATATCTATTAAATATATCGTCATCTAGTACCCATAACACAAGCCTTATTGAGCTTTGAGCTTATTAACTATAGAGTAGTTCGATTTGTGTAAGATTGTCCCCTACTTAATTTTTAGGATTCCGTACCTCAAAAGGAAAAAACGGAACCCTTATAGGATCACTCGGTTGTCTATCTGTCCGTCTGTCTGTCACAGCCGATTTGCTCCGAAACTACTGGACCGATTGAGTTGAAATTTGGTACACATATTATGTAAATTGGTGACCCAAAGATGGACGCGTATAGTAAATTAATGAATTCTGAACAAGGGGGCCACTTTTGGGGGGTAAACTGGAAAATTAAAAAAAAAGTTAACTGTATTGTGTGACATATCAAATGAAAGGGGTGGTTGTAAGCATCTCAGATTTTTTTTTTATAATTTTAGCAAAAATAGATTTGAAGTAATTTAGGAAATAAGACGAAAATTTTCCCCCCTCTTATCTCCGAAACTACTAGGCTTACAATTCTGAAAAAATATGGAAAATAGTTCCTTGCCTAAAGATTCCAGGAAAACTTATAAGAAGTTTGAGTGTTCAAAGTAACGGGAAAATTCTCAATATTTTTGTGTATTTTGTATAGAGCGCCTAATGCTTAGAGAATAGGAATTTTACCGATCCCTCTCCATGCGAGTTGAACTCGCACTTGTCCGGTTTTTTATTTTATTGATTATGGTAACAATTTTACAATTTAGCTCAATACTTAGACATATCTCTTTCATGACAACAGACTTTTCCTAGCTCTAATTATGTCTTCGGATCTGAAAACTAAAACGATATCGATTAAGCCATTAGCTTGCACAAAAGAACAAATTAATTTGGCATCCAAATACGGCTTTGTAATACAACATTTCAATCAACACCAACTAATAGCCGCATTCGGTTTTCATCCATTAGCCATACCACACAATACGTCATCATTACCATTTATAATAGACTGTGAGCAATGTTTTCAAAAGGCAAAGCTTTTATATCCATAACGCCAAATTTGTTCGGTTTAGCATTAATAATATATACCTTTTATATTATTATCATTTTATTTTTATTTATTTTATTTGGCTCACAAAACAAGTTAAAGTCTATGAAATAATACAATTTTTGCAATAATGTTCGGATCTGGACTTTAACTCAGAATATGTGTGCACAGAAAGAGTTATTAATATACCTAGATATTTTTCTAGCAGGAACAACATTTGTTTAGTGCTTGCCCCAATAAAAATATCGACAATCCTGTTATCGATAAGTACATACCGACGGTGGAAAGGAAGAACCCCTTAAGCGACATTTAGTGAATTGCACAGGAGAGTGTTTCAAAGTTTTCTTTTTGAGAAAAAAAATCATAACTTTTTTCGTATTTGAAATAGGTAAATGAGTTCTTAAGACGATAATCTTATTTAATTTTTCTCTATTTTATGAAATAAACATTTACCCCAAAATCTTACAGGATCCTGAAAATGTTGTCGCTTAATTGAAAAGGTCCTCAAAATATTCCCGGAAGAACCATTTAAGCGACACCATCATAGTACTATAAAACTCACTGAAGCCACTTACCTTATTTAACTTGTCTCTAAGATATTCAATTAAGCAACAGTCGTATGGGCAGTTATTATGTGCCAATTTGAAGTGGTATACCAGAAATTTGAAACTAAATCGACACTTTTTTGTGAATTATAAGGCTAGCTTTAATATATTTTTTAACTATTTCATATTATTGAAAAATTTAGAATATATTTGCGGTTAAAAAACGCTATATTGTGCGTTTTTTAAGGAGAAAAATAAAATACTTATACGAAATTAACGTGTATTTTTATTTTTATAAAATAAATCTTAGTAGTACTTCTAACAAATAACTCATAATTAAGTACCTATGCACTTTTTTGAGATCACAATCATTTTGAGTTTATAAATTATTAAGAATAAGTAGCTAGCTTACTTATTTACTTTTTGGTAAGTGTATTAATATACAAATTACAATTATCACAATGTTTTAATAGTAACACTTAACTAGTTAATAATTAAGCACTTAGGCAGTTTTTGATATCACAATCATGTTGGGTTTATAATTTTTTAAGTATAGATAAGTATTATTAAAATACCTAGTCAAATCAGGCAGCGATCGGCGACACAACCGCCGCACTCCGGTGTTCGTCGCTGACTGAAGCGACCCACTGCATTCCATTGTATAAGTAAAGCACCATTCGCGTGAAATTCGCGTCAAAAATTGTTCACTGTACCGACATCAAAAATACATAAAAGGGGAAATTTTAACTGTCATGAAATCTCATTCTGGGACGTATATGGGAATCATCATCATCATATATCAGCCGAAAGACGTCCACTGCTGGGCATAGGCCTTCCTTAAAGAGTGCCAAATTGACCGGTCCTGCGCCACCCGCATCCAGCGGACTCCCGCGACCTTTACCGGGTAATACGTTATAAATATACCTAGATATTTTTCTAGCAGGAACAACATTTGTTTAGTGCTTGCCACAATAAAAATTTCGACAATCCTGTTATCGATAAGTACATACTACTTCAACGACAATACGTACATACAACCACAGACATATATTGGCTACCTACCTAGACGCCGCGTGCACCTACACTGTAACCATATACTGAGACACAGATTTGTTTTGGGGGCAAAAATGGGATTGGGAAAAACTACATGTTGTGATATTCTGCATCGATTTGAAAGACAATTTCGGTTTGTGTGTGTGTGTGTGTTATGGAGTAACTTAGGGGATAATTAATTCAGTGACACGAAGAAAGAAAGTTACGAAAGTATTGCAAATTGTTTTCTGAAGTATGTAAAATATAAATAAATTGATTGTTTTTTTTATTATTGTCTATTTTTTAACGCACCCTTGAAAAAGTTGAAGTGGTACTTAAGATAACAGAACTGTCGATGTTTTTATTTTGTCAATACAATAAGTCGTTCGTGCTAGAAAAATATCTAGGTATTGTTATTTTAGATGAAATTTATTTTTAGAGGATGGCCGTATAATTTTAGTCGGTGGTTGTTAAACTACTTAAATATTTAATATGATCAGGTGATAGTGAAACAATTTGATTAATATATTTTATGAGATTATTGAGTATCGTAAAGTATTTTTCTGATGCTGTTCTTAAATTTAGCCATATTATCAATAAATATATCCAGAGAAGAATGCATCGCAACTGTGTTATCACTCGAAGTACCTGTGAAACTGACGGTCCTGGGATCGAACGATGGTTATGGAAAATAGTTGTGTGATGAGCATGAATATTTGTATCACAGTTGTATATATTTTTAGAGTTCCGTAGTCAACAAGGAATCCTTATAGTTTCGCCATGGCCGTCCGTCTAACCGTCCGCCTTAGCTCATAATTCGTTTATTGCTTGAAATAATAATAATACAGAAAGCTCTTACTTACGTAGTTTTTCTTTAATATTCATTAAATTATAGTCAATAAATTAGTTTCATTTTATTTAATACTAAAACTCAGTGACCCTTACTACTAGAAAGCTGTAATTCGGCATGGGTATATAAATCAATCACGCTGACAAATGTCTCCCGTAAAATGGGGATGTATTTTTTTTACTTTATACCCATGATTTGGGTATCGTTAGATAGCTTGTTCAAAAATATTATGGGTTTTATATTGATTTTTTTTTCATTTTAATTTTTGTTCGAGTCGAGTAGCTCTCCCCCTCTCAACTACTGGCTAAATGGCGACTACTGGGAAAAAACATCCAATCATCTAAACATCCAAACATCGAAACTTTCGCATTTATAATATTAGTAGGATAAAAGGATTCATTTATATCTCTGTATTCAGACGTGTTAACACGATCACGGACACAGCACCATTCTGAAAATTGTGTGATGTGGCACATAATAAATTCATACAATTTATTGTCCGGCCATGGACGTACTACCACATCACTGTTTAGGCAAATATTGCGCCGCCGCTGTTTCGTCCAGGTATGTATGTAATTTGTTCCAAACTCAAACTCTCCTCTTGTGGCAGCACGGCCACAGCCGTACGTCTACAGACGCATTGTGTCACAGCACGCGTCATTCCCCTCATGTAAAATTTAGGTGGCCCTTTAAGCTCTTGCTGCGGCACTCGGAAAAATTGTAATCTACCTAAAGCGGCACAACATGTCCGCCTTCATTATTATCCTATGAAAATTTGTCGCCCGTGGACGGAGTGGCAGATTAGTCGCGGCGAAGATCACCGGCCACAGCCGTAGTGCCGTATCACGAGGGTCTCAATTTACGCCTGTGGACGTACTGTCCGTGAACGTGTTAACTTTACGATGCTTAAGCGTGGTCACAGATGACTTCATCAGTACCTACAGACAACCATTCAAAATATCTATACACAGTGTTTATCGTTACTGACATAAGACACATGTGTACTCCGCCTTTTCCAAACACCGACCATGACCTGCACGAGCCATCCGCCATTAGCTGTGTGACGTCATTAAAATTTACGACCTCACCAACGGCCGTAAACTCCGAAAAAAAGCGTGACCAACTCAAAAATTCACCATAAACAGCACTCCTAACATAAATGCAGTAAAACGGAACGACCCGCGCTACAGAAAGTTTTACGATGTATCTGGTACGTATGTTTAATACATTCTTTGTACTGGGGCAGGAATTGGTGCCAAAAGTCGCTTGATTTAAGCGCCGCCGCTCAGGTGTACGTGATTTTGGAGAGGTCTGAAAATACACCTTTTTTATTTAATTTATGTATGCAGTGGCATCTTATTGATGCGCCTTATTTATTTTAACAATAATTTGTTTTTTACGGCCGAAAAAGTGAGTTTTTCCTTCGCTAGAGCAGATATTAAAAAAATACATGAATTTCATGCTGACTTGCGACCACCGTAAACTTGGCTTTTTGCAAATGTAACAGTAGGTAGGTTTTATATTACCTACTTATAAAAAACTTGTACTTACAGCCAATGTTTTATAAAAAAAATAGCTATATTTTAACGTGACAGGCGAGGTCAATTACGCTAAAGAAGGATGGACAACATCAAAATACTTTTTCTTCTATATTAAATGTTGACACTGACGATTAGAAAATACTTTTTAAGATTTTTCAACTATTTGCGTACGTGGCAAAGAATGATACTTAAGGCCTAGACTAGACGACACAAGATGCGTAAGGATAGATGGTAAAAATGCACGGATTAAACCTTTCACTTCCACGCTACGCTCGTAGCTCTACGTCGTAGCCGGTAGCAGCTTAACCCATCCGAGGCCACGCATCGCTACGTAGCGTTTTTCCGCTCTGAAACGGAAATCGCACGTAGAGGCATGACTCATATGTTGAGTCACTGGCCTTGAATGGATTTGGGTTAAACCTTTCAGTGCCATGTTACGCTCGTAGCTCTACACCGTAGCCCGTAGCAGCTTAAACTCAATAATGTTGTAGCGAAAAACGTCCGGCTTAACGCTCTGACGCTACTCCACGCCGCAGTTTGTTGTAACGAAAAGCATCTGTATCGCTGACTGCATGTGTGCCGTGATTGGCACTTATTGGGTTAGGATGTGTTTAATCTAACAAACTGTATCGTTTCGTAATTATTAACTAGGCACCTTTGTCCAAAGCCCGCGTAAACCGGGATTAAGGCGCAGAGGTTGACCCCGTTTAGTTTATTATCCGATTATGCTACCGTATCCATCGCTGAACAGGTCACTTTGGAGAACACATTCACTGTTGAATTTTTACGAAAATGTGCTTTGCGACACGCGCTATTTAATAAATAAACGTAACGCCTTGGCCACGACTTTGATCTTAAGCAATCTGCGGCAGCGTTTTATCTGTTCATTGCGCGGTCGAGACGCGCAACGCACTGTGGTTAGTTGGGATCACGCGCAATGAATTAGAAAAACCGCTGCCGCAGGTCGCTTAAGACCAAAGTCATGGCCAAGGCGTTAGGGGAACAATCTCACACAAATATTGTGTTATGGATAGTAGACGATATATTTCATAAATACATACATAAAATGGAACGGAGTTCGTAGGATCGATCGGATCAGGAACACGGAGCTGCGTACCAAAACTGGCATCGTAGATGTGGGTGCCAAGTCCGCGAAGCTAAAGTGGGACTGGGCTGGACATGTCTGTCGATGCACGTGGAGCGATGGGCCAAATTAGCGACCAAACGGACCCCACAAGATGGCTTCCGAGGTAGAGGCAGACCGGAAAAGAGATGGTGGGATGACTTTGACACGTTTTCAGGGTTCCGATACCTCAAAACGAAAAAACGGAACCCTTATAGGATCACTCGGTTGTCTGTCTGGCCGTCTGTCACAGCTGATTTGCTCCGTAACTACTGGACCGATTGAGCTAAAATTTGGTACACATATCTAAATTGGTGACGTAAAGTAAATTAATGAATTTTGAACAAGGGGGCCACTTTTAGGGGGTACACTAGAAAATTAAAAAAAAAAGTTTTGCAAACTGTATTGTGTCACATATTTTATCAAATAAAAGAAGTTTTTTTTATAATTTTAGCAAACACAGATTTGAAGTAATTTGGGAAAAAAGTCGAAATTTGACCATTCCCCCCCCCTTATCTCCGAAACTACTAGGAATAAAATTCTGAAAAAAATATGAAAAATAGTTCCTGGCCTAAAGATAACAGGAAAACCTATAAGAAGTTTGAGTATTCAAAAACACTTATGAAATTTAGATTATATACGAAACCCTCACCACGCGAGTTGAACTCGCACTTGTCCGGTTTTTTACAGATTGGCCAACAATAGCACAGGATCGAGACGAGTGGCGGAAAAAAGGGGAGGCCTTTGCCCAGCAGTAGGACACAAAATAGGCTAATAAAAAATATACATAAAAAACATCCAAGACCCAGGAACAAATATTCATATCACACAAATATTTGCCCTTGGATTCGAACCCAGGACTTTCAGCTTCATAGGCAGCGTATCCACTAGGCCCTAGGCTAACACTGCAGTTAAAAATAATCCTTTAATTAAATACCATAGACCGCATATGGTATAGATAAGAAACTTGTCAGAGTATCATAGTCAAAGCTGGCCACGCACACTTTACACCTTACACTTTGAAATTGGTTACATTATTGACACATCTTGTTAATGGGTCGTTCTTCTTTTCGACCGACAATAGCCTGTCCTTCGTCTTATTACGGCATCTCATTTGAGTAATGATGTTTATGGTTTTATAATGTTCGAATGAACGTCCATATTATTTTATTAATTAGTGATATATAATATTTCACTTTCTCTAACTAGCATTTTTTTAAATGTTTGTTTTTTTCGTAGAATGCCGTGACAGAGTGGTAAACCAAAATGTTGTCCCCACTGAAATAGTCCACTTTGTCACATGTTTTTTTTAGAAACCAACCGTAAATAAATATTTATATTGGCCAGAAAGTAAACTTTAATTAGTTCTAATGAAGAAACCTATGCATTTTTTTTTAAATCGCACTTCAAAACCACAATTTTCGATAGTTCAAAAACCAAAAAAACAGAAAAACCTCAATTCACTGTCGGTAAAAAAGAAGAACGACCCTAATACCATTCTTGCAACGAATACCGACGACCGCTTTAGCCTAGTGGGTAGTGACCCTGCCTACGAAGCAAGAGGCCCTGGGTTCGAATCCCGGTACGGGCATTTATTTGTGTGATGAGCATGAATATTTTGTTCCCGAGTCGTGGATGTTTTCTATGTATTTAAGTATGTATTTATGTATATAAGTATGTTTATCGTCGTCTAGTTCATGGGAGTGTAGTGGATTGTACTATGGAGTACAAGCTTTGCTTAGTTTGGGACTAGGTCGATTTGTGTAAGATTGTCCGCAAAATATTTTATTTACTTATTTATACATCATTATTTTTCTGATGAATATTCATCAAATTATTTTAATTCTTGCCATCTATCTCGAGTCGTAAAAACATGTACCAGTCAAAGAAATTCTTCAAGAGACCGCTAATGATTTCCTGCCCCTGCCATCTAAATCCGCCGTTATGTTCCATACGTTTCCCTTTGACGACTCGTGATTGTGTAAATTCCATTCCTATTTTTAGATTTCATATTCTCAACACGGTTACCAAATTTAAAATTTGTGGCGAGAATTTTGAGTTCAAGCTAAAGTGACGTGTTAATGTGAACTACTTGATGAAAAATGGGTTTAGTGGAACATGTTACCGTACGCTTTGTGACTATGAGTTACTTGAGTAGTCAATTTTAGTTTACATTGTAACCAACCTGTGACCCCATCCAAGTAATTTAATTAGTATTCATCGAAAACGCTGTATGATAATGATAAACAATTTATTCAGTAACTTAAAAACACTTTACAATATTAGGCTGGTGCCTCTTTTTAAGCAATCAAGATGCCTGTGTCAAGAGACACCGCTCTTCCTTAGAGTTTAGCAGGATATAATATCAACGTAGGTGAGATATTTTAATTAGGATAATAGAGGAGAGCTGTAATTGCTTCTAATTAAATAAAAACCATTTAGTTTCAGTCAGCTCGCTCTCAAGTGTTAATAAAATCCTTATTTTCAGGAGAAACCGTTTCTCCGCATTGATTATATTCAGATCATACCTTCCAGGCGGGGGTGGAATGGTTAAAGAACTGAAATCCCCTTTGGGACATAAAACCTTTCGGTAAAAAATTCTACGCTGGAACTATAAAAAACAGCGTGAAATAAAAACGGGGTGTGAAGGAACGTTGGTTATGGTCAGGATTCCGAAACAAACAAACTTCAATTATCAAACTTTCGTTTTAGTTTGTTGTCTGTGTTGTATCTTTTTGGTAATATAAATTAAATCAAGAAGCTTTCACACAAAAAGTGCATAATTGTTTTGAATTTTTTTTCTTAAAACTGTAGATGCATTAAACTTAAATTAACTTAACAAAATAAAAGACCAAGTTCAACGACACCCAAAAATTGTAATGTAATATTTGATAAAATTACGCCTCTTTCCCAGAGGGGTAGCCAGAGATCACGGATCTCCATTTGCTACGATCCTGACAAACCACTTTCGCTTCACTCAACTTCATAACATTTCTCATACATGATCGTCGGTTTAGGGTACTTTTAACCTAGCCTCTTTGTAAGATTTCTCCGATTTGATCGGAGAAAGTTCGCCTAGGTCTTCCCCTTCCACTCTTTTTATATACACTCTCTTCGTTAATCTTCTTTCATCCATCCTCTCTACATGTCTAAACCACCTTAACATACCCTTCTCAATTTTCGTGACTATATCTCCATACATTCCACACTTATCTCTTATCACACTGATTCTGACTCTATCACTCAATTCCACTCCACACATACTTCTCGGCGCTCTCATTCAACCATACAACCTGCTGCCAACGGCGCCCAAAAAACATAAAAAATAAACGCTCTTGCCAGCAGGACCCGTCGCGCCTAGCCAGGTTTTATTTCATCGGCTCAGAGCAATTCACAACCTGGTAAATCGCCTCATAGTCCAACTTATATAACCTGACCTTCATTCCAAACAATCGAGTGGCGGCGGCGGCAGCAACAACAGGCAGCCTGTGGGCAGATTACACGTATAAACGGTATAGCGCTCTGCGCGTGCAGTATAATAATGCTTTCAGGGTGCTGATGGGGCTGCCCAGATTCTGTAGCGCATCAGGGATGTTTGCAGAAGCGCGGGTAGACTGCTTCTACACCACATGCGCAAGCGAGCCACATCCCTGGTGCGCAGAGTGCGGGCTAGCTCCAACAGCATTCTGAGCATGATAGCGGACAGGATAGATGGCCTGTACTTGTACAACTGCTGCATGATACATGCACGCAGGAATAGATAATAACAATAAAATAATAATGTAATGTACTAACACTAGTTTAATAAGTATTATAATTGTCACTAACAACATGATCCAAGTTGGTCTTAATAAATATATATTGATTGGTTGATATGCATAAGCATGTGGAAGCGAGAAATTGGAACTTGGCCTCTTGCTCATACTAATGGTGCAACGCTGCCTGAACTCCTGAAGGGCAGAGCTTTGCATATGCAGTGCTGACTGTGATATTAGCTGCTCGGATGTCTGATCACCCGCGACCTTTATCAGGGCATCAGTCAAACTTGTTGTGGGTCTATTTCAATTTCATTTATTCATAATAAATTCATGGCGAACACTTTTTCAATGTCAAGTTTTTACATATAATTTTATACAGCAGATAACTTTAGTAATGGCATTGACATTTGTCCATATCTCCTTATGTGGTAAATATTCGTCCAATCTGTATCTTTACAATGGACTTAAATTTATTTTCAGACATGTCTAAAACATGATCTGGTAACGTGTTGTAGCGTGTACAGAGCCCCAGAAATGACTTGAACTTTATTTAACCTAGTACTTACTGCTACCAATTTGAATTTATTCCTAGTTATCTTATTATGAATGTCACATCATTTACGAAATAATTATTAATTCTTCCTAACATACATAATATTTACATAAATATATTGACTTGGCACGGTCATAATCCCGATAGTTTTAAATAATTCTCTATAGCTACGTGGTCTGAATGCGGGCGGCACAGAACCAGTCATTGTTGTACTCTTTTGGGGGAGACCTTTGTCCTACAGTGGACTTTTTAGCTGGTATGATGACGATGATAATATCTGATCTGATCATCGTATCGGACTTCGAGGTTTTGAGACTTGTCTTTTCCCCTTCATCATCAGTCTCTCCAAATGCTCATGTTATACATAATAATGATATTAAAAAGAAAACCCAGAATTACTCCGGTTGGCTCCATTTTTGGTGTTGCTAAGCCTTGTGAATCCTAATGCTGTAGACAATCTATATCGATCACGCTCCTTGCCAAGAGCGATAGGTTTTGTGAAGCGCTCCACCCAAATAAAATACATTGTTCGCTTCCCGGGCATCCATGTTTTAAAATATTCGTCTTTTTCCACGTTTTCAAAGGAAATGTTTTGTCTATTTGTTATTATATAATTTTTTATTGTATGCTCGTGTGCGCTTAGTGTAATAAGTGTCTTGTTTTGATTAATATATAATATAATATAATACATGTATACGGAAGACTCGACCCAGGCCACGTATACTTACAATGGGTGTGAAACGGTCGATATGTGATTTATTTTTAGTCGATATAATGGTTAGGGCATATAATGCGCCTTTGGTATACCGACATTTGGTATATTCTGATAAGATCTAACTATCATCAGGTATAAATGAACTTGCAATATAACAACTGTGAATCTAATAGTAATATGGTATATATATAAACTATGTCCGATATAACGTTCAAGGGATAGGGAAGTACTGGTATATTATATTTGAAATAAGTATTTATAATGCAAATTACGCTCTAAGTCTACCCACCTCTATCCATATCGGATTGCCTACCTATTCTACTTTAAGGCAGGTCAGTGTAGGTACGATGACGAGCGAAGCGAAGAGGAGTGTTAGGGTAACTGCGACCCTACAGCGCGCGAGCCGAGTGAGCGAAGCGAGCGTGCCGCGGTAGCGGCCGGCGAAGCGCCAGAACCGATTTTTTTTATGAGTCCTGAGCCTTGCAGACGTAATATTTTTATATCTTACAACACATTATACCACTGATACTTATACCATATTCATTATATTTGGTAAACGTTATATCTAATGACTTTTATACTTATTGAACATTATACACCATGAAATTATCTATTTTGTTGTTATCATCATCATCATCATCATATCAGCCGAAAGACGTCCACTGCTGGACATAGGCCTCCGCCGAAGAGTGCCACAATGACCGGTCCTGCGCCACCCGCATCCAGCATTTGTTGTTATATCAAAAGTTTATTATGACTCTGAATGATTATATTCTATGAAATTATATAAAATGTTGTTAAATCCAGTGAAAATGTATCAAAAGTTGTTATACCGATCATTACACATCCACTTACAATGACCAGAGCCAGCTATGCGATGCTAATACACTTAGTTTTAACATTTGGTAAGCCATTTACATGCTCACCAGAAAAAAAATGTAAGGGTCGCTGTCGTCACATACGACAAGAAGGACTATAATTATGATTAATATTGGAAATATTTGAGTCTTACTTTATGGCAGGCCAAAAAACAAACACAAACTATAACTTTTCGGTTATCTAGGCTGTAGGTACACTTTTATTATTTAATAGAAGCTAAAATAACATTGCTTATAACTTATAACTATTTCAACAAGGAAAAACAAAATTCGCTCTTTATTTTCTCGACTCAGCCAACATAGACCTATGAAATGAGGTTACGAGTTACGACAAATAAATATTACGTTAATTTGTCTCATCTAAAGATTCTTTGTAGAAAATTATAAATCATGAACATTATTTTACATATTTATATTCGTTATATTTTGTATCGATGTATTGCGAGACAGCAAATCCTCAAATCAAAAACCGGCCAAGTGCGTGTCGGACCACGCAAAACGAAGGGTTCCGTGCCTATTAAAAAGGTCGTATCATCACAGAAATTTTACGGCACTTACGTCCTTTTCTTTGAGGAAGGCAGTTTTTCAGCAATATTTCGAAAACCTCTGAACCGATCTTGTTCAAAACAATTTTCGGTGAATGAAATTAATAAGCCCTATGTCTATGAATTTTTCCACATTTTTAAAATACACCGTTCAAAAATTAGAGGGAGGGGGACAGAATTTTAGTGACTTTCGGGGCGATTATCTCCGGCTCTATTCACTTAATAAAAAAAAATGCTAAGAAACCTTATATTTATTTTGAAAGGCCTATCGATTGATGTGCCACACGGGGGGTCACAATGATTTTTTTTTTGACTTTTAGTTTTATGTATGGAGTGCACCCCTAAAAAAATTTTTTTTGTCATTTTTATTACAAAACTATGTAGCGGCTAACAAAATACAACTTTCCTCAAAATTTTATTCAAATACACCTTATAGTTTTCGAGTAAAATGCCTGTGACATACGGACAGACGGACAGACGGACAGACGGACATGACGAATCTATAAGGGTTCCGTTTTTGCCATTTTGGCAACGGAACCCTAAAAAGGGACAGTAACGCGCTTTTGACTTGTTTGGAGTCGCAAGCGACAATACGCTACGGAGTCTGAATACAATTAGGCAGGCCGTGGTACCGTGGTGTACCATTGAGTTATATATTAAGCAGACAAAAATGTAATGTGGTGTGCTTGTTAAAATAAAATTACGAAGCATAATAAATGTATACAAAAAGTTTGCATATAATCTAATTAAAAAATTCTGCTTGTTACAGGTAAACCTTCAGTTGAAACATAATTGCTCCTGGAAGCATGTTTCGCAGACGCCAACGTAGTTCTGGAATCTTCATTATTAACTGGTTCTAGGAAATATGTACCCTACATTAATTACTAAGAAGAGGTGGGCTTCGACAAACAAATATGAATCAACTAGCTTTCCGCCCGTGACTTTGCCCGTGTATAATACGGTTCCTCATACAGACTTTCATTCCCTATTCGATCTCCTTAAAATGTGAGTTTTAGTATAAGAACTATCTTACGTTCATCCTGATAAATCGATATAACCAATATAGCCATTTAGGCGAGAAAACGGGACGCGTAGACAGACATAGTTTTTCGTTTCATCATCATCATCATCACTGCTGAACATAGGCCTCCCCCAAAAAGTGCCACAATGACCGGTCCTGCGCCACCCGCATCCAGCGGACTCCAGCGACCTTTACCAAGTTTTTCGTTTACAAAGTGTTATTAGATAGGTACCTAATATCAATTAGAATTTTGGTCAAGTGCGAGTCGGATTTTAGTTTTCCCATACATTTTGAGACCCAGCGCCTGATGAAGTCAACGAGCAAAATCATTTGGTCTCCATACAAAGTTTCATCCCGTTTTTCGTCCCTAAGGGCGATGAAATTTGACATAAATTATAGCATATGTCCTATTCTGATATATAAGGTACATAACTGGAAAATTTCATATAAATTCGTCCAGTAGTTTTTGACGCACATCCATCCATCCATCCAAACTTTCACGTTTATAATATTAATTAAGAAGTAAGATAGTAAACAGTAGAGTGTGTCTCAAAGGATTTACGGCGAGGGCGGTTTATTGATTCCTGAGTGAAGGGAAGGAATCTACAATATAACCCTGAGCGTAGCGAGGAATTTTAAAGTAGAATCTTGTGCGTAACGAGAGTTTCAAATGTTTACGCCCAAGCCGGAAATAATTTTGCTACCGAGTGCATTCCCTGCTTTTCACACTTTCTATGAAAAAAAATTAAATACCTCATTTGAGGGCAACAATAACTATTTTCTGAATAGCAGGATTAGGGAGGAAAAGTACAACTTTGATGTCTCATTCAAAGGCAACAATTACTTTATTCTGAATAGCAGGTGTAACCAAGGGTTGAAAGCCACTCATTTCAGTCGAGATATTTTGGCGCTCGAACGTGAGAGCGCCAGTAGCTCGAGACTGGAATGGGTAGCTTTCATCCGAGCTAAACATTCCCTACTTTTCATTTCGAATAATAGGAATATAAACAACACAGGAAATACAACATCAAAAAAATTATAAGTAGTCCAAGATCACATATTGAAATGGGGCTGTATAGGTTTTGCAGTTGCTCAACAAGTGCAGACCAATTTTAAATATTACTTTTCTTAATAACTTAATCACTTTAACTGACATTAAATTACAACTTTTTAGATAACGTTACCGTAATAAATAACAATAAACATCAAAAAAACAATTCAGTTTGACGAAGTGTGGCTGTTTAGGTTTCTGCCATTGGTCTTTTTTTTTACTTTTCAGCCCTAGGGGCGAAATGCCTCACTTTCAACCCACTATTCAGATAAACAATGACCTACTTTCAGAGTATGAGAGATGAAAAAGCTTTTTTAATCAACTTCTCATAAAATCCGCAAGAGTGTCAAGGAAAGATTCAGCAGGTAATTAGCGCAGTGGTATTAAGGCAGTCACCGGTAATGTTCTCTTACAAAGCATTTTTAGAATGAATCAATCCGTTTTGTGCGACATTCTGTTATTGCAACGTATAATATCACCAATGCCTCGATTATCCGGACTACAGGAGATATTGTACTCAACCAATTCACAAGTTTCTGAATTCGAAGTTGATGCGCTAATTTCGGTGGTTATTGACCTAAATTGTATTATTATTATTATTTCTTTAAATTAGCTTACTATATAAATAAATAAATATCGTGGGACAATTCACACTAATTGATCTAGTCCCAAACTAGGCAAAGCCTGTACTTTGGGTACTAGACAAAGATACACATACTTATATAGATAAATACATACTTAAATAGATATTAAACATCCAAGACTCGAGAGCAAACATTCGTATTCATCATACAAATATCAGATCTGCCCCGACCGGGAATCGAACCCGGGACCTCAAGCTTCATAGTCAGGTTCTCTAACCACTAGGCTATTCGGTCGTCAACTATGACGACTATATGAACTTTATAATTACTAATATTAAGCTAAGTATTTACTAACAATAATGATCCATGTTGGTCTCTGAATAAATTAATTGAATAGAATTGAATTGAAAGAAAGAAAGAAGAAAGAAAATACATTTATTCACAAACACACAGGACACACATATTATACAATAAAGTAAACAAGAGAAACACACAATCAGACTTCTCGAATAACAAGAACTGGGTTATTTACCAGAATTATATTAATTAAGTACGTACTAACTTTTCATTAACAATCTGAAAACAATTACTCGGCGAAATCACATTTCGCCCCAAAGAAAATGAGTTCTTAGCTTATATAAGAATAAAGGTGGCACATTCGCTTAATTCCATAAGTTAATAAGTGAGCACTCAAGAGCGTTGAGTGACTTTTGCATTTTGGGCCCTACGCCGCCTTCTTCAAATCGTTATTATTTTTTGAAATTAATTTTCCATAACGAGTACCCTTAAGGTGAGAATGACTGCCGTTTCTACTCAATTTTTTGAGATTTTATCATTTCTGTGGCCATATCCGTGATATCATGGGAATGATAATTGGAACCCGAAATACTTCAGAAAAATGTCGAAGTAGCACTCCCTAATAGCATCAATATTTAGAATGGTTAGAATGGCGAAATAGACCTACACAAAATTGATCGAGTATTTATGATTATAATTACTAAAATTCATATTGCGTTTTGATTGTTTAATTAGATTGTCAAATGCCATGTTCACATGCTGTTTTTTCTGATAAGTAGTTATTTGAAAAATATTTATCCATATTGAAACTATACACTCTCAGACCAACTTCAATACGTGTTTCTTTTACTTTTTCGCCACGTCCTATCATTTCTGATGTCACCCGCTTGTGATACGTCACACAGGCTGGGCACATGCATGAGAGAATATGGGTGGCCCACGCAATTGGAGACTTCACAAACAACTTATACTCGCTCTCTGAAGGCCTTTCAATCTCAATAATTTTATTTCGCTTATATTTCAAACAGTCCTTGCCTGTTTATTTCCAAACAAACTTCATAACAGTACCGTATCATAAATCGAAACATAAACAACGGAATGCACCTGACGTCCCATTGTTCCTGTATGAATATTTGTGAGAAACATTCCGATTCACGACAAACTCCACGCAGAATTTAGAATATAAAATGTTCGATACTCGTAAAAGAATAGTGGGTAGCTCTGGTTTGAATTGATTGTTAGTTTTGCGGTTTCACTTTAACGCCTACTTTTTTTGGACATTGGCCAAAAAAGATTTTCTAAAATATTATGCTTTTAAATAGATTAGGTGTTATTTTTTAATATCTCAGTGCAATTTTACACTTTATGGTCGAAAATTGTAGTGTGGTAAAACTGGTGACTATTATTGCCCTACGTTGCGATGACAATTTATGTTTTTATAAAATGTAGCAAAGCATTAATATTATATGGATTAGTAATATAGATTATAAATAATAATAATAATAATAATAATCACCTCCCTGCTCTATAAGTCCGGTAGTACCACGGAAGCGAAAATCTACAGACCCATCACGTGCTTGCCTACGCTGTACAAGCTCCTTACATCCATTTTGAGAGCAAAAATTAACGCACCCATCGTTGCAAACAACGTTTTGGCTCCTGCTCAAAATGGCTGTAGGGTTGGGTCTCGTGGTACTAAAGAGCTCCTCCTCATAGACATGACCATTTGCCAACGTGTCCGGCGGAACAAAGGGGCCTTCTCGGCTGCCTGGATTGACTACAAGAAGGCCTATGATTCGGTGCCTCATTCATGGCTGAGGAGGATCTTAGAGTTGTATAAAATTGATGCAGCTCTACGATCCTTCTTAGGCGCTTGCATGGGGCAGTGGACCACAGTCCTTCGTCAACCGGGGGGAGGAGATGGCCCCTCTGGCCCGCAGGACTCTATAAGGATTGAACGTGGGATCTTCCAAGGCGACAGCCTGAGTCCTCTGTGGTTCTGCTTAGCGCTGAATCCGCTCAGCACCTTGCTGAAGGATTCAGGGCTAGGTTGCCGGCTTCGGAGAGAAGGTGAGGTCATTTCTCATCTGCTCTATATGGATGACCTTAAGCTATTTGCACCGAATAGACATGACCTGTTGGAACTACTGAAAACAACTGAAGTATTCAGTAGCGCCATCAAAATGGAATTTGGTGTCGATAAGTGTGCGGTTATGCATGTACAGCGGGGTAAAATTGTAAATTCAACAAATTTACAACTTTCTGAGACAATGTCACTCAAATCTATCTCCGAAGCAGAAACCTATAAGTATCTAGGTATGTCACAGTCATTGGGTATTGAGGGTGAGGGCGTAAAGCGGGCAGTGAAGGAGCGCTTCTTTTGTCGTCTGACAAAAGTACTTAATAGTCTTTTGTCGGGCGGCAACAAGGTGCGCGCCTTCAACGCCTGGGTGATGCCCTTGCTTACTTACTCCTTTGGCATACTAAGGTGGACTCAGACTGAGCTGGATGCCCTGGACCGAAGAGTCCGTGTCCTGCTTACTGCGCATCGCATGCTACACCCACGCTCGTCTGTTATGAGACTGTACATCTCGCGGAAATGTGGAGGTCGCGGCTTTTTAAATGCCAAAGACCTCCACAACCGCGAAGTGTGCAGCCTCCGGGATTATTTCCTAAGCAACGAGTGTGGGATGCATCGCGACGTAGTAGCAATAGACGGAAACTTCACCCCGCTCTCCTTGGCAAACGAAAATTGGCGCAGACTTAAAGTAATGAGCACCGAGGACCGCAAGGCGGTATGGAGGAGCAAGGAGCTTCACGGGCGGTTCTATAAGGCCCTCACAGGGCCCGATGTAGATCTGCTCGCGTCGGTGAACTGGCTACGTTTCGGGGATCTCTTCGGGGAAACCGAAGGTTTTGTCTGTGCAATTGCGGACGAAGTTATCATGACGAACAATTACCGGAGGTACATCCTGAAGGACGGTACGGTCGACATTTGTCGGGCATGCCGCCGTCCCGGGGAGTCACTCAGGCATATTATCTCCGGTTGTGGTCATCTTGCTAACGGCGAGTACTTGCACAGACATAACCTTGTAGCCAGAATTATTCACCAGCAACTTGCTCTGCTATACGGTCTTGTGGTCTCCGAAGTGCCTTACTATAAGTACACACCTGCGCCAGTTCTCGAAAATGGTCGTGCCACGCTCTATTGGGATCGATCTGTCATCACGGACAGGACTATTCTTGCCAATAGGCCCGATATCGTGCTGACAGATCGATCGAAACGCCAGGCAGTGCTCGTCGACATCACCATCCCCCATGACGAGAACCTCGTGAAGGCCGAGAAGGACAAAGCCAGCAAGTACCTAGACCTGGCTCACGAGGTAACCGCCATGTGGGATGTTGATTCGACGATCATCGTCCCGATAGTCGTTTCGGCGAACGGTTTAATAGCGAAGAGTCTCGACCGCCACCTTAAGAGACTCTCGCTAGATGGCTGGGTCAAGGGTCAGATACAGAAGGCGGTACTTCTGGACACGGCGCGGATAGTCAGGAGGTTCCTCTCTCTGTCGCCCTGACCACCGGTAGTTTAGGCCCCGCCTCGCTGCCGGCGGTACCCTAGGTTAGGTTTTTATAATGATTTTATATTTTGTATGTATAGTTTTATATTCTACTTTTTATATTAATATTGTAAAAACCTAATTTAAGATAAAATATAAATAAAGAGATAATAATAAATCTTTTATTTCGGACTGAATCCATAGGTGTTAGTTACAGACTTATATTCTAGTGTTAGTTGTTACTTAAAAATTAAAAAAAAAAAAAAAAAAAGTACGATTCACGATTTTTCAAGTGTGGAGCTTAGTCCATCTCTGTAGAAGGGGGGAGTCCCATCTATCCGCTAACGCTACCAGGATGCCGTTGGCGCTGCCTCGCCAGCGGTTTAGAGTTATAAAACAATAGCTTAATGTCAAATGAAATACAGTTAAATTGAATCTTATCGGATTTTAATTAAAATTACTATGATATTAATGCTATTCTACATTTCATGGAATTGTAAGCTATCCGACCGGACACATTGTAATTGACATCCGATAAGAATTAAATTTAATTGTCTTTCGATATGGCCGCTTGGCGGGGATTTACTGGCTTAATAACTGCAAGTGTCTACCCAACTGGAAAGCATTACTGATAAGGCGTGGAACAGTCCACCAATCACACTCATTGTAGCCAGATACATGGAAGGCTTGATAAAGTAATGAACAAATAAGTCTCTGCCAAAAATGTTATTTTTGGTACACGGCTTTATCGCCAAGAGTACTTGTTTTTGCACAATCATCAACTATTCGATCAGAGGGTTCCTATGAAACCAAACAATGGAGTAATCTTTCGTAGTTTTGGAGATACTATGACCACATTATTTCTCCATCATCAGATCAGCTCGGTGGTGCCAAAATATTGTATTTTCACCGAAGTTACGTATAGGTGTGCCAAAATTCACCTAAATCGGATACCGGTAAGGGGATGCAAAATAGGTTTAAATTTTGAAGGACAACTTACATTTACATTTTTTTTGTTCCACGATATTTATTTATTTATTTAGTATTTATTTTATTTATTTTCATACTAACATACGGACATAAACTGGTGGAGGCAGATCATTCGCTCCAGATGCAACCCTGATGCTGACCACGATCCTCAGACATGAGGCACTGACACAGAGAGAGAGACATACCTAACAAACGAACAGTTGGAGGATAAATAAAAGATTATTAGCAAACGGCAGTTTAAATTTAAAATAATTTAAGCATCGTGTCAGTAATAAGTCAATTATGAAGTACTTGCGTTATCGAAAAGATACATCACCTTACAAACCTATATTATTAGGCACGGTAATCATAGATAAATCAAATCTCGGTGGTCCAATTACACTTGCCTTCGATACCTCGGTCGTAATTCATGCCATTACTCATGAATATTAATTCATACGCTGTTCAGAAACATCTCGATTAAATTATAATCAAGACACATTTTATCCTTAGACATCCCACGGAGTCAAAAATTCAATAATTTTTCAAAAAGCGACCGACTTGGCGTCGAAAGTTCGCGTCGCTCCCACAGCTCCGAGGACGCAACTTTGAATTACTTTTCTCAGTTGAAAGCATAATGAATCGAGTCCATCCGAGATATTTGCTCCGGAGTTTGGAAATTCTGAGTAAAAGGCGAAAGTTGTTCTACAAAATGATTTCTTTGGAGTTCGAAGTCTTTTGTTGTCCAGGTGACATCATGGAGGAGAAAATGGGTGCATTGAAAAAAAATGAACATAGTTAAGAGCCTTAATCTTATCTACGTTTTAACTTTTTCCACTGTGTAACGACAATTACCCATATATTTTATATGGATATCTTTCGTTACACGATAGAAAAAAGTTAAAGCACACATTAGATCAAGGCCCTTAATTTAGTCATGCGCAAAATGTGTCACTAAAAAGAAAAGATTGATATGCATCTTTCGTTCGCTGCGAAGTATAATATATCTTTATATAGTATGTATATCTTTTAGTTCACTAGTTCAATTTAGTTTAGTAGCTCTAGAGGTGCATCTACATCAGTTGATGTAGTAGATAGATTTGCTAGATTGAGTATATCATATCAGTCGTACCTACGCATGTATTTCAATGAACTATTGAGTTACTTGCCGTATTTCAAATTAAAATAAAATAAATAAATAAATATCGTGGGACAATTCACACCGATTGATCTAGTCCCAAACTAGGCAAAGCCTGTACTATGGGTACTAGACAACGGATAAACATACTTATATATAGATAAATACATAATAACATTAAAATGCGGTGTCCGTCCATTCCATTTCCCATTTCACTCTCGCTCGGAGCGAGTCAGTAGGTAAACGATATTTATGTATGAACTGATATACCTACTGAAGTATTAAAGTATATGAATCCGAACTGAACTAGTGAACGAAATAGTGACACCAAGTGAAGTACTTCATTTGAATCACTCATTCGTGAACTACTCATGTCTACCTTATTTGTACAATTTTTTTGCAATCCACCCTATTATAATATTGATGTAGCAGAATGCAGGGGGTATTGGCCTCTGGGCCTACATACTCATATCTCCCGCAACGTTGGTACTTAAATAAACAAGTTAAAAGTCCTATTATATCTTCCTCGGCCTCTGAGCACCTTCCATGTAGTACCTATGTTATATACAGGGCGTCCCACGGCGATGCCACATGGAGGGAAAGTACCTTAAATATCACAGATAGCATATTTTGCTGAAAGAAGACTTCATTTTATTTTTAAAACTTAGTAAAGTTGCATTCATACTTTTTTAATTTTTTTAGAAAAAAAATGTATGGAAAAAAAAAATCTCGTCATTGGAGGAAAAGTACCTTAATTATTGTAAATGAACATCTTACTGAAAGAAGGCATTATTTCGATTTAAAAAAACAAGTTGAATTGCATTTGAAATAATTTCATGGTTAAACCGGTAATCGAACCCGCTACACGAGAAAAAAAATACCTTAAGTAGCTTTGTCATACCGATCGAAAGGCGTCAATGTGAGAATATTTTTTTCCATACATTTTTTTTCTAAAAAAATTAAAAAAGTATGAATGCAACTTTACTAAGTTTTAAAAATAAAATGAAGTCTTCTTTCAGCAAAATATGCTATCTGTGATATTTAAGGTACTTTCCCTCCATGTGGCATCGCCGTGGGACGCCCTGTATAGACAGTCGTGTATGTGTAATATAGGAGCAGAAGCCCCTACCCTCACCCCCAAATGCAAAAGGAACAATTTGTTCTCGGAGTAAAACAAGTTTAATGGTCACTTTTACTGATCGTAAATACCGAAGGGTTGAGATAAACTTGCCTCGATTTCATTATGGGGTTAGTCGAATTTAAAATAAAAGGAGCCTTTGGAACGATCAAACTTTATATCTCGCTAAATCACTAAATTTATAATATAAGAAGAAGTACCTACAAAAAGAACAAAATGGAAGGAATAAAGTTAAGGAAATGTCCCGTGTAAGAGACACGACAAAAACATTGGACATGTTTAAGGCCCTTATATGCTTTAACTTTTTTTCCGTTGTGTAACGAAAGTTACCCATGAAAAATACAATTACAATTTTTGCAATCCGCCCTTATGTCTTCGCGGAACGGAAAAATAGAACACTCTTCGGGAATTACCTTCATTTTTGGTCTTCGACAGTTATCTGACTTTGCGAAGTAATTCATATTTTCTCCCATGAGATTTTAGATGAGGTAAATTACCATCATTTAAAATTGATTGTGTAGTTTAATTTATGTTTGTGTAGGCTGAGGTAAAAAAAAGCAATGAAGTAATCATGTTTTGGTTATTCTGAGACAAACAAACACATAGGATTACACATCGGAATCATCTAACGTTTAATTGTTGAATTGTCCTAATGCGCGTTATTACCCCTCATCACCATTCGTCAAGTGCATTATACTAGACACTGTATAGGAGTTTGTATGTATATTTGTATGAAATTTAGAGTTACATTTGAAAGAGCGTTGCGCGCAGTGTTGAACACGGCGCGGAATCTAGCTCGCTCGCTCTCTAAGGCCCGCGTTCATTAACGGCGCTCATTTAGAGCCGCGACCTATATATGCGAGGCGAGTGTGGTGCAAGATGAAATAAACAAGTAAAATCAAAAGATTATAAAAATAAGTTTCTGTCAAAAAAGCCATAGTCGGGTTTCCATAGTAAGTCGGCCCTTAAATATCAAACGGGCTGGGGTTTTTTTTTGTGAATAATATTTATGCTGAGTATGAGGATCCTACTTGTGACAGTTTTTGACTTATGATTTTTTTAAGTAATTTTTTTAATGTGTTATTTTTCGGGATGTATTCAAGCGAATGGCTTCAAATTTTGAAATGATGTTCTTTTTATAGATTTGCATCGCCACCCAGAAAACTAAACTAGCTGTCGTATAAAAAAAGGCGAAAAAAAGACCAAATAAATAAAAAACATTTTTTATGTGGTTACGCCGGTTAAATACTGAATTCCCATGGTGTCGCGAAGCCAGTTCTGATCACTCTCATGGCCGCGAATGAGTACCTATAGCACTCTAGCTTAGGTGAATGTATTAGCACATATGCATCTATAAACATACTCTAACAACTTGCGGAATCCTATATATATCTGACATATGGGCCGCCTGGTGCGTACCAGCTCCATATGAGGTGTGGGGACCGTTGTCCCCGAGAATGTCCTCCAACCTCCCCTTATATAGACATCCCTTACCACACAACTGATACTGTTCCAATCCACACGCTACTGATCCAGTTATAATTACCCGGGTGCACCCCTGATTGATACTGATATGGACTGAGGCTGAGACTACCGAACCTGAGACGCTGTTGTTACACTTGTTACTAATCCTCTAACACTAAAGAACTCCAGACTAAGAACCGTGTTATCGCATGTCCGTGATCTGTAGGAAAACCTTATTCATATACATGATAAACCGTCACGCCTCTCAAAGAGAATAAGACATGTAGCCGCACATAAATACATCATATCATAAACAGTCATCGTCCGACCTGTGTAAATGATACCAAATCGTAACAATATCATAGGATGCATCGAAAGTGATTATGGAAAGAGCTCACCCAGGTTTTCCTCCAAATTTAACACTACAAATCTGCACGTAACTGTTCGTTCACAATCTAGCTGTCAGGAACTCAAACTCCTCGCCTACCCGTCCATTATAAACATGATTTCTTGTAGGTGTTGCTACATGAAATAAATCGGCTGTTTGAGACATCATTATTAACATCGTCATAAATGTAAGTATACTATCGTGAATCATGACTATTCACGACACATGGCCACCTTCTGTATCCATCAACAGATCAGCTCGATGGTACCATAATATTAAATTGTTATCCAAACAATATTTCAAAAATCAAAATTTCAGCTCAAGCGGAGCTTCAGCGCAAGTGACTGAAAAATGGATTGCAAATTTTGACGGACAACATACATACTTACTTAGTTACATACGAATATAAAACTTTTCCAAAACCGGACAAGTGCGAGTCAGACTCGCCCACCGAGGGTTCCGTACAAAAGTAGAAATGTATAGTTTTCAGATTTTTCCCTGTAATTGTAGTATAAGAAGATATTACTTGCCAAATTTCATATTTCTAGGTCCTATTGCGTATACCTCTCCGCCACTGTGCTAATAATTATGCTACGATGTATCTAGATGTAGATTTGTAATATTCAATGTTCATCTCTGATTCTCTGTGTAATTTATATAGTGTGTCTGTACATAACATAACTATTTGCATGCTGTTAAGAAATAGCTGGAGAAGGTTGGACAATTTGTTAACCCAAGACCTGTAACTTGCCCTTTTTCTGCAAATAAATCTTTATCTTATCTTATCTTATCTTACGGAATTTATCCTAGTCCTTATGTACCCATTTTTAGGATTTTTCAGATATGCTTCGATATAGCTGTTAAATACAGAAAGACGGCAAGCATTGAAAAATAGACCTAGGGTAGATAGCAGCTTCCGTTTTTTCACGTCGAAATGGGGCTTGTAACGCAGCCCTAAAAAACTACTGACTTTTTAGCTGTTAAATACAGAAAGACGGCAAGCATTGAAAAATAGACCTAGGGAAGATAGCAGCTTCCGTTTTTTCACGTCGAAATGGGGCCTGGTTAACGCAGCCCTAAAAAACTACTGACTTTTTAGCTGTTAAATACAGAAAGACGGCAAGCATTGAAAAATAGACCTAGGGTAGATAGCAGCTTCCGTTTTTTCACGTTGAAATGGGGCTTGTAACGCAGCCCTAAAAAACTACTGACTTTTTAGCTGTTAAATACAGAAAGACGGCAAGCATTGAAAAATAGACCTAGGGAAGATAGCAGCTTCCGTTTTTTCACGTTGAAATGGGGCTTGTAACGCAGCCCTAAAAAACTACTGACTTTTTAGCTGTTAAATACAGAAAGACGGCAAGCATTGAAAAATAGACCTAGGGTAGATAGCAGCTTCCGTTTTTTCACGTTGAAATGGGGCTTGTAACGCAGCCCTAAAAAACTACTGACTTTTTAGCTGTTAAATACAGAAAGACGGCAAGCATTGAAAAATAGACCTAGGGAAGATAGCAGCTTCCGTTTTTTCACGTCGAAATGGGGCCTGGTTAACGCAGCCCTAAAAAACTACTGACTTTTTAGCTGTTAAATACAGAAAGACGGCAAGCATTGAAAAATAGACCTAGGGAAGATAGCAGCTTCCGTTTTTTCACGTCGAAATGGGGCCTGGTTAACGCAGCCCTAAAAAAACTACTGACTTTTTAGCTGTTAAATACAGAAAGACGGCAAGCATTGAAAAATAGACCTAGGGTAGATAGCAGCTTCCGTTTTTTCACGTCGAAATGGGGCTTGTAACGCAGCCCTAAAAAAACTACTGACTTTTTTCCCTATCTCTCCATAGAGGTTGGAGTCGATGCATTTTTAAAGGCAGAAGTGCGACTACAACCTCGCAGCACCCATTACTTATACCGTACAGGGTAGCCTTTCTCGGAGATAGTGCACTGGCGCGGTTTCGATAGGATTTTTGGGCAAAACGGTATCCCGCCGCGGTTTTCCCATTTACCCCCTCTCCTGCAAAACTACTATAGCTTATCTTGCAAGGTTCAACTCAATTTAAACAAATTTCTGCACTAGCCCTTTGCGATTAGGTGCATAGTTGTACTGATAATTATGTTAAGTTATGACGTTTCGAAAGTTAAGGCGTAATGTGGGTTAGAAAAGGTTTAAATGGGAGATTCCACTTTTCCGCTTTTGAGTTAAGACTCAAAATTACTGTAGCTTGTGTTGAGTGGTTGAATACGTGTATTATAATCTAAACAGAACATTAAAAGCTTTGTTTTAAAGTAAGTAAAATAACTTTGCTAGTTTATCCTTTTAAGTGGGTTTGTTTTTATTAAGATTACCATAAACTTTAGTAAACAAGCGAGCGAGTTTTGCTTCGCAATCGTTTGTCTGGAAACAACTTTTACTCAACGGAGTTCTAATAAAATATCCACAGAATACGGTGTCAGCAACAATCAGATAAGCCAGACGACAAGTGGAATCAAAAGTTTTCCAAAAAACTCAACTACTTTTTTGCCTATGTTCCCACGATTAAGAGGAATCCAACGACACCTCATATGTCGAAATCCGTCAAACGGTTTAGGCTGCAGGGTGTGCCAAAGGATAAGACATACACATACATACGCTCGAAAAACATAAACCTCCTTTCCTTCGGCAGTCGGGTAAAAAAAGGATCCAGTATTAAAAGGATAGTAAAACTAGGGTGAGAAACAATGCAAAGTAATAGTGTGTACCTGGTACTAAAACACGTTATGTACGGACATAATGGTTCTTCGACGCGGATTTTATTAGTGAAGTGGTCCAGGAAATAGTTAGAGTGTTTGTCTCTCGTTGCATTGTACACATTGTTGAATCATTACAATTTAGTGGCTTTGTGAGCTGAACTTGCGAGCCTGTCTTTTTTAACCCCGACACAAAAAAGAGGGGTCTTATAAGTTTGACGTGTCTGTGTTTCTGTGTGTCTGTCTGTGGCATCGTAGCTCCTAAACGAATAGACCGATTTTAATGTTTTTTTTTTGTCCGAACGCTGACGTAACCGAAATGGTTCTTAGCTACGTTTCAACAAAATCGGTTCAGCCGTTTTTGAGATGTTGAACTTTGAAATGTAAAAATCGGGGGTTTTTAAAATTTTCTAAGGTGTAGTTATTAATTTATTTTTTATTATTTTCGAATAACTCAAGAAACGGTTGCAAAATGCGACCTGTAGAGGATAACAACAGCCGGACAACCAAACAACTTTGCCCAAGGTTTTAAGATGGGGTACCCTCTGTCCCTTTTCCGCAGAACGCACCTTTACATGAAAGGATTGTCATTTACTATGTCTCTATTGTGTGTCAATATTAAAACGGTTGAAACTTCGTATTTTTTTGCGTATCGTGTCAAAAGATTTTTTTGAACTTGTTATGCTTGTTTATACTTCGATGGCGGCAAACAAACATATACGGTTTGCCTAATGTTAAGCAGACACCGTAGCCTAGGAATGACGAGCGAACAACAGAATTTTCATCTCGTGTGAATATAAGTAAAACGTCTGGTATTCAAAGTGTGGATAATATGAAATATTCAACTTGCAGCCTAAGTTAACCACCTGAAGACATTATTAGTGCTACGTGCTCACAAGCTCAAGTTTCCACGTTCCCTCCAACTTCTGCGTGCGTGCATAAAGTGAAGTTCACCGTTCACTTCAGCTGAGGTTGAATGTGAAATAGACATAATATTTTATAAGCTTTCATTTTTATCTGTCCCGGTGTCTGTAATCAAATCTTGCAAGTCTTAAACTAAGTTAGTCCCGGAGTCAATTGTTTCAGGGGAATCACGTACATATTTAGTTCATAATTATTTTCCATCGTATTTTCACGGGAACGCACGACCGTGTCTTGCTATTTCAGTCGGTCACAGTACTAAAAGTACTGAGGTTGACTGAAGTAGCATGACAAATACGAACGTTTCGGAGAAAATACGATGGAAAACAATTATGCACTACATCTGTAACGCATTGTACGCGCGTTAGGTAGATCTAAATGTCACTTTTTAGATAGAAAAATGACAGTTGGATCTACCGTGCGGTCAAAACATTACGTGATTACCCCTCAGCTGACAGGTTTGATGGTGGCGACAGAAGGTCATATATCAATCCCTAAACTACACAAGACAGACCTTTTGTGTTTGGGCACAATAGAATAATCTTAATGATCCGATAATTGATGTGCAAAAAAGTCTTCAAAAAATAAACCGGACAAGTGCGAGTCGGACTCGCCCACCGAGGGTTCCGTACAAAATTACAAACGTACAGTTTTCAGATTTTTCCCTGTACTTGTAGTATGATACGATGAGATACGCAGAATTTCACAGTTCTAGGTCAACGAAAAGTACCCTATAAATTTTGATTCCCTTGAGAATGTCGAAATAAACGTTTTTTTGTGGCATAAACGGCCGTATCTTTTTTTAAGTTAATTTAGAAGTTTGATTTTTTCACAGCTTCAAGAGACTGTAGACCTGAGTAGTTATATGGTTTTAATTTAAACTCGATAACTCCACGCGTCCCCGAGATGAGCGGTCTTGACAGACAGGCAGACGAACAACAAATGTGATCCTATAACGGTTTCGTTTTTTTCCTTTTGAGCTACAAAACCAAATTCATTTTTGCATATATTTTGTGTGGCGCTAAGAAGTTCGTAGCTAGTAATAAATAAATAAATAAATATCGTGGGACAATTCACACCAATTGATCTAGTCCCAAACTAGGCAAAGCCTGTACTATGGGTACTAGACAACGGATAAACATGCTTATATAGATAAATACAAACTTAAATAGATATTTAACATCCAAGACTCGAGAACAAACATTCGTATTCATCATACAAATATCTGCCCCGACCGGGAATCGAACCCGGGACCTCAAGCTTCATAGTCAGGTTCTCTAACCACTAGGCTATTCGGCCGTCTAATGAATGAAAAGTTGCAAATTAAGAGTTTCCTGAATTATTACTTTACGTGTCACTATGTCAAGACCCTGTTTGTTGTCTTCATAATTCGTCAACGGGAACTACTAGGTACTGTATATATTTTGTATGGAAAACTTGATAGAGTAGTTCCCGTTGATCTAAACTCATGTAATTTATCAAGAAGCAAAGTCTTACATTACCTGCAACTCCTATTATAAGTAAAGAAATAATTGGGAATGGATGAACATTTTAGAAATTCCTGGAGCCGTAGCATAGTTGGCCTTATCACGCGACAAGTGACAAGATAGGGGCCTCGTCTCGTTCTATCGAACGGTGTCAGCCAGTGACGCACGCTCTATCCTATCACCTATCGCGTGACAAGGCCAACCATGCTACGGGGCCAGATGATTCTTTTGGTGATAGGAATAACCTTCCTTAGCACCAGAAAAAAGTTTCAGCTTTTTGAGCTGCGTCAATTATTTTTGAAAAATATAAACAATTTCGTCATTTACGTTTTGGGTTTAGGACGGCGAATAAGAAACTTTCCTTGATCTGTCTCATATTACAATAAAAATTAAATATCCGTGGTAAACTGACACTGGCAATGATATTGACAGCTGCAGTAGCTGTCATTGCCAGGGTCAGATATTTAAAATATTTTTTGTATTACGAAACGAATCAAGGAAAGTGTCATACTCGCCGTCCTAAACCCAAAACGTAAGTGAGGAAACTGTTTATTTTTTCCAAAAAAAATGACGCAGCTTATAAGTCTGCAACTTTTTTCAGGTTTTAAGGAAGTTTATTCCTGTCACCTAAAAATAATCAGACATTTCCAAAATTTTCCTCCATTCCCCATTCTAAGAACTGTGAATTTGTAACTATTATTGATTAAATATGCTGTTTAACAGCGTAAACATTTCGCGACTGGAGCTCACGTTGCTCTAGACATCATCATCATCATCATATCAGCCCAAAGACGTCCACTGCTGAACATAGGCCTCCCCCAAAGAGTGCCACAATGACCGGTCCTGCGCCACCCGCATCCAGCGGACTCCAGCGACTTTTACCAGGTCATCAGTCCACCTTGTGGGGGGCCTACCCACGCTGCGTCTTCCGGTACGTGGTCGCCACTCAAGAACCTTTCCGCCCCAGGCTCTAGACATACTTACCCCAAAATAAAGTTCAATCAGTCACAATTTACACGAACACTGTACGAATCCCTAGTGCGCGAGTACAGCTCGCACTTGGCTGGGTTTTTGAATTACAGTCGAGAACATATCGTATGTATAAAGTGACATGACGAAATGCGCCCTCCAATTAGCGCCCACCGTCGAGTGCTTATTGTTTGTGACTCAACATGCCACCTTGTCGGCTTAATGACTTGTGGGGAAAACGAATAATTGAGCGCGACATGGTATATTTATAAAAGTAAAGCGTTTTAAGTAGCTTAGTAGGATGAGTTCTTTATTCTTTATTATATTGTAGTCATGTTCATAGTACATTGAGGTGTTACAAGTATAGGGTGGTAGGTACACCCTGTAAAGGGCACTCAATATTTGTGGTTCTTACATCTAGATTCATAATATAATTAAATGTGTGTAAAGATTATTTATACTATAACATATTATTATTATTATTTTACTGACGGTCTAAATTTTCAGTAATTCATTGAATCAGGTTTTACTTTGCGGAAATTCACGAAAGTTAATAGAGCAATATTCATTTGAATACTGCAGTGCTAAGGATCGTGCAGGTTTATTAGCGATGTAGGTACGTGACTTTCGTATGTCATTCAAGTTATAATGAAATTAATTTAATTCAATTAATTTTAATTGACTACAATTAAATATTATTTTTCAAATTAGTTCAGCATCATGTTTGTTACGGTACCTCAATGCCACTGGCGGGTTGGGTCGGATAAGGGTGAATTGCAAAAAAATAGTACATAGTTAAGGGCCTTAATCTATCTATGCTTTAACTTTTTTCCATTGTGTAACGAAAGTTATCCATATAAAATATATGGGCAATTGCCGTTACACAATGGAAAAGATTTAAAGCGTGGATTAGATTAAGGCTCTTAACTAATATGTACAATTTTTTTGCAATCCACATCATAGCATATTATAAGATAAACGACTACATCATGGATAGGGATATTTGGCAGCGATAAAATCCTGCACTAGAAATCTGTCGTAAAATAAATAGGCTTTCTACTGTAGCAATGTAATTTTAAAATTTTATCATACTCTGATACTGAAATGATATATTGTATACTGTTTTGAAAAAATGACACCTCGCCGAGTTTTTTACGCCGGTTCTTCTCGAGGCAGAGGTTTACTTTCCGAACCGGTGGTAGTTTATCGACATTCATAGGTGCATGTAATATGCCTAAATTGAAGAATAAATCACTTTGACTTTTTTGACTTTGACTTTTTAACACACCAATACACACATACAAAATATGAAACCCTGCAAAAATCTTGCTTGAAACATATACATATATTCCGATAATTATACGGTAAAATTCTGACGGCCCCATCGCCCCCCTCTCAGCCGCGTCCCTACTCATCCTTAAAAAGAACCCCTGAATAATTCAATTGAGTTTTATCGTTAATGACAATAATTAAAACGTATATATTATCATCATTATCAGTATAATTTTAAACATGACTTGAAAACGAAATTAAGAATTGTAAGGCGACTTTAATGTTGTATTTAATAAACAAAAATTATAACATACATGCATAGGATTAAAACAATGATTAAAGAAGAAAAAACTTAAATAAACTAAATTAACCTAAAATGAAGATAATAAAAATTAAATCAAAAAAGGTCCCCAAGGTCGGATCCCTGCGGAAGGGTTCCCATAAGACTGGCTGCGTTCCCCCTTTGGATAGCTATGCCGATCCGTTGGGCAAAGAACGAGCCAGCCCTGTGGTCTCCGGATACTTTGAACAATTTTCTTGACAATTGGCCAAATAATTGGTGAGCGCCTGGGCTCCACGATCCGAGTGTTTCGACAGCAAAAGCCGCAAAAACATGTCGGTCCGTGAGGCCGATGTATTTGCGGCACTTTGCTGCCTCGGCCGCTGCAGCTGCCCCGCCTGCTGTCAAAGATGTAGTGCCAAGGTGGGACGGTGCCAGGGTGTCAACGCATGTGGCGTCCCAAATAAGGGGCCGTCCCAGTTTCCAAGGCACTAAGGTCACACCGTCTGGCCTCTTGCCGTCGTCCCGCGCCAAACCCGGCGGTTCCAATATGGCCGGCACGTTGGCGCTGACGAAGGCCCGACGGATGATATCATTGAGGCAGGCGTGGCGAGAAAGGCGGCCAGCACTCTTCGCGCAGGATAAACCATGGTGTCCCAGGCTACCCACCAGGATTCCGCAGGGGCAACGATGTGGAGAAACAATGTCGGCCCCCAGGCGTAAACCGACAGCCAATCTGAGGGTGTTGCAGTCTAAAAGTGTCCCGTAATTTGATGAGGGAAGAAGTAAGTAGTAAGTTAGATCTTGTATTCAAATATATTCCACGACTTTTACTTTAAATTTCAAAATATTTAAATAAAGTTCATTGTTACAAACAGAATTCGAACCTGCGGCCTTCCCCAGCCCAGGGCATGCAACTGAACTGATCTTTACCATTTAATTAAAATCATAATTAATCGTTTAGCCCACCGTTCTGTTTGATACAATATTAGCCCACAGTTTTCTTCAAACTCTCGAAATTAATTTGATTAGGACGAAGTTTGGCGGTGCAAGTTTTGAATAACGTTCCCAGTTCACGAAAATTGACATATTGCTGTCACTTTATAACAATATGTCCAACAATATGTGTGTGTATTTGTAAATGTGTATAGTATTCGTTTAGTTAGTTTTCGGTGAAGGAAAACATCGTGAGGTAACCTGCATACATCTGAGAAGGAATTCAAAGAGGTATGTGAAGTCCCCAATCCGCACTGGGCCAGCGTGGGGACTACTGCCTGTTCCCTCTCATTCATGAGAGGAGGCCTGTGCCCAACAGTGGGACATATATAGGCTGATGATGATGTGTATAGTATTATAGAAGTTGCTACACGAAACAGTCATACGACGTCTACACACTCGAGTCGAGAGTAATCAAAGCGGTTTTGTACGGTAATTTGAGATAAAGTACCAGTTTTAACCCCGACGAAAAAGTTAAACATGTGTATCTGTGTCTGTCTGTGGCATGGTAGCTCCCAAACAAACTGATTTGAATGAGTTTTTTTATCGAGTCTTGAGTCGAGAGGGTTCATACTTCAAAGCAATGTCTGTATGTGTGTAGTGTTTTAAATATGTATCCTTGTCTTTTTCATCTTGTGTCGCTTGATCATCGAAACGTCTTGATTTTCGAAATGTTGCCTTTTAAGAATTTCGTATGTAGAAATTTCAATTTCCCCTCTCGGGTTATCAGTGAAAAAGAATTTCAAAAATGTCGCCGTCTCGTTTACGATGTATCGGAGGCAATTCAAGCGGCACATCGTTAAATTGAAGTTGAAAGTGGAGCAATGCTTGTTGAAAAGTCAACTTTTGGAATAACATTGACACTTGTTTAGGATCATTAGCAATTTAAATCTCAAGGGCTTCGCTGGCGCAGCTCAGATGACAGTTCTATTGAATACCAGTGGGCTTTGATGAGTTAAATGTTTGGTATTTGTATAAACAAGACGTTCTCGCGGTTTCTCTAGTCCTAATTGCTCTTTGGGAGAATCTTTGCAACAAGGGTCCACTCTGGAGGTCTATTCGAACTTTCTTCATTCATTCATGAACGATTAAATGAATAAAGGTATTAATGAATTTTTCTAAACGAATTGGGTCGTTTCCTCATGTTAAAATTGGCAACAGTGTTGCTAAATGGATAGTTAACCATCACATTATTGTAATAAAGTATAAATTACAAAATATAATTAACACCATAAAAAGATATGGACATTGAAAGTTTTGAAAAAATATGCATTTTTTTAGTGTCCAAAAGTGAATATGAAATCCTTTTATATAAACAAAATTGTACTACAACTATGGACCTAACCCTAAACGCAGTATCTCGCGACCGAAAGAGCAATTTACTTGATTTTCCATGCAACGATTAGTACAAATATCAAACTGTAAAGTCATGATTCAATGTCAATTTTAGTAGTATAATCCATATTCAACTTAATTTTTGGGTATTTACGTTCTTTAATTGTAGGTACTCCCATACAAACATATGTTCCTCTCTAAAATCTGGTTTGAAAGGGATCGTAAAAAAATTAGGACCAAAGCCTATTGCTCTTTGATTTGGCTCGCAACTAAGGATGTATCACAATGATACGACAGATCCGAAACGTCGCATAACCTCAATATGAGCAAGATGCATACCTGCAAAACTATCTACCACACGCTAAATTCTACCTCTTTGTAACCGCGGTTGTTATAAAAATAACTTTAAACACAGTCTTGGTATCGTCTAGAACATAGCACCTCGTTTGGCTGAAATTTGCGCCCAATTCTAGCACCGTACACCGCCCGGACAATACTGCGCCATGATTACTAGGGACGCGCCATTTGGCGCCGACAATCAGCTGATTATCTCACGTTTAACCTGTCTCAAAAGTGCAAATAGACATTTTATTACTGCAAAAGAAATGTATTTAGCGTTATTCATTGTATTAAATGTTGCCTCGTTCGAAAAACCAGATGGACAACTTACCTGAAATTATGCTTATTTCATAAAAACTTGTGTTTTCTGAAATCACAGTCAGTCAGTCTTGTCAGTCAATACATCGGTCTTAATGGCGAATGGATGAAATTATCAGATGTGCCTGATTATTTTTTTGGTGATAGCAATAATCTTCCTTAGCACCAGAAAAAAGTTTTAAATTTTCAGCTGGTAATGACAAATATATAGCTGCTGCAACTGTCGATATCATTGCCAGTATCAGATAACAGATATTTAGTATATTTTTTTGTATTATGAGATGGTTCGAGGAAAGTGCCGTCCTTGACCCAAAACGTAAGCGAGGTGACAGTTTATATTTTTCAAAAATAATTGACGCTGCTGATAAATCTGAAACTAAGGTAAGGGAGGTTGTTCCTATCACCAAAAAATAACCAGGCACATCTAAATTTTCATCTATTCCCAATTATAATCGGTATGAATGAGATATATTGTAACCCTGCAGTTGAGAATCAATGACCAGCAACCACTTCACAGCTGTAAACATTACCTGTCGACTGTAATGTCTATCATGCGACTTCCAGCAAATTGACACCGACAATGGTCCCAATTTTGTCGGCGCCCGTGTTTAGTCGCGCCCCTAGCGATTTGCCTACGCATGCCGGTCACGTATCGGTGTGCCGACTAATGATGCGCTTCAGTGTGCATTAGTACTATGCGATTGACTCTGATTGGCTGGGACATTGTGGCTGAACGCTTTACATCTATTTTTAGGCACAGAAACATGGGTACACAGCAGTCCCTCCACTAAAATAAGCCAATTTAACGCCTTGTATAAAACATTGTTTAACGAGGGGCGTAAGTGAAATATTGCTAACGAGAGTCATTCAGACGCCCGACGCCGAAGACGGAGGGCTTTTGATGACTCGAGTTTGCAATATTCTTACGCCCGTGTTATACACAATGTTTTTTATCACATTTGCGAGGAAATAAATAAATACAAAAGATACAGCCGCACCAATCAAATATTGACAACTTCACTTCCAGATCAGTGCTAGTGGAGCGCGCAGCTTCAATATTTCAACCAATCGCAGAGCAGTATTCTTGCGGGGCGGGTCGGCTTGGCCAACTAGATTTTTTTTTCAACCAACAAGAGGGTTCTATATTTTAAAACTAAACTTAACAGCCCGTGGGAGGTAAAACGGCTATAACTGCTCTGAACGTTCGCAAGTAATAACGCCATTGACGAGCAAGTGTGATGAAAATGTATTTTATACCATTTTTGAACCTGAAAGCTGCAGCTGAATTCTCAAAACATGGGGCGCAGTTAGCGGAATTGTTCACCACGAAGTTCATGTTTCGTGTGGCTTATAAATTGAGGTTTAACCCTTTGTATTGTACGTTGGAAATTGTAGTGATAACGAATATTACTAGGAGCTCTGTTAGCTGTAGAACTCTAGGGATTGTATTAAAAAAAAAATTGAAAAATTGACTCGACAAAATATTATTATTTTATATAATTAACGAACATGCTCACAAAATTTCACGAGAATTGCGACGGTTGAGAAATGCGATCTGCAGTGAACAGCGGGACAGACACGAGACACTGGACACTAGACGCTGCCACGACAGACAAACGATTTTAGGCCCAAGCTGAAGCATAGAACTTCGTTCGGTTCGCTCGCTCGCTCGATAATTTTGTATCAAGTCGAGTGACTTTTCAATAATTCATACCTATATATGTTTTACAAAAGCTTTCATGTTCAGTCAGCGTTTCTTTGCTGATCGTTTGTGAAAATATCGATGAAATCTTTTATTTGCTGAATACAGTTTATAGATCATCATCATCATCATATTAGCCGAAAGACGTCTACTGCTGCACATGGGCCTCCCCTAAAGAGTGCCAAAGTGACCGGTCCTGCGCCACCCGCATTCAGCGCTACCAGTTTATAGATGGTGTACAATATTTTCAAGTTCGGTGTATCCCTGTATGCAGGCGTGCAAATTAATGGTTGATTAAAAAATTACAATAAATAATGTCAAATACAGTAAAAATGACAATAAATTAATAAATGGTACAAATACATATATTATCAATCAAGAAAGGTAGGAATAAAATATCTCATAATGTCATAATCAAGTTCTTAAAATTATATGCAACGTCGTTAAAAGTTTCCTTATTAATTAACAATGTCTGTAGTAAATATTCAAATCTATAGAGGGAATTTAGAAGTAATAGAGGGAATTTAGTTATAATAAATATATTAAGATACTGGTTTTAAATTTACATCAATTGGCATGTTTTTTTTTAAACTGTTGTTATGTATTTTTGTACAGAATATACGATTGGAATCCATCCTAATATACTCATAGCCTCGATTATTTCTATAAAAACCGGACAAGTGCGAGTTTAACCTCGCTTGGTGAGGGTTTCGTATAATATGGAGAATTTTCCCGTTACTTTGAATACTCAATCTTCTTATAGATTTTCTTGTAATTTTTAGGCAAGGAACTATTTTTCATATTTTTTTCAGAATTTTAAGCGTAGTAGTTTCGGAGATAAGGGGGGGGGGGATGGTCAAATTCGTCTTTATCCTAAATTACTTCAAATTTATTTTTGCTTAAATTATAAAAAAAAATATCTGAGATGCTTAACAACCCCTCTTATTTGATATGTCACACAATACATTTTGCAATTTTTTTTTTTTAAATTCCAGTTTACCCCCCAAAAGTGGCCCCCTTGTTCAGAATTCATTAACTTACTTTACGCGTCCATCTTTGGGTCACCAATTTACATATATGTATACCAAATTTCAACTCAATCGGTCCAGTAGTTTCGGAGCAACTCGGTTGTGACAAACGGACAGACAGACGCACGAGTGATCCTATAAGGGTTCCGTTTTTTTCCTTTTGAGGTACGGAAGCATAAAAAGGTACGGTAGGATAAAATACATATCAGTAGTTTCCATTGCCAACATCACCATACGCGAACTCAAGGATTAACGTCATAAAACATCCAAGAACCAACGTTAAATCCAACCTTTGTGCTCACAACATTATTTTCTACACGCTCCATTATCCGCAGCCATAACAGTACTCTGCACACGTACAGCACAACTGTCAAACTGACGGTGCCGTTATGGCCCGAAATTTCGGTTATTTTACTGCCAACACATAAAAAGACAATTCATTGTTGATGTGATAACCTTATAATCCGTGTATAGGTGTTGCCACGTGAGGAGTTTGCGAAAGGTGTGAAAGAAGGATTTATATCTCGAGTGCGGTAAATGGGTGTATTTTTGAAATCATATGTTTGCGTCATTTCGATGGCATATTTGATGGAATCCGTGAATGGGACGTGCCTCACAGAGTGCGCTGTTATAGAAACAATTAGATATTTTGTTTATAACTGCGTTTAAAATTATGTTATTCCTGACCATATTTTTATGTCACTAACGTGTTTAGAATATATTTGTAGTATTTTTGTGACTGATATTTATATTACTACCGATATTAATATTTGTATAGCATGTGACATACAGTGACAGACGTAAACGTTAGAATGAACAAAACAAAACAAAAAACAAAAAAACTCTATTATAAATTAATGTAAATTATTGAATCAGGCGTTACTTTGCGGAAATTCACGATATATTACGAGAACAATATTCACTGAGCAAAATTTGGTTTTTGCTCAGTGGACGTGGCGCAAGCAACATCTCCTGCCAGCATCTCCTGATGATGCCTCGTAGAGAGGCGAAACACGTGTCGAGGTTTTTTCATTATTGGTGGTGGTTTGCTGTAATTATTTGCATGTTTATACGCAAACAGTTGCATTTGATCTCCGCTGATCGACCTGCACGTTTTTTAGCGGAATAGCAAAGGAATATTGTTGTCGTAATATAAATTAATGTTTTTCGAAACCGTATTTTGCCTGGAGTATAGCTTATTTCCCGGTTATATCCTAAACAAGTTAGGCATCGAAAGTGAATGCCATCTCAGCTTCTAATTCGAAGAAGAACTGGGTCTTGTTGGGATTAAAAAGACCAGTTTCCTCACGCTTTGTTTCCCTTCAACGAATATCTGTTAAATTTAAAATGATATTTCCTAATGTTGAGGTGATAACGTCTTAATAATCGATGAACGTCGGCTGCATGCACGAAAAAGCGTGACTCATTGTCCCGTTCCTGACTCCATATCAACGCACAGCCCAAACCGCTGGTTCTAGAGATTCCAAGGGGGTGATATCGCGGTCAAAAGTTTGTATGGGGATACAAGATTAGATCGACTATTTTATTCGAAACTTCACAGGAGTATTCCTAACGATAAATGAGTAAATACGTGTTATGCAATTTTTCATCAATGATTCTAAATGGCTGCCGCTATGGCCAAAATAATTTCAGAGTCCTTTTTTTGCGGTCAAACCGTAAAACTTTTAAACAGAGGTCCCTACCAAATGTCGTACAGGATCTCAAGGAAATTTCAAAAATTGTACGTTAACGTAAAATTATCGTCCGACCGCCTTTGGGTCGTTCTTCTTTTCGACCGACAATAGCCTGTCCTTCGTCTTATTACGGCATCTCATTTGAGTAATGATGTTTACGGTTTTATAATGTTCAAATGAACGTCCATATTATTTTATTAATTAGTGATATTTAATATTTCACTTTCTCTAACTAGCATTTTTTTTAATGTTTTTATTTTCGTAGAATGCCGTGACAGAGTGGTAAACCAAAATGTTGTCCCCACTGAAAGAGTCCACTTTGTCACATGTTATTTTTAGAAACCAACCGTAAATAAATATTTATATTGGCCAGAAAGGAAACTTTAATTAGTTCTAATGAAGAAACCTATACATTTTTTTTAAATCGCACTTCAAAACCACAATTTTCGATAGTTCAAAAACCAAAAAAACAGAAAAACCTCGGTTCATTGTCGGTAAAAAAGAAGAACGACCCCTTTACAGACAACCGTTTTTTTAACGCTCTGGTACGAGTCCGTTTTTGAACCCAGGACCTCCATATTGTAAATCGTGTCGCTTTCCGTTCGGCTACGATGCCTCTAGTCTGGGTGGTTTGATGCATCTATGATCGCTTTACTATCGGGCATTACTAAGTATCGTACAGCGTAAAGTGAGCTATTCCTCGAGATAGTGCACATTAAACTTAATAATTTATGCCGCACTAAACCGAGTACGGCGCCGTAAAATGATGCTTTATTTCAAGGGGATTATAAACTCTTTATACGATCAGACTTCAAGTGAATTCTTAGGATCTTTAAAGATTAATTGAAAAATGAGCTTCCTTGTCTGAATCGAAAACGAAAGATGTAAGCTACTGGCCGATTACGTAACATTTTGTAAGTACGATAGTTCACTTTTTAAGGTTCCGTACCTCAAACGGAACCCTTACAGGATCACTCGTGCGTCTGTCTGTCTGCCTGTCACAGCCGATTTGCTCCGAAACTACTGGACCGATTAAATAAAAATTTGTAAATTGGTGACCCAAAGATGGACGCGTAAAGTTAATTAATGAATTCTGAACAAGGGGGCCACTGTTGGGGGGTAAACTGGAACATTGAAAAAAAAAAGTTTCGCAAACTGTATTGATATGTCATCAAATGAAAGACGTTGTTGTAAGCATCTCAGATAATTTTTTTGAATTGAATGAAATTCTGTACTCAAAACTAGCCAACTCCGCTGTTTGTCGGTCTTGCTGTCTATCACAGGGCTCTACATCATAAACCGTAGTACTGGTAGTAGTTGTAAACATTTTTTTTTCTATACGGCAAGCCAGCGCAGCGCAGTGCATGCCTGTATTTCAATATTAGTTTTCTACCCGAAAGCCACTGTTACAACACACAACAATGCTGTTAATATTATGTATAGCAGTTAATAATATATTGTTATAAAATCGCCCAAATAAGCAACACCAAACAATTTCCCATTTACAAATTCGCGAACAAAATCCGACCAAGCGCAAAAGTGTTTTATGCACCGATTGTTTTTCCCAATAACGTTGGTCTGTTTCTCCTTTTTTTAACAAAACCACACCCAGATCATTGTCCGCACGGATGCTTCTGACGGTTTTAGTGTACCGCGTCTAAAACGGAATAACAAATCAGGTTTGCTTTAGTTTTTAGTTCTAATTCCATTGTTAAGCTTTGACACTGCAAGATTTGATGACAAATGAAACTAAATAACAGCTTGTAATAATAGGTACACTTGAATATTACAATTAAAGTCACCCAAAGGGCAATGGAGAGGGCTATGTTAAGAGTTTCTCTGCGTGATCGCATCAGAAATGAGGCTATCCGCAGCAGAACCAAGGTAACCGATATAGCACTCCGAATTGCTAAACTTAAGTGGCAGTGGGCGGGGCACATTGCACGGTTCTCGAGTGGCGACCACGTACCGGAAGGCGCGGCGTGGGTAGGCCCCCCACAAGGTGGACTGATGACCTGGCAAAGGTCACTGGAGTCCGCTGGATGCGGGTGGCGCAGGACCGGTCAATTTGGCACTCTCTAGGGGAGGCCTATGTCCAGCAGTGGACGTCTTTCGGCTGATATGAACCACCAGCCTACCCACGCTGTGCCTTCCGGCACGGCAAAGTCATAATATCAATATTTTGCCATTTAGGTGTTTTCAGTTTGAGTTATTTTAATATTTTGTCATTTCTATCATTCGGTATTTGCAGGCATTGTGCATTTCAGTCTTTAGGTATTTAGAGAATATGACGTTTTATTAGGTCAAAGTCATAATGAATTTCGTTCATTTTAATAATGAGACAATTTGAAATTTTAGGTATTATGAGCCTATGGTCATTTTAAAATTAGGGGTAGGTATAAGTTAATAACGTATTATGTAATTTGGTGGTTTTAAGGCCAATGCAATATTTCTCAGAAATGTCGTTTCATAGAAACCTTTTCCTTCCGTGAACAATCTTTGGAATGATATGAAATGAAATAAAGCTAACCTATTTTGTTCTGCAAGTAGGTCGCAATGGCGCTTTCAGAAGTCAAAATCTATATACCAGCGCTTCAATAAATAAGAGCATTATATCGAGAAGCAATGCCAATATAAATTCCTGTCCTTTTAAATTACACCAATGAGTACCTACTTCAGTACTTCTTGGCTTTGTCCATTTTAAAGTACAAATTGTAATTAAAAATGGACAAAACTAATCCCATTAAAAAGTGGCCACTAAATGCTTCGCAGTAATCAATTTTATGAACAATGTACAAGGATGAAATTGAAGGCCGGAGTCAATGCAAAATCCACGCGTTATAAATTGGAATTTCCGAAGCATACCTTAAAAAATACCTACCCCGTCGCAACAATGAACGAGTGGAGCGATTTTTTCGAGCGGATTTGATGGTTTACTAAAAAGGAAATTTCAGGATGGCTGACAACGTTTGAGTTTTATGTTTCTGCAATATAAAGAAGAGAATTTGAAATTTTGAAAATTGATTTCTCTTGGGACTAGCAATGGGAAGCATAGTGCTTTAGTCACGGTACCCATAAGCACTACCTAAAAATCTTTAGATGTGTTATTAAAGGCATGTGTAATGTGTAATACCGCTTGTGTGACGTTCGCTTTAGCCTAGTTGGTAGTGACCCTGCCTGCGAAGCAAGAGATCCTGGGTTCGAATTCCGGTAAGGGCATTTATTTGTGTGATGAGCACGAATATTTTTGTTCCTGAGTCATGGATGTTTTCTATTATGTATTTATCTATATAAGTACGTTTATCGTCGTCTAGTACCCATAGTAGAAGCTTTGCTTAGTTTGGGACTAGGTCGATTTGTGTAAGATTATCCACAAATATTTATTTATTTAAATGCTTTTTGTTGCTTCCCTCGGAAAGGTAAGTGTCATTTTATTAGTACAAAAGTCGGTCATCGGTTTAGTAATTATATTGATTCCATTTCAATTAGAAAGGTTACGTTACGAGATTTAAAGCCATCGATGCGAACATTGAATTAAAATTGAATAAAACTGAGAAGTGTGGACGCTTGTCGAGTTTTAAAAAACGATTGCCAGTTGGAAATAAAGTAAAGATTCTATTGGCTTGCGTTATGGAGTTCTGGAAATAAAATAGTTTCGAAGTGAAAGAGATCTTGTCTGAAAATAAAAGATTATGAGTTTTTTAAGTGATGATATCATGCAATGAAATCTACTTTGTACTGGTTTCAGTGAATATATATAACTAGCTCCTGCCCGCGACTTCGTCCGCGTAGAGCTCGTTTATATCATAGCGCCATACAAACTTTCGCCCCCTATGTCGCCCCCTTAAGGGATGATTCCCGGGATAAAAAGTATTCTATATGTTAATTCAGGCACTATATGGATGCCAAAATTCATTTTCATCTGTTCAGCTGTTTTGCGTGATTAAATAACAAACATCTAAATAAGTATTAGTATTAGTATAATAGTATAAAGTATAATATAATTAGTGTAATATAATAATGTTATGAAAAAACGGTTTTTGATACAGCTACAAACAAAGTAACTTTATAGATAGTATACACTAAAGGCCATATATCATTCCATACTTTATTAGTATCATTAAAATCAACCTTGATATTTAATATTCAAGGCTCCAATGCTTAGCGCGGATGCTTGCCTTATAACGCTCTTTCTGTTGCTTGTTTCTAAACTTTTAATATTGCGAGGAAAACAAAGCCGGATCCAGGAGAGTTTGCATAAGATCATACTAACAAAACTTCCCTAATCCCTTACGCAACTTCTCAAGTCAACATCAATTTACAATTTCTAAGAACTCGAAGCGCCGCTCAACTGTTGTACTACGAACAGAACTGCGAACGGTCCTGCAAATAGAACAAAATGCTCGACGGGACAAATAGTACGAAAGCAGCGCAGTCGTCTGAAACAATAAATTTTGTTTCCACTGCACGCCCTCGTTTTTCCTGCGACTTGAATTTGCTAGTCGAATGAATGATGTCAATGGACTGGATGTGGAAACGCAATTTGAATTTGATTATTTTGAATCTAAATTGTGAAGTAGATGTTTAGGTTTTATTAACAATTTAGCGAGTAGCCTGTCTAACTCTATATTTAAACGACAATCATGACATAATTTTTATCGTAAAACATGTTTAGTAGGTGTAATAATTAGTGGAGATTTTACTACTACTACGATTTTAGTATGATAATGTTTATGACGTTTCTCTCTCATTATTTGTCATTTCCTACCGCTTTATTGAGGTACGTCTTCATACGAGTTTTCTCGTTTTTCATACATTTTTGCTTGGTTTCTTGCAAACCGCACTGCACTTCTTTAACAAGACGCCTAGATTTTAACAAATGTTGCCAAGAACTTAATGATTGTATATCCACTATCAATCACATACATACAATCCTTATTAAAAGCTATAGTAGGGAGCAGATTTAGAAGGGAAAATATGTTAGGGCATCTGATACGACACTACAATTTCATAAAAAAAAACTATAATTGAAGGGAAAATTGAAGGAAGGAGTGGCAGTGGACGACCAAGACATGCATTTATGGATCAAGCTAAAAAAAAAGTTAATGTAAAGTCATATCAGAAGCTCAAAACAGTGGCAGAGAAAAACAGAATGGTGATTACTCCACTGACAAGAACCCGGCTCTTCAAGTGATGATGAAGTAGCGGGTAACGTAACCTGAAATATGAAAGAATTCTAGGAATTATAATTTACATTGTTAAATCAGAAATCAGGCTATCCGCAGCAGAACCAAGGTAACCGATATAGCCCTCCGAATCGCTAAACTTAAGTGGCAGTGGGCGGGGCACATTGCACGTAGAACCGATGGCCATTGGGGCGGAAAGGTTCTCGAGCGGTGACCACGTACCGGAAGCGCAGCGTGGGTTGGTGGACTGATGACCTGGTAAAGGTCGCTGGAATCCACTGGATGCGGGTGGCGCAGGACCGGTCATTGTGGCACTCTTTGGGGGAGGCCTATGTCCAGCAGTGGACGTCTTTCGGCTGATATGATGATGATGATGAATCGTTAGGATAAACTGAAAGCCTACGAGTGTGGTGTGGTCGCTGGAGTCCGCTGGATGCGGGTAACGCAAGACCGGTCACTTTGGCACTCTATGTCCAGCAGTGGACGTCTATCGGCTGATATGATGATGATGATGATTGTTAATGTTAGTCTTCTTACTGATTTACCAGAACAGGCTGTAAACATCTTATCCAGTACATATTACTCTGGGTTCCTTCTGCGCAGGTTCCCGGCAATATGTTTCGTTTTAGTTTTGCCGACCACATTGACAGGCTGACGAATTGAGTGCTGGCAACGTTGGAGTAATTTACTGATGCACCGTTTCAGATGTTTCGCTAGTGCAGAGATTTGTGGTGGTTTCAAACGTTACCGATGTCCTCTAGGAAGGATGAAATTATTTTAAGTTAGCTTAATGCGAACTATTTTAAGAGAGTTATAATTACAGCCTAGTTTTCTTTAAAAAAAAATTATAAACTACTTAGTGGCTCTGTGAGCTTTAGAGCTCGCGAGTCTGTTTTTTTTATGTTTTTTGGAAAACTTCCAAAAACTTTATAACAACCAACAATAATAATAATAAATACCGGGATTCGAACCCAGGACCTTCAGCTTCGTAGGCAACCTCACTACCCACTAGGCTAACAGGACATCTTGAGGGTCTTGAAAGAAGAACAAACTTATAGCAATGCCCAGTTAATATTTAAGTCACTTTGACTCACAGCTCGTCCCGCCATCTCGTCCTCGGCCGACCACGACGCCGTTGCCCATTCGGTAGCACCTACTTTGTAGCTATTTTACCCCCCCTCTGAGGGTGCAAACGGTGGTATTTTATCAGTAATATTTTTAACTTGATAACGTCTTATACCTTGTGGGGGGCCTACCCACGCTGCGCCTTCCGCTGCGCTGGATGCGGGTGGCACAGGACCGGTCATTGTGGCACTCTTTGGGGGAGGCTTATGTCCAGCAGTGGACGTCTTTGGGCTGGTATGATGATGCTGATGATGATGAACGTCTTATAAATCGATGAACGCCGGCTGCACGCACGAAAAAGTGTGACTCATTGTCCCGTTCCGTTGACTGACATATCAACGCACAACCGAAACCGCTGGTTCTAGAGATTCCAAATTTGGCACGTAGGTTCCTTATAAAGACTAGGGGTGCACTAAGAAATAATTTTTCAAAATTCACTCTCTAATGGGGTAAAATGGGGGTTTAAAGTTTGTATGGGGAAACAAGATAAGATCGACTATTTTACTCGAAACTTCACAAAAGTATTTCTAACGATAAATGAGTAAATACGTGTTATGTAATTTTTCATCAATGTTTTCTTTTTTTAATGAATTAGTAATATTATTGCGATAAAATATAATACAAATAATTACTTAAATTACTAAAGCTAACTTAACCTATGGGGACTACACTATATTTACATATATCCCCTAAATTAATACCACTTGGTAGGGTGCCCATAAGGCTGGCTGCATTTCCTCGCTGAATGGCAATGCCAATGCGTTCAGCGAGGAACGAGCCAGCCCTATGGTCACCAGTGGCGCGTATGAGCATTTTGGATATTTTATGGAATAATTTTAGGGCCTCCGGTCCCCATGGACCCAAGGTCTCTACGGCAAACGCCGCAAACACGTAAGGCCCTGGTCTCCTATAAATCACGCCGTTCGCTGCGTCACAATGCCTACTATGGAGATGTACTGTTGTTATCGTCGGCCACATCAGTACATCTCCATAGTAAGCATTGTGACGCAGCGTACGGCTTGATTTATAGGAGACCAGGGCCTAACTGTCACCTAAAGATGCGTATTTGCGGCGCTTTGCAGCTTCAGCAGCAGCGGTCGCACTGCCCGCTTACAACGTCGTCGTGCCGAGGTGGGACGTCGCTAGGGTGTCAACGCATGTAGCGTCCCAGATTAATGGCCGTCCCCGTTGCCACGGCACGAGGCATGTTTTCTTATATATCACGTAAAACTGTCGTCCGTAAACCGACTTTACAAACATTTTTTTTCGCAAAGGTAAATGTTGAGTAATATTATCTTCTCTATTTCTTACCCCATCTAATTCGGAGCGCTGCCCCAAATAATTATATTTGGAATGTAAACCATTTTATTTACTTTATGACCGTACACCGGAATGCATGACTCCGCTCGGACACATGTGATTCGTCCCTTCCATAAAAAAGGTGTAATAAACAAAAACTAATAAAACCCTTAAGGGTACATCAGAAAACTTTTTATTTTTACGATGCCTGGGGGTATTGCTTTTTGACCCCACGTAAAGGGAGTATTGGCATGAGAAGGTATTTTATAAAAGGACTAGTACATTTGGGTATTATGTGTAGTCCATTTTTACGATATTTAGTATTTAAATGCTCTGCGTGAAATGTCATTACTATTAAGTTTCCTATTTCGCAATTTCGTATTTAAACGGATTATACAATGGCTTACTGTGTGTTGTGTTTAAAGAAAGAAAATACCAGATCATTCATGAATTTGACTCTCCTTTAGGTTAAAATATGTTTATTTTATATTCATGGCTTTTTGGTACCTAGATTGCAATGTTTCTTCATGCGTACAGATTTTCATTGATGCAGAAAAGTGATAAAAACTTAGTAATGTAGCAAATTAACAGTCAATTTCTAAAATCTCAAAATATGATCATGAAATTAAGAGCAAGAGGTTTTATTTAATTTCAAAACACATTTATCACACACACGCGCACACGCACAGACACACAGTTTGCGCATGCGCTCTTAAATGTATAATGCTTTTTATTACTTTCTTCTTTTGAGTTCATTCTGATTCCTTGAATAACTTCATATTGTTTTACGAATTGCACTCCAGGGTCCCAAGATTCAGGATCAGCCTAGTTTGGGGTCCACCTGGCATCTCATTTTATGTAAACATGTGTATTGTTAAGCAAATAAACGATTTTTGATTTTGATTTGATTTGAATCTTTGACGCGAACTTCCACGAAACCGGTTTAATATAATATCAAAATATTACTTCAGCCAACATTTCACTACTCATTAGAACAACAAAACCCCTCCATTACCGAGCGACGAAACTTATTTGTGGCCGATAGCTCTTAAACCGTATTTTCACCAAAATTCATCATCGCTCCCCAACCGAAACCAAACCTTATCCTGCCGCATTACGCCGCAAATTAACTTGACAAATTATACTTACCACGCGTGCAAAATAACTTTGAGCATGGAGAAAGAATATGCGTAGCGATTGCTTTAAAAATGATGTAACCCGTAAGCTGATACGAGCTCTCAGGCTTGGTTATAAGGTTGATTTTCGTTTGGTTGGCATGGTGGGTAGCAAGGGGTGATCCTATAATCTTTGAGTCAGCATCTCAGGCGTCCGCAAACTCCTTAAAGTGCCATCTCTGGGGCTTATGGCTAAATGGAACACAACTTTTTCATCCAAAACGTTGGGTCTAAGCGCGAAAATTGCTAACAGCGTACGAGATCAAATTGTTCATGGTCTCAGAGTTTGCGAGTTTGAGTGGAACTTATGTACGTTGCGTAACGTAAATATTTGATCGTCTGGCGTTGCACCCTAAATATGGAATATAATTTTATTTAGTGGCAATTGTTATTTACGTTCAGTATAAACCACAGTATTTTTTTAAGTATATATTTTACAACCCTTCCTGGGTGGTAATCACGTAACGTTCTGAACGCGCGTCTGACAGTTAAATCTCAATCTAACTGTCATTTTTCCATATAAAATTGACGTTTAAATCTTACAGACGTTCGTAAGAAAAGTTACGTGATCGCCCCAGTCTTTGATTTCAGTCAAAGTACGTATTTATTTGACTACTTAGATATTTAATTACTTACTCCGTTGGCTTAGCGATCCAAAGTTAGCGACTTGTATTTGACTGATTAGTATTGTTTTTTGATATGTTAGTCAACGGAACGGGACAATGAGTCACACTTTTTCGTGCGTGCAGCCGGCGTTCATCGATTTACGAGTACAAGAAGTTATCACGTTAAAAATTAAATTGTCTCAATTAGTCGTAGTCTCAATATGCCCTCTCATTCTGAATAGGAGACCAGGTCATATGCCCAGCAGTGGGTCGTATATACATATCGGCTAATGATGATGGAGATGATCTAGCAGTCAAACTGGTTTTAGCAGTGTTTTGGTCTGTAAATATGGGTTAACTCCAAAGTCAATAATTATTAGGCAAAGAAAAAACAATTCTAAACTTGAATCTTCATTTGACCCACAAATTACACAAATCTAATCAATATCGTTGAGATTGATCGAAAAAAAATTGCCTAGATGAGAAATTGGCACATCTTTTGCAAACACAATCATCCACTGACCTTCAAAAACACAATTATTCCCCGGCCTGATTGTATCCTATTTTTCCTGACCTTATTTATTCCGGGCAAGGCAACCAATCAGATATTGCGCAAGAATACAAGAAAATACTTCTTGTAATAAAAGTACTGCTAAGAGTACTAACGTTAAACCAATTCAAATCAAGGGCGGGATACTTTTCCAATGAACGCCTGCGATCAAGCGTTCGTACTAACGAAACTTTTCCCGTTGGAGCACGTAAACAAACAAATGAACTACGTGACGGCGCGCAGCTGAAATTGTGTCCTTCACAAAGGACTTAGGGTCGGAATTCGTCTATTGGCATTTTTAATATACAGGGCAGAAAGATATGTGTTACAATCAAGCTATTTGATGCTCCAGCGGCCGGTGAGCCGCTTTGATATACAGGGAAAAATGGCATAAAAAATGGAGTGGATTTGGAGTCTCGAAATTGAACGAGATTTATGTTGGTGTCAATGCACAGAGCCTCTATAAGTATTCAATTTTAATAGGATACCAATTTTGATATCAAAAAGACGCATTCACACAAGTTTCAGATGTGCTGTTATGTAAAAAATGGAGCGCAACCAATGACAATTCCTATGTGATGTCATACTACTAACTATTTGTTATTTTGAGCTCAATTAACATCATTCAACAAATTCATACCATGACAATCATTATTAAAAATATATTTAACAATACACTTGTAAAAACAAATTTCTTGGCATATACTGTGATAAAACTAAACCAATGTTATCGAACGTGGTCATTTCATGTACAGAGTGCCGTGTTGTTGCAATATATCAATACGTTGATCCAAATACAACCTGTCACAGTAAATTCTACACCAAATCCGAAAATAACCTCATTTAACAATAAAATTCGTTTGTAACCGTCACCCGTCTTACGAGCTCGGAGTTCAAAATTCGAACGTTTGAAATTCGAATCCGCTGCCCGGAAGCGGGCACCGGCTGCCAACAGCTGATCCGGCCTTCCGGCGATATTTTATGTGTTTAAATAGGTTTTTTGGGTTTTATGTCTTATTTAGGGATGTATTTACTGCGTGGGGGTGGCTATTAGGGTCGTTTCAGTCTTTTGAAATAGTGCGGTGGTGATAGGATGGACTGTGTCAATGAAGGAAAGATGATGTGAAACCTTTTTATACTGTTTCTGATATTAGATATTTTATTACTTGGTAGTTACTTAATATAAAAAGTGACGTCGGGTATGTTCAAAACAGTGCTCCTTATTCACTGATAAGTCGAGGAATGCAAACCATACCTACTCAACTTTGGTTTCGGCTAAACCTTAGTATTTATACCGAAGTTTAAAATAATACTGGTGTGTTATACTGATTTAAACGGAGTTTTTTGTTGGGGGTATCTTTTACTATTATTTTTTTATTTCAAAAGTCAAAATAAGTTTTGAGTAAAAAGTATTGAGATGAAAATGTTAAAGAAATATGCTTTTTATTCAACAAAAATAATCAAGAGATACTCCGGATAGATTTCAAGTGTACATCCATTTTCTCTTTCAATACCCACAAAAATCAGTAATAGGGTCAGCAGATACGCCACCATAAATTGCCCGATATTTTTCATTAAACCCACAGATTATATCCAACCTTTCAGCTCGCAATAACTAGTGGCAAGGTTATCCGCGCACTATTACCCGTTAATCCTGGAAGCCGGTCCAATTCGCCCGGGCATTGGGTAGCCCGGGCATACCCGGTACCCGGGTATGGATTACGTGAACTTTTAGGTGTCTCTCGGGGCGGTGTGAGTGACGAACGCGTTCGTTATTTGCTGAAAAAGTTGAGCAAGTTTGTTCGTATATGAAATTATTTCGACTAAATCTAATTATCAGAGTAAAGGAATATGTCCTGCTTGTTTGAACTTATTTAAACGTGACTGGAGGTCAATCTCGAGTGGCGAACTGATGAACTAAAGGACTGATAACCTGGTAATATATAATAATTAATAATAGCTTTAAGTTAATCGTACTGCGTTACTACTCTTATTACGTTGGTATATATAGTTAAGTTAAATTAATAAATAAGTTTCCGAATTTTGTAACCCCTAGTTAAGAATTCTCAGTAATGCAATAATAGTGATCTGATCTCACAAATGTTTGCTTACTTTGATGCTATCGGTGGGAACCAACCTGTAATTGGCGTTTTGTATTATATCTATAAAATCAATGTGTTTCTGTTGCTGTTGGTTCTCCAACTATAAATAAAAACCGGCCAAGTGCGTGTCAGACCACGCAAAACGAAGGGTTTCGTGCCTTTTAAAAAGGTCGTATCGTCATAGAAATCTTACGGCACTTACGTCCTTTTCTTTGAGGAAGGCAGTTTTTCAGCAATATCTCGGAAACCTTTCATCCGATCTTGTTCAAAACAATTTTCGGTGAATGTACTTAATAAGTCCTGTGTCCATTAATTTTTTCATATTTTTAAAATACACCGTTCAAAAATTAGAGGGGAGGGGGACAGAATTTTAGTGACTTTCGGGGCGATTATCTCTGACTGTATTCACTTAATCAAAAAAATTGCCGAGAAACCTTATATTTATTTTAAAAGGCCTATCGATTCATGTGCCACACGTGGGCTCACGATGAAAAAAAAAGACTTTTACTTTTATGTATGGAGTGCACCCCTAAAAAAATTTTTTTTAGTAATTTTAAATACAAAACTATGTAGCGGCTAACAAATTACACCTATCCTCAAAATTTTATTTAAATACACCTTATAGTTTTCGATTAAAATGCCTGTGACATACGGACAGACGGACAGACGGACGTGACGAAACTATAAAGGGTTCCTTTTTTGCCATTTTGGCTACGGAACCCTACCCTAATAAAAAGTATACAATTGTATTGGTCTTATACCGTGGTGCATACGATTGAAACCACAGCCTACAATTATTATCGCACTGCTTCACAGTTGGTTAACGTAGAATAAAATTACTCTCTCACACTCACGCTCACACCTCAAAAAAGTTCCAAATACTTTTTACTTTTATATAGTAATACTATAATACAACCCTGTTTATGTGTGTAAAATAAACACCGTTTTTCGCGTACGCGTGTCGCAAAGCCCGCACTGCTGAAGGTACATTCCTACGGAAATTAGTTTCTGCCGAAATTTTCTTGTAATGAACGGATTTATGACTGCAAGTCGATGATCTACGGCTGTTCTAGCTAGTTCCCAACTCTACCCGCCTACTACAAAACGTCCCACTCTTACAGGGAAACTTCACGACTTAAGTCCTTTTGGTAGTACAAAGTACAAGTTGCTATTAATTGCCATAGCTCTGCTAAACGGGAAATAATGGAGATGAGAAATTAAGACGAAACTGTGGGCGTTCCTTTCTAAGTGGGTTAATATGAAAGAGATAAGCTGAGTCTAAGTGGTTGCTTTCTATGTAAATTAGTGAGAACGTTGTTGTGTTTGTTTTGTCGCTGTTTAGATTCACGGCCATCTTTGTTGAAGTGAGAATACTGCGCATAAACGCATTTGAATTTCAACCCCAGTGCAGTCGTTTTGTAATAACATATTTTATGCCATATCGTTTAATGACGACTTTTTTACATTCCTTATAGGTAATAAAATATACTTTTGTATCTGCAGAGGTCAGAGATCCAACCTAACAGTGGGTAAAAAGGATCAAGGAAAAGATGGCCAATGTCGTTATCAAAGTAAGAGATATTTTAAGCAAGGATAGGGTTTTAACTTTTTGGATCTTTACACATTATTTTTATCCCACGCGACTTATTCGTGTACCAACAATTCTTAAATAAAATATGCGACATCAAATTTCGCTGATAATATTTTTAACCTAATTAATAACTAGAGTAATAACCGGTCCGTGGACAAGATTAACCGGTATTTTAAACCGGATCCTGCCAGCTAGCCGATAGTGGAATGGCTACGGTTTTAATCCGGGCTTGCCTCGTGTCGATCTATGTCCGTCCCGGTAGTTGATCCTGGCCGGTGCCCCAGCGAGCAAAGCCGTGTCAATTAATACAGTAGCCAGAGGCGAGTTACCTATGTAATGAAACTATAAACCGGTTTTATACAGTAACCTTTTAATATTGTTGGGAAAAAATGTTCCAATAAAGTTTTTTTGATGTGATAACGTCTTATAAATCAGTGAACGCCTGCTGCACGAAAAAGTGTGACTCATTGTCCCGTTCCTGACTGCCATATCAACGCACAGCCCAAACCGCTGGTTCTAGAGATTCCAAATTTGGCACGTAGGTTCCTTATAAGGTCTAGGGGTGCACTAAGAAAGGATTTTTCAAAATTCACCCTCTAAGGAGGCGAAATATGGGTCCAAAGTTTGTATAGTGAAACAAGATAAGATCGACTACTTTATTCGAAACTTCACAGCAGTACATATTCGTAACGATAATTGAGTAAATGCGTGTTATGCAATTTTTCATCAATGTTTTCCTATGATGTTATCATGTTTAAGTGCCATTTGTGAAGTTGTCCTCCCTCATCAGCCTATATACGTCCCACTGTTGGGCACAGGCCTCCTCTCATGAATGAGAGGGAACGGGCAGTAGTCCCCACGCTGGCCCAGTGCGGATTGGGGACTTGACATACCTCTGAGTTTTTTCTCAGATGTATGCAGGTTTCCTCACGATGTGTGAAGTTGTCAAACGAGTGAAAACGACAAGGTATGCTTAAGTATTCAGCTATTAATGAAGCCGACTAATACACACACGAACCATTCTACAAAACACACTGCCTTAGTCTCCCAATTAGACATGAGTAGTTCACGAATGAGTGATTCAAATGAAGTACTTCACTTGGTGTCACTCTTTCGTTAACTAGTTCATTTCGGATTCATATACTTCAATACTTCAGTATATCAGTTCATAAATAAATATCGTTTACCTACTCCGCCGAGCGAGAGTGAAATGGAAAGTGGAATGGACGGACACCGCATTTTAATGTTATTTTAATTTTAAATACGGCAAGTAACTCAATAGTTCATTGAAATACATGCGTAGGTACGACTGATATGATATAGTCAATCTAACAAATCTATCTACTACATCAACTGATGTAGTTGCACCTCTACAGCTACTGAACTACATTGAACTAGTGAACTAAAAGAGTGATATACTTCGCAGCGAACGAAAGATGTATATCAATCTTTTCTTTTTAGTGACACATTTTACGCATGACTACTCCCAATAGACATGTATTTGCAAACTCAACAAATCGAGAACACAATTCAAATATTTCAAATATTCATCCAAACCTTAACAGGATGATTAATAGCGATGCAAGCAATTTTTTAAATCCCCCTCTTTACACACACCTCCAAAAGGTTGTATAATGCCAGTGAGTTTGTATTACAATACGGTGTTTTGAAAAGACTGTGCTAAGAGCACGGTCGTGAGCGTGACGGCTGCCACAAAGGCATATTTCAGCGGATCGTTACAGGCGTGGTGCTAGTACCGACGCTGTGGGGCCCTGAAATTGGCGAATTTCATCGTCAATTATTTTCAAGCTTAATATCATCTACCGTTTAATTTTTTGCTCCTGTTACAGGGCCCACCCTGTATAATATATAGTACAAGCTATGTCTTGCCTATACCGCAAACACGACGCCTTTTTAGGGTTCCGTAGCCAAAATGGCAAAAACGGAACCCTTATAGTTTCGTCATGTCCGTCTGTCCGTCTGTCCGTCTGTCCGTCTGTCCGTCTGTCCGTCTGTCCGTCTGTCCGTCTGTCCGTATGTCACAGGCATTTTACTCGAAAACTATAAGGTGTATTTGATTAAAATTTTGAGGATAGGTGTATTTTGTTAGCCGCTACAAAGTTTTGTAATTAAAATTACTAAAAAAAATTTTTTTAGGGGTGTACTCCATACATAAAACTAAAAGTCAAAAAAAAAATTTTCATCGTGAGCCCACGTGTGGCACATGAATCGATAGGCCTTTCAAAATAAATATAAGGTTTCTCAAGAATTTTTTTGATTAAGTGAATACAGTCAGAGATAATCGCCCCGAAAGTCACTAAAATTCTGTCCCCCCCCCTCTAATTTTTGAACGGTGTATTTTAAAAATATGAAAAAATTCATGGACACAGCGCTTATTAAGTTCATTCACCGAAAATTGTTTTGAACAAGATCGGATGAAAGGTTTCCGAGATATTGCTGAAAAACTGCCTTCCTCAAAGAAAAGGACGTAAGTGCCGTAAGATTTCTATGACGATATGACCTTTTTAATAGGCACGGAACCCTTCGTTTTGCGTGGTCCGACACGCACTTGGCCGGTTTTTTTTTTGTATACGCAATAGCGTACAAAGGTATAAATAACCGGCCAAGTGCGAGTCGGACTCGCACAGTAAGGGTTCCGTACCATTATCTATAAAAACGGCAAAAAAATGATGTCTGTTGTATGGGAGCCCCAGTCCGACTCGCACTTGGCCGGTTTTTTAGTATGTGTTGTTATAGCGGCAACAGAAATACATAATCTGTGAAAAATTCAACTCTCTAGCTATCACAGTTCTTGAGATACAGCCTGGTGACAGACAGACGGACGGACGGACGAACAGCGAAGTCTTAGTAATAGGGTCCCGTTTTCACCCTTTGGGTGCGGAACCCTAAAAAACGACTGAAAGCGTATATTAAGTTGTGGTTAAAGCTTGTGTTGTAGGACTAGATAAAAAAAAACTTAAATAATATTGGATAGATATAAAAAACTTGAATACATACAAAACAGCTAAAATTCAGAAATAAAATATTCATGCTCATCACACAAATATTTGCCCTTACCAGGATTGGGATTCAAGATTAGAAAACTTTCGAAACGCTGTTAGAAGATCAACACAAACCATATTTTACATTACCAATTATAAGACTCTTTTTGGACTTAAGGTATATTCGTAGGCTTTCAGTTTATCCTAACGATTCATCATCATCATCATATCAGCCGAAAGACGTCCACTGCTGGACTTATTCCTCCCCCAAAGAGTGCCACAATGACCGGTCCTGCGCCACCCGCATCCAGCGGACTCCAGCGACCTTTACCAGGTCATCAGTCCACCTTGTCGGGGGCCTACCCACGCTGCGCCTTCCGGTACGTGGTCGCCACTCGAGAACCTTTCCGCCCCAATGGCCATCGGTTCTACGTGCAATGTAACTAACGATTCTAACGGTTCTAACGATTTATTATTATTATTATATCGAGCTTGTTATGTCCCACTGCTGAGCAAAGGCCTCCCCCTCTCTGTTTCTATTCATCGCGGTCTTTAGCAATATCTCGCCAGTCTTTTAAAAAGGAGTCCAAGTTATCCCGCCATCGCCGACCAGGTCTACCGCGTCTCCGTTTTGAGTTTTGTGGCTTCCACTCCGTCGTCCCTTTGGCCCACAGCTCATTCGGCATGCGGTAGACGTTATCTAACGATTTACCTTGTATAAAATGCCAATAACTAGTATTATTGGTAAAAAAACATAAAATAAATGATGTCTATGTATAAGCATTTTACGTCAACCACATTGCCCTACAAGTTAAAAGAAATAAATTAATGTAAATCGATACGGAGGCCGCGTATTTCCTGGCCCGACCTCCAGGCTCAGAGCGAGGCATTTGTTCCCTCTCTCAGTGTTTTCCTCTCCCATTATGCCTTATTACAGAGCGAGGCTGCCTCGCGACTGGCGCGCCTCGATAGGAGGCGATTGCGATTGCTTTGCGATTGCGTAACTTGTCGATAAACAATTACCCGTTGCGTCCGAGCATAAAAACGTGAGGATTCACTGGTGTTTAATTACGATTTCGATAAAACTAAATAATACATAGTAATTTCTGAACGGCAGCGTAAATAAATTACAAATTAAAAGGACAATTTTGAAATGATTTTTGTTCGAGCTGGATTCGAACAAATGATATTTTGAAGATCGGGATAATTGTTGGAAAAGGAATGTAAACTGATAGGTACTTAGTCCAATCAGCAACTTTTTATGAAACATCAATAACGCTCTAACTAATGCTATAAAGTTTCTAAGAAATAAAACCGGGACAAGTGCGAGTTCAACTCGCGTGGTGAAAGGTTCTGTAAAATCATGAGAATTTTCCAGTTACTTTGAATACTCAAACTTCTTGTAGGTTTTCCTGTAATTGATAGATAGATAGATCGTTTATTTGCTCGAATCATGGTCATTACAGGTGTTACATTTGAATTTTTATAGTCCAGCACAATTCTGCCGGATGATGGCGTGCAAATATTACAAAAAAAAACATCAGATACATTTACAGTTCATTAATTAATTAGATACATTTACAATTCAATAATTTGATTATAATCAGATAAATTTACAATTTAATAATAAGTAATAACAAAGTCCAGTATAACAATAACCAAAAATAATTCCGCTGCCATTGTTTAATTACAACAGGTCCACATTATCGTAAAAAATCCACATTAATGTTATTACATAACAATTATTCTGTTGGTCCCTTGTTGGGACCAAAAGGCTCTCTAGCTCCACTCAGAAGCTCATGAAGGAAAGGAGTGAAATGATTCTACAGTCTTCAGCCGATGCGACCTTATACCGGCAGCTCAATAGACAGATCTCCAAATCCCTTACCCGCGATCTGCGCCAATTTAATACAAATCGTATCTGGGGGAGGCCTATGTCCAGCAGTGGACGTCTTTCGGCTGATATGATGATGATAACAATTATTTATAGTGTACAGCAATTGTTTGACGGGTTTTACTAATTTTACTGTGCGTACTTAGTATACCTACAATTTGATTTTTTTAGGAAATCTTGGACCGAATAAAAGCAATTTTCGATCAACCGGGCGCTCAATTTCCTACAGAATCTATTGTAATCCATGTCCGTAATTTCCTTCGGTATGGAGTTATAAATCTTTAGGCAAGGAACTAATTTCCATATTTTTTCAGAATTTTAAGCCTAGTAGTTTCCGAGATAAGGGGCGGAGCGGTAAATTTTCGTCTTATTTCCTAAATTACTTCAAAAATGATTTTGCTAAAATTGTAAAAAAAATATATCTGAGATGCTTACAACAACCTCTTCCATTTGATATGTCACACAATGCAGTTTGCAAAACTTTTTTTTAATTTTCCAGTTTACCCTCAAAAGTGGCCCCCTTGTACAGAATTCATTAATTTACTTTACGCGTCCATCTTTGGGTCACCAATTTACATATGTGTACCAAATTTCAACTCAATCGGTCTAGTAGTTTCGGAGCAAATCGGCTGTGACAGACAGACAACCGAGTCTTATAGGATTATAAGGGTTCCGTGTTTTCCTTTTGAGGTATCGGAACCCTAAAAAAATTGAAATCTTACAAATAGCAAAAATATGATGTTTTCCGAGTATTTTATTGAATTTTCTTTATTGGTAGGTATTGTAAGAATTACTGAATACGGTTCTACCTTAGGGTCTCAAATTTAATTTAAATTCGGTAGGTAATAAATTTCAACCTCTACAATGGTCTCAGCATCTCCAGGAAGAGACTCTCGTAATTTCTAAAATATAAAAATACGACCTTACTATTCTACGATGAACTAGCGTTAGCTAGTTTGCTCTGGTGATAGCGCCATCTCTCGGTGCCTTGTCACACTAACCGACAGGGTATGGGTTTAAAGTTAGGAATTGGACACTTACATTATCGCTAAACCAAATTCCTGAAAATACTCGGGAAAGAACACGCTATTTCGCTATTTTAAAGAACAAGCGTAAACAAGAGTAAAAATAGTTATACTTACTGAAGTGTAACTATTTTTACTCTTGTTTATTACCGTATTCTGAATAATGTCTCTTGGGATAGAGATAATGATGGATATTAGAATACATGTTTGTAAAATGATAGCAGTGCAGTTACGCAGAGATGGGCATTTCGTAATCGATTCCTGATTACACGATTACTTGATTTTACTTTGTAATCCGCTACTGGGTGTCAGATTACTTGTAATGTAATCCAGTGAAACGGTGAATTACCATTACATATTAAGGAATCAGGAATCGTGTATACAAATATTACAATTACTAGTAATTGGGAATCAATATCGGTTCCAAATTACTGGAATTGTTGACTTCATTACTTCCAGATTACTTTTATATATAGAAGTAATCTGGTAGTAATCAAGTCAGCAATAGATTTGGGCGGGAGTTGGGTCGGTCTGTCGGTCAGTCAATATCCGTGTCCACACCAGACGAACGCTCGCCCGAGCCAGTCCACATGCTCACCTGCGCGGCTAGCCTGAGCGTGTGGACTGGCTCGGGCGGGCGTGTGGACATGCCATGCCTGCGTCTGGTCTGGCTCGGTCGAATTTGAGCGTGTGTCTGAGCAAACACGCGCGCGGCTCGCCCGAGCCAGGTTGGCTCGGCCGAATACAATTTAGATAGAAGGAACAGCCAGCCGGAGAGGGGAGTTGAGTCGGGGGGGGTGAGACTGGGTGAATCGCTGGGGGGTGAATGGGGGATAGCGGGGGGGTCGGGGGGGGGGGGGTCGGGAGGAGTCCTGTTGGAGGTGGGGCGGGGGTGCCCACCCCCCTCCCCGACACCCCCCACCGTCCCCACCCCCTACCAAAATCCTGGATCCGCCGGGCTGGTAATGTGGGGACGACAACGCTGCGCTCGGGTGCCGTGCGGCCGAACAAAACAACCGTCCACATATACCACACCAAACGCCGTCAACGCTCGGCTCGGGCGAGCCGCGGCTCACGGCTAATCCCTCATTCTGTCCGTTACCTTTTACGCTTAACCCTTTGACCGCCGTTGTCTGATATCCTATACTATTAAACAAGCAATATTTGTGTATATGTGCAATCATGTTCTCGGAAACGGCTCTAACAATTTCGATGAAATTTGGAATATAGTGGTTTACGGGGGCGAGAAATCAATCTACCTAGGTCTCGTGTCGGGGAAAATTCGTTTTCTCCGTATTTTCACACGAGCAGAGCTCGGTCGCCCAGGGACTATCAAACAAAGTGACAATTTAAATGACATTTTCTTAGTTTATGACGTAATGACATGTAAACCGAAAAAAAATTGATTTGAATGACATTGACAAAATTATAAAATAAGGTCTGCTAATGAAGTAGGTAATCTAGTCTAGAATTAGAGTAAAGTAATTCAGATTACTTAAGTACTTGATTACTGGGGAATCAAGATTACAGTAATGGTTTACAATACCGATTCCAAAGGAATGGATTACAAATGTAATCATAGTACTAGTATTACAGTAATTTTGATTACCCAAGTAATCGATTACTGAGGAATCACGATTACTGGAATGTAATGATGTAATTAATTCCAAAAGTAATTGATTACGCCCATCTCTGAGTTAGGCACTCAATTTCAAACGCGTTTTAATGTGTCTATTAAAATAGTATTTGAATTGTCTTGTTTCCTGCATTTTCTCATGCAAACGCGCGCAGCTGAGCATTTCTAGAAAAGTTTGTACATAATTGCTACATCCTTAACTATGTACGGTCGACGCCAAAAATATGTTTACACTATTCGCCTTATTGCAATGGAATAAGGTGCAAAAGTGTAAACGTATTTTTGGCGTTGACTGTACAGTAGTAATGCTGGTGACTGTACACACTTTTCTAGAAGCCTTTTTTTTCATTTTTCGTAAGCTTTCATTATTCCTTTTTGACGTGATAACGTCTTATAAATCGATGAACACCGGCTGCACGCACGAAAAAGTGTGACTCATTGTCCCGTTCCGTTGACTGACAAATCAACGCACAGCCCTAAACCGCTGGTTCTAGAGATTCCAAATTTGGCACGTAGGTTCCTCATAAGTAAGAAATGATTTTTCAAAATTCACCCTCTAAGGTGGTGAAATATGGGTCCAAAGTTTGTATGGGGAAACAAGATTAGATCGACTATTTTATTCGAAACTTCACAGGAGTATTCCTAACGATAAATGAGTAAATACGTGTTATGCAATTTTTCATCAATATTTTCTAATGACGTTATCACGTAAAATTATCGTCAGTAAACCGACTTTACAGACAACCATTTTTTTGTTACCAATTTTATGAATGTTAAATGAACTTTATTACTATTTTTGGTATTAAAGTTCTGCTATCCTAATATTTTCTGAATTGTAAAGACTCTCAAAGCATTGGTTAAAGAAATGGTAACACAAAAGGAATAATGTACTAAGTTAGCATAAAGTATTCCTTTTTTGTGAGCAGGAATAATGTATGCTAGCTTAATTGAAGCGGTGCTCTGTGTGAACGGGATACTGATACTGAAACGGGATTGGAATTTAATTGATAGTAGTAGAATGAAAGCCCTATCACATAACATGTTTCGGGGATTTGTTGGCGCACCGAACCCTAATCCGTACTGACAGCATTGTTGAAATCTAGACACGCGGAAGCGTGTTAAGCCAAGTTCAAAAGATGAGAACTGGCGACTCAGCGGCTGTGTGTTATATTACAACACTAACCGTTTGGAGCCACTTTTGAACCCTACGTACCTCAAAATCTATTAAACATATGAAATTTGGTTCATTTATTCTACTCTTAAGGCTAGCTAGAACACCAAATTATATATATAGCTCAATAGGTTATTAAAATTAAAATACAAAAACTGACTCATTTAACATCAAAAACCTTACCCACTTTCAGATGACCTAGCAAGTTGAAATTTGGCATCCGGCTGGGTAATTGTGAGGTCACGAACCTAAAATAAAGTTACAGTGTTTTTTTTTCGATTTGTAGTTTTTTCCAAAAAACTGTTTTTATTTACCCACTAAGCGTCTGTCGAATTTGTAATAACAAGAATGTATTTTAGTTTTGAAATCAACCAGAAATAGATCCTTAGTGGTTATTTGAACTGCACAGTGTAAGTTCAGTCAGAGTTATGTAGTTAGTAGCAGCCAAAGAGGCAAAATAGATCGTAACACATCCTTACTCCAATTGGGTTGTGTCCTAATTTTTTTTTATGATGCCATTCGAACCAGTTTTTGGAGAGGAACAAATGTTTGTAAGGGAGCAACTACAATTAAAAAACATAAATACCCAAAAAATTGAGTTAAAGACGGACCTCACTGGCGGCAGCCGAAAACGTTTCATACTGATTAACATTGAATCGTGACGTCACAGGGTGATATTTGTACTAATCGTTGTATTGAAAATCAAGTAAATTGGTGTTTCAGTCGTGAAATACTGCGTTTAGGACCATAGTTGTCGTACAAATTTGTTTCTATAAAAGCATAAGGATTCTATTGGTAGCTTTAAATTTACTTTGGAGAATAAACTTTTTTTTATATTTATTCTAAACTTTCAAGGTCTATATCTTTTTATAATTTTAATTATATTTCTTAATTTATACTTAATAAAATTTATGTCATGGTTTACTCTCAATTTAGCAACACTGCGTTATCGATTTTAACATGTGGAAACTACCCAATTGTAATAAAGACGTGTTATGATCTATTTGGCCACCTTGACTACTACTAATTATGTAATAACAATTTGTCATTGTTTAATTATTTACAAAAAGTGATGATGTACTACCAAAAACATAAATGTGAAAGTGGGAGCCAAGTTCAGTATTAACAATATCGTGGCTGTCGACTTAGCCGACAAAAGATTTGTGATCTAAATCAAATCTTTGAATGCCACGTTCTTTACCTATTATACAGGGTGTCCCAGAAGTACCACGTCACAGTGACACCAAAGGTCAGCTCAAGAGGAACCTAACCAGCCTTTTTTAGGGTTCCGTACCTCAAAAGGAAAAAAGGGAACCCTTATAATCCTATAAGGGTTCCCTCTTCCTTCCACTCGTGCGTCTGTCTGTCCGTCTGTCACAGCCGATTTGCTTCAGAACTACAAGACCGATTGAGTTGAAATTTGGTATACATATGTAAATTGGTGACCCAAAGAGGGATGCGGACGCGTAAATTAACCATCCCCCCCCCCTAATCTCCAAAACTACTAGGCTTAAAATTCTGAAAAAAATATGGAAAATAGTTCCTTGCCTAAAGATTACAGGAAAACCTATAAGAAGTTTGAGTATTCATAGTAACGTGAAAATTCTCAATATTTTGTGTATTATACAAAACCGAAACCTCACCACGCGAGTTGAACTCACACTTGTCCGGTTTTATTTTCTGTCGAGTCACTTTTTTGAAAGAAAAATGCTCGTGAGCAGTTCTACAGCTCACAGAGCTACTAATGTAATGTACAGTAAGGGAAATGTATTCGCGTACCACCGTAGAACCCTATCGCAATAAGGTGACATATCACTCGAGTTTGAGTTACGGCGGCCCGTCAATTTCGACGGGGTTCTACGGTGGTACCTACGTGAATAAATTTCACTTACTGAACGTCTATCTACTAACTTGTTTAACTTAATTTTGGTTTTTTTTTTCAGGTAATGTCCAATCACGCAACACGGAAGCGCTCTTCTGTAGGTATGCTTGTACAGTCAATGCCAAAAATACGTTTACACTTTTGCACCTTATTCCTTTGCAATAAGGCGAATAGTGTAAAGGTATTTTTGGCGTCGAGCGTACATACCAGAGGAGTAATCACGTAATATTGCGAACGCACGTTAGTACAATGCCACTGTCATATTTCCATTATGAAAATTGACATTTAAATCTACCTAACGTACGTACAATGCGTTACGTGATCGACCTGCAGGTCATTAACATACACAAAACACGTACCCCTATTATTTCTCTCTCCAAAAATACGAGAAACGAACGTAAAGAAAGCCATGATTATCGTAATAATATGTCACATTTTTATCAATTTCCCGATAATACGTGTCAGACACATCTCCAAATTAACGGCAGTCCAATTCCAACAAATAATTTGACAGGCTGCTAAAAAACCGGAACACACATTCAATCACACATTTTCATATTACACATTACATGAGGTCGATTACAAGCTTACTCTTTGCATTTCAAATTGATTCCAATGTGTTTCAAAACCTGACTTGTCTTATTTTATACTAATCGTTGTATGGAAAATCGAGTAGGTAAATTGCTGTTTCGGTCGCGAAATACTGCGTGTTTAGGTCCATAGTAGTCATATAATTTTGTTTCTATCACGCGTAATGATTGTATTGATAGCTTTAGATTTATTTTTGGCCAATAAAAAAAACCTTTTTTTTTCCAAACTTTCAAGGTCCATATATTTTTATGATTAATTATATTTATTTTATTTATTTAAACTTTATTGCACAAAATACAAAAAATATATGTACAAATGGCGAGCTTAATGCCAGATGGCATTCTCTACCAGCTAACCATTGGGCTAAACAGAAACTTATAACAGGAGCAAAGAAAAAAGTATGATAATTTCTGTTACTTTATATTAAATTATATTTCGTAATTTAAACTTTATTACAATTATTTGGATGGATTACTATCCATTTAGGAACACTAAGTTACCAATTTTAACATGAGAAAACTACCATATTAGATTTATAAATATACATGCCGTAAAATAATAAACCATAATTTAAAATAATTTAACATCAACAGACAAAGTTATACTACAAACGTATTATTAAAACGCACATTAAAATTTATAAATATTTCATGCTAAATATGAAAAGATAACAAAGAAACGTCATAAAACTTACCGCAGTTTGGTACTGTTTGTTCTATTCTTTATGCGTACCTAATTGGTTTACTTTAAGAGAACAACTAAACAATAGGATGTTGGTAATATACTAAATGTATAGAACCGAACTTAAGTGGCAGTGGGCGGGGCACATTGCACGTAGAACCGATGGCCGTTGGGGCGGAAAGGTTCTTGAGTGGCGACCACGTACCGGAAGGCGCAGCGTGGGTAGGCCCACGGTGTTTTCACTTTAGAACCTTCTGTAGAATTGCTTTTCTTTTGTTTCTTTTCCTTTATTCTGATAATATTTATTCTCTCGGCTATAGATGTCACTAAAGTCAAATTTGTACTTAGGTCCGGTGCAAACCCATCGGCACACGTCAGGTGGCGGGAACCGACCAGTTCCGGTAACGGTCCGGTAGCGTGCGCCAGCACTAACCTTGTATAATTTATATATTTTTTGCAGTAGCAACATTCATGGAAAATGAACTTTGTGGTTATTTTCACGCAGCTTTCTTCTTAATTAAACTATATTATTGAAATAATTTTATTAATCGCAATAATATTACTACTAAATAAATAGGAAAGCAAAAAATAATCATAAGCAGATTTTACTTATCCATAAAAAATCTACACGGGCCTTCTCAATAGTTCTGGGAAATGGAATGGTATCTGTCAAGTGTCATTTATGATGTTTAGATAAATTTTAAATTTGTTTTATTTGAATTGAGTCCGTGAATGCGATTTGAATGGAATTCACGATTATTACTGTATTTTTGGAATTCCTGACTCGTAGTTTGCGTATTTCTCTGGACCCCCTGCTTTGTGTTATCGTAATTGCAATCGGAAGACATCAAATTATTAAATCTGAACATGTAATCGCGAAAATGCAATAAGTGTGTCGATTGCGATGAAATTTGTAAGTACTTACATACCTATTTTCGCTTATTTAGGCATTTCATACAAGTTTTGAATCCGTATTTGGCCGATATAGCTAAAAACTTACTGCACTCTAATAGCTCGGCAATAATAGCTTGTATTTACCAAAAATTTATTGTTGACAGAAACTTGTTATAGATTTGTTGCCTCGATGCCAAATGAATACACCTAACAATATAATCTTAATTTCACAGAAACAAATAACTACCAAAAGATAATGAGGAAGCACTGGAAACAGATAATATGATAACATTCAGAATTTATAGAATCGGGATCCTTTATGGGTTGATGTAGGTAACCTGAAGAAAAGATAAATATAAAGTATTGAAAAAAATATAGGAACAGGAAATGGAAATAAAGGAAATTTGTAGGTAGACTATATTTGGCTAATGTTCATTTTGATTGAGTACAGACCTACAAATATGAATGTAAAATAAAGAAGTATAAGTAAATATATTATTTTCAAATTAGTTTTTTATTTCTGATTTCTAATAGAGTATTAATCCATTATTTCGGAAACTACCAGAGTAAACTTATATAACAAACCTGCTCTGGTAGGATTTCGAAATGATGGATACAAATTGTTTCCATTAATTCAAATTCTCCTCACACATATAGGCATGTGTTTGAGGTAGGTATTTTGAAGTGTATGTATTCTTGCGACTCTAGATGGCGCTACTGCCAAAAATGTTGAGTGACAACTCTACTATATATATTCAATATTCTCTTTGGGTAGGCCCCCCACAAGGTGGACTGATGACCTGGTAAAGGTCGCTGGAGTCCGCTGGATGCAGGTGGCGCAGGACCGGTCATTGTGGCACTCTTTGGGGGAGGCCTATGTTCAGCAGTGGACGTCTTTGGGCTGATATGATGATGATGATGATGATGATAAAACCGATATCCTTCAATCGCGTCACAATACGTCACGTCAGACTAATACGAATCCGGCCACATTGTTATAAGATTGAAATGCAAAACATGAGTGTCTAATTCATCCCTATTTCTGATTAAAAAGACAAAAATCCCCCATTTGCGTCACGTCCGTCAACAAACAAGGTTCAGGTAAATAATAACGTGGCGTGCCTATGAATAATGCATGAAACGTGTGCAAACAATATGGGTCACCGGGATTATAGTGGGCTTTTTAATCTTTTAGCGGTAAACAAAGAAACGTAGGCTAGTTTTTATAAACAATCGTGCATTCTGCGCATGTTACTCGTATAGCGCGAAAAGTAATTTTGAAAATTGATGTCATTTTTATCTCAGCGGGAAAAAAATAACTTATGATAACTTATGACGTGAATAAACTGATTAAATTTTCCAAAAATAATTGACGCAGCTGAAAAATCTGAAACTTTTTACTGGTACTAAGGATGGTTATTCCTATCACCGAAAAATAATCAGCCACTAATATTTTCATCCATTCCCAATTGACAGGCCGCCTTCACTCAATGGATTTACTGTCATTCGGCATAAATGGAAATTCGTCCACTCGAAATTTAATGTCATACGGTACAAATGGAAATTCGTCCACTTCAAATGACCATTCTAAAGTTGGATCAAAAGTAATATTATTCAAAGTGAATTTAGTCAAAATGTAATTACATAGTGCTGAAAAATATTTATAACCAAATTTATTTTCGTTGTAAATTAATTCAGCCCGAATGGAATTTTGTCCATTATTAATTATGAGCAAAATTAAATAGGCACGCACAAAGTGAATATAGTTAAAATGTAATTTCATCAAAATATTTTCTAATTTGACGTTTAATTTCGAGTGGACGACTTTCCATGTGTGCCGAATGACAGTAAATCACTCAAACTCGAGTGATATGTCACCTTATTGCGACAGGGTTCTACGGTGGTAGGTACGTGAATACATTTCCCTTACTGTACGTCTGGCATAACTTTAATTGATTTTAGGATTCGTGTTGAGAGCTAGAGGCAAATGCAGGACCTTTTTAGTTAATTGTAAGTTCAACCGCGAGGCCTTGTTATATTTATTATATTTTTATGATTAAATCAACCAAACCAAATTGTTGACATTTGTTTGGTAAAATGTACAATACTCTTTGTTGATTTACACCAAAACTCTGGTAGCGACTTCAACCTTTTTAGTTTTGTAAGTTCAATAGCGAGGTTTTGTTACATTTATCATAGTTTCCATGTAATTCAGCCAACCTTAGCTAATTTGGTAAATCCAACAAACCATTTTTTTCAGTGCACTCTCCACACAGAAATTAATCAAAATACAAAAAAAAACTATTAATAAGAATGCATATAAACATCACTGATAGGTCTTATCCCAATAAGGTCTGGTTTTCCTTCTTTCGTAAAACTAATGCCTACGCCAAATCTTGGGATTAAGTGTCAAAGCGGACCCCGGGTTTCTTTAGGGCACAACCGGGATTACCGCCAGGAGGATGATGATACACATTACTGCTAAATTACTTTTGTATAGTTAAAAGGAAACAGTTTCTTTTCACTTTGAAAGCTTTGACGCGTTTGCAGTTCAGATGCCCGTAATTAAGTGGCCCTAATCTGTATCATACCATAAAAATATCATCATCATATCAGCCGAAAGACGTCCCCTGCTAGACATAGGCCTCCCCCAAAGAGTGCCACAATGACCGGTCCTGCGCCACCCGCATCCAGCGGACTCCAGCGACCTTTACCAAGTCATCAGTCCACCTTTTACCTACCCTCGCCGCGCCTTCCTGTACGTGGTCGCCACTCGAGAACCTTTCCGCCCCAACGGCCATCCGTTCTACGTGCAATGTGCCCCGCCCACTGCCACTTAAGTTTGGTGATTCGGAGGGCTATATCGGTTACCTTGGTCCTGCTGCGGATAGCGTCATTTCTGATGCGATCACGCAGAGATACTCCCAGCATAGCCCTCTCCATTTCCCTTTGGGTGACTTTGAGCCTTCTGTATATGTATTTGTATATATTATATAAAAAGTTATATAAAAATATGTCTTTGTATAATTACTCAATGTATTTACCAGGAAATATGATAAAATACGAGAAGAAGTGAATAAGCAGGTTTGTCTCAGATACCCAAGCGAGTCGTAAACACGGGTCAACGTAAAGGGCCGCGCTTAAGACGAAAATATGCAAGGACACGATTTTTATCAACTAAAGGGCAATGTATTAAGGTTTTTACGGGCGTGGTGGCGACGTGACGAAATTTGCTACCTACTTATCCTTAGAACAGAGTCATCTCATCCTACTAAGCCTACTAATATTATAAATGCGAAAGTTTGGATGTTTGTTACTCAATCACATCTAGCACTAGTTTAGATCATTTATTTTCTAAAGTAAATACAAGATGATGTCATTAACTAAATTAAATTAAAACTAAGTTAAATCTAAAAAAGGCCCTCGAGGAATTGTACCGAGGATGCTGGCGGCATTTCCTCGCTGAATTGCAATGCTGATGCGTTGCGCGAAAAAGCCGCCAGCTCTTCGGTCACCAGTTACATCGCCCAGACGTTTCGCGATTTCTGCAAATAACTTATGCACTAGTTGTAGATGCAAAATTAAACTATAATTATGTTGTAATTTACAAAATCGTTTATAATTACTCAAATATAGCCTAAGACACTGCTTACATGTACTTAATTAATTAACGTGAAGAACGATACCTCCTGATACATGAAAACCTACTAGAAGGCCTCAACCGCTTTTGTTAAATCTAATTTAGGTTATCCAAATAAACGATTTTTTTAGGGTTCCATACCTCAAAAGAAAAAAAACGGAACCCTTATAGGACACACACAGCCGATTTGCTCCGAAACTACTGGACCGATTGAGTTGAAATTTGGTAAACATATGTAAATTGGTGACCTAAAGATGGACGCGTAAAGGAAATTAATGAATTCTGAACAAGGGGGCCACTTTTGGGGGGTAAACTGGAAAATTACAAAAAAAAGTTTCGCAAACTGTATTGTGTGACATATCAAATGAAAGAGGTTGTTGTAAGCATCTCAGAAATTGACCATTCTTCCCCCTTATCTCCGAAACTACTAGGCTTAAAATTCAAAAAAAAATAAGGAAAATAGTTCCTTGCCTAAAGATTACTGGAAAACCTATAAGAAGTTTGAGTATTCAAAGTAACGGGAAAATTCGCAATATTTCGAAATGAAATTTAGATTATATACGGAAACCTCACCACGCGAGTTGAACTCGCACTTGTCGGGTTTTTTTTATCACACGCTTGAACGGCTCAACCGGATTGCATGAAATTTTGCACGAAAATAGTTTATAGCCTGGATTAAAATATAGGATAGTTTTCATCCCGGATCCACACGAACGCGGGCGAAAGCTACTAATGAATATAGAATGTACGAACGAAATAGAACATTATTGACCTAGGGCGGTAAAACAAAGAATGACTCATATTACAGTTTATGGCACCCTAGCCGAAATGGAAGGGCTACATAATGCTATGCTGACAAAGCTACTGGGTCGTTCTTCTTTTCGACCGACAATAGCCTGTCCTTCGTCTTATTACGGCATCTCATTTGAGTAATGATGTTTATGGTTTTATAATGTTCGAATGAACGTCCATATTATTTTATTAATTAGTGATATATAATATTTCACTTTCTCTAACTAGCATTTTTTTAAATGTTTGTTTTTTTCGTAGAATGCCGTGACAGAGTGGTAAACCAAAATGTTGTCCCCACTGAAATAGTCCACTTTGTCACATGTTTTTTTTAGAAACCAACCGTAAATAAATATTTATATTGGCCAGAAAGTAAACTTTAATTAGTTCTAATGAAGAAACCTATGCATTTTTTTTTAAATCGCACTTCAAAACCACAATTTTCGATAGTTCAAAAACCAAAAAAACAGAAAAACCTCGATTCATTGTCGGTAAAAAAGAAGAACGACCCTACTGCTAAATTGATTATGCAAAAATATTCGATTCTACAATATAACCACGCGTTTTCGAACATTAACGACTGTTGTAATAATAAAAATTCTCACATTTGTAGGTTTATAGGACTAGAATCCTACTAATATTATAAACGTGAAAGTTTGGATGTATGGATGGATGTACGTTCCACTTAATCTCAAAAAACTACTGGACGAATTTATACTTTCCAGTTATGTACCTTATATATCAGAATAGGGCATAGGCTATAATTTAAGTCAAATATCATCCCTTTTAGGGACGAAAAAGGGGATGAAACTTTGTATGAAGACTAAATGATGTTGCTCGTTGACTTCATCAGGCGCTGGGTCCCGCTTGACCGACTCCCACTTGACCAACATTCTAATTTATATTAGGTATTTAATAACACTTTGTAAATGAAATTATGTTTGTCTACGCGTCCCGTTTTCTCGCCTAAACGGCTATATTGGCTATATCGATTTATGAGGATGAATAAGATAGTTCTTATACCAAAACTCACATTTTAAGGAGATGAAATAGGAAATGAAGGTCTGTATAAGGAAACGTATTAAACGCGGACGAAGTCTCGGGTGGAAAGCTAGTATTTCATAATACCTAACTACAGTTTATTTTCCAACAGCCAGTGTTTAAAAGCCATCACACTGTATCGGATGAGTAGATCTGAATAAAGCCTATCTATTACCCTCGATACGCTCGCCTATAAATCGCGACAAACAAAAAAATGTCACACCCGCTTCACCACAAAGCCATTTTATCAGTTTCGAATTTTTAAAACAAATTAATATCCCAGTTCGACATTGTTTTTGAAACGTATTTTGCAATTTTAAAATGTTTGCTTACAGTTCAGATTTCGGCAGAAATATAAATATTTTAAAATAAAGTGTAAAATGTTTTCGAATTGGACTTGTTTATTGCAACATTGGGCAGGTATCGCTGTATACTATTATGGTTCACTCGCTACTCCTGCGGCTCGGCCCGGTTATATGATATAGCGGAATATCATTCCACACAAATGTTTGTAGCTGCCTAATTGGGGAAGTATCTCCAGCTTACTGAAGAGCACAACCATTATAACATAATTTTCTGTGTAGGAATGTGGTGGGTAGTTTGTGATCAGTAAGGTAACGAAGAGTGAGGGACCTCCTATAAATGATTTCTTACTATTATACCTTATACATACATATTATAAATAGTTAAGATTTCATCATCATCATCATCATATCAGACGAAAGACGTCCACTGCTGGACATAGGCCTCCTAGAGAGTGCCAAAATGACCGGTCCTGCGCCACCCGCATCCAGCGGACTCCCGCGACCTTTACCAGGTCATCAGTCCACCTTGTGAACAATACTATGTATTAAACGAGCAATATTTGTATATAATAATATGAAGTTTGGAATATAGGGGTTCACGGGGGCGAGAAATCGATCTAGCTAGGTCTCATGTCCGGGAAAAATCGTCAACTATAAGATCAGCAATAAAAAAAATGTAAATAAACCTAACCTTTCACGCACTTAATAACGATAGCTAGCTTCAAAAATTACCCTCTCGACTAAATTGACTTTCGAGACGACATTTTTTATTATTCCCGGCAGTGAGGTCGCGACAAGATATTACCATATGAATATGGGGCTTCGGATCATTTTTCTCCCGTCGTATGCCATCATTCACTTCGAGCATAGAGACGCGCAGATGTGCTGCACGCTTTTTGTGAAAACATGTCGCTTGGTGATAATTAAACAGTTCAAAAGCTAAAACATCGTGGTGGTTTTGGCAAATGTTTCACATTTGTAAGAGTTGCGGTTCCGTAGCCCAAACATAAACTCTTATCTATTGTTTCACGTCATACAGATGCATTTTCCTCGAAAATTATGATGCGTATGAGGTTGACATTTGGAATTTAGGTGTATTTTGTAAGCCACTAACAAAAACAAACATTGCTCACGCCATACACGAAGCAATCAAGTTCACAGTTCGGTTTTATAATAAAATCCCAAATCACTGGGCTCACAGAAGGTAAATTCAAGAGTCATGTAAAATTTATTTATTAAAGAAAGCTTACTACACAACTAGCCAATACGTAGAAGACAAAGATGGCTGGAAGCTTTGCATGACCACCACCTGACACCACCACCAAATGTAAATGTAACTTAATTAAGTATGTTACCTAGAGTCGGAATGAATTTTGACTCGCAAAAGTGCTAGCTGAAGGCCTATTTGAATCAATAAACAATAAACAAATAAGCAATATGGTATTTTACCACATGTAAAATCCCACTCAATGAAATGTAAATAAAACTTCGCTTATTTATCGAAATTTGTTCAAAAAAGCCATTTCGGTAGAGTACGAGTATTGCATCTCTTTTGCCCGTGCGCGGATGGCACAAGCGTATATCTCTCCATAACATGGTTTCGCAAATGGGCCTGATAAGAAGGCTCAAAGTCACCCCAAAGGGTAATGGAGAGGGCTATGTTGGGAGTTTCTCTGCGTGATCGTATCAGAAATGAGGCCATCCGCAGCAGAACCAAGGTAACCGATATAGCCCTCCGAATCGCTGAACTTAAGTGGCAGTGTGCGGGTCTTTGCAGGACATTGACGTAGAACCGATTTACCGTTGGGGCGGAAAGGTTCTCGAGTGGTACTACGTACTGGAAGGCGCGGAGTGGCTCCCCCCCACCAGGTGGACTGATGACCTGGGTCGCGAGCCCGCTGGATGCGGGTGGCGCAGGACCGGTCACTTTGGTACTCTTTGGGGGAGGCCTATGTCCAGCAGTGAACGGCTTTCGGCTGACTGACGGCTGATCATACGATGATGATGATGATGATGATGAAGTCATAAGCAAAAAGTATTGTGATTTGAGCAGATGAGGTTATTAAATACGGTACAAGCTCTGTCCCATTATATACAGTTGCTTTAAAATTATGGTCCCTCAGGGAGGCGAAATAGCCCACCTAGAATGTATACTACGCTTATATATAATGGCGTTGCTTCCTATTTGCAATTTATAGGGTTCCGTACCTCGAAAGGAAAAAACGGAACCCTTATAGGATCACTTTGTTGTCCGTCCGTCTGTCAAGACCCATTTTTTCAGGAACTGAGGTATCAAGCTAAAATTAATAAAATGTCGGAGGTTTTTTCAACTTTTGTAAGTTATTAAGTATCAAAAAAAAAATGAAAATAATAATAGTTTCGAACAAGTGATTCTTTGGAATTAAGTTCCTATCTACCCGTCAAACACATTCGCTAATATACCCTTTATATAGAAACGTACATGTAATATTGTACATAGAGTTAACCCTGTCAAGGGAAATAGTGAAGATATCACACGCCTAACCACACTGTTTCAAAGCAAAGGCTTAACTTGTCATGACCTACTTAAATTAATCGTGAACCTAAACAGGGGTACACAACCGGGGGTCCCAAAACAAATATTTGGTTGGCCGGAAATCGAATCCCGTCCCCTTTGTGCTAGGGTTACCTGCTTAGTCCGTATTAGGTATGACAGAACACTAAATATTATAGAAAGGCGATGTGGGCGTGGCACGCGTGCCACTACTTTGAGCATGCGCTCAAAGCTTTCGCGCCATCATCATCATCATCATCATATCAGCCGAAAGACGTCCACTGCTGGACATAGGCCTCCCCCAGAGAGTTCCAAATTGACCGGTATTGCGCCACCCGCATCCAGCGGACTCCCGCGACCTTTACCAGGTCATCAGTCCACCTTGTGGGGGGCCTACCCACGCCGCGCCTTCCGGTACGTGGTCGCCACTCGAGGACCTTTTCGCCCCAACGGCCATCGGTTCTACGTGCAATGTGCCCCGCCCACTGCCACTTAAGTTTAGCAATTCGGAGGGCTATATCGGTTACCTTGGTTCTGCTGCGGATAGCCTCATTTCTGATGCGATCACGCAGAGTCATTCGCGATTATGATTTCGCGCCAATGTCACCTGATCGCCGTGCAGTCGCTCACACAGTTGTAAGCGACGTGGAGGGGATGAGGTGGCGACACCGGTCCCGATAGAAACCGCGCTTGATACCCCTTCTATAGTATTTAGAGTTCTGTGGGTATGACTGTGCGCTGCCGGAATAGTGCTCGCAATTTTTTGTTACGTTGTTCGATTCAAATGCGTGGTTGATTATTGTTACTTGGCTCTTTGTTTTGATTGTTTAAGGTGAAATTATTAGTACTGACTGACAGTTGTAATAATAATGAAGTTATCTTTGAAATAATTTTTACCGACTTAGAAAATGAAAAACTGTTTAGCGAGGAAAATACAAATTATAATGGAATTCACATCTAGTCAACCAAACAATAAGCTCAAATTACACTTATCACCAATTTTAGGACAATCGACCAATAAACCTAATCCGATCCGTGCGACGCCATCTTGCAAAGTCCCGGTTCTCCCCGCGTGGCCTCTGCTCTGGCCATAGATTGACACACGCAGTGTTGCCAGAGCGTGCCTTTCCGCTAACGCCTACTATAGTCACGATCCCTTGCAGGACAGTATGGTTAATTTTTCTTTGGTCTCTTATATAATATTAACAGTTATAAAATTGGAAACCGATGTAACCCTCCGAATTGCTAAACTTACGAGTAAGTGGCAGTGGGCGGGGCACATTGCACCTAGAACCGATTGGGGCGGAAAGTTTTTCGAGTGGCGACCACGTACCGGAAGGCGCGGCGTGGGTAGGCCCCCGACAAGGTGGACTGGTGACCTGGTAAATGTCGCTGGAGTCCGCTGGATGCGAGTAGCGCAGGACCGGTCAATTTGGCACTCCTTAGGGGATGCCTATGTCCAGCAGTGGACGTCTTTCGGCTGATATGATGATGATGATGATAAAATTGTTAAGGTTAGTGTAAAATAAGAGCGGGCAACCCCGAATAGAGTAGCCAGTGGCCGCCGACTGGTGACGACCGTGGTCGGTGATGCCCGTGCGCTAACCTATTGGCTCTTAATCCAATTGTATCTTGCTAATCACATGTTATTTTGATCTGAAGTGAATTTAAATAAAACCAGTGATTGTTATACGTGACAGAGGCGCTTTTATTTTCGTGTTCCCGTCATCTTTGCATATTAATGGGAGATAAGCGGTCGCCCCGCCGACCCAACCTGACAAGCGTCAGCCGTTAGCAACGAAGCCGTAAGGTATATTATGTAATCAAAACAACGTGTCTCGGAAGGAGTGATATTGCTGGGTCTTATTTTTTATTCCTGTAAGGGTTTCGTACCTCTGCACACAAAAAAGGTCCATATCAATTTATGCCATTTCTCTCGATCAAGGTGGGTTTATCTCCAAAGTTGATTTAATAACAGTTTGTATGTATAAGATAATATTATTCATAATACTATTTATGAGGACTGACGGTTAAAAACAAACTCATACTTATTTTAATGTAACACACAATACATTGAAAAAACCGGACAAGTGCTAGTTCAACTCGCGTGGCGAGGGTTATGATCTAAATTTCATAAGTGTTTTTGAATCCTCAAACTTCTTTTAGGATTTCTTGTAATCTTTAGGCAAGGAAATATTTTCCATATTTTTTTCAGAATTTTAATTCTAGTAGTTTCGGAGATAAGGGGGGGGATGGTCAATTTTCTGTGGAGAGGACACTTCACTCACGTTGATGATCACTAGATATTACAAAGAATTTGTAAAAAAAATGTGGATCAATTTCTTTTTACGAGAATCTAAAAAGTTGGGTCATTATCGTTACGCGACCACCTTCGGTTAGCGCACCTGAAGAACAAGGTTTTTTCAATTGAAGATAACATCAACTCTACAGAGCCTATTGAAACTGTTAGCCGTATGCATTATTTTTTATAGTTAGAGAATAGGAATTTACAAAAAAAACGAGAAAATATGCTTTCAGTTCACCAACTTAGCTAAGTGGTCGCTAACCGGCACATGAAATTAGGTGGTCGCTATTTTTTACGCAGTTTAGTTTTGCAAATATAATGGCCTTAGCCAAGTTACTGGTAAGCTAAGATTAAGGATGAAAATATTTTCTAGCCTGCAAGTAGGAGTGAGACAACCGTACTGCTGACACGCTAGATTTGGTAAAAAAAAATACCTGTGTAAGAAGCACCTTAACAAATCTTTCCTGATGCTATTATGGTTACCCAAAAAAAACCGGACAAGTGCGAGTTCAACTCGCGTGGTGAGGGTTCCGTAAAATATTGAGAATTCTCCCATTACTCTGAATACTCAAAATTCTTATAGGTTTTCCTGTAATCTTTAGGCAAGGAACTATTTTCCATAATTTTTTCAGAATTTTAAGCCTAGTAGTTTCGGAGATAAGAGGGGGGATGGTCAAAATTCGTCTTTTTTCCTAAATTACTTCAAATTTGTGTTTGCTAAAATTATACAATTTTTTTTTATCTGAATTGCTTACAATTGATATGTCATTTGATATGTCACACAATACAGTTAGCGAAACTTATTTTTATTTTACAGTTTACCCTCCAAAAGTGGCCCCCTTGTTCAGAATTCATCAATTTACTTTACGCGTCCATCTTTGGGTCACCAATTTACATATGTGTACCAAATTTCAATCGGTTCAGTAGTTTCGGAGCAAATCGGCTGTGACATACGGACATACAGACGCACTAGTGATCCTATAAGGGTTCCGTTTTTTTTCTTTTGAGGTACGGAACCCTAAAAAAGGTAAGCAATTTATCTTGACTACTGTCGTGGTGGCCAGATTAAAATAAAATAGAATAGCAAAAAAGTTAAGACTTAAATATAAACATGAAAAACAAACAAAGATAAAATCTTTTGAATTCGGCTACGTGTGCCATAAAGAATAGGCTAAAGACTTAGCATTAAAATAGGACGTACATATTACATTCTTATTCTGGGACTACAGTAAATATAGGTATATATTTTTCGAAAATCAAATTAATTCACTGAATATCCCTAATTTTGCTCGCTAAATAAGTTGACTGCGGCGCTGCAAATCTGTTTTCGCAATCTTATTTCGACCAGGAAAAAGGGAATTCGCGATAGAAAGGCCGCAATTATGCCGTATAACTATAATTTGTTTTCGGGCAATTTGCTTCGACGGCTCATTAAGCAGTACGCAATTGTGAAGCGTAGCGATAAAAATGGCCGCCACTATTTGGAATCGGCTCGGAATATTAACCGCTTTAAGCCTTAGAACGCGTATTAATTATGTGTGTGTAATTTGAATGTATTTTCGTTGTTATGCTTAATTTAATCGCGAAACGTATGGTCGATGTAACTGGTGACCGAAGAGCTGGCGGCTTTCTCGCGCAACGCATCAGCATTGCTATTCAGCGAGGAAATGCCGCCAGCATCCTCGGTACAATGCCTCGAGGGCCTTTTTTAGATTTAACTTAGTTTTAATTCATCTTAGTTAATGTTAATCATAATCTTGTATTACTTTCAATGAATGTATTCATTTTATATAAAAAATTAATTTAATGGTTAGGTAACTGTAATTTCGTTAGTACTCCGAAAAAAAAACTTTGCCTAGTGATGAAATTCCAATGGAAATATCGTAAAAAATTACGAAGCTACAAACGATGTAATGTTACATGGTAAAGAGAATATTTGCTACAGGTCCGTGTCCGTGACAAACCATATGCCATTTGTTCCACCTACGAACGTTCCATAAACGTAAGGTACAGTCGAGTTCTCCAATATCTATACAGACAACTTTTCAAAAATTGTCTTGTCAGCCTGTGTACAGATACTTTTGAAAGGTTGTCTGTATAGAACTATTGGAGAACTCGACTGTACATTTAGCGGAAAACGAACAGAAGATTCCCCTATGTGATTCTGTATTTAATTGTTGTTTTTTTCTCCCTTTGAAATGATTGCTCTGTTTATATGGTGTCAGCCTTCATATTTGCACTAGATTTGAAGCAGAGGTAGCTCCCTCATCATCATCATCATCATATCAGCCCAAAGACGTCCACTGCTGGACATAGGCCTCCCCCAAATAGTGCCACAATGACCGGTCCTGCGCCACCCGCATACAGCGCACATACCGGTGGATAAAGATATCTTTTCGTCCAATATCCCGCAGTGTCTCAGACGAGAGTCTTTGACCAGTGTGTGTTGCCAGTGATGACATGGCACTGAAACTTGGTCGCTTACTATGGGCCTCATAAGAAGGCTCAAAGTCACCCAAAGGGCAATTTGCTGAACTGAAGTGGCAGTGCGCGGGGCACATTGCACGTAGAACCGATGGCCGAAAGGTTCTCGAGTGGCGACCACATACCGGAAAGCGCGGCGTGTTTAGGCCCCCCACAAGGTGGATTGATGACCTGGTAAAGGTCTCTGGAGGTAGCTCCCTAGCTGCTCCTATATTACAACAATAAATTTTATAAAAAACTTAACTGATCTACAGGCCTGTAAATATTTGATTAATATGCCAATAAGTAATCGAGATTTACCGTTCCGCTCTGGCCTTTTTCATGAATATTCATAGCTCATTCGTACAGTTCAATTTAAATTAAATTAACGAGGTGAAGGTGAAAATGAATAACAAATCGTCACGTGGAACAGTTTAATTAAACAGTTGGATAGTTAGCTCGTGTTAGTGATTTCTAATTCACTCAATAATGGGCTATTAACCTTAGGATAGCAAACTGTAAAGCAGTCTATTAGGATTCCGTACCCAAAGGGTTAAAACGGGACCCTATTACAAAGACTTCGCTATCCGTCCGTCTGTCACAGGTCTCATGAACCGTGATAGTTGACATTTTCACAGACGATGTATTTCTGTTGCCGCTGTAATAACAAATACTAAAAACAGAATAAAATAAATATTTAAGTAGGCTCCCACACAATAAACGTGATTTTTGCTCGTTTTTAGGGTTCCGTAGTCAACAAGGAACTCTATAGCTTCGCCATGTCCGTCCGTCTGTCTGTCTGTCTGTCTGTTTTAACCCACCACGCGAATAAGGAGTATGTTTAACATGTATTTATGTGTGTGCTATCGAAGCTTCCTGGGTAATTCACATCAATCCTTGACTTATCGAAAACCATACGAACAATCTAGTAAACGGTATCGATTATTGTAAACGTATAAGGGTCGTTCTTCTTTTCGACCGACAATAGCCTGTCCTTCGTCTTATTACGGCATCTCATTTGAGTAATGATGTTTACGGTTTTATAATGTTCGAATGAACGTCCATATTATTTTATTAATTAGGGATATTTAATATTTCACTTTCTCTAACTAGCATTTTTTTAAATGTTTTTTTTTCGTAGAATGCCGTGACAGAGTGGTAAACCAAAATGTTGTCCCCACTGAAAGAGTCCACTTTGTCACATGTTTTTTTTTAGAAACCAACCGTAAATAAATATTTATATTGGCCAGAAAGGAAACTTTAATTAGTTTTAATGAAGAATCCTATGCATTTTTTTTTAAATCGCACTTCAAAACCACAATTTTCGATAGTTCAAAAACCAAAAAAACAGAAAAACCTCGGTTCATTGTCGGTAAAAAAGAAGAACGACCCATAACTTCAATGAGTAATATAATGTAGATTATTCATACACATATTTTACGCAGTCTAGAGTGTGGTAAAGATACTGAGGAATGAATCGAATTGATTGCGGTTTTTTAATCGAAAGTCTTGTATGTCGAGAAGGATCACACGAGTGTTCTAAGGGCTAATTATGTACAGTTGCATAAACTAACTTTATCTACACACATATCATAATCCCAATTATATGTTTGGGAATCATTAGAATAACCGCCATTGCACCGCCATGGCCGACTAGATTTCAAATCATGACCAACTAGATTCCCATCGAATAGTATCGAAGGCTCTGACCTCTGGGCCACGCTTCGAAATTCGAAACTTTATAAATCTTATTGATATAATGCTGGTCATTACTGCCAGTTTCTGAACGCATTTTAGCGGGTTTATAGTATGTGTGTAGATAAAACTAATTATCTACGATTTCTGTCAGCTCTCTACCACTAGATTAATCTAGATGTCGCTAGGTATTCTTGAAAAAGGACGGCTCTCTGTTTAAAATGTTCTACATACTCATATACGTATAGCGACGAATCTTGACCCCCATGACAGCTGTCATCTGCGTACAATTTACAATCTTAAAATGTAAAATTGTACTGAAATGACAGCAGTCATATGTACAGCTGTGCTAGCTAGTTACAAAGATAGATTTGTACTACTTTTAATATTGCTTTGTTTCGCAAAGGCGTTGGAAAGCTTTAATATAAACACGTTAAATCAAACACAATTCATGTTTCGTTCACAAATCCTCAAAATGCCATCCCACACGTTCTGCCAAATCGAATTACAAAACAATTAAGCAGCCCTGTCCAAGGAAATTTGAGCCCTAACCCAAAGCTACTGTGGCTCAATTTTCCCTGCTACTTATTTAGGCTCCGCTTCAAACGAAGTTTGATAGGGTTTGACGCACTTTAACCACTTTCCGGGAAGATTAATGACACTGCCACGAGACGGTAGCGGGTTCGAGTCCAAGCTGTGACAGGTTATGAGAAACGGTACAGGTAGTGTGACACTTCAGGTGTGAATAAAATTATTTCTACGTAAGTATAAGTTCTACGTGCAAGCGCCCACTGCCACTTAAGTTTAGCGATTCAGAGGGCTATATCGGTTACCTTGGTTCTGCTGCGGATATCGACATCCAACGTGCCTATTTTGCGTGAAACGGCGGGGTGGCGCTACTCTAACCACCCCAGCGCCTCTAAAAAGTTTAAGAGTGCCTTGGTAATACTGACTGCGTTCCGTAGTGTGTCCGGAGACCCTAGGTGCTTTTTCCTGTATACTTCTACCTGCTTACAATCCAGTAGAATGTGTTTAGTCGTTTCTTCTGCCTCCACACGCTCTGCACATGGGGCTGTCTGTGATACCTAAATTGGGAATGGATGAAAATTTTAGAAATGCCTGATTATTTTTTTGGTGATAGGAATAACCTTCCTTAGAACCAGAAAAAAAATTCATATTTTTCAGCTGCGTCTTCTATCATTTCTGATGCGATCACGCAGAGATACTCCCAGCATAGCCCTCCCCATTGCCCTTTGGGCGACTTTGAGCCTTCTTATGAGGCCCATAGTAAGCGACCACGTTTCCGTGCCTTGGTTCTGCTGCGGATAGCCGATGGCCGTCGGGGCGGAAAGGTTCTCGAGTGGCGACCACGTACCGGAAGGCGCGGCGTGGGTAGGCCCCCCACAAGGTGGACTGATGACCTGGTAAAGGTCGCGGGAGTCCGCTGGATGCGGGTGGCGCAGGACCGGTCAATTTGGCACACGTTAGGGGAGGCCTATGTCCAGCAGTGGACGTGTTTCGGCTGATATGATAATTTCGATCAATATATTTATCTATCGTATGGCAAATTATACACTCTGACAATTACTTGTGGCTAGTATTTAACCCTTTGAACGCCGAGAGCCACTAAAGTGGTCGAATGCTGTCGTGCCCACCACGCCAACAACTATACTCAAAAGGTCGGAGTGAAGGTGAAATGAAATGAAATGAAATAAATGAAATGAAACATTTATTTGCGGAATACGGGTCACATTATGTACTTTGATCATGAATAAAATCTATTATGAATTGTTTCTATTTGTTTTTATTGGTTTTTAAGGATACATCAAGTTACAGTGCTTGGCGTGTGAGTGATCACTTCATTCAAATATGAAAGCGTTCAAAGGGTTAAAGGCACACCAAAAAAACCTAACAACCTAAAAATACAATACCAAAAATACTAATCGTAGATCAAAATTCGGTTTAGATGTGCATTTGTTAAATTTCGATGTGTAAGTCAGTATATTTAACCCCCGACGCAAAAAGAGGGGTGTTATAAGTTTGACGTGTCTGTGTGTCTGTCTGTGGCATCGTAGCTCCGAAACGGATGGACCGATTGTAATGCGGTTTTTTTTGTCCAAAGGCTGACGTGATCGAGATGGTTCTTAGCTACGTTTCAACATAATCGGTTTAGCCGTTTTTGAGATATTGAATTTTGAAATGAAAATTTCGAGGGTTTTTCAACTTTTCTAAGCTGTAGTTATTTTGGTAAGGGATTAAAAATTTCCCGTTACTTATTTGTTACTATAACTTTTTTTTTTAAGTTTGCAGCATCGCTCGCGAGGTCTTTAAACTCCAATGGCTCCACGTCGTACTTGGTGAGAGGGCATTCGCACACTGTTTGGATATCCACAGTCATATTTCTTCAGCGTCCCTCCATGTTGATTCGAGTAGGTCCCAATATTTTGTAAGGACATTTTAAAACACCAATTGCGGTGCATTTTGTACTCATTTGCAAAATTGTTAATAGTTTCAGTGCCAGGAACCCGCTAGGTGAGTGTTCTGCTCGTAGGCGCTTTTCTCTACAAATGGTTTTTCGCATGTTTAGGCTACCCTAACGAGACGAAACTAAACTTGTGCTCATGCACTGAATATGTTAAATGAGCCACTAGAAAAGTGAAAAATATATTCAATCTTATTATTCAATACCTATTTCATTATTTATCTGAACGCTTGAATTTTGTTTAATTTACGTGATAACGTCTTATAAATCGGTGAACGCCGGCTGCACGCACGTAAAGTGTGGCACATTGTCCCGTTCCGTTGACTGACATATCAACGCACAGCTCAAAACTTTTGGTTTTGAGATGCCAAATTGGGCACGTAGGTTCCTTATAAGGTCTAGGGGTGCACTAAGAAAGGATTTTTCAAAATTCACCCTCTAAGGGGGTGAAATGGGGGTCCAAATTGTATATGGGGAAACAAGATTAGATTGACTGTTTTATTCGAAACTTCACAGGAGTATTCCTAACGATAAATGAGGAAATACGTGTTATGCAATTTTCTCATGAATGTTTTCTATCACGTAAAATGATCGTCCGTAAACAGACATTACAGACAACCATTTTTTTCGATGTTATTTTGTACATAGAGATATAACATTAAGAAACAAAATCGAATACGAGTACGGAAAAATGAATCTTCAATAAACTGTATTACATAAACATAATTCTATCCCAAGCTTAGGTGTGTAGGAAGAACCCTCCCAGTTACCACTTATTTGTAGTATATATCCAAGTCAGCCATATGTTACAGTATAGCCTGGATGTAGTGTCAAATCCAGCGAGTCTCACACTCGAGTGTATCGCTGCCGAACAGCCGTCGCCCTACCCAATAATGATGCGGTGCAAATTATAAGCGGTTGTATAATAAGATAATAACATTGTATTTTACACACCCGTTTCGATCGTCTTCTATTACGTTATCACTTTATCAGAAACCACGCAACATGAGGAATATACGCAGTATCCATATCTTTACCCGACTCTATTTCTACTAGGGACACCACTCTTTAAAAGTGAGGCGGTATTTAGCCGTAGTTAAAGCTTGGGAATCATTCGCAACACAATTGACTGCTCGGGATTGGTTGGAGAAGTGGTACGGTACGGTTATATGCGCCTTGCGCTGGATCTTGCTTGCGCCACGCGCCCCTGCTGGCCGCGCGCGCGCACCGATCTACCGCAACGGTATCCCCTTGGATCGGATAATGGTTTTTAGACTAATGCAGTTTCGCATAATTGGTTTGGCATAATTATTTGTGGCATAATAGTACTTTCGCATAGTAATATTTGGCCTATTGTTTTACTGGCATACTACACTAACAGCATAATTTCAGTTGAACTAATCTGTATTGGCCGAATATACATTACGCATACTATTGTTTGGGCTAATAATTATTTGGTGTATCTGTCATGATCCATAATTTCAGTTATTTTGTTGCGGGCGCATTGAACCTATAAAATGAACAACAACAAAATATTACGTTAACGTTAGGTCACATTAGATAGGTACATTAGGTTAGGTTCGGTTAGTATGAAATCCCGGCGCGAAGCGCCTAAGCAACACGGAATAGAGGGTCCGCGAAGCGGACCTCCGTCGACATCACCTTAGTTCCTAAATATATACACAAAAATTGAAGACCGCTTTAGCCTAGTTGGTAGTGACCCTGCCTACGAAGCAAGAGGTCCTGGGTTCGAATCCCGGTAAGGGCATTTATTTGTGTGATGAGCACGAATATTTGTTCCCGAGTCATGGATGTTTTCTATGTATTTAAGTATGTATTTATCTATATAAGTATGTTTATCGTCGTCTAGTACCCATAGTACAAGCTTTGCTTAGTTTGGGACTAGGTCGATTTGTGTAAGATTGTCCGCAAATATTTATTTATTTATATTTATTTATTTATTTAAAATAGCAATATAGCAATTTTATTACTATGAGCCTTTTGTACATAACTTTTTTTAGGATATTACTGTTATGCATTTTGATATGTTGCCAATTGATTATCATGCCTATTTGTGCTTATGCTTTTTGACATTAGTCTTCATGAAGATTATGCTTTCAGTTTTTATGCTTTTTAATGTTATGCGTATATAATTATGCGAAATGTGACTTATGCATATCTTATCTTCGGCGTAAAGTAATTATGCGTAACCATATTAGTATTAATGATTTTATGCCTCTCAATACTAAACCGACTGCAACACGCGCCGCTCCCGAGCGCATTCTCTGTCCTCAACTCCGTGCTGGACGCAGCACCGTCCTGTGATCTGTTCACAACCAAATTGGCCTGCTTGTTGCAGGAATGCAAGGTTTTTATAGAACGTGTGTTAGATTAAGATCTGTGACGCTTTGGCGGTAAGCTGTAAGTTGCAGATGCACTTTTTGATACAAGAAACATGTTCGATGTTATAGACGTCCAAAAATTTTTAGAATTAGAATAAAATAAATTAATATGTGGGGATAATTTTATCAAATCGACCCAGTCCCAAACGAAGCAAAGCTTGTACTATGGATAGGCGACCGTACTTATAAAGATAAATAAATACGTACACACACAGAAAACATCCATGACTCACGAACAAATATTCATGCTTATCACACAAATAAAAGCCCGTACCGGGATTCGAACGATGGCCAAGCTACTGCAGATTGTAGAATTTGTTTGTTTACGGAAAACGAGCAATATATTCGCGACCTATTTATATGTGTTTAATATATCGTTAAAACCAACGATTTTATGCGTGCGAAAAGGAAGGAAAGTTACAGAAACGCGAGAACCTGGCAACATTAAGTGTGATGTTGGTAAGCTATGAGAGACAAGATGGCGTTTTGACAGTTAGCACTGTCAAAACGCCATGTTATATATAACTCAAACTCGAACTCAAAATGATCTTTATTCAAGCAGGTCTAGTAACAAGCACTTTCAAATCGTCAGTTAATTTTTTAGAGTAATTTATTAAACATAAAGAATACAAATTATATGAAGTAAAAATTGTATAAAATACTACATATTAGAATGTTTGTAGAAAAACAATCTAATGTCAAAAAACAAACGAGACGAACGAGAATAATAGATTAAAAATTCAGTCACAATTATTAGTTCCATGGAGTTTTATCATTCATGTAGTCTTGTGTGCTATAATAAGCTTTCGTTATTTGGCTCGCACAGTATTTATGTTCGCACTTGTCATGGTAACGGTAGTATGTCAATGATTTTTACGATACCAATATCGATCGATGAAATGACAACGGCAATGGCGAGGACTATGTTGATAATTTCTCTGCGTGATCGCATCAGAAATGAGGCTATAACCAAGGTTAAAGGAACTTAAGTGGCAGTGGACGGGGTCTCATTGCATGTAGAACCGATGGCCATTGGGGCGGTAAGGTTCTCGAGTGGTGACCACGCACCGGAAGGCGCGGCGTGGGTATGTCCAGCGGTGGACGTCTTTCGGCTGATATGATGAATATCGATCGATATCGTAATGAAATAATATCACACAATTGGATAACTTTTGGATTCGTATTAGATCTGAAAACGGAATTAAGGTTGAGTGTTCATCTTAATTGGGTATAATATTGTTTTTTTTTTTTATTAATTAGCAATAACCTTCCTGGTTAAGTGAAGGTACAAAAACTTGATTAAATCAAATATCCCTATTACGAAAACATCACACCAAGTATCAGAAAGAAATCATGCTCCGAGCAGAGAGCGAACGTTTAAGATGAACGTATAAAAAAAAACTTAATGTAAGTACGTACTCCGCTGACATCTCATAGCTTACACCATTACAGCGTGTGCTTCACTATCAGGGCCCCGCAGCCGTTCGGTCAATTGCCAGTATCGCGCACTCGCTGAAAAATACAGCTACACCGCCACTCTTGCACGCTTGCATGTACCGTAACATAGCTACACAAGTGAAGTAACAGTGAGATATACGAATCGAACATAGATAGGTAACAAAAGTTTATGACAAAAAAAAAAAATTGATATAAAAAATTTACCCTTTGGATTTTTTGCAGTCTTGAATCACCACTAATGAGCCCAAACACGACGAATTTATCTTGTGCAATTGAGGAATTCCTATGGCCCCTTCGTTTTCATTATCAGATCAGGCCCCGTAGCATGGTTGGCCTTGTCACGCGATAGGTGATAGGATAGAGCGTGCGTCACTGGCTGACACCGTTCGATAGAACGAGACGACGCTCTTATCTTGTCACTTGTCGCGTGATAAGGCCAACCATGCTACGGCTCCTGATTTGTAATTTAACAGTGCAAAACTAATTTACATGACCATGCATATTTAATATTTATTTTCCTCCAGCAAGAATAAATATTCTGCAACCCAACGCAAAAACAGCAACGTCGTCAAAAGATAACTTATCTTATCTGTAACTCTTATTTCTCTTCAATCATCGGTAAGCAAAAAAAAAGAAAAACGTTTTCTAAAGGAATTGCAATAAATGTCAAACAACAAAAGAAAACAAAAGAATGGACCGAAAAACAAACTCTTGACACCAAAAAGTAATTTTCGGACGTAGTCACAATCCGCCCAACCACATCAACTTTCCCGTTCCTAAAAAGAACACGATATTTTAACAAAAATAAATGCGAGCGGAAACCCCATTCAACCCTTTCGACTATAAATTCCGAATTAATTAAAATGGCCGACATCTTGCTATGAGGAATCGATTCGGGCGCGTTCGGCCACGGCCTGATTTAGAACATCTCTTTCATATTCAAATACCATTTTTCAATATGTTATGTCATTGTATCACACGTAGGGAACTAGATGACAGTTCCTGCAAGAAAACATATCCAATAACGACTATTAATAATCGCATTTCCATTCTTTTCGTTTTTTTAAATCTTCGTGCGTTGTATTCTGTGACACAGTTTCGGACATGTTTCCTGGTCTGGTAGAACAACGCATTATGTTTTTTTCTTCGTAATCATATTCAGGTTTACTTATTTTAAGTAGGTTAAGTACTATCATTTAAAAAGCAAAAAAATTATGGACTTTTGAGTTTGTTTCGGCGTTTCTTCGCGACAGTATTCTTCTTTCTCAGAAATGCTGGTAGATTTTGATTTGTAAAGGTGCGGCCGTCTTGCAGTTTTTTTTTTTTCATTTTGCGTGCCTGTTCTGACATGTTAGCTCTGGGGGCGTGAAAATAGGTACGCGGATAGCATCAAAATAAAAATAGAACGGGATGCGACGAATTAAAATTTACCTTCTGCTTCGGCTCCGCTAAATAGACCGTTTTCAATACCGTAATATTAGCTTTCAACGCAAAAATACATCGAGCAAACGAAATATAATGAATGTTTGCACGACCACTTTAGCCTAGTTGGTAGTGACCTGGTCCTATGGGTTCTAATCCCGGTACCTATGTGACGAGCAGTGGACTAGAACAATTTTTTTTCTCAGAAGGCAATTTAGGCCAATTTTTTTTATTATTTAATTTTTAACCCTAGTGTTGGATAAATCAAACAGAGTAGAATATATTTTAATGTTTATTTATGGAATAAACAATTATTTTAGATATTTTGTGCCCACATAGTAGGACATGTGTGAGTGAGATTTTTCCAACTGATTGGTGTTGCCAGGAGGCAAACCTAACTAAAATACAATATTGCTATACTTAAAAATATAATAATACACTGTCTACACATTATAATCATGTTCAATCATGTATTGAACACCTAGTTTTTAATTTTAGTTTTTATTATTTTTATTTTACCGTCTTATATTTCTAATGTTACAAAGTCGTATTATATATGAATGAACATTTTATAAATGCTTATTTTTTCTTTAGTCATGGATTTTTTTTGTATTTCAGTGTATTTAATCTATTATACGCATAGTATATCGTCGTATGACCCAAAGTACAGAGTTTGATTAGCTTGGGACTAGTTAGATTTGTGTAAGATTGTCCTCAATTATTTATTTCAATTTTTGTTATTCGATGAATGAAGCACTGAATTTATTTTTATTACTATTTTAAAATGTACATTTTCGACCAGCTTTTACAATACTAAATTAAATTTGAATTCAATAGACTATGCAGACGTGACATAAAAATTGCAATAAATATGCTCAGTCGACTGCGTAAAAAATGTTTAAAAATAGCTAGTACTTATATAATGTTCTTATATATATAAAAAAATTGCTTAATATGCACAACACTGTTTAGTCATCTTTCTGTAAATATAGTGTAGGCCCCATAGGTTAAGTTAGTTTTAGTAATTTTAGTAGTTAATTCTTTTTTTTGTTATTTATTGTATACCATTTTTATCTTAATAAATATACGTCATCTTCTGTTCTCTGAATTAAACAGATCAAATTTTAATGAAATTAAAGTAAATTCAAATTAATTTTAAAAATTTTCTGTCAATATTTTAAAGTGATCTGGATTTGCAATGTGTTTCAAACGGTTTCATTTAATTAAAGTTGTCCAACCGGCCTCAGGATGTCCGTTCAAATTAGACGAATAAAAGGGAATTGATTTCGCCAAGTTAGTTTAAGCTCAATTGGTTAATTCTGTCGGACGGGTATTGTTTCAGCAACTGTACTGGAAAGTGAATTTTATTGCTGCAGATAAAACTCATAGTGTTTTGTTAGTCATGGTTATTAGAACGCAATAAGTTTGGAAATAGGAAATAGGAGAGCTGGTAGTGTACCCAATTTTGCCATTATATGAATTGACAGCTCTCCTATTTCCAAACTTATTGCGTTCCAATAATAACCATGACCAACCAAAGGTCCTGGCTGCATGTTTGCGGTGCGGCGCGGCCGCCGCAAAGTTTCGCGGCACGGCGCCGCAAAGTTTCGCGGCACGGCGCCGCAGAAACCCGTGTAGTACCGATAAACGCGTGCGTTATATTATCACGACGCAGCACCTTAGGAAAACACGATGCAACGCGGTGCCGTAGAAACACACGGCGCGGCGTGAAATTCTGAGGCGCCGCAACGCAGACATGTAGCTAGGCCCTTATGGCCAGCTGTGACGCAACTGATTGATTCTGATGGTTGACAATTTACGCGCGCTAAACCTTTTAATGTCATAACGAGTAATGTAAAGGGCATTGGGTAAAAGGGTTGTATTTTTTTCGATGAACGGCCACTCGTAAAAGTGATAGATTATGATAGATCTATTCGAAACAAACATATTTCGTTATAATTGTAATACTTTAAAATGCATCATATTTGCAATACATGTATAAAAAAATAAAAAAATATTAGGAGACATTCTTACACAAATCGAACTAGGCCTATAGTAAGCTCAATAGGGCTTGTGTTACAGGTACTAGACGACGATATATATTATAGATATAAATACTTAAATACATAGAAAACATCCAAGACTCAGAAAGAAATATTCATGCTCATCACACAAATATTTGCCCTTACCGGGATTCGAACCCAGGACCATCAGCTTCGTAGGCAGCGTCACTACCCACTAGGCTAACCGGTCGTACACAGGACAATTTGAAAAGTTATAAACAAAACTTCAAACTGAAATATCTCGGCTCCGATATAATCAAACGCGTTTCATTGTATATATGCGTATGAAGAGGGTCCTCTAAACCAGTATAAAAAACAGCCTTGGCTACTGCAAAAAAAAAACGAATTTTTAAATACAAGGTTACTACCCAATGCCCTTTGATAATGCTTCTAGTCAAATACATTCTTAGACATACATCTATCAACTTGAAAGACTTGAGGTCATAAAACGAAACTTGGTCGAATACATTTTAGCCTACCTTTTTATTCTATAGAAATTCCGAACTGACTTCGAATTTGTACTTAGTACGTGAGGGCTTTTTACGTGTGGCCATTGATATCCATTGCCAAGATCCATTAATAGAGAAGTCTGGAGTTTTCTCAATTTAAATTCTCCAATGAACTTAGTCTAGCTTGAATCTACAATGAAGTTAGACGCAGAGATAGGTACATCAAAAGATGCCATTGAACAGTAAATATATTCGGACCCATTTTTTTACTGCCACAACTATAGTACATTATTGCCGTGGCCGGGAAGGAGGCAATTGCAGGCTGAGTATTTGTTTAAACGGACGAGCTTGCGAGTCCATTTAATTATAATACGAAGCGTGCAATTGCCATTCCGGCTGAGGCTAATATAGTGCTTTTCTCAAAAATGGGGGAATAATAAACTTTAAATATCATTACACAACTTGAAAATATTACTGATTTCCCGCCGTTTTTCTTTTTAAACCGAATCGCAAGTGTATTTTTCCACCGAAAAACGCAAAATATTTGAGACACATAGAAAAACGTCGCGTTTGCAACAGAAAAATACGAGTTGAATTGGCTGAATACGACCTGTGCCGTCTTTTATGTGCCGGTTTCAACTTTTTAAAAAGTTTGGTACTCGACAAATAAAGGAATTTATATATATTTATATATGTAACTTTCCAGGCGGCCTGCAATGTTTTTTATTTTTTAATTTTGATCTGACCTGAAACTATACACTTTACCTTCCAATATGTAGCGATTTATGTACACTTTGCGGGCCATTTTTGAGAAAAATATTTATATTATTGTTTTATGGTTTTGTAACGTATCTATATTGAGATTCGATGGGACAGTGTATATAATGAGAATAAAATATAGCTTATGTCCATCTCGAAGTATCAATTTACACACCGAAAGTTTAAAAAAATCAAAAATCGAAGGTTTTCCTCTATTTTTTACAAATTTTCCACCTCATACGACCTATAGATTTAGTATAGAATAATAGATTAACTATGTTTCGTACGAATTCAAAACCCTCCTAAATTCTCGTTGCAGAGAATAAATAAAATAATAGGCGTCTTACCGTATTACAGGAAGCTGCCAGCTTTCCTGTCCCCAGTGACCCCGTTCTGTATCAATTTTAATTTGAAATTAACTCGTGTTTTTGGAAGTGGATTTGCATTCGCTTCATGTGTTGCGAATCAGGAGGTCTGTGTGACTGCACGTAGGTATAGGATTGTAATCATATTTATATTTGAGTAAACTCGTTCTGTGAAGTGCGTTCTATATCACTAAGAGAAGAAGGTGATCTCTAGAACACACATCATTAAAAAAAAACATTCATGTATAAAAAGGACTTTGTGGATGGAGAAATATATTTTTCACACCTCTCATTCAGAAAAGTAAGTTTTGGTCCCCGACGAGAGGGAACAAAATGCCACTTTTCTGTTCAAGCTACTTTTTTAATTTATTCATTGGCATGTAGCATTTACGCAATGTGCCAATTGAACACAGATCTTAAGAAAATAATCGATTGTAATTTCATCGTAATCGATTAAAAACGAACATATTTCAAGTTTTAACTTTAGCAACGTTGTAGGTACATTTACATATTAAAACTTGAGAAGTTTTCGTAATATTTGAAAAAAAATTCACAATAAACTATACGTTTTACTGAAATCAAAACTATGATGTTATTGTATATAAATTATATAATAATGAATATTGATATTCGTTCAATTTTCCTCATAATCGGTGTGAAAAGTTACATATGTGTCACTCAGGAGCAAAATTATTTTCGTCTTGGGCGTTAACACTTGAATCCCTCACTACGCTCAGGATCCTACGTTAGAATCCCTCGCTACGCTCAGTATTCTATTGTAGGATCCCTCGCTACATTCAGGATTCAATACACCGCCCTCACCGTAAATATACTATTTTGCTTCCTTGTGACACAAATAACTATTATTCCGTGACGGGGAATTAACATTTTCAGACAAAAGCAAGTTGCAAGTCTACGCTCATGGTATTTTTTTTCACTTTGTTAGAATATATCGATTAAGTATTCACAATTTCACGTTGACACATATATAATAGGTAGGTACTCAAATTACTTTTTACTATAACTAGTGTCTTTTGTTGTGTTAGTGTAGTTACCGCCCAATTACGTGTCAAACATGCAACACGAGACAGTAAAATTACAGGACACGAAAATAACAGGTTAGGACAGGTTTGTTTTTGTTTTAACCATTAGAATTATGAAGAGTTTCATGACCTCATTTCATAACGTGCTACTTGACTTGAGGTATGGGGGCATGAAGTAAGTACTAAATTGTGAGATTTTTCAAATGTCGGTGCCGTAAAGTAAACGGGGGCCTATAGACACAATTTTTCAACTTTTAGAGTGACTGTAGGAATGAACCGCGCATATAAAGCAAGTAATGTTGGGTTTATTTGAGTCTTGGTTAATTCTACTTTGCGTTAGCAGATTTTATTCGTTTAATTTATGAGAAAACACGAAAAAACTACACGATTTCTCCATATCCGTTAAACGGGGTTAATAGACACGCATAAGGGGTGAATCGAAATCCGTCAGGGTTGACCATATCAAATTTAACTTGTAGTTACAGTAAGGGAAATGTATTCACGTACCACCGTAGAACCCTATCGCAATAAGGTGACATATCACTCGAGTTTGAGTGACGACGGCCTGTCAATTGCGACAGAGTTCTGCGGTGGTACGTGAATACATTTCCCTTACTCTACCTACCTAGGTAGGTACTTATGTTGCTGAGGGGTAATGTACTACGGATATGCGTGTATCTACTACGTGTAAACACATCTTTTATTACGTGATGATTTAGTACATCTAAGTTTATTTCTTTAGAACGATGTTTACTTTGACCAAAAGACCTTACTATGTGCCATACAAAAAATGGCCATAAATATAGATGACGAATAGTTGGTTCCTATCAAAAACTTAAGCTATGTACCTGAAAAAAAATTGTGTTTCTCCAGCGTGTCCACATTATCACGTGAAACTGCCCCACTACTCTGCTTACATGATGATTAGCGTATACATATACACTCACCGGCAGAAAATTTGGCCCAAATTAGAAACAGTATGCAGAAAATATATAGTTTGAAATCACGAAAAGTTTTTGGGCCAAATTTTCTGCCGGTGAGTATATTAAGGTATATTCCATTTTGTATTTTTCCACCAATACCCCGCAGCTCCCGTTAATCGAGGGTAGGTACTGATTGGACCGCAGACCCTAACAGCCGCCATCAAGTTGATGGCCGTCATCACAACGATACACGATCACAAACGGGGCGATTAAAAATAATATCGTGACAATTATGTTTGTAATAGGACATGAGTGAATATCGCCAGTAATAGTGTTATCCTCAGTCTATTGTATGTTAACTGTGCTACACCTTAGGAAATGATTCCCGGAATAAAAAGTATTCTGTATAGTAATCCAGGATATACACTATATGCATACACATTACCGAACTTACTGACTCTAAATTCAAATCTGTCGTAAAACGGACACTTATTTCAAAAGCATATTATAAGATAAACGACTACATCATGGATACCTAGGGATATTTGGCAGCGATAAAACCCTGCACTAGAAATCTGTCGTAAAATAAATAGGCTTTCTACTGAAGCAATGTAATTTTAAAATTTTATAATACTCTGATACTGAAATTATATATTGTATACTGTTTTGAAAAAATGACACCTCGCCGAGTTTTTTACGCCGGTTCTTCTCGAGGCAGAGGTTTACTTTCCGAACCGGTGGTAGTTTATCGACATTCATAGGTGCATGTAATATGCCTAAATTGAAGAATAAATCACTTTGACTTTGACTTTGACACCAAAATTCATATTAATCCGTTTAGCCGTTTTTGCATGATTGAGTAACAAACATTCAAACATTTAACATCCAAACTTTCGCACTTATAATACTAGCCTCCGCCCGCGGATAAAACTATCCTATATTCTATTTCCATATAAATATAAGGTTTCTCAGCATTTTTTTATTAAGCGAATAGAGTCGGAGATAATCGCTCCGAAAGTCACTAAAATTGTGTCCCCCCTCCAATTTTTGAACGGTGTACTTTAAAAATATCAAAAAAGCATGGACATAGGGCTTATTAAATTCTTTCACCGAAAATGATTTTGAACAAGATCGGTTCAAAGGTTCGAGATATTGCTGAAAAACTGCCTTTCTTAAAGAAAAGGACGTAAGTGCCGTAAGGTTTCTGTGACGATACGACCTTTTTAATAAGCACGGAACCCTACGTTGTGAGTGGTCCGACACGCACGTGGCCGGTTTTACCACTAACACAACACTAAACACATATAGGTACAAAGCAAGTAGTGCATGAATGTCATGCCCTATTAAACGTTCAACCACTTCAAGCTTTTAATATATAATTCAATTTCAATATCCTATTAAGATGCTCCCCCCCCCCCGCCGCCGCAAAATTTGGCAGACTTTTTTGTACGCAAATATACGACATAAGGCTACTCCAGTTATGTATGCTCTAAGGGAACGCCCCATTCAATCGCCTAGCCTGATATAAATTCAGTCCGAACGATGTTTTATTCCGAGATAATTTCCTATTCTATGTATAGCATATTAATGTGGCAGAATGATGTATGGCAGAGTCAATTAACATCAGACGTTGAGTAATGTTGCTGGTTATAATGCCGAAATACGGAGCCACGCAAATGTGAGGGCTTCTTGTGAAAGTGCTCTTTTATCCTCTATTGACCAGTTTTCGAACGCAGCTTTTGGAATACACATATAACATTTTCTTTAAAAGTAAATGTGCCAGTGATATTTTTGGTTTATAGCCGACTGTACTTTTTTCCGCTGAGAGAAGACTCAAATGAGCCCAAAAACACGGGTTTATGAAGTGTAGGTTACGGAGTTGTTAAGGACATCAGTCTCCATCATCAGATCAGTTCGGTGGTATCATAATCATTGCTGCATCGTGCTAATTATTAACTGAACCTAAATGTTCACACACAAACATATACACACACGCACACTCTCTCTCTCACACACACACACACACATACACACTCACACACACCTACCAGTAATGTATTGTATTAGTACTATTACTTGAATTAGGCTAAATTATGTATTTCCTACCTTTTTTTTTTTTTTTATATGGCAGGAAAATCCGTTATGGATACCTCCACGCCACGGGGATAGCGCGGAGGTTATGTCGGACTCGCACCGACTAAAAACCCCCCGATGGTCCTCCTCGACGCATTTCGGACGGCTCTGGGATCTCCTACGGAACGCACCAGTGCCGCCCTAGCGTCATGCCTTAGTGGTATCTACCCTTTTTTTTTCCGATTGCAGCCCCCAACTGCAACCGTGTACCACCCCGAGGACCCCTTTTAGTCGCCTTGTACGACAGGCAGGGGATACCGTAGCCGTATTCTAATGCCCGGGCTACAGGGCGCATGTATTTCCTACCTACTTGCCAGTTATGGAAGAGCGGGGCATCCTAACACAGGTTTACTTACCTAAAAGGAAGCCCCAATCACTGTATATTGTACTTTAAAAACAAAGGAAAAAATAAACAATTTTTCATTTTCATAATATTGCATCTTCATCAAATTTACACAAGTATGGCAAATTTCAGCTAAATGAGATGCCGGCAAGTTTCTGAAAAAATTTAAGGATAACTTGTGGCAAAAATTTTAATTGATAAACGCCGGATGCACGCACGAAAAAGTGTGACTCATTGTCCCGTTCCGTTGACTGAAATTATCAACGCACGGCCCAAAGCGCTGGTTCTAGAGATTCCTAGGACGTAGGTAGGTTCCTAGGTGTCCCTAGAGGGTGCAGTAAGATATAATTTTTCAAATATCTACCTTTAAGGGGATGAAATGGCGGTCCAAAGTTTGTATGGTCAAAGGTCCAAGATTAGATCGACTATTCGAAATGTCTCAGGAGTATTCCTAACGATAAATGAGTAAATACGTGTTATTATTAATTGTTAGCTATTATAATTATTTTCTCTTGTCTAGGTTTTTAAAAAATAAAAAAAATAAAAAGTTTTTGTTTCTAAATGATATGTTTTAAATTTATTTACTTTGTGACCGACCGAGGTCCAGCCAGGGACCAGTCTGAAAACCAGCGCCGGACCGTGTTGCCCAGCATAATGCTGAGACTGGGACCCATTGCCCATTAGAGTCTTAACTTAAGTATAGTGTTATTGTTGTGTTTTTTTTTAAATCTTTTTCTTGTAATTGTTTTAATTTTTACCCTACCTCCGTGTATATTTAAGATTCTTTTGTGCAATAAATGTTTTTCTATTTCTAAAAAAAAAAAAAAAAAAATTCTTATGCAATTTTTCAGCAACATTTTCTTTTGACGTTATTATGTAAAATTATCGTGTGTAAACCAACTTTACAGACAATTTTTTTTTTAATAGAAACATATTTAATAGAAGAACGAAACATAATCGCTTACAAAACCAATAACTTTCAAAGCTTGGAAGGAGACCTTGTATGAAATACGACAAAAGTAAACAACTTAGGCAACAAAAGTTAATAATACCCCGAACACAATGTAAATGCATGTTTTTAATTACAAAATGTCTTGGACCTTCACAATTTATGTGCTGTGTGTAAAGTTTTTAAAGCGAACGACATTTTATGCTTCATGAAAGTAAAATGAGTTGACGCACTGCGCCGGGGCGCGCGGCGTTTTTGAAGCGCTTCAACTATGTTAATTAAACTTGTGAATAATAAGTTTGTACAGTATTTTGTGGTAGATACACCATTTTGCTTAACGTTGTTGACCGACCGATCAAATCACTATTCATCAATTGTAGTAAAGGATGTGAACCCACAAAGAAGCACCTTTGAGCTAGAAAAAAATCTTGCAAGTATGAGAGTTTTGTGACAACTTTTAGAAGGTCAAAATGAAGGTGTATACGCGGTCCCAGCTTTTTATCTCTTATTCAAAGCCCTTTTATTTGCTTTTGATTGGACAAAGTACTTAGTGTGCAATGAGAAATGGCGTTATGTCTTAGAATAAAATAGAAATATATTTATCTGGTGTGTTTTTTTTTTTACACAAGTGTATAGTTACATCTGAAATGCACCAAAATGGATGCCACTCAGCATATGCCAGCAGCAATATATGCTAAAGGCGCTGGTTTTCAGGGCACACAGAGACAGATACAGAACTTAAAATGTGACTTATAATAGTTATAATTCATCATCATCATCAACCTGGCCGATTTCGACCACGGCGACTGGAAAAAGAGAAGAGTTCTGGCTACCTGGAGCGTCGTTCGTGAGCTCTCAGGTGACTGACGTAGCCTATCGTTGCAGAGAATGTGCGACCACATTCCCTACAGGTCAGCACCCCTCCGACAAAGTTGTAGTGTATGGCCGCAGGTGGTCGAGCCTTCAACTCCTCGCGCTTAGCGTCGAGTTCGTTATAATTATAACTTGTACATAAGAAAACCTAATTAATGAAAAGGAGAGGTCGCTGGTCAAACAATTCAGAGCTAAGTGTTTACAAATCAGGTCAAAGGTTATGATAAAATACAGGTGTAAGTGTGATGTCATTTGCAGATATTGAAATTCAAGAGCTATGTAGATTGTCCGCTTATGCATTAGATGTCTTCGTAGATTAGAAGTTATACGCCCTATTGGTGCTTGTTTTATCGTCTTATGTCGTCTGCGGTCTGTGAGCTTTTATCAGTCACTTTGAAATTTGTGTGTCAAAAGTATTCGTGTTCGGTTGAAGTCGTTTATTTCGGCATGAGAATGTAAAAGCGCAAGCGACAGAGAAATATCATCATCATCCTCATCATATCAGCCAAAAGACGACCACAGCTGGACATAGGCCTCCCCCAAAGAGTGCTACATTTCCCAGTCCTGCGCCACCCGCAACCAGCGTACTCCATAGACCCGAATCCTATTTGTACTGGCATACTTATATCTTTGTTACTATAAATTTGAGTGAAGTTCAGATGCATAAACCAGTTTTGCTTTCAAAGGTCCGGGACATCATGTCCCGTGAGCGGGAAAGACATAAATAATAATAAATATTAGGAAGGACAATCTTACACAAATCGACCTAGTCCCATAGTAAGCTCAATAAGGGTTGTGTTATGGGTACTAGACGACGATATATTTAATAGATACACATACTTAAATACATAGAAAACATCCAAGACTCACAAATGTTCGTGTTCACATATATACGATATCTTTGTCAAATCATAAATGGTCTCTAATGTTTAAATTATTAACAGTTATTTTTGAGTTTCTATATTGTAATTTAAAACATTACCTCACGATGTTCAACAATCATGGTTTTTAATTTTGGTTCTAGTTCAGAAATAGCGTGAAAATGTACACCAATATTCAGTAGGTAATAATGATTGTTGCTGAACCAAATATTTCATATCAGTTGAACGGATTATGTCGGTTAATGGCCCGAATTCAAACTAAAGCAGTGAATACGTCCGTCCGCCTGGCATTTGCATTTTCAAAGTTAAATGTTATTATAATTGCGTTTTCGTGCTTGTATTGGGATTATTTTAAAGCATATATGTATATTTTATTACTGGCTTCTGGCCTTATGTTTTTTTTTTCATTCAATTAATAGATGTAAAGCGGCGTGGGTACCCACAACCCCACAAACTGATGACCTGGTAAAGGTCGCGGGAGTACGCTGGATGCGGGTGGCGCAAGACCGGTCAATTTGGAACTCTCTGGGGGAGGCCTATGTCCAGCAGTGGACGTCTTTCGGCTGATGATGATGATGAATAGATGTAAAACCAAGTGCGAGTCAGACTCGCGCACCGAGGGTTCCGTACAAACCTGTACGTAAATTATTAAAAATATTTTATTATATGATTGTAACTAAAAATTTACGGTTTTCGTAATTTTTCCTTTATATAAGACGTTGCTTCTTATCAAATTTCATGATTTTGAGTTCACGGGAAGTACCCTGTAGGTTTTGATTCCCTTGCGAGTTTCGAAAATTTGCGGTATAAACGGCCTTATCTTTTGATTGCTTTGGCTTAGAAGTTTGATTTTTTCACAGCTCCAAGGGACAGTAGACCTGAGTATTTGATATACATTTTAGCTTGATACCTTTTCGCGTTCCTGAGAAAAAGGGTCTTGACAGACGGACGGACGGACGGACAACAAAGTGATTCGTGAAGGGTTCCGTTTTTTCCTTTCGAGTTACGGAACCCTAAAAGAATATAGGACTCCGTCTTACACAAATGGAACTTGCTTAATAAGTCTTGTATACGTACTAGACGACGATATATTTAATTTTTAATACGTGTATGAATACCTAATACATAGAAAATATCTATAGGCTAAAGCTTTGATATTTAAAAATAAAACGTTGTTTTTAAGTAGCCTTTAAATACGCTTCGAATAGACTTCGCCGTGCTTTATCACCTCCTACAGACTCACAATTCGTCTGCAATCGATGTGGCAAGAAATTCCGCGCAGTTATAGGACTTCATAGCCACCGACGTAGATGCGGCATCCCATAGGCTCCTAACGCCTTGGCCACGACTTTGGTCTTAAGCGGCCTGCGGCAGCGGTTTTTCTAATTCATTGCGCGTGATCCCAACTAACCACAGTGCGTTTCGCGTCTCGACCGCGCAATGAACAGCTAAAACGCTGCCGCAGGTCGCTTAACCCGGCGAGCATGATGTGAAAAAAAGTTACATCAAGCATGTGGCAGGGTATGACATACCCAAAATTTAATGCCCCATAAATATAGTTGTTATTAATGTTATTTTATTTTCTTGATAATGTATAGTTAAAAAATTCATTAGTTAATAGAATTAAATTGAAAAAAAGTTTTAATTATGAAATTATTTTTATTTATTCATGTTTTTCTTATACTATGTACTTATAGGAACAAAAATTTAGGGGTTTAAAAAAATGAACAATAAAACAATAAAAATAACATTTTATAATATAAATCAACTTTAAACTGAAAGATACTGAGATTTTCTTCTTAAAATAGTATAATTAAAATTTTTAAGTAAAAAATATGACTATACTACTATCATTGAGATCCGGAATTTTTTCAATTTTGCATGCTACAAACATTATGGGCTTGCCGCAAGCGTTGCAGGAATGTTTGGTTTTTATATCCTTATGTATGGACAGTCCTGGTATCCGACATACCGTCCAGATACATTTACACGTCTAGGTGAAGGCTCACCCAGTTATTTTTCCATTTGCCTGCGGATATAGCTTTGAATATATTTTTGTTGATTTTCTTGAATTTAAGTATTCATAAATAATAAAACAATATTAACTAAAATAAATAAACGCGTCTCAAACCTATACAATAAAATCATAAAAAAGAATTAAGAATAATAAAAAAACTTAATAAAATTATTAAAAATGTATACTTAAAATAAATACGTCAAAAATGAGGCAGGGTATGACATACCCGAGACTGGTTTGTGCACGAATATTCCGGCCAGTGTGTCACCCCACACTGTGATCACGCCATTATCCCCTTTCGCACACCCCTGCCTCCAGCTACTGAGCGAGCTGGTGTCGTCAGTCGAAGATTTAGAAAATACCAATACTTTTTAATACTACCAGGGTATGAGATACCCTGCCTCATGCGCGCCGGGTTAAGACCAAAGTCGTGGCCAAGGCGTTAGCGCTGCATCAATCATCTGGCATGGACGCTGTGCCCAATGTAGAAACACGCTTAAAAACAGCGGCAATTTTACGATCATGACGTTAACAGAGCATAACGGTAAAATAGGTTCGCGTGGTACGAAATCAGTGAAGAACAATACACCTGTACTTACCCCTAAAGTATGTTATCGTGCTAGATCTAATTAATTGTTATCATGAGTTTAACTAGGCATTGGCACGTGAACACGACCGTTTCGTTATTTAATTTTCAAACCACATGCTCGACAATGCCGAATTATAGGTCATGTAAACCCTACCGAAAGCAAGACATTAAATCCCTTGGTATTAGCCGGGTTATAATGTTGTACTGAATTTCATTATAACCCGCTGGTTAATAATATGATTTCACTTTTCATAATTCTTATTACTATATGCATAAAGTTTAATTTTGCTAAACACAATTTGTCCTAGGCCATGGCCTACTTGATTTGACAAAATAAATGAAGTTTGCCTCCGTGTGAACCCCGGTCCAGAGGAGCGCGGTGTTCGAAATTCGAATTTCGAATCTAGGACCACGGCTTGTGCTTTCGAATTTGGAACGTCGCGCGCCTTCTTTTGTTCACGCGTGACGAACAAATAGAGTTCTTGTAGGTGCCTATAGAAGATTTAATTTCAAAAATAATATTGAAAATGTCGAGTGATGAAAGTGTTTTGACTCCTGAGTTTATCAAATTAGATGCCATAGGCATTGTCAACAATCTGCTGCCAGAGAAGTCAAAGGAAAAATACCTAAAAGCCTACAACGATTTTGACAAATGGAAAGCTGTAAAAGGCGTAAAGTCTGTGTCTGAATCAGTGCTTCTGGTCTATTTTGAATATTTGTCAGCTACAAAGAAGCCAAGTAGCCTGTGGTGTATATATTCGATGCTGAGGGCAACAATAAGTGTCAAACATACAAATTAATATATATGCCAAGTTATTGGCCTTTTTAAAAAGGAAATCGGATGGACATCGAGCAAAGAAATCAAACATTATTTATCTACTGAGCCTGTTTTTTTGTCTCGCATAAGGTGTGAAAAGTAGAGTATACACCTCGGGGATAAGACTGTTTAGTCTTGGGCGGTTGAACCCCTCACTGCACTCAGGACTCAGTCTTAATTCCCTCGCTTCGCTCAGGAATTAACTTATAACTCCCTCGCTACGCTCAGGAGTTAAATTATGAGTCCTTCGTTACGTTCGGGATTCAATTCGCTCCCGTGACATAAAACAGTGCTTTATCCCCTTGGTGTATAATCTACTATTAAGCATTTATTCTTAATCGTGTTATTGAACTTTACGGCAAGTTGTTATATTAGATTAGAACGAGCGAATCAAGCGAACGAAGTTCTTTTTTTTTCCAAAAAAGTATACATGGTGAGCAATCCAAATGGGTCAGTATGGCGGTTTTGGAAACCATAACAGATAGCGAAATCTTGGCTTAGGAACCATGACGTTGATTTTAGTAAAAAGAAAAACTGCATTCATATACTTACAAAAATACATGTACTCGGCCCAGGAATCGAACCTGGACTTTTTGAAAAATTAAATTTCGTTGTTTAAAAACAATGCATTTTATTAGTTTTAGATATCATGTTTCTTAGTAACATTTACTATTTAAGAGCTACATAACCGATATTCAAAGGAAAATAACGAAATTTAATTTTTCAAAAAGTCCAGGTTCGATTCCTGGGCCGAGTAGGTACACGTATTTTTGTAAGTATATGAATGCAGTTTTTCTTTTTACTAAAATCAACGTCATGGTTCCTAAGCCAAGATTTCGCTATCTGTTATGGTTTCCAAAACCGCCATACTGACCCATTTGGATTGCTCACCCTGTATAGCATTCAATATTTTTAATTACCCGCCAAACTGCTAGAACAGTTTGTTGACGAGACTGTGCTCAATTTATGTTTATAAAAACATCTATCTATGCTATGCCCATATAATGATATTATTGACTATTCTAGCCACATGCAAACAAGTGCTACTAATTGCTAAAGATAACTACTTACTACTGACATGCTATCTGAACTATATTCTAATATGGGTTCGGGTTGTGAGGAGTATGCAGATACGAGAATTACAAATATATATTAATACAACTTTTAATTTAAATAACAGAGCCAAGACTAGGGTAACTTTTCTAACAATTCTTTTTTAATCTACTTTTTAGTTCCGTTAAGCTACATTTTTTTCCTCCCTTAGTCAATCAATCATTCTCTGTTTAAGCTTGGGCGGAAATTCGTTCGTATGTCCGGACGTCCAGATGTCCAGCTATACTCCTCTGCAGGTCGCATTCCTCAACCGATTCTCGTGAAATTTTGTGAGCAGATCCATTAATTACAATATATTTTTTTATGACGATTCAGTTACTCGAAATTTAAAAAAGTTTTTTTTTAATAAAGGCTCACGACTCTCCAGTTCACAGAGCTACCTACAAGTTTAAAGTATGGTATCGCTTTCTCTCTGTAAGCATTGTCCTTTGTTTCTTTAACCCATTCCCGGCCCGTGACGACACGTATGCGTCCCTACGCCGTAGTCGCTTTCCGCTACGTATGAGGAAAACCGCGGGATCGGCTACGAGCGTAGCGCGTAGCGATTCTGGGCACTGAATGTGTTATTGTGGAGTCAAAACCAACGTGCAGGCCGGGCCATAAATCTCCGGGCCAGCCACGTGCCTTATCTATAGCTCGTTTTATTGCCCAGCCGGCACGTTGGTTTTGACTCCACAATAATTGGCGTGATTTGGTAATTTTTTAATTTTTTGTTTATTTTATGAAAACATTATTACAAATTACTTAATTTAATATTCAGTTTCTGACTTGAAACATGACAAATGGCTACCGTTTCAGTTAAAATTTAGTAAACGTCTTTAGTAAGGTTTTTCGTATCGTGTGTAATAATGCCGGAAAATTAGCGCTAGCTCTTGAATTGACGTTATGCTGAGGCGTCCACGTTTCAGTGTCACATTGCCTAGATCATTATTTTTTTCTTTGCGTCACGAAAAAAAACACATTATATTTAACATCATGCTTTTCTAAAGTACTTAGTTTTAACTTATTCGTTATCGTTACGTATGAGAGAGAAACGAGACCTCCTCCTTGATAGTTTTTGACGTGTTAACGTCTTATAAATCGATGAACGCCGGCTGCACGCACGAAAAAGTCTGACTCCCGTTCCTGACTGACATATCAACGCACAGCCCAAACCGCTGGTTCTAGAGATTCCTGGCACGTAGGTTACTTTATAAGGTTTAGAGGGGAGCACTACACTAAGAAGGGATTTTTCAAAAGTCACCCTTTAAGGGGGTGAAATGGGGGTCCAAAGTTTGTATTTGAAAACAAGATTACATCGACTGTTTCCTTAATCACGTAAAATTATCGTCCGTAAACCGACTTTGCAGACTACCATTTTTTTATGCAAGAGTGCCTTTATGAAGCTTGCTATAATTGTTACCCCATCCCCCTAGAATGTCACAGCCTGTGACACAGGACAAGCTAGATTATGGCCCAATCTGTGTCAACACTGGCGGATTATGCAGGCCTTCGGCACGTGTCTTCTAATGAAGCCCCGGGGCCATACTTCCTGCATAATGTTAGAGTAACTTGGGGCGTGGGACAAGGGAAAAGGGGCAGAGGTTATAGTCCGTTTGCTAAGGGCAACAAGTATGACATTTTGGAGTACAGCAATGCCATTTGGTACGAATGTTGTACACGTCAACCTAAGCCCAAAACGCCCGGTAGCCAGTTTGTACTCCGCGACAGTTGGGGGGGAGGGGGGGTCAAAGTTCAGACCTCCCGGCGCTCAGAAAAAAAATTCTGGCGGATTAGTTTGGACCTTTGTCTCAAGTTTGGTATCGTTATCAGGTAACTAGATGATGTCCAATTCATTCCCCATACCAGTTTTTTAGGGTTCCGTAGCAAAATATGACACAAGACTTAAAATAATAAACTTTTAGTAGTAACGAAATGCAAACAAACCCTCATATTTTAATTTTTTTTGTATGAAATTTGGTTTATAAAACATAGCGTTTGAAAGCCCATTTTATGCAAATTCAAAAAACATTAACATTAAATATAAATTTGACTATTTTAAATGTAAAATAAAATAGTGAAAGTACTGCGATGTTCATCAGCGCATTGTAGCGGACGGCAAAAAGTCCCGAAAAATAAGTACTACTAACAAAAAAAACCAGCCAAGTGTGAGTCTGACTCACGCACCGAGCGTTCCGTACAAATTTTTCCTTATCCCATCCCATCTTAACTGGTAGGGCCCGGTTAAGTTAAGTTTGCACCTAGTACGTATGGCGCTGCATACAAATGAGGTCCAAACTTAACGTAAACGGGTTGTCCTGATACAATTATTGAAAACACAATTTTTTATGATTTAATTAGAAATGTATAGTTTTCAGATTATTCCCTGTACTTGTAGTATAAGACGATATAAGTTGCCAAATTTCATAGCTCTGGGTCAACGGAAAGTACCCTATAAACTTTGATTCTCTTGAGAATGGCAAAATATACATAAACGGCCGTATCCTTTTTTTGCGTTAACTTAGAAATTTTATTCTTTCACAGCTTCAAGGGACTGTAGACTTTAGTATATGCTTTTAATTTCAACTCGATATCTCCACGCGTTCCCGAGATAAAGGATCTTGTCAGACAGACGGACCAACGGAAAACAAAGTTATCATATAAGGGTTTCGTTTTTGCCGATTGAGGTACGGAACCCTAAAACAAAAAATCCATAGCTTCCATAATATTTATTCATAATTGTATTTAATAGATATTCTTTTATTCATTATTAAGTAAAACAAATGTATTTATCTCTCATTACCTGTCTTTCTTCTTTTTAATATTATACCAGCTGCGCCCCGCGGTGTTACTTGCGGTTAAGAAGTAGCCTACGTGTTAATCCAGGGTGTCAGCTACCTCCATACTAGTCCATACCAAATTTTATCAAGATTGGTCCAGCCAACTTGAGCATATTAAAAAGGAAGTCAGGCAAAGAGAGAAAAATACATTTGTTTTACCTACTTAATAATAAATAAAAGAATATCTATTACAAAATTTACAATTATGATGTTATTGTAAGCACTTTAATGAAAAGATATTATGAGAGCTATGAATATCTTATTTTTAGGGTTCCGTACCTCAATCGCCAAAAACGAAACCCTTATATGATCACTTAGTTGTCCGTGGGTCCGTCTGTCTGTCAAGACCCTTTATCTCGGGAACGCGTGAAGATATCGAGTCGAAATTAAAACCATATACCATCCATATACTCAAGTCTACAGTCCCTTGAAGCTGTGAAAGAATCAAACTTCTAAGTTAACGAAAAAAAAAGATACGGCCGTTTATGTATATTTTGCCATTCTCAAGAGAATCAAAGTTTATAGGGTACTTTCCGTTGACCTAGAGCTATGAAATTTGGCAAGTTATATCGTCTTATACTACAAGTACAGGAAATTATCTGAAAACTATACATTTCTAATTAAATCATATAAAATTGTGTTTTCAATAATTATATGAGGACAACCAGTTTACGTTAAGTTTGGACCTCATATGTATGCGGCGCCATACGTACTAGGTACAAACTTAACTTAACCGCGCCCTACCTGTTAAGATGGGATGGGATGAGGAAAAATTTGTACGGAACGCTCGGTGCGCAAGTCAGACTCGCATTTGGCTGATTTTTTATGTTAGTAATACTTATTTTTCGTGACTTTTTACCGTCTCCTACGCTGCGCTGACGAACGTCGCAGTAATTTCAATATTTTATTTTACATTGAAAGTAGTCAAATTTATGTTTACTGTTAATGTTTTTAGAATCTGCATTAAATAGGCTTTCGGGCAGTATTTTTTATAAACCAAGTTTCATACAAAAAATATGAAAATATGAGGGTTTGTTTGCATTTCGTTACTACTAAAAGTTTATATTTTTAAGTATTGCGTCATATTTTGCTAGGGAACTCTAAAAAACTGGTATGAGAAATGAATTAGGCATCATCTAGTTACCTGATAACGATACCAAACTTGACTCAAATGTCCAAACTAATCCGCCAGAAAAAAAAACTGAGCGCCGGGAGCTCTGCACTTTGACCCCCCCTCCCCCCCAACTGTCGCGAAGTTCAAACTGGCTACCGCGCGTTTTGGACTCAGGTGGACGTGTATAATACCCATACCAAATGCCATTGCTGTACTCAAAATTGTATACCTCTCCATACTAGGATTCCCCTTAGCAAACGGACTATTAAGCTTCTCCTGCATTCAATATGCACTGTCTCTCTAATGACTATACCTAGATATTTTTCTAGCAGGAACAACATTTGTTTAGTGCTTGCCACAATAAAAATATCGACAATCCTGCTATCGATAAGTACATACTATTTCAACGACAATACGTACATACAACCACAGACATATATTGACTACCTACCTAGACGCCGCGTGCACCTACACTGTAACCATATACTGAGACACAGATTTGTTTTGGGGGCAAAAATGGGGTTGGGAAAAACTACATGTTGTGATATTCTGCGTCGATTTGAAAGACAATTTCGGTGTGTGTGTGTGTGTTATGGAGTGACTTCGGGGATAATTAATTCAGTGACACGGAGAAAGAAAGTTACAAAAGTATTGCAAATCGTTTTCTGAAATATTTAAAATATAAATAAATTGATAGTTTTGTTATTATTATCAATTTTTTAACGCACCCTATTACCCTATATATATTTGTATTTATTTACCTCTATGACGTTGAAGTGGTACTTATCGATAACAGGACTGTCGATGTTTTTATTTTGTCAATCACTTACAGTCTTACAATAAGTCGTTCGTGCTAGAAAAATATCTAGGTATACTAATGACTTAACATCTTTCAGTGCCAGCAAACCGCTAGAAGGCATGCTACCCGTGTCCACTGAATTATTTTTACTGTTTTATCCTCGTTAACTTTTTGAATTTTTTTTGGGGTGTAGCATTTTGAAGGTTACACGGATATAGAGAGTTTGGAAGTGTCTTAACAGTTGCATGCATTAGAGTGCTAAGTTTTAGTATAACTTCATTACAATTTTATAGTTGTATTTAAGTTTTTAAAAGTAAAAGTAAGGTTATTTCGGTATTTATTTATAGTACTTTGATATAGAGCTTTTAAGTTTAATAACACTTAATTTCTTCGAATTTCCCAGATTTCATTATGCTTCTTATGTTGGCACATAGGTCATTGATTTGTTGTTTGTTTCTAAGACTACGCTGTCCGTCCGTCTGTCACTAGGCTGTATCTCATTAACCGTGATAGTTAGACAGTTGAAATTTTCACAGATAATGTATTTCTGCTGCCGTTAAAACAGAATAAAATAAATATTTAAGGGGGCTCCAATACAACAAATGTGATTTTCTTGCTCGTTTTTATAGAATGGTGCGGAACCCTTCGTGTGCGAGTCCGACTCGCATTTGGCCGGTTTTTAGAGTGGAGGCGCACTTTCAACATTCAGGTTTGTCAGCTTTCGGTTTCCCTAATCTCTGAGTTTGTACAGGAGCGAGGCAGGTAGCACAAATGCTTCTTAGTATCTTCAGGGCTTCTTCTGGGTCATATGTGATTTTCTCCTCTTGGGTGGAATGAGATTCTGGAACTCCTACTATGATAATATAGTATACTCTTGTTTGTCGCTCTTCGATTTCAGCTATTACGCCCTCGGGTGAAATATTGCTAAAGTTTGTGGATTCTGTTTTAAGTTGAAGTACATTTGATTAATACCAAGGTAACCGATATAGCCCTCCGAATTGCTAAACTTAAGTGGCAGTGGGCGGGGCACATTGCACGTAGAACCGATGGCCGTTGGGGCGGAAAGGTTCTCGAGTGGTGACCACGTACCGGAAGGCGCGGCGTGGGTAGGCCCCCCCCACAAGGTGCACTGATGACCTGGTAAAGGTCGCGGGAGTCCGCTGGATGCGGGTGGCGCAGGACCGGTCAATTTGGAACTCTCTACGGGAGGCCTATGTCCAGCAGTGGACGTCTTTCGGCTGATATGATGATGATGATGAAGTCAAAGTCAAAAGTCAAAGTGATTTATTCTTCAATTTAGGCATATTACATGCACCTATGAATGCCGATAAACTACCACCGGTTCGGAAAGTAAACCTCTGCCTCGAGAAGAACCGGCGTAAAAAACTCGGCGACATTTGATTAACTTACTTAAGTTTTTATATTATACGTCGTGGATTGCTTGTATCTTGCGCCACACAACACACAGAGAGATAAGTTGTACGCATGCATGACGCCGGCCCCCTATTTACCTTGTTTAACTAGTTCTATTTTCACTCAACTTCACAAATCAACTATCCTTGGATAGTTTAGCTGTTTGCAGTAAACTTTTACTGCTGCGTTAGAGTTAGATATGGTTGGATTAACCAATTGGTTAAACATTAAGTTGGAAGTGCAAGATTCGCTGTTATAGTAATAATAAACTATTCAAATGGTCGGGAAATTTACTGCCCATTCCTATTTTCTCGTCAAACAACCCTATTTACTGTATGTTTTAGCATAGAATAGAGGGTGTATTATTTCAATAGGGGAGTTCAATTTCCATATGGTACCTAACAAGATATAATATCGTGGTTCTATACAGACCGTTAATCCTCTCTATGAACTGCTTTGAAAGGGTTTAGCAGGCTAAGGTAACAAGAGTGACCCCAAGGATTTGGTTATACTTTTAGGTGGAGTAGTGGCAGGACCTAAGAACACTGTATGCCTAATATCAGCCTACGATCTTCATTTGTTTCAGATTTATTTTTGAAAATAAAAAAATAAAGTAAGGTTTTATTTTAGCTAAACCAAGCTATCGAGGGTAACCAAATAAAATCGGAATTGAGAAGAAAATAATGGTGTTAATAATGCATTTTTTACGGACATAGTCACACAAAGCCATCTCCCATCCGAGGGCGAAGCTTTGCCGTTATTGCAAAATCTGCGCAAGCGACACGATTGTCGAGTGCCGCGAGGTTGTGTGATTTGGTCGCCGATTTTTAGGGTTCCGTACCTCAAAAGGGAAAAACGGAACCCTTATAGGATCACTTGTGCGTCTGTCTGTCCGTCTGTCACAGCCGATTTGCTCCGAAACTACTGGACCGATTGAGTTGAAATTTGGTAAACATTATTATGTAAATTGGTGACTCAAAGATGGACGCGTAAAGTGAATTAATGAATTCTGAACAAGGGGACCACATTTGGGAGGTAAACTGGAAAATTAAAAAAAAAGTTTCACAAACTGTATTGTGTGATAAATCAAATGAAAGGGGTTGTTGTAAGCATCTCAGATATTTTTGTTATAATTTTAGCAAAAACAGATTTGAAGTTATTTAGGAAAAAAGACGAAAATTTACCATTCCACCCCCCTTATCTCCGAAACTACTAGGCTTAAAATTCTGAATAAAATATGGAAAATAGTTCCTTGCCTAAAGATTACAGGAAAACCTATAAGAAGTTTAAGTATTCAAAGTAACGGGAAAACTCTCAATATTATACGGAACCCTCACCACGCGAGTTGAACTCGCACTTGTCCGGTTTTTATTAAAAAACACTCCCACTTGATTAAGACTGTCCTTATCCGAGCGTCAAGTGTCAAGCTGACGGCTGTTATCCGGTCGATCGCATTTGTCACTTCGGAGACAGCCGCTTCTAAGTCGGCGCGTCTTGTGGCTGAATTGACTTTTTTATGTCGGCAGTCGCCATGGTTACTCCTGTTGGGTCACTTTAAAAAAGAAGCGGGTTGTGTCGGAGATACAACCGTTAATTAAGTTTAAGTGGATACTTCTTAGTTGGCTATGGAACCCTAATAAAAAAAACGACCAAGTGCGAGTCTGACTCGCATACCGAGGGTTACGTACAGTTTGTTTTGATTATTTAAAGGAATCTGCTATTATGGTGTACCCGTAAAAAAATAAATTCATTAAAATCTGTTTAAGTACAGATAAATCGGTATAAATGCCAACATTGACTGACGTAGCTCATTTGACTCGCGATACATTGAAAATGGCGGTCATTTCAGCATTATTTTCATGTCCGCCACATAAACTAAATAACATTTTGTGATTAATCACAAAAAAAAAATTACAAAAAATTAACTGTTAACAGCTAATGGCAAATAAAGAAGGATTAAAACATGTAACAAACAATTATTTGAAATCAGATTAGGCTTCTCTACAAAAAGTTATTCCAGAAGTCACGTCATACATTTTGAACTGTACCCCTATACAAGAACGCGAGCAAAGAAGTGTCCACTTCAAAAACTGATTTAAGGGTTTAAATGCACGGCTTTCGTTGTCATTTTTAACCCCCTATTTATGGGCTATCTTTTGCGCATGTTAGAAGTCCATGTTGTAACAATTTCTAAGAATCAGTCATTTTGTTTCTCCTGGCTAAAGGGGCAGAATACTAGCAGTAAGAACTAGTTGATTGTCCCTTGTGAAGCTGAGAACTAGTCAAAACAATATCAGTTTATCTTTAAAAGACATTTAGAAGTAAGTTTTAACTCCAGAGGAAATATATTTAATATTTTGATGGCCTGATTTCTCACGCAATGCTCCTCTATTTTTAAGTGGGGACGAGATTTTATTTTCATATTTTTAGTACGCGTACTAGCAGCTCTTGGTCTTCATGCGTCTCGATTTTGACCTTATGTTTAGTAAACTCGATGAGAAGTATTAGTATGTATAAGCTAGGTACAGTGAGAATACCCAGTTTCTGGTAGTACACCCTACACCAGACCCATTGTGGAATTATTATTATGTATGTCTTTCCCGCTCACGGGACATGATGTCCCGGACCTTTAGGAGGCGTGCGTGGGGCTAGGTACCTACAAAGTACCAACTGAGACAACACGTAAAGGCCCTTTTGACAATTTAATGGAATGCAAGGAGTACACCGAGCGGATGCTGTCCCTGCCCGTGTCATGGGACGCACACAGAGACAGCACCCGCTGGGGTGTATAGGGACTATTACTGGTTGGTGGAATCTAAATAAAACGGGTTATTGGGTGAAAATGATGGACTAGTGGCTGGGCTATTGGTGAAACATCGGACGCCTGCCTAATAAAACTGTTTCACTTTTTATCTCTGGCAGACGGTGACTCGCCAACTGCTAGATGGGCCCCTATTAATAGCGACATTAAAAAATGGCCTAAGGGCAACACCGGTTAGAGTGCTGGGGGGGTAGAGAGGAGGCACTGGACTTTAAACATATAGCCAACTCGCCACTTAGGTGTCCACATCTACCCTCGAGCAACAGCTCTTGCGACTCCACTCTGGACGGCCGGTTAAGGCAAGCCAGAGGTGGGGGGGCCTGTCCAACCATCCACCCGATCGGCTCAGCCTGACCACAGGACACCCCCAGGAGCACTCAGGTACGTAGGGTCGCTACTCCCTAACAGCCCGCCACAAGCTGCCTTACGTTGACTGATTGCACCAGAAATCTGGTGGGCGATGGGGCCGTCACATTATTATTATTATTAAGAGCCTTAAGTGTCCCACTGCTGGACCAAGATCTCCCTCCTTTTCTTCCACGTATCCCTGTCCTGGGCAGCCTCCCACCAGTCTTGATCGAAGTCATCAAGCTCGTCTCGCCATCTCCTACGTGGTCTGCCGCGACACCGTGTTCTGTTCTGTGGGACCCACTTGGTGGATTTGTGGGATGTGAAACATAATTCTAATGGCTCTTTTTTGTGCGACTAGAGCTCTGTTTAATGTTGCAATTTAAACAATTACCCCAAAACATAAGCGCAATTTGGATTATATAAGGTCATGATAGGCAATTTTTATTTGATCTACTTATATTTATTTCTTCTTATCTACTTATTTTACAATAGTTCGTTCACTATTAATTCTATCCGACTGTGGAACTCTCTCCCTCTTGACATCAGACAAGCAAAATCTATCGGCAACCTCAAATCCCTTCTTAAAGAACATTATTTGTCTCTCCCCTAACCCTGATTGTATTTTTTGGCTGACTGTTTATGTATCATTATATTTGTGTTTGTGTTATTTGTATATATGTATGATTGTGTGTGTATGTTTATATATAGAGGTATTTATGTACGTTTATTTTTATAATTTCTTGATTTTTGATTAATAATAATCTCTGCACCACCTACTGCATAATCTAGTTTTATCTCTTTCTCCGATACCCAAAGGTTGTCTGGAAGAGATCGCTCTTCAGCGATAAGACCGCCTGTTGTCTACCTCTACCTACATGTTATTGTTTATTTGTATTGTTTATTAATTTGGTCTCCAAGACTTCTAAAGCGTAGCATGCTGAATGAATAGTGTTCTCAATAGAGTTTTACTCCTGTATTCAGTTAAGTTGAGAATCGAAACGTATACCTAAAAATAAATAACTTAACTTTATTCAAAATCCACTGAGCAAATGTTTGTGTTGTGGCACGGGGACGATAATACGAGTAAACTTAAGTCTAATTTCCTGTATGAAAATTGTGTACAATACACTTAACTTAAGTATATACGCGGCCCCACAGGGCAATGTTGCCAGTTACTACCCAATAACATCGCGGCTGCTCCATATAAAAATCTAGTAAGGGCCTTTTTTTCGAAAACCGTTTTTTTTTAATATATTCGTGTCTATATAGTGCCTATCGCATCAGAAATGAGGCTATCCGCAGCAGAACCAAGGTAACCGATATAACCCTCCGAATCGCTAAACTTAAGTGGCAGTGGGCGGGGCACATTGCACGTAGAACGGATGGCCATTGTGGCGGAAAGGTTCTCGAGTGGCGACCACGTACCGGAAGGCTAAGCGTGGGTAGGCCCCCCACAAGGTGGACTGAGGACCTGGTAAAGGTCGCTAGAGTCCGCTGGATGCGGGTGGCGCAGGACCGGTCATTGTGGCACTCTTTGGGGGAGGCCTATGTCCAGCAGTGGACGTCTTTTGGCTGATATGATGATGATAGTAAGTCCTCACCCGTTTACAAAGACTCCAACCAGCTGAAAAATCGTCATAATTCCGGAGATTTTGATACTTAGAAAACCTAGTACACTGCGATTAAAATCAGTTAACTACTGACATTTTTAGTGACTTTCGGGGCGATTATCTCCGACTCTATTCACTTAATCAAAAATAAATCTGAGAAACCTATAAATATAATTATATTTTTTCTAAAACTAACATAGTTACATATGCAAGAAAACTAGAAATACTTTAATAACAAAATCTATTCAAATTTGTAAAATTTAATGGGAAATAAATTAAAAGGCTTTTTATTTTATTTTTTTAGTTTATTTTATTTAGAGCGTAAAAACGTAAATTGAGTCAGTGGGTTTTGAGGCTAACACAATTTACGTTTTTACGCTCTCCTGTACAATTTCACCTGAAGCAGATACTAGGTTTTCAAATGGGGCAGCCGATCGCCTCAAGCGAATTTAAAAATAAAACCGGGTAGTCTTGTTTTCTTGACTTTTCAGTAAAATAATTTATGAACATTGAGGAAAAATGCCATTTTGTTGAAAAAGGTCAAAGGTTTGCGACATTTTCTTCTATTTTAGGAATTCGTAGATTTTGAAGTACAGTCACAACTGAATCACAAAATTAACGAGGAGTTTTGTTTCTAATGAATCATTACAATCCTACTAATCCTATATTATAAATGCGAAAGTTTGGATGTTTAGATGTTTGTTACTCAATCACGCAAAAACGGCTAAACGGATTACAAAGAATTTTGATATACATATAGTGTATAGCCTGGATTAACATATAAAATACTTTGTATCCCGGGAATCATCCCCTAAGGGGGCGAAGTGGGGGGTGAAAGTTTGTATGGAGCTACGATATAAACGAGTTACGCGCGTACGTAGTCGCGGGCAGAAGCTAGAGTTAAATATAAAAACATCTTCAGATAAAATAAATGCTAGTACTATCCAGACTAAATCTGTGATGGTCTGATAATGCGACTAAAGGTTTCGAGAAAAGGGAGGTAGTGCCCTTTGGCTTGTCTTGGCAGGGCACTGCCGTGACATACGCAGGAGGCCGTTGACGCCTATCGAGCCCAGTACAATAACGGCTTCAGGATGTTGCTGGGACGTTTCTGCGACTTCAATATTCATGACAACTGTGTACAATACAATACAATACAAATACTCTTTATTGCACACCCCACACAAACAAAGCAGTTACAGAGAGAAACAATACAATAACATTTAGGTAGAGGTAGACAACCGGTGGTCTTATCGCTGAAGAGCGATCTCTTACAGACAACCTTTGGGTATCGGAGAAAGAGATAAAACTAGATTATGCAGTAGGTGGTGCAGAGATTATTATTAATCAAAAATCAAAAACTTATAAAAATAAACGTACATATACAAATAACACAAATACAAATATATGATACATAAACAGTCAGCCAAAAAATACAATCAGGGTTAGGGGAGAGACAAATAATGTTCTTTAACAAGGGATTTGAGGGATAATTATGCTACTCCAAGAAATTTGATGGAAAACATAGAAAAACAGAGGAAAAAAACAAACGTTGTAAAATGGAAAAAGAAAACAGGAAGACCTACAAAAACCTTTTTAAAATAATTAAAAAATATATAGGTAAAAGCTTTGTTTATGTATTTATAAGATAAGATAAATTAGGGAAAAGACACGAATTCTTTTAATTAGAAACAACTCCATAACAACAGCCCAATTTATACAATTTTTAGGGTTCCGTAGTCAACATAGAACCCTATAGTTTCACCGTGTCTGTCTGTCCGTTCATCCGTCTGACTAGTAAGCTATAATTCGGCATGGGTATATAAATCAATAACGCCGACAAAATGGTAGAAAATTGTGTCGCCATTTTGTTCCTATTTCCCTACCAACTTCGTACTAGATGGGAGTTTTTGAAGTTTCATAAAAAGTTGCTGACAATCAATCAACATTCCAATTCTAATTTCTACTAGTTCACGTACATAATTATTAATTACTTTATTAACTCACTAGTGCAATCAATAACTTGAGACCTCTCAAAGTGCAATCCGGAATCTCATTTGAAAGTTTGGAATCGAATTTCTCAATCTACAAACCTGCTTCCCGAAACTACTATTCACTAAACTGTTTGATTGCGGATTAAACTCTGTTGAATGGGGATCAAGGTTCATTTTTATTAGGGTTCTGAGAGTGGTTAGTTGATGAAACAGAAGTTAGTTCCTTTAGGATATTGCTGCAGGTTTGATACCATACAGTGAAATGCACTCCGTATTTAGACGGTGAATACCAGGAAATTCGGCACACTCTTTAATTAGGTATATTTTTAAAATTTGCGAGTCTACCTACGCTATATATTTTGAATTAATTTGTATCAGTTCATCATAAATTGTGTTATGAAATATTTCAAAACATAGCGAACTTGAAAGAGCATTCACAGCTATATAAAAGACTATGTACAAGATTCGAACAACGAGCGAAAGGAGCGTACGGTTTACCTGACTAAATTGGGTACTTTCCTGGGTAAAAAAAATATAATATGTAGTCCGTCAGTTAGATTATCAAAAAATATTGGACACGTATTTTTTTGTGTGTCAATTAAACAAAAAAATACGAAGATATAAAAGTCCCGTTAAAGTGACGTGACCATACCATAATGTATCTTCATCATTTTTTGTTTAATTGACAAACAATAAAATACGTGTCCAATATGTTTTGATAATCTAACTGAAGGACTAAATATATTTTTATAGGAAAGTAGCCAATTATATGGTAGTTGTATCGTTGGTATGAACTGGAATTCATCATCCCTCCGTCAATATAGGTACATTTTACGACAAGAGGTTATCATAATACCGTCCCTAAATACCCTCATCAGTCCAGTACAATCGACAACACTGTAGACTGACCATTTATGAACCGTACTGTGAAGGAATAAGGTCTATTACTAAATACTCCAGCTCTTTGTTTGTACATAGGCCTTTGGTACTGCAGTGATGTGTGTGCCCTTGATACTAGAGCGTATCGGACAATAGAGCTTAATAGTTAAATGAGCCTTTGTCCCCAAGGGTGTGAAATGTCCTTTACCTTTGTGTGAAACAAACCATATATTATAATCTTATCCGCTTGCAAGAAACACAAGCTAGGAGAAAATGTGAGCACTTCGGCAATATAGAAGGTGACTCATACATGACAACCGGTTAGCCAAGTGGGCAGTGACGCTGCCTATGAAGCTGAAGGTCCTGGGTTCGAATCCCGGTAAGGGCAAACATTTGTGTGATGAGCACGAACATTTGTTCCTGAGTCTTGGGTGTTTGCTATGTATTTAAGTATTTGTATATATTAAAAATATCGTCGTCTAGTACCCATAACACAAGCCTTATTGAGGTTACTATGGGACTAGGTTGATTTGTGTAAGATTCTCCTCTAATATTTTATTAATGTATACATCATATCTTATAAATCATATCATATCTTATTTTACAATAGTTCGTCCACTATTCATTCTATCCGTCTGTGGAACTCTCTCCCTCTTGACATCAGACAAGCAAAATCTATCGGCAACCTCAAATCCCTTCTTAAAGAACATTATGTATCATATATTTGTATTTGTGTTATTTGTATATATGTATGATTGTGTATGTATGTTTATATAAAGAGGTATTTATGTACGTTTATTTTTATAATTATTTTGATTTTTGATTAATAATAATCTCTGCACCACCTACTGCATAATCTAGTTTTATCTCTTTCTCCAATACCCAAAGGTTGTCTGGAAGAGATCGCTCTTCTGCGATAAGACCGCCTGTTGTCTACTTCTACCTACATGTTATTGTTTTGTTTCTCTCTGTAACTGCTTTGTTTGTGTGAGGTGTGCACTAAAGAGTATTTGTATTGTATTGTTGTCTTATATTGATTTATTGTTTTGCACGCTTTCCTTTACAAAGTAAAAAAAAAGTTTATTCAAAACTTACATGATAAAGAATTACTTAACATTATTTGTGTATCTTTAAAGATTACTTTCCACGGGTCTAATACGAAATCTAGATTCATTTAATTTTATTTTGGTTTATTTGGGGCATCAACATTACCGCAATACATGCAGAAGTACAAAACATATAAAACTAAAACAGTAGCCAATAATAGAATGCCACAAAAATACAACCATAATCCAAGTTAAGTGGCTTTCATCTTTTATTTTTACGTTTCGATACAATGGGGGTTTTATGTGTCGAAGCCGAGGCTGACAAATCATATTTGTCTAAAAAACCTAAAGCGATGAGTTTTCAAGTCTAAATTAATAAAAGGCTTCGTCAGTACAACTTGGCTTTACGAGTTGTCGGTGTTTTTAAATTTCTAATAAAACTGAGGTAGTCAGCGAAATTTCGGGGCCCGGGTCGCTATTAACGCGGCTCCCTGATTGTCATTCAGTTTGTCCGTTTAAAAACACAATTTGGGCTGATGGGCTCATCGGATTTTTTCCTCCGCTAGGAATTTTATCTTACAGTGTGTGATAAAAAAAAAAATTCAGCTACAACAAACTATTATGTTTGCCGATGTTACATTTTACGGGACTTAACCTTTTGTTTATCGCTTCAATCCTGTTTTCCAAAATGTGCATTTGTAACGAATTAATCTTGTATTTTGGAAAGTTTCTTTGTTATATTATGAAATATAACAAAGAAACTTTCCAAAATACAAGAACCAACCTATGAAGGTTAGACGGTCTACCGGACTTCCCACCACGCTCTGTATGGATATCGCCGTGTCGCGGCGAGATAGACTATCCGTCTCTTTCTAAGTGTTCTAAGTAGAAAGAGACGGATAGTCTATCTCGCCGCGACAAAACTCGCGGACCGTCCTGTGTCAGCCGCGCTGGTGTATTCGCTGCTCGTCACCATATCTGATGGCCGTTCGTTAGGTTTATTTTTCGTTTAGACCCCGCTTAGTAGTCTGCAGCTCGTCACTGTATAAAATTGCTCTAGCAAGTTTAGCAAACTATTAAATAAGTCTAAGACACTATATAAAACAAACATCGTAAAAGAATAGACGGAAACAATGGACTTAACAGCACTAACCCCATAAGACACAGAGTAAACATTTTTCTCCGTTTATACAACCTCAGCTGGCTCGCAAAACAATATTGTTCTACTTATTACTCATAAATATCCGTCCGTTGCTCTAAGTCTTAAAACAAAGAATTGCACTTGGTTCATTGATATACTCGTAAACGTATTTAATAGCTTTTATAATGAACTTCCACCTCACAATTCAACCCCTCAGGACATGATTTCCAGTATAAAAACTACTCTATGTCCTTATTCGGGATTCAAACTATCTCCGTACCAAATTTCTAAATGAGTTTATTGGTTTACGCGTGAAAAGTTAACAGACAGACCGGTAAAATATTCATACAAGAAAATATTGATTCAAAAGTCTTGATATTGTTAACTTTACCGCAAAATCAATCCAATCAAGTTGTAGCACTAAGAAAACTGCTTACAGTAGTGAATAAAATTATAGATACCTACGACATCGTATTTATCTTGCTTTCAATTAACTCGAGTATCTGGAGCCACGGTAATGATAGCTGGATCAGAAAATTCTCGAACAATTTCAATAGTGGACGGTAATGAGTTTAGATCAACTTGATAGTACGGTTTTGGTCTTTGTTGCAATTGTTAAAGTCCAAGAATTGATAAAGTAAACACAGTGTTAACTTTAAGAGCTCAGTTGCCGAAACGTATATAACAGTTAATTTGTGTTTGGTGATGTAGCAAAAGTTTTACAGTATTACATGCATAAATGCCTTCTCACTCTCGTCTTGAAAAGATCCAAGTTATAGGAAAAGGCCTGCTGGAAGTGAAATCCACTCTTTAGCTTTCCTCGCAAGAAAACTTTCATTAAATAATAAGAACCTGACAAGTGCGAGTTCGACTCGCGTGGTGAGGGTTCCGTAAAATATTGAGAATTTTCCCGTTACTTTGAATACTCAAACTTCTCATAGGTTTTCCTGTAATCTTTAGGCAAGGAACTATTTTCCATATTTTTTTCAGAATTTTAAGCCTAGTAGTTTTGGAGATAAGGCCCCCCCTTATCTCCAAAACTACTAGGCTTTAAATTTTCGTCTTTTTTCCTAAATTACTTCAAAACTGTTGTCGCTAAAATTATAAAAAAAATATCTGAGATGCTTACAACAACCCCTTTCATTTGATATGTCACACTATACAGTTTGCGAAACTTTTTTTTTAAATTTTCTAGTTTAACCCCCAAAAGTGGCCCGCTTGTTCAGAATTCTTTAAGTTACTTTACGTGTCCACCAATTTAAATATGTATACCAAATTTCAACTCAATCGGTCCAGTAGTTTCGAAAAAAATCAGCTGTGACAGACGAACGAGTGATCCTATAAGGGTTCCGTTTTTGTCCTTTTGAGGTACGGAACCCTAAAAAAAACGTAAATGTGAGTACGGAGTGCAATTCATGCCCCTAACTAGACGCTGTTAATAACTGTTATAAACACGAGTTGGTGCGATAATGTGCACGCAATACCGCGTTCATTACCAGAAAATTGCATGTTACGACAGGTTTCTACAAAAAAAAATCGTTTGGGTTAGCAGGGCAAGTGATGGAGTGGAAATCTCAGCGGAACTAAACAAGTTTTATTAAGATTGATTGCGTTTTAAAACGTATTTTTTCGTAAGCTAAGTTAGTTTTAGATTTGTTTGAATAACTGTATCAGTTTTACGGTTTTTTTTTGTGTTGGTTGATTATTCGCACCATTTTCTAAGAGTGTTTTATAACAAGTTAATTTATTTCTTGCAAAATCAAAACGAAATCCTTTGTCATAGAAATGTATTGCAAAACTCTGTTACTTTGAATACTAAAACTTCTTATAGGTTTTCTCGTTATCTTTAGGAAAGGAAATATATTCCTTTTTTTTCTCAGAATTTTAAGCTTAGTAGTTTCGGAGATAAGGGGGGAAATGGTCAATTATCGTCTTTTTTTCTAAGCTACTTCAAATCTGTTTTCGCTAAAATTATACAAAAAATATAGGTATCCGAGATGCTTACAACAACCCTTTTCATTTGATATGTCACACAATACAGTTTGCGAAACTTTTTTTTTTAATTTTCCAGTTTAACCCCCAAAAGTGGCCCTCTTCTTCAGAATTCATTAATTTACTTTACGTGTCCGTCTTTGAGTCACCAATTTACATATGTATACCAAATTTCAACTCAATCGTTTCGGAGCAAATCGGCTGTGACAGACGGACAGACAGACGCACGAGTGATCCTATAAGGGTTCCGTTTTTTTTCCTTTTGAGGAACGGAACCCTAAAAACCAGCCAAGTGCTAGTCTGACTCGCGTACCGCGGGTTCATTACGGTTTGTTTTGATTATTTAAAGGAATCCGCTATTATGTTGTACCCGTAAAATATATATCTGAATTAATTCACTAAAATCCGTATAAGTACAGATAAATCGGTATATTTGGCAACATTGACTGACGTAGCTCATTTGACTCGCGATACATTGAAAATGGCGGTCATTTCAGCATTATTTTCATGTCCACCACATAAACTAAATAACATTTTGTGATTAACTAATGGAAAATAAAGAAGGATTAAAACATGTAAAGAACTATTTGAAATCAGATTAGGCTTCTCTACAAAAAGTTATTCCGTAAGTCACGTGATACATTTTGTACTGTACCCCTATACAAGAACACGAGCAAAGAAGTATCCACTTCAAAAACATCGATTTGTCGTATAAGGTAGAAGTACTAGTGCCCGACGCGGTACTAGTACTCGACGAATATAATTTAACTAGCGAATAATAAACTAAGATTGATCATTTTTAAGTTACTAAATGTTAGTGACTTCAATATTTCTTATCACAATTTCAAGACAAATAACTTATTTATAAGTTATGAACATATTTGTTAAAACCATCTGCCATCAATTGGGACAATGAGTTAAACCTTCAAGTCCCAATAAATGTCAGTCTGTCATTCATGACATTTGTACTGAAATGACATCTATTGGGACTGCCAGCATAACCTTTTTTATAAGATCACCATATGAAACGAATTCCATATCAGTAACTTGAGTAAATACCTCGTCTCCCAAACCGTATGAAACTGTTTAATACATCTGAAATGAGCATAATATCGTGATTCAAATAAGTATTTTCTGTTGACATGTCGGGCACTAGTACTTCTACCTTATTCTTTACCTAACAAACATGGGTGTAACCTTCTGCACTGTGTTCCTAAATTGCCGTGGTTCACCGCTCACAGTTCCAACATTCCTAGTTAGTATGTATTGTCTAGACAACGGCAAGGTTCATTAGGAGATACAAGCGCGGATGGGAATATATTGGAGCCGTCTTCAAATTGTTCCGGGATGCAGTAATAACGTTTAGTAGGAAACTGAGGAACATTTTGTACATACAAAGAGGAAAAAAAATTTCTCCGTCAGTCTTTATAAATGAAAATAAATAGCACAATATTGAACTTCATCTGGCTGAATAATAATTCGAAATACAGTTTTGGTAAAAACTATTCGTTAAATAAATATTAGGGGACATTCTTACACAAATCGAACTAGGCCTATAGTAAGCGCAATAAGGCTTGTGTTATAGGTACTAGACGACGATATACAGGGTGTCCCACGGCTATGCCACATGGAGGGAAAGTACCTTGAATATTGTAGATGGAACATTTTACTGAAAGAAGACATTATTTTAATTAAAAAAACATTTCAAACTGCATTCATAGATTTTTAAATAATTACATGGTTGAACCGGGAATCGAACACGCTACACGAGAAAAAAAAATACCCTGTAGCTTTATCATACCGATGGAAAGGCTTCATCATAAGGATTATTTTTTGCTAAATAACATAGTGTCAGAAATAAAAGGAAGACCATGAACTTTAACCTTTTTAATTCAAAATTAATCAATTTAATTTATCAAATGCAAAGTCGCACTTTTTTGATTATTTCGCTCCCTGTCGATTTTTTGATCATGTTGTGGTGGATATTTAGAATAATACGTCTAAGTTCTGCTTGTAGCTCGTGGACACTTTCATACTGGTTCTTGTAAACTAATTTTTTTACGTAACCTTATGTCAGCTTTTCATTTTTCTGAACAAAATTTCACATCAAATGTTAAAATTCATGGTCTTCTTTTTATTTTTGACACTATGTTATTTAGCAAAAAATAATCCTTATGATGAAGCCATTCGATCGGTATGAGAAAGCTACAGGGTAATTTTTTTCTCGTGTAGCGGGTTCGATTCCCGGTTCGACCATGTAATTATTTAAAAATCTATGAATGCAGTTTAAATTGTTTTTTAAATTAAAATAATGTCTTCTTTCAGTAAAATGTTCCATCTACAATATTCAAGGTCCTTTCCCTCCATGTGGCATAGCCGTGGGACGCCCTGTATATATATATAGATATAAATACTTATGTTATTTTGTGGGTAGTGTTATGGGGACTTTTGCACCAGGAACGGCTAGGGGCGATTTAAGTTAGGTTTAGTGTCAGGTCAGGAGCCGTAGCATGGTTGGCCTTATCACGCGACAAGTGACAAGATAAGAGCGTCGTCTCGTTCTATCGAACGGTGTCAGCCAGTGACGCACGCTCTATCCTATCACCTATCGCGTGACAAGGCCAACCATGCTACGGGGCCAGGTAATATATATGTTATAAATTGTAGATGTTTATTAGATAATTATTTTATTAACATAAACACATAACATAACATAACATTAACATCAACATAAAGTATGATTAATTACAGTTTTATATATATATATATATAACCGCAGCAGAACCAAGGTAACCGATATAGCCCTCCGAATTGCTAAACTTAAGTGGCAGTGGGCGGGGCACATTGCACGTAGAACCGATGGCCGCTGGGGCGGAAAGGTTCTCGAGTGGCGACCACGTACCGGAAGGCGCGGCGTGGGTAGGCCCCCCACAAGGTGGACTGATGACCTGGTAAAGGTCGCGGGAGTCCGCTGGATGCGGGTGGCGCAGGACCGGTCAATTTGGAACTCTCTGGGGGAGGCCTATGTCCAGCAGTGGACGTCTTTCGGCTGATATGATGATGATGATGATATATAACCGGCCCGCGAGGTACGTCTCTCGACTGCGCCAATTACGTAGGCTGGGAGTCGGAGGATTCGAGAGAAACCAATTCCTTTAACTTAAATTCCTTTAATTACGGAATTTACAAAAGATTAAAATAAATCAATTAAAATTAACTAAAATTAATTATATACAGGTGCCTCATGGTCGATGTGAGAACCAAGAGTGACGAATACTTTAATATTTTCGGGAAACGGGGCACGGTGTTGCGATATGCTGAGTCGGCGCCACCTGCATGGCTACTTGGGCGGTCGCTGGTTATGCAAGCATATAACATGCTTAGTTTGGGACTAGGTCGATTTGTGCAAGATTGTCCACAAATATTTTTTTTATTTTTTATACTTAATCCATAATCTTTGTGTTGTATAACATTACCGTCACCTTCTTGTCTTTCTTGTAGACTTTGTTCATATATCAGACGCAAAATAAGTCCGTGAAAAGTAGGACAGGAAAAATAATATTACCTTATTTAACCAAAAAGGTAACGATTCGACGCAAATTATGCTCTACTGAAATAATGTTGGCAAGGAAAACAAAAGAAATTTTAAATTAACTGTCCTCAAATTATACACATATCCTTTATTGTAATTTTTGTATTAATGTTCTTTCCGTTTCTCCTTGAATAAAATTTTCGTGCGTAGATTTTATGCGCTTTATAAAAAGCGTGAAACATTTTTAATGAATAGCTGCCCGCGTAGTACCGTCGACATATTCGTATAGTACGAGACGTCATATATTTGTAATATACAGGGTGGCACTTTACTGAAATTTTTGCTGAAAGTATTTATTATAATTTTTTTTTTATACATTAAAAATTAAACATTTTAGTATAGGTGACAACCTTGCCGCTATAAAGGTGGGCAGCATCTACGTTATAAGGATGTGCTAAAGCGTCACCTAACTGCCTGTAAAATTCCAACGCATAAGTGGGAGGAGCTTGCCTCGCTGCGCCCAGAATGGCGCTCTCGCATCAAAACGAGCATCAACCATTTTGAAGCTGCTCGTCTCGTCGAACTTGATGAGAGACGTCAGGCACGAAAATCGCGCCCAAAGCCCAACTACAATTACACAAACAATACCTCTGGTCAGCTTTACTGTGCTTCCTGCGACCGAGTGTTCAAGACTAAGTTCGGCTTCGCAAGCCATATCAGGGCTCACGCCCGTAACTAGCTAGGGTCGCCATCGCCGGTCACGTGGATAGCTATATACTATTTACAGCACATGACACATGTCATTCACTATCAACTTGCTAGGGTTGAAACAGGCGGATTTTTGCACTAAAGCTTAACAAGGTTTATTTCGTAAAGAATATTAACATGGTTTATTAGGAAGAAATAAACCTCTTAGGGTGAACCATTCCCCATTTGTGTAAAAAGTCTTCATTCTGTTCCACGCTATATAAACTACCTATCTAATAATATATTTGTGTTAGGCGAGAGAGAAATACATCTTGCTTTCATCAAACTTTTGACCCTTTCACTCTGGTTTGAATACACCTTCACATTAACACTTCCCGTTTTTGCCATCACTCGCTTTAAATTTAACATTACCCGTGACGTTACGCTATGTAAACACAAAATGTTTAAAGTATAATTAAACACATTTATAATTCATGAGTGAACATGAATTGTGCGCGGAACGGAATTCCCTCGATTTAATGTTTAAATTAAAAAGAAATGTGGTGAAGGTAGGTCGTTACTCTTGAAATTGGGAACATTAACATACACGGTGCCCGTGAGCATTGCGAGAGATTTTAATCACGAATTCCTGAGGCTATAAGGAGTAATAAATGTTATATGAAGTTAGGTCGAATTATGATTTTTAATTTTTTTCTTATTTTCATACACAATAATTGCTGATCTAGTAAAAACTGTGTCTTTAGGACGAGCTGTCAAAGTAGATGGTTAAGTCTCGCAACGTCGCAATCATAAAGGTGTTTCATACTGGAGATTTCATTACAACATTTTTACACAAAAATGGAAATATCTCTAAAACCGAACCGAATTTACTCGACGTGAATTAACATTTTTAACTGAAAATATAGTCAGGAATATCCTGTTAAAACCTCTCGCAATGCTCACGGGCACCGTGTATATACCTATTATGTTATTTTGTGTATTGTTTCACATGTAAGGTGAGCAAAGTCAATTATTGTGCCAATCTGTATAATCGTGGGAGATGTTAAATAAAATGTATATTTTAAACTGACTGCATAAAATTGGATGCTCGTCATAGAAATATTCCGAATCGTGCGTTTTTTTTCGCTTGGAACGTTGCTGCCGTTTATTCATTCACCGCCACGCTCTGCTTGTATCGCTACGCCGTAGTCCGTAGCAGCTTATATCGCTACGCCGTAGTCCGTAGCAGCTTAATGTCCATATGTAGCGAAAAGCGCCCGTAGTTCTCTGACGCATCATGAAGAAAGTAGATGTTGCTGCACGTCTCGCTCAGGCGTACCTAATGAGACTGGTTGAATAATTTCGTTGCATCGAGCAACATCTTCAATATTCGATAGCTTAGTTGGTTAAGAGTGCGTTACAGTGCACACTGGCGTCACTGGTAAATACATAATAAATAATAATAAATAAATATTAGGGGACATTCTTACACAAATCGAACTAGGCATATAGTAAGCTCAATAAGGCTTGTGTTAATAGGTACTAGACGACGATATATATAATAGATATAAATACTTAAATACATAGACAACATCCAAGACTCAGAAACAAATATTCATGCCCATCACACAAATATTTGCCCTTACCGGGATTCGAACCCAGGACCTTCAGCTTCGTAGGCTGCGTCACTACCCACTAGGCTAACCGGTCGTCATACATAAATGTGATTATTTAAATTTAAAGATAAATATTTTAAAGAAGGGGGCCACTACACAGTGTATTTTGTATTTAAGTAGGTACCGTAAAACCACACAAAGATAGTCCAGGTCACCCAACTATGGTCCAAATTAATTGACATATTACTTGCTCAGGTGGGACTGCTTTCATGGGTTAACTTAAAGACAGACAATATAGTAACACAAATTTAAATAAAAACCTATAAAATCACAAATACAAAATCGGCATTGATAGAAATGAATGAGTTTATTATTGGACCATAGTTGGGGTAGTGGACTATAGTTGTGTGGTTTTACGGTACCTTATGAATACATAAAACTAGTTTTGTTGTTGCTGGATTCGTCGATCTATGCGTCCAAAGTTAAAACTAAAAACGGTCGGTTTCATTTTGAGTTCATAGATCGACGAATAATACGACATACTTCAATGTCAATTAGTTTGAAACGTTTCGGCTGCCACCAGCGAGGTCCGTCTTTAACTCAATATTTTTGGGTATTTATGTTCTTTAATTGTAGTTGCTCTCATACAAACATTTTGTTCCTGTCCAAAAACTGGTTCGAATTTCGAATAACATCGTAAAAAAATTAAGGACTATTGTACTCTGCGCGAATAGTTACTTAAGTATTTCTGCTCACTTTAATCAGATGTTTTTTTTTTCCTAAATTATCAAACACAACTTACACTCTTATAAAATTCGTTAAATTACGTTTAAATACTTTTAAAAGATTTTATGTTTTGCTATGTTGTTATATTACACTTAATATATTAGCCACGTATTTTTTAACATGTGCTTTCAGGAAACTATATGTCTATTTATCTGTTTCTTTTATCTTAGTCAAGGTTTATGTATGACTGTTTGTTTCTTAATAAATTAAAAAAATATATTATATTAGGACACAAGCCTATTAGAGGTGACAGTCTTGCCATACAAATACGTCAAAGTTTACATGAACTGACAGTTATTTCAGTCCCAAACTCATCGCGGTAGAGTCATATTTTAACGTAGCCACATTATGAAACAGAGAAATATAATGTCCCAAATTATAAAACTGTTCTTGTCATGGGAACTGCCCGGGGCAACGCGTCGTAGAAAACAAAGCTTTGGTCCCACACGATAGACGTTTAAGATCTGACAAAGGCTTTTTGTTACTCATATTGTTTCAACGTTTACTGTAATAATATTGTGAAAACATACTGAAATAATAATGATATCTTAAATATAACTTAGCTTAAAAAGAAAAACACGTATAATATTTCTTTGTACTTCATTGATGTTAAAAAAATACTCTTGAAAGTATTTGTGCAAGTAAATTTTCAAATCGTATGGATAGTTTCGGAGATTACTACCTAAATGCAAATTTACAAACCTGATTTGACCACCAGTCAAATACCGTATTTTCTGTTGTCACCGTAATAGTAGGTATACATTTCGATGCTAGTGCGGAAAGTATGTCATTAGTACGTCACGAGGATGGAGATATCTTACCACGAGCCGTAGGCGAGTGGCAAGACTCGAGACGAGTGAAGAATGACATTTCCGCACGTGTATCGAACGACGTTTTTTAATACAGTTAAGGAATACGAAACTCTTATATTATTCATTCCGTAACATCATTGTAATACAGTTGAAAAAAAATTAAGTTTAATACAGTTTAAATACAGTTCTATTTTATTTATTTTTTATTGACAAAACAATTAGTGGTACAATTTGTACAAGGAAAAGTGAAAAGCACTAGTGAGCGAAAACCAACTTTCCACACGCTAAACAGCTACGTAAAGTAGCACTTTTTGAGCAACTGTATTAAAAACATTACTTTAATCATCATCACCATCATCATATCAGCCGACAGACTGACTTCTGGACATAGGCCTCCTCCAAAGAGTGCCAAATCGACCGGTCCTGTGCCACCCGCATCTAACGGACTCCCGTCAGTCCACCTTGTGGGGGGCCTACCCACGCCGCGCCGTCCGGTACGTGGTTGCCACTCGAGAACCTTTCGGCCCCAACGGCCATCGGTTCTACGTGCAATGTGCACTGCCACTTAAGTTTAGCGATTCGGAGGATTATTTTAATACGCTTACCTAATGAATTAATCTTTGTTACATGTTTATTAATAATTCAATCATAAAATAACATCCTTATTCGACAAGTTTATTAACAAAATTTCTCTATTTAAACATCACTGTTTATTTTGCACAAACATTTTCGTTTATGATCTCCCTTAATGAAAACGTTGAATTTGAAATGCAAAACTCGCCGCTCGCTGTAAGAGGTAACGCTTATTGCTTCGATGAAATATTTCAAGTGGCTAGGATTTATCATAATATTATCAGGCTATGCTTTTAAGGAAATTTATGCAGTTTTGACTAAGAAATTACAGCTGCCCACGCTGCTCCGCGCGTACTTACCTAGTACCTCAACAGATACGAACGCATAGAGCAGCTGAGACAACACTTCTGAGACAGGTGGCGACGAGAATTCATAGCAGAGCTCCAATAGCGTACGAAGTGGAAGACGCGGCAGCGAGAGCTTCGAGTCGGGGACTTCGTCATTTTGAAGGAAGATCAACTACCTCCTCTTCAGTGGCGCCTAGCACGCATCAGTCATCTATACCCTGGCAAAGATGGCGTCAACCGTGTCGCTGATGTACTCACCAATCGGGGCACAATAAGAAGAGCAATCAACAAAATGTGTTCTACTACAGACGTTGTCGAAGGGAAGAATGGTTTACCTGCCCATTAAGGGCATCCTGAATTCTGTAGATAGGAGTTCCTATCAAAATACACCTGAAGACATAAAAGAAGAAGATACATTTGAACAAATCGACAACTTTTACTCCATCGGGCGAACTTCACCGCAACGACTATATTGCAGGTTATCGAAGGGTTGACTAGACCTCTCCCTCGAGGGTGCTCGCCTTGCCGGGGCGGGGGGGCTTAGTAACCGTGGACTGCAACCCACGGCGAAGCTAAGAGGCACCCAGGGCCAGCCTGTGTGGGCCTGCTGGCTGGCCCGAGGAGGGCGCTCCTAACGGGCTTGTGACCTGCCCGCTTAGGATGCGTTGGGCAGGCAGCCGCGGAAGCGGCATTGGTGGGGCCGCAGAGGAAGAGGAATGTCGGTATTATGGTGCGCCGTTTTCCCTATCTGCTGTGCTGGAATTTTCCGCACCCATGATCTCCTTGTAGCGGACTCAGGGGGGTCCGCTACTGAACAGGTGGAGATCGAGGAGGCAGGCGCGCCAAAACATCTGGCGTGCCTCTCGTGGATGGCCTTCGGGCATCCGCGAAGGAGCCGCTTGTTTGCCGGCGGGGTCGCGGATGTGTGCGCAAGCGTTCCCGTGACCTCGCCACATGGCGGTGAGGCGGCAAGTGGGGGGGTTTTTAGTGGGTATACTGTGAGTCTCATCAGCTTATACGGGTGTCCCACATAACCACTCGGGTCACCCCCTGCACCCGGGTGGTATGCGTAACGCATTTTCCCCCCCTAAACAAAAAAAAAGGGTTGACTAGACCTCCATCCGAGACCCGCGAAAGGCAACACAAGGAATCTCTGCAATTTATTGTTGAAAGCCAGTCTTTCAACGCCGGGACGAAGTACGCGCGGGCACCGGACGACGGCGGGGGTCGGGGCGCGGGAAGGGCGCAGATCGGGCGGCGGCGCTCGCGCACCGCCAGTCGGCGAGCCATACCAGCATCAAGCGCACGTCGCGCTGAGCTATTTTTTTCCCATCATATTTTCAATTACGTGTTAGTTTTCAATAAATTTATATTTGAAGAAAACTGCGTTCTCATTGTCCGCCTGGACAATTTAGGCATTCACATGTGAAGGCCTCCACACAGAACACGGGTCGTGCGCGGCGCGGGTCGTGCGCGGCGCGGGGCGGGCGCGTTTGAAGCGGTATATTGTTAGAGATCGGTCTTCAGCGATAAGTCCGCCTGTTGTCTACCTCTACCTACATGTTATTGTATTGTTTCTCTCTGTAACTGCTTTGTTTGTGTGAGGTGTGCAACAAAGAGTATTTGTATTGTATTGTATTTGTATTGTATATTCACACCGCAGGCGGGCGGCGTGCAGTAACGCGCTCCCGCATTACTACCGCGCTGGGCTATTCGCTACGCGTAAATGCGGCTCACCCCGCCGGTCACCCGTTACGAAACTAGACCTCTACCTACGCTTAGTTACTACGCATCGCGGCGTCAAGATATATTTGTGGGTGAGCGTTGAGGTGAGCTTAAAACAAGTTACAGAATAGGGGGGCAGGACACGCGTTGCTACCGCGTTCAAAGGGACGGTAAAGAGAATACGCCCGGCAGCGCCAGTCGACTTCAAAAAGACCTGTTATTGCTTCTGGCTCTTAACAAAAAAAACCGGACAATTGCGAGTTCAACTCGCGTGGTGAGGGTTCCGTATATAATCTAAATTTCATAAGTGTTTTTGAATACTCAAACTTCTTATAGGTTTTCCTGTAATCTTTAGGCAAGGAACTATTTTCCATATTTTTTTCAGAATTTTAATCCGAGTAGTTTCGGAGATAAGGGGGGGGAATGGTCAATTTTCGTCTTTTTTCCTAAATTCCTTCAAATCTGTTTATGCTAAAATTATAAAAATAAAATATCTGACATGATTACAACAACCCCTTTCATTTTGATATGTCACACAATACAGTTTGCGAAACTTTTTTTTTTAATTTTCCAGTTTACCCCCCAAAAGTGGCCTCCTTGTTCAGAATTCACTAATTTACTTTACGAGTCCATCTCTGGGTGACCAATTTACATATGTGTACCAAATTTCAACTCAATCGGTTCAGTAGTTTCGTAGCAAATCGGCTGTGACAGACGGACAGACAGACAACCGAGTGATCCTATTTCCGTTTCCGTTTTTTTTCCTTTTGAGGTATCGGAACCCTAAAAAACGAGTTTGCGTTCATGACCTTAATAGAGAATCATCATTACGAAAGCGACTGTCATCGATCCTTACAACCCAGAAAAACAGTAGACCCCCTTCATCGAAAAACTGGTACATAACAAATGATATTTCGTAACTAAAGTTTTTTGAAAAACCTTATGGGCCGAGGTTCGTCGCGTGTCTACCGCTCGAGTACAGTGGCTACAACATTCCTTCTCGCATAATATCAATTATATAGTATAACACATAAAATGGTTCCACATAAGGTTACCAGCCTTGATTAATTACTTATTTAGCCGGCGTGGCAAAGTTCTGTAATGGATCCGCCTCTTTCACGTACAGGTTTTGTTGGGATGCTAAATAAAAATACAGTAGGCTATTTCTACCGTAACAAATGCCTTTTCCAAAACCACAGCTTGGAGTGAAATTCTATTTGGGGAATTAAACAAAAATAGCAGATTAAGGTCATCATCATCATCATCATCATATCAGCCGAAAGACGTCCACTGCTGGACATAGGCCTCCCCCAGAGAGTTCCAAATTGACCGGATCCAGATTAAGGTACCTTGACATAAAGCTGAGTGGAGGCCATTTCAATGACGATTTAAATTTTTCACTGCTGTTTCTTCTCCTATGTATTAGCCTAAATTTTAAAACGTCATGAATAAACTTATTTTCTTCTTCTTCAACTAAAGTGATGTTTAAGTCACGTCTAACCTGTCGGTTTTGTTACTATTCGTAACTGTTCGTTTCATCATCATCACCATCATATCAGCCAAAAGACGTCCACTGCTGGACATAGGCCTCCCCCAAAGAGTGCCACAATGACCGGTCCTGCGCCACCCGCATCCAGCGGACTCCAGCGACCCTTACCAGGTCATCAGTCCACCTTGTGGGGGGGGCTACCCACGCTGCGGCTTCCGGTACGTGGTCGCCACTCGAGAAACTTTTCGCCCCAATGGCCATCGGTTCTACGTGCAATGTCAAAACCTCAGCTTGGAGTGAAATTCTATTAGAGAATTTAAAAAAATGGCAGATTAAGGTTAACTAAAGTGATGTTTAAGTCACGTCTAGGTTAGTTAGGGAGTGTCTGAAACCACTGAGAAGCGTGTACAGTCGCCATCAAATATATCTGAACACGTCGCTATTGTCGAGGCATTAGAGACGTGTTCAGATATTTGTGAGCACTCAGGCCGCTCCAATATATCTGATAGCGACTGTACCCATTGATGCGCAGAGTTGAGAGAGGGGCCTTTGTATATCTCTAGCTGTCATCGCAACAAATCCATAACTTGATATAGAGTAGTTGCGTCACATAGCGTCCTACGGTGTTTGGTTACCATCAGACAGGCCGTATGCTTGTCTGCCACTGTCCAAAGGTTAATTAAGATTGTTGTTGTCGTAGTTTTACGAATTTGCCGATAGATGGCGCTGTACCACCGGGAAACTAGCGAACGCTAGTTTGCTGTAATATGTAGACACTAGGAACGTTTTTAAGTTTGTGTGGTGGTATTAATACTGTTAGCGCAGGTGTGACTAAACCCGTCCGTCAGGCGATGGTGACGGAGTGGGGGAAGCCATCCAGTCTATAAAAGCCACAGCGCGCTCATTTTGGACTACATTCTAGCATTGGTCACTTATCAGACAAAACCTCTGCCCGTTTGAGGAGTCAAATTGCCTATATTACGCTACGCCTGTTTTTATGTTAATTCTTTGTGTAATGAATGGTTAAAAATTAAAAAAAAAAAAATTGTGTAAAATAAAGTTCTGTTGTGAATAATACCTCTTTTTAGTTATTTTCCGCTCCTGATTCCTAAAATCAGAAGCCGGGATAACTTTCACGCGCCCTGATCCGCTTTGAACCTCGAAATAAAGGCAGTTTGGCTTATCTTATTTTTCACTTTGTAAACCAATGGTGTTTACGATTATCTGAACTACGTGTATTACTTACCTACGTTAAGTGAAAAGTGGAGTTTAGTAAGTGTATCTCGGAGATATCTGGTGAGTCCGTTCCTATTTATTATCTTGGAGATGAGCAAAAGTATTTTTATGGTATTCTGCTTTGCTGATCGTATTTAGTTTTACTGTAGCTTGGTTTTCGATTGTATGCTGTAAAATATTTGCTTAAATCAGAGTTTACTGGTAGTGATTTCATTTTAAAACTTTTTTACTGTCTCTAACTACCCACTTGTAAATAAAAAGTGAAAAAAAATGCCAGATAATGGTAGAAAGAGTAGAAGTCGGTCACGGAACCGTGATTCTCGCTCCAAGCGCCGTAAAACACATTCTAAACATTCCCGTAGACGACATGCTTCACCTAGTAATTTAGTCACCCAACAAATGCAACAAATTCTAGATCGATTGTCGACGTTAGAAGAACGTCGCCCAACTTCTCCGACACCGCCGCGTGAGCGGAGTGCAGGTGCTTCACCTGCAACACCGTCGCTGCCGCTGCAGCAGCGCGTGGTGCAGGCCGTATCTACGGCTCGTGATGCTCAAGATTCAGCAGCCCCGTCCTCTGCGGGGTGTTCCACGAGTGCTACCGCTGATCGGGACCCCAGCGCGGCAGATCGTATAATTGACGCCATACGCTCCATCAACACTACGGTGAGATCTAACCAAGCTTACTTTATATCAAATTTTGACCCTAGTGTTCACGATATAGACACCTGGTGCGATGAAGTAGATTGTGCTAAAGTTTTAAACAACTGGAGCGACAATGAGTGTCTCGCTCGTATTGGCAATTGTCTTAAGGGTGACGCTAGGACGTGGCTTAATGAATGAGTTACTAATGACCGCAGTTGGAGCAATTTTAAAAGGGAGTTTAAGCCATTATGCCCTAAAAAGCCAGACATTGCTAACATCTTGTTTGAAGTCATGAGTACAAATTCTGATAAATATCCCACATATGCGGATTATGCTAGGCGGTCCTTATTAAGGCTACGTATAGTCAAGGGGTTAAGTGATGAACTTATTTCAGCGATTGTGATACGAGGTATTACCGACCCGCAAATTCGCGCCTCTGCTACTAATGCGAAGTTATTACCGAATGATTTAGTGGAGTTCCTTTCGATTTATGTCAAGTCAAATATATCAAGTTCTAAAAGATTTGGTAATGCTTCGGATCATAATCGCTTTAGGAAAACTAACGATTCAAACTCCCGTAAACGAAAATTTGAGGAGGGAAAATGTTTTACATGTGACAAACCTGGCCATAAGTCATCTAATTGCAACAAACGAATAAAGTCTAACAATGCTAATCATTCTGAAACTAGTCTAAAAAACGATTCTACACCAAGTACAAGCAAATCCGAGCCTTGTAGTTTTTGTAAAAAGTCTGGCCATAAGATTGAAACTTGCTTTGCAAAACTTAAGTCTGAATCTCGCAACACGAAAAACGTGAATTTTTGCCGAGAGAACTTGAACACACAACGTAATGACATTGTTGTGGCGGTTATACAGGGTGTACCTGTCGATATTCTTATCGATAGTGGTTCAAGTATTTCACTAATCTCTTCGTCACTATTGAAACATTTCCAATGCGCGCGCAAGCCTGCTTTCAGGGTAATGAAGGGAATCGGTAGTCAGGAGATTGAATCCACTTACTATGTCACTTTACCAATTGAGTTTGACGAAATCACCCTGGAAGTGGACTTGCATGCAGTATCCCCTGAATTTATGAACACCCCAATTATTGTGGGTACTGACGTATTGAATCGCGAAGGTGTTACTTATGTTCGTACGCGTGATAAGCAGCACCTTACTTGTGAGTCTCAGCTTACTCATGATGTAATGAACACCGCCTTGACTAGCGATGCCCCTATTAACACGCCTTTGGTTGGCCAAGACTTAAAGAAACTCCTGGATCTGATTGATGAATATTCAAAGTATTTTATTACTGGTACCGCTACTACTACTGTCAACACTGGAAGCATGACAATTAAACTAAATAGTTGCACGCCTGTTAACTATAGACCATATAGGCTTTCGCTTCCCGAAACTTTGAAGGTTCGTGAGATCATCCAGGAGCTTCTCGAAAAGAATATCATACGCGAGTCTGAATCAGATTATGCGAGCCCAATAATCTTAGTGAAAAAGAAGGACGGGTCCAACCGTATGTGTGTAGATTACCGGAAGCTGAATGAGGTCACAGTTAAAGATCGTTTCCCGTTACCGTTAATCGACGATCAAATTGACCGGTTAGGTAAACATAAATTTTTCACAAGCCTAGACATGGCTACAGGGTTTCATCAGATTCCTATGGATGACGAATCTATACCGCTCACAGGGTTCGTGACCCCTGAAGGGCACTACGAATATTTAAAAATGCCATACGGTTTGGCAAACGCGCCAGTTATGTATCAGCGCATTATATCAAAAACTCTTCGTCATTTTCTGGAATCTGGTAAAGTCCTTGTATACATCGATGATGTACTCATTCTAAGCAACACAGTAGATGAGGGTCTTACTACCTTACGCGACGTACTCAAAACACTGACTGACGCCGGCTTCTCCATCAATCTGAAAAAGTGCTCGTTCTTATCTACCCAAATAGAGTACTTGGGGCGTACTATTAGTGAGGGTCAGGTAAAACCGAGCGTACAAAAAATTAAAGCTCTTGTTGAAGCACCAGCTCCAAAGACAGTCAAACAGGTTCGCCAATTTTTGGGCTTAGCGACCTATTTCCGCCGTTATATAGCTGGGTTTGCTGCTAAAACGGTCCCTGTTACGGGACTGACGAAAAAGGGAGTTCCATTTACCTGGGGAAGTGAACAAGAAGAAGCACGGTAAGATATAATTGCACAACTCACGAGCGAGCCTGTTTTAGCAATTTATGATCCCAACTTGCCTACAGAAGTCCATACGGATGCCAGCTCCATCGGTTATGGTGCGGTGCTTCTTCAGGTTCACGAAAATGGCCACAAACGAGCAGTAGGCTACTTTAGCAAACGGACTCAGGGTGCCGAGCCAAGGTACCATTCTTATGAGCTCGAGACTTTGGCCGTTGTTAAAGCCCTACAGCACTACAGACACTATCTGGTCGGCATACATTTTAAAGTCGTAACTGACTGCAACGCACTTAAAGCTACGCAGCAAAAGAAAGATTTGTTGCCTCGTGTGGCCAGATGGTGGATGTACTTACAGGACTTTAACTTTACTCTGGAATACCGCAAGGGTACTTCTATGTCGCACGCTGACTATTTGAGCCGAAATCCTGTCAATGTTTGCGAAGCTCGCAAACAACAGAATTGGGCTCAAATAGCACAGGCCGCTGATGAAGAGACCCAACAGCTACTTCAGAGATTGACAGACGGACAATTAGACTCTACTCGTTATGTACATAAAAATGGACTGCTGTACTATAAGTACTCTCCGATAGGAGAAGAGCCGAAGCTGTTATGCTATGTGCCAAAAGGTCATAGGCTCAGTCTGCTCAGAGTCTTCCACGATGAGCATGACCGCATTGGGGTTGATAAGACGTTGGAACTCGTTAAAAAGCATTTTTGGTTTCCATCTTTAAAATCATTCGTTCAAAAGTACATAAGCCATTGTCTTGTGTGTATAACACATAAACGAGTTCCAAGGGCTCCTCGTCAACTCATACATTCTTGGGAGAAACCAAGCGCTCCTTTTGAGGTAATCCACGCGGACGCGTTAGGCCCATTGCCGCAGTCCAATGGTTATAAATACGTGCTTATCATAATAGACGCATTTTCCAAATTTTGCCTTTTGTACCCAATGTTTGGCCAAGACGCTATTGAATTAAAACAACACTTTACGAATGTAATTTCTTTATTTGGAGCACCGAAATTAATTGTAGCAGATCGAGGCAGGATGTTCCAAAGTTCCGTATTCACAAACTTTGTAACGGAATTAGGCATTGACGTGCATCTCATTACGCCGGAAATGCATCATTCAAACGGGCAGGTAGAACGCTATTGTAGAACATTGCTAAACATGATCCGTATACAGTGCAATTATCGCCAAAAAGAATGGTCTGATGTTATGTGGCGACTGCAATTAGTTCTTAACATAACAAAGCAGAAAACCTCCCAGCTGTCGCCCCTGAATTTGTTAGTGGGTGTTGAGGCAGCCACACCTCTTCTAAGACGCTTGGTTCGAGATGTTGCACTAGAAAACGCTCACCCCAACCGGGAGGCGTTGAGAGAAATGCACAGGCAAATGGCTTCCGAGCGTTTGAGAGTAAATCAGCATCAGCAGGACGCAACTGTGAACGCTAGCCGAAGGCCCGCTCGAACATTTGAAACTAATTCAATTGTATTTGTGATTAAACAGGCACAATCAACCGGCAAGCTCGACTCTGGCATGCGCGGTCCATACCGGGTGGTCAAGTCACTTCCCCACGGTCGATACGAGCTGCAACTGCTGGCAGGCTCATATGGAAAGACGACACAAGCTGCGGCGCAGTTCATGGTGCCGTGGCGTGGGGAGTGGACCCCCGAGGCGTGTGCTGCCTACTTCGAGGGTAAGCATTCACGTATATGATAAGCTAACGTCGTGCCTATGTCATATATGTGTTGACTTTGCGTGATATGCTAACGTCGTGCCTCTATCATGTATGTTTTGACTTTGCGTGACATGCTAACGTCGTGCCTCTGTCGTGTATGTGTAGATTTTGCGTGGTATGCTAACGTCGTGCCTATGCCACGTAGAAGTAGCGTTCAAATGAGCCACTGTTGTGCTTATGTCATGTGAACGGTGTTATGGTGCCAGTTCTCTTTGATCGCTCAGAATAAGAAATAAGCTAACGTTGTGCCTATGTTTCTCGTCAACAGAGATAGCGAACGTAGTGCTTCCTCTCTGTGTTAGTGTGAACTATGCTAACGAAGTGCCTCTAGTTCACTGCAAAAAAAAAAAAAAAGTGGTTAATATGTTTTTTTTTTGGGTTTTTGCAGGCGCAGAATCCAATGATGACGCGGATTCCACGTCTGAGCGAGCTGCCGATGAAGAAATACCCGACGAAGAGGTTCCCAACCAGAGGGCTATAGAACCTATGCCTGGCTGCTCCAGACAACGTGATCAATAGGAGAACGTGGACGTCCTCCAGTCAGGAGAGGCCGTGTTAGCGCAGGTGTGACTAAACCCGTCCGTCAGGCGATGGTGACGGAGTGGGGGAAGCCATCCAGTCTATAAAAGCCACAGCGCGCTCATTTTGGACTACATTCTAGCATTGGTCACTTATCAGACAAAACCTCTGCCCGTTTGAGGAGTCA